>OX387643.1:49763263-51039920 GCA_947568875.1 Fissipunctia ypsillon | reverse complement strand
TTCCAGCGACCTACGTAGATACATCATGGTACACAAGTGGTAAAACGTTTTCAATCGGTTCCGTAAACTGATAGTGCATCTGCGTTTTATGGTATGACTAGTTTTATGTTCTGCCCGCGACTACGTTCGCGTGAAAGTCGTAACACACCACAATATACTAAAATAACTCGCTTGCTTGCCGACTCCCATGCCAGGATTCGGAAACCGATTTGTTCGTCGTCGTTCATACACAACAAATTTTAAACAACCATAAAAATTATTTTGAGAGAAAAAAACCGGCCAAGGGCGAGTCGGGCTTGCAAAATTAGGGTTCCGAACCGAACTACACTGAGCAGTATACAGGGTTATATTTAATTGGCTATTACTATTGCCAAATAACAGTACACCTGTGTGTGTAACTGTGTATCACATCATATCACATTACATTATATTTAATACATCATAAGATTAAAAACCTACAGATTTTCTCTGAATTTATGAGAACTGAACAATTTTTTCTTCGGCTTCCCTCTAATGATAATTGTAGCTGCGCCACTGGTGTATCCTCAACCAAACCATTCAAGGAATGCAGGTGTGATGTTATGTAAGCTAAGTACGCAAAATACGCCGTCCACGCTTGGAAGATTTGCGGACACAAGCTCGATCTACATAATGTGTGTCGCAAGCTAATTGGAAAAATCGAAACTTTCGACACCAGCAATTTTATTAACACTACGCCAACTTGAATTTTGGGCAATTTCTGATTTCAATGCCAAATTATTTATAGTATGGACGGACTATAAAGATATAGAAATTCCAAAAAAATAAAGAAGTTACAACAAGTTAGAACAATGGCATCTTCCCATACATTGTTTTATTTGGAATTAAATTATTAGATCTTTAAATGAAAAATATTTAAATCAGCGTCATTTTCTAAACTCGTTTGTGCAAGATTTTTTGTTAGAGAAGGCGGAGATTAATAGATATTCAGTGTTGAACTTATGAACAACACAGGACAGAGCGCAAGCTTGAAGCTTCTTTACCGTGGCCCCGGCACAGGCAACAGAAGGAACACGGGTGGGTTTTAGTCAGTAAAAGTCTGACACGCCCTCCCGCTCCGCCCAGAGCGGGAGAAGTCATTTGATGATTTCCCATCCACAAAAAAAAAAAAAAAGCTTGAAGCTTCTGGTCAAGACTATTTATTATTATACTCTTTGGGTCAAGAGTTGTAAACTGTCAACGGTTGACAATGTCAACAACCAAGCTATATTTTTAAGACTTCGAATACTAGTCTTTTTAGTTCAGAATTGCCATAAAATATGATATTTTTCCTACCTTATTGCAATATTCTTATCTAAGGATGAACACAGAATAAACTTAGATATAGAATAAAATAAATGTGTTATACATTCATTTACTCCATACTCCATATAATAACAAACTAAAAATGATTACAACACCCAACAATTATTCTGTACTTATTACGTACTATTTAGGAAAATAAATATAAAATGGCCATACTAAACCAATTCAACCAACAATTTCCCAATCTTTTAAAACGAAGTAGGGCTGATTTTTCAATCGTCAGATAACTTTTACCCGAGGAATAAATATGACGGTCTGACACATTTTCTATACAAAAGCTGTCAAAACGTCCATCATATTCCCCAGATAAAAGTTATCTGGCGATTGAAAATCAGCCCGTAGTCAAATAACTTTTCATCAAACATTATTTTTTTACTCGGCTTTAACTAGTTAAAGCCGAGTAAAAAATCCTACTATCTATCTAGATAGATAGTAGGATAGTTTAAAAATACGTAGATAATTAATTGAATTTCTTTCTTATAAGTTTCACTTTTAAACGTTCAAATTTATTTCAAATAAGATTTCGCCATTGTTCTTTAATACAACGCTAAGTGAATGTAATTTTTCATTTTTGCAATCGCGCGATAAACATTACGCTATCTCTTAGTTAGCCAAGTGTGTAGTCCGTTCGTAACAAAAAGGCACGACTAATAAACAAAAACGAATCGTTTTGCTTACCAGTGATAGCATTTTTTATTGCCAAACTAGACATATAAATAGATTCGTAAGCTAATTTTACCTGTGATAGCTACTTCCATATGGGAGGGTCTACTATGCAAAGCTATGAGGTCTTTGCTTCATTATTGGTAAAGGTACAAGAGTCTTTAATTTTAACCAATAACGGTCCATAAATTATAGGAATCGGCCATTAACTGAGAAACAAACTACTAATAACACGCTTACGAGTGGTTTAAGTGTTGCTTTTGTTGTCGTTAATATTGTAAAGAATTTATTTTAGTTATACAGGGTGTAAGGGACAGCCCTCCGCTAACTAACAGGGTGCATTCAGGTCCTTATTTTGAATCATATTCCACCGTTAAATTTCTCAGGATATTTATTTATCGTTTTTTCGGTTATCCTTTATTTCAATGTAAAATTACATTATCTGTACGCAGCACTCAATTTATGTAAATAAAACAGCTAAAACCAAAAAATCAGCAATGGATGTTGAAATACTCGGCGGCCGAAGGCTCGCTGCGCTGCCGTTCGCTACGCGCGTTTAGCCACGGTAACGATACATTGCGTGTGAGGTAATAAAACAAATCAGGTTTATTGGATTCCCATAACGTTCCTGAAATAATTTCAGATACCGGTAATCTCAGTATGGTATACTGAATTCACCCCATCAGTCTGCGGAGGGCTGTCCCTTACATCCTGTATAGTTTGGCAATTAATATGAATTTCATGTATTGCTTTAGCCTTGTCCTTGCCTTTTGACATTCCATATTATAGTACGCTAACTATGAGTTGGCGGAATTTATTACACATTAATTTATCGGTTTTTAATGTACACACGGCTAACTCGGGTTAATAAAGATATTCCTTGTATTATCAAGAGAACTGACAAAAGTGATAATGTCAATAAATTATCTTTATTAATAAAAAAGTTCTCACATTTTTTCTTTGAAGCGCCTCTGGCGTAAAATCGACTTATTCAAGTACGCGTAGTGTTAATTGCTGGTGTTGCTTTGTGAAAATCCTAGGATTATTGCAAAGAACCGGATTATTGGAAACTAAGAAAGATTTTCTTGATCAGGATTACTTGAACCTGAATGCTTATTGGTCTAACAACAAGAGCATGCGTCTACATCGCAGGCTAAAATATGTTCAAAGCAAAACGTTTTTTACTTTCTGCTAAACAAAAGCATTCTGAGCAGCAATTCGTGTAGCAAAACTCAAGATGTTTTTCCATAGGTACCTATTTCCACAATATCTGTCTATTCTTCTTCGATCAGCTGATCAAGTACTCATTGACGTGAAAATATTATAACTATGATTTTCTTGAATTCGCACGATTTTTATTTCCCGGACCCGAGAAATCGTGTATAATATTATTTCCTTTTGTTTGTAGGTATTTAGGGCGGATTTCACCAATGAGACTGAACGCGATCAGCACATCTAAACTACGTTCAAGAGCTGTCAGTGTCATTATTGCAAAGAAAGATTCCAAAGAAAATTTGACACTGACAGCCTTTAAACGTGGTTTATGTGCTGATCGCATTCAGTTGCATTGGTGAGATGAGCCCTTATAGATATTGAAACTAAAGATGTGAAGTCGATTAAAAGTCAATCTTGCTTAAAAGTACCATCAGCAGGAAAAGTCTTAAACCAATTTTATTAATAATTAATACTCATTATAATGCTTGACTTAACATTAAGGATCTGGAAACGATAAGTTCTAGATCCTTACTTCCCAAAGTGGTCCACGTGGACCCCCAGGGGTCAACGCAGCCAACGAAAATTTCCATAGTTAGATCTAATCTTTACATTTTTTGTCGAGTTTTGGGAATATGGTAGAAATGTAGCTGCAGGGGGTCCACCGGAACCAGCAAAATTTTGAAAGTGGTCTATGAGAAAAAAAGTCTGGGAAGTGGGAACCTCTGTCCTAGATCATGATTAGAAAACTTAATCGTACACATTAATACTCAATATTATAGTCTGCTGGTGTAATAACAGGTTTTAATTATCACAATAGTTAGTTTGTCAATAATATCATAATATACCGAAATAACACATCTCGACTTTGTAAAACGGCAATGTTACCTACTAGGAGAACTTAGCATGCCAGAGTGAGCGAAGTGAGCTTTAAACTTGGGGCACCCCGACTCGGACAGGTTAGGTTCGAAGGGGATGGCGGGCTCCAGTGAGGGTACGTAGCGAGCGAACATAGACCCCACCATCCCCTTCCTGGTTATATTTTTTTGAAACCATTCAGAAATAGTAGCCCCGCAAAGCGGGGCTTCGTCGACTAGGCCTTATTATTATTTCCTTTGCGGTTTTCATATATACACTAAAAAGGGACTATTCTACCCAAAAAAATAGCTACTATAAGAAAGCACCGTGTGATAAAGTCCCTACAGTGGATCCTAAATTATAATTAATGAAATTATGATTCTATATTTCACCAAAAGTCGAAAGCAAATCACTTTCATCCCCAAAATACATGGACTTCCACGTATTTTCCATATTTGGAACCGCTATGTGCCGGCAGAAACCAAACAAACACATTATCATACCTTGAAGCACTTTCTATGTCGACGGTACAACTTGAAAACAATAAAAAATAACTAAGAAAAAAATGTGATCTTTATCGAAATCGAGGCTCTCCGGGACGTGTTCCTGCGGGATCGGGGTCCTCAAGCACGAACTCGTCGAGTTTTAGTTTAAGTTAAGAAGATTATCTGTATGTGTGTTAAGTCATGACTCATGACTAATATTTAATCCCAAAAGCATACACAGTAACGTGAGCGAAGTCGCAGGCAGAGCTAGTACTTCATCATCATCTGCCTAGTCTTTTCCCACGTATGTTGGGGTCGGTTTCCTGTCTAACCGGATGCAGCTAAATACCAGTATTTTACATGGAACGACTGCCTATCTGACCTCCACAACCCAACTGAAGATTCTTCTGAAGGATTATAATAATATTATTTGCAATACCGTGTTGAAAAGAACAACATCGCTTAGTACTTGTGTTACTCTCATACCATCAACCTTTTTAACACATATCTTCTCGTTTTTCATTGTTTATTTTCTACTTGGAAAAATTCACATATAAAAATATTACATGATTCAACCAAATTGATTCACATTGATTTAAAAACACAATAATGAAAGAAAGGTATGGATATCCGACTCATGAGCTTAATGTGTCATCTAATTTGATTGCCGCATCCCAATTATAAGACATAAGTAAACCGTGTGATGTTGGTATTATGCGTAGCGTTGATGTGTATGATAATGACACTGGAGCTGATAGATTATCTTATGTTCGATATATCACCCTAATAAGGTTCCGTCAAGGTAAAGAGGCGTATTCACGAGTTGTGATCAAGTTATTAATTAATGTGACACATCTGCCCACGTTCCTCGAATTTGATGCGTCATCAAAATGCAAGTCGAACTAAAACTTAGAGGTTATTAAGGTCTTCTTTCCCGCTTCGGCTAGTTTACCCGCGTGATTGTTGATACTTGTAAACACTGTCTCACACGGACAAGTGTCAGGTAGCTGTCACTAATGTCAACTGTCAGTCATGAGAAATGGCGGGAAAGCAGATGTGAAGCGTACTGGGAACTAGGACCTTGGATGTGCTGGTGAGCCTGTGAGTAAATGTGATAATAGCCTTTCTTTAGAAATAAACAGACACTACACTTGGGTATGTAAATACCAAGCTTCTGATCGAAACAGGAATAGAAAAGTTTGTTGCTTCTCGATAGTAGGGCAAAACTTGGGTAATCGGTGATAGTTTTGTTTTTTACTTGTAAAATTCGATTCATTGATCAGACTATTTTTTAAATTTACTGTGATATAGTAGACAAAATAAGTTTTGCTAACTTATATCTAAAAATGTGGCAAATACTATAATGATTGAAAAATGTACATTTATCAAGTCAGTAGTAACTTGGTAATAAAACACAATTATCTATCACCGAATAGCTGCATATCACGAATTAGCCAAGTTTTGCCCTACTAAATGTTGTTGATTTATCAATGAAGCGACTGTTGTGGAAAATTGTTAACGAGAAAATAATGAAAACTGATGCGGTACGCTCCACTTATACAGATGATGATAACTATACAAGTGTGGTGTGCGAGTGCCACAGGGCGCTGCACTGCTATACACGCAACATTTACCGAACACAATGTGATTTCACACAATATAATACCAACGCAAAGAATTGGGAAGCCATACAATTGTAGAATCGAACAAAAATTCTTTTTTTTACCAGTTCCAGTACAGAGTATTTCACAAAACGGTTTCGTTCAACTTGAAATTCCGGCGAGTTATTTGCTGGTAACTTCGCTAATTTGTACGGGATGTACTGAATCGAATATTCATTTCAGTCACGTGATCGAGTAAGCATGTGACATGCCTACTCGATCACGTGACTGAACATGCCGCATGTCGGTCTAGACTCGACTGCGACAAAAAGTTCGCGGAGCCAGCCAACTCGGCGAGCTGTTACGTTTTTTTTTACCATTGGACGTTTGCTCTCGAATGTATGCGTGGAACAAATTATGGATAACAAATTCTAATACGAGCAGCATAGTCACGGGGACGTTTTACGGGGCATTAAGGCTCCTGCAGACAGACGCGACGCGACTCCGGTAGAACAATTTTAATGGAGTTTTCATAGAAATTGTTCCACCAGAGTCGCGTCGCGCCTGTCTGCGGGAGCCTTTAGCCTTGTTTGTTTCTAACTAGATGGGCTTTGATCAAAACAATTGGCCGTTCAAATTTCGGACCATTATTTTCTTGTCTGGGACAGTTCGAGTTGGAACATCACGGCAGATGATAGTCACGTCATAGGAAATACGCCGATTATATCGATTTGCGACTGTTGGCTCGTTTGTATTATGCTCGCTTTGTTATATCCAAATCTGACAACTGTAAGGTAGGCAGGGTGATGAGCAGGAGTGGAGTCCATTGCCTTTTACTTTGAGTTCATGAGGAGTTTTGATTTTAATATTTCTTTTAGACTCCAAAATTTTTTCCAAGTCATGTTTATTCTCCTTTCGATCTCATCTGTGTGTCTCGACCTTTTGAAGATCTTCTAAAGTTTTTTGGTTTACCGTTATGGGGTTTTGAGTAGGTACTTAGGTACTTATCGTTGCAACGTTAGTTTTGACGTATGTGTTTTAATCCTATGCTTTCGCTAACGTTGCATAACTCTGTGATAATTTCTTCCAATTCTATAGTTGTATTGGAGAAAAGAACGATGTCGTCGGTAAACCTTAGGTTGATTAGAAACTGCCAGAGAAAGAGTTACCGCGGCCCGGGCACAGGTAACTGAAGGAACACGGGTGGGTTTTAGTCAGGAAAAGTCTGACACGCCCTCCCGCTCCGCCCAGAGCGGGAGAAGTCATTTGATAATTTCCCACCCAAAAAGAAAAAAAGTTGCTTAAAAAGTGTCTGTTTATATAGATTCCTTTCTGTTTCCAGTTTAGGCCTTTCGTTATAAACTCTAACACGGAGATGAAGAGTCTGGGCGCCTTTCTGTTACCCTTTACATATTTTAATTATTGCACCTCATCGGTCTAGCTTTACTCGGATGACACTATCGTTGTGTCTTTTAAAATATTTATCAAGCGTTGGGGATGTTTTTATAATTTAGTGCTTGCCATATGCTTTCATGTGATATAGAGTCAGAAGCCTTCGCAAAATCGACCTAGCTGTTCACCGCAGAGTTGTTTGTTCAAACATGTCAATCATCTACTCAGCCTGTCGCAGTCCACTGCTGGACATAGGCTTCTCCCAGACTGCGCCACAACACCCTGTGCTCTGCTTTCCGCATCCAGTCTGTCCCAGCCACCTTCTTAAGGTCGGCGGTCCATCTAGCTGGGGTGCGTCCCACACTAGGCTTGCCGATACGTGGTCTCTACTCCAGGACTCGTCTGCTCCACCGGCCATCGGTGCTTCAAACATATAGACTGTTATAATAATGAATTAAAAAAATATTATTAAGTACTTTCGATACGAAAAGAAGAAGCTTGCAGATATTAGAACTAATATTAACAAAATGCGCCGCCCCGTCTCAGAAATTGAAATAGGTACCTATGTTTAGGTCACAAGCCAAGCGATAAGCAAACTTCACCGTTCCCATTTACCCAAACGAAACAGTATTTAATGATGAGTTCGTAGTTGCGACCGAAAGTGCATTACCTACCATCGCGGACATTTGCGGTGAACCAAAATAATAATATAACACTACCTCAACTAAATACATAATAATGTTGCACGTAAGGGAAATTGAAGTAGACTAGAACTAAAGTAGATTAATTATTATGGAAATGGAAAATCCCTTCGTCTAGTGGTCTCGATCAGCCGGTCTATTCTGTAAGGCCTCGTTTACGGAGATGCGCGCGTCACGCGTCGCGTGCGGCGTGAAGTCTCGCGGCGCGTCGGACGTTTTTCAGTTCACAGACAGGCGGCGCGTGCTGCGGCCCGCGTCATTTCACGCGCAAGGACAAACATATGTTAACTAGTGGTTTCGTTTATGAAGGAGCGGGGCATGCGGAATAGCGGTACCCGGCGCTGTGCCTGCCGCGTCGTCCGCAGCGGCGCACGCGGCGTCGTCAGCTGCCACGCCCGCGGCTACCCCTCACCGCACCTCCCTCCCCTTCCTACACACATCGAAGGGCACGCGGAGATGGCTGCTGCATCATCCGCCGCGTTGGCCGCCGCTTCATCCGCCACATGCGACGCTACAATTCAAACAAACGCGTGCAAAAACGCTTCTCCTTGAACGCTCTATACATCGCCGTATGTTTGTGTTTCCGGCAGCCCGCACCGCGCACCGCGGCCCCTGACGCTCCGCGTCTGCCTGAACGAGGCCTAAGAGTCTCACTGTGAAAACTTAGGTGAAGTGAGGTTGAAGTGACCTGTCATTCTACCTGAAGCCCAATCCCTGTAATTAAAAACGGTCAAAATCTAGTCGCAATCTCATCTTAGCGACAATTAATGTCAAAAATGTGGAAAATTAGAGGTATTTTTGACATATTGAGACTGAGATCAGACTGTGAACGTTCTTAAAATTACGGTAATTGCCCTCAGATGTTAGGGATTGACGCTACGACAGAATACCCGATGTATTTCTGTCTGTTGTCTATATTTTCTAGGTACATTACGAACTTGGCCATTCTGTATCTACTGCATCAAAACATACATTAAGTTAATACTTAACTTTCTAAATTGATCGGACTTTAATAAGCCCGATCAATTTAAATGCATCGTATTCGAATTGATTGTAGATTTTCTGTCATTCGCCTTATTTGGTCTCAATCGATCAATCTGCATAGGCTTTTCTTAACTATGTTAGGGTCGGCTTCCAGTCTAACCGGATGCAGCTGAATACCAGTATTTTATATGGACTGACTGCCTATCTGACCTCCACAGCCCAGTTACTGGGTAACACGATACCCCTTGGTAAGACTGGTTGTCAGACATTTGGCATTTTGACTACCCATAACGATTGTCAAAAATTACGAATGCTGGGACCAACGGCTTTCCGAGGCACGGAGTAGTCTCGATTTGTAATGAATGGTCACACATCCACGAACTGACCGCGGCAAGCGTAGCTTAACCTTCGATCGACCCGTGCGGCTGGCTGTATTATTTAGCCACGAGCCTCCTATTAGGTCTAATGAATATAATTACAGATGGTAGGAAATTCTGTTGAATTTACTGCGATGAATGCTGCGCTATGGTCTATCATAAACTACTATTAAAGTTATACGTGCACTTTTGTTGCCGAGTTAAAACTTGTTTGTTCCGTTGAAACTATGCGCGATTAGTAGGGGAGGACGTTAACAACGCTAAAATGGCGGCTATGAGTTCATGAAAGCTTGTGGTGATAAATGGCTTAATTTTCCCATTATAGAAAATCTCTTTATGAGTCGTAAGTCAGTCAATGTGGCTTTACGGAATATGCGGGCTGGGCTGTTTCGTACAATTTTAAACGCAAACAGTCTTAGGAATCTTCGCCCAAATTAAGTCCTTTTAATTTTCTACCGGAGTCTATATGTCGTAAAAATCTAATCGCCTCTAATCTAATCCTCGATCATCGAGACACCCTTTTCCATGATTAGTCCTTTGTGCTCAAGCTAAATGAATTGAAGGGATAAATAAATAATGTATGTGACATCAAAGAAACAATTTGCTCGGATACGGCGGCTACACATTGGATTCATTTTAGCATAAGGAAGGTGCGCCTTCAGAATTCACTTCACTTTTGATAGTCGTCATCAACATCCTTCATTTCGTGGCAGGTACCTACTTCTTATAATGTTTGAGCAAAGCGCGGTAAGCGGTCGGGCACTTGGTACCTATAAAACAGTAGAGACGTGGTGTGATACGAGGCATCAAACACGCACTGGGTGTGCATTGTGCGATGAGTCTATGATGCCATCTTTTTCTCCTCATAACTCAAACCTATTTAGTTAGGGTCTGTAACTTTATCAAAAGTATCAAGAAAAAATGTCAAAATACAGGTAGTCACGGACAATAGTTCATTTTCCGACATGCATGTAACTCAATTTCAATCATTGACAATGTCAGAAAAAATTTCAGCAATTTTTTTTAAAGAATACTCATAACATTACCCAAATTAAACAATATAAGATGCAGGCTGCAAGTAAAATGAGCGTTCCCATCCACGATGTTCACGTCCTGCAGTGTCAGTATAAGCACGTATACGTCGTATTAATGGCGCGGAGTTTTCAAGCGTCCTCGTATCTGTTGACGTGCATGATACTCATGCACGCGTCGCAGTTTCACGTTCGCTTTCTGAAATGAAGTGAAATGTAAACCAATGAAAGTTACAACCGTGCGACCGCACCGCTTCCATCTCGCACCAATGTGAATTGAAAATTACTCAATCGTGTATGAAATTGTTCTGGAAGTCACCTTCGATTTTATAGTGGTTTTAACTTTATCATTCTAAATATTTAGGTGTTTTGTTACGTAGTCGAAGTAAAGCTGATAATTTTACTTAGTAAAACTTTTCCTAATAAAGTATTAAAACATATATAAAAGGAGAAACTGACTGACTGACATATCAACGCACAGCCGAAACTACTGGGACTAGGAACGTAAAATTTTGCACACGGCTTCCTTTTATAATGTAGGGGAGCACTAAGAAGGGGTTTTTGGAAATTCGACTTTTAAGGGGGTGAAAAGGGGGGATTTCGTTTGTTTGAAAAATCTTATTCCTAGAGTTAATAAACTTGAAACTTGGCCCAAATACTTATCTTAGTAAATTATGAACTTTTTCATTTTTGGTTTTTCTAAACTACCCCCACGAGGGGGATTGGGGGTGTCAAAATTTGCATGGAAGAATTTTAACACGCAGTCCGATTAACTCGAAACTCAGTATTTATACTTAAGTCCAAAAATAAAGAATAACCTGTATCAAAGTTTTTCAAAAATCTAGCCCGGACGGGGTGAAAAGGGGTTGTCAATTTTACAGGGGAGAATTTTACTGCGTAGCTTGATTAACTCGAAAATTGGTATAAATAATCTTTGAGTCAAGTTTTGGAAATATCCTAAACGATTTTTTTAAATTCCACCCCTGTAGGGGTGAAAAGCGGGGTTATAACTTAGACGAAAAATCTTATTCATTTGGTTAATAAACTTGAAACTTGGCACGAATATTTGCCTAAATAAGCAATAAAGTTTTTTACTATTGGTTTTTCAAAACTACCCCTGACGGGGTGAGTAGTTAGATTTTTAAGAGGAGGATTTTACTGTGTGGCTTGATAACTCAAATCTTTGGTATAAAAAATCTTTGATTTCAGTTATGGAAAAATCCGAAACGATTTTTCGAAATTCCACCCCTGTGCGGGTGAAAGGCCCTCCCCTTTGACAACCCGTGAAATACTTATTATTGAGTTGTTCCAGTGGCCATCTTACCATCTGTGATCGTCATCAGTTCCACTTCACCAAATGTTGCTTTCCGAGAGCAAATGCACAAGTTACTATAAAAAATACCAAAATCGCTATAGATGTGTCTATATTGAAGAGTTCCCTCGATTTCTCCAGGATCCCATCATCAGATCCTGACCTGATGACAATGGAACCACCTGGAAAGTATACCCTTTCAAACAAAAAAAGAATTTTCTAAATCGGTCCAGCCGTCTTCGAGTAATCAGGGCACCATAAAAATAAAGATTCCGAAGAACTGAGAACCTCCTCCTTTTTTGAAGTCGGTTAAAAATAATTTATAGCCAGAGTGCATCTCATGACATTTCCAATAAGCCCCAACATGGCTAGGATACATTGTTTTATTACTGATCTGAGTTCAGTGGTACCATTTTCATCAGAAGCGTTTATTTAAATTTTCTTCGTCATAGTCGTTTAACTATCTTAATCGAGATATCTTATCGCCACCCGTGAAATATTTATCATTGATGAGTTCCTGTGGCCATCTATGGTCTTCTTCGTCAGTTCCACTTCACCAAATCATACTTTCTGAATGCAAATGCTTGATTTGTTGACGAAAATACCAAAATCACTATGTGTTTGCCAATAATATTTGAAGAGTTCCCTCAATCCCTCATGGATCCTATCATCATAACTGGATTTGGATAAAAATGGGACCCATCTGGAAGTCCAATCCTTTCAAATAAAAAAAAAAATTTTAAAATCAGTTTATAAATGACGGAGTAACGGTAACAAACATTAAAAAATCATACAACCGAATTGATAACCTCCTCCTTTTTTTGAAGTCGGTTAAAAATAGTAACGAACTCAGACCTGTGCATTGCATATATTTAAAAAGAAGTGATTGAACGAGTCTGTTGCGCACACTATAGTTTTTAGAATGTTTGTCCGTTTGTTGTTTGTCGGGTTGTATGTTCCGGATTGGCGCAAAAACGGTTGATTGAATTTAGAGGAAATTTGGCATACAGATGTTTTAGAACCTGGATTAACACATAGCGGAGCCGCGGGCAAAAGCTAGTCAAAATATAAAGGAAAACTTACTGAAAGGGCCAATTAATTACAATATTTCTTTTTACTTTCAGCCGAGCTGGTTGCGCACAAAGGAATTTTGGGACAAGTCCTTTGAGGATCGCTATGAAAAGATACACAACGATACCACACGGCCCAGATTGAAGGTAAGTTTGATGACTATACTATATCTATCAGTTTCACCTCCGGTTTCTCAAACACCTTTTAACTTAAGGTGGATCGGCACTTGTAGCCCGCGAAATTCAAAATTTCTTGCGTTTTTGCAATTTGCAGGTCAGTGTCAGGTTGTATATTGATCAAATTGTGAGTCACGACTAAAACAAATATGTATGTATTTACATAATTATAACCATAAAAACCATCAATACATGATCTCTCTAAGTTAGATTTTTGTTCTCTTTCGATCTGATTTCGGAAATCATGACATTTTAGATCAAAAGAGAGCAAATCTTAGTGATGTATTGATGATTTTTATGGTTATTATTATGTAAATTATATTTTTTATAGTCGCGAATCATATTCTGATCAAGATACAACCTGACACTGACCTGCAAAGTGCAAAAAATGCAAGAAAGTTTGAATTTCGCGGGCTACAACTGCGGATCCACCTTAACGACGTCTTTTCTCCTTATAAGTATCTCTGTCACTGTACCTTAAACACAATGTCACTGACACATAAGACGCAACTCAAAATTGAGTTCTGTTTGAGAATTGGGCCGAGACTTCGATTAATAATGTTTATTAAACTTGGTCTGTAAGTTTGGCCACGCCCGTGCCTACAAACTTCCCGTAAGATGGACCGTTGGCCTGTTTCCTACAGATAGTGTCAATAGCTATAAGATGGCTAACTTTCTTAGTTGTAATTTCTATAAGTTTTGCGAAGTTATAACTTTTAGAATAGAATAGAACATTATTTCTTGTCGCTACGGGTTATAACCGGTATTATACTGATAGCCTGCATCATCCCACTGCTGGGCAAAGGCCACTCCCCATGACTTCTAGCTCTTGCGATCCAGGGCTAATGCAATCGTATACAGTGTGTGGCGTAAATAGTGGTCCAACGTTAAGGGGTCGATACACCGTTTCAGCTATCACATACCACAATTTAAATCATTATTTTCTATAGGTCTCAGAATAAAATATTTTTTAATTCTTTTTAGAAAAAAAATACAATTTCCTTTACTAATTTGGCTGTAATTTCTATAAATGAAATTATTTTTTTAATTTTGTTTTTGTTCATTACTGAATGATGTGCTCGCACATGCAAGTAACATTTTAAATGTAATTTTAAAGGTACTTAAGGAAAAATATGTTTATTTCAAAATTCAATTCGAAACCCCAGAAAATTATTTGTGACTTGGGGTGCGAATGGTGTAAAAAAAATTTACTACACTGTGTCGCTGTCCATTATTTTAAAAACTTGTCCAGTTGATGCAGATTCTAAAAAGTATAATAATAACTGATTTCATTGTTAAAACAAAAGTTATAGCCATTTCTATTAAAAATATCTAAATCTTTAAAAAAATACATGATTTCATTTAAATTCGATACAGGTATTGCAAAATGTTTTGGTCCAAATAAGAAGTTTATAATCTGCCTTAATTGGACAAGTTTTAAAGGTAATAGACACCGACAGTGTAGTACCTACATTTTTACACCATTCGCACCCCAAGTCATATAATTTTCTAGATATTAGAATTGAATTTTGAAATAAACACATTTTTCTTTAGTAAGTACCTTTAAAATGTTATTTGCATGTGATAGAACATGTATTCCACAGTAAGTTATAAACGAAAAACGAAATGAGAAAGTAATGGAATTTATATAAATTACAGCCAAATTAGTAAAACAAAGTGTAAATTTGTCAATAATATTTTTAAAAAAATATTCTGAGACCCATAGAAAAAGTTTTGCAAATTGTGTATGTGATAGCTGAACGTACGATGTATCAACCCCCTTACAGTTGGACCACTATTTCTGCCACACCCTGTATATCGGATATTAAACTTACATTTCTGAATATTGGAAACTCGTAAGAAAACTTAACAATAGACCACTTAGTTTGACCAATACTTTAGGGAAGTCGTAGATTTTCGTTGTAGACCGTACATCTCGACTGGCAATATTGGCGACTTATTCCGATAATATATCGTAAATTCCGGTCGCATTTCCGAATGCTATCATAATATTGGACAAAAGCTCGACCTATGTCAATGGAGATATGTACTTTGGCCACAGCTACATACATCGAATGTAAATTGGTCACAGCCACTTTTAATTATTTTTTGTGTAAATTTTGTATGTTTATTACTCAATCACGCAAAAAGGGCTGAATGGATTTGGATTAAATTTGGCACACAGATAGTTTATAACACACAGGATACTTTTTATCCCGGTAGTACGTTCCCGTGGGATAATATCCGACCTCCACGTGAGTGAAGCTAGTTTACAAATAAAAATGGTCAGAATGAAAAAAGTGTCTCTGGTGTACCCGTACGTCTGTGTGGGGTACGCTGCATGTCAGTGGTAGCGACGCCAGTACAACCTGGCCTCTTCTTCTATTGATACTACGTAATACGCTAAGCCAGTTCCAGGTCAAAGTGTTGCCACAGCTGTACAATATTAAGAAAATAAAAAAAATAAAAACTTTTCTACTCAACAACAGGTGATAGTGGTCCCACACTCCCACAACGACCCAGGATGGCTGAAGACCTTCGAGCAGTACTTCGAATGGAAGACAAAGAACATTATCAACAACATTGTGGCCAAACTGACTCAGTACCCGAACATGACCTTCATTTGGACAGAGATATCTTTTCTTAACGCCTGGTGGGAAAGGTCACACCCTGTCAAACAAAAGGTACATTGTATTCGTAAACATACCTACAGTAACTGTTGTCGTTCACCTATCAGTTTCTAAGTCACATAATTCTCGAGGTTGTGTTTTTTGGTCTAGTTTCGTAGTCTTATCTTTAGATGTGTGTGTGTGATACATAATAGTAACTAAAAGGATGACGATAATATGTTCAGCTCTGTATTTTTCACAGACAGACCTGCAATCTATCCGACGTATGTTATCAATTAATCATTGACACCATATTATGACTGCATGGTATCTGTTCGATAATGAAAAGGAAGCTATTTTTCATTCGTCGCATTCAGCGCAGTCCACATTAGGATTACAGGGTTAGAGTAGGCAATGCAGTCATCTGTGCGCTAATTACATTATAGCGAGATTAAATTAATCCGTTGAATTGTCGAGTATTGCGGTTATATTTTGACCACGACGACGAACTTTGTAGGAAGTTTGACTCAACTCAAATTAAATTTTTTAAATAATTTATTTCAACTTGCCTGCCTCTTGACGAGCTAGTTTACGAAGTAACAGGAAAAATTATAAACAGGCACTAGCTATAGGTAATTGATAATAATTGATCTCATTACAGTTATTGAAAAAGTTGATCAAAGAAGGTCGTCTCGAGATCACGACGGGCGGCTGGGTGATGCCCGACGAAGCGTGCACGCATATCTATGCGTTAATTGACCAGTTCATTGAAGGTAAATAATACACTGCTTTTGCATATTTTGATTGAAAAACTCACGTTTTAGGTATTTTATATTTTGATCTATTCTTTAGGCCATCATTGGGTAAAAACGAACCTTGGCGTCATCCCGAAGACAGGCTGGTCCATCGATCCCTTCGGTCACGGAGCAACTGTCCCTTATCTGCTGGATAAAAGTGGCCTTGAAGGAACCATCATACAAAGAATCCATTACGCGTGGAAACAATGGCTGGCCGAGCGACAGATCGAAGAGTTCTACTGGATCGCGGGCTGGGCAACCACGAAACCCTCTATGATAGTTCACAACCAACCGTTCGATATCTACTCGATAAAAAGCACATGCGGTCCACATCCTTCGATTTGTCTTAGCTTTGACTTCCGGAAAATTCCTGGCGAATATTCTGAATATACCGCTAAACACGAGGATATAACTGAACATAATTTGCACAGCAAGGCGAAGACTTTGGTGGAAGAGTACGAGCGTATCGGATCCCTTACTCCACACAACGTGGTGCTGGTGCCGCTGGGAGACGACTTCAGGTACGAGTACAGCATGGAGTTTGATGCTCAGTACGTTAATTACATGAAGATGTTCAATTACATCAATGCGCACAAGGAGATTTTTAACGCTGATGTGCAGTTCGGAACGCCACTTGATTACTTCAACGCCATGAAGGAGAGGCATCACACTATACCGACGTTGAAAGGAGATTTCTTCGTTTATTCAGACATCTTTAGCGAGGGCAAACCGGCTTATTGGTCAGGCTACTACACGACAAGACCTTATCTGAAAATTCTCGCTCGCCAATTCGAACATCAACTCCGATCTGCAGAAATATTATTCACTCTTGTGTCGAACTATATAAAACAGGTCGGTAATCAAGGGTTCGGAGCTTCTGAGAAGAAATTAGAAAAATCCTACGAACAGCTCATCTACGCAAGGAGGAACTTGGGTCTATTCCAACATCACGACGCGATAACTGGCACATCAAAATCTAGCGTGATGCAAGATTACGGAACTAAATTGTTCACAAGCTTGTATCACTGCATCCGGTTGCAAGAGGCTGCGCTCACCACTATAATGATCGCCAATCACTCGTTGCACTCGCAGAGTATCCTACAAAGCGAAGTGGAGTGGGAGACATACGGCCAACCAGCTAAGAAACTGCTAGTGTCTTTCATCGACAAGAAGAAAATTGTACTTTTCAACCCCTTAGCAGAAATCAGAACCGAAGTTATCACTGTGAGGGCCAACACCTCGAACATCCGCGTGTTTGATACCCACAAGAAGCAACACGTCATGTACCAGATCACACCAAGCATCGAAGTGCAGGACAACGGCAAGCGAGTCGTTAGCGACACCATCTACGACGTGATGTTCGTGGCGACCGTGCCACCTCTCACGGCGATCTCTTACAAGCTGCAAGAGCACACCAATACCTCTCGTCACAGCGTTATATTCTGCAACAATTGTGAAGACTCGCAAAAAAACAATGTATTTTCTATCAAAAAAATGATGCCTGGTGATATACAATTAGAAAATGCGGTGCTGAAACTTCTTATCAATAGGAACACTGGATTCTTGCGGCAGGTTTATAGAAAAGATATTAGGAAGAGGACTGTTGTTGATGTGCAATTTGGGGCATACCAAAGTGCGCAACGTCATTCGGGAGCTTATCTTTTCATGCCGGATTACGATTCACCAGAAAAAAATGTTCTGCATCCATACGCTAATCCGAATAATATGCAAGATGATAACATAATCATAGTTTCCGGCCCGATCTGTACTGAAATTACGACAATGTACATGCCGTTTTTGGTTCACACCGTGAGAATATATAACATAGCAGACCCAGTGCTGTCGCGTGCTATCCTCATCGAGAATTTGGTAGATTTCGAGAGTCCCCCCAAAAACAGAGAAACTGAGTTGTTTATGAGAATACAGACTGATATACAAAACGGAGACATTCCGGAATTCTATACTGACCAGAACGGATTCCAGTATCAGAAGAGAGTAAAGGTGAACAAATTGGGCATCGAGGCGAACTACTACCCAATTACGACTATGGCGTGGCTGCAGGATGAGGAGACCAGGTTGACCCTGTTAACTAACCACGCTCAAGGTGCATCAGCGTATGAACCTGGACGCTTGGAGGTGATGCTTGACCGACGGACTCTCTATGATGACTTCAGAGGAATCGGCGAAGGAGTTGTGGATAACAGACCAACAACTTTCCAAAATTGGCTTTTAATCGAATCAATGCCAGGCGTCACGCGAGCTAAGAGAGATACCAGCGAGCAGGGATTCAAGTTTGTGAACGAACGTCGCTTTGGACCTGACCAGAAGGAGAGCCCTTACCAAGTACCGTCTCAAACCGCGGACTATCTGAGCCGAACGTTCAATTACCCCGTCAACGTGTATCTGTTGGACACCAGCGAAGTGGGCGACATCGAGGTCAAGGCATATCAGTCGTTCCTACAGGACTTCCCGGCCGGCATACACTTGGTGACTCTACGAACCATCACTGACGACGTACTTGAACTTTTCCCGAGTTCAGAAAGCTATATGGTGCTGCATAGACCAGGGTACAGCTGCGCCGTCGGAGAGAAACCAATCAGCAAGTCCCCGAAGTTTTCGCCCAAAACCAGGTTTAATGGTCTCACCGTTCAGAATATAACTGCAGTTAGTCTGACAGGCCTGAAGACGTTTAAAGCTCTGACCGATTTGAGCGAAATCCACCTGGATGCGATGGAGGTAAAAACATATAAGATCAGGTTTTAAAGACTGTTAGATGTAATAGGTAGGTGTAACACATTTGTAATTTTATAATAGTTTACAACTTTATTGTGAATTCACTTGCCAGAACATGCTTCGGCAAAATTTAAGATAATGTAAGAGGAGTAAGTAGGAAAATCCAATTTTGAAGGTTTTAGTATAACTGCATTCTATCTGACCGTGTAATAGTATACTCTTATTAGGAGAATTATTTTCGATTCATGTTTTATGCACTCTCACTAAGTCATGGTAATTTGCCCTGTGTAATCTTGATATTATATTAAATTGTATAATAATTTATTGTCGACCTAATGGCTGTTTTAGTTCAACGGTAATTTCGACTACTAGATAAATCTACCTCAGGACCAAATGATATACCTGTTCATCTATTGATTCTATTGCAAATGATTAATTATACTAGTTCAATTAATTGTTATAGTCTATTTGAATCTCATATTATCTTCTTAACTTTTATGATCACTGACTTTTGTAAAATTGTTTTCTTCTATTTTAATGTATTACAACACCCTAAAGTTTATGTTATATTAGCACTTAGTTTTTGCAGACGCATAATAACTTCTCACATTCATAATAGGTTGCTGTATTAGCATTCATGACATACTAAATGTATTTTATATTATGTTAGTTACCGATAGTTTTGCGATTAATCATTTTAATAAAATATAACATTCAAATCCTATTATATTGATCTAATGACGACATTACTCGTTCGAATCCTTCTTTAATAAAATTTACCAATAAAACACTATGTTTGTGACAAAGGCTTTTAGGTTGTGTTTCTTATGTTTTGAAATGATTTAAGTATTTTTAAGTTTGAAAGTGATATTTGAGTTACATTTAATATAGTAAGTTATAATTTAATCCATATGCTAGGCATACATTTTAAATGAAAGGGAGGGTGTTTAAGTCTACATATTTTAATAAAATTCGACGTTTATCATCACCCTTGCCTTAGTTATTATGCCTTATTAATAAAAATTATGCAGTTCTAAAAGAACAAATAAGTAAAAATAATTAATAAAAACTGAATTCTCTCAATATTTTTAAAGATCTGTGTAGGGTTTTTTTAATAAGGCTTCTCTTTTAATTACATTTGATGGACCAAACATATTTTTTTAATTAGTTTTTATAACATCTTGGCTTGTTCTTGTAACTATGTAGTTAATTTAATCTTGCGATTTCCACTGTGTTAACATGTTTTGTATATAAGTGAAAGTGTATATTTTTAAGATATTATTTTTTTGTTTTGAAATGGCCACTATTAATTTAGACTTGGTAGGTACAATTAATTAAATCAACATAATATTTTTTTATTATTTACGGCTTGTTGTATTGTCACTTCAAAACTGGCTATGTTTTGGATTCTCATATACCTAATAATTGTAGTAATTTGTACAATTTTATTATGTACCGAAATCAATTTTATAAATATATTATTGTGATAAGGTATAACTTGAAATCATTACCATCGATGATGTTTAGTCAATGAAAATTAGGTCTTAAATGGATATAAAGATATCAATACTAATGTGTAATCTGACGGTGTTTAATATACACAATCTGTTTCTCAATTAGTAGAACTGTAACATTTCGTTGTATAATTTGGTTGTACTTGACGTAATATAATTATAGACATAAACTAGCAACTTGAATTGTGTGTACAATTTTGTCTGGAAACTTGTAGTAGATGAAATAAAAATAAATAAAATATACAAGAACATGTTTATTTATAATAATATATCCCATTCATGCAAAACAACGGACAATGATCCTGATAGGTTTCTCTTTTATAATATTATTTATTTAGTAAAGTTAATGCAAACAGTTAGTTAGGGATTAGAATTTTATGTAACTTTAACAATAGTATGTGTATATATTTATTTATAAAATTACTAATCAAGCGGAGCGTCGTGTCATTTCTTCCTTATTCTACTCGCGATCCACTCTAGCCCTAAGTGTAATCTGAAAAGAGAGACAATTTTATTAAATAAGATTTAATTTTTAAAAGAATATTTAGCAACAGAATTGAAAATCCTGCACATGACACAAATAATTCATTGACCAAAAGTTCTAAATTTAACGAAAATCTGTTATAAAACAAGCTCAAGTACCTACACGATTTGAAAAACGAAAGTGTAACTTTGCATTAAGAATTGATTTTATGTAAAGAAACCACTTCCGATTCCATGTAAATAGAGTCCACTAGTCGACGTACCTACCGTAGACGATTGATTAACTAAAGCTTGAATTTCTATCAAACCTACACACAAAACACAACAGACTATTTCACGTAATCTTCAAATAAAACTAGAATATGTAATATTAGCAACTAAATTGCATCGTCAAACATCGAAAAATCTATAAAATATAACGTTAACGGTACTTGGAAGTTACAAAATAAGTTACTCAACACAAAACTTTGCTAAAGTTTGATTCATAACTCGCAGATACACCTAGGGCCATCTAGTGCACTTGCATCAAACTAATTGACGCATGACGTTTGGAAAAGGCCGCGAAATGCAGATGCTCTAGGAATATTTAATTGTATTCACGATAGTCTCGTGATATGTCTCAAGTTCGGATTTAGGATCACAGGGAAATCTTCTCAATAGGTACACTACCGTACAAAAGTTTGGAAGCAGCAAGGTAAAATCAAATAAAACAAAACAAAGTCATTTCAATTTCAGTGTATTGATAAAAAATTAAAATATAAACAAAAACTAATTTAAGCAGAACAAAAATTGTACATACAATATAAAATTAAATTAAATTTTAGCTTCATTAAAGTGTCCTCCTTTTTGCTTTACTAGCTTCCCGCATATTCTAGGCATTCTATTCATTAAATTATTAAAATAATATTCATGTAATTTGTTCCATTCGCTCTCTACTATCTTCCACAAATGTTCTGAGCTCGGCGGAGAACGATTTTTCACCCTTCTATCGAGTTCATCCCAAACAAGCTCAATGGGAGTAAGATCAGGTGATTGAGATGGCCATTGCATGATGTTTAACATTGTTTCATCTGTTTTCTTGTTTAAAAAGGTTACAGGCACAGTTTAGAAGAATGCTTAGGATCATTATCCTGTTGGAAAATGAATCCAGGACCAATTAGATTTAGTCCACTGGGTACGGCGGAATTTTAGAGAATTTAAGTAACCTTCCTTGTTTGGGTTTCCGGTTATCCTCACAAGATTTTCGGGTTTATTGTTGCCAAAACACCCCCAAACTATGACATTACCTCCACCATGTTTGATAGTAGGCACAGTACATGCCTCTGAAGCCCTCTCTTCTTTTGATCGGCGTACAAACACATATCTATTGGATCCGAAAATCTGAAACTGATCGTCACTCCAAAGGACATTTTCCCATTGCTCCATTGTCCAGTTTTGTTGCGCTTATGCCCATTCCAGTCTATTTTTCTTATGTCGAATTGAAAACTAATAAAGGGAAAAGTGCGACACTGATGAAGCTAAAATTTAATTTAATTTTATATTGAATGTAAAATTTTGTTCTGCTTAAATTAGTTCGTGTTTATATTTTAATTTTTTATCAATACACCGAAATTGAAACGAATTTGTTTTGTTTTATTTGATTTTACCTTGCTGCTTCCAAACTTTTGGACGGTAGTGTACATAGGTTAGAAATTAAAATGTATTAGTACCTAAATAATAAAAACTTTATTTAAAATAACAGATAAAATTATAAGAATGATTACAGTTTTTGGTAACAAGCACGGTATCGCAAAAAAATATCCATTTATTCGTAAGAGCAGTTACTTATCTTATTATTTATTTGTTGTTAGGTATGTACGTACAAATAACCTTATCTTTTTACATAACTATAATGTCAGTAGGATACAGACTGGGTATTTTTCGCATACATAATGTAAATAATCGTTACTTTCCAACATTTCACAATAATATTTTGTGTATTACAATAAAAATACTAAACTTTGTGCAACTTACCATAATTTTCTTTAAGGGAGAAGCGCTAAGGTAGCCCGCGAAATTCAAATTTTCTTACGATTTTTGCAATGTGCAGCTTAGTGTCTGGGTGTATGTTGATTAAAGTATGATTCGCGACCATAACAAATATGTATTTACAGAATTATAATCATTAGAATCAGTATACTGCCGTGCTAAGTTCAAAAGCGGTATCTGAAAAAAAATCGTTAAGTTCATTTTTATTGCATCGGATAACTTTAAAGAAATACGCATCCAGAACTAAACCAAATAGCGGCATCTAATTTAAAACATAAAAAAACCATCAAAAAGTTTTACAGAAAAAAAGAAAGTTTTAGAGTACAAAGATAATTATATTTACAAAACTTAAATTTTCTCGAAACTAGCTTTCCCTGAGATACCGCTTTTGCGTTTAGCACGGCAGTATACAATTCCTTAAGTTAGTATAATCTTGAAATGTTAAGATTTTATGAAATAGTCATTCAATAGAATTACTTGGTCTTGGAGAGTTGTATTGATGACTTTAATTATTATGTATTGATGACTTTAATTATTATAATTCCATCCTAGTATCTCTAAACATTAAGACTGGAATTAGTTGCAGGATTTTCTGCGTACCTACCCTTGAGAAAGGTGACCAATAGAAAAATGATATTTGGTTTCTTAATCTTAAAATGTAATCAGTGTCACCCTGACTTCACGTGACCGGAAGGTGTGAGATAGCGAATATCAATACAATACAATTTATTAGTGACTGAGGTAATGACCGATCACTTTTAATATATTGTAGCTAACATGTATGACAGGCAATTTAAAAGGTATTCTTCAGAGCTTTACAAAGGTTAGATAAATGATTTACACAAAACAAATTATTCATAGTTAAAAGAAGAGCACACTGGACGAACTTGGGAAAGACCTTTGACCAGCGGGGGGACAGTGTGGGCTTAGAAACAACAGACAAGAACTTATATCGCTATGAACTCTCACTGAGCCACCGCACTATGAGAAAACCCCATACAAAGCTATCTCAAAACCGTTTTACGCGAAAGCTGATGTTATGGGATAAAAATAATATATGAATATAGTCTAATAGATAAGCTTTCTTTTCGCTATTTTATTTTATATGTTAAACAATGTATACAAGGTGTTTTTTTTTTATATGTCATAACTCTAGGGTTGAATGAGACTATATCAAAGAATCAACTGCCATATGAATTATTTTTCAATTGTCATTCTTTTTTGTTTTCATTTTTCATACAAAATATTTCGACAAAGTCACGATTATTAATGTAAAACACACTTACGTGAAATATGACAACGTCGCTTTTTCTTAACTTTAATTATGAATGATTGGTAAGTATGAATGAAAATGAATTACTCGTATTTATCAATGAAACTTAGAATTAACCTAATTTAATTATGATTGATGATATCTTCGAAACTATGCATTTTTGACCACATTTTCTAGGAATTTTTGTATTATTTTTACTTATAGAATATAACCCTAGAGTTGTGACATAATTATAAAAACATACCTTGTATAAATCATGTTCAATAACGTAATTTTGACGCAAAACGTTACTACAATTCAAAGCCGTACTACTCGAAAGTTTTTGATATAAGTATACAAGTATTATACATTTTTGGAATGCTTATAACCCCTCATATCGTTTGGTAATTAATATTAGGTATATATTGGTTTAATATAATAAAATTAACCAATATAGTTTAAGATTATTATGTTTTTAGATTAAGTTTTTTTTAACAAGAGGTTTACCCATTACCACTGCTTGCCGATGTCGAGATATTTGTTGTATTAAGATCTTTATACATTAGAATGACATTTTTTTCAATTTCTTTTTATTTCACATAAAATAATTTGTTAATACATTTCATATAATATAATTAACTTTTAAATTTTTAACATTTTATATTTAACTTTATACATCCAATGATATGCTTGCAAAATTATAGCTCATTTAGTTTTGAAACAACTGAGATACGAAGTTTTGAGACGAAACATACGCGATTTTCCCATAGTGCGGCGCGGTGATGAATCTTCAATATCATCTGCATAAGAAAAGGTCCCACAGTGCGTCAATACCGGTAATGTTATTGTATTGTAATACCAACCATATTCGAACTTATCTTGATCGAATTAGAAATACTCTAACTAAATTAAACTTTCGATTAGCTTTACGAAAAAACAATAACAGACAAAGCGTATTTTGTGTCTGGTGTTTCAGTCCTAAATCGAATACAGACACTGAAACCATATATGATCAAGGCGTCAGGGCAATATACCCATGCACCCATGCAATTCAATAATTAACATCTTGTTACGATTCGTACATACCCTGTCATCTGCCTAGCCTTTTATCAACTATGTTGGGGTTGGCGTCCAGTCTAACCGGATGCAGCTGAATACCAGTATTTAACTTAATAACTTTTTGTAATGTACACACCCAAATTACATGGCCGACATTATGTGGGCCATACTGAAAGAAATCTTAAGACTATTAGCGCAAGTATCTTAATCCCAATCTTTGTCTGCAACCAATCAACGGCCGTTTGCCAAACCATGTCTTTAAGAGAGCTAATATCACTTGCAGTCATCAAAAACCGCGGATCGAGGTCCACCGCTACAGAGGATGTGCACGTAGAGGTTCGCCACGTTAGCTGCGCGGTTCATTTGTTTGCCAGCCACGCATCCGTATCTTCTTACATATTTTATCTTCTTTCTGCTAGCGGTCTTCAAGCCATAACAGCTACTTCATTCCAGTATAAATCACCTGGAAAAAGAAATTGGAATTTTATTATTTCACAATCCGTCGCATCAAAAATACGACTATGTATGAATAAATGAAGACCGTGTTTTTATGTGATAAAATAAATAAGCAAAACTTCTTGAAATAAGGAAAACGAAAAAGGACACAATAAAAAATAAAGACAGTATTGAATATCATACTTACGGTAGCACTAAGCGAATGACGTACTGTCTCGGCCTCACAAATTGCTCTTGAGATCAACAATTCACATTCAAAGGGTGCAAGGGAGTATAGCCTAGTTGCTATCCCACCAATTCGCACTAAGCGAGATTCCCCCCGACCTCTTCAAAGTGAGAGTGATCAGGCTTCTTCTGGGTAAGCTCCCTCCATCGTCGACTTTGTCTCTGTCATCTCTGACCTATACTAGAGTCAAGAGCAAACCTATCTCAAAAAAAAATAAAAGCGTTTCCAAATGTCTTTTGTGATGCGCACAGCAAAGGAGTGGAACTCTCTGCCTGCGTCTGTTTTTCCGAATGCATACAACCCCGATCTCTTCAAAGTGAGAGTGAACAGGCTTCTTCTGGGTAAGCTCGCTCCATCGTCGACTTTGTCTCTGTCATCTCTGACCTAGACTAGAGTCAAGAGCAAACCTATCTCAAATAAAAAAAAATAGCGCTGGCCTCTTCTTCAATCAATCGGCCTAGCCTTTTCCCAACTATGTTGAGGTCGGCTTCCAGTCTAACCGGATGCAGCTGAATACCAGTATTTTACATGGAGCGACTGCCTATCTGACCTCCACAACCCAGTAACTGGGTAATACCCCCCTTGGTAAGACTGGTTGTCAGACTTTCGGGCTTCTGACGACCCATAACGACTGTCAAAGATCTACGAATGACAGCCGGGACCAACGGCTTAACGTGCTTTCCGAGGCACGGAGGAGTCTCGGTATGTAAAGATGGTCACCCATCCACGGACAACCCCGGCAAGCGTAGCTTAACCTGATGGATCGACCCGTGCGGCTGTTATTACTTAGCTACGAGCTCCTCTCGACGAGCGCTGGCCTCTTCTTCCCGCAACATAATATTCGACAAATCGTTGTTTTACGCCACACGTATGTATGATACGATTTTAAATGGATCTATCATTCAGACGTGATAATGAACGCATTCATGTGTTTCTTCGAGTGTTTAAAACCATGAGATACCTACTTACTAAATTCTATGTTATTTACAAGAGAAAGACACCCTTTATACATCAGTATACTTAATTTAAAAAAGGAAAATAGTGATTGTGTTTTGAGATTTGCCAAATACTATTTTATGTCAAGAAGAGACAATACGTATTTCATATCCGACACTTAAACACATGATTGTATTCATGATAACAAACAACTTTTACTATGGGACCAAACCTGAAATCGCTAAAAAAACAGCTGTTCCCTACATTTTGACGAGTTATGCGAACATAAATGTAGGAAACAGCAGAATTTTAGTTTTGGTCGCATGGTAAAAGTTGTTACAGGTAGTATTATCATGAATACAATCTTGTGAGTATCGGTCATTAATTACGAGTCACCCTATATGGGTATTTTTACATAGGCATGAATTGTTGCAACGCCGCACTACTTCACCGACCTATGAAACTGACTCTGCAGTCGCTGGCGCTGCAAAGATCCTCCAAATTAAAAGTAGGTACCTTAAATATAATATACCATACTCAAAGCGTTAAGCCTGATATTCACGGTGCGATATTATAGCCTGTGGCATGCCATAAGTTGAAGCAAGAATAAAAGTTACACCGTCTACACAGTGTTTAGTCGATGCACGTAATTTGTTGCTTCAATTTTATTGTATGCCACAGGCAAGAAACTTGAATCGTGTAAATGGGGCGTTTAGTGTATCAATAACCTCAACTGTAGAAAATATAACAGAAATATACAGGACAATAACAAAAAGAAATTCAAATCCCACGAATGTTATAAACGCAAAAGTTTGTGAGGATGGATGGACGGATGGATGTTTGTTTGTTACGCTTTCACGTAAAAACTTCTGAACGATTATTCGTAAAATAAAATTAAAATAACTACAAAAATTAAAATAATATAGATATATAATATAGATATAAAATAAAATAGTAAAATTGTAATAACTACACTAATTTTTACCGGCTATTGTTGGTAGTCATTTGTATTGTTTAAAAACAGGTGTGCTTCCAAACTTTTGTACGGTAGTGTACGTCAGAATTCAATTAAGCAAAGATAATTATGCCTATCATATTTTGACAAATAATTTAATGTTCTTAAGTTCACGAAAGAATGTCCGACGTTCAATACATTAAAATAGGACACGTTTTGCTCACACAAGTACGACTTATGCCTGCGCGCTAACACTAGTCACTAAGTGATAGCAGCTAAATGTAAGCCTAAATAAAAGATCATAACAAAAATGTATTTAAAGAATTATAATAATTAGAATGATTAATATATCTCTCTAAGCTAGAATTGGTCTCAAATGTCATGATTTTATGAGAAAGTCATTCAACAGACCAATTCTAGCTTAGAGATGTATTAATGGGTCTAATGATTATAATTCTGTAAATACATATTTGTTTGATCGCGAATCATATTTTGATCAAGCTACAACCTAACACTGACCTGCAAATTGCAAAAAAACGTAAGAATATTTGAATTTCGCGGGCTACCTTTGCGCATCCACCATAAATACATTTAGCGCTAAACGAATTTAAAACATCGTTCTGTTTCTGTCAACCGTTTGAAGATGACAGAGACAGAATGATGACTAAAAATATGTTTAGCGTCAAACGTTGTAAGTCCTTTGTAGTGCAAGTGGGCCTAAGTACTCTAGCTTCCTAGTTCGTAAAAACATAGTATAATATATAATAAAGCCTTCAGGGGTACAGTACGCGTCAAACTTTATGGCGTCTCTGAAGTGTGCTACTCGCTGCGCAGTACCGCACCCCTCACACCCACTGACACGTGTATTTGTTACTGCGCAGCGACTCGCCTCGTGTTCCGAGCCGCCATACAGTTTACATCGGGCTGTATTAATAATTTAATATAATTTCAATAGTGGACCGTACCCTTCGCCGGTGAGAGCACAACACGCCTGTATGTGCCACGGGTGCTGCTTTATCGACGTCAGGTCCAACTGTTCTGATATCTCCGCAGCCGTCATCGAGCCTTTCACGTCCTGGAAGCAAGGAAACAGACTGGTCATAATCACCGACATAAATTATATCGCGCCAGTAATCCTCGAAGCAGTATGGAGAGAGCTATATTTAGTAAGCCGCGAAATATGGGGCGAGCTCGTTGCTAACAGCATAATCAGCTGGAACACAGGCTTCCTTTCTGTGAGGAGTCGGTCGTAATCCACCACGCGGGCCCAGTGCGGGCTGGTGGACAGTGGCGTGCACAGAGTTTTAAGACAGGGTAGGCAGAAAATTTTAAAAGTTATTATGATGATGATAATAGCTTTTAAAATTTTCCACCGATACTAACATAGTTGGGAAAAGGCCAGACTTTTCCCATTTATCTTGGGGTCGGCTTCCAGTCTAACCGGATACAGCTGAATGTCAGTATTTTACACGGTAATACGATACCCTTTAGTAAGACTAGTTGTCAGACTCGGGCTTCTGACGACCCATAACGACTGTCAAAGATCCACGAATGACAGCCGGGACCAATTATGGGTTTCACGTGCTTTCCGAGGCACGAAGGGGTCATGGTATGTAAAGATGGCCACCCATCCACGGGCCAACCGTGGCAAGCGTAGATTAACCTGGTCAATCGACCCGTGCGGCTGTTAATAACACAACACGATCACTGTTTTTTTTTCCTTCGAAAGATAGTTTTGAAAACTCATATTTTTTTATTTTCTCTATACACACAGCACCTGAACAACTTTCACAGTGAATATTATCCTTTTTTCACGCTAAGTATTATCAAGGTTAAAATCATAAATACCTACCTGCTTTCATAGCTCACAACCAAAACAAATCATTTATCAAACCAACAGTGGCGACTCAGTATAAAAAAGAATACGACAAAAAGTAATGGTGCTTTAAGTAGCGATAATTAAATGAAACAAGTTACTATTACAACTGTTTGTAATAATAACAACGTATAGTCTTGTGGATCACAACGTAACATGCTTATTTTCTGCATTTTCATCTATACAAATAAATAAAATTGAAGCGTCTGTTTGTAATGTCAAAATAACAACTTTTTACTAAATGCTTAAGAAAGTATATACGATACTTATAACAAAGAAGCAATTTTTAAATTTTCTGTCTGTCTGTTTGTTTGTTTCGGCTAATCTCCGAAACGGCTGGACCGATTCTGACGGGACTTTCACTGGCAGATAGCTGATGTTACGGCGGGTAATTTAGGCTATTTTATCTTAGAAAAATAATTAGAGATCCGCGCAAAACAAAAACCCATGAAATTATGAACAAAAAGTCAGATTTCAAACATTCTTTTTGCAATTGGTAGCCCAATTCTCGAAGATAGTTATAGGCTATTTAACATCACGCTACGACCTGTAGGAGCCGAGCAAAAAGAAAAAAGTCGAAAGAACACTAAGCGAAAACGAAATAATAGCGCGGGCGGGCGATTCAACACGACACGGGTCGGGGGACGAGGGAGTTTTATTTTTTTTTAAATGTGGCTGTTATCCATACTTCCATACTTTAATATTATAAATTCGAAAGTAACTCTGTCTGTCTGTCCGTATGTTACCTTTTCACGCCTAAACCGCTGAATGGATTTCGATACAATTTGGTACGGAAATAGATGGTATCCCGAGGATGGACACAGGCTATATTTTTCTTAAAAATAATCCTATAGGGAATGAAAGTTTATATGGGAAACCCATGCATACTGAAGTTAGGATATGAAAATTCAAATTTAAGCTTTTGGTAAGAATAAACTCACCCCTAAGGGGGGTAAAACAGTGGATGATTTTAAAATCCACATGTAGGTAATATTGAAAATTTTATGTACCTACCTTTTTTTTCTGAGATTTAAGATTAGAAATTGGAAATATTGTCACAGTCTGTATCTTGAGGTAACATTTTGTCTTTGTTTCATTGAATTCGGGCGACTTGGTCAAAAGTAAATACATACCTACAATTTAAATTCACAAAATAACTTGGCTGACATCGTACGTCATGCGTGGTCAAAGGCGGCGCTAGAGTAGGTATTTCAAATTGATGTTGTTATTATTAAAATAATTTATATTACTTTTAAGTTACATATTTAGAATCATAGAAACCTGATTTTTTTTTAATATTCATAATATTGTACAAAAAATCATAAGCGGTTAAGGCTGTTTTTTTTTTGTAGGCATCCCCTGGGAGGTACTGATAAACTTTTATTTTTAGTCTGATTTTAATTAACAGTCATAAACTCATAACGGTTTAGCAATCGGACAACAATGGCAAATAGTCATAGGTAATACTTAAGTATTATTGATAGTAGAACTTTTTTTTTTAATCTATTTTTTAATATTTAGTCGGTGATTGAATAGCCTTTGTAAAACCATAGAATACCTTCTTTGTAAAATATGGTGGTAATAATATTCCCTTTGCCTTACAAAGGGTCTCAAATCTGAAAAGATAAAAGGAGTTGCTGTTGCAGCAGCCTCATCTGGAATAGCCGCCACGTTGCTAAACGGTGGCCGAACGGCGCATTCGGTATTTGAACAGCCATTCAACTTAGCTCATGAGGAAATGCCAGTTTGTAACATTAGTAAAAAAACTTTTTACAAAAGAAACTGGGCATCCTAAATAGGGTGAAGCGATACTTTACGCCTGGATAGCTTTTAACTCTCTACAAAGCGCAAGTCCGATCCTGCATGGAGTATTGCAGCCACCTTTGGGATGGCTCAGCTAAATACCAACTTGCCGCGCTTGATTCGGTGGAACGCAGAGCTAAGAGGCTCATTGGCGACGTAAGACTGGTGGATGCCAAGCTTCACAGCTTGGCTCATCGCCGCAAGGTTGCCTGCTTGTCAGTCTTCTACAGATTGTACTTCGGTGAGTGTGCTCGAGAACTCCACGACCTCATTCCGCCTGCCCCCTTCTACCATCGGACATCTAGACGCACTGCAGGTTACCATCCCCTACCTAGTTGCTATTCCACCAATTCGCACTAAGCGTTTCCATATGTCTTTTGTGATGCGCACAGCAAAGGAGTGGAACTCTCTGCCTGCGTCTGTGTTTCCGAACGTATACAACCCCGATTTCTTCAAAGTGAGAGTTAACAGGCTTCTTCTGGGTAAGCTCGCTCCATCGTCGACTTTGTCTCTGTCATCTCTGACCTAGACTAGAGTCAAGAGCAAACCTATCTTAAATAAAATAAAATAAAAAAACACTACGAAGTGAAAAATAACTTTAATTTGGAAGTCGATTTCTTTGGATCTGTATTTTAGTTTTTTACCACCGACTTCCGAAATTAAAGTTATTTTTCACTTTGTAGCGTTTTTTTTTTGGAAGTCGGTTGTTTTTTTTTTGTAAAAAGTTTTTATTTTTCACTTTTTAGTGGGTACGTTTGTAATTTATCTAAGTTACAAAAGCATAATGTCAACTGCTCATCACCTTAATAATGGTGGTACTGATAGACGGCGATTTTAAACAGTCTCTAGGTATAATTTCCGACGTCCACGCGGGCGAAGCCGCGGGCAAAAGCTAGTTAATTCTATGTTAAGGTTCAGTGAATCAAAAACAAATTAGCCAAGTAGGTATTATACAAAAAACACGCACACACACGCACACATACGCGCACATTCACTCGGCCGGCGGCCAGACTGTTGGCTGCGCTGCGATGTTTCTGTATCGCTGCCGTCGCTGCTCATGGCAATTTCCAACTCTCTGCACTCACAATTATACCAATGTTCTGAACGGGGTCACCAGTTTGGTTACGTGGTTGACGTGTGAGGGTAGACTTACTGGATCTGAAGAAATGATAATCCTCTTAGGTAGTCCAACACTTTAATCTTTCACACAACACACTACAACGTTTACAGTGTTATGAAGGCACAGTAAATAGCGAGCGTAGAGGCACAAGCAGTAAGCATAAGGAAGTTCACATTACACAGCGATTTAGCGAGGGTATATTGCGATCGCGAAAATAGCGCAATCGAACGTGCGTCCAACGTCTGCGATAGATCGGGACTGGCAATCGGCAGGCTCCGAATTCGCGGCGGAGGAATGCGTGCGCGCATCTGTCATACGATGCGTAACGTCACGCGCCTTAGACAAAGGGACTCAGCAGGCGACGCGCGTGTCCACTGTACTGTAGAGGCCTTAGTTGAGCCTGCCTTCCGCAAGAATCCTCTTTGGATTATGACATTGGCTGGCTAGACAAACGCTGGTTTCAATTGGAATTTAGAATAGGTGAAAAATAGTGACATATAGTGATTTTGTTCTGTATCGAGCAAATATAGTTTTAGCCCCAGTGTTTACCTGTTGAAATAATATTTTAAATATAGCTGCCAAAGCTAATAAATCAGTTTATTGAGTGTAACGGTCTTTAAATTTATAAATATCTTCGAGAAAGTTCCCCCAACACACCTCGAAGACGAGACCGCACACCACAGTACTTATGTAAATGACGGACGGACTGTACGGTAAACGTGATAGTGTAGTTATAATAAATGCTCATAATTATTGTTTAGTGTTTTATGTTTATTGTTATAATGTATATTATAATTGTCTGTTTGTGTTTATTTGTGTAGGACGTATAAATATATTATGTACATATAAGTAGTGTAAATATAATGTGAGTCACCTACAAACTCCTTACTCCTCTATAGTATAGCATAAGATACTCAATCATTTATTGCAATCCACAATGTGTATTTAAGTATTAAATTAAAATTTTATGAGAACATTATGCATAGCACAATAATATGATCTACTACTATGTGCATTATTAAAATGTTCACACATCATATTATCATCCTTGATATTCCTTAAAGCAAGACTACCTACAGAACACATAACACGATGCATTTTAGTACCTACACTACGCTAACAGCACGTTTGTTTCGTCTCTATTTACGTGTTGCAAATTGAAAATGCGAGACACTCTATCAGTGATAACGAGCAAATTGGACCCCTGTGCAGCGCGACCTTCCTGCCAGGACCATTAAATCTGACGTCTGACGACCGGCAGCATCCTTGTCACATATTAGATAAACATCGCTCGCTATGTGTGTTAGGAGAATATAAAACATCTGTAGGTAGGTAGGTATGGTCGGCTGGAACTACTGAAGGTATAAAAATATGGAATTTGGATGGTATGATCCTGAGGGTCAATCTAGAGACGCAATTGTGTCAAGATGGCGGAGCACTGACACCGTTTTTTTTTTTTTTTTGTGGATGGGAAATCATCAAATGACTTCTCCCGCTCTGGGCGGAGCGGGAGGGCGTGTCAGACTTTTACTGACTAAAACCCACCCGTGTTCCTTCTGTTGCCTGTGCCGGGGCCACGGTAACTCTTTCGAACATCCCGCAACCCTAGCTGGCATCGGCCCTAGCGGACCCCGTCAATAGTGCTGACATCTCTTTGAGGCGCGCGTGGAACACGACGCGCCGTCGACTCGGGCTTGGTCCTTACCGGACGGCGAGCTACCCATTGCTCGCCGTCCGCAAGCCCGCGCCTACGGTGGCCGGGAATCAGCTGCCAATTCCCGACGCCCAGGGCGTCTCCTGCGGCGACTAGGGGCGTGAGGGTGCAAAGCTTGCCTCTCCCTCACGCGTCCCGCCTCCTCCTTCACGAGCATTACTGCTTCGCAGAAGGAGGTAATGGCTTCCCATGCACTCTCGCTCCGTACCATGGCCTGGACCAGGGCCGGACGCGAGAGATCGCCGCCGCCGATCGCTTCCGCGAGGACACGGCGGTGCTCCGCCCAAGCCGGGCAGACCTCCACCGTATGCTCCACCGTGTCCTCCAGGCGATCCACACAGTGGTGACACCCGGGCGATTCCTCCCGCCTTATCCGGAACAGGTACCTCCCGAAGCACCCGTGTCCGGTGAGAAAAAAAATGTGGAACGCTTCACGATTTTGCGTGTCATCCTTGCGCAGGGGCCATGCTAATCTTCTCTGTATCGTTCCAATTTTAGTATATGTACTGCCGAAGCAAGTACACTGACACCGTAATAAGTGATTTTGACAGTTGTGTAAATCTCCTAATTGAAAGGCGTCATTATGGTTTTCCGATGGCGTGCCTGTGACCGACACTCCATTGAAAAAATTTCTTAATTGGCACCGATATTTTGGTAATCACGTACATAATTACAAATGTCAAAGACGTAAGTTCTTAGAAGCCATGAATTTATACAAGGTGTAATTTTAAATAACGCACAACCTCTTAAAGTGTCATTGTACACAAACCTGAAATCGTGAAAAAAAATCAGCTGTTCCCTACATTTTGACGACTTATGCGACGAACATAAATGTTGAAAACAGCTAATTTTTTTTCGCGAATAGAATAGAATATTTTTATTTTGAGACTAGAGTCCGTAGGTTATAGTAGTTTTTCGAAGCCTACTTATTAAGTACATATTACAATTCCAACACTATCGAGCGACCATTATGAATTTATGAGATCTTTTGATAATGGTGTTGTCTTACGGCCGAACCCAATAACCTGTTTTCACTAATGACAGATCGTCATTGATGGTAGACAGTATAATTCTATGTCCTAATGTCAGGCCGGTAATATTCCATAATCTCTCATCGATTATTGGGACGTTAAAACCATAGGAAGACAGGTTTTTCTATCTCCAGTAGGCCAAAACTGGTGACAGATAGGTTATTGGGTTCTGCCGTTAGTATGGTTGTCATAATGAACTATCATTTATGCTCAGTTCCTATAAACAAAAACGAATCGTTGAACTTACCAATGGTAGCATGTATTATTGCCAAACTGGGCATCATACTTTATCAATATTTATATATAAATCAGAACATTCGTCACTACACGAACATGTAGGTAACAGAAGCAGATAAAAAAAACTTACAAAACAGAAACACTCAAATTAATGAAAATCTCATAAGCACACAACAAAAAATTGCAGCATGCTCTGGAAACGCGCTACATGGAAGACACCGAGCCTACCTGATCCAGCCGCACGTCGATAAAATTAAGCCGAACGAATGGCTCAAACGAGGCGAATTGTTTCCCGAAACTGAAGGTTTCATGCTTGCGATCCAGGATCAAATAATAGCAACTCGTAACTACAGAAAGTACATAATAAAAGACCCCAATCAGCCGACAGACACATGCAAATATTGTAACAATGCCTCTGAAACCATTCAACACATAACAGGGGCCTGTAAATCACTCGCACAGGCAGATTATAAACATCGACATGACCAGGTTGCCGCAATCATATATCAGCACTTAGCACACAAATATAAGCTTATAGGTACAACGATTCCATATTACTGGGTGGGCCAAAAGAAATCACCCTATTGGAAGATGCTCTCATTTATGCAAATGGCCGCCAATGTCAAATCTGTTTTGACATTTGTGGACTAGACAGATGCAGAATACAGGTGAATAAGCCATGGAGCGATACACTCCCCAAGAACGCGGAATAATCGTGTCTATTTTTTTGCGTAACAATTTGTCTGTGGTGTTGGCGCAGCGCGAATTCGAAGTTTGGCCACCAACCTTGAAGAGTATGAGAGCACACGAGACGTTGCCAAGGGTGGCCGGCCCGGAGCGCCCGTTTTGCCGAGAATATCGCCGCTGTTGCCGAGGATGTCGAGCTGTCACCGGAAACATCGACCAGACGCCGTGCCACGACAACAGTGGACGGTGCGCGCTATAGGGCCATGTTGACCGAGTTTTTTCTGCCGCAATTGGACGAATTAGGACTGAGGGACATGTGGTTCCAACAGGACGGAGTAACGGCATACACTGCGCGAGCCACAACCGATATTGTGAAGGCAGCGTTCCCGGGTCGCCTCATCTCTCGTTTTGGCGATTTGCACTGGCCCGCAAGATCGCCCGATTTAAGCGTTCCAGACTTTTTTTTGTGGGGTTTTTTGAAGTCCCGTGTTTACGTGAACAAGCCCGAGACTCTGGAAGCCCTCAAGGACAACATTCGACACGAGTGCGAGAATCTGTCGCCCGAAGTTCTCGCCGAAGTGATGAAAAATGCCATAAAACGAGCCCGTATGGCAATCAATTGTGACGGTGCCCATTTGGCCGATATAATCTTCTCGAGTTGACCAATAAAATTCTAAAGGTTCAAATGAACATAGTCAAAAAACTGAATCGAAGTTTTTCATTTAGAAAAAAAAAGAGAGCCAAACAACATCGGATGACTTCTTTTGGCCCACCTTGTATAAATACAAACCAGAAATTATTTTAAAAAACAGGAATCAGAAAATCTATTGGGACCGAACAATAATTACAGACAAAACTATACATTACAATAGACCTGATATCACCGTTCACGACAAGATAAATAAAACAGTTTACTTAATAGATATAGCTATACCTAACTCACACATTCTAACTACAATAGCCGAAAAACTTAGTAAGTACCAAGATCTCGCCATAGAAATAAAAACCCAATGGAAAGCACAAACCGTCCATATCGTCCCTATGGTACTCTCATCTACCGGTGTAGTACCGAAGGCTCTCACACAGTCTTACTACACATGCCTTCTCACACACTTTAAATGCTCCAAAAAGCCACCATTCTCAACACCTGTCACATCACCCGAAAGTTCCTGACTTCTTGTACACTATCATCCACCTTCTCAATTTAAATTTCCCCTTATACCCTTTACTTGGTTCCGGCCCGTAAGATCGTAAACTCTCTTATAGAGAAGAAAAAATTAAAAAAAACTCAATAAAATAATAATCTTTATTAAACCTCTCCACTCCTCATAAGCACCTCAGGACATGTTGCTCCCTTGTCACTACGACACTATGTGCTAGCGACCGTTTTCGGGGCCCATTATTGAGTGTGCAAATCACCTCCTTTTTTTTTTGATGGGAAAATATCAAATGACTTCACCCGCTCTGGGCGGAGCGGGAGGGCGTGTCAGACTTTTACCGACTAAATCCCATCCGTGTTCCTTCAGTTGCCTGTGCCGGGGCCACGGTCATTTCATCCGTGTGTTTATAAAACATTGATCAGGCAGGGGCCACAGTACTTCGTAAATTCTAGGTAACCAGTCCACTTTAGCCACTCAAACACATAGTCCAATGTCTTTGTTTTCATAATCCCGCAATAGTCCTACACTAACCGGGGGTTGTCCTTGGGTGCATAGTGTATACAGGCATATCGGTGCCCCATATAATTAAAAACGTCTATCGGGCCTCTGCGAGTTGGCTTCAGCCCCTCGTACGCCTTCCAAAGGTCAACAGATATGTCAGACTTCAAAAAAATGATCTTTAATAATAAGTACTGACTGGGTTGTGGAGGTCAGATAGGCAGTCGCTCCATGTAAAATACTTGTAGGTATTTAGCTGCATCCGGTTTGACTGGAAGCCGACCCGCTGTTGTAAGTACCACACTGATTCATCTCCGAAACTACAAAACCTTGTACAACTTATTAAGGGCGCACCGAGCGTTTGCCTTTGTCTCTGTCTTTTTCTTTACGTGTAAAGAGTAAAGAAAATAACCACACTTGCACTTTTTCAATTTTTTTCGTTGTTATTTTCAGCATAGTGCTCTTAAATTTAAAAAAAAAACTATCGTATATACGCTCCAGTCGTCTTTGAACTTTATTTTAGCAAATGAATCATAATATCAAATTACTTATTTATATAAAAAAGTAGGGAAATAGAGGAAAAAATTACTCGAAAAATGGTAACTTTTCGAATTTATTATATCGAGCCAACTTTATCAAATCGTGGTGTTTCCATCGTGTTTACTGCCTAGTATACATATATCCCCAATAATACCAATATATTTCCCTAGATTTTAATTTAATTGTTTACTAGGTACTTCAAATACGTGTTTGTGTGTATAAAATGCTTTATGCGCCGTTAAAAATCTTAAATTCATTCACTGACAGACAACGCGCAGCCTAAACCACAAGTCAAGAAAGAAGCACAAAATTATGCACAAGAGTTATTGATTTAAAGACAGTGTGCATTATGGAAGGACTTTTGAAAATTCGCCCCCTATAGGGTTTAAATAGTGGATGAAAGTTTATATGCAAGTTTAATAATAATAAAATTAAAATAAATTTATTGACACAATACACCTTTGTACTCGTATACAATACCAATACATTTCAAATAGGACATTGGATTTTTGTGAAAAGGCTGCACGAACAGTGGAAAATTCTGCCATCTAAGTTTATTTATTTATTTTATATTTTAAACTTTATTGTACACCAGAATATACATTACATAAAGATACATTTTAAACTACAAAACATACAATTGGCGGCCTTATCGCATACTGCGATCTCTTCCAGGCAACCTTGGAACGGACAGTGATTTTCTGGACATTAAATGGGATTGTTCTTGGTGCAAATAAAAAGTATATAAGTACAGTATACTATAATAAATATACAGATACATACATATGCTATATAATATATACATACTAAATATGTAAGCAACGAAAAGAAACTTTAAAGAAGGATCGAATTTCCCTCCTTAAAAAAGTCAGACAGGATTTTAACTTTCACTTTTATTACATATTGCGTTCACCCAGTCATTTTACTTAACAAGTTTGAGTGTCTCCATTTAGTTTGCATGTAAATTGTATTTATCTCGGAGAACAAACACGCGTTCAAGGATACCAAACAGTTTGGTTAACACTGTGTTTCGGATATAAATAATGATGACGCGATAATATTAACACAGGTGGATATACACACATACGAGACATTATAATGACAGTTTTATTATATCTTGTAAAATATGTACTGCACAATAGGTATCACATTTGCTGTTTTAATGTGGTGTTAAAAAATATGTTTTGTTTTCTGTTGTAAAATTTTAGATCGGAATGTTTGATCAATTACTTTTGACATAGTTACAGGTATGTTTCAATATTCAGAATAGGCACTATTATTTATCAGATGAATTTAAAAGTGGCAAAGAATTTCTATGAAATTATCTGCCTGATAAATAAGTTAGCCGGAACTTATACGGAGGTGGTAAAACCGGTCATACTTTAGTCTTGTTTCTACGTGACAGGTTGACCTTTGTTTTTGTCACTCAGTTACTTTCGTCTTAAGAAATTATGTAATTCATTACTTACCCAAATAAATAAGTAATATATCGAATTTCATAGTACGAAGAACAAAACAGCGATATATTATAAATATCTACGCGTCTATTTATTTTTTTTATTATGTCATTGTGAGTTGAAACATTATCTAGGTACTTTCACATTCCACAGACAGATTCGAAGGTTTTATAATAATTATGACTTATAAAGACACCTACTAGGTACTTTTGAATACATTGTTACATTTACATAAGTAGCAGTGCTCGGCTTTCCTCGCGATGTCTAGTACAACATGTCCCGGGATTAAATGCACAACCTCTTAAGGAGTCATTGTACTCATCATTATTAACAACTTTTATTATGGGATCAAACTTTAAATCACGAAAAAATAATCAGCTAATATACGTTTAAAATGTAGGAAACACCTGATTATTTTTTAGCGATTTCAGGTTTGGTCCTATAGTAAAAGTTCTTCATAATGATGAGTACAATGAGCCCTTAAGAGGTTATGCATTTAATTCCGGGAATATTGCATATGTCATACTAAAACCAAGTCAGAGAATTTATCTATGAAATTATAATCGCTTGGCATCTTCTATATATATATATATATATGTATATTTATGTTATCTTCTTGCATAATTATAAAGTCACTTTTTGTGTATGTCTGTGTGACCGTTCAGATCTTTTAAACTCCACAATGGATTTTGATGCAGTTTTCACCATTATTTAGAGCATTTATTGCGGAAGGTTTATATCTATATCTAATACATTAATATTTAGATATATCCGTCTTTTCGCAATAATTGTAGCAAATAGTCAGTTTCAACTGCCATTCTTCAGATTGATTTCGTGACTAGAAAATTGTAAATAACTTGAGAAGCATCTTATCATTAAATTCGTAGATACATTCTCTGATTTGAGTTTTGACATGTCGCCCTTGCACCCGTGCATAGCGGGGCGGGTCGCTAGTGTATACTAAAACCTACTACTAAAACCCAAGTCAGAGAATGTATCTACGAATTTAACGATAAGATGAGAGTCATGAAATCAATCTGAAGAATGGCAGTTGAAACTGTCTGTTTGCTAGTATTATTGCGAGAAGACGGATGAACGGGTTTCTTTTATCTTTATTTAATGTTCTAATTCAGTGTAAGGGGCTGATCCACCGCGTTTTATAACATACTAGCTTTTGCCCGCGGCTTCGCCCTCGTGGATGTCGGAAAATATCCCACGGGAACGTACTGCTGGGATTAAAAGTACTCTATGTTTCGTAATACTCTATTGGTTTACGCGGCACCCGCCTGAAAGCGGGAGCTTTCAGAAAAATCATGCTGACTGGGAAGTCAGCATGATTTTTTCCGACATCTTCAACAATCATCATATCATATTTCAGCCAATTTATAAACAAAAAACTTTAATGAATTATACACCAAAACCTTCCTCATGAATCATTCCGTCCATTGGTGAAAACCCGATGAAAATCCGTTCGGGAGTTTTTGAGTTTATCGCGTTCAGACGGACAGACGCGGCGGGAGGACTTGGTTTAGTTAAAATTATGCCGGTCACGCTCTAATAAAATAAGAAATTACTTTTGACCGAATGGACCGATTTTAATAAAAAACTTATTTATAAAAAAAAAACAACTAACTTACAAAAAAAAAAACACTACAAAGTGAAAAATAACCTTAATTTCGGAAGTCGGTTTGGTTAAGTATTTTCGTTTTTGCATCGACTTCTGAAATTAAGGTCATTTTTCACTTTGTAGTGTTTCTCTTGGCAGTCGGTTGTTTTTTTTTATAAATAAGTTTTTATTTTCCACTTTTTAGTTGTGGTACCTCCCGACCAAAATTCGTATACCACTACTTGCTAAATAAATAACAGTGACAGGAAGTTATTATAACATAATCAACATACACTAAATGGAAAAAAATACATATTATTTATTGGATCTAACTCAAAAACCACTCATCAGAATTTGAGTACGGAATCGCCGTCCGGCAGCACCTAGAGACGGCAGTGCTAATAAAAATCGTGGCAGAACTTAAGTCACGGACCGCTTTCAAAGCTCTCAGTTTATACATCATTGTGTCGTAGTGCAAGTACAGTGACATGCACGGTTTGTATGAGAAGTGTTGACAATGGTGGCTCTAGCAGGGGCCGCCGAGGCCTCTCCGTGCTCTGTGTGTGTAAGGCAAGGAAGGATAATGATTACCTGTTTATTCGCGTAGACCAGGAGACAGGCTCTGGTCAGTTCCTCGTGTTTCAGCATCTGATGCAGCTCCTCACGACTTATACTCAGCCGGTGCCGGTCCGTCGAGTCAATTACCATTATCACGAACTGAATAGACAGAAAATTTACAATTTTAGATCATCACACGCCACAATAACATAGAAGTGCCTTCCCCATAGAATAAATAGAATTTAATCATTGATATTGTTTGTACTTTTTGTTGTCGGTTATTAAAATAAAATATGAAAATTGTTTTTGAATAAAATTTGTCCACCATTATTGAAAATCAAAGAACAGTTTGGGCGGTGATCCCAAACTAGGCGTTTGCCTGTATCTTGGGGATCGGAATTGCGACAATTAGAGATAATTACATAGAGATTTACATAAATGTTGTGGTAGAATATACAGAACTTATAAAACTATTGACATCATACAATGTAAAATTACGTTCATACAAATAAATAAATTCTGATTGTGAATAAAGTAGGTAGTCTCGCAAGTGGTTAATAAAACTAAATCATCGCGTTTAATATGTCGCGTAGCTGGCATAGGCTTTGTGTACAGCTAAACGATTTGCAAGTATAGTCAACCTCGTAACAACTTTATCACCTTAAGGTTGAATGTCGCATACGCGTCATTAAACGACAAGTTCTATTTGTCTCTATGACAGTTAGATAGTTTCAACCTTAGTGAAGTTTCAATTCAGTGGGAATAATTGTCAAAAGTGATAAGCTATTCCGAGGTCGACTAATACAGTACCACGTAATATTATCGAGCTCCGTTGAGCTACACGTGGACAGGTTCACTCATATCAGTGTGGTGCTTTCCTCAAGAGACCACTTTAGCCTATAATCTACATAGGTACCTACATGGTTCTCATAATGATCTGACCATTACAAGTAGATGTTTGGACTTTTAATTAAGAGACTTATGACGTCTAAGTTTGTTTCAGGGTTTTTTGTCAGAGTAGGAAAAACCAACCAGACCTAGTAAAAAAAAAAAATACTTATAGCATTGTTATTTTTATTTTCAACCAATTTTTTAAATAAATACCATTTACCAACAGGCTGCGAAACTTTATATTATCACTGCCCGATCTGGGAATGAAACCCAGGACTCTACGCTCAGCAATTGTGCTTACGGCCAACTAGACAAGCAAGGCGAGCAATATTTTATCTTAGACAATATTTGCACTTTAAGTTAACAATAGCAAGGCGAAAACAATCTGTGTATATGCGCATAATCTATACATAGTATAAATAAAGTCGCTCTTTGTCTGTCTGTGTGACTAGACTATGTTGTTCTTTAAAACTACACAACGGATTTAGAAGCGGTTTTCACCATCATTTATATCGTTTCCACATATCGCTACATTAGTGCGAAGCTAGGGCAGGTTACTAGTATTGCTAAGCAAGACGCTAGCAGAATACAAAATATTGACCTTTTTACAAAAACTTCAAAAAAAAAAATACTACAAAGTGAACAATAACTTTAATTTCAGAAGTCGGTGTCTTTGGATCTTTATTTTAGTTTTTTGCCACCGACTTCTGAAATTAAAGTAATTTTTCACTTTGTAGTGTTATTTTTTGTTTGGAAGTCTGTTGTTTTATTTTTATAAAAGGTTTTATTTATAATTTTTTAGTTATGGTACCTACCCCACACCAATTCATATACACTACCTACCTTTACTTGCTATGTAAACAACAATGACAGGAAGTATTATAACATCCTCAAGATACACAAAGTGGATTAAATACGTTTTATCGAAGCTAACTCAAAAACTACCAAAAATTAATTAAAAACATATTGTATGATATTGTATGGGCCACCGCGCAAGCTTCCTCTACCAAATAAAAAAATAATTTTCAAAATCAGTCCACATTCGACGAAAATATTGATGAACATACATAAAAAAATACATTCAGACGAACATAATATAACCTCCTCCTTTTTTGAAGTCGGTTAAAAGGAGACAGTGGCATTTTGCTAAGTCAACACACAGTCACACAGCAGACATGGCTTGGCTGATCATGAAATTGTGTTTTAATTAGATTTAACTGATACCATAAAGTCGCTTGTTAAAGTTTATGAATAACCATTCGCAAATTATATTATTAACTTGATCAATATAATTTATTATCATGGTAATCGCCTACGCCTGCTGCTGGTGATAGAACTGCTAAATTATCTCTAAGAACAGCAATGCTTGCCAGCCAATTAACCCTTCGTATATCGGGTGTAAAAAGACACATAACGAAGCCGAAAGTTACAAATGTTCTTCCCATCAGTGCGATATTTTTTTTGCTTCGGACCATACCTGGGAATCTTCTGGTTACGGAAATATTGAAGGTCACAGTTCCAACTTTTTATTACTTTCGTTTTTTTTTTTATGAAAGCTGTTTTAAATGTGTACTTTAAATATCGGCACGACCCCTATACTGTTGTATGCAACACGTTTGCGCACTACGTTTTGCGCGTGTTACCATAAAAAGTGAATTTTCACACCAAAAAAGAAAGTCGTTTTCCAGCAATAATTTTTGCCCTATGTTACTTAGTTTGATGGGCAGTATGCGTAGTTGACGGGTATGTGATGTGTCTTTTTACACCCTGTATATACGCCGCCGGAACGCGGATCCACGCGAGACACAATGACTTTTTAATTCACTTAGACATAACATCACGCCTGTATTCCCTAAGGGTTAGGCAGAAGTGTACCTATAGCACACCCACATTTCGCCAGTTATGTTTAAGTTCCATGTAATAGGGGGCGAGCCTATTGCCATCAACCGGGTACAAATCAAGATTCCGGGCTGTTACTGAGCAATTGCAGATGGAAAACCCCAATAATACTTCGCACGACTGGGAATCGAACCCAGGACCTCATGCTCAGCAGTAGCGGTTGCGACCTCTAGACCAACGAGGGTTTGTAATTGTTTCAGTAATTTCGGCATACGGGTGGTTAACGTTGCTAATACCTATTTAATAAAAAATATACATGTTCATTTGATGCCTGTACTCCACAAAGAGACGTAATGTAAGCTTTATATTTGTCCAGTGGTGTTAGTACATCTACTATTATGTATTCTGTGGTGTTAGTTACATGTATGAGAAGATGACCCTATTTAAATTAACCGGGTACGATTGGTACGAACCAGATCCCAGGCTAAGATAGCCTAATAAAACTTTGTTCTGCCCGGGAATCGAACCCGGGATGTAATGCTAAGCTTCCACTAAATATACGAGACAGAATTTATTAGGTGTTATCTTTTTCACTTGTCCCTCGCAGATTTGAGACAATGCATTGCAGTTATCATTCGCCATGTAGCCATTAAAACCATAGATAAGACAACATAACATCACGCCATTTTTCGCCGAAGGATTGGGCAGAGGTGTACGTACCTATAGTACACTCACATTCGCCAGTTATGTTTAAGTCCCATGTAATAGGGGGCGAGCCTATTGCCATCAGCCGGGCACAAATCAAGACTCCGGGCTTCTACTAAGTAATTCCAGATAGAAAAACCCAATAACACTGCCCGACCTGGGAATCGAACCCAAGACCCCATACTCAGCAGTAGCGCTTGCGACTACTAGACCAACGAGGCAGTGTAGTAGATAAGACAACACTTCCTAATATACATTTTCAAATCATATTAATGTGTTAAAAGACAAATAACACAGTTACTGATAGCCTGCATCACCCCACTGCTGGGCAATGGCCTCCAGCTTTCTCGATCCAGAGCTAATGTGGACCTAGTGGTTTGTTTTGTCCAGTAAAACTTTACACATACAATATTTTACTAAGATTTATCCTGTTGACGCTTAACCCTTTAACCGCCTACGACGGATTAATCCGACAAATATTTTCGTGTCCATTTCGCCAGGGTCGTATATTTACGACCAAATATCGTAATGATACAAGTTGCCCGGCGCTGGGGGCACGACAACTGATATGAAGTCGGGCGGTTAAAAGGTTAATTTAGACGATTCCATTTAATTGCAGGTAGTACCTACTTGTAATTCATAAATCATTGCCATTTTCACGATGTAATGTGATTGGTATTTAACAACAAATTGAAGCAAACAAAACAACATTTCCTTATCATTTATTTATTATTGTCATAATATTGAAACTACAAAGGTAATAAAAAATGTGTACATATTCACATTCAAGGAAGGATATTGTTCTAATAAGCACGTGTATTTGGAAATTTTAGTTCGGCTAAATATGGACAAGATTCTTGTTTGTATAGTATATAGGGTGTAAGGGACAGCCCTCCGCAGACTAATGGGGTGAATTCAGTATATAATACTAAGATGACCGGTACATGAAATTTTCTCAGAAACTTTATGGGAATCCAATAAACCTGATTTGTTTTATTACCTCACACGCAATGTATCGTAACCGTGGAAAAACGCGCGAAGCGAATGGCAGAGCAGCGAGCCTTCGGCCGCCGAATATAGTAGTACATAAATAAAGTGCTGCGTACAGATTATGTAAATTTACATTGAAATAAAGGAATAGTAACTAAAAATACGATAAAAAAAAATGAAAATTTGCCTGAGAATATTTCAGGTGGAATATGATTCAAAATAAGGAGCTGAATGCACCCTGTTAGTTTTCGGAGGGCTGTCCCTTACACCCGGTATACAAATTGATAATTAAAATGGCGACACGAATTTTTTAAAGGAAGGTTATGTTATTGAGTGTACTCATCATTTGTATTTAAATGACGCAGGGTCTGTCACTTTGACGTTTTTTGGGCTCGTGAGTTTTTGCTCCCAGACACCACAATATTGAAAGTGAGATTACTCTAATGTTACCTACGGTACTAAGACTCAAAACTCAAGAAACAACCATTTTATTTACCATATTCACGATACCTAATTTCGGTTTTCTTATTCTTTATAATTAACTAGCAGCGGCCCGCGGTTTCGCCCGCATAAGCCTCGATCCCGTAGGGATATCGGGATAAAAAGTATCCTATATATTAATTCAGGTTATAAACTATCTGTGTGCCAAATGTCATCCAAATCCATTCAGTAGTTTTTGCGTGAAAGAGTAACAAACATCCATCCATCCTTACAAATTTTCGCATTTATAATATTAGTATTTGGTAAATTAAAATTCCACAAATTCGATTATCCATATTAACTGAAGGCGTATAATATCGCAAAACTTCGTTAACAAGGTCGAATTGTCGCCGGGCTACTTGAAGGTAAAAGGTAAAGAAGGATTATGAACGACATTGCAAGAACAGTTAGTATTGTGTTTTTAAGATATTATGAAAAAATAATTAATCTAATTCGATCTATTTACATTAATTTAAGAACTACACGAACATACATGCTTAGTACCTATACATATTAGTATTATCCAGCATAGCTTCATGTCGTCTTGAGCAAAACCATTTAAATACTAAACCACTTAATTCAGGATCACATTAGAAGACTATAAGCATTAAGTATATGATTGCACACAACAAATACACACTAATAGTTACAGAATTATATTCTGCGGGGCGATGGCGTAACACACCTACAGTAGGAATCGGTTTCATTTTGACATTTCAACAACATTCATTGCGTTATTTAAGTTGTTGAGCAGATAAATTTTTCGAACATATGAAGCAATGAATTAGCAATATGCTTCAAAATCATTCAGATTGTGATTGATAGTGTGTTACGTCATTAGGGTGCTGCACTGATGTCAATAAAAGATTGTGTCAATGAAAATCATATTATGTATCTATACTATTTATACTACTAATAATAAAGCTGAAGAGTTTGTTTGTTTGAACGCGCTAATCTCTGGACTACCAACGGATTTAAAAAATTCTTTTTGGATTTGATAGTCCAATTCTTGAGGAAGGCTATTTAACATAACGCTAAGACTATAAACCTTAGGAACCAAGCAAAAAAAAATCAGAAAGAACGCCAAGCGAAAATAAAGTAATAGCGGGGGCAGATGATGCGACGGGGTGGGTCGGGGGACAAGAAATTTCACACGAAGTTGCGGGCAGAACTAGTATAATGTAATAAAGCTGAAGAATTTGTTTGTTTCAACGCGCTTAGCTCTGAAACTACCAGTCACATTTGAAAAATTCTTTGTGCATTTGATAGCCCAATTTTGAAGAAAGGTTATAGGCTTTATAACATCACGCTACAACCCTCAGGAGCCGAGCCGAGCAAAAACAATAAAAATCGGAAAGAACGCTCAGTGAAAAGGAAGTAATAGCGCGGGCAGGCGATGCGATGTGACGGGGTGGGCGGGGGGGACAAGAAATTCCACGCGGATGAAGTCGCCGCCAGAAGATATTTATTATAAGTACATAGAGCGCAAGAATAGGTAACCATTGTGGCTTGTTCAAGCACTACTATAACAATATTCTGTATTATTTATGATCTTGCTACAGATAATAAATTATAATTGTATTCTAGTTATTGAGCATTATAATATGGTTTACCTTCTTCTTTTTTATATTGATGGTACTTTATCAACTGCATTATTTATAGTCAAGCCAAGTAGATTTACCTTATTAAATGGATGATTTAAAATTTAAGCCTAACTCCGTGTCCAGTCTGCATATTTGGCACATCATTTTTGATTGATAAATTGATAGAATTATTGTAAGTGAATGATAAACCTAAGTACAGATGTATTGTTTAACAGAGACGATGCCCAAGATAGCTACGCGGTGCGGGAGGAGCACTCGCGACACGTCACCACAACCCACTGGGGTTGCGGTGACGTGACCCTGCACCGTCTCAATTAAGCGGTAAGCCTGTGCTTTCAATCTGAAAATAAGTAGTTACCTCACTGTTAGTGTAGTATGTATTCCATGCTGATCTCAGGCTCTGCTGGCCGCCAAGGTCCCACATGACAAAGCGAAGGTTCCTCCACACCACCTCCTCTACATTGGAGCCTATGGTTGGCCTGGTATGGACAGCTTCACCCAGGAGCAGCTGGTATAGTATTGTGGTCTTGCCGGCATTGTCCAGACCAACGAGGACAAGCTTATGTTCTGTGGATGGGTGATGAAGAATAAATGTAAGATACAAGAAACACAGTTCATGCATGAAATTCAGTATGTTTCTACCTATGTAAGTGCATTTTAGTAATTTCATTTTCAACATAAATATTTAGTCTTGATTACATAAAAACCAGTCATAATTTCTAATAAGTACTTATGTCTTAATTAATCTAGACACCGTACCTATTAATGAAAATGTATTTTTAAGTGTGAAATAATAATATCAGTATCAACAGTATCACTGGTGTAATATTGTTACAGTATTATGATGACAGAGTGACAAGTAAATGTAATAGGATGTCATATTATGAGAACAAGAACTCATTACTTAATGAGTTGCTTTTCATCACTTTACTTAAATTGTTTTCTATTATGTTTTAAAAAACAATAAAGACCATATTTTAATGGGTTTCTTAAACAAGTACCCTTTTATTATAAGGCTGTATAGAGCTTCCAAAATAGTTCATCCATGGACTATTCGAAACACATACCTACTTTCATATGTATAAAGTTATATGGTAAATAACTTATTTGTATTGTTACAGTATGCATGAAAATAACTGATAAGTTACAAGTTTATGACTCCTAACACAATTTCGGAACTCTGTACGAATAATATGTTTGAAGATAAAATATCTTTGAATTTCATTTTGAATACTTTGTGTCTAGTTACATCTCACAAATCAATTGGGTCACACTACTGGACAAAGACCGTGCTTTATCAGTAGGAATTCTTACTATAAACATGAATTTAGGGGCCTCGTAATACATCTTATTATCTTATCGCCAACGACGAACTTAAAATAATTCTACAGTTACTTACCCTCATTCCCGAACAAGCTCCAGATCTTTGATATAAGTAAACCCATTTCGGCACACTGTGTCAGTTTCCACTATAGGAATCAAGGAGACAATGACTGTAAGGTAAACTACTTATTTATTCTCATTGTCGAAAGCGTTTCGCAAGTACACAGTGTTATGACTTAAAATTCCACTGCATACTACATAAGGAACTCTTTTCACGCTCTAGTTCACTTTAATATTTCACTAAATCGCATTTTTATTAATATTTGTAGCAAAAATATGTTTTGTAAGCGTCTCCGTACTTTTCTTGCGACGTTACGCGAACATTGGAAGACGGGACAAGACAGAAACACACAAGTAACCCACTGTGACCAACTGTGACAAGTTGTTTGACAGACAGTGACACAGTGACACTACCAGACAGATAACAAGAAAAGGGTTGCCATGGTAATATTTCAAATGTCCACTACCGTTGGTAAAAACTCAAAAGTCAAAGTTTTTTTTTCATTTTTCCCATTGACAGCGATGCGGACGAATTTTTTGATGCCCAATATGCTCTTCCCCTTTTTTAAATATTTTATTGTAACTTGTATGGACGGTAGCACATCAAGCTACTACAATCTTTAATAGATTTTCAACCTTATCGCTAAATATTAGGTTCAAGGTTGATTGGGAAAATTTGACAGTTTCGGGTAGCTTGACCTACTGGCGTCTGTACATAATTTAAATATTTTAGTGTTATCCATTAACTGTTAAAACCTACTTCAGATTTAGATTTTGATCAATAAAGTCAAAGTTTTTATCTGTAAAACATGGTTTATAAACATGATAAAAATAAAATATATATAGTGATCGCTATATTTTGCCGTTGCCGTCATACAAATAAATAATTGAAGTATCTAAAATTACACAGAACTATCAGAATTAAAGGCGATAGCCAAAAAAGAACTGAAACTCAGAATTTTATAAAAATGATTCTTGGTGAAACTCGAAACAAGTGAGCATCTAACTCTTCTCAATCACTTTTAAAATATACTACACATCATAATTTACATGCCTCGTTTTTCAACATAAACCATTAAATGTCGTACTTCATCGTGTCCTACTTGGTAGTGCCAGAACGGAGTAAACATTCGGCTAAAGCCGCAATACTGAACGAATTCTAAATGGATCGTCTAAGGTGGATCGTAGACAAAAGCGAGCCCCGTAGAAAAAAATAGGGAGAACAGGCAGACGCCATGGGATTATTAAGTATTTATCTACTGCCACAAAATATTGACTGTGTCAGGATATATGCCGCCCGCAATATCACTCCCACCTTCAATTGCCAAGAAGAAAAAAAACAAAAATCACTCCCACCAACATGAGCACTTCAGTGATTTAGCTGTCCTCGCCTAACCTCAGTATAGTCAAATATCAAATATTTAAGATTTCACTTACAAAAACCCCCGTTTATTTCCGCTATCCCGTAAATGATATCTGTAAGTTATTTATTTCTTCATTGTAGAATGTCTAAGGGCCGATTTTTCAATCGCCAGATCTTACATCTGAAGAATGAAAATGTCGGTTTGACTATTTTTAACGTTCTTCAAAAAAGGAGGAGGTTCGCAATTCGGTTGTATTAAGTAATGGAAATAAAATTATTATTTGATGTGATAAGAAATTCATGTAATTTCCAACATGTTATTCCTGCATGATTCAGGCAGTGCATACAATTTTAATAGTGAACCGTACGATTCTAAAACCAGTATGATTCTAATATAAATTATTGACCAAAAGAAAGAGTTTTCAATTGTTTTTTTTACTATAATTTATTCTGTAAATACATATTTGTTACGGTTGCGAATCATATTTTAACACCGTACAACCTAATACTGACATGCAAATGCAAATTGCAAAAAACGTAAGAAAATTTGAATTTCGCGGGCTAGCTTAGCGCAATTTTTCAATCGTCAGGTAACATCTGAGGTATAAAGACAAAATGTTTCAATGTTTTATAATTTATTCTGTAAATACAGAATAGATTATATTAAAAAAACAACTTGAAAACTCTTTCTTTTGGTCAATAATTTATATTAGAATCATACTGGTTTTAGAATCGTGCGGTTCACTATGAAAATTATTTGCACTGCCTGAATCATGCAGGAATAACATGTTGAAAGTTACATAAATAAAGCAATAAAGTCGAAAATCTATTAAAGAAATCTGACAGATTGTAGTCGCTTGATGTGCTGGCGTCTGTACGTGTTGTTTTGACGGTGCCAGTCAATTGTTGCTTCAATTTTATGGTAAGCCACAGGATAGGCTATAAATTTGCACCGTATAATGAGGCTTGAAGATACCGGGGATGCAGTAAAGCCCCCAAGTCGACCTTTGTGAAGTTGGCGAAGCACGCCAGCGAGCGCCAACAAAGAGAGAGTCCGAGCGTAAAGCTCCCCTCTGCACAGTTGCCCAAGCGTCTCTCTCCTTAGAGACCCTCCCCATGGGTCAACTTTAAATCTCCTTCGGGCTCGATGCCGCCCTCTCAACCCATTCCTGCGCCATTGGCCACTGCCACGCCGGTGCCGGCAGCAGCTCCAGTGGCCCCTGTGGCCGCTGCTGCTCCTAGGGCTGCGCAGGTTCCCACTGCAGCAAACAGGTCCCCTCCCTCAGGCCATCAGCCTTCCATCCCGCAGGTGCTTCTCAGCGTATTCGCTGTTTTATACACCCCTGCGGCCAACGCTATGGTCAAGGAAATTCGTGCCGCTCAAGGAAACGCTCTGCGTCTCCTTGAGATCTTCAATGCGTACCACGAGGTATCGCAAGCCCTCGAGAACCTAACCTTTTGAATTCCATTATGAATGTACAAAGGAATAGGTGCTTCAAACCCCGCTCCCTAAAATTAGGCGTCTTCAACGCAAATGCAATTACCGGTCAACGCGATGAGATCGCCACCTTTCTGCGTGATCATCAACTTGACATTATGCTCATTCAAGAGACCTTCCTGAAGCCCCATCAGAGTGACCCGAAAATTGCCAACTATGACATAGTTCGCAATGACAGGTCCCGTTGTCACAAGGGTGGCACCCTTATTTACTACAAAAGGTCTCTTTACTGTATTCCTATGGAACCTCCCCCACTAGTCTCTCATCTTGTGGTCTCAATCTGTCGGCTCGGCATGACTGGTCATCAACCAATCACCATTATCTCTGCCTACTTCCCACCTGCCACTGGTGCGGAGGATCCCACTGCGATCACCAAGGACTTCACTGTCCTCTTCGGTCTGAGTGACTCCGTCATTCTGGCGGGGAATCTCAATGCCAAATATCCCGCCTGGAACAGCAACACGACCTCTACCAGAGGTAGGATACTGTTCAACCTAGGTGCTTCCCTTAACTTCGATGTCATCGCTCCGATGAATCCAACCCACTACCCTGGCGTTCCCAGCCAGCTTCCAGACGTACTCGATGTTGCGCTACTCAAGAATGTAAACCTTCGTTCGCGCTCTATCTGATCATCGCCCAATTACCATGCTTTTTGCCCCTTATTCGGGCCCTCTCGATCCTAACCAGCGCGGCAATTGCGTAACACATTATCAATCGGAATCGGTTTCATTTTGACAGTTCAACAACACTCATTGCGTTTGCGTGTTGAGCAGACCAATTTTTCGAACTTAAGAAGCAATGGATTAGCAATTTGCTTCAAAATGATTCAGATTCCGACTGATAGTGTGTTACGCAATTAGGGTGCAGCCCCCTCGAACCAAAGTGATAATCGACTGGAGGAAAGAAAGCGAACAGCTGAAATTCACCACGTCGCCTCACTTGGATACAATCCCCGACCACATAGTGTCAGTTGAAGACACGACGGGTGCGATCGACTCGTTTACAGAACACGTTCAATCCGTTTTGACGGATTGTTCACGGGAAGTTCCGGCGATGGATGATCATCGCTAGAAGTTACCGATTGACGTACGTGAACTGTAACCGAGAAGAACGCGGCCATTCGTGCCTACAACTCCTTTCCCTGTGACGCGAACAAATCCCACATGCGTCATTTACAGCGTGCTGAAACGCATAACGGAGTGGCGTTCTGAGGGCTGGGACAAGATGCTCAGCGAGCTCGAGCCCAATCATCCGGCCTTCTGGCAACTACAACGCAAATTGCGTACCTCCACTGGGGAGGCTTCGATGCCTCCCCTCATTCGCCTCGACAAGAGCATCGCTTTTGACAACCCCGAAAAGGCAGAATGCCTAGCCGACAGTTTAGAGTCTCAATGTTCTCCTAGCTCCCAACCAGCTGACCAAGCGCACCTTGCCAAGGTCGACGCCGAAAGCGAACGCAGGGCTGCTCTTCCCCCTGTGGAAGACCCTGATGATCCGTTGCCTCCCGTCACTCCAGTCGAGGTGCACGACATCATTAAAGGGCTACAGGATCGGAAGGCCCCTGGTTCGGACGGTATCACCAATAAGGTTTTCAAACTTCTCCCCGCCCCCCTGATAATGGTAATGCCCGCCATCTTCAGTGGTGCTCTAAGCAACAACATCTTTCCGCAGACGTGGAAGCTACCACCCCATTAGTCTCCTCAATGTCCTCGGCAAAATCTATGAGAGGATTATTTATAAGCGTCTCAAAGATTGTGTCGAGGCTAAGAGCCTTATCCCTAGTGAACAGTTTGGTTTCAAGACTCATCACTCTTGCATCCAGCAAGTACACCGTATCGTTGAGCACCTAAGCGCTGGTTTCCAGCGCAAGGCAACGACGGGCATGTTGTTCTTCGACATAGCGAAAGCGTTCGACAAGGTCTGGCACAATGGCTTAATTTATAAGCTATACCAACTCGGTGTGCCTGACCGTCTCGTGCTCATCTTACGGGACTTTTTGTCAAACCGCACCTTTCGCTATCGCATTAAGGGTACACTCTCTTCCCCTCACCCCTTACGCGCCGGTGTCCCTCAGGGCTCGGTAATTATCCCCCTTATCTTCTCGCTTTTCACGAGCGACATTCCCAAATGTAGCAAGACTCATTTGGCGCTTTTCGCCGATAACACAGCCATCACAGGGCGGTGTCAGAACTCTATCGCCAGAACTCTCCAAAACTTCGCAAACGCTTTAGGCGTTTGGTTCCGGAAGTGGAGGATTGAGGTCAATCCCGATAAGAGTCAGGCCGTCCTTTTCTTGCGACCGCGACTCCGCGCTCCCGCACCTCCTAGCCCGATCACCATGTATGGCAAGCCAATCCCTTGGGAGAAGCAAGCTAAATACTTAGGCGTGATCCTTGATCAACACCTGACCTTCAGAGAGCACATCAAGACGGCTCGTTCGCGTGCCGCTTGCGCTCTCGGTAGGCTTCATTTTATCCTGACCGAGCGTAGCAAATTATCTCTAAAGTGCAAGCTGCGCATCTACACCGCAGTCATCCGTCCCATCATGACGTATGCTTGTGTTGTATTTGCGCATGCTAAGCCACACTTTCTCCATAGGATGCAGACCCTACAGAACCGCTTCCTTAGAAAGGTCACGGGGGCACCCTATTATGTACGCAACGAGTCTCTTCACGTTGATCTCAAAATCCCCACCGTTCAGCAATTCATGAAACGCCTCGCCAAGCGTTTCTTTGAATCTGCCATAAAGCACCGCAATCCCTTGATTGCGGCGGCCGCCCGCTATACCCCGTCGCGTATAAGTCGTATCCGCCGACCTAGGCACTCATTGACCGTCCCGGATGACGCTATAACCCTCCTCCAGGATAGTAATCCCGCCACTAGCACGATCCGGAAACTCAAATCGTGACCGCCGTGCTTCCGCCCTCGCCGCCAAGGGCCACCGCGACGTCCCCGTCCATCCCCACCCCGACCCTTGCTCGAGCCAGCCCGCGCAGCTGAGCCCGTAGTTTTAAACTCGCCCCCAATTAATCCGATCCAGCATATCCCATTGCTGTCTTCTCCCAGCGACGCCCTAAGCCGAGGTCCGTACCCCACACGGGGTGCCCTTAGCGAGTAGTCGCTTAGTTTTTAGTTTTATTCCTGGCTGGAGGCCTTAATTTACTGAGGCATCCACAGGCAGTCGACAACCTCCTATAGGCTGAACTGCGAGATGTCATTCCCCAAAAACAAAAAAAAACGAGGCTTGAAGAGTAAGCAAGCAGTAGTAGCAGTAAGAAGAAATTGAATTCTGTTAAGTACCTACTGTATTAAGTGTAACTCTGATACTCAGTATTATTTTAGATACTTACAGACTTTATTGATATTTGTACGCCGTCAACGGCTAGACATAGTGATGTATTTTTTATTTACAACACCTGTTTTTGGACCCACATATGTTTTACAAGTAAATATTTTGACTTTCGAAGGTCTTACGATTCGACGACCGTCATTGCACGGCTGCAATGCCGGTCGTCACCATCTTTGATTGATTGATTATAATTACCGCAGATAGCAAAGAAGTCGCGAGACGAATCCCAGCAGCTAAACATACCGACAACCACACAAACTGGACTTTGTTTAAAACAATGTGTTGTGAATAATGATTGTGACGCAATTTATTCAGCGGCTAGTAGCTAAAAATAAAAACAAATAAGTGACCTGTAAAGACCATGACAAGCTTGAATACAACAGCTCATAAAGTTCATGAATAAAGTAGGTACTTACAACAATATAATGCTTATAATCGTCTGCTAGCGATCACATTCAGTTCAGTTAGCTATGTCAGAAGTTAGAGTATGACTTGTGAGCGAACCCTTAGAGGAAGGTTTTCAGTTGAACTTCGGAGCGATATAATAATTATTTTTTAGGTCAGCCAATGAAACAAGCTAGGTTACCTACCGCCATTCCGGAAAAATTAAGGCCTGCCTAAATAGCATTTGTCACATCGATCTCATATATACCGTAGGTCTACGGTAAGGTACTACGTGTAGGTAAGGTAGGCAGGCCCGGACTTAGAAACCCAGGGCCCCTAGGCACTTAGCATTTTACCTGGAAACCATTTTGAAAATTTAGCAAAGAGTGCAGAAAATATAATTTTTAATCGACTTAAATTAGTCTAAATAAACATCAGAAATAATGCAGTCTAAGCTATGTATACGTCACCATAATTACTAGAGCGGTCGTCATAAATCGACGTTTCTAAATAAATACGTTCTTTTCCTTACCACTCCAGTTACCTCCTCGATCCAACTTCCGTTCTTCAAACAACATTAAATTAAAGTATTTTGGAAAAACCAACATGATTGATTTTTCGCATAGCTGGTGCCGGCAGTAATTGAACGGTGATCTTTCTAAGAGAACTTTGGATGCAAGAGCGAGCGAAGCAAGCTCGATTAAGCACCTCGGATAGGTCAGGTTGCTTTTGACTATTCATACAGTAAGGAGTTACTTTCTTGCATCAGAGTAACTAAGATGCAATGGCGAGCGACGCGAGCTCGAAGATTTTTTGCACTCCGCCTCGGAGAGATTAGTTTTCTTTTGACAATTTAATATATTTAGACAGGAGTACTATGATCCAGGAGCGAGTGCAACTAGCTCGAAAACTTTTAGCATCCTTCCTCGAAGAGGTCAGATTTCTTTGTTTTTCGTATGGGTGGTATAGGTACCATGATATGAGCGCGGAGTCTGTAGCATTTGCTATCCAGCCCTGTCCGTCTGCCGCAGCAAGCTACCTGGTGGTAGCTTTGGGGCCCCAAGGCTGGCTGGGCCCCTAGGCCCGGGACTTATAGGCCTCGTAGCGTTGTAATGGCCCGAGCGGTGGCGTTTGCGATAGGTGTGTGAGACTCTTTATTGAAACAACAATATTTGAGTTTCTGAACTTTACTTGTTATCAACGGGTTTACAAGCTAGATTAACTAACTAGCTGACCGTCTGTGACTGACTGAACTGTACTGACTAAGGGAAGAGCGGTGATGACTATTTATAGAAAAATGATTCTAGAGAGGATAGATAAGCACCACGACCCTTGTACACTCATAAATATCCATCAAACAACATAATAATTACTTAATGGTATAGTATAGTAAACATTGTTAAAATAAAGATAAAATAAAACATAATGATTTCCTCGAGAAAGGTAAATAACAATATCATCTGTCCATTACAGCGTAAATCCGGAGCTGAAGGTAGTTACAATAATTGTTCAAGATTGGAACAATGGCCAAGTAGAGAAAGGGACTAGTTTGACGCAAAACTGTTATTATTTTCTTATTTCGAAACGGAATATTTTTTTTTTTTGTTATTCAATAGCCAGTATTCAGTACTGTCCCTGTTGTGTGTTGTGTTGGAGGGGTGCTATTGCGAAAGCTATTATTTTGTTGGATATTATTTTCGAGAATGGTACATGCGTAAAGGAAAACAGTCAAGTGCGATACTCGCGCATTTGATTTTCATAACAGCCGTCACTGCGACCGTTATGTGGCGGCCATACGACCTACAACGGCCGTTTCCACTGGGCCACCGGTGCTCTATGCATAAATATGATGTAAGTATTTTGTTTGCTAACTGTTTTTAACACGCTTTTATTAGCTTCACTTGTAACTAAATAACTAACAAACAATGTAAAAAAATCTTAGAAGTATCATATATTTTAACCTATTTATAATATTGTCGTATCGAAATGAAACTTTGTGTATATACATTATGTAGTTCGGTTGACAATACTATAATTTGGTATCTTGGAGCTGATCTGATGATGAAGCCAGAGGTGTATAGTGGAACTCTTCAGTGGCTTCTAGTAAACCCCTCGAGTTTGGGCTCATAAAGATTCGTTTTGACTAGTCCAATAGATTGGGCTTGGTAACAAGTCTGGTGATGGAGCCAAGAGGTAGGTAGTGTAATTCTTGAGTAGCTACTAGTAAACCTCTCAAGTTTGGGCTCACATAATTTGTTTTGATGAATCCAATATATTGCACTTAGAGTCGAAGGTCTGATGGTGGAGCCAGGAGGTGGAGAGTCTCTTTAGTGGCTACCTACTATTAAACCAGTCAAGTCATAACTTCGTTGACTTTAGACTTAGAAGAATATACCATACTAAAAAGTAAAAAAATATGTAGATATGTAATTTAAAAAAAAAATAAAAAACATGCTTTTATCACGCACTAAAAAAGATAAAATAATTAAATTGACTTGTATTAGTTAAGGTTTAAGTGTACCTATTAGTGATGGATTAATCAGCATTCGCATTAATTGTTAGTTTGCGAATACTCAATTAGTATTTAGCAAATTAAACGTAGTTGCGAAATTCTGTGAAGTGTGAATTAATTTTAATTCATCACTTCATACTTTTTTATCATACGTCAGCCAGCGCGCACTCTCCGTCTCCGTCGCACCCACAGGAAGTCGGAAATACTAAATCTATCTGTTTCATATGATCCTGAGCTCGTTCGTTGTTTAAAATTATTAGTAGGTGATGCGAAGAATGAGTTAAGCAATTATTATCTTTGATTTGCTCGTATTTAGGGTCGTATATTGAATGAATACGTGCGATTGTTTACATTATTATTTTAATTAATAATATTAGCAACTTAGCAGAAGTAGGTGCCGTGCAGGTAAGGTGGCCCGGGTGGCGCGAAGAATTAAGCAATTATTATCTTATTATCTTTGATTTGCTCGCATTTAGGGTCGTATATTGAATGAATACGTGTGATTGTTTAATTTTTACTAATAATTGGCGTGGCACGCGCGTCGTATTAGAACAAAGTTCAGTACGTTTTGGCAAGTGATATAGAGAGTTTAGTTTACGTATTCGTTATACAATAATTACATTCTTTATTTACTATTTCGATAAAGTTTGGAAGAAAGTTCATCAAATCTTAACACTAATGGGTTTTAAATTGTTAAATATATTAAATTATGTGATAATTATCTTAAACAGGTTAACCTCTGTTATTATTATGAATAAGGGCTAATATCCTGTATGTTAGTGTTTTACTCTAAGGTAAAATGATTCTAAACAAAAAGTAACGCTCGGAAACTTGAAAAAAAAAAGTAAAAAGTCACGTTTCGACAATGACATATGGCGCAAGTGATTTCTCCGTGTGTTTTTAGTGAAAATAAAGTGTTTTCGTGTCTAATCGACGGTAAGTGGATGAATATTCATTTATAAGTAACTAGCGACCCGCCCCGGCTTCGCACGGGTGCAATACTGATACTAAATACAGGGTGTAACAGACAGCTCTCCGCAAATTAACAGGGTGCATTCTGCTCTTATTTTGAATCGTATTCCATCGGAAATATTCTCATGAAAATTGACATTTTTCTAATCGTATTTTCAGTTATTTATTTTGGCCATAGGTACTCTGTTGTCATCATATTTTGTTCATAAATACATCTCTCGTAACATGAGTATTGTATATATTTTATAGGATGGTCTGTTTATTCAAAAATACAAAACAATTTACGTAAAGTGAGTGCAGTTGATAAAAACATTAGCAGACCATTTTTTGTGAGAGGGGTCAAAGGTCACGTCGCGCGTGTTCTATTGCATGTACTTTTCGGGCCTTTACGTCATTTTCTTAACGCGCTTGACCGGCACTTCACATAAAATATGCAAGTGTACGAGCACAAATCAGACGTTCTCGGGCTCTCGGCGAGTAAACTAAACGCACGCTAAGAGACGTCCTACGGTCCTAAGGCGAACGCCTCCACTAGGATTATATTAGTCCGTGGCGAATGCGTTCTTTAATTCACAATATTAACAAAATTCACATTTAGTTATAAATTATCGTGATATTAGCTTAGCAATTGTAATTAGCATGCTAAGACTCACGAATTCGCATGTTTATGAAATTTGTACGAAATCGCATGAAATACCATCACTAGTACCTATGCAGCTTGTCACTCTTTTATACATAACATAAAATCACGCCTTGTTTCCCCGAAGGGTTGGGCAGAGGTGTATCTATACTACACCCAGTATCATCATTTCGCTAGTTATGTTTAAGTCCCGTTTAATAGGGGGCGAGCCTATTGCCATCAACCGGGCACAAATCCAGACTCCGGGCTGCTACTGAGTAATTCCAGATAGATACACCCAACAACACTTTGCCCGACCTGGGAATCGAACCCAGGATCTCATGCTCAGCAGTAGCGCTTGCGACCACTAGACCAACGAGTTAGTCACTCTCACTCTTTTATATCCAATGATTAATTCAAAAAGCGTGGAACGCTTTTTCGTTGTGTGTACATTTTCATTAATTTAAACAAATCGCTCCACGCTTTTTAAATTAAGGCATGAAAAGGCAACGGACAAACAGAACTTATAATATTGTAGTAGGTATAGATTAGATAATAGTAGCCATGGGATATCAATTAAAACAAACAAGTACATAATTATGTATATTTTCAATTTTTCACATTTCATACAAACATATTTGTATCAATCAACACGCTTTTTTTTTAACTTAGGTACACACTTAGGTGCATACTTATGTATACTACCTCCTTATTTTATTTTTTAATTAAGAAACCTATCGGGGTTTCCTATCGCAAACTGTGTCATCTCTCTCAACTTTTTTATTTTGTATCAAAACGGCCAAAACGACAAAGTGTAGTGGATACCCAGCATTCAAATAATCTCAAAATTGACCTACGTAGGTACCACTCACAGCTGTCATTTAACTAAAATCTAATATAAAAATCAATGTTTGTTTGTTCGTATTTTATGCGCTACCATACCGTTAATTGTGATAAAGCTTTGTCAACTAATGCTTGCACTTGCGCGTAGGTTGCCGGGTACCAGCTAGTAATTGATAAAAATAACTTTGTAAAATTTATGGCATAGGTATATTTTGTTATTTGTTGATTGTACCTTATTATACGTACCTAAACGTAAGATTAGGGCAATTAACATTAATTAGTTAAGTAATCGCACGGCTGTAGGTGTAGCAGTAAGAAATGACAATTGTTGGAGCAACTTTATAGAAAGACTCGCAAATTTTTAGGTACCGCTGCATTTGCATTGTATCTATTGTTGCCATTGTTCGTCAAACCATTCGCTTGGTGCAGCATCCCACTGACTTTAAAGCCATTAAGTAAAATTTAAGTCTTTGATGACATGATACGCCCACCGCGTATTACATCAAGGCTAAAATGTTATCAACAGACGCAATTTACTTTCCCACCATACAAGGAAAACATCTTAAGGTACTCCAAGTCCATAGTGCACACTGGTGTTATCACAGAACAGATAAAATTGTAACAGTCCATTGATGCATGAACAATATACATTTAAAATTTTATCCGCAAGGTTGTCAGCTCCATTGGTGGAAAATTGCCATGATTAAGTTCAAATGATTCAGAACCTTCGTCGGTACCCGGCAGATTCGTTTGATGCACAGACTTGGCAGTACGTAGTATCTTTTTTAAAGAGAAATTAGGATTTCCACTACAGTGGAGATTTGCAGAATTATCAATTTGACACGAAAAGCTTTGCCGATGCAATATCATAAGAGCAGTATTTGGAATCGCATGTAGTAATGTACTTCTGTGTAAAATCACTCTGAAATTCACAAGGGCAACATCACATGGAAACGAAGTCTTGACTAATGGTAGAAACGTGTAGTAGCAAAGGTTAGTGTGATTCTTGTCGATAAGAAATATATCTAGGAGGTAGTCCAAGGTGTTGGCGAGATAAAATGCAGATAAACTAGGTAACTTTAGTTCATCATACTGCTGATACCTAGTAAAAGTTTTATCACCGTCCCCGAAGTTTTCTAGCAATAAGAAATTTCTATGACACGTGTTTATACTATCTGCCAATCCCTCATGAGTTCCTCGGCCATCGTTAAATAGGACCCGTCGGTCTAGCATAACCAGTATCTGTCCTTCTTGTAGAGCTGTGACACCTTGAGCATGATCTGTAATAAAACTTAGCCGATTTCTTTTGTCTTGTATATATGCCATACTTGTAATCGGGTACATATTAGATTCAATACGTCTACTAATATTTAAAACTCGCGATGTGTATTGAAAACCATTGTTATCTGTAAAAATCTGTGGAGGATTACCATTACCTATATCTGTCTGTATGGAAAGAAAAAGTTCCAATTCTCTGTTCTTCGGAGATATTTCATAATCTACTTTACTTTCTATATAAATAGCTCTTGACAATGGGCTTCTTAAAAGATTGAATATTTTTGTTGTATGTTGTAATAGTTGACCGTAAACGCAAGTCAATTCCGTCGTTACTAGTCCCGATACTATGAACACTACTTTCTTCTTGATTCCTGATCTATATCCCGACAGAATGTCTAGCAGAGGTTTGGTGACATTTGTGTTGAATAAAAACATTCCGGAATTAACATCAGAGACCCTGAATGCGCCGTAGTCAATAGAAACGCTTTTCTCGATGTTTGTTTCTTTTTCAATAACGGTTTTCATGAGGCCGGTATATTCGTCGAATAAAAGTCGATGTTTGTAACTTTCAAGTTGTATATCACCTGATTGTATTGGTTGGATTGTAAACGGAAATATTGAGCCGTTATTCATAACATCGTCAATATGACATGATAAACAATATATCGCAGCAGAGTTTTGCGAAGCGTCATATGTTTCTTTGATTTTAAATAACTCAAGCGCCATAGGAGGTATCATTACTGCAAATATAATTTTGAAGAACGTCCTAGATAACTTGATCAAATTTTCCGAACTATATTTCCACACAGGATTTATCTGAACTGTTACATCTTTTTTCCTATGATCCAATATTCTAATGTTGGGATGTCTAGATATGAGTTCCACAATTTCAGTCCGTTCATGACTTAGGGAATTGAAGATATAAACTTGATCTCCTGGAGAAACTGTTCTAAATAAAGATATGAATTCACCATCTCTGTAGACATACTTTTGCAGGTATGGTACGTGTTGTTCGGGCTTTAGACTCAAGAAACTCGCTGCCAGTTCTTGTATGTACCAGCAGTCTTTGACGGTTGTCAGAATCTCGTTATGAACATATTTCAAGATGTTAGCTGTAACTGTCCCGCTTACAACATTGCGATCAACTAGTCGCGCTACTGTTTCCCTCGATTTTATTAAGAGATCATAAATTTGAGAAATATTCGTGTTTCGAAAAATGTTATTATTTAAAGCAAAAGAAAATAATATCTCTGTCGTTCGTAACGTTGATTGTAGACGCCTAAGTAAAATTTTACTGAAAGGTCTTGATGTATAAAAACCAGTCCAATATGCGGGGTTTCCAGAGCTTATATCGGCGAAATTAAGAAAATCACCTTTTAAACTATGTAAGTATTTATATTTGTCTTTTATAGTTTTGAAATAATCTTTTACTGTTCCGAATTCTATAGTAGCTTTATAAATATCTTTGTTAGCTGTTACAAAATCAACAATTTTCTGATAATTATTGTACTGGAAATCAAATTCAGATTGCACTTCATAATTATATGGACCACCTAAAGGTGCAATTATAGTGTTGTGAGGCGATATAGTTCCTGTTTTAGAATACTGTTCTAGAAGCAGCTCTGATTTTTCTTTTACATTATAAGCGCTGATGTCAAGATTTTTATGGTTTGTGGCAAAATTATATTCTGCAGAACAAAGAGGGCCATTCGGTCCACACGCTTTAAATCCAGCTGAATTGAATTGAAGGAAGTGTGTTAAAACCGCGTGTCTTGGATACCTATCATTACCTATTTTGTTGAATGCTTCATTTAGGTTTGTTGGATATGATTTATCATCGTCCCAATTTTGTATCCAAATAAAGTCACTGTATTGATACTCAGCTAAAAATTGTTCCCAAGCGTAATGAACATTTGTGATAACCAGTTCATTTATATCGGATGCAGAGAGGAGGTAGACCATTGTAGGGCTATGAGTAACGCTGCTAGTTAGCCAACCTACTTTTGGCGCATAATTTAGATGTTGTTTCAGCCACTGATGTCCTGAAAATTATTAGGCTTACTTAATGGAACTTTTTTGTCAGAGAAATCTCGAATAATTTTTAACAAATGTTCTCAGAAAATACAACTGCAGTAATTAATTTACCTTCTATGAGTTGATGAACGAGTCCAAATAAATGCGTAGTTGCTTCGTCTGGTTCAACCCAACCTCCAGTGGTTATTTCAAGTCTGCCTGATTTTAGTAACTTTCGGAACGCCTAAATCATACAAATAAAAAATATTCATTCAAATATTCATGCCAACAGGGGGCCAACCACCACCTGTTAAAGCAGTATTATTTTAATGTTACTTCAGTGTGAGAAAGAGATAGAGCTATTCAGGACGTCTAGCTCCATGTCTTTCCCACACTGAAGTAAGATTACAATAATACTGCTTTAAGAGGTGGTGGTCTAGCTCCAGTACATGCAACAACTAAGATATTTCATATAATTATATTATATTATCTTCTTACCGATCGATTTCTGTGTGTAGTTGTTTTCCACCAATAACTCAAATGTGAAACTTCATTCCAACTAAATGTTAATTTATTGTAGAATTGCAACTTCTTAACGATATTCGATAAAATTTTACTAACGCTATCTTTGTGATATTGTTCGAATGTTCGTTTCCATATTGTATCCACGTGCGTACGGGGTACTAATATCACCTGGAAAATATTAAAAAGTCTTCTTAGTTCGTCTTTTTTGTATGAATTGATAATAATAGCAATACAAAATGTGGAAAGTACCTTAAGAGGGGGCCATTTAGAATTCATCATCAAAGATTCGTAACGGCTATCAAAAACATGATTCCAAAAATGCTGCTTACTTATCCAGAAGGGCTGTAAAATTGAAATGAATTAGCTGTGGTATTATTTCTAACGTTTCTCTTTTTTATACAGACTCAGATCTTACCTCTGTATTTAATTGCGAAAATTTTTATACAGGCTCAGATCTTACCTCTGTATTTAATTGCGAACATTTTTATACAGACTCAGATCTTACCTCTGTATTTAATTGCGAAAATTTTTATACAGACTCGGATCTTACCTCTGTATTTAATTGCGAAAATTTTTATACAGACTCAGATCTTACCTCTATATTTAATTGCGAAAATGTTTATACAGACTCAGATCTTACCTCTATATTTAATTGCGAAAATTTCTCTTGAGCGTCTATGTCGGCTATCGCTACTTTAATTACTGAGCAAGTGTAAGGATCTGAAGTGATATTATAGCTGAACATTGTACTATCCATGGGCAAACCTTCAATTAGAAAATCAGCCTTTTCATTGTCAGGATCGATGTCTATAATGCTATGTATTGTTTCTCTATAGACAGCCGAAGCTTCAGTCTGGGTTTTTAATTTAGAGTTAGGTATTAAAATACCTTTCACTTGTAAACTTTCCTTTTCTTTAGGTGTATCTTGAAAATCAGGAATGACTACAGTGTTCTCCTTGCTACTTCCTCGTTGTTCAAAGCTTTGTACATCGTGTTCTTCTACCGGTGGGAAAAACCTGGATGGTGTTGGTATTTGGTAATAGTTTTTAATAGCCAATTTTATATTGTCTGGGTTGCCTATGTCATTCCGTAATTCTTTAGGTGGTGGTTGCAAAGTCACATACATATTATTATAGTCTTCACTCGTATTTCTATTAGTCATTTTAAGTTCATTTGCAGTGTCTGGTTTCGAAATTTTCATATGCGAGTACGATGTTTTGCCTTTACTCATCTCAATTGAAGCCAACATGGTTGATAATTTTGGCCTTTGTAGATTGTGGAAAACTGTCTTTGCTTGAGTGATACTAGGGAAATTAAATGCTTCATTGTCACTCACGGAATGATGATTGGTGTTATTTATCCATTTTGGTTGTGGACCATTTATTTCACTGAATGGCCTTTGTACCATTTTCGATTGGTTGCGAACGATTTTGCGCAAAGCTGGAAATTAAAGTTTTTTTAAAATTGAAACTATTTTTTATATAAGCAGGTATTTAAAATCTTTTTTAATCACGTTTGAATGTATTTATGATGAATAGACAAGACGTGTTAATGTTTCTTACTCTTCTCATAGCACGCTACGGGCGTCGACAGCAGGATTACAAGTAGGACGGCTGTACACGAGACGCGGAGTGCACTGGCCATCGCCGATTACCGACTAATTGAGGCATCATGCGTATTATTTCAAAAATATACTTCGACCCACTGTTTGGATACCTACAGTGTCGTGTTATGTTCCGTATGGATTTCTTGTTTGCAAACATTTTTGCATTGAACATTACCTACCGTTTCATGTTTTGAAAGAGGGCGAGGTAGACGTGATTCTCTGTAGGTGCATGGCAGGTACATTGTTAGTGTGTTTTTGATTGTTACACAATTGTCATGATGAACGTCTGAATGGAAACTTGGACAGGCGAGGACATAATGATCAAACGTAGGTAACAATTGAGTTACTTGAATGCATCAAGTTCGACACACAGAAGGTAGTTAGTTACTTCTATCCTTACAATGTTCCCACTACTGGGACACAGGCCTCCACTCTTCGAATGGCAGTGGGCTCGCGGCCCCAGTGCAGGTTGATAGATGTCACAAGTCTTCGAATTTTTGGTTCTAGGGCATGCCGGTTTCCTCACGATATTTTCCCTCACCGTTTTGAGAGCAGTGATGATGAAGTTATTTACACAAAGTAAAGCGCCTGCCTGGGTTCGAACCCACGACCTACAATTCTTCAGTTGGAGCCCCGTTATCACTGGGCCACCACTGCCATACTGCATCCTCTCCTCTCTCTAAGGCTGGTATCACACCTCCGCCGTGAAATCATACCAGCGAAACCGCAGTAGTTCAATTCAACTGACTCGCATGAAGTTCCGCTAGTACTCGAATCGCGATTCGAGTAGCGGAATATCATGGGGTTTCGCGGCGGAGGTCTAATACCCGCCTAATTCTCCTTAAGGCGGTGAAGCAGGTGATGAAAGACTGTATGAGAAATCTGGAATTTCAAAAATAATGGAATTTCCAAGAATGAATGCTCCTGGTTAGAGATTACCGTGCCTAAACGCGTTTGGGCGTTTTATGAAAATTCTTAGAAGAAGAAATAAGGAACGGATATAAGGATGAAATCTAAATGCCTATTTTTAATTAAGTACCTACCTACTTAGAGACTTGGAATATTAGTAATATTAAAATTATTTAGCACAAATAAAGAAATATCTAAGTGTGTTTCAAACAGTTTTGTTTTGACCCTGAAGGGGCAGAGAAAAACAATGAAACAATCTCATTCCTTTTCTCTGACCGTTCACGGCTCACATTTCTATGTTAGAGACTTTTTACGAGAAACATCTAGGGGCCAACCACCACCTCTTAAAGCAGTATTATTTAATTGTTACTTCAGTGTGAGAAAGAGATGGAGCTATACAGGACGTCTAGCTCCATCTCTTTCCCACACTGAAGTAAGATTACAATAATACTGCTTTAAGAAGTGGTGGTCTAGCTCCTGATATCTTAAGGAAACATGGACTGTTAATGTAAGTCTGAAATCGCCAACCCGTTTGAGCAAGTGTGGCGATTAAACAGTAGATAAATCAACTCCTACGCGAATGGAAAGTAACTCGTTATGTAATATGTGGTTTTAGTTTACATAATTTAAATAGGGATGTATGTATGTATGGGCAGAAACGCAAATTGAATATTGATGGTATCTCTACGGTCGAAGAATTTTAAATGAAATTGACATGTATGAAGATTGTGACTTTCCTAAGATTAAGAAGAGTTATTTTATTGTACACACAAATATGTGGGTAACAAACTGCTGTCGGGTGTCCATAGGTTTTTAATTTTAATTTCTGCTTGAGTATAGTTTCGATTTTGTTTAATTGGTATTTTGGCGTGTGCTAGCTGACACATAGCAATTAATTTTATTTAATGTTTTTGTTTGTCTAACTAAACAGACATCTGTGCTGCTGGGGAGGTTGTTGCGCCACTTCTTCTTCCCAGCTAAAGCACTAGGAAGTGGTGAAGGGTTTTGGGGGACTATCTTATGTAATTTTTGACGTTTGAAAAGTGCTGATTCTCAGCCTAGTTTGAATAAATGACTTTGGATTTTTGTACACCTCTGCCTAACTCCTCAGGGATTACAGGCGTGAAGTTATGTGCTTATGTTACCTCTCACAATCAGTGAGTAAGGTAGGACTTTGTTAATCTGGAAGACTATTTTTTCAGAACATCACGATGTGATATTTCATGTGTCGTCAGTTTGGTAAATAAATCTTGGAAGTATTCACATCTTTTACAAACTTCTACATATAATTTACCTATTGCATTTTTGAAACTTCTGCTCGTGTAATTCTTATGCCAATATGGGTTCCTCCTGAAACGTTTTGGTAGAAGGCAGGCACAAGAAAAAAGAGAAAATAAACAACACTTTTAGCGCATCCTCAAGAGACCTTCTAGTATGAATGTGTATGTACTACACGTGACTTGTCTATTATATTTATATGTCTTGTATTTCTCTATTTTAATACCTACATTCTTTGGTCACTGCACGCGTTGTTTCATTGATTTCATAGCCAGAAAACTAGCACTAATAAAAACTAAACATACAACAATGAAAAAAGAACTAACTAAACTACTCAAACAAACTAATAAGGCTATTAAACAGACTTTAGAAATTACAAAAATAATATAATAAAAGAAAATCTAAACCGGAACAGAAGTACAAAGAGAGCTTATAAAGAACTAAACACATACAAATTGGAGTCAGAATCTGAATACAAAAAATAGAGGAGCAAGTACTAGGCAACTAGGCAAGACATCATCAACTGTGCCACAGAATTCTACACTGAACTATATGAAAAGACCAAAGAATATTACAACTTAGACGTCGACGATGAACCAAAAGGCCAAGAAAACAAAGAAGACCCAGAAGAAATAGATACACCTGAAGTGATAATCAACATTAAAAGATTAAAGACCGAAAACAGCCCTAAACTGTATACCGAATGAAGTCCTAAACATTAGAGAACCTGTACTAGCTCGCCCACTAAGCAACCTCTTTAACATAACTGTCAACAAGGGCTGAGTACCAGAACAATAGAGAAGATCAGATATTATATTACTTTATAAAAAAGGAGACCCAAAAGACATCGCCCAATCCTTCTTTCAAGTACATATATACAAGCTATTTACATCAACCCTACAAAACAGAATAAGCTCTAAAATCAACCAACCATCGAATTGATAATCTCCAACCAGTAGAAAAAGCAGGCTTCCGCTCTGGTTTCTCCACAATAGACTATATCCATGTAATGGAAGTAGTGATTGAGAAATATAAGGAGTTCAATCAACATTTGTACTTTGCCTTTATCGAATACGCCAAGGCTTTCACATGATTCGATAGAGAGCCATTAAGAATGTGGTATCCAAAGAAAGTACATAGAAACTCTGAATAACATTTACAAAGATAGTACTAGTATACGTGGAACCAATCTGCAAAACTGCGGCTCGGAGATTACAATAAGGAGAGGAGTACGTCAGGGTGATCCATTGTCACTAAAACTTTTTATAGCAGTGCTACAGAGCCTATTCATAAAACTTGACTGGCAGGGTAAATGTATTGATGTAGCTGGACGACACGTTAGATTTGCGGAAGACAAAATTCTTTTCGCAGAGACAAGCAACAAGTTGGAGGAAATGATAAACGCACTAAGTGTTGAAAGTGAAAAAGTGGCCTAAAGATGAATAAGGATAAGACGAAAGTAATGACGAACAGCAATGGTTAACCCAATCACTCTAAACGGCAAGGCTCTGGAATAAGTGAATGGCTACGTGTACTTGGGAAAACAATTATCATTTATAAACAAAAATACCGACGACGAGGTCGGACGAAAGGTGGAATTGAGTTGGCAGTAATTTTGGGCCCTGAAAGAAATCTTAATAGGTGACTTCTCCCTTCACCAAAAAAGGTCGTGGTTGACACATGTATCCTACCATCTCAAACATGGCGGCCAGCAGTATTATTGTAATCTTACTTCAGTGTGGGAAAGAGATGGAGCTAGACGTCCTGTATAGCTCCATCTCTTTCTCACACTGAAGTAACAATACTGCTTTAAGATGTGGTGGTTGGCCCCCTGACTTGGACATAAACCACAAACATACAAACAAAGATACTTCTATGCATTGAGTATTGTATAGATTGGGAAGTTATAAGCCTGGAAAGGAGCGTACTGAAAATAAGAAAAATACAGAAAATCCGAAGTGAATACATAGGACAGAAAACGAAGCTCACGATGCTCAGCGGAAAAGCAAAAAAAAAAAATAAGCTGTTACCCACATTTTGACGAGATATGCGAGCATAAATGTAGGAACTTCGTCCGCGTGGATTTCGTATTTTAGTACCCCGTTAAAAGGGGTAGATTTTCGAAAAACCCTGATTATTCTTTATTTTGAGTTTGAAGTATAAATTTTATACTAACGGACCGCGCGTTAAAATTCTTCCATACAAACTTTGACAGCCCTCAATCCTTTAGGGGGTAGTTTAGAAAAACAAAAATGTCAAACTTCATAATTTACTTAGTTATATTCGTGCCAAGTTTCAAGTTTATTAAATCAAGAAATAAGGGTTTTCATCTTACAAACGAAATGCCCCCTTTTCTCCCCTTAAAGGTCGAATTACTAAAACCGTTCCTAAGTGGATGCTTAAAAAATAAAAGGCAACAACTGTCAACATTTCAAGTTTCTAGCGCCAGCGGTTTCGGCTCTGCGTTGATGATCAGTCAGTCAGGACAAGTAATTTATAATAATATGTATAGATAATATCTCCAAAACACAAATCGCTGACGTCACCCAAAAATCAGCCAAGCTTAAGTGGGACTGGGCCGGACACGTTTGCCGCATGTCGAACGAGTCATGGGCCAAATCTACCACCATGTGGGTCCCAAAAAACGTGCGTCGACGTCGAGACAGATCCAGGAGAAGATGGTGAGACGAGCTTGATGCCTACAGACAGGATTGGTTCACACTATCTCAAGACAGAGAGAAGTCGAAAGGAGAAAGGTAGGCCTTTGCCCTGCAGTGGGACAGCTCAGGCTAAAAATAATAAAGATCTACACCTCTGGCTGTTTCAAACGCGGCGAACTAAGTGGTCTGACTTTGCTTACACACCTTAAGATGAGGTGTGATTTTTCGAAAGTACTTATCTTCATTTACAAGCACATCTAATCTATGACAAGCAGGCAAATCCCGGTAAAGCAAGGCATATTACAACAACAACAATGGTTTCTTAGAAAATATTCTAAAAAAAAAAGAAAACTCCTTCGCTACAAGTCTACCCAAAATGTAGTATTCTAAACGCATGCGCGACTGTGAAACATGAAGTTAGCAACCATTTTGCTACCAACCTACGGTTAAAAATGGGCGGGTTGTTTTATTGATCGACTCTCGACCCCCAATAAGGGGTGAGACTGCCGGCTCGACACAAGTTTCGACCACTGCCAAAAATAAATACAGTTTAGTATTTTTTCTATGAAGTGACAAACAGAAATGGTAAGTAAAACATTGTATGCGAGTGTACTGTTGTCTTCTAATAATTATTTCAGTTGTTTATTTTTATGCTATACTGGATTATTTACACCGACTTTATTGTTGTGTAGTTGTTGACATAAGATTATGCGAAATACTTGCGTTGCTACTGCTAGTGCTTCCTCCTACTGCTGCCTACACCCAAACAGTATACCTACCTACTCGGTTTTAAGAGTATTAATTACGATAAATAAAAAAAATACTTTCGTGTTATTTAAATTAGATATTATGGTAGGTATCTAATATGAATAACACAATTTTTTTTTAATGCTAAGTACGCAATGTTGTTGATCAATGTAAGAGATTCCTCGGTAGACACATAGCGGTAACAACGGGTATAACACGTAGTTAGGACAGTTATCGAGAATCTGCCATTATATATTATGTTCTTAGAAACCGCCCCATTCCATGGAGCTAGGTAATTTTGTACAATATTATGTATTCTCCTATCAGACTATTCGAACTCTTGGTCATTTCATATGACAGAGAGGTTTCTAATTTTTTCTATGGGAATCTTATTATAATAAAAGTGTTTCATTTTGAATATTACTTTTTGTTATACCTATCATCATCATCATCTGCCTAGCCTTTTCCCAACTATGTTGGGGTCGGCTTCCAGTTTAACCGTTTTGTTATACCTACAATCGTATAATTGTACAATACAATACTACAATACACAATACTACAATCGTTTTTCTTTTTATATCTATACAAATAAATATAATTGAAGTGTCTGTTTGTAAAGTCCAAATATCACTTTTACTAAATGCATAAGAAAGCGTATACGGTACTTACAACAAAAAAGCAATTTAAAAAATTTTTGTCTGTCTGTCTGTTTGCTCCGGCTAATCTCCGAAACGGCTGGACCGATTTTGACGGGACTTTCACTGACAGATAGCTGATATTACGGCGGGTAACGTAGGCTACTTTTATTTTAGAAAAATCATTAGCGTTCCGCGCAAAAAAGTTAAAACCCATGAAATTATGAACAAAAAGTCGGATTTGAAAAATTCTTTTTGCATTTGGTTGCCAATTCTCAATGATAGTTATAGCTATTTAACATCACGCTACGACCCTTAGGCGCCGAGCAAAGCCGAGAAAAAAGTAAAAAGTCAGAAAAACACTAAGCAAAAACGAAGTAATAGCGCGGGCGGGCGATTCAACGCGACGTTTCGAGGGACGAGGGAGTTTTATTAAAATGTGGCTGTTATATTGTGTATCTCACGACATCCACGCAAACGAAGTCGCGGGGCACAGTTAGTTTTAAATATTCTTCTTCAAAATTTTTCTCCTTATGAATGGATATCGATGGTACCTAATCAATGTAATTTTCTCGTTTTGACCAGGATCCGAATGTTATGACAACATCTGGTCTGCTGGAATGGGAGTTTTCCTTACCATCAGACCAGATCATCTCCCACGGCTGGTACCACGGAGCACTCAGCAGGACAGCGGCCGAGAGCCTGCTCCAACAGGACCGGGAGTTTCTTGTGAGGGACTCATCTTCACAACCAGATAACTACGTGCTCAGCTGCCGATCAAATGGACAACATTTACATTTCGTTATACAACGGGTAAGTAGGTAATCACTGCAGCTGTGATCTCTTTTTTTAATTTGTAACTAAAATGTGACTAAAGAATGTTTCATTTCAGATCATCGTCCACCCGGACACGGTGTACGAAAGACACCAATATCAATTTGAGGATGAAGCCTACGACACAGTCGCTGATCTCATCACTTCCTACGTAGGATCTGGTAAACCTATATCAGCCGCATCTGGAGCCAGGATCCAATATCCAGCCAACCGGGTGACGCCCCTGACGAATTATATTCAGAACGATGATATTAATCTTGTCATTTCACCAGTTGGAGATGGCTCCTACGGCAACCCATATAGCCTATATAGCCATTTTGCAGCAAAGCCAGGAATGCAACTTAGAGTGCCTTTCAAGAAACAACGATCTCACTCACTGACCCCCATCGACATGGGACAACATGTCACTCACGGCAAAAGCGCCAGCGCTGATGGAGTCATTCAGAGTCAAACACACATGCATGGGAAAAACTTCTGCAGCGAATCTAACTCTAGTTCGAGCACCTGGGATGCCAATCTGCCAACTAGTCCTCCAGCAAAGCCAGCCAGGTACGATGGCCCAAAAGCAGATGAAAGACGATTAGAACTCCAGCGACTCTACCAAGTTTCGGGATCAGATTCAGGCAATGGATCCGGAGATTCCACTCAAAGTTCAGCGCACAGCGATCCAAATAAATCAAGAATAGAATCTGATTATAATTTGGTGACACCGACCATAAAACAGCAATTTGATTACGAACTCACTGAAGCGAAACTTTTGCAGTCAGAAAATTTGGATTACGTGGTGGATTCAAGAATTAATCTAGAAAACTTTCAATCGCAAATTATACCGACTGGATTATCAAAACCGCTTGAATCTGAAACGCTTCACACGATCAAGCTATTATTACGTACGTCTGGGCCAAGGATTTTGGCGAATCACATGACAAAAGTAGATTTGTATTTCTTTTTTGACGATGCCATTCAAATTGAAGGTCTTGAGAAAACCGCATCAGGACTGGAACTCCTATTTTTACCTCAAGGGCGACCCCTGCGATTAGATGTTATAGAAAGGTATAAATAATTAAATAAGCATGGCTGATAGAAATTCATTATTTTGAAGAGCTAATGACAAGACTTTGTCATTTTCATTTTCAGGCTCGAGACATTTCGTCTGCTGATAGCGGTGACGATATTGACCTGTCAGACCGACAGACAGCGAGCGGACACCATCAACGACTGGATCCTGTTAGCAGTTGAAACAAAGACTGCTTTGGGAAACCTGTACGGGTTTTCAGCCATTATGTTTGGGCTGTGTATGCCTCAGGTATTGAGCATGTCATTTTCGATAAAAAATTAATGACCTATCCGACTTCCTATGAGAAATGTTTAAGTTTTTTCTGTATATTCGAAGGTGGAGTGCTTGGAGAATGCATGGAACATCTTGAGAAGGGCTTACACGGACAACGCGTTTATGTTCGAGGCTAAATTGAGGCCTTGCTTTAAGAGTATGAACGAAGGCACGAATCCTTTGCCTCCCAACACAACGACGCCGTACATCCTGCCACCAGTACTATGCTTCCATATATTTGGTAAGTACCAAAGCCCACATGTTGGCATTCATGTTGCTTTAAAAGTTGACAGAAGGTAGAAAACGTTTTCATACGGAAGGACAATGCAAGTCGGTGAAATGATTCTTTTGCTTATACAGACGGCGAAGGCGGAGGCTTAATGCAGTCAGACGACACGTTCCCTGATAGCCTGATGAACAACCTGGAGTTTGACTTCAACGCGACTGCCGCCCATTTGGACGCGGCCCGGCATTTCCCCAATCAAATCGAAATGTTCAAACGAAACGCTAGAACTGTAGTGCAGGAGATGTCTTCGCTAGGGCCAGTCTTAGACCCTACTCTCCTCGAACTGTTCAGAACAGAGTTCCACATAAACTTCCTATGGGGAGAAAGGGGAGCTCTAACCACGCCAAATCAAAGATTCGCTCGACTAACGGATATTTTAACTGCAATGGCGAACAAGTTAGCCAGTCAACCGCCGGATTCAGATGATAATGTTTAAGTATATTTTAAGAACCTTTTACCATATCACCGAAGTAATCGAAACGCCAATTTATATAATTATATTTCTTGTTTGAAAATAGACGCGATGCTAATTATGTAGGTACCTGTGTAGGATATTGCGAGTTATTTTAAGCAGTATTAAAACGTGACCAGGAGCTAAACCACCACCTCTTAAAGCAGTATTATTGTAACCTTACTTGAGTGTGAGAAAGAGATGGAGCTAGACATCCTGTATAACTCCATCTCTTTCTCACATTGAAGCAACATTAAAATAATACTGCTTTAAGAGGTGGTGGTTGGCCCCCAGTCTACTTTTAGTCTAATTATTCTTCCTTGTCATTTGACATACCGGTTTATGAATGTTTTGTGGTAAGCCAATAAAAAGACCCTATGAGTATTTATTTCCTAGTAAGGTATGTAAGTCTAGCCCTAGATGATATAAAGATGCAATGCGAGTAACTTTACCCCTAATTTTATAAAAACGTGTATTATAATTATACCAATTACGCTATTTGTTATACATTTGTAAAACGTGAACATTATACCATTATAAAACGAACATCGATAGCGTTTTATTTGGCCAAAAATATCTGACCTTTGGATATTATCAACGCACACAGCAGGAAACTTTGCCCGATGACATAGATATTTTATATCATGAATATATGAGCCGGCAATCCACTCCTGGACATAGGTTTCCCCTTAGCATCGCCACAACGGCAGGTCCTGAACTGGGAATCCCTCGACTATCAATACGCCATCGGCCCACCCTCCGGTGGGCCTAGATATACACGCTGAGCTTTCTGTTTCGTATAATCATGCTCACAGACGCAATGTCATAAGTGCAGATGCAGGCTAGCTTTGAAAATGTTGGCTATCTTTGAGATAGAAACGATCCACCGTTTCATACAAAATTGCAATACCTACCTACTTACGAAACAGAATAGCTTTAAGCCACCATCTTTTAATTTTAGGGTCTCTCAGGAAATGGTGGACTCCAATTTCGGCGTATTTAGTAATACAACAACGCATCATTTTCGCAAAAATAAAATAAAACAACCTCACGCCTTGTATTATTGGCTTGTGTTGGGAACTAGCTACGACAGCGCCATTTTGACAGTTGCCTTGCCTTCCCCATTGTATTCCTTGCAGGTGAAATGATTTTGGGGTGGTTGGGATCTACCTCCTAGTGGTCCACCACGGGCAATGGCACCATGAGCTTGCCTGTGGTACGGCTGAACGATCCCTCTTAGCGGTGGTAGGCTCCGCAAGGGGCCGCCTGACTCGCGATCACCATCCCACCGGAGTCTGGCGCCAAGCAGCTTGCTGTGTTCCGTCGGTGTGTGGGAGTACCAGTGCTTTTGGGGGCGAAGAAGATTGTCAGTTGCACTGTGCAGAACTGGTCTTGGTCTCTGGGCATAACTAGCCGGGTAGTTCGTTTTGGAGGATAGCGGGATCCGAAGCACGGTGCCAGCCGTTGGCCGACTGCAGTCAGAAGGGGGCCCAAGTAGCACGCCAGTCGCGTGCCAAAGGCTGCCCCGCCAACTCGCGAAAAATACCGGTATACTCCACCGTGCCAGGAGGTCGTTTCGACCAAACTCCTACTTTTCGGTGTACATGTGTTCCTGTAACTGATCGGCTCAAGGTCCTAAAAGCATGAAATTGACATCATGTCTCAACTTCGGTGTTACCATCGAGTACAAAATCCAAACTGTGGCCAAGAAACTGGCCATCCTAAATAGGGTGAGGCGATACTTTACGTCTGGACAGCTTTTAACCCTTTACAAAGCGCAAGTCCGATCCTGCATGGAGTATTGCGGCCACCTTTGGGATGACTCGGCTAAATACCAACTTGCCGCGCTTGACTCCGTGGAACGCAGAACTAAGAGGCCCATTGGCGACATAAATCTGGTGGATGCCAAGCTTGGCTCATCGCCGCAAGGTTGCCTGCTTGTCGGTCTTCTACAGATTGTACTTCGGTGAGTGTGCTCAAGAACTCCACGACCTCATTCCGCCTGCCCCCTTCTACTACTACACTGCAGGTTACCATCCCTACCTAGTTGCTATTCCACAAATTCGCACTAAGCGTTTCCAAATGTCTTTTGTGATGCGCACAGCAAAGGAGTGGAACTCTCTACCTGCGTCTGTTTCCGAACGCATACAACCCCGATCTCTTCAAAGTGAGAGTGAACAGGCTTCTTCTGGGTAAGCTCGCTCCATCGTCGACTTTGTCTCTTTCACCTCTGACCTAGACTAGAGCCAATAATAAAAAAAAACAACAGTTGAATAATAAACTAACTTTAATCATGAAAACATATAAAATATCAACTTAAGTTAGATAAAAAATTATCTCATTATTTTATTTTTAAGTTGTATTTTCGATAAATTACATTCCCTATAAAACCATTGGTTACTCACAAAAGAAAGAAGAAAAGAAAAGTTAAGAAGAAACCAGACTAATTAGATGGCGAGTTTGTCCCACAAAAAGAGGAAAAACTGACATATCAGCGCACAAACTACTGAGACTAGGCAGTTGACATTTTGCACAAGGTTCCTTCTATAATGTAGGATAGCACTAATGACATTGGAAATTCGACCTTTAGCGGGTGAAAATTAGTGGGTGTTAAAGGAATAAGATTTTTCATACAAACGAAAGGGTGGGAATTCAAATCTTAAATCTCGTGGTCGGATTAACTCGAACCTCGGTATTAATACTTTTGACAGAACATAAAGCATTATAAGAATTTGGGTTTTCTAAAATCGACCCCAACGGGGCAAAAAGGGGTAATTAAGATTTTAAGGTAGGATTTTACTCCCTGGCTTGATAATTCTAAAGTTGGTATACATTATCTAAAAATTAAATGATGAATCACATGTATGAAGATTTTTCAAATATTCCACCCCCCTTTTAGGTTAAAAGGAAAAGTATTTTTTCATATAAACGGTGGGGTTTATTTGAAAAAAATATTTTTCCATTCATCAATAATCTTGAAAATTGACCCGAATACTTCTCTAAATAAATAATAAAGATCGTAATCTTTGGATAAAAATATGTTTTTAACCTTTTAACCGCCCGACTTCATATCAGTTGACGTGCCCCCAGCGCCCAACACAGTGAATTATTTACGGTATTTGGTCGAAAATATACGACCCTAGCGAAATGGACACGAAAATATTTGTCGGATTAATCCGGCGTAAGCGGTTAAAGGGTTAAACTACCTAACAAGGGGGAGGGGTGTAGAATTTTGTAGGGGACAATACGAAATCCACGCGGACGAATTTCATTTTCTGTCAGATACTAGTAATTAAGACAGGCACATGTTTAAAACTTAAATACACTTATTATTATACTTTAACATAAATTATATTCAGTAATAGCAAGCTTACTTCATATTAAATGTTTTCAGTGACTTATAAAATATCGTAAAGTGAATAGGATGGATGCATGATTCCTATGTATTCTAAGTCTGAGAGAATCTTAATATGAAACGCCAATAAACCAGCATTGTAATTAATACAATCATTTCATGTCAATAAAAATTACACCACCATTTATCAGGTGTAAGTCTCCGATTCTTCAAGTAGGCACAAATAAGCTTGCGGCTGAATTTATCAAACTATGCCCAATATTCTGCGTTACTTCATAAGCAAGTCTTATTTAAACCCCAGCATAAGCAGTAATATTTAGCATCAGTCCGTACACAATACATTAGTCTGTACAAAACGTGATGATCAGTTTTGACACCAGTAGGCGTCGATCTACCGTTAAGAGGGTTGTCGCATTTTGTCACCTCTCTCGCTCACACGGGAGCAAATTTTTAAGAGTGTTTAATGAAAAATATAATCAATTGGCGAACCAATAAATAATATTAATCCAGTAGGTAATTATTAATAACACATTTCTATTGTGTGATCTAATAAACTCAGCTCAATAAGTAGGTATTATGATCTGTTTTCGAGATGAGTTAAATAAATGCCACAATAATAATGTGTTTCTAATAATTACCTATAAAATTAACATTATTTATTAGTTCGCCAATTGATTACATTTTTCAAAAAAGTATCTTTTCATTTAGCATTCTTAAAAGTTTGGTCCCGTGTGAGCGAGACAGGTGACAAAATGCGACAGCCCTGTTAATATTATTCATAAAATACAATAAACAAAATAAAATTTTGAAACAATCTAAAATAAAATCTTGCATTTATCTAAAATAGGTTGTTTAAATTTTTTTAAATAATCCAATGTTATTAACATTTCATCATGATAATGGTTGTTTAAAATTTTTTAAATAGTCTAAAATTAACATGTCATAATAATGGTTGTTTTTTGACTACAGTTAAAATGTATTTATATGAAATTTGTGTCTTAATTAAGTTAAAAGTCGTCAATATGTTGGACGACAGGTCGATAGTCTGTCTGGGGCTCATTACCGCACTCGTAGTCCATCAGAACTTGAGAGACTTGGCGAAGAGCGCCATAGTGGCCTGAGTCTTGTCGCCATTGAAGCGCCGTAGCTCCACGACAGCCTGAAACAAACGAGTAAATTGAGTAAACGTTCTAGTCGCACTACGTTGTCGGTAGATTAATAAACTGTAATTAGGGGGTGTTTAACCGAAAAAAGTTTTCCTGTGGTTTCAATCGAATCTTAAGGGAATTATTTCATGTACCCGGTTATGTTAATCCAGGACAAGGTCCGTCTGTGCATCTGTTCACCTGTTCATGCGTGATTGGGTTACAAACATCTTCGCATACTTCCACATTCATACTATTAGTAAGGAAGGATCATATGATAAACAGCACTTTACCTGTTCCCTAGTGAATCCAAGGGACATAATTTCTTCTACTTCAGGTTCGCCGAAATTGTCATTCGGCATGATGGTCTGGCTAGGATCACCCAGAACTGTAAAGATATTAGAAAAAGTTTTTTTTTTAAGTTTAATTTAAACAATACCGGCTGAATACATGGTCCGTTGAGGGGAATAATTTTGCCCGATACCATCTAATTCTGTGCCTGGATAAATAATGTGCTATCTACCTAAACTAACTTACCCATTCTCTGGTTATTGATCTGGTTATTGATTTGCATTGGCACTGATGTTGATTGGCCGCTAGTTGCCGGTCTAAGTAGGTTCCCGCCGGATTCTGTTCAATGTCAAATATGTTACATAATTGTCATAAACATCACCAACCACGACAGTTCCGTCCAAATGTGCTTGTAAGTCTAGTGGGACGTTTTATACGCTATACAATGCATGACCACCGTATCCGGTCCACTTAGCCCAGACTCAATTTGAAGATGCAAACGTACAATCAAAGTATTGTGCTCTGACCTTCTACAAATCACTATTGTTGCACACCAAATCGAACCTCTTTTGTTATTTAAAATCTGGACGTAACCGGTCTGTTTACGGTAGGAAAACGACGCGGATACAGAGGTCCTGTAGTTGTTGTGTTTATAATATAGCTATACAATAATTTATAACTGATGGAAAATATACAGGATATATGAACACCCAAAAGATATCAAGCAGGGGGCCAAGTCTACTAATTTAGAAAAGGTCTCTCCATTGTGAGTTTCCGACAGAATTGCCATACAAAATCATAAACTCACAATGGAGACTATCGCAACGTTTGTAAACTTAGACAAATCCAGAAAAGACGCTTTTTTTTAGGTTAGTTCCAAACAGCCTTCTAATGCAAACAACCAACAAGCAACGGCAATTAGTTCTGAAAAACTTTTCCAATTATAAAATTTAGAGACCCAAACGCTAAATAATTGTCTGAAGAATATGACAATATTATCTGTTAAAATGTTGTTTCATTGAATGCCTGCTGTCAAATAAGTTTAGTCAGAAGCCAACAATTTAAAGCCAATATGTTAACCAGTTTGCTATGATCTCTACTCTACTTACTCGAAAAAGTACAGTCAATGAAGTTATGACATAATAAAATAACGAATAACAACAACATACCGGAAATAAGGTCAAACATCCATAGCTTATTAACGCAGTTAAATTCTTCTACAAGGTGAACATTAACGAAATTATCAAAATGGTAAAATCCCCATGCATTGTCGAGTTGAGTCCCATTGTTTCATTCATTTCTCAACTTCGTTTCATTACCGTTTCCATTCACTGACCCAACTTTCCCGACAAAAATGCACGCGTTACCGACAAGCTGTTAGCTACACCGCACATGCAATCAACTACACAGAAACAAGGGATTAGTTTTACGATTTTTATTATTTTTTATTATTACGTTACTATTTTTATTACGGTGCAAGAACAAATGACATCTCCACAACTGTTCATATTTAATCGTACTTGTTATTTCTTTTTGGCACGCCCACCTTGCTTTGACTTCTCCATTGCTTCTTTGACTTGTCGCTCTTCGTGGTCCCTCATAGACTGGTTGACGATTTCATCTTCAGAGTAGCCGGACAGCCGGGCGCATTCCGGCAACTCTGACTCCGGCAAGAAAGGTGTCTCGGTGCCGGTAGTGCCGATACGAAGAACGTTCCGTTTCAAATCTATGTTGCACTATGTAAAAAGTCGTCAATGTATAAGTGAAGCTGAGTGGGACACACAAAAAAATAATCGACTACAAACTGAGTAACAATTAAATTCTTTGTTACCTGATGTCTTTTGAGCATGTCTAAACCAAGCAGCATGTCCATGGGCTGCTCCTCAAGCACGGAGAAAGATGTTGTGAGGAAGTCTTTTTCAATTCTCATCTGCACCATATGGATTCTGCCTATGATTCTCTGCACTCCGACGCCTTTCGCGATGCCTGCCCATCTAGGGAAAAATTTTGGATTTATATCGCAATGTGTTTTTATAGAATTATAGATAACGCAAGCACAAAGTGACCTGCGTTTCAATGATCTGGCTGTGTGGGAGTCAATGAAAACGGTACACTTCGCTGGACACAAAAACATTCTTTATGCGATATTGTGCGCTTATAATTTTCTTTCTATGGATTTTGGGAACAGAAACAAACGATTTTTATAAATTCTACCCGTCTATGTTTATGCCAGTGATAGGGCAGGAGGGTTAAACTCCAGTTTGATACAGGGTTTTATAAATTACGATAGGAGATACGTAAGTCTTCCAGTCAGCATTATTTTAGGTAGATACAATTTCAAGCTATGCCTTGGAAAAAGCAAAATAAAAGAAGTTTTAGAAGTGCGGTTGAACAAGTTGGTATCTTCAAAATGTGGATGTGTGGGTAGCCCGCTATTATGAGAGCTCGGGACTGATGTATCTCTTTTTGATTAAAAAAAAGTAGCCAAGTGTGAGTAGCTACATTATCAGTGTGAATTAGACAAATGATTGAGTACTTAAGGCGAGGTTTTCCTGTATATTTCCGGCCTGTAGGCCTTTGAAACGCTACCTCCGTCTTGCCTTCCCAAAATGCAGCGCGACGTATTTATTTACGATGCTCCGCCGTTTTTATGCAAATAAATATATGTTATGACCATTTCGCGGAAAGTCCACGCAGCAGTATAAAATATTAAAGCAAAAGGAAAAACCATACAAAATGACATGAATATTTATAGGTATTTTACTTTAATTATTGTGAATGTGAGGACTACGTGGGACTTTTTTTTCTATCTCTGTTAGTTTTAATCATAGTTTTAATGATGGTCTGGCAGTTTGAGTACTTTCTTTATGCGGCCTACCCAAATGTCCTTTCTTTGGTATTGTTCGAGTCGTTGAGCTCGTCATGTTCTGAGTTGAGCTACACGATTACTGACAAATGCTTGCACTGACTGGACTGGTCCACTCAAATCTTTGTGGTTATTTCCTCAAAAGACCATTTCAGGCACTAATCTTCATTGTCCTCACATGATCTGACCAACATTATGTCTGGACTTTAAAAGAGACTTTGACCCTTGGAGTTTGTTTCGCTATTTCTTCTCAGGGGTAGTCAGCTAAGAAATGCCAATTCCATTTAGCTTTATTTTATACCTAATACCGAAGACAGTTCGATGGAGTGTGAATATAGTAATACTAATATGGATGAATTTGATTAAAAAATCTTAGAAAAATGTGCTTTATTAATTATAGTTCTTCACAAACGTCGATAAAAAAATATATACGACTCAGACTTCACTATAATTTTATCGATAATAATTTGGAATGTGTCAACACTGTTATAAGATGACAATTAAACGTCATCATACCGCATATAAATAATCACATTTTCGAAAACAATATTATGAATTAAAACTAAAGTAGGTATAATTACTTACGAGATATTTTTTCTGAGCTATCGCTATTTTCATATCTAATGTTTTCTTCTTTTATTGGAATTTTTATTTTAAAACGGCAGGGAAAGCGAATTTTCTAAAATTTTGACACAGGTCCACCCTCGATGACGTCCCCCCGCTGGATCTGAGCGCGAGCAGATTTAGCCCAATTTACTATTTTTGAATTTATTTAAAAAAAAACCGGCCAAGTGCGTGTCGGACCACGCACATTGAAGGGTTCACGCACATGAAGGGTTCCGTAGTTGAAAAAAAATATCCCAACAAACTTAACATTGTAGTTGAAAAACATGTTCTCCCGTACATTGATATACGCCACGGTCAATTCTCCAACAGCAAATTTAAGTTTGTAATCGAAAAAAAAAATGTAGGTGTGATTAACTAAATATAAATTAAAGATTATCGGACTTTTTCCTTTAGACCTTGCTTCTTGCCAAATTTCATAATTCTAGGTCAAAGGGAAATAGTAAGTCGATAGGTTTTGATTTATTTGTGAGTATCAAAATATGTCGCATATGGCCGTATTTTCTTAAGGCATTGACTTAGAAGTTTGATTTTTTTTGGAGCTTCAAGGGACCATAGACCTACGTATTTGATATTATTTCAACTTGATATCTCCACGCGTTCCTGAGAAAAAAAGGTCTTGACAGACTGACAGACAGACATACAGATAGACAGACGGACAACGAAGTGATCCTATAAGGGTTCCGTTGTTTTCCTTTTAAGGTACGGAACTCTAAAAATCTATTAAACTCAAAATTACAACCGTTAAAATCTCTATAAAATAAGATTACCCCATGCATGATACATGCAATTTTCATATTATTTTGTGCTGTAATTAGGAAATGAAACGAAAAATGATTTTGAAATCGACCCTGTTTCAGATTTTTTTTTTTTCATAAAGCAAATTACAATTTATCGTGTTTTGAACCGTTAATTTTCCTAAAACAAGGATGTATGTGTATCACATATTATATTTTTTTCAAGACCTAAAATACACTAATTTGATTATATCAAATTGATTCTAAGACGGGCAAATTCGGATAACCCCCCGTTAAATTAAATTTATAATTAGTCTAGTGCGATCTACTATTGTTTTTTTTTTTTACATTGAATTCTTTAAGGTTTGAGGTATAGACTCCATAGCAAACTTGCAAAATGCAAAAAACATAAGAAAGTTTGAATTTCGCAGGCAACCTGGCGCTTCTCCCTCAATTAACCGCTGAGGCAGGCCGAGAAAGTGTCGGAAAAACTAAAACAAAAAGGCTAGGGAAAAGGCAATAAAAAGAAAAGTGGGAAAGAATACGAGAAAGTTCCTACTGCTGAGGTTCAGCAGTAGGGTTTCATAGGGTTGAGAGAAAATAAATAACTGGCGTAAGATTCTAAAATAGCACAAAGAAACGTCTACAGCAAGTTTCCTTAGCTTCACTAACTTTGTTGAATTATGTATGTGTGTAGATGTAAAATATGCTATTTTTCTTTTTGCTTCTGTAAAAGATTGCTGTCTAGAGTTTTTTACTGTGGCAATTCACGTGATATTAATCACTTTATGTACCTAAGAAATGACGACGAGAGATGACACTGACTGGACTGACTGCACTGACTGGACAGGTCCAAAAGACCATTTCAGACACCAACCTACATGGTCTTCACATGATCTGACCAAGATTATGTCTGGACTTTAAAAGAGACTGTGACCTCTGAGTTTGTTTCGGTCTTTCTTCTCAGAGTAGTCAGATAGGAAACGCCGGCTTCATCTAGTTTAAAAAAAAATGTTTGACATGTAAAAGTGTTTGTATAAACCTACTTACAGAAATAAAATCATTTATCATTTGACATCCTTATGTGAGATAAAAACATTGTTTCTGTTGTGGATGTGTAATGAGGGCAAAAACTGTACGAAAACCATATGAATCATCAATACATCTCTCTAACTCGTGTCACGTGTTTATGTGACAAATAAACCTATTTTTCTTTCTTTCTTTTCTTTCTAACTTAGATTTGCTCCAAAATGTCATGATTTCCAAATTTTCCGAATTTTGAAACAAATCTAACTTACAGAGACGATTCAGGTTATTATCATGTAAATACATACTTATTTGTTATAGTCGCGAATCATATTTTGATGAACATACAACCCGACACTGACGGAATATTGCAAAAAACGTAAGAAAATGTGAATTTCGCGGGCTACCATTCGGATTCAATTTCTTAACCTTTTAATATAGCCATGTTATAAAACATACTCTTTGTTGATGTACCTGACCTTCCTGTTATACATATGACATAGCCGTTGGCAACAAATACTAATACTGACTTATTATTCTAAGATACCGGAAGAACCAACCGTTCCTTTTTCTAGAATCTATACATACATAATAAATAATTGAATAAAAGATTTAAAATCATTTGAAATTCTAACTTCTAAAGATGTCTGATTCATGTGTCTTATAAATGAACAATGTAGGTGGGATCGCCCACCAGCATCACACAAAGGCGCTTCGCACAGATGCATGCTTTGCTGACGGGACTCGCACGACATTGTACTGCACTTGTTTTTACAGTATAATGCTGTAATCAAACAGTAACATCCGCTGTTCATTTTCCACCTCCCAACTTTACCCAGCAATGGGTAAAAGTACTGGGCTCCAGTGCCAGTCTTATCGAAGTTCGATCAACGACGGCAACGACCCGTCTGTTGATAAAACGGAATACTGTTGTTATAGTGCCGTGTAATCAGAGCATAATGTTAAAAAAAAAAAGTGCAGTGCAATGTCGCGTAAATGACCGGTCATTGACGGCTGCCTGGCCTCCTGCCAGGTATAGCTCTATAACAGCTTATACACAGACAGAGAGGGATAAACATTAACGGTTGTACTGTCCAACCATCGCTCCGATATCTGGGCGTCCTTTGTGCTGTAGTCGACAGGTCGCAGCTAACGCGCGTATCGTCTCTGTGCACAGCATAAGCCGCAGTCGAGCAGAGACTTGACTTTCTCTAAAAATAATGTTTTTCCGCTCCAATAACAAATAAACCAATCATCAGTCAATCTGACATCGTAAACTGATCATGTATAATTGTATACTCTGATTTTTAATTTGCTAGACTAAAATAACAGCTGCGATGGACCTTTTTTGTCATTTTGACATTTTAGCCATGTTATGTCATTTTAGTCTAGCCAATAAAAAATCAGAGTCTAGTTACTTTCATAAATTGTTTTAATGTTGTATGTTGTTTATTGTTTTAGGGAATGAATTCATCATGGCGGTCATCTATAACAACATCCAAAACAACCATAAATAGGAGTTGTACTCTACAAAACATGTTTAGCACAAACTTATTGAAAATAAACATGTGGTAATGACAAAAGCAAATAAATTTGCAATGCAGCTAGAAATTGTTGGTACATTTTTGGCTTTGCTTCTCATAATATATAAAATGTTAAAAAAGGGACCAAAAGTCTGGCTATCATAGTACCTAATCAGCTAGTAAACACACTATAACAATGGCATAGTGGCAATATGACATAATTCAACCAAATTGATTCTTATTGATTGAAAGGCCCAGAATTTAAGGGTATGATGGCTGACATTGAATGATTCACCTAAAGCGCTACAAGGTCATTTTAGCGCGTGGCCAACGTCGGAACTAACGCCGATATCTTTTTGAATACATTTCAAGTAACTTTTCACAAAACAATCGCACAAATGTTTACCAACAACACCCCCTGGCAACGTCATTCGAGCACCAAACGATCCTTGTATAGCTGTTTAATAAGTTTACACAATTCTATGTGGTTGTTTCATTCAATAAAAACTGCCGACAAACTGTTATGCAGTTTGGCAGTCAAAAAATAAAATTATTGAAAGGTATAAAAGAAACGAGATACATACCTTGTGTCCACCAGCCGCATGATGTTGCATCGCTCAGCGCACGCTGCCGACATGATTGTTGTCTGAGCACCAGAGTCGATAAATGCCTTCACCGGAAATCTAGAACAAACCAACAATGTGCATAAATTATTCTCATCATTGACATAATTTACCTTGAAAATACACTGGATAGGGTGCAAGGTATTTATTCATAACTAGTTTCTGCCTGCGACTTCATCCGCGTGAAATTTCTTGTCCTCCAACCCACCCCGACGCATCGCATCGCCTGCCCGCGCTATTACTTTGTTTTCGCTTAGCGTTCTTTCTGACTTTCATTCTTTTTGCACGGCTCCTAAGGGTCTTAGCGTGATGTTAAGGCCCATATCCTTCCTCAAGAACTGGGCTATCAAATGCAAAAAGAATTTTTCTAATCCGACTGGTAGTTCCAGAGATTGGCGCGTTCAAACAAACAAACAAACTCTTCATCTTTATTATTAGTAAACAGAGTGACTTGTAATTTGACGTATTCCTTCCAGGTCGTGATGGTTTGACCCATTTGCAACAATTAAGCACCCCATAAAGCCTCGGCAAAAATTCATTTGATTCGAGAAAACCCAATTTTTATGTATTTTTGAAAATTTCCATGAATTCCTCACTAAATATCACTTAAGTCTCAAATTGAATGGCCTTCATTGCTATGTACCCAAATTTTCTAAAACATCAAACAGTTAAAAGAAAGAAGTTTACTAACCATTTTCAAATATCATCTACGTACATGAACTTTGACACCAGTTATCTGAAAATTTTACTACAGCATTAAGCGTACAAATTACGAGGAAGACATTTTCAAATAATCAGCTATCTACTGATTTACGTCATCCCACTACTTTCTTACCACCCAGCCCCATCCTACCTGCGTTAGGTTGCCAGGTCGTCGCGACCAGGGTCCCAGGTTGAAACGCTGCTTTTGAGTGGTTACTATTACTCGCAGTCGACGCGTTGATCACTTATCACTTGTCGCTTAGTTTGCGTGTCTTTAGACTATTGAGCACGTACAAACCTAATTCTTTAATAAACTTGAAATTTTGTGGCTTTTGTAAAGCAAATAAGTTTTTATTAAAACGTGCACTGGCAGTATCAGACGAGTTAAGATGCTCTAAGTAACCAACAGCAAACGTTCATAATGTCTTAAAGAGCTTGTGCAGCACATCATTTTATGTCTCATTGGTCGGTTGGACCATTACAACTGGATGTCGTAAAATGTTGTCTTATGTACAAAGTTGGCAGCAGCGAACACTTTTCTGCTATTAATTGTTATTAATAGCAGAAAAGTGTCACTAATCCGTCGTCAAAGATTATGGTAATGCTTTTTCATGATATTCCTCTTAAACAACAAAAATATGATGAGAAGAGTCTACATTGCAGGCTAATGACATGATAAATAAAAGATACGTGCGCAGTGGTTTAAAAACACGCGAACTAAGCGACAAGTTATCAGTGATTAGCTTACTGACTGCGAGTAATACTAACCAGTCGAAAGTAGCGTCTCAACTTGGGAACAGCACCTTAATTGCGTAATACACTATCGATCACAATCAGAATGGTTTTGAAGCAAATTGCTAATGCTTCATATGTTCGAAAAATTTGTCTGCTCAACCACGCAAATAACGCAATGAATGTTGTTGAACTGTCAAAATGAAACCGATTCCTACTGACAGTGTGTTACGCAATTAGGGTGCTGGTCGGGACGACCTTGCTACGTAACGTAGGAAGGATTGCTGGGTGATTGAGAAGGTGAAGGGATAAGATAAACCCGTCAAAATAATTCGATTATCAAGCAATTTTAAATATTACAACAATTTGCAAATTCGACCTGTGCCAGCATTATAGAGTGTTTCATCGGCACCTCTGAATATTTTTTTTAATTTTTGTACCTTGTTAGATAGCTGATTAAATGAAGATGTCTTCCCCGTATTTTTTACGTTTAATGCCATAATAAAAATTTAAGATAACGTGTCAAAGTTCGTGTACAGTCCGCGAGGCCTAAGCTGAGCTTTGTATTTGTGTGAGTGATTACTAAAAGTAGTCAGACAAAAAACTTTTAAAAATAAATTTTATTATGTTTTAAGTAGGTATATAGGTAACATAAATGGGAGAGGTATTCTAGTTTAAAAAAAAATAAAACTAAATAAAAATAATTGTTAAAATAAAGGGCAGATATGATAAAGTATATGATTGATGAATATGTGTACGTATATAAGTGTGACTGAGAAGTCAGAGATCAATAAATAAAATTCAAATAAAAAAAGATTATAACAATTCTTCTACATCTTCATCATTTTCATTATCACTCTCGTCTTCATTTTCACTCTCGTCTGACGTGTCGTTTGTGTTAATAATGAATCGTTCCGTTATATCATCAAGAACGGCTTTGTGACCATGAAACATTTTTTTCTTCTTTTATTGCGTGGTCACATACTTTATTCCATACTTGTACAGTGATAGTGTCAACTTTTTCTATCGCTAACCTCATTATTGTATCCATATTCATTGACACGTTTTTTTTCGCCACGTATCCTTTTATCATTGCCCATATATTTTTAATTGGGTTGAAATCAGGGTGGTAACTGGTAGACGAAGGACGCTGTGACCATGTTCACTAAGTAAAGTGTCAATTTTATATTCAATAAATCTTTGTTTGTTTTGCAGTGATCGATATTGCGATACTTGAGCCAGTCAATCATATCTTGTTTACGACTAGTCCACTACCTATTTGAATTGGGAGCGGGAGTTTCTGACGAATTGTGGTAAGATGCATTGTCTACCACTACAACGCTATTGGGCTTTAAATTTGAAATTAATTGCGTTTGTAACCATTTCGTGTAGCTTTCTGCATTCATATTGTTATGGTAATCACTACTTTTTAACGATTTCCTTTAGAAATTGGTTTCTTCAAACCAGAAGTGCTGCTATCTGAATAAGATTTCGAAGAAGTGTGAGTCGTGTCTATACTGGATGATTTTTTTTACCGTCTCGAAATTTTTACAGGGTGTTCTACCCATGAACATGAACAACTTTCACTATGGGACCAAATATGAGATCACGAAAAAAAAATCTGCTGTTTCATACATTTTGGTCAAGTAGGTTTGAACTTTTCTATTAAACAGCAGATTTTTTTTTCAACACCCTGTAAAAATTTCGAGACGGTAAAAAAAATCATCCAGTATATGTTTCGTCGGTATAAACGACTGGCCGGCCCTGGATGCTGGATGGATTCGGAAATTGTAATCAAAAAAATTATACGTGGATAACGTATGTCATGCTTTTCCATTAGAATTTTTCTATTATCTTCTGTCCTTTTCCATTTAAACCCTAAACGAGACACTTCTTTACGCAATGACCAAATTGAACCTGGATTAGTCATGTATTCGCTTCATAGTTGGCATCTCTTTATCAGTAATGTGCAGTGATCGGAATAGGTAGTGCTAATTTGCCTAAACTTAGGGAGGAAGTAACATAGAGTGCATAATACCTCCTCTAAAATCTCGGAATAATTTTAATGACCTTTAAATCCCAGGATTTAAAAACCACGAATTATTTATTGGACTTTATTTGTAGTTACAAATTATTGATTTGAAAAATCATAACATTTTTTAGGGTTACACGCACACATTTATATCTGTAATTTTTATGGTGTACATAGTAAAGAGAATAAAGTAAAATTGAAATAAAGGGAAATATATTATAATATATTTATAGAGATAGACTCTCTATAAATATATTATAATATATTTCCCATCCACAAAAAAAAGGCCTCGCGGACTGTACGTAGATGATATTTGAAAATGGTTAAGACAATTCTTCATTCAATTTTCAACTGTTTTATGTTTTAGAAAATTTGGTAACATTCGTAAGGTTTTTTAAAGTACATATTAGGTATTCAATGGAATAGCAATGAAGGAAATTCAATTTGAGAGTTTAGAGGAAAGTTATTAGTGATGAATTCTGGGAAATTTTCAAAAATACATGAAAATTGGATTTCTCTATTTCCATGAATTGTCGCCTAGGCTTTATGGGGTGCTTAATTGCTGCAAATGGGTACCACTATAACGTCCTGAAAGGAATACTTCAAATTAAAAATCTGCCTGTAGATAGACAACAGAAGAATAACACTAACCTCCTTATTCATAAACGTTGATTTTAAATGATGTTTAAATGTCAAAAATCTATGGAAAACCAGTTGTTACATTACTTAACTTTAAGCAGCGTTTATGAGTAAGGGGGTTAGTGACTAGGATAAATTACGTTTGAATACTTTGAATGCAACAAATATGTGTTGTTTTGACTACTTATAACAGTTAAGACATACTTACTCATAACTGTCTGACACAAAAAATTAGACACAAAAGAAACAAAGCTAAAAATAGGTACTACTGATCAAAATGAAGCAAAGAAAAACTGGTGTATAAATAATAACCTTACCCATTTACATGGCAATTGATGTACAGCATCACCACAGTGCCAAATGTTTCAGGGTTGTACTCCATGGCCGCTTCCATGTTGGCTTCTATGTTCTTCTGGCGAATCTCCTCGGCAATCATACGCTGCGCTTCTGTATCAAATGGATCTGAATTCATCATCCTGAAATAAGTCTAGCTTTAAGTCATGTCTCCCTATTGACACCTATCTCACGAAACCAAACTGTAATGTTTTTCACCTTATACGCTGTTGCTGACGTTCCGTTCTAGCTAAGATTTGTTCGCGAAGCACAGAAGCAAATGTATCTAAGAAACAAGATTTAAATTTTCAACATTAACTTTTTGTTACGGTTAATATTATTGGTTAAAAATCATCAATTCCTTGTTATTATTAAAAGAACCAACTTTGATTATTAAAGTTGGTTTTCTCAATATTAACTGTTAATATTAATCCAATCACCGTTATTATAGATAATTTCTGCATACCCATTATAAAATTCAATGAATTTGCTAAGAAAAGTTGTACCTCACACTCAGTTATCTTGTTTAATTTGGTTTTAGTGCTGTGGTTACTAACCTAATATACCTAAACATAATTCTGTGCTACCTTCAGAAGATGACTAGTTTTGCTAGACTGTTTACAAATAGATTTGTTTATACCAGGTTTTATTATTAAACTGATAAAAACCTTGAATCTATAATACTAGACTTATTTCAGAGACTATCTTTATAATGGTTTAAAAAAAAAACTAATGTAAATTGAAAGCACTAGACAGTGAAAGTGTCAACAAAAAATTATATGATTTCAGCCTTATAACATTGCAGGAAATATACCCCTTCCCAAACAAAATATAAGCTATAATAATATTTTAGGCCGCATTCATGTAGAATGCTGATGCTGGTAACCGGCGCCGATATGCTGCGCTGGTTATTAACGCTGGTTGATGCAGGCAGTTTTCATACTTTTACCCAAATCAGCGCGAACCGTCGCCGATAAGCGCCGACAAGTATTTATCTGATAAGTCGGCGCCGAATTGCGCTGATTCTGCATAAAGTATGAAAACTGCCAGCGCCGACCAGCATTGACAACCAGCGCTTGTCGTCGGCGCCGACAAGCACTGGCATATCTACGCCGATTGCCAGCGAACTATATGAATACGGTCCTACAACAATAACCAAATCACTAACCTACAGCAGATTTGAAACCTATGCACAGGAAATTAAGAACATGCACTGAAACTAACTTTTGTTATAAAATATGTAGGTATATCGTCCCCGTAGAGCGAAAAGTCATTAAGTCGTAAAACCCTGTTTTGAGTTTTTGAGAGTTGAAAGTTTTTGAAACTACAAATCGTCATAATTTTGGCTTGCCATTACATACCTATGGTTTTAGGTTCATTTTAAAGGAAATAAAATAAAGTTTAAAACTTGAGCAAAACTTCTAACTCTTCTTTTTAGACTTAGTGACTTTACGCTCTACGGGGCTGATATGTAATAAATAGTAACCTCCATATTTTTATATAAGTACATACCTAAGTTTCCACTGAGAAGTGCATCAGCTAATCTTGGGTTATTTTGCTTTAGAAGAGCAAGTTGATCTGGATTAGCCAGAAACATTTCCCTGATGATACGTGGGTCCTCTTCAACCGGTGGGTTTCTAGCTGCCATTGAAGTGCTTGCGCTGGCTGGTGGTGGGACTCTGATGCCGCTGAAGTCTAAACTGGCTAAGCCAGTTGGCAAAGCTGCAAGGATGATGAGGTTTTTAATTTATTTACAAAAAAGTACCTCAACCTTTATTTAATATAAAAAATATTTATTGACGTTAACTGTCACAGTTTTTTTTTAAATGACATATTACATTAGCTCTCTTTGTTTGAATCTTGGCTGCCAGTAATAAATTTGACGAAAATACACTCTGTCATCAATGACAATGGGCATGACAATGCAAATTTTTAATGCTCAGTGAAATGAAGTAAATTGTGTCAGCAACGTTTACCTTGACTGGAATCAGTTTGGTTGAGGTTGGAGGCTGACTGCATCATGTGGAGAAGCACGATGACGTCCCCGTCGTGAACACCGTGCTCTTTTAAGGATTTCTTATCGTCCAAAAGCGGCTTTCCATTGTAATTGAGGATGATATCTTTCGCAGGGAACCCGGATTCGATTTCACAAAATGCTTTAAAATTTTCCAACTCCAAATCTTCAGATACGTCCAAGACGAAGATTTCATCGTTCAGAGTTGTAATTGTGACTTTCATTGTGAAATTTGGGTGATGCGGCTACTGCGAATGAACTGTGTTCACTGAGGTAAATACGTGTTGTTTAATTTAGACTCTGGGGATGACTGGCCAAAACATTTTGAATCCTATAGACGCCCCTTGAATACACTCGTTTTGTGTACACTAACACAAGCACAACTAATACTCTTGGAAATGTTCCCTGCGTTAAATAAATAAAAGTACAAAAGTAAGCTAGAGCAGCTATCAAAAAGGTGGACTCTGTTGCGGCTAGGGTTGTATTTCGCTGGCTTCTTCGTTTCTCCTAGGGTATATTTATATTCTGTGGTTCCTCCTCCCTACGCTTTGCGCTTGGTTAACGGTATTTTTATTGTAACACCCATGGTTGTAAATTATATTTTTAAAGGGTCCCGAAACGAGCAATTGTAACTGTCAATTTTTACGTGATTGATTTGACATTAATGCGCAAATTGATCGTTTACCAAATGCAATTGAACTGATTGACAATATTATTAAAATTATTGCAAATGATCAATTGCTCATTTCGGGGGCACTTAATAACTATGTTTTCTATTTTAAGTTATTGCGTAACTCAGGAATTTGGCTTCATTATTTTTTAATTACAAAAATTATCGGTTGGCGAATCGATTCCGATGTCAAACAGAAATGTGATTCAGTTTTGTATATCTGTGGCAGTTAGCACGCAGCGGACAACAACACTATTTTATAGGTAGTCGAAGAGAAAACTCGGTGGAAATTAGTGGAAACGTCTTCTTTGTTACATATATTTTTCTTTTTACGTAGATAGTCGCGAGTGCGGAGTGTTGTCTTTAGTGGGTATTTACATATTATAAAAACATGCGTTTATTTTAGAAGCGGGGGTAATTCGTGATCTTTGAGTTATATGAGTTTTCTGGATTTTTTAATTTACAATGTGAAATCGACGACACATGACGTAGATTGGTGAGATATATTTTTTTGTTACTTGCACTATATATTTTTCTTGTAAAAACTTGGACAAAATACTGGTTTTAATGGATTGTATTCTTTGTACATTATTTATATTTGTCATTGATTCTTTTCATTAAGATAGCTAGCTTGCTCACAAAACAAAGCGAAGCAGTCGATGTCGAAGTAGAATCATGTTTTGGTTATTGACTCATTTGGGGTAGTTATTATCACACTTTTCGTAATTGTTTCGTCTGAGGCGACGCACTCACTAGTGTACGTAATACGTAGCTGGGTAATAGAAAAATAATGTAGGTAACATTATTTTGAATTTACCATTTTTATTTCCACGACAATGAAAATATTATAAGTAGGTAATTCGAATTTCTGTAATTTCGAAAATATTGAGTACCTACCTAATCATGGTGGAAAAAATGATTAAACCAATGGATTGATTGTATGATTCATGATAATGGACAGGTCTGAAGCAATAGCATGCTATATGTATATCTAAAATTAAATTAATCTGCATGGGGATTCAATTCAACTGAAAATGAATTCCATTGATTAATGTGAGTAAAAACAAAGCAAAAATTTATCAAGAAGAACATAAGTTCCGGTGTTCTCGGTGTTTGGTGTCTTTTTAATTTAATTTAGGTAATTTATTTACTTCAGATACAGTGATCCATATTTTTGTTAGTATACTTACAAATTATGTTAGTAACCAAGATTCAAATACACACCACATAAATAAAATTACAATCATCTTTAGATTCATTAAAATGTTAAAAATCATCAATAATATTTATAATGTAGTAATCAATTAAAATCTCTAAATTCATTAAAATCATAAAACAACAAAATAAATAAAATCAATACCATTTCCTCAGTTGCTGTTCTTTTTGACATGCAACTTTACACAATGCCACAATATTGGACTGTCTATTCTTCCAGCCATAACACTGAGAATGCTGTTGCCCCTGCCACAGGCACAACTTAGCGACATCGCAGCTCCCTTTCTTAGGATGGCATGGAAGCCAACAATACCAGTGTCGGCAAACATGCCTGACGGGCTGCAGTGCCTCGGCAGCCGCATTAACATCCTAAAGACATTGTTGTACTGTATGCTCAGGGTGTTGATTGCCTTCTGTGTATATTTGTCACATATATTGCACACATAAAAAGATTGGCAAAATGCTCAAAACAATGTAACTTTTACTGCTTTACTCCTGCATGCAAATCTATGAGCCAGCAAATTGCATCGGACAGCCAACACCCGGTGCTGCCTCTCAATATCCTCGTAGTCTGAGAGGTCATCCAAGACCCAGTGGCCCAGGTATTTGAATCGCGAAACTGGGTAAAGGAACACCTATGAGGACGGGTGGTGTGTGTGTGATCTTATGACCAGGTGATTGGCTACCACCAAAAGCTCACTTTTCTATATTCTACACATATAGCGAGGAGTTTTCGAATGGTTTAAGTTTCCTCCCAGAAGTTTATGAAAGACCCATTCATCGTTTTATTTAATATGATATTACGCTCCATTGTCAATGTACACCTGGCATAATATTTTTCTCATTTTCTTGCATTTCTAAGAATTATTTGCTCTATTTTAACAAAACAAATGTATTCAAAATTATAATACATTTTGGTAGGTACATTCTGTTAGTCACTTCCTAAAGTGGTGAGTGTGGTGTGACGCGGGCGGGCGATGCAACGCGGCGGGTCGGGGGACGAGGGAGTTTTATTAAAATTTTGCTATTATTTTAGTATATTCTGTATCTTACGACCTCCCCGCTAACGAAGTCGCGGGGCATAGCTAGTAGATTATAAGTTTACTAACCTAAAGGTATAAGTTATCTTTTTGTTTTTCTTTTTGTTTACCAACCGATATGGATGTTGCTTATCCGAAATTTATTTTTTATTTTATTTATTTAATACTAAGAATTAGCAAAACTCCATAGTCTACAACCTCCACTTTCTAATATCCCAAGGAACTTATTACCAATACCAGTTAGTGCACATTTCCGTGTTCGGTATTGGTGGGGCCGAAACTGTTAACCCCAAGGTTATAGTATCTTGCAATATCTCTATATTGCAAGATACTCTACCCTTGGGGGAGAATAGGAGAGCCTATTCTTCTTCTATGAACGTTAATGGCAATCTAAATAGAGTCAGCCCTGAATCTCTCCTATTGACTCCTGAAAGAAGAGCCGGGCAATTCGGTATGTAAAGTAAAAATGTCCTACGCTAATTCCAAACCCATTTCGAGCTTTCAGGTTTCTTAACCTTATTTTTCTATTTTTATCACTTAAAATATTATAATGATGGAGTTTATTTTAACATAAACAAATGACACATAAAACCAATTGACTTTCATTTGACCTACAAATGACGTCAAAAAGTAGCCAAATTGGAACTACTTTCGGTGCCTCCCATGATAAAAAAATCAAGTCTTATAATGTCAAGTTTAGGGATGATCATAATTATTATAAGTAATGCAGTCATGCAAAAAATTCGGTCTTTGAATCGATTCAAATCAAACGTTGAATATCAATTCACACCAAAAATCTAATTCCCGAAGCCTGAATGATATGATCGTTAGTCAATATAACGATAGGTAGCAAGAAAATTCATTCGCAATAAAAAAATAATATAATCATTATAAAATCGTTCGAACTATTTTGTAACTACTAAGGTGTTGGAAACTTGCAAATATAACTGCTACTTATTGATTGGTTTGTTATTAGTTTAGAAGTAAATCATTCACAGTCGTGCACGGCGTGCACCAGGTGGTAGATAGTAGATACCTAAATACCTACTTTCCGTCTTCACTCGACAAGACAACTAAACTCGCATTTCTAACGACTAGTAACGACAGATTAGTAATCTAAAATTAATAACTATAATCAATTAACTGTAATTTAGTTAGGTACTAATTTCATAATTGATTATCAGTTTAAAGTAAATAAGTAAATGTTCGATTAGGTCGATCATTCCCACCTCTTAATTTCATTTGTCCAAATGTCAAGTGTCGTGCTTGAAGTTTCTTAGTTAGAAAGCAAAAAAACGTCAAATTTAGGATTTTTATTATAGCTCTATAGCTATACAATTAATTTTAAAAAATATATCCAATACGACCGTTTCAAAACCAAACAAGAATATAACACTGAATTTCAAAAAATGTTCTAATTTCACTATAAATTTTTAAAGTTTATATTTAATCCTTTGTTCTCTTATTACCAACATATAATAAAATGTGATAAATATATTTACATATTGGGTTGTTGCATAATTTTTTCCCACTTCTGAATTTCCTTAATATTTCCAGTTGTCTCCGAAATTTTCTAGAATAAAATATAGTACATGGTAGAATGTTCTCGTATCTTTCACATAGGGTACTCGTTACTAGAATTTAGTTAAAATTGACAAAATGGATCAACAACATCTTCGAGCGATTTACTTATACGAACACAAATAGTTCGAGGGAAACGGCAAATAAGATCAACACCGTTTTTGGCCCAAACACTACTACTGATCGCGCAGTACGAAATTGGTTTCAACGCTTTAATGAAGGAGATACAAGTCTAAAAGATGTTCCTCATACTACTGGTCGACCCGTCACTTTTGACGAAGATGCGTTGCGGCGCGAGCTTGAGTTGCATCCAGATTCCAGCACCAGGAATTTAGAGAAAACTCTAAAATATCACTACAGTACTACCAAAGATTGCGATCTGCCGGCAATGGGCTACCGTAGTTTCGTCAAGATGGACGCCCCATGCTTTGTCCGATGCTCAACGTGCAATATGTGTCAACATTTGTGAAAGTCTGCTGTTGCACCCGCAATGAAAGAGCTTTCTCGAGTCGATTATCACCAGTGACGAGTCTTGGGTCTTTTTTGAGAACGTTACACGAAAGGCCTTTTGGATGCCTGCTGATAAACAGCCACTCACAGCCAAAAAGCAGTTTTCATGATCACAAACTTCTTCTGTCAGTCTTCTGAGATTCGCGAGGAATGTTGTTTTGGGAGTTAATGAACAGCAATCAGACTATCTATGCCGAAGTCTACGTGAATCAACTACAGAAGGTAGCGAACGCTGTTAGAGAAAAACGGCCAAAACGTCTTGAAGTATCATTACTTCATGATAATGCAGGAACACATATAGCGAAAGTGACCCGTAAATTTCTAGAAAATCTCGGTTGGACAACGACTACTCACCCACCTTATAGCCCTGATCTGGCACCTTCCGACTATTATCTTTTCCGGGCTTTAAAACAGCATCTTCGTAAAAAAAATAAGTTAAAATTTCGCTGACCTATAAAATGAACTTGCCTATTTCTTTGCCTGTCAACGACTTTCTTATGGGCTAAGGATATTGAAACTGCCTAGCAGATGGTTACATGTTCTCGATAATGATGGTGATTATATTGTCGATTAATTGTTTAAATAAATATATTAAAAAAAAGTCGGAAAAAAATTATGCAACAACCCATTACTATGCTACTATTTATTTTCTCGCAATGGTAAAAAGTAGAGTACACAACTCTTAGAAAAAAAATTCGTCTCGGTCCTTGTATCCGTGGCTCTTCGCTCAGGATTCTAATCTAGAATCCTTCTCTGCTCTCAGGATCCAACTTAGTCCCTCGAATTAAATTCCCTTTTTTTCACTTGTTGTTTATCGGCTATTAGTTTATAAAAATTTTAATCTAATATACTTTGGAAATTGAAAAGATGCATTACTGATATTGATAAGTAAGTAAATATTTATTTATAGCGTTCATAACTAACAATGACAATACACAGATTTTTACATAGATCTTTAAAAATTTTGAGAAGAGTAAATACAGCACTGCGGTAGCTGCAGCGGAATAACCCGTATTTTACATGGAATGAGTGCCTATTTGACCTCCACAACCCTGTTACTGGGTAACACGATACCCCTTTAGTACTGCTTGTTTTGTAAAGAGTGTCAATGGTATGTTGTCACTGTTGTCAGCTCCCTCATGTCTTGGCAAGATTTCTAAAATCATTGCTCAATCATCATGATATTATGAAGATAGCGTATTCATTTTTTTTGCTTAGCAAACTCCTTTATCGGACAGCAAAGACAGGGTTATGTTTTTCACGCGTATCTATGTATCTTTGTATGTGAGTTTCTTTATACCCTCGAGCATCCTAACGGTTGGATGGATTTTAATACATGAGGTGTCTATCGACTGGTCTAGGTCGCGCGATGGATTATAATAGGCTAGGGTTTGTTTTTATAAAATCAAAATGGCGGATTACGACAATAAGTAATGTATTAATTTTATTTTGTACCATGACCATGTGGGGCATCAAAATAAAGGGCTTGAGGAGGCGATTCTAAAAATATAACACACTAAAAGATTGAAAAAAAAACGTAAACTCGACTGCAACTAAAAAGTTCAAAACAAGCTCACGTTTCAAGCAGTCGGTGGTGGCATCGCATCATATTATTATCTGAGATTTAACAAAAATAACTGCCACCAACTGCATCAGAATTCACACTGCAATGTTGAAGACTAGGTCTTTCAACTAGTGCGTCCTACCCGTTATGACGTCATACGGTGCCTGAACGTGGACACTGACAGTCGGGCTAGTCCATAAATTCAAGTTAACTCAGCGCCCTAAGGAGCGGTCTATGCTCTGAGTTTCTTTGAAGGATAAAATCAGAAATAAAGTTATCCGGAGAAGAACCGGAGTTATCGACATAGACAGAGTACTGAGTAAGCAAGCTGAAGTGGCAGTAGGCCATATTTGTCGAAAGACCGATGGCCGGTGGAGCAGACGAGTCCTGGACTGTAGTAGACACCGCGTATCGGCAATCGTAAGACCCAGCTAGATGGACCGAAGAGTTTAAAAAGGTGGCTGGGACATACTGAATGTGGAAGACTGAGGACATGCTGTTGTGTGCCTTGTCCAGCAGTGGACTGCGACAGGCTGTGTTGATTGATTGATTGTACCATCAGACTACTTGAAAAGTGAGCTTGTTATGAACTTTTTAGTTCCACTGAGGTTTTTGATTTTATAATAAAAAAAAATATTCGGTTTAAAAAAGTATGTTCTATTAAATCTAGTGTATTTCACATTATTACTATGTTTCTGTTCTATACAACAACATATTACGAACTATTTCGCAAACTGAACCACAGCCAAAGATATGGGATCTGTTTAACATCGCCTCTATTTTCAATGCTATTTACTTCGACTTCGGCACTATGTAAAACAAATAGTTGTTTATGATTCGGAACTATTTCGTTAAGTACAAGAATGCATTCCATTGATATAAACCAGTCTCTAGAGATTTTCTGAAGTATGCTTGATATTGCTTTTTTCCTGCAAACTGGTAAGTAGCCTCTGCAATGTAGACACTCGCACAACACTGAAGTTGAAGACGTTCTTGCAAGTCTTTTTGTCGCTACAATACACCTTTAAGTGACAGAGACAGCATGATATTTAGCGGGGCTATCGAGAGATCGGCGATGAAACTGATAATACGTACTTTTCTTACAGAACTTCACTTACTCCAGTCAATTATTATTTAGCTACCAGTGAGTTAACATGTCATCAGTGGGTCAGTTAGTCCCTCAGGTGACGAGAAGCCCCCCAAAAATGACGGTTAAATTTAACGGCCCCCACGTCGAGGGGTCTTTCTGTACGTCAATAGATTACAACTATGACCCTGTAATAAGCGTCCTATGCGCTATGTACATAGCATTCGGCATAGTTTACACATTGTTTGGTAAGTGATGTTGTAGCAATGTGATTTTTCTCTTATGGGATGAAATGGCGGAAAATCTCAGACAGCAACTATGACTTTCAATCTCATCTCTTCATTTGGCATAAAAAGAGACTAAAGTTATGAGGCACTTCAAAACGCAGCTTTAACGAAGGTTTTATTCGGTTCTTTTTCTTAATTAATCCAATCAAACACATAGTTCTGATTACACCGATACGGCGATACCTACACGATATTTAAATCGTTAACTTTCGCGATATGATAAGCTACGCTGCTATTATTACCATATGGCTATTACAATACACACATTAGTCCATTTGCATATTTTAAATCATATCCCTACCGGAACTTGTATGGTTTTGTAATTTAAGTTATTAATTATAATTATAAACAATCACCAAAATAATTCCTTGAACCCTTCTAATATAGTTTTATTTTTAAAAGAACGCTTGTTTATTTCATATGCGAACTAATTATAAAATTGACTTTGTAGAATTAATTATAAAACCGACAAAAACATTTTTAGACACGATTTTACTGGATTTGGCTATAAAGTAATCCATAATGTTATATCGCACATTAATTTATTTACTGTACGTCTGAGTAGGTAACTAGGTATAGAAATTAAACATAATGAAGTTCTATATGTGGAGTTTTAAATGCTATTTACGTTAGTAATAGGTATAGTCGCTCCGTCATAAAACGACAAGAATAGAATTAGAATACTCTTTATTATATACACACCATACAAATCGTATCTTCTATCTATATATACAGGGTGTCCGGTAATTAATGGATAACCTTGCGATAGCATATAATAGACCCTATGGCCGTTCTAAAAAAAATACAAAAAAAAAATGTATATCCCAAGTAGTAAGTACCTAAGATATAATTTTTTTAGAAAAAAATTCTGTGTAATTTCTAGTCACATTATTTATTGCCTCTCTGTCGGCGGCATAGTCAACGTACAATATTATAACAACAGATAACCGATGGAATTCATTCATTTGTGGTTGTGGTGATGAAAAATGTAAAAAAAGTTAGTATTCTTTTTCAAAAAAATCTTAGTTATTACTTGGGATATATATTTTTTTTGTATTTTTTTTAGAACAGCCATAAGGTCTGTTATATGCGATTTCAAGGTTATCCATTCTTTACCGGACACCCTGTATACATGTAATTACTTGTCCCGACTAATTCATCAACGTAGAGCCTAAACCGCTGCGGCTAAAAACTTGAAATTTTGGGCAGTTGATGCCTTTTATGTTGTAAGCATCCACTAAGGAAGGATTTCAGGAAATTCGACCATTAAGGGGGTGAAAAGGGTTTTGTTTGTATGAAAAATCTTATTTCTTGGGTTAATAAACTTGAAACTTGAATACTTATCTAAGTAAAATATGAAGTTTGTATTTTTTTTTCTAAACTATCCCCTATAGGGGGATTGGGGTGTGTGAAAGTTGGTATGGAAGAATTTTAACGCGCGGTCCGATAACTCGGAAACTCAATATTTATACTTAAGACTAAAAATAAAGAATAACGTGTATCAGGGGTTTTCTTTTTATATCTGACCCTAACTGGATACTGAAGTAAGAAATCCACGCGGACGAAGTCGCGCGGGAAGTGCTAGTTACAGCTATGAATGTAGGATTTTAGATAGGGTGACACAATGGACGGCCTTATCGCTAAAAGCGATCTTTTAAAGACGATCTTTGGTCTGTCGTTGTACCAGTTAGATAAATTCAACCTCAGTGAAGTTAAATTTAACTGGGAGCTGGGCTCAAAAGTGGTTAAGCAGACGTGGTCGACTATACCTAAATAATCTCAAAATAACATCTGACTGCGTTAAAATTTTTTGTAGTAACAAAAATGTACTCGAGTTACTCAATTACAGCGAAAATACAGTGTGATTCTGTATAATGTGCACATATCGAAATGAGGGAATCTATGCTTAATTTTATCGACGGCAAAAATATTTAAAAAAATCTAAATATTTTTTTTATTTTTTTTATGGATTTAAAAAAAAATTGTTCGCTACTGTGACCCCAGTGTAAACAACACGGTGTAACTTTTAAATTGAATGATCTATCACGATGAAACAAACTCCATAGTGATTGGAAGTAATTAGGCGTTCTCATAAAACGAAAATTGTGGAAAAAAATTGCCCTCAATTGAAAGTAAACATGTTTTTTTTTTAGCAAAAAACGGTTCTTTTTCAGCAATTTTTACAATTATCGTAAAATTTTCTCAATAAGACGCCCCATTACTTACCTTTTTTATTACTTTAAATTAATCTTAATCGTATTAGCTACCCAATAGTAAAAATTGCATGTTTATAACTCAAACATAACATTTTCTCTCAAGTGTTAAAAGATAGCACTCCGAACGCGCAATATTGTTCTCCTAAGGATGGTTTATTTGGGTTGATAATTAATACAAAGAGTGCTCGGCAAGAACGAGGTTCATATTTTACTTAGATAAATCTTTCACCGGTCAACGTTCTCGGCAAGAACGAGGTTGCCGAGAACGTTGACCGGTGAAAGATTTTTAAGTTTATTGACAAATGAACTACCTGAGTTATTGGAGGATGTACCACTGGCTTTGCGCCGAAGGATGTTTCTGCAGATGGACGGATGCCCTGCCCATTACGCTACAAATGTAAGATCATTTTTAACGAAAATTATCGGGATAAATGGATCGGCCGGCAAGGACCTGTAGCGTGGCCTGCGCGTTCACCCGATTTGACGCCCCTTGATTACTTTCTATGGGGGACCATGAAGCAACGCGTCTACAGTGTCCTCATCAACAGTGAGGCCGATTTACGTGACCGCATAATAAACTGTGCGAATGATATTCGCAATGATCCCGAAATGATAATGAGAGCGACACACCACATTTTAATTCGCGCGGCGTTGTGCCTACAACAACGAGGTGGACATTTTGAGAACCTGATGCATTAAATTTTATAATAAATGATTTTGATTGAACTTTTGTATTAATTATCATCCCAAATAAACCATCCTTAGGAGAACAATAAATTACGCGTTCGGAGTGCTATCTTTTAACACTTGAGAGAAAATGTTATGTTTGAGTTATAAACATGCAATTTTTACTATTGGGTAGCTAATACGATTAAGATTAATTTAAAGTAAGAAAAAAGGTAAGTAATGGGGCGTCTTATTGAGAAATTTTACGATTACTGTACAAATTGCTGAAAAAGAACCGTTTTTTGCTTAATAAAACATGTTTATTTTCAATTGAGGGCAATTTTTTTCCACAATTTTCGTTTTATGAGGACGCCTAATTACTTCCAATCACTATGGTGTTTGTTTCATCGTGATAGATCATTCAGTTTAAGTTACACCGTTTTGTTTACACTGGGGTCACAGTAGCGAACAAAATTTTTAAAAATTCCATAAAAATATATAGATTTTTAAAATATTTTTGCCGTCGATAAAATTAAGCATAGATTCTCTCATTTCGATATGTGCACATTATAAAGAATCACACTGTATAAAGCACCGTTTTTGTGTGTTATGCAGACATTAGTTACGTTCTAAAAACATCGCAACGTAAAGTAGGATCCCGCAAACGTACGCGCAGATAACTGGTATCCCATTGTTATTTATGAGATGAATCGCTGATAGTCATTGTGCTAATTTTGTTTCAATAGAATAGAATTGAATAGAATAATTTATTTGTGAAACAGGTAGTTACATACAAAGATCTTAAAAATTAGGTAGTGCGCATGTTTTGCCAATAATGACATACAAATGATTATATTAAAAACTATTGAACACGATAACTTGTTTGTTAAATACTATTTACTCTTCTAAATCCTCCGATAATGTAAAGTGTGAATTTTTGTGAGACAGGACTTTAGAAAAAAACTGTTGTTAACTGCGAAAATGATAAAAGAAGCATAGCGGTCAGAAGAATCAACAATGATGTCGGTCGTCTAGAAAACTAAAGCTGCATTTTAAATTCTTTTCATCTCGTAAAAGAAAAAGACAGCTTGAACTGTTATTGCTGAAATGAAATGAAATATTTTAAATTTTATTCTTGTTGTCTGTGTATTAATCGGAACACTGTATTTTAGGCTATCGATGTTTCAAAGCCAGCATGTTCCTCACGGGCTTCACTTTCGGCTCCGCGATCGTCTATCTAATTTGTCTTCAGGAATACCTGATGCCTCCGTACGGTAACGTTGGTAAGTCAATTTCCTTCTCAATTTACCTAACCAATGGCCTGGCAATCATACCCAGACATTCAGCAGTACGTATATCCAGTAAATCAGCAGAAAGCTCGTTTATGAAAATCCTAACGAAATAGAATATTCCCTGTTTAAAATATTCGTCATTTCCAGGATGCGTTTAATAGCAAGTTTCCAGTACTTATCTAATAATGTATTTAGTGTTTTGTATCGTACTAAGCGTGTCTGGCGGTGCATTCACTTCGGACCGTATTAGGTACATATGTCTTTACATAACTACTTAGTTAAGTAGTTATGTTTAGTACTGTCTCAGGTGCATTGCACTAAAGAGAGGGCTTTCTATTTTTATAAAATCAATACACTTAGCGATTACGAAAAATCTGTTGGTGTCCCCACTTCGATTCGACATCTGGTAATGAAATGGATTCTTACTTTGTTTGTTTGATTGTAGGTGTGGCTTTGTGTGCCGGGCTTCTGTTCGGTCTCATCACTATGCTGATCCAGTACGTGGGGCTGTTCATGACGGGCTTTCACACCGGTGTGCTGCTCGCTATCGCCGGCCTGGCCATCTATGACCATTTCCTGGAGGCCCGCCCGGCCACAGTAAGTATTTGCATATCCTCACACTTGAATGTGTATTCTACTATGCTTTGTGCGTGATCATATCACCATCATATCGTGACCATGCTTTATGTAGGTCGCAATCGCGGAGAATACCAATCCGACGAAACGCAATATCTTTCTGATTGACGGATAATATCCTTGTTTCGTACATTGTCGCCAAGCAGTTATTGCAAAATGATAAAACATTTCACCTTAACTAGAAATTATATTTAAATATAGGATTCTGATAAAGGATTAGGTATAATATTTATTTATAATTAACTTTATGACGAGTGACGAGGAAGGATGTCTTCACTATTTTGATAATTTTGGTTAGTCGTCCCACGTAGCGCGTCATCGAACTCATCGATTCGGTGTAAAGTGATTCATTGTTATCTCGTGTCAGTAGGCGCGAACTCGGCCACAGCTTGAGTGACATACATTTTGTTGTTTTATATAAAACTTTTTGATCCAAAAGAAGTTAGTCATACAGGACACCGGCCCTGCAACTCGCAATATTTATTTTTAGGTCATGCATGATGAATTGATGACACACTTATAAAATCGAAAATCGATCCTACCAGAATTCCAATAACTGTAGTTAGTTGGAAGTTCCTGCGTCGAATACGAAAACTACACTGATCTACACTTATTGCAAGCGAGCGGACTATTAAAATTAAATCCATTAACACAGTTCCGCGAAACGAAAATAGTTTATAGCTCCGTAACAGTCCATAATATTTTTCCTAACTTGTAAAACGGATGTCTGTATGTGCCGCAGACGACTGCTCGGAACTAACGATGCTGCTTTGTTTCTTTTTACTTTGAAGTGTCAACTTTACGCGTTCACCACACATAATCTTGTGCTTTGAGTACGACACGGTAAAACAGTCCAAAGGTCTTATGAAACCATCCTCGGCCTCAGTAATCGTATTGAGTAAGTAGAATTATTTACACTGTGCTAAACACGTTGAGTTTCGTAAAAAAAATATAAGTAATTTTCTTCTTTGCGCGTCGATGGCAATCTGAATCCAGCTACGAGTTTGACGCCGTCAGTCAGTAGCGTCCATCAGATCATGCAACAGAACTCGCAGGACACGATATGAGGGCTCTCCCACACTTTACTGCGAAATCGCATCGCATCGCAGTTGTGTGTGGGAGCCCTGAAGTGCCCTATCGTTTGTGGATCAGCACCACATTTACACTCCAGGGCAGTCATCTATGAATTTCCTGAACCTGAACAGGTTTTCCTTGCTTCAGCCAACCTTGGTCCGGAGACTGTTTAAAGATTTCCAGGTTAGCCAAGGCAACTCGTATCCAAGTGGGAGATTTTTAGCAGGCGGAATTATTTTTATTATAGTGTCATTCATTTTGAAATTTTGTCAGTTCGCAATTAGGCCTTGAACAGGAAGTCATGAGTGTGCCGTAGGATTGTTTCTTTTAAGAGATTTTGTTTAATAAGAGCCCGAAAACTTCTTCTTGCTCAGCGCTAAGCTAAGTGTACACCTACCTAGATTCTTTTCCCGGTCACCCACAATGTCGATTCAGTTTCATTTCAAACATCCCATTCCTAAACACGTGAACAGGCTGAGTCCTAGGGTAGTTTCATAATACGCGCCCCGTACGTGACATCACGCGGTTTCATAATATTTCATAAACTCTTGATTTCCTGAATGTTACAGACTTGCGACAAAACGTGTCTCGCGGAAAATATCTATTCCCCTATGGGTAACCTGTTGCAATATTCTATCTGCTCAAATAATTGCGACGGATGCATTTCTTTCTCTGCATACCTGAGAAATAACTAAAATGTTATCATGCAGCTGACACATTTAATATTGAATGATAGGTACTGCTTCCCGTCGAATGTAATAGCCGTTAAATCGATAGGATGCGACGGATCTGTAGTTGCATCTAACAATATAATGTGAGTATGTGACCCCAATTGCATGCTCCGATGTGTTTTACTCTCAGCCGCACAACGCACATCACCGCTAGCTATGCGCTCTCCAACTATTTACCTATATTAGTTATCTGTGTAATGCAACCGTAGCCGGATTTCTTCAAAGTTTTGAACAAAAGCTTCGATGATAGTGAAATGAGTTAGACTCTAAAAAAGTTTCAAATGGGCCACTTAATTTTGGCAGTTGATACTTTCCCAGAAATAATATTAACGGCGCACCGAGCTTTCAATACACACAATCACCCTTGTTTGAAGTAGTAAACGATTAAATTAAAATCTACGGAAATATATTGGTATTATTGGGGATAATATATTCTAGGCAGTATACACGATCGAAAAACGATTTGATAAAGTTGGCTCGACATAATAAATTCTTAAAGTTACCTCTTTTCGAGTAATTTTTTCCTCTATTTCCCTACTTTTTTATATAAAAGTAATTTGATATTATGATTAACTTTCTAAAATACAGTTCATACATGATTGGAGCGTTCATACACGATAGTTTTTTTTATTTAAGAGCAATATAATTAAAATAACAGCGAAAAACATTGAAAAAGTGCAAGTGTGGTTATTTTCTTTACACGTAAAGAAAAAGACAGACAAATGTAAATGCCCGGTGCGCCCTTAAGTGGAAAGAGACGAATGAGAGCTTGTTGAGAGATTCTGCACGGATGAATAACACACAACGGAAATGGACAGTATTTAATAGTCACAACGTGTGTTATTGTCTTTTTATACCCATTCCAAAAGGCATATCTAAACAAATAAATAAAATTGAAGTGTGTCTGTTTGTAATGTCAAAATAACAGCTTTTTACAATCATATGAAAGTATATACGGTACTTATAACAAAAAAACAATATTTTAAATTTTGTCTGTTTGTTTGTTGCGGCTAATCTACGAAACGGCTGGACTTTCACTGGCAGATAGCTGATGTTATAAGGAGTAACTAAGGCTACTTTTATTTTAGAAAAATAATCAAGGTTCCGCGCAAAAAAATTAAAACCCATGAAATTGTGAACAAATAGCGCAGGCGGACGATGCAACGCGGCGGGTTCGGGGGACGAGGGAGTTTTATTGACATGTGGCTGTAGTATATTGTGTATCTTACGACTTTCACGCGAACGAAGTCGCGGGGCATAGCTAGTTGTTAAATACATTTGTATAGGTTCCAAGCCAACCGATTCTCCACAATGGTAGCCCTCGAACATTGCGTTTTTTGCAAATTGCAGGTCAGTGTCAGGTTGTATCTTGATCAAAATATGATTCGCCACCTTTTAAAACAAATCTAACTTAGAGAGATGTATTGCTGAGTCTTATGGTTTATAATTAAGTAAATACATATTTGTTTTAGTCGCGACACATATTCTGATCAAGATACAACCTGACACTGACATGAAAATTGCAAAAAACGCAAGAAAATTTGAATTTCACGGGCTACCATTGCGCTTCCAGCTTAACAACTACTACCCTTCACAAAATTGATCGTCTAGACTTGATTTTAATAGCCGGATTTAATCCTTGAGCTGATGCGGCAAAATAAAAAATAAATGAAACTATGTTACAGGATCGCACATGAACGGCCATTGTTATTGAACATTTTAATGATTATACACAAAGTGTATTTGAAATCAGTTTCAGTAACTGAAAGTAGGATCTTTATTTGATCAATTGAAATAAGACCTGTTCTTTTTTTGTAAGCGGTCGGTCGGTTTTTTTGTAAGCCGTCCAAATCCGTACGTAACGAATTCTCCAATATTGAACACATGCCGATATAAATACGTAATTGATACATATACACGTAGTTACTGATTAGCGAAAGTATTGTACCCACCTATATTTTTTGTAAGAAACAATCGATTGGCAGTCTCAATAGCGTATAGAGTAACAGTTGCTTGTAGCAACAGGTTTTCATTGTAACTCTTTTGAACAAAAGCAATTTATAGGGGATTATTAACATAACAATGTTATAGCTACGATTGGAAATACAAACATGATCCAGTTTCGATAAAAAAAATATAGCAGTTGGTAGAGTCGGCCTCGTAATTGTTTTACCGCTTTTGACAAAAACTCCCGTTTTAATTGAAACTTCACTAGGGTTGAAACTATCTAATTGTCACATTGCTATTAAGTGTAATAAACCCTAGATTACTAAACTATCCTGCAGGTAACGTTTGTTACTACTAAACATACGTAAAAAATACGCCATGAAAATAAAACAGAATAAATTGAAGAATCATAAACTTTAATTATTTTAGAAGTTACAGTTATTTACATTCTTTGGGTTTTAAGAAATCACATAATAATGAAAATAGTATATATTTTTTTACTCTACTCAGTTCGAACACATGTTCATGTTGTGTGCCCTATAATATAGTCTTTTTGCATTTCATGCAAAAGTTTGTCATTTTTCTTGACTTTGACGGGCACCACAAGGCACATAATGCTTGCTATAACTCGATACACAGTTGACATCCGACCATAATGACAACGTCGACAACGCGTGGCACACTGACTGAACTAATTAGGAAGGTACAGTGAACCGGGGGGACGCGGGAAAGACGCGAACTTTGTTTGTTCTAGGAATCGCAATTGAGCCGTCGTAATTTTTAGATAGTTTAGTAATCTAGGGCTAAAGCAAAAATAGACCTTCACCTTAATTGCGTAAAACTATCAATCACAATCTGAATGATTTTGAAGCAAATTGCTAATCCATTGCAATGCCATCATCATGCCATCCATTTATTAGACAATTTTTTCGAACATATGAAGATTTTTTTTTTTCGTTCAACCTATGTTGTCCCACTGCTGGGCAAAGGTCTCCCCCATACTTGAAGGTATGTTCGAAAAATTTATCTGCTCAACAACGTAAATAACGCAATGCATGCTGTTGAACTGTCAAAATGAAACCGATTTCTACTGCAAGTGTGTTATGCAATTGCCCCGCTGTTATATATATGACGTGCATGTGACATTCAACCTTATGTTGGTGTAAAGCGGTTTCAAAGTTCAAAGTCGTCATAGGTATTTGTTTACCAAATGCGACAAGTATAGAAAAACATCACTTTATTTATTGTCTTTTCCCAAGTCTAGGCCAATAATAGAATAATCTACGGGTACGATACACAAAAGGTGACTAAAGTATTACGACATGTTTTTAAAAAGCAAGTGACCGAATCGCACCACATCACCAATAATTACCATAATTAACCTGCACAAAAGGCTTAGGTATATTCAACATGCGGAAAAGGCTTTTAATGAATTTTACTAAGCCTACAAGTAGGTTAGACCCCTACCCTTTCGACGGTCCGACCTATTAATATAATAATACATTTTGATCCTGGTCTTTTGCAGGAATTTAAATTGAACAGTGAAAGTGGTACTTATAGAGTTGATAAAATAGTTATTATATATGAGAATATTATTAATTAGGAGCACTGGAGCACGTCATTCAAACTTTTAGCCTAATATGGATCAGAAAACGTATCTGTGAATGTCAATTTACAAATAATAAAGTGCTTTGATTTGAATAATTATTTGAGTACCTAGACTCAAAATTCTAATTTTAAATCACCATAAAGATGTTTTTCATGTGACAATTGAGGTTAATTTTATAAGCTCAATTTTCTATGGATGAATTTTCAATTAGAATTTAAAAGTTATTCAAACAATATTTGTTGGAAAAAGAGGTGAGATATAAAGTTGAAATCTTCTTAAGAGGGTTGTCACATTTTGTCACCTCTCTCGCTCACACGGGACCAAATTTTTAAGAATGTTAAATGAAAAGATGCTTCTTTGAAAATGTAATCAATGGGCTACCTATTAAATAATATTTATCTAATAGGTAGTTATTAAAAACATTTCTATTGTGTTATGTAATAAACTTAGCTCAACAAGTATTATGATCTGTTTTTGAGATGATTTAAATAATTGCCACAGTAAAAATGTGTTTGTATTAATTACCTAATAAATAAATATTATTTAGTAGCTCAAAAAAGCGTCTTTTCAGTTAACATTCTTAAAAATTTGGTCCCGTGTGAGCGGGAGAGGTGACAAAATGTGACAGCCCTCTTAACACAGATGAATGTGTAACTAATTCCCTTTAGTGAGTGCTTACGTAAGAATCTAACCTGAACAGGGTTTGTTTACACTTTGATCAGATAATTTTGGAACAGACCGTACTCCTTTTATTACAACAAGTAAACATAAAGTAGTAAGAAAGTAAAGTCTAAGTGTAAAGTAGAACACAAAGTAACAAGAAAATACATTACTTAAACAGTAAATGGATTTTCACAATTCATAGTAAAATGGGCAGTCATTCAGTCGACTTGAGGTTTCCAAATGAAGTTGATAATTAGTATGAATAGTAGGTACCAGTCACTCAACTCAGGAGGGGCTCATGGCTAAGTAATAAGAGCCGCATGTGTCGATCGATCAGGTTAAGCTACGCTTGCCACGGTGGGTCCGTGAATGGGTGACCATCTTTACATACCGAGACCCCCCCGTGCCTCAGAAAACACGTTAAGCCGTTGGCCCCGGCTGTCAATGTCATTCTTGGATCTTTGACCGTCGTTACGGGTCGTCAGAAGCCCGAAAGTCCAGTTTTACCAAGGGGTATCATATTATCTAGTAACTGGGTTGTGGACGTCAGATAGGCAGTCGCTCCATGTAAAATACTAGTATTCAGCTGCATCCGTTTAGACTGGAAGCCGACCCCAACATGTAGCCACCAGTCACGTACATAGGTACCTACGTATTCGTAAGGTGTCTGTGGGCGATGCCTGAGCCTTGAAGACATTGCTGTTAGTAACCAATATTCAATTACGTAGTCTGTTTACCTTTGAAAACTCGCATGTCATGTTCTTCAAACATATACAATGGATGTTGTTGTTACGAACAATGTTGCCTAATGGCATTATTTAGAATGCGATCTCGAAATGCATTGTCGTACCTTATACTCCGAAGAATTTTTAATATCGAAATTCAATAAATTCTAAAATCAATAACGTATTTCCTATTATTTAGAAGTTCCATCGTTACGTTATTAGTAGGTACTGTCAAGGAGCGATAATGATAGGTAAGTAAATAATTTTCAAAAAAAAAAAATACGTTCCCATATCGCGGGCGCATGTCACCCTTTGAACTGTCATTTTCATTCAAAATGTTGGCAATGACTGACGCTGTCGGAAAAATAATTAGGTGCAAGTTGCTTAACATATTTATTCCTTGACTGTACGTTTTGAGTCTTTGTTGTTACGTTCTCAACGAGGTGGTTTAAAGTGGCCCGCTTATAGACAATTTAAGTCTTTATTTACGAGTGCGTCTTCGTAAATGGCACATGAGTCGTTCAACTGGGCCGAGACTGGCACATGGTGTTTATTTAAGCCCTGAAAAAAGGAAGTCGTATTTTATTTAGGAATCGAGTAGGTAGTCGTCCAGTGTATAAAAAACGCAACAAAAATAAAAACCTGTTTTACATAAAAATAAAAAAAAAAACAATGGACTTCAAAAAGCAGAAACGAAGTGAAAACTACATTCGGAATTTATCGAAAAAATCCAACAAAGGCAGACTTTTAGGAAAATGGTTTTTTAACCACTGACGGAAAAAGTGGGGTGTTATAAGTTTAATGTATGTCATGCGTCTATGTATATGTGTGTCTGTCTCTGGCATCTTAGCTCCCAAACGGCTGAACTGATTTGTGAGTTTTTTGGTTTTGTTTGAAAGATGACTTGCTCACTTGCTCGAGAGTGTTCTTAGCTACGATTCAAGATCAAACGATTCAGCCGTTTGAAGATTATCAGCTCTTTTCTAGTTGATGAAGTTATGTGAGCATCTTACACAGGTCTGATCGAGTCGAAATTTGGTATTCTGTTACTTCGATGATATTAGAAGAACATAGTAACCTTGAACTGATGCTGCAGCATTACCTGGAATTTGCAGGGTACCCAACTCGCTCACCAACATACAGCAGAAGTATCGTTTTTGGGCTTATTGGGATGGTCTCAATGAAAAGATTATAGATAGATGGTGATCAGGGTATTATGATGGAGTAGCAAAAATAAATGAGGATAAATTAGTAACTAGCTTAAGGGGGAAGCTCCAGGTAGCCCGCGACATTCAAACTTTCATAAGTTTTTTGCAGTTTGCAAGTCAGTATTAACTTGTAAGGTGATTAAAGTATCATTCGCGACCGTAACAAATATGAATTTACAGAATTATAATCATCAAAATCAGTAATACAACACCATACGTTTGTATAATCCTAATTGTCAAGATTTCATGAAATAGTTAAGTATTCAATAGAATTACCTACCTGGTCTTAAAGAGTTGTATTGATGACTTTAATTATTATAATTCTGTAAATACATACTTTTTACGGTCGTGAATCATATTTTGATCAACATACAACCTAATACTAACTTGCAAACTGCAAAAAACGTAAGAAAATTTTAATTTCCCGGGATACCTATGCGCTTTTGCCATAACTGTGGGAGGAATACGTATAGCTGCGCAGATTTAAGCTGATCGTCCACCGCCATCTAAACTAAGTCGAGACAGTTTTCTATAACTACAACGGTTAAGGTTCTCATTGCTACCCCGTCTCGAAAACCCACTCTGTATAAAGATTAAAAAGCAGGCAATAAAAGTTAAATTTAAAAAACCCCGACACAAACAAAAACTCTAAAAAGTAAAAAAAAAAACATAAGTATTATATTTTCTAGGTAATCGTGTCGCGTCGTCGTGTCGGGGGACGGCTAATGAAAACGCCAAAACAACTAGGGTTATTTATACCCAGCAATAATAAATGCACGCTATTGTAGTAAGGATAGCTGCTGTTTACTTCCTATTTTCATTAGCCGTCCCCCGTCGCGACGACGTTTGGATCAAAATATTACCTACAACTTATAATGGGGCCAATACTATTTTATTTTTTTACTTTTTAGAGTTTTTGTTTGTGTCCTGGGTTTTTTTTTAAATTTTTCATTTAACTTTTATCATTTGATACAATTGTGTAAGCTTCCACTGGCCCATGATGGCAGACGTATTCAATCACAAGTCTTGTGTAGTTATTGCGTCGGCACGTGGACCCCTGTCTATTGTTACCGGCCTGTGCATCTGTTGTTAGCCTTTTTCATTTACATACTTGCAGTGTGGCGTATACAATCATCATTAGAGGGAAGCCGAAGAAAAAATTGTTCAGTTCTCATAAACTCAAACAAAAAACTGTAGGCTTTTAATCTTATGATGTATTTAACTGGTATTAAATATAATTGTGTAATGTGTTGCAGGGGCGTCGTAGCCTTCATACAATCCTATTCCTATCGGCTTCCCTACGAAACAACCGCTCTTCTTAATGTCTACTATTGCCAAATTATATGGTACACTTGTATGTGTAACTGTGTATCACATCACATAATTATATTTAATACCAGTTTAATACATCATAAGACTAAAAACCTATAGATTTTTGTCTTGAGTTTATGAGAACTGAACAATTTTTCCTTCGGCTTCCCTCTAATGATAATTGTAGCTACGCCACTGATGTGTTGCGGTACACAGTTTACACACACAGGTGGACCATATTATTTGGCAATAGTAGGCATTAAGAAGAGTGGTTGTTCCGAAGGGAAACTGATAAGAATCGGGTTGTATGAAGGCTTCGCCCCTGCATATTTGGGAACATTTTAATTTACTATAGGCAAAAGCACCTACGGGTACAGGCTTACGGCCTTATACAAGCTTTATTAAAATCCGTCCATTTCCAGGTATACATACACTCACAGATACTGCAATGCAAATAATAATCCCGTTGCGAATTCAATGAAAATTGTTTCCTTTCAGAAGCTTTGCGAACGACAAAGGACTGAAATGTTTTTTATAAAAATAATTTTTGCCTGCTATACTTGCATTAAATGACATTACAGTTCTGTTTGAATATGGCTTAGCGGCTCGCCATACGTGTATTGATCTTGATTAGTTGCTTTGCATTCCGGAATCAACACAAGGCAAACAATACGTATTGCAACGAGTAAGATTTTCTACAATTCTACGAATTGTACCATCGCGGTCGAAAAGTGGTTCACCCCAAATGTCCGCGAATCTAATCATAAAAAACTGACTCACCACTGCACACTGTTTCATTTAATTAATGCTTTACGTATCGTAACTACAGACCCAGACATATTAGATGGATTTCTATTACGTAATATGTTATGCACAAATATCAAACATGTTATTAGAAAGAAAGAAAAAAACTCCATCTTTACCGTAGACCTGGGCCTTGATAAAGGTTTATCAATCAAGTCAGGTGAAAGTGAAGCTAGCGATAGTGAAATCCAAATGATGATTAATTAATGAACACGTTTTAGCGACGCGAAGTGCCGGATACACTACTGCAGGCGAAAGTATTCAATGCTGCAGCGGTTGCACTTAGCAGATTAACTAAACCCCAGTAGTTATGGATACAAAATATAAAAGCAAATGGATTAAACGTTCAAGTGATGTATTCTAAATAGTAAATAGTATGCTATCGGGATAAAGTAAAATGGGAAGAAGGTATCATCCAGTATTTCAGTCCCAGCGGATCGATCGGTTAGCTCATTTTTAAAACTGATTGCTTTTTACACCTATTAGGTACGTCAATTACTCATTCCAGCGAATTGTATGTCATCAGATAGATTGCTAGATAGAATACTCTTTATTATGCACATCATAAATATTACAAATAAAAAGTAGAAATTTTACAAAGGGTGACGCAATGGGCGGCCTTATCGCTAAGAGCGTTCTTTTAAAGACTACCTTTGGATGGATTAAGGGAGAAAGGAGAGACAGTAGTGCAGGTAGTCTGTTGTTGTCAGTTCTAGTCTATCATTAGGATTAGTGGGTAGCAATCAAATGCAATTTTGCAATTCAAATGTCATGTCCCACTCCAGTGGGTTGTTAATCGCAGTTAGTAACTGATCCGAATGACGGAGATTACTGCCCGGCGGCGGCGCTGCTGGCGACAAGAATTACGCGAGGCTTCGAGGGTGAAATAAATAGGTGCACCATATGTATTTCACCCTAAAATCACTGCGAGCAATTACTGCGATGATGCCATATTTATTGTAAATAAGGGGATGAATCATACCTAATTCCTATTATCAGGGAAATGTTTGTTGAAGGATTTTTTAAATACTACTATGAAGATAGTAATTTTTGTCGTCATGTGATGATGAAGTCATATTTTTTTGTTATAAAACCCCATTTTATTCAACTAAAAACGTGCATTGTTTTCTCATAAAACGGATGCAACAATTCATGCATGCGGAAATTTTTGCATTGAATCGTACACAATTTGGTAGCGACAATCCACGCGACATGAAATGCCACAATAACAAAGTTACGAACCGATGGATCCATTTGTGTCACTCAGAAAATAAAAGTTTTAAAAGTCATTATAGTTCATTGGTGTCGGCGATTATTGTTGCATGCAGTGTACGACTATTGTAGGCTCAAAACAATAATAATATATACCTCCATTATATCATCATTGTATGCTTGCGCAGCGAATACTTACATGCTATTTTAAATGCTATTTATCATAACCACAATATTTCGATAAATCTGTTTATTATTCTAAAATTAATTAAATTAACCGCGACGCATATTAGCTTTCATAATAATAATTTATTTCGATAAGTATCATATATATATCACAATGGGTCTGACTACTGTAACATAATGGATCGTGAAACGATATTATGATATGATATTACTTTTAGCTATGCAATCATTTGTTATCAGTTTATGAAAGTATGTGGCAGGTGTCCATACCCTATTTCGATCTCGCTAGTCTATCAAACAACAGTGGTGTCAGAAGGGGTGGTGGTTCTATTTTTAGCCCCCAGTTGTGGCGTACGGTTTACCTCTGCCTCGCGAATGAAAAAGAAAACTTGTTTCAATTGTTTTTTTTTTCTGTTTCTCGGTGCACATGAAGTCTTATAAGAATCATTTTGCTTAACTGATTACTTAATAGCGTTGGAGTTTAATGAGGTAACATCGGTGTTTCTATGTAGTACTGCATTAATTTAACACCTTGTTGTACTTGCCTGCCTCACGTAACACTTTATGCATTGTTCAGAGCTCTTCTTTCATTTAACGTCTGAAAGAAGGCTTGTTGAAATCGATACTTTACAATGTTAGACAGATATAGGATATCATGCAGAATATTACCTATTAATGAATCTCATCTGAACCGTAATTGATCGGCCTGACATTAAAATGGCATGTTTAATGCCATCGCTTGCCATTACTAAAAATGTCTGTTAACGCTGATCAGAGGTATTTTTTACTATTTTAATGTACGTCAAATTGTCGGCTTAATTAAGAATTCAGTCCTTTAGGTCCTTAGCACACCTCCGCCGCGAAACCATGCAGCAAAACCGAAGTCTGTAGTCCAATTCAACTGACTCGAATGATGTTCCCCTACTACTTGAATCGCGACAGTTCGCTTCGAGTAGCGGAACATCAGCATAACATCATGCGGTTTCGCGGCGGAGTTGAGCTAAGGCCCTTAATATTTAAACTGCATTAACTGCATAACCTGACATTATTTAAATATAAAATGGTGCTGAGTATTATTTAGTTCGCTGCTGCTCATCATGCTAGTTCCCGCGAATGCTTAATCGGGTCAAATGAAGATCTGTCTGTAAATGTATACCATTGGCACTAATGGATTTTATTCCGATGCGACTGAAGCCTGAAGCGAATAATGTATTTTTATTTTATTTTTTGTTGCGGTGTGCTTCATTATTGTGGAAATGTAGGTCCATTTCCTATGAAATTCTTGATCAACGAGTGGGCTCGATGCCGAGATTCCTTCATGTTGAACTAATGTTTCTAATAATTATTATTTCGTTTGTTTCAGTACTGGCTCTGTGTAGTAGTGTTGCTCTGTTCAGGAATATTCTTCGCCGTCATCAACCTGTATTGGAAGAAAGGTAAGGCCGCTATCTTATCTCAACAGATAACATTGATGATAGTACTGTCACTTTATTATACCTATCTATTTTGTACATAATAACTTGTGTAAGAAGGAAGTAATATGTATATCATGTCGTACAATATGATCATGATTAGTGGTCGATGGAGAGGACGTAGGTACCTACGGTATCAACCCAGCTCCAAACAGACCGCAATATGGTTCGCACTGGAGTGGTCCACAAAATGTAAACTTTGGAATCTATCTATATATATATATATATATATATATATATATATATATATTATTATATAATTACTTGTCCTGACTGACTGATTCATCAACGCAGAGCCTAAACCGCTGGGGTTACAAACTTGAAATTTTGGCAGTTGATGCCGTTTATGTTGTAAGCATCCACTAAGGAAGGATTTTTGCAAATTCGACCTTTAAGGGGGTGAAAAGGGGGATTAAAAATCTTATTTCTTGAGTAAATAACTTGAAACTTGGCACGACTACTTATTTAAGTAAATTATGAAGTTTGTCATTTTTCTAAACTACCCCCTAAAGGGGGATTGGGGGGTGTCAAAGCTAGTATGGAAGAATTTTAATGCGCGGTCCGATTAACTCGAAACTCATTATTTATACTTAAGACCGAAAACAAAGAATAATCAGGGTTTTTTGAAAATCTACCCCTGCCGAGGTATCTACGAAATCTACGCGGACGAAGTCGCGCGGGAAGCACCACCGTATTAATTGAACATGCTAAGCACTGAGAACTTAAGACTAAGTAAATACTGGATTTAATTAGCTAACGCTTTGCAACATCGCATCGCGTCGTCAGACTGAGTTTTCAGTAGTTTGGATAAAATAAAATGTTTTAAAGGTTTTTGAAGTTTTGTTTCGTCAAGATCGGCTGATGAACAAACACCTGACATTAATTCCTATCGTAGAGTTGTGCTGACTGAAATACCAGTATTTTATATGGAGCAACTGCCTATCTGACCTCCACAACCCCGTTACTGGGCAATACCCCTTGGTAAGACTGATTGTCAGACTTTCGGGCTTCTGACAGCCCGTTAACGCCTGTCAAAGATCCACGAATGACAGCCGGGACCAACGGCTTAACGTGCTTTCCGAGGCACGTAGGATTCTTGATATGTAAAGATGGTCACCCATCCACGGACCAACCGCGGCAAGTGTAGCTTAACCTGATCGATCGACCCGTGCGGCTGTTATTACTTAGCCACAAGCCCCTAAATACCTTAAAAATAAAATTAAGTTTAAACAAAAACACTTGACACCACGTGGTAAAAAATCAAAAATATTTTTTTAAATTATATTTACTAGTCAGATCATATTATTATTTGGAACTTTGCTTATGATTTAAAAAATCACTTATTGTGTAGAACACATTTTATAGAGCCATAACTTAAGTTTTTGTAAAAGTAATTTAATGGCAGCTCTCTGATCTATTTAGGTATTTGGTTAAAGATTTTGACAGACATATTATACCAATTGTTCTGGAATAGTGTGCTTCTACATCTTCTGACAGCCAGTTGGGTTGGATACCTTGAAAGACCTTGCCTTTTTTTTATTTTCCATGGCCTTAGCATATAGCTCATAGTGCTTTTTTTACAAATAATCCTACTTCTAATATGTATAGACTAGGTAGAGTTAATAATCCTAACTTAAATAAACGTTGACAAGATTCAAACGGTCCGACCCCACAGATTGACACATTTTTTTTTTGTGTGATAAAGACATTTTTAGCTTGAGAGGAAATACCCCATCTATGAAGACCGTATCTAAGAATTGACCCGACGTAGCCATGATACGCAGCCATAGCAGTTTTTTGACTTAATAACTTCTTAAGCTTTTTTAGAGCAAAAACAAATTTTATTAAGTTTAGAGCATATACGAGTTGTGTGTGCTTTTTCCAATTGCAATGTCTGTCTAAGATAATATTTAAAAATTTTGTATCAAGTACTTCTTCAATTTTAGTGTTTTTATGGTATAAGTCTAAGGGTTTTATTTGAAAATTATTATTATTAGAGAATTGTAAAATTTTAGTTTTAGATATAATACATATTAGCTGTTAGATTATTGTCCTTTAACCAGTTCATTATTGATTCTATAGTGTCGTTGAATGAATGTTCGTAATTATCTTGAGTTTTCCGGTACTATAACCGAAATATCGTCCGGATATAGAATGCATTGATATGATGTCCCTTGAGGAATATCATTAATTTATATAAGGAACAGAACACTTCCTTGGGGAACACCGAACTTATTTGTTTTAAAATTAGACCTGAATGGGGTAGACACAAGTTGATCATTTAATTGGTTTATTTCGACACATTGTGTTCTGTTGCTTAGGTAGCTTTTAATCCAATCGAGTGCCTCGGATTCCATAGAGCTCGCATTTATTGAGGAAGATTTTGTGATTTACGAAATCGAATGCTTTGCTCATGTCAAAGAAGATGGCAGCAACTCTTTTACGTTTATCGATGTTTTCTGTTATTTTTTGTATTAGTGAAAATGTAGCAAGTGATGTAGATTTATCTTTTTGAAAGCCATTTTGATTTATATTGAACAACATAATTATAACAAAGAAATCTCGATGTTTTATCAAGTCATAAAAACCGTGCGAAGCAGGGGCTTGTCGCTACTTGTAACATAAAGAGGAACCTATAATGTTCAGTCAATTTTATTTGCAATTTCAGGTTTGGGAGTAGAGAGATACGTAGAGCTTTATCGTATTATAAACATGTCCCGAAATTAACGCAGAACGTCTTAAGGGGTCATTGTACTCATCATTATGAACAACTTTTACTATGGGACCAAACCTGGGAACAGCTGATATTTTTTTCGCGATTTTGGATGTCTTATCTTAAATATTGACGTTTCTACAACTTCCGGAATAAATGCTCTAAATGATAATGAAAACTGCATCAAAATCCTCTGAGTAATTTAGAAGAACACACAAACACGACAAGCTACTTTATTTCATACTATTTATAGATGCAAAAATACAAACATCCGAATTGAGAACCTCCTACTTTTTTAGAAGTCTGTTAAAAATAGTGAAGTCACAAATGTCGCGTGAACGTTCTAACAACTTTGTTGTAAATTAAGGTAATCGTACTTATAATAAAGCCTTTATTTACTGATAACTAAAACTAATTACAGGGTGTTTTTTAAGAGCTTGAGAACTTTAAATAATAATACAAGACAGAAATATTGTTGGAATTAATTTTTTATTATTATAATCTGGTAGATAATTTCATGGCATTTATTTTTAAATATAATTTCCGGCATATGTCCGCCGCGGCTACGAGTTACATAGTCCATTCGATCAGTCCAATTTTTCACTACGTTTTCCAATAAATCTGGCATATACAGGGTGTCCGGTAATTAATGGATAACCTTGCGATAGCATATAATAGACCCTATGGCCGTTCTAAAAAAAATACAAAAAAAAATGTATATCCCAAGTAGTAAGTACCTAAGATATAATTTTTTTAGAAAAAAATTCTGTAATTTCTAGTCACATTACTTATTGCCTCTCTGTCGGCGGCGTAGTCAACGTACAATATTATAACAACAGATAACCGATGGAATTCCTTCATTTGTGGTTGTGGTGATGAAAAATGTAAAAAAAGTTAGTATTCTTTTTCAAAAAAAACTTAGTTATTACTTGGGATATTTTTTTTTTTATAACAGCCATAAGGTCTGTTATATGCGATTTCAAGGTTATCCATTCTTTACCGGACACCCTGTATACAATATAAAATAATTTGAGCAAAACATAACTATTGCACTTCGGTGTCTTCGTGAATCAGCGCGTCCTTTGACGCATAGGCCTCCCCCAGGCGCCTCCATTTGTCACGGTCTCGTGTGTCTCTAGACCTCAGGGCACCAGCTGTGTCAACTATGTCATCGTCCCAGCGTTTACGTTGTCTTCCTATACTCCTTTTTAAACCATCTCTGATTTGCTATTCTGTTACAGCTTTAGACCACTTGTTGCTCTTATCGCGGAGCATAATATGACCAGCCCATCTCCATTTCAGTCTTTTAGTGTGGAAGGTAGCATCATTTAGTTTGGTGATTTTCCTCAGATCTTTAGCTCTCTTTTTGCCTTTTCTATTGAAGTTCAATATGCTGTGTTCCATTCCTCTTTGGCAAGACGTAATTTTCTGCAGGGTTTTATGAGTCAATGCCCATGTTTGACAGCCATAAGTTAGGTATGGCAGAATGCATGTATTAAAAAGTTTTCTTTTGAAGTGTATAGGGATATTGGGCATTTTCTTTACCTCTTTGAGTGACCAGAACCTATTCCATGTACTGGTAATGCGTCTTTCAATTTCTTGTTCCATTTGTCTGGTGAACGAAATCAGTTGTTCAAGGTAAACGAGAAATACGAGTTTACATACTCCATACTTTCTCCGTGTGTATAGTGATGGTCTCTTCAATGCTGTTTGTCATTAGTTTTGTTTTCTCCTTGTTCATTGAGCTAATAGCAGCCTCGTACGTAATGCTCCGTAGAAAATCACAGAAATATGGTGCATAAAGTGACTACCTGTATTGAAGTGTCATTCTGCTGCTGTAAAGATAAGGAAGATAAATACCGCAACAAATCATCCAACACGTTGCGTCCGTGAGTTCCATGATCCAAATTTATCTCGAAATTGATCTAACCTCACTTGAATTCCAACGGAATATTGCGTTTGTTTACAAATTATTTGACAGCTGACTGAATGAAAGTGAACGACATCTGGTAACAACCGCCATCTTTCGAAACCATAGACAAACGAGAACCTTTGTTACCAACCTAATAAAACATAGTTTACAGTTACAGTGTTGCCAAATAAAAACAAGTGCTACTCGATAACAACTAGTGTAGCCAAACGAAACCATCCCATCTAAAAAAATGGAAGGTCAAATAGAACACTTATTCGAAAAACTTAAGTCGAGATTGAAAAACAACCGCTAAAATAACAAATTCTGTAACAAAAAATATCCTCGAAATAATTGATGAGAGACTGGAACCATTGAAGAAAGAAAACGTTATGTTAAGGGAAGAAATAGTAGAACTTCAAATCAAAATTAAGAGCTTTGAGACTTAAAAGAAAATAAACAATGTGATAATCTTTGGAGTAGAAGAAACAAAAGAAATACTAACTATAGAAATATCTATCTTTAAGGAAAAAATGATGATTAATATAGGCAAACATGAAATCAGTTAAGCACACAGATAAGGAATGAAAAAAGATAAAGTAAGACCGATTTTAGTCAGTTTCACTACTCACTGGAGGAATGTTGAGGTTTTGAAGAACAAAAAGACACTAACTAAAGGAATTAGCATAAGCGAAGATTTCAGCAAAGAAACACTAGAGAAAAGGAAGACATCCCACCAATTTTAAAATCTGAAATAGAATTTGCAATTCATACACAAAAAGATGGCAAAACGCCAGGCCCTGATTACGTAACTAACTCAACTGTAAACCTACAAGAAATGCGGTACCTTTTCAATAAAATTTTAGCCACCGGAAATATTCCTGCCCAATGGACCAAATCTGTAATAGTACTTATACACAAAAAGATGACAAAAATTAAATCGGAAACTATAGACCTATAAGTTTAATGTCTTTGTACTAAGTGTTTTCAAAAATCATCCTAAACAGGGTAACAATAAAACTCAGCAACCTGTGGAACAGGCAGGCTTCAGAGCAGGATTTTCAACGACAGACCACATGCATACAATTATACAACTAATAGAAAAAGCACAAGAATATTACAAATCTATATATCTAACATTTGTAGACTATAGTAAAGCCTTAAAACACTTAGGGATAGAACAGAAATATATCCGAATTATTAAAAATATACATATAGGTACACAAACTCCATAGCTCAGATAAAACTTGAAACTTTAGGAGAAGAATTTCCGATTCTTAGAGGAGTAAGACAAGGCGACCCTCTCTCCCCGAATATCTTCTCGGCAGTCTTGAAAAAGGTATTTAGAAGCATGAACGGGCAAAATTTATACGGCATCAATATTAATGGAAGATTACTTAACCACCTACGGTTTGCAGATGACAGTCTTAATTTCTGATAACCATTTCACTCTACAAAAAAGGAGGAAGAAGGAAGCATTCAAGTGGGAATCGTACTTTTTTTTTTTTGTGGATGGGTAATCATCAAATGACTTCTCCCGCTCTGGGCGGAGCGGGAGGGCGTGTCAGACTTTTACTGACTAAAACCCACCCGTGTTCCTTCTGTTGCCTGTGCCGGGGCCACGGTAACTCTTTCGAACATCCCGCAAGTGGGAATCGTACTTAGCACTAACTCAAATAATTGTGTCTACTGTGTCTATATTATCTCCATATCCACAAAGTGTTACTTGTTTCAGTTCTAACAATTTTCGGCACGAGCGTGTACGGGGGCGCTGTGATAGCGACGTCTCTCGATTACTTCTTCGAAAGAATGATGATGCTGAAATGGGTCAGTAGCTTTATATTTTACTAGCTTTTGCCCGCGGCTTCGCCCGCGTGGATGTCGGAAAATATCCCACTGGAACGGACCACTGGGATTAAAAGTACCGTCGCCATGATTTTTTCCGACATCTTCAATAATAATCATATCATCATATTTTGGCCATTTTATACAATACTTAATGAATTATACACCTTAAAAACCTTCCTCATGAATCATTTCCTCCATTGGTGAAAACCGGATGAAAATCCGTTCGGTAGTTTTTGAGTTTATCGCGTTCAGACACGCGGCGGGAGGACAGTTTAGTTAAAATTATGCATGTATGTTAAATAAGAAATAACTTTTGACCGAGTGGACCGATTTGAATAAAAACTTATTTATAAAAAAAAACAACCGACTTCCAAAAAACTACATAGTGAAAAATAACTTTAATTTCGGAAGTCGGTGTCTTTGGTTTAGTATTTTAGGTTTTTGCCACCGATTTCCGAAATTAAAGTAATTATTCACTTTGTAGTGTTTTTTCTTGAAAGTCTGTTGTTTTTTTTTATATACTTAAAGTTAACTTAACTAAAACTGTTCAGAAAGTAAAATATGGTGGCGAAAAATTCCTACGCATCGCTGTCGACGGGTAATGTACCCAAGAGACTGGCGGCATTGCCACGTTGTATGGCAATGCTTAGCCTCTGGCCAAGGTAAAAGCCAGCCCTTAGGTCACGGGAAATGTCAACTAGCCGTTTGGAGATTTCTTTAAACAAACCATGAGCGCTCGGACCCCACGGCCCGAGGGTTTCAACCCCAAACGGCTCGAAAATATAATTACCGATAAGGTTATTAAACTTTCGCCGCTTGAGGTTTTCCGCAGCCGCAGCAGCAGCGCCAGCACAGCACGCCGAGCCGGGAAGATGGGATGGCGCAAGAGTATCGACACAAGTTGCGTCCCATACTAAAGGCCTACCCGCCTTCCATGGAAATAAAGACATGCCGTGCTGTCTCTTGCCATCGTCGCGTGCTAAGCCATTGGGTTCTAATACAGCTGGGACGCCGACGGTGACAAGGGCTCGTCGGATGATGTCATTAATGTTCGCGTGCCGCGCTATGCGATCCGCACTTCGTCTGCAAGACAGGCTGTAGTGTCCTAGGTTGTTAACAACTTCGCCACAGTGACAGCGATGAGGAGAACAACATGTGCTCCTAGACGCAGGGAAGCAGCGAGGCGGAAAGTAGTGTCGTCGAACAAAGTGCCTGTGTTCGACGACGGTAGTGCATGAAGCCACAGACCCGACTCCCACGCTTACCCACAGCCAGTAGGCGCGCACGCTCCGCAATAGTAGCAGACGTGTTTAGTAAATTATTCTGTATTACTCTACAAAGCGGCTCATCCCACCGTCTCTGGATTCACCCGACAATCCATCTTGAATCGTCGCGTGAATCTGAATTCGGGCAAGCGAGTCTCCAGGCATCCATAGCCTCGGTGAAGCACGGCTCATCAAAATTAATCAGTCTGGATTTTCCTGATGAAATTCTCAGTGCCCGTGGATCGAGGATATGAAAGCCGGTAAACTGATACTAGAAATTTTGCGGACGCCGAGGCCTCCCATACGAATGGGAAGAGTAGCTTGTGCTCAAGCTCGGTCATCCATGGCCACATTTAAGATCGAAGTTAATGTATGCCGGATAATTTGGTCCTTTGTCTAAAAGCATTGAAGCATATACTTAAATAAGTTTTTATTTTCCACTTTTTAGTTGTGGTACCACCTACCCCACCCAAATTCTTATACCACTACTTGCTAAGCAACAAGTGCTAACAGAGCAAGTTATTATAACTTCATCAACATACACTAAATGGAAAAAAATACGTATCATTTAACTAAAAAACTACTCATCAGAATTTGACCAAATTTATATGCGACCACCTTTTTTTTTTTTTTTTTTTGTGGATGGGAAATCATCAAATGACTTCTCCCGCTCTGGGCGGAGCGGGAGGGCGTGTCAGACTTTTACTGACTAAAACCCACCCGTGTTCCTTCTGTTGCCTGTGCCGGGGCCACGGTAACTCTTTCGAACATCCCGCAACCCTAGCTGGCATCGGCCCTAACGGACCCCGTCAATAGTGCTGACATCTCTTTGAGGCGCGCGTGGAACACGACGCGCCGTCGACTCGGGCTTGGTCCTTACCGGACGGCGAGCTACCCATTGCTCGCCGTCCGCAAGCCCGCGCCTACGGTGGCCGGGAATCAGCTGCCAATTCCCGACGCCCAGGGCGTCTCCTGCGGCGACTAGGGGCGTGAGGGTGCAAAGCTTGCCTCTCCCTCACGCGTCCCGCCTCCTCCTTCACGAGCATTACTGCTTCGCAGAAGGAGGTAATGGCTTCCCATGCACTCTCGCTCCGTACCATGGCCTGGACCAGGGCCGGACGCGAGAGATCGCCGCCGCCGATCGCTTCCGCGAGGACACGGCGGTGCTCCGCCCAAGCCGGGCAGACCTCCACCGTATGCTCCACCGTGTCCTCCGGGAGATCCACACAGTGGTGACACCCGGGCGATTCCTCCCGCCTTATCCGGAACAGGTACCTCCCGAAGCACCAGTGTCCGGTGAGGACCTGCGTCAGGCGGAAGGTGAGGACGCCGTGGCGCCTCTCCAGCCACTCCTCAAAGAGGGGACTTATCGCCGCAATTGTGGCGTGCCCAGCGCTGGGTTGCGACAATCGCACTCTCCATGCCGCCATGAGATCCTGCCGGAGCTCTGTCCGCCGTGCCGCGATTTCTCGCGGCAACGGAGTTACGCCCCGGCGTCCTGCCTCTTCGCGCCACTCCCAGATGTGCGCGAGGACTTTTGCCTCCAGATCCCATGGCGGTAATCCGGCAAGGAGGTTCGCCGCCTCCCCGGAGACCGTGCGGTATCCCCGGGCTAACCGGATGGCCATGACCCTCTGGGACGCGTTCAACCGACGATATGCGACCACCTCAGGAGTATTCAAATACATATACCCTTTCAAATAAAAACTTAGCAAAAAGTCAAATGTATGTCGTGCTAAGTCGTGTCAGAAGTTTGGAAGGCGTAGTTCTATCAGGTTTGGACGCCAACAAATTATTAAATCAACCACACGACGATAGATCGTTGACGAAATCTGTCTGATAATCAAGGCCACACATAACATACGACTCAAGTAGCGCAATTTGAAGCAAATTACCATTAAAATCTTTTGTGATGCCCTGCCTGCGACTGTGTTTCTGAACACATACAACCCCGATCTCTTCATTGTGAGAGTGAACAGGCTTCTTCTGGATAAGCTCGCTCCATCGTCGACTTTGTCTCTATCATCTCTGACTTAGACTAGAGTCAACAGCAAACCTATCTCAAATAAAATAAAAAAATCATTTATAGCCAGAGTGCATCTCATGACAATTCCAATAAGCCCAAACACGGCTAGGATACATTGTTTTATTACGGAGTTACGGTGCCTACCTTCCGGCTTCGAAAAACGTAACGCTTTTGAGTTAAGCTCATAAAATTTCCATACCGGGGGCCTTAAATGAAAATCGATTCTTAAGGAGTAAACACCAAAAACAAAAAGACAAAGTTAGATGGGACTTTTACCATAACTGGCGAAATGTGGGTCGACTCATACGAACCTAAACCGCCGGCAAATGCAGGCGTGATGATAAGTTATGATGATCCAGTTTAGCAAGATGGTTGCTATGTGCCTGTGTTGTTGTTGCTTACTACTTTTACTTTAATTCTATTGGCGTAGTACAATCAACAAATAAATGACGGAGTTATATTGCAATGTTCCAGTTGTGGGAGCGTGCGAAACTGGAGCCCGCCGTGGCGCCACCCTGCCGGCTGTCATGGCTGACGCTGGCTGCCTGGCCAGCTGCGGCTATTGTGGGTCTCACCGCACAATGCGCTCTTACCGCTACCGGGATCTACCACGAGCAGAGTGAGTATTAAGTCTTCCTATACAGGTTTACGTGTAAAAAAGTAAAACAAAGTTGACCTTCAATATCGCCGCAACCAGAAGGTTCCCAGACATAGTCGGAAATGTACCTTTACATAGGACCGTCATTAGACATAGTGTCAGATATACATGCCGTGGGCGCAGAACTGGGATACGGGTGAACTATAATAGAGAAATACTCTTACTCCTTATTATAACCTCCACACTATGAATTGTTAATTACAGAGACTTTACTAAAAAAAGGCGCTTGTGTCCCGTGTTTAAATGCTCGTAACTCATCATAACAGATAATATGTACTAATAAAGTACATTTTCATGCGAATGCCAGTCGCGAGTGCGCCTGCATTCGCTGTACACGCAGCTACACCAACTAGGTACCCCACCAAAAGAGACGCAAGATCAAATCCGCTTCATTCTTCTTATCTCTTCACTATGCTAACAAAGACTTTGTTCTAAAGGTATAAGCGCACAGAAGCGTCACATGAAAGCTCAACAGACTCGACCAATCACCCGCGAGCAACGAACCGAGATGAAACAACGCAAGTACAGATACCTGTACCAGGTCCGCACCGCTCATGGTGATGTAATCTCACAGGTATGAAATCATGATGATCAGACCACAGTAGGACAAAAGATCACGTTTGCTCCATCGGCGATTTCGATCGTTTTTAGTAAAACACAGATCGCTATTGATGGTAGACAGTATAATTATATCTGTCCTTATGTCAGCCCGGTAAGATTCCATAATCTCTTAAAGATTATTGGGGCGTTAAAACCATAGATAGATACGTTTTTCTTTCTCCAGTATGCCAAAACTGGTGATAGATAGGTTATTGGGTTCAGCCGTTAAGCTACACACATACCAGAAAAGCTATGCGCTTCAATAAACTTTGTGTTTCTGAATTAGTACGAACGTCGCGCCATACTGAGGAACTCTACACAGATAAAGCTTCTAGTAAGGGCAAATAATGTTTGAACCGCCATGCAATTTTGGGCTAAATATGAAAGTGCCAAATAAAAATAATGTTATATTCCGATAATATAATATTATAACCTCTACATTTGTTACTTACGGCGAAAGCGCCAGGGTAGCCCGCGAAATTCAAAGGACAATGTCAAGAATCGCCCTGTGCAATAAAAGCATCGGACATACACGATAATTAATTGTCTATTTTATTAAATTTGTTGCAAATACTTTTATAACACGGACTAGCTGCATGCCGAAATGAACATTAAAAAGTATTTCATGCGACTAATATCCTTAATCGCCGCCATCTTCGCCAAACGTCATGTCGTGTGAAAGAAGATTAGGGATGCCCAATCGATTGTAATCGACGTTTTGGATTTTTTTTGAACTGTTGCATATGTTTTAATTTGAATCACATTTTGAATTTATTTCGATTATAGTGCAAATAGAAGCTAGATACAATAAAAACATTCAATCACCACTCCATTATTCTTATTCACTAAAAGTATAATTTAAAAACCTACTACCTATACCTAATGAATGAGGCCACACTCTATTTTAAATAGGTAGTAAATAGGAAGCAGAGAAGTATGGTGTTATTATAAATAGGATATTGTCATACTTGTAATGGTATTAATATTATCGTATGACATACGTTGATGTAATACTGTTTGTAACGTATGGCCATAGTAAATCTTAAGAAATATCGTTTTTTAACGTATCATATTTGGCGCCCCTATTTTTGAGACGTCACTAAATGATCACTTGTCACTTGTCAGTCTCTCACTCTGTCAATAGGGAACCTGGGTAAATAGAGAACCTTACTGACAATGTATCCCGCTAGAGGGCGCACCAGCAACGCTTGCTACACAGAACAACATGGCGTCCGTCTGTGGTAAGACTAGCTAACAAAAAGGTTATAGTAAAAAGGCTCTTAATAATTTTAAATTGTAAATAATTTAATAATAAATTCATTTTATGAGACCGTACTTTCGTATTAGGTAATGCAATCTGTAATGATAGTTATAAGGGGAATAAATAATTAAATAAATAACGTAAACAGAAAAACAAACTTCATGTTTATGCCTCCTTTTTCATCTACGGTTATAAAAAAATGATCTGTGGTTAGATGACTGTTAATGAGAAATCCGGTATATTTACAATCTACTGATATATTATTTTAGTGATATGTGTTCGTCAGGAATATTCTAGATAGTAATATTATAACCTTAAAATCTGATACTTTTTTTGAAATATTATTTATTCTGCAGCTAGTCCGCTTTAAAAATAACATCATGTAGGAATTTACTAATGATCGACAATACAACACATAATTTTCCTATGCTCTTGGTTCCAGGGCGAACACTGTATGGGCGCAGAGCAATGTCCTTTCTTACGTTTTTTTTTTTTGCAATTTGCAGGTCAGTATTGGATTGTATGTTGATTAAAATATGATTCGCAACCGTAATTCTAAGAATGATTGTTTCATGAAATCTTGACAATTGAGGATTATATAATTAACTGTAAATACATATTTGTTACGGTAGCGAATCATACTTTAATCAACATACACCCCGACACTGAGCTGCAAATTGCAAAAATCGTAAGAAAATTTGAATTTCGCGGGCTACTTTAGCGCTTCCCCCTTAATAACGCACAAGATACTATCAATACAAATTCTTATCATCACGTAGCATAAAAACCGAGTTAAATGCGTAAAAAATATCATTGTACATTGTAAAATTATTTTCACTTTTGTACTGTCGTGATGTTTTCAGTGGGCTTAATAGTCTGTGGTTTTTGTGAAGTGCATGAAGTTGTTACCCCCCCGGCTATTTATTGATTTCCATTTCCCGAACCATTATTTAAAAAACAAGTTCTAACCATGGTAATACGTAGTATTACGTATTATTATACCTACCATTGTCAATGCTTGTAGAATAAGCGCCATGATTGTATCCGTTTTATCAGCTCTACATTAGATTTCATCACCGCACGTTCGTATTTTCGATAGACGATGATCACCGATGCGCATACCTTTTCTGGTAGATCTGTTCATCATCATCATTATCTCATTACCGTAAATCTTTTCGTATAGCTCGTAGAAAAAAAAGAGACCATGCAAAAAGATTTCCATTTAGACACTGCATGCATTACAACGAATATCCTCAGGCCCATTCGCAACCCTCCCTCTCACAGAGAGTAGGCCTGCGTCCCAGCAGCGGGAACGTTATAGGCTGATTATGCTTATACATGTTAAAATTATATTTTTATCCTAGAAGAAATCCTAGTTAAAATCTTCACTGGGATTTTTTTTTATTTAGGCATTAGAAATAATCCCGTCTGAAAAGTCCCGTTACGACACAATGTGTGAAAAGAAAATTAATAGCTGTCAAAAGGTCCCGATAATCGGTTTATTGAAAAAAATTCGTATTATAATGTCCTTTCAAATAAAAAAGAATTTTCCAAACCGGTTTATAAATGACGGAGTGCTGAGGTAACAAACATTAAAAAAACAACCAAATTGATAACCTCCTCCTTTCCCAGTGTGTGCCCGCGCTTTAGTAATAACAGCCGCACGGGTTGATCGATCAGGTTAAGCTACGCTTGTCGCGGTTGGTCCGGGGATGGGTGACTATCTTTACATACCAAGCCCCCCCCTCCCGCTCCGCCCAGAGCGGGAGAAGTCATTTGATGATTTCCCATGCACAAAAAAAAAAGCCCCCCCCCCCCCCGTCTCCGTGCCGCAGAAAGCACTCTATGCCGTTGGTCCCAGCTGTCATTCGTGGAACTTTGATAGTCTTTACGGGTCGTCAGAAGCCCGAAAGTCTAACAACCAGTCTTACCAAGGGGTATCGTATTACAACCCAGTAACTGGGTTGTGGAGGTCAGATAAAATCGTTCCATGTAAAATTAGTTGAGTGCACTAACAGCCATATTTGATAGACATTTGGGACGTTACAGAATGTACCTTTTTGAATTAAACTTTTTTCCTGAGCCATAAAGTTAATTGTGTCCTACAGTCGTACGTACAAGCGCTGCAGAAAAAGGCTCAATGTGGGAACTGGAGCGGCGAATGCAGTACTCTTCAGAGCGACTCGACCCACCTTACCGTCCTAGCTGGCTCCGAGGCCGCCCCACCTACTGACAGCGACGACGACCTGAACCAGATCCGATCAGCCCATTAAATACGTGTAAGTAATTGTTATTTTAAAAATAATCATTGACATACACTACCGCTCAAAAGTATTTGGCCACCTAGTAAAATACATTTTGTAAAAGTTTGATTCACTGAAACTGTTTATTAGCATTTTTAAACATAACAATGATAAACTTTTTAAATTTTGGACTCATCTATGTGTCCACCTTTATTTTTAATGACAGCCTCACAAAGCTTCGGCAACCTAGCTAGTAATTTTTCCAATATTGTCTTGGTTATCTTCTGCCATTCGTCTTGCAGTTTTCTCCACAAGTCTTCCTGAGATGTAGGACAACGATTCCGCACCTGTCTATCCAGCTGATCCCACAATAGTTCTATCGGGTTTAGGTCTGGGGACTGTGGAGGCCATATCATGAGTTTCAACACCTGTTGTTGTTCTTTTCCTTTTAAAAAGTCCTTGCATAGTCTTGACATGTGTTTCGGGTCATTATCCTGTTGAAATATAAATCCCGAACCAATTAAATGGGTTCCGGAAGGCACTGCGTTATTCTCCAATATCTTTTTATAACCTTCTTTTTTTAAGATTCCTTGTATTCGCACAAGATCTCCAACGGCGGAGCCACAAAAACAGCCACAAAAACAGCCCCAAACCATCACAGACCCTCCGTCGTGTTTAACTGAAGCTACAGTACAAGCGTCATTCACCCTTTCGTTTGCTTGCCGCCGTACGAAAACTCTTCGTTTGGATCCTACAAATTTTGATTCGTCCGTCCAGAGGACCTTTTCCCAATCTGCTATTGTCCAGTTCTTGTTTTCTCTAGCCCAATTAAGTCTCTTCTTTTTGTTAATAGTTTTAAGAAGTGGTTTTAACACCGCTATGCATCCGTTAAGTCCTGCGTCACGGTGTCTTCTTTTGATTGTGGACACACTGACTGGTTTATCACGATCCACATTAAACTGTGCTGCTATTTCCGGTGCAGTTAATCGTCTATTCCGTTTGCTTTAAATAACTATACTTAAATCTTCACTCGAAGTTGTGGCTCTCGGTCTGCCTGAACGACGTTTGTTGCAAATTGTTCCTTCAGTCGCAAATTTCTTAAGAGCCTATACAACCTCAGCTCAAATTCTAATTTCGCCCCCACTTCATCGCGCCGCCTAACTCTTTATCTCGCTCGTACACTGCTGCTCCCGGTCACGCGGGCACATCGCGAGTACGATGCAATTTTCTTAGACTAAACTACCTACTTTATTTATCGGACAAGTATTAAACTTCTAAAGTAATAAAATTATTACTAATAAATCACTATTATCAAAATAAAAATTATATCACTTTTCAACTTTTTTATCGTGGTAAAATCCTCACACCCTGTGTGGAGCGCAAGGGACTGTCAGATTCTTACTGACTAAAATCTACGGTGTACCCCCTCAATAGCCCTTTTGGACAGTACCGCGACCCCGGCAGGAATTTCAATGTACCTACTGATAGTTGCTTATCAAGCTACATTTTCCAGTATAAACTGATCCCTCATTGTACGGAAAGCCTATACAATGCGAGATCAACTTTTACTGGAAAGTGGCTACAAAATAATAATAGACGAGCCAATGTTTCGGTGAGGGTTCCGCACATTGATTTTGTAGTAAGTTTGAGTTTTATAGTTTTCTCCTTGTAATATGTATTTGTGACACCCGTTTTTGTGTGTAATTATGTAAGTAGTAGGTCTAAATGTATCAATATAAATATTATTAGGTACTATACCTATAAGAATTTTTTTAAACCGATTCTGAGCCACTGCATAAATTCTACTTACAAAAAACTAATCAAGTGCGAGTCACCATTACAGTCAGGGTTCTGTAGGTACATTGGCGTGGTAGTTTTTTTTTGTTTTGTTCGTGACTCTAGGCATGGTTTGTATGACTATAAATATTAGATAGGTAGGTAAGTATGTAGATAAGTAGGATAGTTGGTTATGTAGCTATGCATGTATGTGAAGAATATGTTGCGTTTCCGTGTTATCTATCAGTAGGTAGGTACGTAGGTAGTATACTTAGGTAGGTATGTAGTTATGTACGTAGTTAGGATAGTTAGGTAGATAGGCAAGGATGTAGGATAGGTAAGTATATAGGAATGTAAGTGGGTGTGATAGGGTAGGTAGGTAGGGTAGATATGGTTTTTACCATAAGTTATTACACATTGTCAAAATTACATAACATTTAATTCGCTTAAATCTCTTATTGGCATATTTCTAACATGTCTGGGATCGCATAGCTCAGGCAACATGCATGTCATATAAAAATGTACTAATTTTGGTTCCATTTCTTGCCAATATTGGTCATCTCTCTCTATAATCTCAATTTTAATGTCATTGTCGCATCCAGACCATACTCCAAAAATACATTTTTGCCTACCAGTTATATGAAGTTGTCCCTGTACTTGTATATACCAAGCATGTTTTTTATTTATGACAAGTCCGTTTTTAGTTTTTTTTTTCCAAAAATTCACTTTTTTCTTCTCTATAGATTCTTCCAAAGATGTTTTAAATGCTGTTATAGGACACTTGATTTCAATGATTGTGTCTTCTCCCACTATTCCATCTGGAGTTGCACCTAGAAAAAACAAGTTTTTATCTATGAAGAGACCACAAGGCTCTATTCGAATGTTTAATTGTAATGCTATTTGCTCTGTTGCTGTTGCTTCATGTTCTATACCATGTTTCAGAGATGGGACATGGCTTAGATTCTTTGGATATATAAGATTTTTTACTAAATTTTTCACACTTGAGTTTTGTCGCTTATTTACAACTTTGGAAAAATTTGATGCCGTTAGAAGTTTTCTTCTGAGCTCTAACCACTCACTTGACTCTCTTTGTAGAATTGTAGACTTTTCTACTTGTCTTCGATCTTCTTCTGAACTGGGCAAACTTTTCAAAAAATCCTCTTTGATGCGATTGTACTCCAGACTTGTCATGTCTGGCTTTTCACAATTTTCTCCATAATTTTTGTCTTTGGTTTTTAAAAATAGTTTTCTACATTTTCTGTTACAAAATGCTCTCTGTCTTGGTTTTGAGCGCTTCTCCTCTAATTTCTTCACTAGCGACCTGGGACTTCTCCCCAAAATCGCTCTGTGTAAAGTGGTAAGTGGGCGCTTTGTGTTAAATGACACCACGGCTGCGTTGCATCTTGCATCATAGCCCCGACGTAATGAAAAGTTTATGCGTTTCCCACCAACAAATTTAGCAATTATACTGTTGAAAGACTCTACTCTATTGCTGTCACTGTTGTGCATAAGACCCGAGCCTTAGCTGCAACAGTGTTAACCACAAATTTTATTCTATGCCATATAGCACACGTCTTTAAAATTAAAGTTAAGTCTTCACTATTGTTTTGGCTAGTACAATAATAGGGTTGGCAGTTTTCGTGATTTCCGAATGCGTGGTTGTATGAATTCATGATGTCTGTGAATAGGTTATTTACTTTTATGTCAAAGGTGGCGTCTTTGGAAATATGTTCAGTTATGGATGAGCAAATGACTTTACGGATAGCTAGGATTCTTTAAGTAGTAATTTTTTTTCTTAAATTTGAAGGATATTTGGTTTCTGTAGTTATGTTCTTTAAGCTTTTTACACATGTTTCTGAAAATGTGATTTTTGCATTCTACTTTTTCTACGGTGCAATTGGGATATGGACGACCTTCCAAAATATTTTTATATGTGCTCGAGTCACCGTCCGCCACCATACGTTCGTATATAAGATTATGCATGGGAATGGACTGTTTAAACCCCTCTAATAATATCTCAGACTCCATACCGGTAGAAGAACCGCTATAATTATTATAGCATACATGGTCGCCTGGACTGATACCTTTACTTTCAGCTCGGGCACATATGCAGCAGTATTTGTTCTTCATTCCGATGAACAAAACCTCACCGAATCTTTTGCCAATTATAGCGGCAGCTCCAGATAGGGCTGAAAAATTTGTGTTGAAAGAACGTTTACTCCAGACACCATCTGCAATCACATCTATGCAAGCAAGGCCATTTTTTACTCGCCCTTCCGCAATAGCTGCATCTCGTTCCCTTGCTGCAGCTGCCTCCATTGTAATTATAGCAGTTTTTCGCCAGTCATCATATATTTCATTTTGGACTTTAGCATAGTGCTTTTGAGAGAAAGATGAACAATCCATTGATGCACATAATTCGCTAAATTGGGAATAGCCAATTCCAGAAGATATGATGCCAGATGTTGCAGATTTGTTTAAATCTAGGTCTGATTTCGGCTCAGAATCAAGATAAAATGTTAGATTACACATATTGCAGGCTAATTTCTATTTGGAGAGTAGACCTTTTCTTTTTTCTGATATAATGTGAACGTTGCTCAATGTACACCCGAATGCCTGATTATGATTGGATATGTCTTGAAGTCGTTTATAAAAATATTCTACATCAATCATTCTCCGCCCTTCTACACGAAAACAGCTTTTCTCTTCTACAGGGTTATTAAAACTCACTTCGCACCTGAAATGACCAGAATATATATTTTTTATGAATTCGTGGTAAACTGAAAAACATACATGTTACACATACAATCTTTTCATACTTATAAAAAATCTAGCAATTACCAATTAGTATCATCACCACATTCATCATCTGATGTGCCGTAATTCGGAAGATTATGTGAATATCTGAAAAAAAGTGAGGTTGTTTTAGAATAAAAATTAACAAATTATAATCCTAACTTCCTAACTAATAATATAAATGTGCAAGGTGAGTTTGTTTGTTTGTCACGTTAAAGTAGCTTATCGGATTTGCATGAAATTTAGCAAATGAAAAGACCATGGCCTGAAAACGGGTATAGGCTAATTTTTATCCTGGATCACAAACGACGTCGCGGGAAAAGTCAAGCTAGTCACTAATAAAATCAAGAGTATTATTAATAAATAGCTTACGGATTCAATATTCTTTCGTCACTATGTATATTCAGTGAACAGCTTGTGTCTTCAGGTGGTACTTGTAATCTGCAAGAAAACGCAACATTCATTATAAAAGTACTTACACCTGAAAACATAATTATATCGACATGAATAATAATACGGAACCCTAAAAAGTACAACAATATGAAAGTTTGTGAACTCGCCAATTTCGTGATAGTAACCGTTACGCGTTGGTACAAAACAGTAATGCTATGTGGCAAAGCACAGAAAAAAAAATCTTGATGATCAAATACGTATGATACTTACAATTCAATATTTTGTAATGTATGAACATTTGTTTCGTCCGAATTTATTTCTACATCTATCGGAGGTATTTGTGTCCTGTAACAATCACAAGTGGCTGGTATAATAATACTGGCCTATAGACCTTATATATTTTTGTTTATCATTTCGATACGGAACCCTAAAATTGTGCAAAAAAAGAAAGAAGACGCAATCGTCCATAAAATCATAATTGCGAATGAAACAATGAATAATTAGATAGCGTAATTATTATTATTATTATTTACCTACGCTTATTATAGAAATACAGGTGCGGGTACGCGTGGCTACATGAAGCTGTAATTTCCAGTATAAGCTGACCTCACATTGTGCGGAATGCCTATACACTGCGAGATCAGCTTATACTGGAAATATATTTTATACCGTATAGCTGTGTGTTCTAATAACAGATCAGTCACATGCATAATCATATAGCAGATACTCACGAATTTTCTGGAATATTCTCTTTATCAACATCAACATCATCTTCAGTAGTGTGTAATCGACGTTGTCTGGAAAGATCATCATATTTATTATTTAGCTAATATACGCCCAGTAGGTTCATATTTTTTTTATGTATTTTACAACATGCATAGGCACCTAGCACGGCACGTCCGATTGTGTGTGAAGCAAGCAAGTTTGGTTTCTTGCAGCTAGTGTAGGTACTTACCGTACATACTTATATTTTTTTATAACTTTCTAAGCGCTTAGTGGCTGCAGTACGGGTCGCGGGTTCGATTACCGCACGGAACATTTATTATGTTATGGGCGTTATGCCCTACAAATAATTGTGAAGACTTGGCACCGTCTTTTTCAGGAGCAATCGGAGAAATAGGTATTGGAGTTATAATAGTTTATAGTTTACTACTTTATAGTTAGTTCAGTAAGTATAAAAAGTTTCATGATCTTATTTGAAGTATTGTAGGATTGCCAACGGTTTATAGTTCAGTTTAGAGGTAACTTTGAGATTTTTTTCTATCGAGAAAATTTTATGGAATCGTGTTTTCGCCAAACATAAGACTTAACATTTATCATATATTTATTTCAAAATTAATGCTGCAGTATTTTCGGCGTATCAGAGGATTTTGTTAAGCTATTTGAGGTAGTATAGGCTCTTAACGATGTAGCCAACAGTTTGCCTTGGTATCTCCTGCAGCCTTGACATCTCACGATTACTTTTACCGGATTTATGAAGGCCGATTATTATGCCTTTGATTTCTTGGGAATATTCCTTAGTTTTACCCATTTTCTTCAAAAATAACACTCAGAAGTGAAAAACAAAAAAATATTATTAGACTTTAAGTACTGAGCTACGGAGAGCGTGTTTTCTGGTCAAATGACATCAGATAACTAACGTAATAATATTTCTAATAGTTATACTACATATTAGTTATGTTTATTTCTCAATAACTAAATCAAAACAAAACTGTTACTTCAAAGATTAACTTCGAAGAAATTCCGAAAATATCACTATTTTGGTTTTATGACCAGGAGTCGGCAAATAACAATAAGTTGTTTACGATTTTACCGTAGATAAGTATTCGGCGGTGATATACAAACAATGAAACCTAATAATATATATTTTTTTAATGTATTGTTTGTAACTTAAACAGAATATTTGTTTTGTGATTTTGGCGGTCTCTCCAGTCCTGTGCCCATATCTCTCGCCGGAACGCCCGTACCGAGCTGCTCCGACTTCCGGTACCTCGGGTCGTTTGTCCAAGGGAATGGCGATGTAGACCGAGACGTAGCGCACCGGATCAACTCAGGATGGATGAAATGGCGACAGGTCACAGGAATAACTTGCGACCCACGGATGCCCCTCAAATTAAAGGGAAAATTTTATAAGCCCGTGATAAGGCCTGTCGTACTGTATGGATCGGAATGCTGGGCCGTGAAGAAGACGGATGAAAAAAGATTGCATGCAGCGGAGATGAGAATGTTGAGATGGATGTGTGGAGTGACGAAATTGGATAAAGTAAAAAATGAGTATATAAGGGGAAGTTTGAAAGTGGCGCAAGTGACAGAAAAGTTGAAAGGAAATCGTTTGGCTTGGTATGGACATGTGAAGAGGAGGGAGGAAACGCATGTGACTAAAAGAGTGATGAATATAAATGTTGATGGATGGAGAGGGAGAGGAAGGCCAAAGAAAAGATGGATGGATTGTGTGAGGAATGATATGAAAGAGAAGGGAGTGAATGATAGCGTGACTTTTGACAGGGGAAAATGGAAAGAGAAAACGTGTTGCGCCGACCCCAAGTAACATGGGACAAGGGCAGGAAGATGATGATGATGATGTTTGTAACTTAAACAAAATGCAGGTGGCCAAATACTTTTGAGCGGTAGTGTATCTCGGGACCCTGCCGTCCCTCACCTTTGGAAGGCGTACGAGGGGGAGCCGAAGCCAACTCGCAGAGACACGTTAGATGCTTGTAATGAAGTACATCATAGTACATAGTATATTTCCCTAGTTGTGTTTAACTCCCATGTAATAGTTAGGGGGCAAGGCTAATCCAGACTCCGGGCTGCTGCTGTTTATTGTAAACGTATATATTATCTCTTCAGGCTTCTCTTCTCTTCTTCCTTTTCTCAGGCTACAGCTACTAGGGACCAGTATTAATCAAAACAGCCATCCCGCCTTCTCCGGCTGGGCTTGCCGTGGTGTCGCTCGCCATTTAAAGGGACCGATTGAGTCGTGAGTTTGGCCCATAGTTCGGATAATTGTGTTCTAACTAGCACTTCCCGCGCGAATTCAAAATGTAGGGAACAGCAGTTTTTTTCACGATTTCAGCTTTATACATTACATTAGCATTATGATCAACTTTAAACAACAACTTTTAGTGTTGTAACAACACTATCGTGGCAGCTCCCTCGTCCGCGTGGATTTCGTACTTTAGTAGGTACCCAGTTAGGGGTAGATTTTCAAAAAACTTAGGGCTGATTTTTCAATCGTCAGAAAAACTTAGGGCTGATTTTTCAATCGTCAGATAACTTTTACCTGAGGAATGAATATGGCGGTTTGACACATTTTCTATACAATAAGCTGTCAAAACGTCAAACATATTCGCCAGATAAAAGTTAACTGACGGTTGAAAAATCAGACCTTTGATAAGTATTCGTGCCAAGTTTCAAGTTTATTAACTCGAGAAATAAAATCTTTCGTACAAAAAATACCCCATAGTAAAAGTTTTTCATAATTATGAGTACAATGACCCCTTAAGAGGTTGTGCGTTATTTAAATTACACCTTGTATAGATATGAAGTACAATTTATTAAATTAACACTATATTTTAAATTAATAACGTGACAAATACATAGTTTTGATGACTCATTGCTTTCTTTTCAGAATTCAGAATGTAACATCGGAACAAGGCAGGTAAAGCGGATCGCAGTTTATTTTAATTTTATATTAATTTTATTTAATTCTATGTTTTTCCAGTATTATTGTAAGAGGAATCCACTCATATAATACAAGTAGTGTTTATCATTACTAGTAATTATATATTAATTGTATTTAATGTGAATTTATTGTTGTATTATGATTATAATTGTATGAGTCAGTGACGGAGTTCAAGACCTACATTAATTATTTATTGCCAAATATAAGTTAGTTTTAAGTATACTTTTATGTCAATTTTTGGCTGAATTTTTGATGAATTTATCATAGAAAACAAAACCGTCTCTTTCTATCAGATTTTATACTAAAGTATTTATTACTGAACATTCCAAAGTTAGCTGATTACATAACTTAGTACTAAGATTTAATTATACGTTGTTTTGACGCGAATTGCGAGATTTTTCTATATACTGTATATTCATTATCACTGCCATCGATACAATCAATTCTGTCCTAATTATAATATTATTGTCTTGGACTCCTTGCGATATGGTTGTATTAAGTTGACATATTAATTTAGACATTTCTAATCAAGTACTGATTACGAGGGCTTCGTATGTTGGTACCAATATTGGCCTTAATGACCAACATAGTTGGCGCACAAATGCTGGCACAATGATTGGTAGAAGCCTGTAAGATAAGGTAGAAATTCAAATGGACTATCTATAGGTCGGTTAGGATGCTTGTAATTTAAATGCGATATATAGATGTCGAGGTAAGAGAGTTTTGCAGAATTAGTTATGTTATTGGCATTTATGTGTAATACTTCAAAACGTCTAATTTACAATGATTATTGAAACGTGCAATAGATTCGTCACCGGGCTTATTGAACCCCGCAATACTAAAAAGAAACGAAGTATTTACTTATTTAGCTACAAGAACCAAAAACTAATAATAAAATAATAGTCATCACAATATAACATCACATAACTTTAATTTGGGCGGAGTCGTCGGCACACTAAAGGCGCTCTTCCGCAGGCGACCGCAACCGCAGTTACATAGAAACCAGTCGTGTCGCTGCGGTCTGTCGTTGCCATTGGGCGACGTTGCCGCTTGGGGTTTGCGGTTGCGGTCATCTTCAGAAGAGCACCATTCACATCAGTTTGTGATAACCAGTTAGATTTATATATTACCAGAAATCTAATCCGCGGGAGTATGAAAATTGCTTCAAGTGTCCAATTCTTAAAGTCGTATTTATGTAATTTGTACGTGCGTGATTATTATTGTTGAGCACAATGCGATTTGGATGTGATGAACGGGTATACTCTTGTGAAGAGTCTAGAGTTAAGTTAGATTACTGATTATTACTAAAAGTGTATAAGTAGAGATCGAATTTCTTATAAAATATCTTGTAATAGGTTTATTTCGCTCGTTTGTTGAACGGCTTTAGACGCCAATGCAAAGCATACATTTCTGTAATGTAACGCTAAACTTTAATGTTTTATTTAGACCTATATACTTGATCGTTTGAGCGTAAGCAGAAGCATATTCTGAAAAAATGTGATAATTTTAATAACACGTAATGTTTTGTTCAATATATTTACGGGAACACCAGTTTGCTCAAAGCAAAAGCGCTAAATATTAATTAGATCTGCTCAGATGGTCAGTAATATCGTACTTTCTACGCACAGTGTGATAATTTAATTTTTTGGCCAAAGTTTATTTTAGTTGTTACATGGCTTAAAGCGTAAGTTTTTTTTTTATCTTGTATGTTATTATTTTGTGATTATATGCGCATATTATTGTTAACACAGTATTTAACATATTAATTGTCACGATTTAAACTTTGTAATATGTAACGGTAATCGTCGTTGTACTGAAAGGAATGCGAATGTTTTGTAATTTATGTGATCAGGTCTAATTGCTTCAAGTGTAAATTTTGATGCATTGCCTTGAGGTTGAGGAACATTGTGGACGTTATTATTTTTCGAATAACATTGAACTTGATTTAGAAATAATCTGGAGGGTTGATGAAGTTGAACGCAAAATGCACGGGGTGTAAAAACATAACACAATCACTGGTAGCTAGGAGAGGTGATGTTAGAGAGTCAGAATCATCAAGTCAATAATCTGAGATCACATCTGGTAGCTGTGAACGAAATATAAAGTTTATAAATGAAAGCTTTATGAGAAACTCGAGCAGCTAATAATATATTGTAAGTACGTTAAATTAACATTTTGCATGCAGCGTTGTAAAGATTAATCATTTTTACATGGTTACAATGTAGTGATTTCTCACATTGATTTCTCGCCTCTAGGTTATAGCTCTGTCTAAGTGAAAAAATATAGATGTATATATTGTAGACATAAACTAGGATTTATATTATTAGCTTAGGGCATGTGACGCGTTTAAGAGATGACTACTATTCTTTGTCCTCTCTGTCTCTAAACATAGTCTACTTCAACGCTCAATTTCTAGTCTTTATGTATTTTATTTCAAAATTATGTTACATTGTCGTTTAAAAACGTATATATTATGTTCGTTTAGTTGCTAGTTTAATTATTTGCATTATTTATCGGCTATTTAGGTTTAATAGCTAGACTCCTAATTTAATCCAAATTATTTTGATTGATACAAATTATTTTATTTCTGTTATGTTTTTAATATAATTTTGTAATCGAAGTTCTATGATTGATATCAGTTGTTTTTGTTTTGATACCCAACCCCGTACAACACATACATTATATATTTATACTTAGGTAGGGCAAAACTGGTGATAGTTTTGTTTTTTACTTGTAAAATTCGATTCATTGATCAGACTATTTTTTAAATTTACTGTGATATAGTAGACAAAATAAGTTTTGCTAACTTATATCTAAAAATGTGGCAAATACTATAATGATTGAAAAATGTACATTTATCAAGTCAGTAGTAACTTGTAATAAAACACAATTATCTATCACCGAATAGCTGCATATCACGAATTAGCCAAGTTTTGCCCTACTATATTGTCCTGTAAGCCATTCTTATATACCTAGCAACTCGATACAATTGAGAGCCTTCACTCACTTTAATCTTTTGACCACCACAGTCATCCAATGATGATCAAGAACATCATGCGGTGACGAATATGTATACACATACACACATGTATACACATTAAATAAACAATAAGGCCCTTTATACACGGCACGGGTTCATTACGGTACGGCGTAAAAACCGCGCTGTAGAAAAAACGTGTGCTTGTACATGACAGCAAATAACCGGACGTGACAACGGTTAGGTACGGCTGTTGTGTTTTTTCTGTGCAAAAGATCATCATTGTATAGAAAACTCAAAAAAGGAAAAGAAGGTTTTGTATCGGTACATCCGATCATCTTATCCCATATTACAGGCCTTTTATGAATCAATTTAATTAATAAGTTTTGATTTACCTATCTCCATTTTAAAACAAAATTAGCGTAGGTAAGCTGTCGCAAAACGTAAAAATATCGGGAGCCGTCAGCAGACTCCCCTAGACTGCCATACGACACAGATGAGAATCACGCCGTGGTGCCGCCGTGTCGTCAACAAGCTTCCATAGTGATCCATGCAACACTGATGACCGTGCCTACACACGGCGAATAAATCGTGGTTTTTCACGGCAAGAAAAACGTGTGTGTACAAAGGGCCTTAGTCTATGGTAATGTAAATGGTATAGGTACCCAATAGATTATGAATTTCGAAACATTCAGCTTTTGTGCAGTAGTAGTAGCAAGCCATTTTGTTTCTCGAGTGTTTCATTATTGTAGCGGTCAAAAGGTTAAATATAATATACATATTATTATGTAAGACACAGTTTGAAATAGTTCATACGTCGATACATAAGATTAACAATAAGAAATACCTACTTGCCTTCTGTGTGTATGCCCGCACTCTGCGGCGCAAATTAAGCTGTACTTGTAGAAAACTGTCTTTTTCATATTGTGGAAGTAATTTCTAAACAATAATACGGGGTGTAAGGGTCAGCCCTCCGCAGACTGATGGGGTGAATTCAGTATATCATACTAAGATGACCGGTACATGAAATTTTCCAGGAACGTTATGCGAATCCAATAAACCTGATTTGTTTTATCACATGCAATGTATCGTTACCGTGGCAAAACGCGCGTAGCGAACGGCAGCGCGGCGAGCCTTCGGCCGCCGAATATTTCAACATCCATAGCGGATTTTATTTTTATTTTAGCCCGTTTTATTTACATAAATGGAGTGCCGCGTACAGAGAATGTAATTTTACATTTAAATAAAGGAATAGTAACTGAAAGAAAAAAACGAAGAAAAACATGAAAATTTTCCTAAAAAGTATTCCGGTGGAATATGATTCAAAATAAGGAGCTGAATGCGCCATGTTAGTTTGCGGGGGGCTGTCCCTTACACCCTTTATATTACTCAATTGGTCAGTCAGACCTGTAGGTAGTTTCAGACTCATGAACAGAGGCCTCTCAAATAACCATCTCATCAATATTTATAAGAAACTGTGACATTACGAACACTGCCGAATATCTACTGAATAATAAAAACTAGTTACAAACGAGGCTCGATCTTGACCGAGTTAGCCATGCAAATAGTTATAAATGACTCCGTTTTATTAATTAATTTAGTTCATATTATTCAGGAATCATTAAGTCATATTACCTAAGATATACAATATACTATGTGCCTAGCCTTAAAATCAGCCTGAGACATCCGTTTTTCTATACAGGGTGGTCCAAATGTGACGTCCAATAGAAAAATCTGAATTTCTCATACCCAGAGGTATTCGAAAATATCCCATGTATGTTCCGCGATTTTTGTAGTTTTAGAGTAATTCTTTTTTTTGTATTAGAGTTTTCTGCCGGTGGATCTTCAATAATTGGACGTAGTTACACGAAAAGGATCCAATCCACACATGACTTTGTGTGGATTGGATCCTTTTCGTGTAACTACGTCCAATTAAGGCGATTAACACACGGCACCGCGCACCGCCGCGGTTGGCGGTGAAGCGGATCTCATGTCGCATTGATCTCTATTAAATCCGTCGATGCCTAACACACGTACACCGCCTGACCGCGCGTTCGAGCGGTGCTCTCACCGCCACCGCCCCTCCGCGCGGCCGGCCGCGCGGAGGGGCGGTGCATCACACACGGGGCGCCGCATTCTTGCCAGTGTCTGTGATCAAACTGGTCAAATCCGCGTTAAATCCAACCGCGCGGACAGGCGCGTAAACCGCCTTACCGCGCGGGGTACCGCTACGAAATCCGCTTTACCGCCACCGCCCTCCGCGGCGACGCGCGGTGCCGTGTGATAATCGCCTTATATCTTTTTTATAGTGGGTATTTTTCAATTATTTTTTATATGACATACTCGTCTTGAATGTTACTTTCATACGTAATATAATAAACTTCCGAACATTCCTGCAAGTTACTCAAAAAAGCATCGATAGTAAGGATTTAAGTTTTTAGTGGGATAGACTCAAATTTTAAATAACTCGAAAACTACAAAAAATCGCGGAACATACATGGGGTATTTTTGAATACCCCTGGGTATGAGGAATTCAGATTTTGCTTTTGGATGTCACTATTTGGACCACGCTGTATACTGCCCGATATTATACAAGTTCGTACTATTTTGTTTGGAGTTACTCTCAGCTAGGACGCTAGGTTAGGCTATGTACGTAAGTTACCACATAGGTGGGTTTGGTGTCCTTAGTTCCAAGTAGAATATCCTACGATAAAGGTTAGTATACAATGATAGGGTCGGTACGATAGGGTCCACTACACTGTGTAGCTTCACAGGACACCAAACTCATAGGAAATAGGATCGGTGGTACCTCGGACGTCTCTCGGACGTTTTTCACCATCTACAGTCAGTTCAAGGATTTTGTTTGAGGAGAAGTTTTTGGATGAATCGGCCCGAGGCGACGTATTATTCGTATTAACTAATTAATAATATTATAATTGTAATCCCATAAATACTCTTCACTTATCAGGTTGGCACAAAAGTAATGAGACACTTTATTTACGTTTCATATTTTGTTTTATTATTACAATACAAAAAGTTTAGTCAATGATGTAATCACCATTAGCATCTAAGACTTCTTGCCAACGATCCGGCAAAGTTTGGATGCCTTTCGCCCAGAACTCTGATGGATGTGCTTCGAAAAATTTGTTCAAATCCGCCTCTACATCCGAAAAATCATTAAATTGTTTACCCCGCAAATGTTGTTTCAGGGCTCTAAACAAATGATAGTCTGATGGGGCGAGGTCTGGGAAATAAGTTATCGTCTCCCAACCCAAGTTCTCCAACTGTTGGCGAACGGCAGATGCGACGTGAGGTCGAGCGTTATCGTGTAGTAAAACTACATGGTATCGTCTTCGTCGTTTTTCTTGATAGCAGCAGATAGTTTCACTAAACTATAAACGCTGACAAATATTCAACCCAGCTCACTAGCTGGGTTGAATATTTGTCAGCGTTTATAGTTTAATTGTGTAATAGTTCATAAAACAGCATGCCTTGCGCGTCCCAGAAACAGCAGAGCAGAACTTTTAAGCGGTTCTTTTGATTCAGCTTCGGTTGAATTGGTGGCGTTTCTTCTCGAAACAGCCAAAAAGCACGACGTGTATCGTTCTCGTAATGAATCCGTGATTCATCTCCAGTAACCAGATCAGACAAAAACTCTTTACGTCGGAGTCGCAGCAAAAGTGATAGACAGATAGCGACACGGACTGCACGACTGGCGTCTGTAAGGATGTGCAGTACACACCGAGCCAAAACTTTTCGATACCCAAGCTCATGCAGATGGTATTCCACGGCGTGGTGACTTCAGTTAAGTGCTTCCGCTAATTCACGAGTGCTAGCATCCGGATTCGACTGCAGTTCGTGGCGTAAATCGTCATCATTCACTGCGGGTGGTCGTCCTAAGCGTGGTTGACTTTCAAGGCTCCTGTCTCCTGATTTAAAACGGTCAAACCATCGGGACACCGTCGCATGGCTTGTACTTCCAGCGCCCAATGCAGTGTTGATATTGTCAGCCGCAGCCCGCGCACTGTGGCCTAACAAGTAAGTTCGAACTTGTACGAGGGTGCGTTTTTAAGTTCGCGGAATGAGAGGGTTGGAGGGGGGTGATTAGGCTCATTAGAATTGTCACGTGTTCAGTGACTCATAATTAGTATAAATACCAGGTTTCATTGTTATTAGACTATTATATAATCCGATCCAGCATGTCCCATTGCTGTCCTCTCCCAGCGACGCCCTAAGCCGAGGTCCGTACCCCACAGGGGGTGCCCTTAGCGTGTAGTCGCTTAGTTTTTAGTCTTAGTTTTAAGCCTGGCTGGAGGCCTTAATTTATTGAGGCATCCACAGGAAAGCCCGGTTAAGCAGTCGACAACCTCCTATAGGTTGAACTGCGAGATGCCATTCCCCAAAAACAAAAACATTATTAGACTATTAGTATTTGAGTTATCGTGAACCAAGTAACATAATCGGGAGTAAAAATTGAAATATGGAAAAAATCGAATATCGTGCCGTTATAAAGTTCCTTACCAAGCAAGGAAAATCAGTTGCGACCATAATGAATGAGATGTCATTGGTTTACGGCGACTCTTGTCCAGGAAAAACCATGGTGTACAAGTGGCACAGTTTATTTAAACAAGGAAGGGAATCCCTTGAAGACGACCCGAGGCCGGGCAGGAGCATCGAGGTGACCACGCCAGAACTTATCCAAAAAGTCGAAAAAATTGTACTCGACGATGCTCGACTAAAGAAGAAACAATTCGCAGAAATGGTTGGAGTATCTGATACAACCATTTTTAAAATTCTGCACGATCATCTTGGCATGACAAAGGTCAGCGCAAGATGGGTGCCGAGAATGCTCACGCCGCCGCAAAAACAACAGCGCGTAGAGTGTTCACGTGCATTTTTGGACCTCTGTAATGAAGACAAGGATGCTGTATTGAGTCGAATTGTTACTGGAGACGAAACTAGGGTTCATCATTATGAACCTGAGTCGAAACAAGACTCCATGCAGTGGCATAAAAAGGGCACAGCACCTCCCAAGAAGTTTAAGGTATCACAGTCAGCTGGGAAACTCATGGCAACGGTCTTTTGGGACTCGGAAGGAATATTATTGATCGATTATAAAGATAAAGGTGTTTCTATAACCGGAGAATACTACGCTTCAATATTAGAGCGACTCAAAGAAGCCATTAAAGAGAAAAGACGGGGAAAATTGACAAAAGGTGTGTTGCTTTTGCACGACAACGCGCCCGTCCACAAGAGCCGCGTTGCGTTGGCTGCCCTGCATAAGGTGGGCTTCGATATTTTGAACCACCCACCCTACAGCCCAGACCTGGCCCTGAGTGATTATTATCTGTTTCCAAAAATGAAAAAGAGCTGCGGGGTAAAAAATTAACAACCGATGATGAAGTCAAGGAGGCAGTTTTGGCATATTTTGAAGACAGAGAAAACATTTTTTTATGAGGGTATAAACATATTAATTGAAAGATCCGAAGAATGTATCCGTCTTGCAGGTGAATATATTGAAAAGGAAAAATAATTTGGTTTTTTTATTTCCACCCCTTACCCCCCATTCCGCGAACATATAAACGCTCCCTCGTAGCTTGTCCATTTTTCTTCAAACTGACTAAACCGATCGCGAGGGCGGCTTTATATATGTACCCCCACATCACAAGTACCTAGAATGTTCTACAACATTCTAGAATATTATCGAAAACAATTAACTTGAAAAAGGAAATGTATAGAGTTTTGTAGTGTCTCATTACTTTTGTGCCAACCTGATAGATATTTTAGTAAGTATATTTAAGATGTATATTTTGCATTTAACCTAATACCTACGTATTATGATAAGTATATTTATTTTGTCTTCATTGTTTGCTTTGAGGTGTCCGAGAGGGCCTATTGCTCACACTGAGCTCATCGCAGGTGTGATACTCCCTGGCCGCGCCAGAGTGGAAAATAAATAAAATATGTTTCTAGATAAATTGTACAAGTAACCTACTATACGCTACGTGTAATGAAAAAAATTGCACCTCAACGAATAATGAAATATACTTAATGAAGTTTTGGTGGCGCGGCCAGGCGGGCCAGGGAGTATACTCCCCAGCCGCGCCACCAAAACTTCATTATATTTCATTATTCGTTGAGGAACATTTCTTTTCATTACACGAACCGTAACCGTACGTTAATGGTACAATTTATCTAGAAACATGTTTTATAAATTTTCCACAGTGGCGCGGCCAGGGAGTATCACACCATCGCAGGACTTAATAATAGAATTTAACACGTAATGCTATTTTTGTACATAGGGAGGATAACGAACCAAAAAATTATATTTTCGAAAAAATTCGGGCAAAAATTGCGAATTAGATAAACAACTCAAATTACTTATGAATTTAATTTAACTTATAGAATGATGTATCGTATCATTAAAATTTAGTTATGATGACAAATCTTTATCGGACTTATTTGACAAAAATTAAGGATGTTTTCGAGTTTATGGGGTAAGACATACTTATCAGCATTAATTCGCATTAACCCTTTTAATTCAATGTATGTTTTGTTTGACACAGTAAGCACCATAGATACATACAGCCTTGGCCAAAAGTATTGAGCACCCATGATATCTTTCAGTTTTATGCGGAGTATCAAATAGAAATAAAACAAAACGTTTTATATAAGTTTATTTTACTATTTATTAATAAAAAATTAATATTTTGTGGGTCCACCCTTTGCCTTAATTACGGCAGAAATTCTTTTTGGTAAAGAGTTAACAAGTTTTTTACAGTCGTCAACAGTAATCGAGTTCCATTCTAGGCGCAGGCAGCGTTTTAAATCTTCTTTGTTGTTAATTGTGTGGCGCCTAACCCTGCGCTTTAATAAACCCCATAAATGTTCTATGGGGTTCAGATCTGGAGACTGAGCTGGCCAGTCAAGCAGTTCCGTGTTATTTTCCCGAAACCATCTCATAGTGCGTGCAGATTTGTGGCATGGCGCGTTATCCTGCTGGAATTTGACACCATCCATATTCGTGTCGCCAAAAAGTTTCGTGAATGAAGGCAGTAATGTAGTTTCTAGTACATTTATATACTTAGTAGAGTCCATGCGACCCTCACACACGAACAATTCGCCAACTCCAGAATCGGTCATGCAACCCCAGACCATTATGCTGCCTCCACCGTGTTTAACGGTTGGGATCACACACTGGCTTAAATTCTTCGCCCACACGGCGACGCACAAAGGTCACACCAGGTGTACCAAAAATCTGCAATAAAGAGAAAAATATTGAGTTCCGTAAAACTAAAATAAATTCAATTATGCGTTTGGTTTTTAAAACATTTTATAAAATTGTATCAGGGCATTAAATTGACTTACTCACCTCAAAGTTTGATTCGTCTGACCAAACAACATTTGACCAATCTTCAGCGGTGAAAGTTCGGTGTTTTAAAGCCCATTTCAATCGAGCTTTTTTGTTGTTATCGGAGAGCCATGGCTTCTTCCTAGCTTTACAGCCTTTCAGACCAGCTTCTTGAAGTCTTCTGCGAGTAGTTCGAGCAGAAATTGGCTTCTTAATTTGTTCCGACAACTCAGCAGCGAGCTCTGAAGATGTTTTTTTCCTATTTCTTAACGACTCTCTCAGTAACTGACGATCTTGACGGTCTGTGGTGATGCGTTTGCGCCCGGTTCTCGGTCTATTTTCATGTGATCCGGTAGTAGAGAATCGCTGAATAGCATATTGCACGGATCGGCGCGAACATTTCACAGTTTTAGAAATCTCTACTTGTGATTTCCCTTGCTTATACAGAAGCTGTATCTGCACACGTTTTTCTAAAGAAAGTTCGTTTTGTTTTGGCATATTGCAACGATAACACTTAAAACTTCTGAAATAAAATACAAAAGGCGCACTAGATCACTGGATGTGTTCACAACGAGCGATGGTAGCGAACTGATAAATAAATACAAAAATTGTAAAAAACACATTTTATTGCACCCAGGTGTTTTATTGCTAGCTGTGCGGCGTGGGTCATTGTTTAACCGATTCATGGCCAATTTCCTCCTTCCTTTCTGAGTCATCGGCCTCATCTGAGCATCATCTGAGCATCATCTCATCTCGGCATCATCTGAGCCTTTCTGAGCCATCGGCCTTCCTAAAGGTTTTTTAATGACTCAACTGTTGAGTCATTGGCCATGAATCGGTTAAACCTTTGTAGATGGCCGACAAAAGAATTCTTCAACAATAGATTTGGTTTACTCCCATACTTTCCGTGAACGAGCGAAATTTGTAAGGTGCTCAATACTTTTGGCCAAGGCTGTATATATTTCTATGATAAGCACCGAGCGAAAAAAGTGGCTTAGTTTCATTTCATCTTAAACAATTGATGCTGACAAGTGTAGCTCAACCCTTAGGTACTTTATAAGATGTCCAAACCCAGTGTCATTGATGGAGACCCTGCGTGGGTCACAAAAATAAATCTTCGTTGTTTTCTCTCTCAATAGCTACTCCTTACAACAACTCAACAAACTCAACACATTTCCGCTCAAGTGTTATAGACTTTCTAGACGATTTTTGCAAAATATAATTGTGGTGTAAAATTGTTCACATTAATGTTATGTAGCTTATACAAACCAATCCGGTCCAATACACGTCTGGATTCATTTCTAATTGATGTTTAAGTAGTACATACATAGGTGTCGTAGTATTCAAACGTTTGTATAAAATACGGTATTCGGCTCAAGCCGCTCTAAAAAAATGTGTCTCAAACGGAATTGTTGTTTATGTTTTGGTTAATCTGTCTCTTTGGTTTGTCTGTTGGTCTACTGGTACAAGATTTAGTATAATTTCGACCTGCCTTCATGTGTTATTTGAATGAGCGATGTTTTCTGAGACGATAGCACGTGTCATTTGGTAGTTTCTGCCTACTCGCATCGTAAGAAGAATGGAGTTTTTGTTTGTAGGTAGGTATAGGTACTTAGATGGAGAGAGCTTAGCTCGATTAATCAGTTTTCAACCGTGTCTCTTATAAATCTTAGCTCTCATTTAAATAACAGATATGGGTAGCTCAATGTAAGACTAGATCTTGGACTATAACTGTGCAGGATTTGATAGATATAAATAGAAAGTAATGTATTTTGTTGTTGTATAACGGCCGGTTTCTTCATCAACATTTTTTGAGAACAGCTAAAATAAAAGATAAAGGCGTTGCCATAACACAAATATTATAATTACCCCAAAAAATCGTAGGGAGTTTTTTTTTTTACACATGACAACATCGCAATGACACTGACAAGTAGTGCCAACCAAAGCCAAATCAAAGTGAAAGTTCAACGTTCTTCCTTCATTCGAATACGAACGAACTTCGCGCTGTTTATAAATATTGAAATTTCTCATGAAAGTGTGGACGTAAACTTGACGCATAAGTTTGTAGCGTCTATTTTAATTGTTCTAGGTGAACGGAGTTTTACATCAAAAATATCATGATTGGTCAATGATATTGTAAGTAAAACGATTAGAGAATTACCCAAAAATCGACCTTCAAAACCGGCAAAAAGTCACACTATTAGATGACACGTGGAAGTAGGACAGCATGTCGTAATTATCGAGAGCGAAAAAGAGACAAGACGAAGAAATCTTGAGGCTAGCTTTGACGTGCCACTTGCGGAGCATGTGTATATCCTATCTACCTCTTTTTACTTATCTTATAATATCATTGTTTGGTCATGTTTGTTGTCAAAACATAAATGAAATTATGTGCTTAGTGCTTTTTTATTAAAACATAGTGATATTTGTGGCAACAGTTCCATAAACGTCTTTTATAAATCGTTTAGGAGAGCGTCTAACTTTGATATATTCGACTATATTATATAAAAACTACAAGATATTAAGTTCAAATAATAATAATTTTATGTTCGATTATTAACAGTGAAAGACCTTAGAACAACACTGTAGCACAGTAGGTACCTATAATAGAATGTAGTCTTGTTTAGTTCGCGAAGTCGCGAACGAACTAGGTCATAAGAGTCAAGAACGCTCTCACATCCCACAGACGAACTACGCGAACTAGTTACCTCCCAGATTCCTCGCTTCTTAGTTCATTAGTTTGTTCGAAAATACCGACTTTTAAAAGTTAGCGAGAATAAGCAAGAGCGCGGCACCGGCTGCCGTCCGAGCATGTCACATCACTACTGCTGCTCACTTAGGTACTTAAAACTGAAGATCATGTCTAAACGAGCAGTGTTAATGATTTGGAAAAAATGTTAAATTAGAGCATTTTCTTAGTAGGTAAGTAATTATAGTACATTTTGTGTTATGTATAATAAATTAAAAATGCGTCTAATTTGGGACAGCGCTCCATGATGGGCGCGCGCGAGTCCTATTGCTGAGTAGACGTACGACACGTTGCGTCAGTTCAGCACAGAACACGCAAGCTATGCACTCAAGGCCATTGGTGTATACCTGGCTACTTTAACTAACAAAAGAACGCTTGCAGGAGAAGTAGCAAAGCGAGCGAATGCTCTACCTGTCTCTGATTAGAGACGGCAGCTGACGAACTAAAAGAACGACCTAGTTCGCTAAGGAGCTGCAAACTAAACTGAGCGCTCCAGGTCGAAAACTAATTTTATGCGCAAGACTAGCTATATCACTGAAATTGAAAAGTTCAAGAAGCTGATAAATATATATGCCACGATGCAACATCGAATCGTGTGTAAGTGTGCCTATGTGTTTTGGCCCTTACTTTTGATGAAGAAACTGGCTGTAAAACGTTCAATGCTGAAATTCAGAAACTTGAGATTGTGACGACTAACTATACCGAATTACTATATTTTTTTAAAGCCATGAATTCCAATACTTTTGTTTTGGAAAATTATACCACCCTAACGTACCTAGGTACTTGTTTTTTCAACCAATGCTCGCCCGTAGTTGAGCAATTGGGGAAGTTCCTAGAATTCAGAAAAAATATTCATTCAAAGAAGTTTGTATCTATCAAATCCTCATTTTAGACTTCAAAGACTTTTAATTTCAAGGCAAGAATGTCTGGTGGAGCAATGTATTTGGAACAAAATTAGGAATGTATAGTGTGTCGATACACATTTAGTAATGTAAGAAAGAATTTGTGGTGCATTTCTTAGCAGAATAACTTTCCGAGTCTTTTAAAATTTTGTTTGTGATGGTGAGATTTGAATTAAGGATAACTTAGGGAATATAATATCCTTCATAACGAAATCATTTCCAAAGTTTTTGTCTCTCCTAAATCCTGGTATTCGAAATTAAACCTTATGTCTCAAGTAAAAGGTATATTTTTCAAGACTCAATAAAGTTATTCTGTTAACGTGATTATGAATGATAGTATGGTCTGTTTGGTCTCTTAGAAAATGTCTGAAGACGATAATAAAGGTAAGCGTAACATGGAAGATGTAAGTAATAGATATTTTTGGACTAAACGTCCCTTCTTGCCAAAACTGTAATGTAAGAACGTTATTTTGAATAAATAATTTGTTGTCATCTCACAACAATTGGGTTTTATTTCATGGAGGTTTCACTGTTAGTTATCCCCAAAAATAAGTAATACCTACAAAGAAATAATATTCTTAACCTTTTGAACGCCAGAGCATAAACGCACGCGCGTGCCCTCCACGCCAAGCCACACTTTTTAAACGTTTAATTTCTCTTTTTTTGTCATTCAAGCAATTAAATATGGACAAGAGCTTAAATATTTAAGGTACCTATACAAATAAAAACACACAAAAGTAATGATTTAATTGTTTATTTCGTGATAAAGTGCACCGCATTTTTTGTCACATATTTGTGTCGTTGGCGTACAGGGCACGCGCTTGCTTGTCACGTATATGTGACAATGGCGTTCAAAAGGTTTAAAACAATTTATTTTTGTGTCGGCCTCCAAATAAACGGAACAAATAATAATAGGGATCCCATAGCTTCACAGAAAACGACCTACGTGACCATTAATGGAATAAATCTAAATAAGTCAAGGAAATTAAAAATCTAGGCACATGCATAAGATCGGTATTAAGCAGGAATAGCACAATTACTTACTAGAAACGCTAAGTCTCTGTTACCATTCATAATAAACTCAGATGGACTGGAAATTAGCCAGACTCATGTATCGAATTGTGATCGTACCTTGTATGGCACATGGTTTGAAAGTATCGGTACTACATACATACATACATAAACTCACGCCGTCTTCCCATAGGGATAGGAAGAAACTACAGAACGCCACCTGCTACGATCCTTACATACTCCTTTTGCCTCGTTTGCATTCATACATCTGGTCATACACGCACGCCGGTTGCGAGTAGGTACTACGTACCTGACCTTTCTGAAGAACATCACTATATGTCTTCCTAGGGCGTCCCCTCCCAGCGTTTCCATTCACATCTGCCGTCTAAATACCTTTTGTTAGTCGACTTTCATTCATCCTCTCAACATGACCAAACCATCTAAGCATACCCTTTTCAATTTTTGTCACTACATCTTCTTTTAAACCGCACCGTTGCCTTATCACATCATTCCTCAGTCTATCATTTATAGTCACACCACACATGCTTCGTAAGGAACGCATTTCCACAGCATTTATTCTACTTTAAGAAGGAAGGGAAGAAGGCGTGAGTTTATGTATGTATTATTCTACTTTCATGCTTCTTTTGCCACATCCAACATTCACTTCCATACATAGCGTAGGCACCAGCACATCATTGTGAACAGCCAGTCGGGCCTTTTTGGACATTAACTGGTTGGTCACAACCGCACGTATAGCACCATTCACTTTATTTCCCGCATTTACTCTCCTTTCCACATCTTCATCTATCTTTCCATCCCTTGTAAACAGACTCCCCAAATATACAAACTCACTTATATCTATCTGTACTCACTAAAGCAAAAGGGGCAATTCGAACATTCACAGTCTGAAGCCCAATTCCCGTAACTAAAAACGTTCCAAATCTAGTCGCAATCTCATCTCAGCGACAATCAAATGTCAAAAACTTGTCAAAAATGTAGGGAAATTATAGGTATTTTTGACATATTGCGACTGAGAACAGAGGGGCAATTCTCGTAATTTTAAGAATATTCAGTCACACTACAAAGTGAAAAATAACTTTAAATTCGGAAGTCGGTGGCAAAAACCTAAAATACAGATCCAAAGACACCGACTTCGGAAATTAAAGTTATTTTTCACTTTGTTTTTTTTGGAGGTCGGTTGTTGTTTTTATTTTGTAAAAAAGTTTTTAACATTTGATTGTCGCTGAGATGAGATTGCGACTAGATTTTGAACGTTTTTAGTTACGGGAATTGGGCTTCAGGTCCAAACTGAGAAGATAAGATAGTCATCATATGAAGAATTTGAATAAATAACTAGAGACAAGACTCACTGGCTAAACTTTAATAAAACTCGTTAAGTTAGTTAATCCTCAAATGTCAAGATTTCATGAAATTGTAACGACACAGTACCTGTCGCGCAATTACCAGAAAATCAGCTGCCACATACCACCGAACCAGTTACCTTACCACGTTTTTGACAGTCTGCAAGAAACAGTGAATCAAACATAGAAGTGGCAAGGGGGCGTGTCGGTGTCCGCGCGACATGGGCACAGTGCCCATGTCCTAAACAAATGGCCGTCTCCGCGAACTAGTGCGCTTTCGACTGAGACAAATCGAGCAACAAAGCTTTCGATCGTGACAAATTATAAGAATGCCGTGTTGTTTAGAGGTTTCTTGTAAAAACCAAAGCAAAATCCAAAACTTTGTAAATCATGGGATCACTTGCCATATGTAAGTACTCGTACAAGTATTTTACTATATTTGTCTTTATCATCATGAAAAATAACAAATCGTAAAATATTTCTTGCTTTTACTATGTTATTTGTGTTTTCAAATATCACGGCGACTGTACTATTTTTGCAATAAATACATTGCTCCTTAACCACTACCTAAGTTTGTCGCTTAAGTGACTGGACAAGCTTTTTAAAAATCACAAAACGATACTTTATTATGCAGATGCATCGCGTAGTACGGCCGCTGTTTCTTGCGACGAGTTAGTGATGTGCTTGTGCAGATCCACTGACGTAGGCTATCGACGACAATGTCGATTGACGAATAAAATATTGATATTATAGTTTATATTTCAATTTGTCAACCGGTTACAGGTCAGTGAGTAAACACCATAGCAGGGTTCAACAAAACCTACTGTTTCAATATGCTGACAGCCTAAACCAACGTAACAGGATTTTTGATTGTTTTAATTTTTTATTTACTTATTAATACAAGGTGGAACAGGACGATTGACATTCCTTTAAACCACGTAAAGAGAATCATGTTGTTTACCCGTATACAAAAAATCAATCAAATCCAATGAATACTTTAGCCACAGAAAATTATTTTTCATTTTATTATTTTTCAACATGATGTAGATCTGAGCCCGTAATAATGGGTAAACATTGCCGCCGCCGCGCCCCGCACCCCGCACCGCACCGTTGGTCAGTGACTTTTCGTAGATAAAGCATGTTTACTTTTTATGCAGTTGATTCTGCTATTTAGTTTGTTTGAAAACTGCAATTTTTTAATTTTCCATTAACCGTTTCGTTGCGGATGGCACGCCAGGCGTGCCATTGATTTTTCGTCTGGGTGGCGTATGACACGCGGGTCGTGTCATTTTTAAAATTGTTATACCTCGCTCAAATTACATTTTGGAAGATTTATCCAGCGCATATTTATCATTTTGCAAGTAGCATGCACAGCACTCATAGCGATCAACTCACGAACTAATTCGATTTAATTCTAAAAAAAATAGAAAATCAAAAATATTTGATCGCAGTTAGAAGTTTTCGAAAACGGGTGCCGCAACGAATTGGCTAACTACTGTTAGCTATTTATATACATTTTAGGTAGTTTTAAGATATTTACAGTATTTTTGAAATAACACAATTGTATTCGGTAAAATTAAAACGTTATTTTATTTCTTAAAAGTGCTAAAATGGCGCCACCTGATATTAAGATGTCAATTGACTGTGTGAGTCTGTAATAGAGGAGGGATTTTAAAAGTTACGTGGCAGCGCCATTTTAACAGGCAGTGGTTATTGAACAGCAAAAGTGTAAGGAGCTCTGTAATACCCATGTAAGTAGGTACTGAGAATTGTAATAATATAACAGACTATAAATGTGTTGCGGTACTTATTATATTTGTGCTTTTATTTTATGGTTTAAACGCAGTAAATAAATCATGCTTATTTGTTCAAAAGAACGTTTTTTATTTCCCTTTTGCTCTGGCTAGTCCTACACTTCCAATCCAATATTCGTATTTTAAAATGTTTCGATGGACTAGCACTGTGCTCGTTTTAATTTAATGTCGTACGTCCAGACTCGTATATATATTTTTAGCTACATATTGTTTATTTTTATTATAATATTTTTAGGACCCCAAAGAATTTTTTGTACAATAATAAATGGATGAATCGATAACTTTCCGATTTAGTCAATCACTAGCGTATATGTAAAATAAATTGCTTTTGCACAGCACAACGATAGCGACCGATGCTTTTGTGTGCATAAGTCGTACAGTGCATGGTAAATACAAGCTGTGTTTGGTGGCATAGGGTTTATAGGATTGTATAGTACGTTCCGATTTAAGAAATGCAGGTGTGTGCGCGACTGCGTATCTATTGCTTTTACTGAACTGCATGTGTAGTAGTTGCCTTGTGCTGAGGACGAACTGGAGACAATAGGTTTCCGATATATTTTCGGCTACCGGGCATATCTCCTTGTTTATTATAACTATGGAAGCAAATCATCTTAAAAAGGCGAGTACGTAACGGCACACTAAGAAATAAGATAGTAAACACGACGCGGCACGAGCGCGAACGTCATCACAACGCCGCACACGCTCGCCGGTTCGCTTTCAAAGAAGCGGTTTGTAAGCAGAAGCAGAGCAAGCAGAAGCATCAGCCGATCTATTCTGTGAACATCACACCGTGAGCACTTAGGTGAAGTGAGCTCAATCCCTAGTAGAGTAAGGTGGGATGGCAGTTTACATCACGCTTACTTCACCTAAATTTTCACGGTGGGATCTTTCCAGAATAGCACCACAGCACCCTCCGTATCTTCACTTCACGCTTCAGGAATACGCAGATGGACACGTGGACATACGCCACACACGAGTCCCGCGGATCGGCAGGCAGTCTTCTGGGTGTGCGTTACCCCAGCAACATAATGTGGAAAATAGTCATTTAAAATTTATAAATAAGTAATTAGTTGCCCAGCTTCTGTAATTATTGCGCACATTTTTAAACTTGTTGCACTCACTAGTTTGTTTAGTTATTTCAAAAAAACATTTCCTACTGGGGTAACGTTACCGCAGCCAGACATTTTCTTCTTTAGTGGGAATATTGAAACAAATATTAGCTATATAATTAGTTATATAAACGAGGTAAATGTTGCAATTTATTTTGTTGTAAGTATTTGTTCTTTCTTCGGCTGCGAAGTTATTCGAGATCCTGCTGGAGTAACGTTTGTGGTTTTGCTGGATCTCTGAAACGGTTAAGCGGATTCTTATCATGTTTTGTACATGACTTCTTAAGAATTAGTTTTAATTAGTTGTGCAATAAAAAACAAAAATAGTTCAAAGCTTATTTAAGTAAATATAAAAACACTTCAGTAGGTCCTAACACTTTGAATAAGAGTTCTAAAAGACTTACAAAATGTTATTTTGTAGCTTGTAACTGCCTTCTAATGTATGTTAAGTTTCATTAGTAGGTATCCTGTTAGTAATTAACAAATTATGATGAAATGCAGTTTTCCACGTACACGGTCACAATGCGCGCGTAGTTATTTGACCCCTGACCCACCCCGTCGCATCGCATCGCCTGCCCGCGCTGTTACTTCGTGTTCGCTTAGCGCTCGTTCTTACTTTTTTCTTTTTGCTCAGCTTCTAAGGGTCCTAGCGTAATGTTACATACCCTATAGCCTTCCTCAAGAATTCAGCTATAAAATGCAAAAATAATTTTTCAAATCCGACTGGCAGTGACAGAGATTAGCGCGTTTAAACAGTCAATAAAATCCGATTCGAATAATTTAAACAGGAATTTACATGCACTTAATCAACCTTGATTATGAAACTATTTATTTAGATAAGGATTAATACCATGTTTATGAAAACACCTTCACAAATAATGCATTATTGTATAACAAATTTGATTACCATTAAAAAAGTTATAGTGAGCCAACCTTAAAAGATAGACATATGCCATCGGGGACTTTTTTTTAGAACTTTTTAAGAGGAACAATTCCGTCAATACATAATGTTTGCGTAACATAAACCGTTAACGCAGCGCACGCAACTGAAGCTCTCAAAAGGAATAAATTTTCCCCGTTTTTACAACATTTTTCATTGCTGCTCCGCTCCTATTGGTCGTAGTGTGATGTTATATAGCCTCTTAGACTATCCAACAATAAAATATTTTTTTTAATTAGAAGCAGAACCTGAGATTAGCGCGTTCACCAAACAAACAAACAAACTCTTCAGCTTTATAATATTAGTATAGATTATTCTGTATTATGCAAATCATTATTATCTTTCGCCTACTTATTGGATAGGATTATGTGCACAACTGCTCATACTTAGCAAGAATCGTCGATAAATAACACGTCCTTTGGTGGGACGCGGGGGGGAGGGGTACTTCATTGTTTGCATAGCGCACTAAACTTGACCCTCAGTCAGATAATTCGTCTCAATTCGTCTTGTAGAGTGCGTCTGCGCTTCCGCTTTCTATTTTTGCAAATATTTATCGAGGGCTTGAGAGTTATTCAATATGTGTGTACCTAATTAATGTTGAGTGCTTCTATTGAGGACCATAATTATTGTGTGGGTTGCTTAATGAATTCACGAACAAGGTAAGCTTGCATATTATATTATTGCACACTATAAACATTAATAATTATATCACTCTCGGTATTTCTTATTTTTCTGTGTACCTTATATGAAATAAATAAATAAATATTGTATCTACAGAAATAGTAGAAATATTGTTATTAGTACATTTTGTTAGTTAGCCAACATTGTAGGTACATAGATTATATTTTTATTATATAAACGTAGATTTTTTTTTTAATATTTGAATTTACATACTTATTACATTTTACCTCAACTTGCGTACCTAGTTATTACCAGGTATTTATTTCCACAAACTCCTTAGATCAAGTAACTCAGGGTTTAAGAATTTCATAATTATCTTGTTGTGATATTACCACTTAAAAGTTCTATTGAAATGATTTATTTTACCTGTTGTACGGTGAACCCGCGCATTCATCAATATTACTTGTTATAATTATGTAGGTTAAGCAACCTCAGCGTTTGCACACGCGCAGTCGTTTATTGTAATTAGCAAGTAAAATAAATCGGTGATTTTACCACATTCAACACGGGCGGTTTAATTCATCATCTTTTCCATCATCACAAGTGATAAATGATAAATTGAAAATGTTTTATTTCATATAAGCCTACAAGGGCACTTATGAAACGTTAGAATATAGGTGCACGGTTCCCATTGGTCGTTTCCTATGGAGAAGAACCGGCAAGAAAGTCCACGGTTACTCTTTTAAAAAATAACTGGCTTTTACAATGTTTTCAAATTACAGTGTTATTAAGCATGGGAGGACAGTGTAGGCCTGTCAACAAGTACCAGGGGGCCTACCACTGCCTCTTAAAGCAGTATTATTTTAATGTTACTTCAGTATGAGAAAGAGATGAAGCTATACAGGACGTCTAGCTCCATCTCTTTCCCACACTCAAGTAAGATTTAAATAATACTGCTTTAAAAGGTGGTGGTCTAGCTCCAGGTACTTAACAAAACAGAAAATGGTCTACAAATCTACAGTCTATTAAACCTACAAATGATTTTATTTCTGTAAGTAGGTTTATTTCTATCAATTATTGTAATATTTATACGACTAAAACCAACTAAAACTTATTCAATCGCCTATCGTTAGTTACTAATAACGTTAGTTTAAGTTTTTACTCGTCAATCAAACTAAATTTTTGCCAACACTACGACTTTCTCACTCAAAAACGTCTAATAGATTGTGGGTGTAAATAAAAATAAATACATTTATATTAATAGTTGATCGCTGACAGTTCACACAGCCGGCGAGTACTCGTTTGTCGCAGCGACAAGAGCTATCTAAAATAGTGCTCGCTAAGCGACGCTCGCTTGGCGGGCAAAACAATCGCTGAGAGACTATCGCTTGGTATACCAGCAAGTAATCGATCTTCGCCGTCGCGCACTCGCTGCTCGCCAACTCGTTTTTAGTTGCTAGCTCTACTCGCTTCTCGTTAATCGCCGGAGGTGGGACAGGTGCCTCGAGCTTTCACAAAATTGTGTTAAGTTTATAGCATTAATTAATAAATGAGATCAATGTTATATACCTACGTATTTATTTTATTGAATTATTTTAAGTACAGTCCTGATAGTATCCTTCATCGTCTGCGTCTGCCGGACCGCGCGGCGCCTCCCACTCCGGCGCGTGTAAGAGCAACTTCGGCGGCGCCTCCCCACCGCGGATGTGCAGAGCGTACATCGCCAACTCCACCTTATTCACGTTGGCACGAGTTGTTTGCAGCTTGCGGAGTAGGATGCGGTTTCCTGTTATGCCTGGAATAAAAGTTGGAGCTATTTTAGCACTTTGGTTAGGTTGCTGGATTCCAGACTGAGACCATGATTGATCTTGACTGTATTTTCTGCCAGTCAGCCTTTTACTGAGGACATAGCTGAAAGAAGGCGGATTAGTGTGATCCAATTTGGAAAAAGTTTGTCTTACAACTCCTACAGGGAATAAATGATTAAAATAATAGAGACACACACAGTCTGATATGGGGCCATCCGTCAGTGAAGGGTCTATTTTTCAACCGACTTCAAAAAAGGAGGAGGTTCTATGTTCGACTGTATGTATTTTGTATGTTCACCGATTTCTCCGTCAATTGAGAATCGATTTTGAAAATTCTTTTTTTGTTTGACAGGGTGCTCTCGAGGTGCTCCCGTTTTCACCAAGTCAAAAGCTGATGAGGGGATCCCATGGAAATCGAGGGAAATCCTCAGGCTCACCTATAGGGATTTGGGTATTTTTTATAGTAACTCGTGCTCGGAAAGCATCATTTGATGAAGTGGAACTGATGATGAAGACTACAGATGGTCACCGGAACTACTCAATAATAAGTATTTCATGGGTTGCAATTCGACTTTAATATGGTTACTAAGCAATTTATGCTCGTCACAATGCATATCGAGCCATTACCGCCGACTTAGTGTAGGTAACCTACAAAAACCAAACTTTTCAGGAGAAGGTTTTTTTAAATATTTTTGCAAATAATTGCGCTATTAAATTGAAATTTAACATATAATAATGATTTTTGAAGCTTTAGGTGTAACAGTTAAAACTTTCGAAAAAACTATACGTTTTGAGGCGTTTTTGGCGTTTACAATATTTTTTGCTGTCTCAAACTAACGATGATTCTTATGTTTCCGGGCGTTTGAGATGACACTTGCGGCAAAAAAAAAAACCTGGTTAAAGTTTTACCGCTAGCGACAATAAGCCATTGTAACTATGGATACATTTTCGTAAATAAGTGGGTGTAGGTACCCATTACACCCACTTATTACCCATAATAAAGGAGAGGTCAAAAGTGGTAAAATATTCCGAAGATTTTTAAACGCTAATGTGATGGACCTTATTAGAAAGCTTAACTCGATTATAGTTAAATATGATTTTTTCAGGCAGTTTTTGTAAAAAAGTGAAAAATGTGTCAGTGCAAACAAAACGCACATAGCCTTTATTTATTCATATCTATGCAATATAATTGGAGGAGCTCGTGGCTAAGTAATAACAGCCGCACGGGTCGATCCATCAGGTTAAGCTACGCTTGCCGGGGTTGGTTCGTGGATGGGTGACCATCTTTACATACCGAGACTCCTCCGTGCCTCGGAAAGCACGTTAAGCCGTTGGTCCCGGCTGTCATTCGTGGATCTTTGACAGTCGTTACGGGTCGTCAGAAGCCCGAAAGTCTGACAACCAGTCTTACCAAGGGGTATCGTATTACCCAGTTACTGGGTTGTGGAGGTCAGATAGGCAGTCGCTCCATGTAAAATACTGGTATTCAGCTGCATCCGGTTAGACTGGAAGCCGACCCCAACATAGTTGGGAAAAGGCTAGGCAGATGATGATCTATGCAATATAATTATTTTAAATGTGGCTAAAGTTTCCGTTTCTATTGACTACTATGAGATTTTCTTATAATTTTAGCTGCGGCTTCATGAAATTGAGACAAAAGATATTCATTATCATGGCAGTGCAATATCAAAACGTGTCGAAAAAAGTCAAATCTGTAAATGTCAGAATGACGTTGAAATAAAAAAAAACACTCCAAATAAATGATACACAATGACACTGACACTGTCATTGCCATTGTTACGTCATTTGCCACAGGATTGCAAACCCTAAAATATAAATGTTTGTAGTTAGTGATGCAAGCATTTTATTTTTCAACACTTGTTTAAAAAAAACGGGCGACTGTAAAAAAAATTAAATGCCCAAAGACATCAAAATAATTACCCTCTTTCAGTCTATGTAGCTCAGAAGGCTGTTTACATTTTTCAATTATTTTAGTACCAAGCCCCATACATTTATTGAACGTCTCCTTTATATAAAAAAAAACAAATTAAAATAAGTATATAAATACTTTTTCTCATTACATTATAAAGAACACCGAGATCAATGAATTAAACTTAAAATAGAATGATTAAACTTTTATCAAGAAAATTAAAGACCAGCATTCGTTTCAGCTAACATTTCTCATTACTCAATACTCAATTTTTTATTGCATTCCATATGTTACCCTGTCGGGTACGCAAAAATTTAGGAGAGAGGAAGAGGGCTGAATAGCAATTTAATCAAATCAATATAAATTATTAGATGTGTATCATTGTGTATATAATTATATACATATGTATATATTATTATGTTTGTGTACATAGAGGTAGCATATTATTTATGTTTAATTATTTTGTATTGCATAAGAATAGGTAATTATCTAACATTAATATAACATTTTCTCATTAATAGAACACTGAGATCAAATAATCCAATATCAACTAAAATTAAATCTTTAGTTCTCTTTAACAGTATCACCTGCAGCAGTTTCAGGTCAGGAACTGCTCCATCATCATCTTCTAACCCTTGTTTTTGATCTTCTAAAAACAGATTTTTGCATTTGATGATTTTTTTTATCCAGAATGTGATTTTTATATTATGTGGTTTGTTCAAAAACAGTTTTGCTTTAGGCGGTAATTTTTTATATTTCCCACAAAAGATGCACTTATCTTTCTTGGGCAAATGGAACATATTAAAATCGGTTTTTAAAATACTACGAAAAACTCTTTTGATAATATTGATGAATCTACACACATCAATTTCAATTAAATCATTTTGCTTATGCTGGAATTTTCACCTTAGTCAATCGCAGCGATTCGGCATACTCAATATGAGTTCATCCAAATCACGTTGCGGAATAGCCGCCGACGTCCGTTGTCGCAGGCGAAAACGATTTTCTGCTGTGTGTACGGTCATTATCCATATTAGGCACTAGAGTTCTTCTTAAAGCATATCCCATGCGTGTTCAATAGGACCCAAGTCTCATGGCGATTGAGCAAGCCATGGTAGGACGAGCTGCGGCAAGTGTGTTTGCAACGACTCTGGCAGTGTGTGGTGGTGCATTATCATGCATAAGCAGAAATGAAGCACCAAATTGGGTCCGCAAAGGAATGACAACATCTGATACAATCGTTTCGGCGTCAATCTATGCAATGAGTTTTTCTGCCGATCCAAATACCCGCCCATACCTATTATGATTGTTCCACCACTGTATGCATGGACTTCGTGGCATGATTTTAAACGTTCTTGGCGTCCCGAGGTCCTCCAATACCGTGTACGACTACCGTGGCCGCATACTTTGGTATGCGACCAGATACTTCGATACTGCGAGATTCGTCAGAAAAACATACAAAACGCACTCTTCTTCTGCCCAATTTCTGTGTTCACGGCGAACCCATTATAAACGGGCTCTGCGATTGCGGGGCTCAATAGGTGCTACTCGTAGCGGCCTTCGGGAATGAAGATTGACTTCATGCAAGCGATTTTTTATAGTTTGATCGCTTATTAACATCCCTGAATAGCTATGAAGCCTCGTAACTAACATCATCGCGGTTTTTGTACGATTTCGTCGAGCAGTAATTTGTAGGTAACGATCTTGTCTCCGTGTGGTGATGCGAGCTCGTCCTCCATCTCGCTCTACCACGCTGCCAGTGATGCGGTAACATGTCCCAAGTCGATTTAATAACACTCTGCCTAGTGCCCAGAGCGATTGCCACAGCACGTTGCCGAGAACCAGCTTCCAACATTTCCACGGCTCTGATCATTTCTTCTCGTCTCAAATTATGTCTTCTCTCCATAATGACGTTTTTTTTGTATTGATTCCACTCAAAAGTATGGCAGAAATTTTACTCATTTGGCCTCAAACCTGTTGCAGGATTATACAGGAATACGACTTGACAGAAGATTTTCATCTTTTGACCGAAATTTGAAAACTATTCCCTATTCAAATGACGAAATTTACTAAAAAGTATCCATTGGAGTTACTAAAAATATAATTTAAAAACCTGATTTTTAGTAACTAGCAAAAACGTGCTCGATGTCTACTTTTGATGTATATAGGTTTATTTCTTTTAAGTGGTCAATATACAAGTTGTACAAGTTTGTTATGTTCTACCATCACACCATTTTAAGCTTAATTAAACTTAGTTTTATCACGTGATAACCAGGTAATTATAATTATTATTTTGATAAAAATGAGACTAATCTGGAAGTCTGTCCTTTCAAATAAAAAGAATAATCCAAATCGGTTTTTAAATGACGGACTACTGAGGTAACAAACATTTAAAAAAAAAACAACCGAATTGAGAACCTCCTCCTTTTTTGAAGTCGGTTGAAATAAAGACTAAAATGTTACCTCAAGAAGTCAAGATACAAACTATAACTACATTACCAATTCCTTCTCTTAAAAAGAGGTACTCAGTTTTTTTAATATTCTTCGTGATTTTTAAATCAACCCCTATTTTACCCCCTTAGGGGATGATTTTTCAAAAACGCTGAAATACGTATTTCTTTATTTCCAACCAAAAGCATAAATTTGAATTTTCATATCCCTAACTTAAGAAATGCTGGGTTTACCATAGAAACTTTCATCCCCTATATCACCCCCTGTAGGATTATTTTTGGAACAAAAAGTAGCCTATGTCGTTCCCCAGGATGCCATCTATCTTCTTGCCAAATATTATCGAAATCCGTTCAGTGGTTTAGGCGTGAAAAGGTAACATACAGACAGACAGAGTTACTTTCGAATTTATTATATTTTATAGTATATAGTATGTCTTACCCAAATAACCAGTATACATGTGCCTGATAACATCACAGGCCTGGAAACACTCCTCAATATCTCCACTAGATATACTGTTGATGGCCTTCCTCATAAGTTCTCCTGTCAGGTCAGCTAAACCCAGCATGTAGTCAGATTCTGGCAACAAAGTAACCAGAGGCCGTTGTTGATCATCCTCTGTGATAGTATACTCAAATTCCTTCTGAACTTCTGGATGAGTGATGATCCTTTTGTCAGTCATAAGAGACAGAAGGGTCCTGGCTTCAACATACTCCTGGAAACCAGCCGTGACGGCCCTGGAGTGCAGGTGGGCTGGGCTATTTTCTAGCTCTAAACCAATGCTTTTGATTGGCACATTGATTAGCTTCTGAATTCGTTCCTTGGCTTCAGTGAGAGTTTCCTCTGATGAATCCGTTCTGAAAATGTATAATAAAAATGTTAATTATTAGTTTCCGCCCGCGACTTCGTCCGCGTGAAATATCTTGTTTCCCGACCCACCCCGTCGCATCGCATCGCAACTATCCTATCTTTTAAGTTGGACCAAATTACACATAGTGACCAAATTTCATCAAGATCGGTTTCGAACCAAGTTTCGAAGTTCATTCAGGACATACATCGTGATTTTTATATATATAAGATGAAGTCATATAACAAAGCGACTGTGCTATTTCAATGTATTTTGTAAGTAGATATTCCATGGGGCTTGCGCGCTCGTCAATAAACCCTTGCCAGAAGAGTTTACTTAGTCGAAACATATCTAGGGTGAGTAGCCAGACTAAGAGGGATACAATATAAACCCCCAGGGCATCATGTGGCTAGCTGTTGAGCAGTAGCAACGACCACACAGCCCATAGACTCCTAATAACCGTCGACCGATGTCTGTCAACACATCAGACTTATAGATCTGATATAGGTCGCCACTCCACAATTTCGATTCAGTTTCGATACAGACTAACTATCTAGTTTGGGGCTCACTGGTAAATATTATTTTGTAACCTAGCTATAGATAATATAATATTTTAAGCTGCTCATGTCGTCTCGACTTAGTGTGAACCCGTAAACCTGCTTACTGTATTATCTGGACAATAAAACTATTTCTATTTCTATAATAAAGCTGAAGAGCTTGTTCTTTTGTTTGTTTGAATACGTCAATCTCTGGAACTAGCAGTTGGATTTTAAAAAAACTTTTTGCATTGGATAGCCCAATTCTTACGGAAGGCTCTTTAACATCACGCTGGGGACCTCGGGTGAAGGGCAAAAAAGAAACAGTCAGAAAGAATGCTAAGCGAAAACCAGAAATTTCCTTGTTCCCCCGACCCACCCCGTCGCATCATGCGACAGGGTGGGTTGGGGAACAAGGAATTCGCAACAGTGTTTTCCTTCACTGATGTCCAAGATAAACTTAGAAAGTACATATAAATGGAAAAAAATACAGTGGTCCTTGCCCGGATTTAACCCTGCGAGTGTAAAGTTGGGTGTGGTGCACCCAGACCAAGATAAATCTATCGACATTTTAGTGGAACCAAAATTAAATGTAAAATATTTTTTTTTTAGGTTTTTTGTACAAAGGAATCGACAACAGATACAATTTGAACTTAATATAGTCACCTACCCATTAGTTTTTTTGGTAAAAATATATAAAAAAAACCAGTGTAAAGTATTTTTTCTTCTAATAAGACAAAAAATCATAAATAACAGGAAAACAATGTTAGTTCAAGATTTGTTACACGGAGCCTAAGGTGGGTGTAACTCACCCGCTGACACTTTTGACCTCGTCTAAATACATCGCCGGGTGGCGGTCGAAGGTCGACTGAGCCGTGACAATCGGCGCTACCTTACCTTACCACCCGGGCATCTCCTCAGATGCACAGCCTATTTATTGTACTTAATGATTATTTAATCATCAATAATACATTACCTACACCATTAAATTCACAAGATCCCTATCAGGGTTTGTTACACCCAATGCTCTGTTACATATTTTAACCTTCGATCTGCGGGTCAATTCCCAACCCAACCTCGTGCATGAGAGACAAGACTTTAACTACTGGGCCATAATAGGCAACAATTAGTAACTAATGCTATCCATACATAATAGAGAAAGTAAAACAGCTTAAATATATCATTTATTTATTTTTTCAATACATTAATATGTTAGATAACAACTTATAACTAATTAATTAATAAAATAACAAAATTATATCCTAACTTAACTAAAACTATTCACAAACTAAAATACAGCCTGTCTTGCAGCCGAAGTGCGGGTCGCATAGCGCGGCACGCGAACATTAATGACATCATCCGACGGGCTCTTGTCACCGTCGGCGTCCCAGCTGTATTAGAACCCAATGGCTTGGCACGCGACGATGGCAAGAGACCGGACGGCATGTCTTTATTTCCATGGAAGGTGGGTAGGCCTTTAGTGTGGGACGCAACTTGTGTCGACACTCTTGCGCCATCCCATCTTCCCGGCTCGGCGTGCTGTGCTGGCGCTGCTGCTGCGGCTGCGGAAAACCTCAAGCGGCGAAAGTATAATAACCTTATCGGTAATTATATTTTTGAGCCGTTTGGGGTTGAAACCCTCGGGCCGTGGGGTCCGAGCGCTCATGGTTTGTTTAACGAAATCTCCAAACGGCTAGTTGACACTTCCCGTGACCCAAGGGCCTGCTTTTACCTTGGCCAGAGGCTAAGCATTGCCATACAACGTGGCAATGCCGCCAGTCTCTTGGGTACATTACCAGTCGACAGCGATGCGGAGGAATTTTTCGACGCCATATTTTAGTTTGTGAATAGTTTTAGTTAAGTTAGGATATAATTTTGTTATTTTATTAATTAATTAGTTATAAGTTGTTATCTAAAATAGTAAAACAGTAATTTGAATCACAAATAAAGCAGTGGCAGTGGAGGCTTTATCCCACCAATTACTCATAACATTTATTTAATTAGTTAAGAGTGCTGGGGCCGTATTATGAAGTACTATTGCCATCATAATTCCAGTCCAAAAAAGGGATGGTGTTATTGGTCATGTATAGCTAGGTCTCTCTTCCACACTGGAATCATGTAGGCATTAGAATGTCATATGGCATCTGTACAGTCACAAGCCCTAATATGTAAACACTTAGCACAATTCAAAAGCGATTTTCTCGTGGAATTACGATTGCGACTTTGAGATAAGACCTCTTTCATAAAGGTATGGATTCAAAATATTATGTATGTAACAACATAAAATTACATTCAATACAGTAAGAGAAAGTGACTGTATATGACACCGATAGGGTGTAGCAACGACTTTTATTAAAAAATGAACCCATGCATGCTAACTTCTACAGGTATTTTCTATACTCACGTTATTGGCGAATGTAACAAGAATATGATCCTCTTGCTTTCAATAGTGATGTCGCGCGATAATTTGACGAGTCGCTCGTGCCTGTCCTGACGCTCAGTCAGTTTCACAGCAGCGTTTTTGAATATAGCCAGCACGGGACTGTCTCCTGCCAAGGAAGTCGCAGTCTCTCGTGCAACGGTAGCCAGCGTGTGGCCAGAATTGTCTGGACCTTTGCGATTACGTTTTCCTGAAACATTATTTATTTATTTATTTATATATACTTTATTGTACACCAGATTACACATTACATAAAGATACATCTTAAACTACAAAATATACAATTGGCGGCCTTATCACATACTGCGATCTCTTCCAGGCAACCTTGGAATGGACAGTGATTTTATGGACATTAAATGGGGTTGTTCTTGGTGCAAATTAAAAGTATATAAGTACAGTATACTATAATAGATACACAGATACATACATATGCTATATAGTAGATAAATATGCCATATAATATATACATAGATACATACATACTAAATATTATCTAAGAGACGAAAACAAAAGAAGACTGTCAGCCAGCAACGAGAACAAAATCACAACGACAAGTAATGTTCCTTCACGAGTTGTTTAAACACAGGCAGTGATTGCGCGCGCTTTATTGGAACTGGTAATGCATTCCACAAACGAGCGGCCTGGACAGTAAAGGATTTGTCAAGAAAAGTTGTGGAATGCATAGGCATTTTAAGCTTCAAGTTATCTGATGACCTTAAGGATTTCGTGTGGGAGTCGCAAAGGAACTGGAAGCGTTTCTTGAGATAGAGAGGGGTGAAAGGGGAAAAGAGCACATTATACAAAAGGGAAAGAATATGAGCATTCCGGCGGAGGCGAATTGGTAACCACTTGAGCTTCACGCGAAATTCGGAAACATGGTCATATTTGCGCAAACCGTATATGAACCTTATACAAAAATTTTGAAGCCGCTCAAGTTTATCGAGTTGGTCTTGAGTAAGGTCTAAATAGCTAGGGTAATAGTTAGGGTTTAGGTATTTAGATACCTAATACCTACATAGTTCGTAAGGTGGTTATTGCTAATTTTGTCTATGAAGAAAATGTAACGCTTCTCAATAAGGTACAATCTATCGCGCGAAAAAAAGTTTGTTAAAAACTTACCTGGACCAGGCATAGTTGTTATCGATATAGTAACAGAATCCCAATTCTCAACTGTTTCTATAATATAGAAGGTTTTAAGTAATATTTTCGTTGACGCCGTGCCGACTGCCGTACTTTGTATTTGTGATTTTGTTTTCTAGCGAGTCGCATTATTTACTTTGCTACCGTCACTGTCAGTGTCAATTTGTCTGACTTTGACATTTATTTTTTATTTTTGTGGCAACTCTACAAAAAATTCGTTCAAAAACTTTCGAAATCGAATCGCAAAAATGGACTCATTCTTTCTAATCTTTTTTCATCCGTTGCTGTGTGGTGCTATTCTGGAAAGATCCCACCGTGAAAATTTAGGTAAAATGAGCGTGATGTGAACTGTTATCCCACCTTACTCTATTAGGGATTGAGCTCACTTCCAACTCACTTCACCTAAGTGCTCACGGTGTGATGTTTACAGAATAGATCGGCTAATTTCTAGAGTATAAAGCTGAAATTCTAAACCTTGTGTTTGTGACGAACCCAACTGTTTTTGACTTTAAAAAAAAAGGATGAGGTTGTCAGTTCGTCGGAATCTTTTTTTTTTTATGTATGTTTCCCGATTACTCGTAGATGGCTGGACCGATTTGGATTTTTTTTGTTTGAAAGAGTCCCAGGGGCTTCCTAGGCAGCTAGGTAGTCCCATCGTCATCAGGCCAGGATCTGGAGATGGAATCCTGGAGAAATCGACGGAACTCTTCAAAATACCCAAATCGCTTTGGTAATTTGGGTATTTTTAGATTACTACTAGCTGTGCCCCGCGACTTCGTTCGCGTGGAAGTCATATGATACACAATATACTGAAATAAACAGACACATTTTAATAAAAACTCCCTCGTCCCCCGACCCATCGCGTTGCACCACCCCAGCCCGCTCTATTGCTTTGTTTTCGCTTAGTGTTCTTTCTTTTTCTTTTTGCTCAGCTCAAGGGTCGTAGCGTGATGTTAAATAGCCCATAACTATTCTCGTGAACTGGGGTACAAAATGCGAAAAGAATTTTTCATATCCGAGTTTTTGTTCACAATTTCATGGGTTTTATTTTTTTTTGCGCGGAACCCTAATCATTTTTCTAAAATAAAAGTACTCTAAGTTGCTTCTTATAACATCAGCTATCTGCCAGTGAAAATCCCGTCAAAATTGGTTCAGCCGTTTTGGAGATTAGCCGGAACAAACAGAATGACAAAAATGTTAAAAATAGCTTTTTGTTATAAGTACTGTATTATACTTTCATATGCATTTAGTATTAGTATTATACCTTAAATGTTATCAGGGAAAATTAGGAATTAATATGGGGAACTTCCTACCATTCAGAAAAAGTTTAATTGTCACCCTGCGTCCTAACGGAGAGCAACTGTCTCGTGAATATGCGATTACACGGTCGTTTACCTGAATAGGACGTACTACTAATGACGTACACACGGCTACATATCAAGCTATACATTTCCAGTATACCTACTGATCTTGCATTGTATAGGAAATGTATAACTTGATATGTAGCCGTGTGTAATACGCAACTTGATTGACCGCGCGACTTATGGCAGCGCACAGCCAAAACTACTGGCACTAGTAAGTAGGGGAGCACTAAGAAAGGGTTTTTGGAAATTCGAGCTTTAAGGGGTGAAAGGGTGAAAAGGGGGATTTCGTTTGTATGAAAAATCTTATTTTTGGGTTAATAAACATAAAACTTGGCACGAATATATTTTATAGCCCATAATAATAAATAATAATAAAAGCGTTTTTGAAAGCGTCTAACGGGCCTCTGCGAGTTGGCTTCGGCCCCTCATATGCCTTTCAAAGGTCCGGGACCCTAGGGTCCCGAGAAATATATAAAAAAAATAAAAAAAATAAAAAAAAATAATATTAATGCCCATCGCCGTATCTCTACGTTGACGTCGTGGCTTGCGCGCTCCGAACTCTAGGTCTGTGCCGGTAGAGGTTACTTTGCCGGAACAGGTCTAGGGTGAGGAGCCAGACCAAGAGAGATACAGAAACCCGTAGGGCAGCATGTGGCGAGCTGCTGGGCAGTAGCGACCCCACGTACCCTATCTCCCGGGAGAAGTTATGTTCCTCATCTCTGGCTTGTCTTTATTGGCCGGCTGGAGTGAACACTGACGAGAACTGACCTCCCACCTCATTCTTGCCTTTATTGGCTGGCTTGAGTAGAGATTCGCAAGAGCAAACATGCTCGGAGGAAAGAAGTAGTCCAGTAAGATGCTGGTAGGGATCTTGACCGTACTTTCGGGATTGTCTTGTCCTGATAGCCGTGGAATATCTCTTCACTCCTCTTAAGCACCTCAGGACATGTTCCCCCTTGTCGCTACGACAGTATGTTCTAGCGACCGTTTCCGGGGGCCCATTGTTGAGTGTGCAAGTCACCCCCTGCCATTTTATTTGTGTATTGTATTTATCAAACATTGGTCAGGCAGGGGCCATAGTCCTTCCATAATTTTAGATAACCAGTCCACTTTAGCCATCCAAACCCATAGCCCAATATTTTTTTTGTCTCCATATCCTGCAATAGTCCTACACCAACCGGGGATTGTCCTTGGGTGCACTTGCATAGTACGCACAGGGATAATCGTCGGTTGGTGCCTCATTTCCATTGAAAGCGTCTAACAGGCCTCTGCGAGTTGGCATCGGCCCCTCATATGCCTTCCAAAGGTCCGTGACCCTAGGGCCCCAGAAATATATATAAAAAAAAATTTTATAGAGGCAGTGAGTTTGTATGTAGGGGAACTATAGGTACTGAAAAAAAATTCTACTAATGGGAAGCTACAGTACCTACTGTCAAGTGTCCTAAGATATTTATGTTATGTTAAGTACCTATAACAAGAAATTTCACGCGGGCGAAGTCGCGGGCATATATTAAGTTTGTCATTAATTATTAGTTTTTTTTAAAACTAAGTAGGTACGTTAACTTGTACCTTGCGATTCTAGGCGGTGTTAACGTGTGTGTGGAAAAATCTAACGCCCTGTCACCCCTGTCAGATTATCTTGAAAGTCACTATTAAAACTGTGATGACTAGAATTCGAAGTGAACTGATTATTGAAAGAATAACATACTAGGTAGCGTATACAATTTTAATTAATAAAGTTTTCCATTTGCCATCTAGATACTAATCTATACAAATACTTAAATAAAAAAGTGTCTGTTTGTAATGTCAAAATAACAACTTTTTACAAAATACATAGGAAAGTATAAACGGTTCTTATAACAAAAAAGTAATTTTTAACATTTTTGTCTGTCTGTCTGTTTGTTCCGGCTTATCTCCGAAACACCGACTCCGACTCCGACTGATTTTGACGGGACTGTCACCGTCAGATAGCTGATATTACGGCGGGTAACTTAGGCTAATTTTATTTTAGAAAAATAATTAGGGTTCCGCGCAAAAAAATGAAAACCTATGAAATTATGAACAAAAAGTCAGATTTGAAAAATTCTTTTTGCATTTGGTAGCCCAATTCTCGAAGATAGTTATAGGCTATTTAACATCACGCTACGACCCGTAGGAGCCGTGTAAAATACTAAGTATAGGTCTGTGTGCATACGTCATCCGAGGTCATCCGTCATAATATTTATTTTAGAAATTAATATTAATAATAATATTAAAAAAATTAACTCCACCGCCGTATCTCTACGTTGACGTCGTGGTGGGGCTTGCGGCGCTCCTGAACTCTAGGTCTGTGCCGGTAGAGTTTACTGTCGAAACGGGTCTAGGGCGAGGAGCCAGACCAACAGATATACATGAACCCGCAGGGCAGCATGTGGTGAGCTGTTGGGCAGTAGCGACCCTACGGATCCTGTCTCCCGGGAGAAGTATTGTTCCTCATCTCTGGCTTGCCTTTATTGACCGGCCAGAGTGAACACTGTCGAGAAACGGAACTCCTACCTCATTCTTGCCTTTATTGGCTGGTTTGCGTGGAGATTCGCAAGAGCAAACTTGCTCGGAGGAAGAAAGTATTCCAGTAAGAGTTGGTTGGGATCTTGACCGTACTTCCGGGATTGTCCGGATAGCCGTGGAATACCTCTCCACTCCTAATAAGCACCTCAGGACATGTTGCCCCCTTGTCACTACGACACTATGTGCTAGCGACCGTTTTCGGCGGCCTATTATTGAGTGTGCTAGTCACCCCGTGCCATTTTATCCGGGTATTTATAAAACATTGATCAGGCAAGGGCCTTAGTCCTTCCATAGTTCTAGGTAACTAGTCCACTTTAGACAGTCATACCCATAATCCAGTATCTTCGTTTTCATATTCCGCAATAGTCCTACACTAACCGGGGGTTGTCCTTGGGTGCACCTGCATAGTGCATGCAGGGATAAACGCCGGTTGGTGCCTCATATAATTAAAAACGCCTAACGGGCCTCTGCGTGTTGGCTTCGGTCCCTCGTACGCCTTCCAAGGGACCCCAGGATCCCAAGATATGTCAGACTTCAAAATTAATATTATTAATATTTATTTATTTTATAAATTTGAAAAAAAATGTACTTACACATGGAAAGTAATACCATTAGCTTTATTTGAGTTTTTTGAATTGTTGGTACATTTCCTAAAGGCACAAGAGTGCGTTTTAGACCGCTGTTTGTATTAAAAACAAGAAAGTTACTCCGATGTGCGACGTCGCATCGCTCAGTTTAGTTGGGACAGCTCGCGCGAGGTAAGTACGGTGAGGGCACATCCTGATTTTACATCGATGCCCGAGACCAACCGGTTTCTTATCTACCGTGGCGAATATGTCGTTCGGTATTTCGCAATGAATCAATATGCTGCCTTATCAATCGAAAAACATGATTGTCTGGACGTTAAGGTGATTTCATTTCCGCAAGCTGAGGACAAAATGAGAACAGTCAGCCTTACAAAACATCTCCAATTATTCAACCTACACTTCGTTAAAATAGACGCAAACACTTACCTACCCCGTTACTACCACTACTCGCACATCAATTCACAATATTGAATAATTATGTATATTCTGTAGTAATTTCCAAACGATGATGACTTTAATTTTCGGAAATTATGCAAATTAACAACCGTTAGTTTTCCGTCTGCCACCTCTCCGGTATATTTATTTTACTGCCACCGTCACTTTTCAATAACTATTGTGGCAAGCCTAGTAACGCCATCTAACATTGGACTCGAGAACTAATTTATCGATCATTACAAAACTTTTGACAGAAATTAATTAGAGACTAACAAGTTTTTGGGTTTTTCGAAAATCGATTGACTCCTAACGGTGCAAAAGGGCGTAATTACGTTTTTAGAGGAGGATTTTACTGCATTATTTTACAGGGTAGTCCGATTTGAACGATTCTTGTTATTCCAGAGGGTACCTATACCTCGAAATTGGTCCCATGTAAAATTGAGTAGTTTTTTACATAGCAGGTAGTGGAATTCGAATTTGTGTGGGGTCCGGTAGGTACCACAACTAAAAAGTGAAAAAACATTTTGCAAACAAAAACAACCGACTTCCAAAAAAAAACACTACAAAGTGAAAAATAACTTTAATTTCGGAACTCGGTGTCTTTGGATATGTATTTTAGGTTTTTGCCACCGACTTTCCGAAATTGAAGTTATTTTTCACTTTGTCATGTTTTTTTTTGTAAGTCGGTTGGTTTTTTCCAAAAAAGGTTTTTATTTTTCATTTTTTTAGTGGGTCGGGTTGTATTTATCTATGTTACAAAAGCGTAATGACAACTGTTCATCACCTTTTACAGAACATTACATTTTCCGATGCAGGGACATTAATTCTTGAGGAGTTCTCCTGATACTTCATCATCAGCTCCACTTCACCATATGCATTGGCATGAGCTTAAATTGCTTAGCAATCATTTTAAAGTAATCGAATCGCAACCCGTAAAATAATTATTATTGACTTGTTCCGATGGCAATCTCACCATCTATTTTTTATTTCTATGGTCTTTCTATTTTATCTATGGTCTTCGTCATCAGTTCCTCTTCAGCAAATGGTGCTTTCCGAGAGCAAATGCACAAGTTAGGTACTATAAAACTCAACTCAACTCAACAATTAACGTCCCTGGATCGGCAAAAGTAATGTTTTTTAAAAGGTGGTGAGCATTTGTCATTAGGCTATTGTAACTTAGTTATATTATAAACCGACAACATTACAACGGGAAAAATAACTTTAATTTCGGAAGTCGGTGGCAAAAACCTAAAATACAGATCCAAAGACACCGACCTCCAAAATTAAAGTTTTTTTTCACTTTGTAGTGTTTTTTTGGAAGTCGGTTGTTTTTTTTTGCAAAAAAGTTTTTTGGAAGTCTGTGTCAAAAACGAACATACAAAACCAAAGACTTCCAATTGTCTCGTGGAGCAATGAATTCAGAAAAAAATTAGGAATGAGATGTGTCGAGTCGATGCACATTTAGTAATGTAAGATAAAGAATTTGTGGTGCATTTATTAGCAGAATAACTTTAGGAGACTTTTTAAATTTTATGTTTGTGATGGTGACATTTTAATTATGGATAAATATAGGGAATATGATATCCTTCTTATCGAAATAATTTCTAAGGCTGTTTTAAAGTTGCTTCCCCTAAATCCTGGTATTCGAAAGTAAACCTTATGTCTCGGGTAAATAAATGGTAAAAGGCACATTTTTCAAGACTCAATAAATTTATTCTGTTAGCGTGATTATGAGTGCAAGTGTGGTCTATCAGGTGATGTATTCCCGTTGTCCCCGTTAACCGTGTCTCCGTCAGGGTATTTTTTAGTCATTTTATTCAATTTTCGCTGTCCCGTTAATCGGGGACACGGCCTACGGGGACAGCAGAAAACACCTTATAAGTCTCTTAGAAAATGTCTGAAGACGATAATAAAGGTAAGCATAACTTGGAAGATGTAAGTAATAGATATTTTTGGACTAAACGTCCCTTCTTGCCAAAACTGTAATGTAAGAACGTTATTTTGAATAAATAATTTGTTGTCATTTCACAACAATTGGGTTTTATTTCACGAATTTATCACTGTGTTATGTTATCCCCAAAAATAATACAAATAAATAATATTCTTAAACAATTTATTCATATAACAACACTTTGGTTTAATTTTAAATATCATTATAATTTACATTTTCAGTGTATATGTTATATTAACTTTAACTTATACATACGTTATCTTATAGGTACATTTTATAAACTCCAACACTTTACATTTAATACTTATGAGTCTAGATATTCTTTTTTGTCTTGTGAATAGATAAATTATCACTTATTTAAATATTCAGTGTAAACTTCATAAATACGCTGTGCTCGCTACAGTTAGGTACATTAATAAGAAAACATTTCAGTTGACGACTTTTATTCTTGCTATAATTATTATTGTTTTGGCCTGTCATGGGACCTATGATTTGACTGAAATATTTAATTTAAATGTTTATTACACACAGTGTCAATGCACATTTACACTAAGACACCAACATTTCAAATAATAATAAGTCAGACATAACAATTGGTTTGCGCGTAATTCCTACATCTAAACCTTTGATAGTCTTATATTTACAATGTTATTGAATCAATTAAATTTTCTAGGGATCCATTACCCATAACGTTTCATCATTGCACCACTGCACCCATAAAGAGAGAACGAATACTTATTTCATCAAATCTTTGCATCAATACTCCAGCGCACCTCATGTGACTACTATTGCCGCGTGCCCACTGCACGTCCGTCAACCGGACGTCACGATTGGTCCGAATAATCTCGTTTCTCGTTTCCGTCCCGTTGACGGTGGCGGCGGACAAACAGTGTAAAGCCTGATTTACACGGTGCGATGCAACTTTCTTGCCAGTGGCATGTAATTAGTTGAAGCAGCAATAAAAGTCGCACTGTCTAAACAGTGTTTAGACAATGCAAGTCAGTTTTTGCGTCAATTTTACGGTATGCCATTGTATAAATAGGTATAAATTATAATGATTGAAGCGTTCGTGAAATGCAACATCTACAGGTCATATTAAATTAGTAAGCGAAACTCCACAGACGTGTTGGGCCGATCGATACCTAAACATGATAAAACAAAAAAAAGACGTAATGATTTTTTTTTTTGGGTCGATGATCGCGGGCATTTACTTAAAGTGTATGTTTAGAAAATCTGTCTTTTTTTTGGTAAATCGTGTTAAGATATCGATAGCCATCACGGCTGTGAAGTTTACAAAACAACTGGTTTTTCAGATAGTACACTATCAGCGGTCGTTGACCCCCAAAAACAATCACCAAATTTTTTTTTTTTGTTTTAATATATAATGTATAGGTAGATGTCGATGCCCATCATAACTGAGGAGTTTCGCTAGCTATTTTAATTTGACCCAATATGGCTGTCTTGTATGTTTTTTAAGGTTTAATTTCCTTTGTGAGCTCAAAAGTATTTGCTTTCTTTCTTTCTGGCGCTATATGCAGGTGGTGATTTCTTCCACGTAGGACGACGGGAAGATGCCGTAGATGCCGTTCAAATCACCGCTCCACCAGCCGTCGTCCTGTTTCTCGTGAATGTTTATAACGTCGCCTGTAAATTATCATAAATTCAGCTTCAGGGAAGAAAGGTTTTATGTTTCAAGCATATGGTAGAACATTGTGGGTTATAATTATACTTAAATAATAACATGTTATTAGAATTTCAACGTTCGGCACAGCGCCGTAAGCTGAAAATCCAACAACGCTCTTTTGTTTATTCATTTATTTAGGTATCGCCTAGTGTTTGTGAAAACGGGCAACAGGTACTCTCTATCCTGAGGGTGTTCACAGTACCTACATAGATAAACACAATTTAACAAATAAATAATGGATCAGGGTTCATATCAATTTATCTGCCAGATAAGTTAACCGACACTCGACTATCGGATATCGCTGTCCCACAGTAGATTTGCTTACTTTTTCGTGGATTCCTTTACAAATACAAATAGTAGGTAATCTGTGCCAGTAGGTACCTACAATATTTTTTCTGGGCAGGAATCGAACCCGCAGCACATAAAAGAAAACTTTAATATGGCTCGCCAAAGTCCAACCATATCTAAAAAAGTTTTTGGCTGAAAGTGTAAACCTGTAAAAAACGGTTACAGTAGATAAGTTCTTTTTTTCTTATTGTATTCTTTTGTGTTTTAAAAAATGGACAGAAATCGTGTCAGATTAAGCTTTGAAACACTTTTTACAATTGTACAAAAATTCGCTAAGCAATTTATGCGCACAATGTACACAATGCACATATTCACAAATAAAAACCGGCCAAGTGCGTGTCGGACCACGCACAATGAAGGGTTCCGTAGTTGGGATGAGTTAATCCCAAGAACAAACTTAACATTGTAATTGAAAAACATGTTCTCTCATACATTCCAACTGCAAAGGTAAGTTGGTCGACTATTGCTGGTTAACTTGTAAAGTCTGCTTAGCTGTGACAGTTTTCCTTTTAACTTCGTTGTATATACTACTACCGTGAATTTTTCACATAACCAAAACTAGCCGATTAGCTGTCCGGTTTGGGGACACTTGACTCTAACAAAAATTTGCACTTTAAAGCTTAATATTTCAGAAACGGATCCCTTAATCGAAAAATGGTTTTCACAAACCCGCAATATTTTTAAAGGCCTATCCAACAACACCCCACACTATGGGGTAGACGAGAAAAAAAAACATCCCTACTTTACGTGTAGGTACAGGAGGTAGATTAAATTTTTTTTAATGATTTTATTTTACCACTGGCGGGGGATTTATATGTATATCCATGCCAAATTATAGCTTTCTAGTACTAAGGGTCTCTGAGCTAAGCTGCGGACAGACGGACGGATGGACGGCCATGGCGAAACTATAAGGATTCCTTGTTGACTACGGAACGCTAATAATTAACAAAAGTAAAAATGTGTGTTTTAGAATATTATTCATCAATAGTGGCTGATAACAGTAAATTCTTTGAGAAATACTTATGGTGAACATATACACTTTTAATAATAGAGACAACGTAGATATATATCACATAGTAATATATCTTTTTAGGGTACATTTTGTACAAGCTATTAGAACATTACTATCAAACGCAGTATGGGATTCTGAGTGTGGGCATTAGAGCGTTTTGAACAGCATGCTATTCGAATCCGAATTCAAGATCCGAGCTCAATTCGAATTGGGAATGTTCTAAATCCTGACGGACAGAATTCGAATCTAGTGCGCAACCCCCCATCCCTCATACAAAATAATACTATGGCTACTTCGGACCGCCATTTCTCGGATTCTAATCAGATGCAGTGCGCAAACGCTCTTAGAATAACTGATGTGCAGACAATTATTTAGGTTCATTCTGTAGTTCTGCACTAAATAAATGGAGTAATATTCAGGCACTGTACGAAACTTAAGGAATTATGTTAAATGCTCACTGCATTGTGCATTTTTTGGAATGCAACCCATCCGTTTTAGTTACTTCGACGTTCGTTAACCCCTTGCGGGACACTGAGCGCCCTGCGCCCCCAGACGTTATTACAATAAAACTGCAATTGTATAATATGATCCCAATAAACAATAAATCTTAACAGGCTTTTGACAGTCATATTTAATTCCATAGCCATTGTACCTAGATTTACTACCCACTAACTAAAGGCAATCGTTTGTAACTCATTAATAATAGTGAACGAACGCCTAATGCACAGTTCCTGAGGTCCTCAGATAAACACTGAATAGCTGTAGATTCGACAAACTTATACATAGCAAAATTCTATCATAACTAAGTAGTCAAAAACATTTGCCTGTTTTTATACATGTCCTGGAATTAACGCACAACCTCTTAAGCGGTCATTGTAGCCGTCATTATGAACAACTTTTACTATGGGACCAAACCTGAAATCGCGAAAAAGAAATCAGCTGTTCCCTGCATTTTGACGAGTTATGCAAACATAAATGTAGGGAACAGCAGATTTTTTTTTCGCGATTTCAGGTTTGGTCCCATAGTAAAAGTTGTTCATAATGACGGCTACAATGACCGCTTAAGAGGTTGTGCGTTAATTCCGGGACGTTATGTGTAGCTTCACCTAAATAAAAGTGCGCTGTTTGAATTGCAACTTTAGGCGCTGAGCCGAGCGTTGAAAATCCAACAGCCTGCTTTTATTTAGGCATTAATTAGGTGTTGCCAAGTGTTAGTGAAAAAGGGCAATAATGTGTCAAGATATCGAGATCATCACTATCTTAGCGATACACACCTGTTAAGAATACCTCAGGGCCGGGCAAAATAAATAAATAAAATAAAAATAAATAAATAAGGAAGGTGTTACAAAATTACCTGGTGATAAATTAAGTTCATCATTCAGCCTAGCCTCGTAGGTGTATAAGGCTCGGCACTTCCCTAATGACGGTGTCTGTGGAACCACGTCTCCGTTCTCATTCTTTATAATATCAGTCAAATCCGTCGAACTATCACTTTGCGATGAAAATTCATCTGAAAAAGAAACAAACGAGTTAAGTGACGTGAAACGTTCGATAATCGTTTTCAGAAAATCATATCTTTTTGCAAAGTTTCTCGTGACAACTGATTGCTATAACTCTCAGAACATGGTCAATAATATAACAAAAGAATGGACTCTTTGTTGTTGCATTACATAAATATTTTGTTCTACACGACTGAACAGGGGTTTTTGACCGGTCGTTCATACATCCCACATTCCCCCCTTTTCATATCGTCCTCCTCTTTCAGGGATGAGTACATCGTATGTTATATTTCCACACGTTAGTTTTCTTTACAATCTTTCTGCCATAACATTGTGTCAATATTTAGGCACAAAACCATAACACATTTGGCAGGTACTTAATAATTGTAGCTACATATATAAGTATGTAGACAATAAAATGAATTCTTTTCCATGCATACATGTTTTTGAGGCTGACTGTACGTTAATTTATGAGATTCTTTGATGTCATTTAGATCAACTGATCGCACCATCATAACGTCAACAGTAAACATATTACCTATCTATAGGATTCGACCTGATTATGTGTCCTGTAACATAGGATGAGTCCACGTAAATGCCTTCCCCCACACATTACATGACTAAAAAACCTTACCGAAATCACTATCCTGTTGGTTAGACAGTCCATCTCCTGCGCCACGTTCGCTCCAGTCCAGGGGGCTCTCGGGTGGGTGAGGAGTGTCAGTCGGCGGAGTCAGCGTGGGCGGCGGAGGAAGGTCGACCACGGGCGTGGCCGGCGCGCTTTTGTTCTCGGCATTCCTCCTGAACGAGAGGTGCTCTATCCTCAGCTTGCTGGATGCTCTACTCATGATGGAGTCTCTTCGCTCCCTCTCCTCGCCTCCGTTCACGCTTTTGGTTAAGGCCGTGTAGTTCGGTGTGAGGTTCTTGTTCACCTCGTTTTGGTAGTCAGCTTGCAGCCATGGTGGTACCTGGGGGTAGAGAATACTTAGATTAATTATTCGTAGTTTTGAATGACGTGCTTGCTGAGTCACTATCGGTTTTTTTTTTAAACTGTTCCCTCTATGCATTGCGTGCATTGTATCTTCAGGGTTTAAGCCTAAGCCTCCTCTATCTCTTCACTTCCGAAGTTCAACAACGAGACCACTTTTTTCAAATACTTACTTTAAGCATGCTCTGTTGCAATCCCTGCTTATCCCTAATGATCTGTATGTGCGCCGCGAGAGGATGCTGCACCGGTGGCCTGCTGTCCAGCTCGTTCAGACTCGCCGTTATCTTGTATCTCACTGCTTCCAAGTACGTCAGCATACTTCTCATCTGAAAAAACCGATTGAAGATTAGAACTCGAATATCCAATACCGGTCGTTGTAGCTGTTTTTTTTTTACGTTCTGCACTCAATTGCATTTTCAGACTTTATAATACCTATTAAGTATATCTTAACTTTAACTATTTTGTAAATTAACATGTCCTTTAAAAGAGAGCCGGGTGATCTGTAACTCAGGACCCTCCTACCTCAGACACCTTTCTCTATTTAAGATTGTGCATTTTATTAACCAGTGCCTGTAATATGATGTTGAGATAAATAAAGATTTATGATTATGATTATTATGATTATTCTATTTGGATTTATTTTCTTGGTATTCGCAAATCCTAGTAAGGACTCAGAGGACTCTACTGTCATTGTTTCCTGCTAGTGGTCCGGTTTCTAGCATTGAGGAAGACGCTCCGACTGCTGCCAATATTCACCTATTCGGGTATGCTCGTCTACGCACTGATTAGGTAAACCTTTATTAGGATTTTCATGTTCCACGATAGTCGAAGGTCCTTACAGATGAATGTAAAGTCAGGACTTCCCTGAGTTTGGTACGATTGATTATCAAATTGACACAGTACGTCAACTGGGTGTGTTATAGCCGATATAGCCATTTCATAGAACTGTCAAAGAGTTATAGTTGTTATTTAAAAGTACGGACGTTTAAGTTTTAGTCAAATATTTAATGGGCAAATGTACTTCACCAAACTGTACAGTTTGTGGAGTACTTAGTTGAAGACCGAATGTGACCGGAACATACAAGAAAGACAATGTCTATTTGGTGTTGGATTTGAGGTGCGGGCTTGTAACGGCATCTTAGCGTCCCCGAGGTCGGAGGAGGTTAGGATGTTGTGTAGCCTATTATTGACTACCGGAATGTATAGGCCATCATGTCATTCTATTGATGATTTAAAATTTATGATAGTAACTGTGTTTTACCCATTGTGTTAGATTTAAGTAATTGATTGTTTTCCTCAACGGGGTGATATTACCACTAAGTGACAAAACCCCTTTAAATAAAGATTTTTAAAAAAGTTTTTGTCAATTTGATAAACAATTACCTACTTAATTTCCCTGACTTCTAAGTATTGTTTTGAATTATTTAATTCGAGCTGGACGCCATACAGGACCACCGTCCTGGCCATTGTTCTGAATAAGCTATATTACAGCGTCCAGCTTGTATCAATTAACTTACATGGAACAGTTTGTCGGCCACATTCTGCTGTGAATCGTCGTTGCCAAACGTAGGGGTCTGTTTGATGGCCATCGACAGCTTTTCAAGTCCCTGCTTGGATTTTCGTTCTCTATCGATGTCCTGTTTTACTAGCTGGAGTATCTTTAGCAGCGCCTGAAAGACAACAAGGAAAACAAATGTTTAGTACTCTGTGTAAGGACTGTGTAAGGTTCTATCAAGTTTGGTTAGCATTATCTATCACGAATCCCTAATATTTTATATTATGTATTTAAAAATAACTCACAGCCGCTGTGTCTTCCTGTTAAGAAGCTTATTCCGGCTAATACTTTCGTAAAACTTATAACTACATATATCATGTACATTATGCGCGATTTCAGGTATGGTCCCATAGTAAAAGTTATTCATAATGATGAGTAAAATGACCCCTTAACAGCTTGTGCGTTAATTCCGAGAAATGTTGTATAAAAACCAAGCCCCCCGCCCGCCGCCGCGTCTCTCTATCTTCTGAACGCGATCAACTCAAAAATACCGAACGGATTTTCATACGGTTTTCACCAATGGCCGGAGTGAAGCGGTTTAGTTAGGTGTATAATACATTAAAGGTTTTGTGTAAATTGGCTGAAAATATGATGATGTAATATACTCCAAGTAGGATGAACATCAGTTACATTTAAATCTAACCCACATGCTCGACACAACTGGCTGATACGACAATACGACAAAAAAAATGTAGGCATATTATGCTCTGCTACCCGTACGAAGTCGGGGCCGATTGCTAGTGTCAGATAATCTAGAGGATTATCTTAGTCTGTCGCTTTTTCTTTAAGTAAGATCGAGACATTAGTTAATCAGTGAGTTCCAATATAGAACACTCACGAGCTAAACCCGTGTTTTTTTTAATTTAGTACTTCCAGGCGGAGGGTACCTAAAGAATAAAATCGGTGTAGCGATACATACCTGTTTACGTCGTTCTTTGTTCATAGCCAGCGTGGTGTGTTCGCAGTAGAAGTCCGGCAGCAGCTGTTCGCTGGCGCCGGTCTGCGCAGACCGCACGCCGCGGACCACCCGCATGTCCGTGTTCGCGTTCGCGTTCTTTATCGGATTCACCAACACGTTTGTGGCCTGAAAATAATAAGGAAAGCTGTGTTATAAGCAGATTAACGTAGGGCTACTCAATGTTACCACTTAACTTAATGTTAGCGGTCTTGGAACCAGTTGAGGAAATTGCTTCTGTCTGAAATAAATAAAGTTCTGGTATACACCGGTTTTCTGAGGGACAATTCCCGTAATTTTAAGAACGTTCACAGTCAGAAGCCCAATTCCCGTAACTAAAAACGTTCAAAATCTGGTCGCAATCTCATCTCAGCGACAATCTAATGTCAAAAACTTGTCAAAAATGTAGGGAAATTTACAAGTATTTTTGACTTATTGAGATTCAGATGAGACTGTGAACGTTCTTAAAATTACGAGAATTGCCCCTCAGATCTCAGTAATACAAATAACAGAAGTCTAACAGAAATGTAGGGTAAATGCGTGGTTTCTTCTTCAACCTTTAAGACAGCTCTCTGTGCTCTTTCAACTTATAGGAACGTCGTGGTATAAGCGCCACCCCACGGTGAGATACAGTATAAGATAAGGGACACCAAAGCAATCAAAGCATAATACACAGCTGTAAGCGTACTGCTCTGAAATAAATGGACGTAGTTACACGAAAAGGATCCAATCCACACATGACTTTGTGTGGATTGGATCCTTTTCGTGTAACTACGTCCAAATATATGTTTGATATTGGTTTAAGTGGAAATAACAACAATTGGGAACAAGGATTTGAATAGACGTTAAGTGAGTTTGGGGATAAGAAATATAACTTAAATAACAGACATGCTTATTGCTTCATAGGATATTTACAAAAGGAAAATCATAACCACCAAACAAAAAACGTTGTTTACCTACTAAACAATGATTAGATCATGAGTACAAAAACTTGTTAATTACCTCTGCTAACTGCGCCGGCACGGCGGAAGTCAGCCTGAGATAACAGTCGGCTGCTGTCTTGAGCTGTTCCAGCCGCTCTTCTTCTAAAGACTCCAGCATGCCAGCTCCTTTCACCACGCTTGTCTCCCATTCCAACCTGGAAAAAAATATTATAAAAAGTGAATCAGAAAGCTGAAGAACTCGAAGAATATACAGTTTTACGGCACAAACAATATAAAAACAAAAACAATTTTCATCATCAATTGCAGGATGCACTTATACATAAAATTTAATTAAATGTGGTTTGTTTACCTTGATCGTTCCGCGTGCACGCACACATTGTAATATTCAACTTCAGTTTTCTTTACAGCATCTTCCGTCTTCCTCTTCTTGACCTGAAGCTTAGCTGCGTCCTTCTCACTCGTCGCGTTAGGTAGCCGCTCTGCGCGCGCGGCGCTCAGGATGCTGTGCGCGTGTGGTATGTGTCCCACGCTCGAACTACGCGACAGACGGCTGCAAACAAACATAGGAAGCTCGTGACTCATTCTAAACGCAGGGAGCGTTTAGTAACATTCGCAAAACAAACAATCGCTAGGCCAATCGCATCCGCACAAAACGAAGGATCCTTCCATAATGACTCGCCGATGTAATGTCCCGACAGACTAGCACAAACAAAAAAACAGGACATTAGCATCGTCAAGTGTGTAGTGTGTAGGCAGACCTAATCTCCAACGTGGCGTCCTGTAGCTTCTCGTTCTCCCGCGCCGCCGTGTGAGAATGTTTCTTCGACTTTGCCTCCGCTGTTCTCCACTCTCCGAGAGATCGCGTAGTCTTGTCAACGTTACCTTCGATCTGCAATTATAATCATAATAACAATGGATTTATTTTTATTAAGTTGTTCCTTTTTAATGTCCGCCATTTCGATTGTCTTGAATAACTTACCTTCTTCCTAAGCTTCAACTGATTGTCGATTACATGTTTCATTGGTTTCACTAGCTCGTCGGATAAAGCACTTGAGTAATTTCTGAAATAGAGCAATTGCAGCGTTACTAACGTTCAAAACCTTTGTGAAATAACTGGCTGTTCAACGATTCTGCATGATTGCCAATTACCTGTGAATTTCCGAGCGTTTCTCCATCTCCAGCGCGACATGTTTCCACGCCTCGGCGCACGAGCCAACGCTCTCCTTGCAAGCTTTTGTCAACTTCGTCCCAAGCTTTGCTAAGCATTTTGAGTAGTATATTTCTGCTTCAATTCTACAAAGAACCGATATAGTACATGAGTGTCTACTATCTGCGGAGTTTCACAATCTGTGACGGAAGCGAACATTCGTAGGAAATAATCGCGGTGGCGTAATGATTTGTTTTTACGTCTGCTCTCGTCTTTGTGGTTGTGTAAAAGCAGTGATAATGCATTCTCGGCCAATGGGAGGATTTCAATTTTTAGAGCGCGCGTTATTTGTGTCTCGCGTCTTGGCCCACTTGGCGGAACCTCGCGACGAGCTATTTTTGATTTTGTGGCCATTGCCGTGCCCTTACTTTCGTATGCAACATTATTTTACGACGTGCTCGACATCTGTATATCGCGGGGAAAGCTATAAGCGTGCGTGTGAACAATATAATATCAATTATACAGCATGACGAGAACTTTCGTATTGTCCCTGCGCTTGCGCCGACTGTTGTCTCGGACCGTTCGCGGAACACAGGATCGCTCGAGCGATTTGCTCGTAAACAATAAGGTATTGTTTTATAGTAATGTCTGGAAAGTAAACGTTACGAAGAAATGTCGATAAGATTGGTAATCTGGTGCGTGCACGACTTGCACTGAGGCTGCGCGCGCGCCGAGCGTGGCCGGCCGAATGATGCGTAACTATTTTACCAGTTATTAGAAAAAGTGATAGTACCGTTACTATGAACATTTTTATGCCGATTGCACCTATTACAATGCGTTGTTATCTGAACGGTTAGCTCGTTATTTATTTTGTGATCAAACTTTATAAGCAATATACAAACACAATAATGTTACTAAGCTTACGATTGAGTTACATAACGCTAAAACATAAAACGAAGGTGTTGTCTGTATCTATCATCTATACATCTTGCATCTATACAAATAAATAAAATTGAAGTGTCTGTTTGTAACGTCAAAATAACACCTTTTTACTAAATGCATATGAAAGTATATACGGTACATATAAAATTATTTTTAATTTTTGTCTGTCTGTCTGTTTGTTACAGCTAATCTCCGAAACGGCTGGACCGAAATTGACGGGACTTACACTGGTAGATAGCTGATGTTACAAGGAGTAACTTAGGCTACTTTTATTTTAGAAAAATAATTAAAAGATCCGCACAAAAATTTAAACCCATGAATTTTGCGCTAATCTCTGGAACTACCAGTCGGATTTGAAAAAATCTTTTTGCATTTAGTAGTCCAATTCTCGAGGATGGATAATTATAGGCTATTTAACATCACGCTACGACCCTTAGGAGCTGAGAAAAAAAGAAAACAAAGTAATAACGCACGCGGACGATGCAACGCGACGGGTCGGGGGACGTGTTACTTGTATTAAAAAATGTGGCTGTTATTTTAGTATCTTACGACTTTCACGCGAACGAAGTCGCGGGGCACAGCCAATTTGATTCAAACTAAACTCGTTGAAAATATTTGTTTTGCCAAAAGACCTTGACGGTTCTTCAATCAGTATGTGCATTAAAGTTAATATTAGGTACACTTACCTCTCTTGTAATATAGATGAGAGTTCTTTACTGAAGTCGCTGCCCTGTTTCACGTAGCGGCGGAGCTCATCGAAACCATTTTGGGCCTAAAAAGAAGAAAATCCTTAGATAAGATTGATATCTACATTAACATAAATGTCTGGGACATTATCATCATCATGATTCTCCTGTCCTTATCCTTAATTTATTTGTGGTCGGCGCAACACGTCTTCTTCTTCCATACTTCTCTATTAGTCGTCATCTCGGTAGTCACCCTCTTTCTAGCCATATCAACTTTCACAGTCCATCCATCGTTTTTTTGGTCTTTTCTTATGTGACCAAACCTGAAAACGCAAAAAAAAAAATCTGCTGTTCCCTACATTTTGGCGAGTCATGCGATCATAAAATATAAATGTATGGAACAGCTGTTTTTTTTTTTGCGATTTCACGTTTGGTTTGGTAGTAAAAGTTGTTCATAGTGATGAGTACAATGACCCCTTAAGAGGTTGTGCGTTATTTATATTACACCTTGTATATACGCAAATCATAAATAATAAGTAAATAGTTTCTTAGGATAGGTATTGCCTTCTATTTAAGTTATTGAGTTACTTCATAATTGCTAAAACCAAAGTAACTTGTTAATATGGAAAGCGATTTCTATTTTAGTCAAGTTTTGAATAAGCTAGGTAGTTCAATGATTGCAGGGTCCGAAAAAGGGATGGTGTTATCGGTCATGTATAGCTAGCTCTCTCTCGCGCACTGGAATTATGATGGCACTAGAACTTCATAATACGGCACCAGCTCCCTAATATTTCTATGCGGTTTTATCTGAATTGATTGGTACACTACTGATCCTCCTCTTGAAGCAGGTACCTGCGCTAGCTTTAGCTGCTGACGTGTGTGGACCAGCACCCTATCTGCGTAACACAATTTCAATCACAATCGGAATGATTTTGAAGGGTATTGCTAATCCATTGCTTCATATATTCAAAAAATTTGTCTACTGTGCAACTTAAAAAACGCAAAGAATGTTGAACAGTCATTTTCGCTACCAACTGACTGATTAAGTATTTAGTACCAACCTACTTAATTTTACGATGGCATGCGCATGAGTTATTCTCATAAAGTTCATGCAGCAGGAACAGTCACGAATCATAACATCACGCCTGTATTCTCCGAAGGGTTAGGCAGAAGTGCCTCTAACCCTATAGTACACCCACATTTCGCCAATTATATTTAAACCCCATTTAGTAGGAGGTGATCCTATTACCATCAACCGGGCCAAAACCAGACTCCGCCGGCTGTTACTGAGAAATTCCAGATGGAAAAACCCATTAATACTTTGCCCGACCCGGAAATCGAACGCAGGACCTCATGCTCACCAGTAGCACTTGCGACCATAAACCAACGAGGCTGTCACGAATCGTCACATTTTAACGCTGAATCCTCAAGTTACATAAGTAGCATCAAATTATCCTTCATTACGATGTCAAAGAGAATTAATCATCTAATCACACTGAGGTGAGGTTTTCCTCGAAGATAACATGTATTTTTTATTACGGCTACGACACAACAATGTTCTTTTATACTTAGTCGTTTTTTCCCATCATTATGGCGATGTAGTATTAGATATTATGTAGAATGTGTGGAGTAAATGCTGTGTGTAACTGTGCCATGCATAGAAACAGCTATGGAAAGTGTTTGCTAGTACTATTTTCTTTGCACAATAAGTTAAGTGCAGCAAATATTGGTATCTACATATAAATGTACCAGCTCTACCATAAGTAGGGGTAAATCAGTCAATGTTTGCTTCACTTTTCAGTGTCTTTAAGTAAGACAAAATTCTTCACACATCGGGTCGAATTGGAAATTTCGGTGATTATTGATTGACCGATCTGTGTTTTCGATCCCACTCCTAAGTAAAATGTTGCAACTAAATTGACACTTTTCTGGCCTAGCATTATTTCGATGACTTTGTGCTCAACTGCCATCAATGAACCCTGCATGGAAATATTCACCAGTCAGACAACGTGGTTTTAAGTACAGCACAACATTTTAAAATACAAAGCCATGGTGACAATGACAAGGCTGCTCGCGATCTCAAATGACAATAATGAAAGTCAGATCACAAACGCGATAGCTACAAATGATGAATGATGATGTTGATGACTTTAGAACATTGAGGCAGACATCTTCGGTTAGCTAGCCAAGTAAAAAATAATACATCGGCGAGAACACAGCCTGTAATTATGTACGTTTGCCATCACTACAACTTATCATGGCAGTAATACTTCACTTTTTGTCACTTGCATCATAAATACAAAGCACAAACTGTTTATTGTACTTTATGATCGGGAAATAAGGTTGATTTTGCAATGGGATGTTTAAAAGATGTCGTGAGTGAGCACAGCTAATGATAGCCAGCTGCCATTAGTATGTGTATAACTAGATGTATTGAAATTAATACGTATATTAGTATCTATAATTATGTAGCTTAAGTTGTTCTTGTTGCGGCTTCCCTTTGGTTTGTTTTGGTGTTTCGTCACAAATAGTCAACAAACTGGTCACTCATGACTGGTTAACATTTGCACCGCTGCGTTGGCATTCGGCGTGAGCTATTCGTTCATGGTACGAGAGAGTAAACACCTACTTATTTAACACAGATATACAGGGTATAAGGGACAGCCCTCCGCAGACTGATGGGGTGAATTCAGTATATGATACTAAGATGACCGGTACATTAAATTATTTCAGGAACGTTATGAGAATCCAATAACCCTAATTTGTTTTATTACCTCACACGCAATGTATCGTTGCGTAGCGAACGGCGGCGCATCGAGCCTTCGGCCGCCGAGTATTTCAACATCCATTGCTGATTTTCTTTTTATTTTAGCTGTTTTATTTACATAAATGGAGTGCTGCGCACAGAAAATGTAATTTTACATTGAATTAAAAGAATAGTAACTGAAAAAACGATAAAAAAAAAAAAAAATTTTTCCTGAGAATATTTCCGGTGGAATTTGATTCAAAATAAGGAGTTGAATGCACCCCTGTTAGTTTGCGGAGGGCTGTCCCTTACACCCTGTATAGAGTATATTAGCAGCCCGTGAACGTCCAAAAACCTCCTGAAATATGTACTTACAACCTACTTAGTAATGTAGGCAAATTACGCAAAGGAAAACTTTAACCAACTAAAAATATAGGAATTATTTGACAATATTTATAGCATAATTATTAATATAGGATGATGCTTAAATTATTAAACCAGCTGTTATTGTTTAGCCTCGAGCGCCTCTTTCAAGGAAGGAAGTTCCGTACAATTAGAACTATCAGTGCTTGATCGGTTAAATCGGAGTGTTTTGAACAATTAGGATCCTTTAACGTGTGCGTTAATTAATATGAACTTCAGTTTTCAATGTCTAGGCCGGTGAATTTATGAACAATAGCCAGTTCCTAATATCCATTAAGGGGGAAGCGCTAAGGTAGCCCGCGAAATAAAAAATTTCTTACGATTTTTGCAATTTGCAGTTCAGTGTCTGGGTGTATATTGATTAAAGTGTGATTCGCGACCGTAACAAATATATATTTACAGAATTATAATCATAGAATCAGTAATACAATTCCTTAAGTTAGTATAATCCTGAAATATGTAGTAAGATTTCATGAAATAGTCATTCAATAGAATTACTTGGTCTTAAAGATTTGTATTGATGACTTTAATTATTATAATTCTGTAAATACATGTGTTACGGTCGCGAATCATATTCTAACCCTTCGGGGAAACATGGCGTGATGTTATGATGCAGGCGATTTGTGATGGGCGCGATAGCTTATTCAGCGAAACAAACAAGTAATTGGCGATTAAGCAAACACTTGTTAAGGTAAAAACTAAAACAATACATTTCATGTGGTGGTTGCCCGTACAGATAACGTTTTCTTTACCAACCGTACCATTTTGAAATGCCTAACAATATGAACATAAAATAGTAATTTGGAAGCATTCTGGAGGCAATTGGACTTGTAACGCTAGAACTATCTAGATACTATTTACTATGAGAATTTGGTACCAATTGAAAAACGAAAAACCTATCCAACGGCACAAAGTAATTTCATATTATGGAATCGGCATAGCTTTTAGGTAGGTACTATTGAGTGTTGCTCACGCTTAAGATGCAACCCCAAAAAACTGTCATCTGATATAAAAAAAATTGCCAAGTGCGAGGCGGACTCGCACACACAGGGTTCCCTACCAGCGTACAGTATTTAACACTGTACGTTTTTTACTTTAGCAAAAAAACACGTTTCTTGTATGGGGAGGGGGGGGGGACCCCTTTAATTTTTTACTTTATTTTATTTTAATCATGTGTTGTTAGCGGCAATAGTCACAATCTGTGAAAATTTTAACGCTGACAGATGAACGGACGAACAGCGGGGGCTTAGTAATAGGGTTCCGTTTGGCACCCTACGGGTACGGAACCCTAAAAACCAACACGATGATGATCAACAACTAACTTCACAGTTCACAACGAGAACTAGGACCTTCTCATCTTGGGAACATCATTCTGCTGCCCCTAGATACTCGTAACATCATTCTGCTGCCCCTAGATACTCGTATCTGCCCATTGTACAGGCTTAGTTTTCAATAACCGGCCAAATTTTCACAGGGTGTTCTACCCATGAATATTAACAACTTTCACTGTGGGGCCAACTCTAAAATCACGAAAAAAAAATCTGCTGTTTCATACAAAAGTTCAACACCTACTCGGCCAAAATGTATGAAACAGCTGATTTTTTTCTCGCGATCTCAGAGTTGGTACTATAGTGTAAATTGTTCATATTCATGGGTAGATCACCTTGTGAAAATTTGGCTAGTGATTAAAAAATTGCCCTGTATAAGGGTTCGGTCCTATATACGTTGCTTCTTTCTTACGTCTTTTTCCGCCCTATTATCCCCATAATGATCCTATCTTGGGATTTCCCATCGACGAAAATGACGAATTTCTACAAACGTTCATAGTCATAACCTATGTCACTATCAGAGGCGATGAGCGCTAACAACTCCATTCCTACCGGCTTTCCTTTAGAGGATCGAAAAAGTAACTTCACCTACCACTACTGAAAAATACCACATTCAGTAATGTCTACGACTGCAAAATAATATATATTCCAACAACAACACAAATTGTTCTAAATAAGCCGGTGCCACAACGTCATAATCGTATTTGGACGACTATTTATAACTGAACAATGTCTTTTTCGGCTTCCCTCCTACGAAATGTCAAGCCTTGCCACTGGTAACTATGGGATGAATTTTCAAATATCCTTCCTTAGTGCTCAGCTTCATTGTTTATGGAACTCTTGACCAATATTTAATGCTTCGAGACCCAGCGGTTTAGGCTGCCTGTCCACTGAAGCGGAGAAGAGAGGAGAGGAGCAGAGCTGTGCCAATATTAACCAATAGAATCTAAGCTCCGCTTCAGTGGACATGGATTTGCAACTAGATAAAAAAATCATACATTTTAAATGCGGAGCGGAGAAACAGAGCAGGGAAGCGAAGCGGAAAAGCGCGGTGCTGCCGCATGCGGGGGAGGAATGCCGCCCGGCCGCCAGCTTCAAATGACTCGTCGCGGGCTCTCAGCCTAGCTCCGTACAGTCCGCAACTCCACTCCGCATTACACCCTCGCTCCGCTCCGCTTACTCGCTCCACTTCAGTGGACATTAGGCTGGGCATTGTCCGTCGGTGGAGCTTCACTTCATTCCTACTCGTAGTCATGTAATCACATTTATTATCATTTTGCACACAATTCATCTTTTCGTTGATCTTCCTGCCTCTATTCTTATACCCACACCCACACGCTCATTTTGGTAATGTTTCTTGATTAGCCAAGTCATTTTTGAGTGCTATATGGTTTGTCTCAACTTTTAAAAGTATTTATTTGAAGATATTTTTATGTGGATCACCTCCACACGCGAATATAATTAGCTCAGAAATGCTCAAGTGGTGTCTGTATTTATTGCTAAAGCTCCTTCGTCATAATTATGTTAAATCTGTACGTTTATTATTTTAGACTTATTCAGTTGGAAGCGCTCAATTTTTGAGGTAGACTAAGTGTATGGTAACAAGTTCGTGTTCCGTACCCAAAGGGCGCCAACGAGCGTCCGTCAGTCTGTCACAGGGCTGTATCTTTTGAACCGACATTAGTAGACATGAGAAATTTTCACAGAATTTGTACTACTATAGCCGATATAACAACAAATAAATAAAATAGAGTTTAAAAGGTTAAAGTGGGTCGCAATCCCCATACAAAAAACGTCAACTGAACACCGTAAAAAAAAATCTCGTGCACATGATGACCACATCTATTAGCAATGGTTATACTACAGCGGCCGAGCACTGCAAGCAAGAATAGTCCCTACGTTTACAGTTTTACGTTTCTCTGCTAGTACCTAGTCATATTAGAAACACATTAGGTCGTATAGGTATTTACATACAGGGTGGCAGAGACAACGACGCGCAATTTGTTATCATGGATTCAGTAAGTACTACACGATTCGTGACCCCGGCGTGGAATTTTTTTGCCGGTTATTAAAAAAAGAACAGCTTTTTCCTACAAAAGTGCATTACTTATGCGGTCAAAATGTATGGATTAGTTTTTTTTTTTTTAATAACCGACGAAAAATTTCAACGCCGGGGTCACGAATCATGTACCTACTGAAACCATAGTAACAGGTTGCGCATCGATGTTCCTGCCACCCTGTATACCTAATATCGTTCCGAGTATTCAATAACACTAATTTGCGAATAGATTCCTACAACAGTGTCGAAATAATGATAAATTAACTAACACATCAACGACGTGTATTTCCCTTAATTAAATCCGATTACCCGACTTTCGCGGAAAGATAACGTGATGTATTGCCGTTGCGTTCGGTTTTCCGTAGTGTTAATAGTTTTGCAAAGCGGGATAACAAACATCGGATTTGTCCGTCACTATGCAAGTGTTCTTGAAGACTTGAAAATAAACTGACATTAAGGAGAGTTTTTGTACGTTGTAATTTATTTTAGTAGTAGGAATCTAGTAATGGAAAATGTTGCGAAATATGAGCGAGGAAAACAGCAGATAATAAAAATTTGTGACAGGTATCCCTTCGTATGTTTCAAGATCAAGAGAGTAGGTAGCTGCAAAGAAAGTCTCCACAAATAAATCAAGGCAGTTCCTCTTTACTGTTACCTAATACTCAGGGCGCCCATAGTGAAAATATTATGCTTATTTATTCATCCATCCGCTCAGCAACGTTACATACTGCAGTACTTCACCGGCATTTTCTATCAGCTGTGAGCTGTCGTAATGAAAAGTTGTCTTCGTTGACACACCGCCATTACCGTACGCGCTTCGCTCACAGACAAATAGTTCTTTATGAACAAGTCACGCGCCACAGTGGTGTACATCAATGAATTAAATTATACCTACCCATACATTATACAAACGTACAAAACACACAATAACTTTCTTTACAAGGCGGCTTTCACTACATACAAATTTAGCCCTTAAGTGTATCGGCCTAAAGTTCAGTTTAGCGCTGGGTATGCCGCAGTGTTGATTTCAATATGGTTGGTGCGCATGATTTGAATGTCGAACCGCGCACGCGCTTCCGCCCGCCCCGGGAAGTGCGCGCATTATGAAATAGAAACGGACCGAACCCGAATTAGGTGAATTATGGTCTAAATAATGTTTTATAGCAAGATAAAAGCGATGATGGTCGTTCAACCATAATTATCCGGCCTACACAAGTCAATCTGCCTAGTCTTTTCCCTACTATATTGGGAACAGATACCAGTCTAACCGGATGCAGCTGAATACCAGTATTTTACATGGAGCGACTGCCTATCTAAACTCCACAACCCAGTTACTGGGTAATACGATACCCCTTGGTAAGACTGGTTGTCAGACTTTCGAGCTTCTGACGACCCGTAAGGACTGTCAGAATGACAGCAGGAACCAACGGCTTAGCGCGCTTTCCGAGGCACGGAAGGGTCTCGGTATGTAAAGTAAAGATCCATGGACCGACCGCGGCAAGCGTAGCTTAACCAGAAGCCCAATTCCCGTAACTAAAAACGTTCAAAATCTAGACGCAATCTCATCTCAGCGACAATCAAATGTCAAAAATGTAGGGATATTATAGGTATTTTGGACATATTGAGACAGATCAGACTGTGAATGTTTTTAAAATTACGAGAATTGCCCCCTCTGATCGATCGACCCGTGCGACTGTTATTGCTTAGCCACGAATCCGGCCTACACAAGTATGGCATAAATATTCAAGAAGCCTATTTCGATATTTTTCCTGCTGACGCGCGACTAGTGTTGTTGATAATAGTAATTGGGTAGTTTAATTCTAAGTAAGTAGGTATAAGTAGTCAGGGGAACGGGATAGATAGTGATTTGTGCTGCTGTTGCCAGCTCTTCGGAGTTCCGGTTAGGTACGCCGAATACTAGCTGTTCCACCAGTGAAATCATTTCTATTCTTGGAGACTATACCTTAGTATAGTAGGCTCTTTCTGTTTTTTTCGTGTTCGTTATATTATCTAGGCCGAATTTTATTTTCTTTTTTTCTTTTGCTCGCTTACTTACCTCTGTTGGTTTGAGGAACACCTCAAACTCATTGTTGTTTACCCCGGTAAACAATTAACAATGTATAGGAAACTGCCAACCCCATCCCATAATAAATTACAGACTATTGCGCCATCTATGATGGTAAAAGAACTTTCACTCGACAGTTTTTCTGCTAATCAAGTAAAAAAAAAATGTATTTTTCCATTGCTCCAATTACCCATAGTGATTACACTTTCACTCGCTAACAAACGAATTATTGTGGTCGAAGATACGCAGACATAATGACAGTTTTAATTCTTTTTTATTTTTGTCTTTTAACTGACTGTGTCTGGCAAACCAGGATAATGAATCAGATATTTAATAGTTTGTTTTCATAACATATATAATGACTGTTTGTCACGTTTCGTTTGCTTCTCTGAAAACGAGGTATTTGTAGGTACCTACACTATCTACATCTAAATGTGACCAATAAATAATTCGTGGTTTTTAAATCCCGGGATTTAAACGTCATTAAAATTATTCCGGGATTTTAGAGGAGGTATTATCTACTCCATGTTACTTCCTTCCTCGAAGTTTAGGCAAATTAGCACTACCTATTCCTATCACTGATGATTACCTACTCATAATGCAAGAGCTGCATAAAGACGCAATATTATTTATGCAGCTTGCGCCAGCCAAAGTTAATGATCATAATTTTTAAGTATGTGTACAATATCATTGCATTACATGATAGTGAATACGGTAATGGCTCATGCTATTGTTAAAACATTAAGGCAGTCTCACACGACGTGAAGCATGCATTAACCATCAGTTATGAATTTATGATGCATGAGACATGAGAGTGTTCTTCCTCAAAGGACGTCAGGATGTTTTAAAAGCAGGAGGCCAACCACCACCTCTTAAAGCAGTATTATTTTAATATTACTTCAGTGTGAGAAAGAGATGAAGCTATACAGGACGTCTAGCTCCATCACTTTATCTCTTTCTCACACTCAAGTGAGATTACAATAATACTGCGTTAAGAGGTGGTGGTCTAGCTCCTAGTCGGACAACAGCGAAAAAACGTTAATTAGACTTTTAAGTCCTTGTTTTATCTTCAAAAAGGACAGACCACAAGGAGAAATCGGGAAACCATGAGGGAAGACCTTGCGTTGCGAAAGTTAATAGTAGCTCTATCAATCGTTTTTGGTAAGTGTAATTTCATTATGACTTACCTTGAAATACAGAAAAGTTCTTTCTTGTTCACTACCTCAGCTAAAATTCACTCTTTATCTCGCTCGCACGATACTACGCGCGGACCGAGTGAGAGCGGGACTGAGTGCGGTGCTGGGCGGCAGGGAGTGCCGATAGTTTACGTAATTGCTTTTTACGGTGAAACTAATAGTAATTTATATTAAAAAAAAACATAAAACCTGCTTTATAGTTAGTTCAGTTAGTATGCAAAGTTTCATGATCTATTTTGAAGTATTTTTTGAATACCAGCGGTTTATTGTTCGGTTTGGAGGTAACTTTGGAATTTTTTTCTATCAAGAAAATTTTATGGAATCGTGTTTTCGGCAAACACAGTACTTAACATTAATCCTCAACTCTACCATATATTTATTTCAAAATTAAAGTTGCAGTATTTTCGACATTACGGAGGATCATGCTAAGCCATTTGAGTATATAGCGTATAGGTCTTTAAGTCTTAAAATAGACCATCTGCAATCAATACAAGACGTTCTAGGTAGATACAATGTCAGAAAGAAGATTCCTAAAAAGCTTTATAATCGGCTATACTCAGTCAGTAGTCAATGCCAGTTTGCACAAACGGTTGAAGCAATCTCGTTGAGCATGCATTTACATGAAGCCTTCACAAACAATGATTGCACGGTGTTATGAGCACACTGTTACAATAATTACATATTACATTCATTTTGACATGTCCGACATTCTGTGTGAGTGTGCTGTTGATTGTATCGTTAGTTTGGTGGTTTTAAGGTCCCCACAGAGAGGCGCAACTTGACTCTAGTAGAATAATTTCTATGAAAACTTCTTGGAAATTGTTCTTCCAGAATCGCCATGTCGCGCCTGTCCGTGGGAGCTTTTATTCGCGAATTCTGAGAGGACGTCATCGGTTAGATCCTAGGAACGAGGAACTAGGGTTTTCAGGATTAACATGAGGATTTCTCAGTAACTATGGAAATAGGTCCGCCTACACCTTACATGGGATTATGGAAGTTAAACGTAACGGCGAAATGTGGCGTAATACACGTAAATCAGCTTGCCACTTCAAAAAAAAATCAACTATTTCCAACAAAAGTGCAATACCGTACAATCAAAATACATGGACCAGTTGATTTCTTGTTTAATAATAACCGACGAATTTCTACGTGGGTCTAGAATTATGTGCCGAATTCACGGTAAAAGATTGCGCGTCAATCCGCCGATGTCCCTGCAACCAGTGGTGCTATTCTGTAAAGATCCCACCGTGAAAATTTAGGTGAAGTGAGCATGATGTGAACTGTCATCCCACCTTACTCTACTAGGAATTGAGCTCACTTCAAACTCACTTCACCTAAGTGCTCACGGTGACGGTGTGATGTTTACTGAATAGATCGGCTGTATGTTAACAGTTTCTAAGATACTTCTCACAGGAGTGGATTTAGTGGATGTAACTTAGAACCCCTATTAGGTATGTATCCTACAGGAAACAGTAATGATTCACCTTTGTGGTTTTAGTCAAAAGCATATAAGTTATGAGGATAATATTTAACATTTTAAAGTGTATGATAACGAACCTTATTAATGGGAACAAACACCTATTCACACTACAATTAACGTTAGTATCTATAGGTACAAATATAATAAAGCTGAAGAGTTGGTTTGTTTGAGCGCGCTAATCTCTAGAACTCATCATCTGCCTAGCCTTTTCCCAACTATGTTGGGGTCGGCTTCCAGTCTAACCGGACGCAGCTGAATACCCGTATTTTACATGGAGCGACTGCCTATCTGACCTCCACGACCCAGTAACTGGGTAATAAATACGATACCCCTTGGTAAGACTGGTTGTCAGACTTTCGGGCTTCTGACGACCCGTAACGAATGTCAAAGATCCACGAATGACAGCCGGGACCAACGGCTTAACGTGCTTTCCGAGGCACGGAGGAGTCTCGGTATGTAAAGATGGTCACCCATCCACAGACCAACCCCGGCAAGCGTAGCTTAACCTGATGGATCGACCCGTGCGGCTGTTATTACTTAGCGACGAGCTCCTCTCTAGAACTCTAGAACTACCAATCCGATTTGAAAAATTATTGTTGCATTTGATCTTACGACTATCAGCGGACCGAAGTCGCGGGCAGAAGCTAGACAGGGTGCGGAGGGCTGTCGCTTACACCCTGTATAGTACCTTTCATTTTAAATACATTTAATTTCTTTCTTTCTTTATTTTGTCGAATATATAGACAGACCTATGTTGAAATCTAAATGATATAGGTTCTTATCTACAAACTATATATTCATTCGCAGGTTAATGATAACATCGATAACGAATCATCAATGTAGAGTTGTAGACGTTTGCACGGAGCACACCTTATTAAATACCCAGGTACGATAGACTTAGATACCTACATTGGTTACTTATCACTTTGCGGTATTAGACTGTCTATGTTACTCAAATACCTATGAATGATTCGAGATAGGTCCTACCCACACTACCTACTACCCTACCCGACCGACTAGGCCTACCTACCTTATCTATAAGGAAATATCTGAATATTTATCACCGTAATATTTTGGCGAGCTTACACATCACATAACATCACGCCTTATTTCCCCGAAGGGTGCAGAGGTGTACCTATAGTACACCCACATTTGGCGAGCTTAATAACTAAATATCATAATTCTCCTGTCCTTATCTCAATTTGCGTCGGCACAACATGTCTTTTTCTTCAATACTTCTCTATTAGTCGTCATCTCGATTGTCACCCCCTTTCTAGCCATATCTTCTTTCACACAGTCCATCCATTGTTTCATTGGTCTTCTCCTACTCTTATAGCCATCCACACTCATACTCTCAACTTTCCTCACATTTTACGCAATAATCATTTATGGAAAGGAACTCCGAACTTATTGTGAACTAATTTCATGTTTAGTTGATAAAAGATGTATCATAATACAACCAATAATTTCTGGACACAGTATGGTCAGTATGTTCGGGATGACTAACAGACGGCGCGTGCGCTAGTGCATTCGTTTTCTCTTTCATCCAATATTCCCATGCTTCAGATTATTAACCTGCCTGGCATGACATTGACATAATGAATCGATGACCCCGAAGGTGATGCGTTTTCTTCAGTCATCAGATTCTGATGACTTGCACGCACCGGCTTTTAGGCATGTAAAAACCCTTTTTTTTTCGAATAATTTCAGCGTGTTTGTGTTGAGACAGTATTTTTGGGATCCAGCGGAGTCAGCAAGCAAAAACAAAACAGGAATGAAACGTGTGTGTAATCCAGTGGTGTAATAGGCTAGGATCATCAAAATATAAAAATCTATGGGTAGGATTATCTGTCTGTACTCTGTCTGTAGTCACAAGATAATCCAAAATTCGCCGGTAACACTGCTATGATTACATTGTAGGTGGTTTTTAACCGCACGTCAATGTGTCATCCGAAAGATTAATCCTTATTACTCATCGAAACAGCTGGACAACTAGACCGAAACAGCTGGAAGTCATCTATCTGTCGCAGCCAAGCAGCCTAGCATTTGGAAGTACCGCACCGCTCGCTTCGCTCGCTCGGGTCGCGCGCTTTTGGTCGCAGTTCTAACCTATCCTAACCCATTTGGTCGGGGTGCCCTGGCTTAGTTACTGCGACCAATTCGGCTCGTACGTTACAGCTCCAACCTAACCTATAATTATTGAATGCGATGCAAAAAGCGATGATACAACTATTTTTTATTTATGAACAGAAGTCTTTAAATAGGTACCAACTTCCACGTTTCTATCTTCAAAAACAACGAACATCCATACTAACTGTCAACCTCTTTCTCTCGAATTTTCAAAATTCTTTCCTTAGTACTCACTTTTGTAAAAAGAACTTTTGTGCAAAATTTCATGCTTGTTCTAGACCCAGCGGTTTAGGCATCACGTTGTCTGTCAGTGAATGAATGAATGAATGAATTTAAAGATTTGTTTTAAGTAGATGGGGTCAGGCCTTTGCCCAGCAGTGGGATGATGCCGGTTAAAAGTAACCAGTATTACTCACCCAATAATAGTCCTTGAACACGGTGTTATTAGAAGACCTGAGGTTGATCATGTCTTCCAAGGTGTTCTGCCACCGGTCCATCCCGGCGGCGATCTTGTTGGACACGTTCTCCCGGTTCATGGTACCCTCAGCGTCCTCGTCCTTGGGCGCAGCATCACTGCAGCTCGCTTCCTTGCCCGCCTGACTGCCTGATGATGATGCTGATGCTGACGAGACCGGCTCCCTGCCCTCGCGACGTGTGGCACTGAATGTCCTGAAAAGAGAGAGAGATCCCATAAATATAACGGTCAGGTCAGGTCAACTTTGATGTCTTATTTAATATTATTAATACATTATATTTACAACGGCTTGGTAATTATGAAACTCGTTATAAATTGTCTATAGTTATTTATCTTAATTAAAACCTACATTTTAATGTAAATGCTTGTTTAATTGCAATAAACATTAATTTAAAAAATATTATGTAGGTATCGGAAGTTACTTTTAGATTCACGTTGCACTTGGATGTTGAAGTTTCTGAACTTTTTAAGGCATAGTCAGATTGAGCGTTTATCGGAATGCTAGTAAGAAACTAAACGCGTCCGCTGACAGGCAAGCAGTGAAGAGATGTGAATCATACTTCCTGTTGGTGGATGCGTAATATTTCTTACTCACCGTTTCCTATAATTATGAGCATTTATTTGAACTATATTGAGAAACTAATATAGTATTGGATTTCACTAGTCTGTAATATAATAGCTGGATTAATTGTAATTTAATTTAGTACACTAGTGTAAATATGTAGTTGTATAATAATTTACGATTGTCTATAAGCATTTCATTACCCATTAAAAGTAGATTGGGCGCATGCGCATAAATGCATTTAGAATTAACCTTTTATTGTCTGATCTCTGTTCTCACTGTGCCGTTATTTTGGTAGATAAGATTGTATTTTCACCTAAATCAAAGTTTCTAACTAAGCCAGCCCTGCTGCGGGAAAATAACATTATAAAATCCATTTGGATGATAAAAAACACTTGTTTATTTTAGCTTCACACTTTAATGTCGATGACTCGAGAAAACAATGAGCCAACAAAAATAAAAAATAAAAACAAAAACATTCTAAAAGTTGTTTCATAGTAATTTGAGGCTAGTTAGAGAACGCATCAAAAACGGTAATGTACTTAGTAAATAACTTTTCATTAGGTAATAGTAAATGACGTAATATCTACGTTACACACACTTGGGTCGTGAGTCGACGCAGACGCAAATTAGACAAAATACAGGTTTTATAAAGTGATTACTGCAATCGAAACCGATGCGTTTAAAGGTGCACTCAACAGATTCTATCAGAAACTGGTGACGTGTAAGATTTAAATGGATTTTATTAGTCTCACCACCTGCATGCCCTTTCCCAAAAATGTTGGGGTCGGCTTCCAGTCTAACCGGATGGAGCTGAATAACAGTATTTTACATAGAGCGACTACCTATTTGACCTCTGCAACCCAGTTACTGGATAATACGATATACCCCTTGGTAAGACTACTTGTCAGACTTTCGGGCTTCCGACGACCCGTAACGACTGTCAAAGATCCAAGAATGACAGCCGGGACCAACGGCGGCTTTACGTGCTTTCCGAGGCACGGGGGGTAGGGGGGGGGATGTGGGGGTGTCCGAGGCAGCGGCCACACGTGTGCGACGAACCCATAAAAACGCATGAAAAAGCATGTGAACTGATTGTCGCTGGGCTACCGGTGGCTGTGCTCGGTGACTCGTTTGCGCCGAGCCTAATTGTTAAAACAAACAACGATCACTATGTGCCTGATTTGCAGTATTTTACCCATAATTTGTTTTTAGTTAGCTGGATAATCTGACTAAGTTAGTGCACACACAAAGATAATGCAGACGATTCCGGTTACACAAAGTTTTCTGATGAAGTCAGTTTTATGAGTTTACGTACGATACAGCCTGTATAATTTTTACGAGTCATGGATTTTTTTACTGGTCTTCCCAAGTTAACGGTGTACCTAGCTAATGTAGCTGTGCATAATTAATTAACCAATGATAATTAATTAGTATGTTTATGCAATGTAGTCATGCGTAATAATGATGATCGTGGTGCCATCTCTTTTTGTTCCTTCTCAGAAATTTTATACACTTTCGCTCAAATATTACAGAGAATCTATGACACGCATGGTGACTCAAGATAAAATGATCTTCGTTATATGCCAAAACAATCATTATCTAATTAAACGTAAAGGTTTAAATTGCGCAAAGATAAAAGACGAAAAAATAGCACTACGCGTGTGATCTTAGTCTCCATAATTAGTTTCATTTTGTTTGCAAACCTTTAAGTAGGACGATTCGTCATCATTAAAATGCCAGCTAAATTACGGAGCAAATCTCTAGTGATGGCCCAAGTCCATACTATAATAAATAATTATTTAAGTTTGAGGCTCTGTTTTGCGAATTTAATCGGGTGCAGCATGATTTCCGTCAGGTGCAGCAATATTCGAGTTTGTTGTGCTCGATTCGAATTGTATTCGTCCAACGATTTTACAAAAAATATTAAATCGATTAGGTATGAAGACTTAAAAACACACACACAACACAAAGAAGCGAGTAAAAAGTGGCACTCAAATAACAACGTGTTAACGTAAACTCCCGTACTCGATTACTTCGAAAAACAGCTCTCGATAGCATTTACTCGAATTACTCGAATCACAGCCCTACGCAATAGCAACAGGTTATACTCCATTTCGCAACGTCCCAACCAACACACACGACCTCATAATGATAAATAATAGCACTTAGCACTTCGGATGGCTCTTGATGATCAGCTGTTTTAGACCACACTCTACTCGAGACGCTGTGAAGGTCGGATACCATTATCGTTAATGTAACTCCTATAATCAGAGAGAATGGTTAATCGCATAATCGCTTATTTTAATTATATATTCTACTCGTATAGTGTTGTTGAGCCCCAAGGCTCAACGAGGGGCAGATTTTGCTGGAAGCAATGTACCAGTTTCTATTTTAATCTTAGCTTGACACCAATACCGAATGGCTGCTATAATGAAAGATCAATTTATTTAAGCTTAGTGTATCGGAGCCCGGAAATAACTCGCGAAGTGCTGTCGGTAATGACAATGGATTTAAATATTTTTAATACCCATGCATTAAAAAACCAATCATAGATTTTAAAGTACAAAAACTTTAAGTGCAACAAAAACTAGTTGGAATTGGAACCCATTTTTAGTTATTCGTTTCCGCTTAGATGACCGAGTGAAAGAAAACAACTTAGGGCTGATTTCACCAGTGAAACTGAACGCGATCAGCACATCTAAGGCTCGGCACAAACGAGCCTCCGACCACAGCCACCGGCGGCTGTCGCCTCTTCCTGCGGTGTTGAGTACTGCTGTAGCGGGTGGCCTGCACCGGCCACCCACGACGTGTTCGACGAATCCATACAAAACGTATGAAAAAGCACGTGAACTGCTTGTCGCTGGGCTACCGGTGGCTGTGGTTGGTGGGTCATTTGCGCCGAGCCTTAACTGCGTTCAAAAGCTGTCAGTGTCAATATTCCCGAACAATGATGACACTGACAGTTCTTGAACGGGGTTAAGCGTACTTAAAAAAAACGTTCAAATTCAAGTCGCAATCTCATCTCGGAGTCAATCAATGTCAAAAACTTGGCAAAAATCTAGGGAAATTAGAGGTTTTTTTGACAGATTGAGACTGACATAAGAATGCGACCGTTCTTAAAAATACCGATCGCGTTTAGTTTCATTGGTGGAATTCGCCCTTAGTTACGTCAAGACTGTTATCATTTAAGTGCGAAAGTAGCCCTGACTCTAATTATGGCAGCGAAACGCGAGCCGATAGAAAAATATTATGACTGTAAGTAAAACGTTTAGTGTAGGGCTGGGACATTGTCGATTGTTTGAATTACAATGATTGCATAATGGGTGTTTAAGGATTGAGAACATAAATCAAAACTAGAAGCTAGCCCATGTTTTGTAAATTAATATCAATACAATACCTACGTACTTAGTTCATCTGTCACTGTATTCATTTTTGAACGTCAATCCAACTTATTGCTTCCATGAACTCCGTTTAAAACAAGCATTTAATATTTTATTTATTGCTATTGTTTTGTATTGTGCTTCAAGTCTATATTTTAGTCTGTTTAACGCCTTATTATTATCATTGCTATTTTTACTGTGTATTTCAGTAGCTAGCGAAATATGATGAATGAATTTCCGGTTTGATTGGAAGCTGACCCCAATATAGTTGGGAAAAGGCTAGGCAGATGATGTATGTTGTGTTTTTTACAAGCTTTTATTTAACTTGCCTTGTCAGTTAGTATGTATGGGTAAAATCTTGTAAACTGAATTAAAACAACTTCCTCTTACCCTACGGGATTGAATTTTTACATATTGGATCAGTTTCGAAGACGATGCATTTTTGTGATGCATGATCTGATTCTACATCCAAGATTGGCTCCATACGACGGAACTCCTCAACGGTCAACGGTACAGACGTGAAATTTAATAAACACATTTAATTATGATATTCCATTCTAAAGTATGGCAGATAATGCAACTCGGTTGGCTTCACACCATGACTTGTGTAAAAGCGAGTTTGGGTTCATTGGGTTTGTCTTTACAAGTACCTTTCAAGTGATAAAACAGTTATATTTATACTAAATAGAATGCAAGTAAAAACTTTTTCAAAACAAGCTTATGTTGAACTAAAAAGTACTAAATAAACTTACGTAAACATAGAACTTTAATATTTCATAAAAGCCTGAGGCGTGAATATCCTTCTTACACTTTAAGATAAGCTTTCAAGAAAATATTAAAGTTCTATGTTGACGTAAGTTTTATTTAGTACTTTTTAGTTCAATAAAAACTTGTTTTGAAAAAGTCTTTACTTTCATTTTATTTGAACTGAATGAACTTTAAAAAAGATGGAAACAACAATAGACCTATTGCCTCCGTCTGAGTGAGATTGAATAGTCATCTTGTTTCCATCTTTTTTAAACAGTCGGGTTTTTGATGTTTTTTTAAAGGTTTTCACTTACATTTTTTCATCGAGTGTTTATTGTTGCGATGAGTAGAGCATGAAGATACATCTGCCTCCTACGTGATATATTATACAGTCTCGTTAGGTTAAACGAGGGACTTATTGAGGGAGGGTATTCAGTATTCGATTCTCGTCCCAAATATGTAAAAAACATAATTTTTGTTTAGTTTTTTTAGTTACCTTAATTTTTGGCGCAATTGTCCAATAAAATACATACATTACTCATGAACACTGAGCGCGCAAGAAGTGAACTTGTAAACAGTAAAGTAATCATGCGGCACGACACGTGGCCGATCCTAGCATTCGGGGTCAACGACAACGAACCACGTGTGAATTTTGACCGCTGGTTTTTGTCTAGCGCAAGGGTGCATACACGTTGCGAGATTTTTTGCGAAATTTTTGGTATGGTTCTGTTTGTTATTTATCAGTGTTTTTTTTATTCATATTTTTATTAGTATCATGTGAGCATGAACTATTGTGGGTTTGAATACGTTCCTCGTTTAAACTAACATACTATATATTATATACATACATAGAAATGATAATTTAATAAAACCGTTTACCAAGCGTGTTATTACTTTTTTTGGCAAGTGATAATGATTAACAGATTTTATTTACGGCCATCATGGGTCTCAGGGAGAACAAGTTACTTAATGGAGCTCTGACATTTTTTATCGATATTACTCAATAAAATTTTCGACTTCCGCCAACACTGCGACTATTAAATAATAACGATACCTACACTACACATTTTAAAAAGTCATTTCCATAGTTTTTAACGAACGATGGAGCATTCCGGTTTGGAAACAATGCCGTTTGGATAATGCAGTTCTTTCCACTCAATGAGCACTTTGTGTCCTAGCTATTCATTTTACCTAGGGCCATTAGCTCTGAAGGTGATAGGTTATGAAGCCAGTTCATTTGGAACGGCTGTTAATGTTATTTAGCCCAACTTTACTTTGACTGTTTAGACTTTAGAGCATTGAATATAATACCATAAACCCTTCCGGCCTATTCTGTAAAAATCTCGCCGTGAAAATATAGGTGAAGTGACCTGTCATTCCACCTGATGCTAGGGATTGACACTATTGACAGCTCACTTCACCCAGCTTCACCAAAGTTTTCATGATAGGCAGGGTTTATGGTACCTATTATTCAATTCTCTACAGCCTATGTAGTACCATCGCGTTACTAAGGCTTTTTTTTTTTTTTTGTGGATGGGAAATCATCAAATGACTTCTCCCGCTCTGGGCGGAGCGGGAGGGCGTGTCAGACTTTTACTGACTAAAACCCACCCGTGTTCCTTCTGTTGCCTGTGCCGGGGCCACGGTAACTCTTTCGAACATCCCGCAACCCTAGCTGGCATCGGCCCTAGCGGACCCCGTCAATAGTGCTGACATCTCTTTGAGGCGCGCGTGGAACACGACGCGCCGTCGACTCGGGCTTGGTCCTTACCGGACGGCGAGCTACCCATTGCTCGCCATCCGCAAGCCCGCGCCTACGGTGGCCGGGAATCGGCTGCCAATTCCCGACGCCCAGGGCGTCCTCTGCGGGCGACTAGGGACGTGAGGGCGCAAAGCTTGGCTCTCCCTCACGCGTCCCGCCTCCTCCTTCACGAGCATTACTGCTTCGCAGAAGGAGGTGATGGCTGCCCATGTACTCTCGCTCCGTACCATGGCCTGGACCAGGGCCGGACGCGAGAGATCGCCGCCGCCGATCGCTTCCGCGAGGACACGGCGGTGCTCCGCCCAAGCCGGGCAGACCTCCACCGTGTCCTCCGGGCGATCCACACAATGGTGACACCCGGGCGTTTCCTCCCGCCTTATCCGGAACAGGTACCTCCCGAAGCACCCGTGTCCGGTGAGGACCTGCGTCAGGCGGAAGGTGCGGACGCCGTGGCGCCTCTCCAGCCACTCCTCAAGCGTTACTAAAGCTAAGGTTGAAAAGTGGTTTACCGCAAATGTCCGCGATGGTACCTATAGTGTATTTATGGTCTAAGAAGAGTCACAACTCGGAAAGAGGCTTCAAGAATTGATTTCATTGAAACCTTGTCCATTCTTTTTAATATTAGTATTAGAATGCTAGCAGGAACTATCAGAGTAAATGCTTTTTTTTGTAGGAAGCTAAGCTAAATTGTAATCTAATTCTATTTGGTAGAATCACCTTTTTCAAACTACAGCTCCTACTTTCAATTCATTAATGGTTTATGTTACGTTTGATGACATTTGATTTTTTATAATAACGTTGGCTAAAGCTACTCTTTGAGATCACGGCAGTGTCTCTTCAGTGACATTAATTTCATTCTGCTACAGCCCACAAGTTTGTATCAATGACAGATAAATATCAAAGGTCTCTGTCATGAACACGGCCCTTTAGGCGAACACTTTTCAGGAATCTGCAGTAAAATGTCACACGTCCAGCAGACCTCATTATATACTCCTATCCATAGTACTGCTTACCACACGTAGCCCGGAGCGAGGCGTTACTATTGCTCATAATATTGCGCAGCACCGCCGTCCGTTACATAATGTACCCGCTTCGACCGTTCGCGTTGGCAACACTACGTCACTACCCACTATTTACCACTTGAACCTAGGGTTGCCAGCAGCAAAAACAGCAAAGGTGATAAATCTAGTGAACTGCGTGCTTTTTTGTGCTGTTTTTGGAATTGGAACGCTTTATAATTTCGTCATGTCCGTCTGTGCGCCCGTCCGACCAGAAGTCAAACAGTCATTTGCTCGAAGACTGTTGTCACTATATCGACGAAAATTGCAGAGGTGTATTTGTGCGCCGCTAAACAATGGTGTAGTGAAATTAGGGGTGGCACTGCACACTCCCCATACATCTAACAGAGGGATGAAACAAATGCAATACACATGAGCGTGTGGGGTCTCGTTGGATCACATAATTAAAAAAATTACGATGTTTCTAAGTGACTTAGTTTGAGAGTTAAGGGATGTTTTCGGTTACAACCGCAGTATTAACTTTGTTTTTCATAGTTTTACCGAGTAATACAATGAAATACGTATAAACTTATTTTTGCGGCCTGTAAAATCAAACTATACAAATATAAATAAAATTGAAGTGTCTGTTTGTAATATCAAAATAACAGTTTTTAGGGTTCCGTAGTCACCTAGGAACCTTTATAGTTTCGCCATGTCCGTCCGTCCGCAGCTTAGCTCAGAGACTGTTAGTGCTTACTAGAAAGCTATAATTTGACACAAAGTGGTAACATAAAATCATGAAAAAAAAATTTTTTTAGGGTACTTCCTGTACACGTAAAGCGGGGATGTTTTTTTTTCTCGTCTACCCCATGGTGTGGGGTGTTGTTGGAAAGGTATTTTAAAAATATTACGGGCTTATGAAGACATTTTTTCGATTAAGGGATCCGTTTCTGAAATATTAAGCTTTAAAGTGCTAATTTTTGTTAGAGTCAAGTGCCCCCCCCCCCCCGCACCGCCAGCTAAACGGCTGGTTTTGGATATGTGAAAAAATTCACGGTAGTAGTATATACAACAAAATTAAAAGGAAAACTATCACAGCTAAGAAGGCTTTAGATGTTAACGAGTTATAGTCGACCAACTTACATTTGCAGTTGGAATGTATGAGAGAACATGTTTTTCAACTACAAGGCTAAGTTTGTTCTTGGGATAAACTCATCCCAACTACGGGACCCTTCATTGTGCGTGGTCCGACACGCACTTGGCCGGTTTTACTAAATACATATCGACGGTTAAAAGATAATAGGGCACAAGGGCATAAGCGACATTTTGGTCGATAATGAGTTAAGAATGCCATCCTACTTAAAATTTTCCGCTTTGTAGGATGGCATTCATAGCTCATTTTTGACCAAAATGTCGCTTATGCACTATTCTCTTTCAACCGTCAGTATGAAAGCATACATAGTACTTATAGCAAAAAAATCATTTTTTTAATTATTGTCTGTCTGTTTGTTCCGGCTAATCACCGAAACGGCTTGATCGATTTGCAAGGGACTGTCACTGGCAGATAGCTGATGTTACATTATAAGGAGTAACCAAGGCTTCTTTTATTTTAGAAAAAGAATTAGGGTTCCGCGCAACAAAATTAAAACCCATGAATTTATGAAGAAATAGCGCGGGCGGGCGATGCAACTCGGGGGACGAGGGAGCTTTATTATAATGTGGCTATTATTTTAGTATATTGTGTACCTTACGACTTCCACGCGGACGAAGTTGCGGGGCACGGCTACTACGTAAATATACATCCAACTACCCGCTCCAATAGCAAAATTAGTCGACTGGCGCGCGCCGTACCACGGCACGGCATTCTCGTCTTACACTATTGCTATTATCTTTTAAAATAAGCGCCCTATCTCTTTCGTTTTTATGTCAAAATGACCAGGAAAGACAGAGCTAACAATAAAATAAACCATTCTTCTAACATTTTAAACATCATAACCAAAAAATACGGAACCCTTCACAGTGCATGGTCCGACACGCACATGGCCGGTTTCTTATATCTGTAATTGTTGTGAAAAAGTCGTTAGATACGGGCAGATGACAGTATAAAATAAAATAACAAAAAAGCTGTTTTTTTTTTGGTTCTTTGCATCATCATGGTAGCTAGTTTGACAAAAAGTAAATAAAAAAATTGCATAATAATATACATATTATTACAATATACATATTTATTACAAGATTATTATTTTAAACTGTGTTTGACATATCTCGGGACTCTGGGGTCTCGGACCTTTGAAAGGTCTGCGAGGGGCCGAAGCCAACTCGCAGATGCCCCTTAGACAATTTTGTATGATGAGGAGGCACCAACCGACGATTATCCCTGTATACACAATGCAAGTGCACCCAAGGACAACCCCCGGTTTGTGCAGAACGTTTGCAGAACATGGAAATAAAAATTGGGCTATGGGTTTGGGTGGCTGTGGCTGGTTACCTAGCCAGAACTATGGAAAGACTATGGCCCCTATCTGACCAATCTTTTATATACAATACACAGATAAAACGGCAGGGGGTGACTTGCACATTCAAAAATGGGCCCCCGAAAACGGTCGCTAGTACATAGTGTCGTTGCGACATGACCCGAGGTGCTTATGAGGAGTGAAGAGGTATTCCATAGCTATTAGGACAAACCCAGAAGTACGGTCAAGATCCCTATCAGCATCTTACTGGAAACTTCCTCCCTCCGAGCACGTTTGCTGTTGCAAATCTCCACTCAAGCCGGCCAGTAAAGACAAGAAAGAGGTGGGTGCTCTGTTCCTCATCAGTGTTCACTCCAACCGGCCAATAAAGGCAAGCCAGAGGTGAGAAACAAGATTTCTGCCGGGACATGGGCAGCTGCGCTAGAGGTTCATGTATCTGCCTTATTCTAGCTCCTCGCTCTAGGCCTGTTTCGGCAAAGTAAATTCCACCGGCACCTACCGGCACAGACCTAGAGTTCAGGAGCGCGCAAGCCTCACCACGACGTCAATACGGCGGTGGGGTTCTAAGATTTATTATTAGCTTTATTTATAGACTTGTTGGTGACTTAAGTACAAATATAAGAAATAATAAAACAAACCTTTGAAAAAAATAAGCATCGATATTTCTTAGATTTATCTAGAGTTTGACAGCCCTATTCGCGGGTGACTATCATCCAATCATTGAATTTGACTTTCATCACTCCTTTGTGGTATTTAAAACCTGTATTTATAACAAAATAAACATTACAAATGTTGATTAAACCCTGAAATAATATTATCACATATTAAAGCAGCTATTATTAAAAAACAGGTGAGTTTGCCACCTGCATTTGTACCTATTCATTCGATGCATTTAATGCGGTTATGTTGAAATTTGTTTTGTTCAGACGCGTGAGCTTTGCAGAGTTTGTTTATCACAACATAGACACCGGAGATACAATAATATTACATTATTTATGTGTGAATTAAATAAACAAACTACTTTTGATATGAAATAAAATACAAATAGATGGCCTGTGAGTGGAGGAAACACAAGAACCGAAATAAAGATTGTGTAAAAGATGAAATGGAGAGAAAGGAACTGCAGTATCGACGTAGAGGGAATTATTCAAGAACAGCCGGTCTATTATGTTAAAATCTCACCGTGATAATTTAGGTGAAGTGAGCTTGAAGTGAGCTGTCACTAGTGTCAGTCTCTTGCATCAGGTGGAAAATGACAGCTCACTTCAACCTCACTTTACCGTTTTAAGTTTAGGTACTGAGATGACGGCTAATAGTGATATAGGTCTGTATAGGTTTAGAAAATAAGAATCCCTAATAATGTGGAATGGAGCAGGAGGATGATAAGAAAAATTCAAGTAAAATATAATATCGTTAACTTGTCTCATGTAATAGACAGGCTTAATATCTCCATATTAATAAGTGTCAAAGATATCATTAGTTACCGGTTTTGATTGATGTGAATGTACATACATGACGAATAATATTATGAATGACATCGATATTACTATTGAAGTATGTATTTTTATAATGTGTTATCTAATTGACTGCGATGTGTGGTAAGTAAATGAAAATATGCTTATAGAAGATGATAAGAGAATATAAGCACTTAGACGTAAACGAACAGTATGTTTTTGGCGGAAAAAATAAAATACTTTGACGAATTATTATAATAATGGACTCTAAGCCTTATAGGTAATAAAGGTTAGAGTCCTTTATTATAATAATTCGTGTTAGACATAAATACTTTTTTATTCTAAAAGGACTTACATAACCTACCTTTAAATATTAGTACCTTCTTCTTCTTTTAATATTAGTACCTTCTAATGGGACATACATTCTAATGGCTTAATCAACTCGGCAAGTCGATGGCAATCTAAACCGTGTCGCTTATAACTTAGCTAAGAATAACATAATAAAATTGGCCTATACTGTTCCCACTGCTGGGACACCGGAGTGGGTTGTAGTGCAGTCCACCACGCGGGCCCAGTGCGGATTGCTTGTTGTCACACGTTTTCGAATATTTGCTTCTAGGACGTGCCGGTTTCCTCAAAATGGTTTCCTTCTCCATTTTGAGAGCCGAAGTGATGAAATAAATTACACAATGTAGGTAAATTGCCTGGCTGGTAATTAATTTACCTGTCTGGCCGTCTGGGTTTGAACCCTTTGACCTTCACCTCGTAAGTCGGAACTGTTACCACTGGCCCCACGTGCTTGAGCTAGGACTAGAGGTAATGAATTAGTCAGTCGCGTAATAAAAGGTAAACGATATGTAACCAGCCATGTTCAGCTGCCTGACCTAGGTGAATGCGTAGACCTGCCTACGCATCGCATCAGGTTCAACCTATAAACGTAGGGTCTCCTAATTTAAACGTTAGCGAGGCTTAGCGTGGGCATAACATCGTTACGAAGTCCAAAGCGACTCTGAGCAGATATTTATTTTTTGTAGTATGTTTAATAAAACTATAGTAGGTACAGCGACTCATAGGGCAAGATTCACAGAGCGGACTTCGACTTAACTTAAATACCCAAGTAAAGTGGCGTTTCATTGAACCTTATTTTCACGCACATAATGCTCATATTCGTATATACAGGGTTATTTTAAATTGGTTAGCTAAACTCCGCAGGCACGATTTGTATCGATATCTAAACACAGATAATAAATAGGATTAGCTATGTAGTACCTAGAACAACCATAAGTCGTAGGGTGCGCGCACGACCTCTATTTGCCGTTTCTTCTAGTCGTACGAACGCAGGCTTACGAGCACCCCTACGTCGCTTTACTGGTCAATATAATAACATCTTTAATAATATTGACATCTTCGCTTTTCCAACCAGTAAATTTAGGGGCCTTGTTTGGCAACTGTTTTGGATATGACTCCATAATATTTAACTCTTAGACTGTATTTGTATAATTCCTTGTTTTAATTTATTATTTTTATTGCATGCCTTTTTAATTTTATCATTAACACATGTACTTTTATTACATTTATCAAATTGTAAGCGCACATCGCATTAATTTTATAATTTGTTTTTATGATATGTGGAAAATGTCGTGGGTTATACATTTACTCACTCTTTAACTCAATTTTTGTGTAAAACTATAATGTGTAACTGTTTATTTTCCCAAATAAATAAAATAAAATAATAAAAAGATTTGATGTTGTTTTTTGGGAGATCAACAACTGCTGTTAGTGTTGTTACTTGAATTATGAGTTGAGAAATACTGTTTTCTTGTTTTATCGTGTTTACAAAAAAAAAAAAAACTGATTTTTTAAAACTGATATTTCAAGTTATTACAATAACTGTGGTCGATGACCCCCACAATAAAATGATCAAATTAATTATTTTTAGTTTTATCATGTTTAGATATCGATACCCAATCCCGCCTACGGAGTTTAGCTAGCCAATTTAAAATAACCCTGTTTAAACGAATGTCAGCAAGCGTCGAATTATGTTCATATTCGCATGCGACGCTTACTGTACTCAGAAAACTAAGTCAAAATGCGATCTGTGAATCTTGCCCTTACTCAAGTGTTCTGCAGTGAGTGCAGTGATGACCTACCTACGGCACTGACATGTGGTCGTCCACAATGGGCCTCATTAGAAGGCTGAAAGCCACCTAAAGGGAAATGGAGAGGGCTATGCTTGGAGCTTCCCTACCTACGAAATCGAATCATAAATGAAGAGATCCACAAGAGAACCAAGGCAACCGACATAGCCCAAAGAATTGCCAAACTTTAGTGGCAGTGGGCTGCGCACATTGCTCGCAGAACAGATGGCCGGCTTTAGGAGGCCTATGTCCAGCAGTAGACGTCTTTCGGCTGAAATAATTATGATGACTCAAATAACCAAAGACAAGAGTATTCGATAAACTAGTACCTACATTAAATCGAAATGAAGAACTAGGGGTATAGATTAGGTGTTAAACCAGCTAAACGTCTACCTACCTTCCCCGCAAATCGTTAATGCTTTGGCGAAATGGATTTCCTATGCCCTAAGTGGCTACGAGTAGTCTTCGTAGGCGAACAACTAGGCAGACAACTTGTCACTTGGGTGTTGTATGGCAGCTTGCAATAGATTTGTTACAAATGTTTGTTACAACATATTATGGACTTAAACTAAGTTGTTTGTTACGCCTATTTCAAGGAAGCTTGGCAGATTTTAAGTATGAGTCACAGGTCACTATAGTAATTTCAGGAACGATTGATTTGAAGATGGAAATAAATATGAAATACATATATCTACTTGAAAGAAAGAAAGAATAATGTTTATTTGGACACAGTTTGTGAAACAACAAATAACGTTAAATACTTAATGACATTCTTTAATTCACTGGCAGACAACGCACAGCCTAAACCGCCGCTGGGTCTAGAAGCATGACATTTTGCACAAGAAGATGTGCAAAATGTTACAAAATCCTTCCTTGTGCTCAGGTGAGCACAAGGTAGGATTTTGAGAATTCATCTCGTAGGGGTTAAATAGGAGATGAAAGTTCGTATGGAAATTCGATATTTTGCCAAAGGGGAATCCCCATCATCGGTCGCACGGCTTGTCCAGAAATAAGCTCATACTACTTAGGTAAAAGATTTTAAATAATAATATGCTATCATAATGTTTAAAACGTTAGTGATTGGTCTAGATTTCTTGAATATAGGCCACGCATGCTGAACTGAAATATTATCGCATTGCAGATTAAACTGGCACTTTCTATAAAATACGTATAAGGCTAGTTCAGACGTGTGTACCTGCTTACTTTGTTAGTTTGTATTATATTAGCTCCATAACATAGTCATAATATGGAGCTAATAATACAAGATTTGTCAAAATAAATTGTCTTTATGAGCCCCTATAAGTAAACAATTTATTTTGAAAAATCATAAATATTTACAATAAAGATACAAGCTAAGATTAAAATATACAACATTTCCCGTAATTAACGCACAACCTCTTAAGGGGTCATTGTACTCATAACTATAAACAATTTTTATTATGGGACCAAACCTGAAAACGCGAAAAATAATCAGCTGTTCCCTACATTTTGACGAGTTATGCGAACATTAATGTAGTCAACAGCAGATTTTTTTTCGCGATTTCCGGTTTGGTCGCATAGTAAAAGTTGTTCATAATGATGAGTACAATGACCCCTTAAGAGGTTGTGCGTTAATTCCGGGACATGTTGTATATAGTATGTAAATTATGTAGTAGGTACTTAACATATAAAAAATAGAGAACAGCTCATTGGGCATCAAAAAATTCGTCCGCATCGCTGTCAATGGGAAAAGTGTCCAAAAGGCTGGCAGTGCTGATTCTTTGGTCGAAAAATACTCTATAATATTGTGTCATTATAGATTGCGAACAGAATAAATGAGATGATCTCCGTAATAAAACATAAAAAAATGGACGGTGATCAAAAGAGGACACATCTGTGCAAATGTTACATTGTGTACTTGTACATAGATGCACTAGATCTCGTGAAATGGAGGCAATGTAACGCGCAATATGCGGCTGCGAATAAATAGACATAGACACTTCTTTGTCGTGAAAACGTCTTTTAGCTCAATATATGTATTTACAATATTTCTGACTGAGAAAAACATGTAAGATTTCTACTGCTAATAACTACGAGACTTTTAATCTTGGTACATGCTAATATCATCTTTAGCCTCTCCAAATAAAGCCCAAAGTCCTAGTAAATACTGAACGTATATTTACGAACATGTTAAAATAGTTTCGTAAGCTGAATCATGGCATTATCGACTTTTTTCGATTTTGCAAAACTAAGATTAGCAATCTTGCGTCGCGTGTTGCACCTATTTGCAGAAGCCTTACGGCGATAGTAACGATTGTGTTACAAGTTAACAAAATGAATAATGCGTATATTTGAGTAGCTAAGATGGTTGTTTTAATCGTTATCATTGTTTGAACTTAGTATTGTTGAGAAAACGTGCAATTTCTGCATCAAATGTTATTACTAAAAGCAGCATAATGCAGAATCCATGTGATTTTACATTCCAGAGCAGTAGTGAGTGAACATTTTGGCCGAAAGCCAAAGGTTCAGTAATCTTTCATTACATTGAAAAGCACTCCACTCAACAATTTGCATTACATCAGATAGACAATGATTATCACATACTGACGCAACTGAAATAATGTAGAATCACATTTATTGCTCCTGCCCACAGTACCCACTGAATTCCAATGAAACTATCGTATGTACTGAATCAATCTGTCGAGCCTTTTCCCAACTATGTTGGGGTCGGCGTCCAGTCTAACCGGATACAGCTGAATACCAGTAGGGTTAGACTGCTTGCCAGACTTGTGCTTCTGACTACTACTATCGCATATACTGAGTACATGTAAAAAAAAGTTTAATGTGTGCTTAAACGATAGCTATAGACATAGTATAAAGAGAGGAAGTAGGTTATCTCCGGCACAATCCGCGATATAATTGCCTACTGTCTCAGGGTTGTCACTTTTAGTTAAATTTTAATTCAGTGCCAATAAATTGGCAAGGGTCGGGAAGTTGTATTTTTTACTTGTATTGTCTGGGTACCTAAACGATGATGAAACCTTTCACGATGAAAGAAAGAGCGACGGGCCAGCAGACGGGCGGCGCGGGGCGGTGATGAGCACGAGTAAACGGTAGGTGATTCGAACTTTGCTCTATTTATCTGATTCACAATTAGTCAATTACTTATTTTTTAAGTACGATTTTATAACTGTAAGTAGGTACTTAGTTACTATACCTACAATAGGTACTGAGAAATCGGCATGACTAAACATAAACAAAGCAATAGCGGCAAATCAATTGACAGATCAAAAGTACCTAGTACATTCTAGAGGGAAAGTAGGCCTCTACTTCCTCTGTCTGATAGAAAACTAATACAACAAAAAATAAGTAAGTAGGTATCTCATCATCAAGTAAAAATAATATGCTAGAAAAAATGACTTTCTTATCTTTGCTGTTCAATAGGTATATTGAACAGAGACAATTCTGGAATCGATGAATTATTAAGACACTCAAACACACAGCAATACGTTCTCCTGCGATTATTATCATTCATTTAGCGGTGCCGAAAAGCTGTGACGCGCGAACCTCGTGCGATGTTAGCCCCACAGAGCCCCGACTGGCGCGCTGCGAAACGGGCCGAGATTTGTTTAGGTGTGCGTGCGGCGACGCATACATACTTTGGCGCACACATACAAGCCGCGCGCGGTGCGTTTGTATGAAGATAACGTACTTCCTCTCTTTTTACTATGCTATAGATGGACGTATTGTGTCATACAGCTACCGACGTAACTAACACCGAAATATATTAATTTCTTAACACAGACTTGCTGCAGCAAGAAATGTGAGACGTCCGAATTTACGCAACCTAGAGCGGCTAGCCTTAATGATATGCACATAAATAACTTTGTAAGAAACACTCAAGTTTATTTACAACCTTGTGTCAAAACAATTAAACCATAGGTACTTGGAATTGAAGTTAAAACATTGTTATTTCCTTCCTAACGTAATGTAACATGTAAGTACACACATAACCATCATTACAAGACCGACCCGTGTATATGAGGAACTAAGTATAAATAGGTCTGAGTTATCTGGTTCGATCTAGCCGAGGGAAATCGGTCTCGAGGATCGGCCTCCGAATGACAATCGATTTACTGCGACGAAAGTGTTGCAGATTGATGACTCTATAGCAGCGATTTGGAGACTTTCACTGAGTGCCAGTGACCGCCGTGACGTCAGGCGACGTCATCCCGCGCAGCGCAGGCGCTGACACTGATTGACCGCACGCGCATGTACCTACAGTCAACGGCACTTCAGTGGTAACACTTGCACTACGAAAATCGCCGTTATTACATATTACTAGACGTGAATGTCAAATAGTTACCGCTAATGAGCGGTCGACTGTACCCACAGCACAGCTGCTGATGTTTGACAAACGACGGGAGCCGCCACAAGATTAGGCATTATTTATTCGGTAATCATTATAAATAATTCAAATCATTTGTCAACATGCGTCAGCAAACACATTATGGACATTTTGTCATCGCTTAGTGAGTCCATTTTCTTTAGTTTATCGATGAGCATGCAATCGATTCATCGTTACAAAATCAATTCGAAAAACGTTTATGGTCACGTTGTGAATGCTGCAGTGAAATTAAAATTGAAGCCTTGAATTATTAGACTTGATCTGACATACCGATTACTATTCCCGATAATTCGACAGTGTTATTGAAGTACGTTCAAAGGATTAATATCAAACTTGAAGATCGATTTTAAGGCAGATTGTAATCGATGTTTAAAATGACCAATCAATGTCTAATCAGTACTACATTCTCAGCCATATACACGTTTCGTTTTAGAGATCCTTGATAATAATGAATAAATGAAATAATTAAAAAAAAAACCGTAATGTTTGAATATCATCAAGAAAAGTTAACTTAAGCATTCAAGGTAAAGTATGGAAAAAAGCAGGGATGAGGGAGACAAAAAAAGACGGATGGATTATGTAACAGATGCTGATAACTAGGAAGGCAGTGAATTCTGAGATGACGGCTTGTAGCACGGAAGCAAATCATGTTTGGGATAAGGAGGATGATCTATAAACTTCTTAATTTTTTTAATAAAAGAAGCTAATTGTGCCAAAAGTCGCCTTTAATGATAGGTAGGTAATGCAAATTAAGTTATCATTAGTTCGTACTTAAGGATAACACGTCCTAGGCGAATTATTGATATGAAAATCACCGTAATTAAATGCAAAACCATAACTTACAGTTTGAGCGAAATTGCTAACCTCAATAGATGCACGCAATATATTTTTATTTTATAACGTGAATAGTAGGTACATACAAACAAAGCAATACGAGATTGTCAAATTCAATGACATATTGTCACTTTGACAAGTTAAGAGACCTTAGAATTAATTAATTTAGAATCGAAAGTCATATCTACCGATTTTATTGACAATATTTCATGTAGTATCAAATTTAAGTAGTAGATAAAATGTATTTGGCCTTTGGTAGTTTGAACTATTAAAGTTAATATCGGTAGGAATATTAATAGATATAAATACAGGCGCTTAACAACAAGGTACAGATGAGAAAAGTCGTGACGGACCCGTCTTGTTGTATAAATAAATATACGTATACGGATATACATACATATATTTAGTACTGATTAATGATTACTAGAAAATATTCCACAAACTGAACTAACATTACAATATTCAACCGAACACCACACAAATATAACAACTTCTAACTATAACGGAAGTTATCGAGCCACAGATCGGAAAAGTTTCAGCTGTACAGACGCCAGCAGGTCAAGCTACCCGAAACTGTCAAATTTTCCCAATCAATCTTGAACCTAATGTTATAGCAATAAAGTTGAAAATCTATTTAAAGAAATTTGACAGATTGTAGTAGCTTGATGTGCTGCTGTCCATACATGCACATGTACTCACTCCAAAGTAATCAATATCCCTTATCCAAGCAATAAACAATTAACAACAATTCAAATTAGTCCCCAGATATAAACTTGTCTTGTGCGTTATGTCTCATGTACCTGTCAGTGCAGGACATTTCGGAGGAGGGAAGCCGAAGAAGAAATTGTTCAGTTACAAATAGTCATACAAATACGATTACCACGTTGTGGCGCCGGCTTATTTAAAACAATTTGTGTTGTTGTTGGAATATATATTATTTTGCAGTCGTAGACATTACTGAATGTGCTATTTTTTTAATGGTGGTAGGTAAAGTTACTCTTCCGATACCTCTACCTCTGGTACCTATTCAAACAGGCAGGAGATAGTAACCTTTACATTCAACCATCGTTAATTGTAATTGTATCTGATGAGTGCGAAGATTGTTCGGCCATTTCCCACGTCTTTTTCACTTTTTAAATTAAATGTTGGATTTAAGCTGCGTTACACTTTTTACTCAGCAGTTTTAAACACATGTTTAGAATGGCACAGACATTATAGACTAATTTTTCAACCATCGCGATTTTAACTTCTGTCGTGAGCATAGACCAAAATCATTCATTGCTGATTGCCAATACGGAGAAAACAAGAGAATGTCTTTCATTGTTAGGCATGGGACTGTCGCCATTAAAACATTCTACGAAACAAAAGACGTCCGGTATTGCTCGGCGACAGAAGAAATTAATCTCAGTGCAAATATCGACCTACAAACAAACTGACAGATCCATTCTGCGAAATCGCGTGACGATGATAGGTCAGTCGCGCGACATAGATCGTCTGAACAATACCACATTAAGACGATCGCGAAGATTTGATCTACTATTCTCGCTCCTTGTTTGTTTATCGGAGTGCCAATCTTAAAGCTGTGAACACATATCGAAGCCATCTATCTAGACACAGATGTGTCTATAAACGTGTCATTTTCAGTTTGACGTTTGTGGTTTTGCTAAACCTGACCGTTTCATTAGCACTTTGTCTGAGCTGACGCGACGTAAATAGTTCAAATTGGTTTCAGCAATAACTTGGTAATACCTAGAAATGTTTGACCACTAAACATGACCAAAATACATTGATGTAACTATTAGTGTCGACTTTCGTGGTATGCTCATGATTGGGAGGAAAAGATTAGGATCCATCTTTGATTTTGGTACATGAATTTGTTTCGTGACTGTGAGCATATAGCTTAAACGCTTAAACCTACGAATATAGAAAATGGAAGATGATGATAATACAGAGGGACTAGAAAGAAAATGTTTAACACAAACGTAATCGCGGCCAAAAGTTAAATATGACCAACGAGGAAGCAAAGTAATTTGCAAAAATAAATGTGGACAACAATCTCGAAACCGAGTTTATGGACCTTTAATTCGTGCGTGAGTCACAAAGTGCAGCCGGCCTTTATTTGGAAACTTGAAAGAATAATATATGATGTCGAACGAATTGATCGGTGCATTATTATTTTATATTAAGTAAAGTGGCGTAAGACTCATTAAGTGTGGTGTGGCAACACTGTGGTGTGGTGGTCACGGCCGGAACCGTGTGAAGGGGACTGCCGACTGGGATGACGAGGTGGGAACTGGAAGTGTCGAGACGTCGAGAATAGACCTCTCGATTTACTAGTTTTTGTGCAGCAGAGAGAAACGTTGCTGGATTATTAACCGGATTACTGTTCTCTTCGTATTCAGCACTGTGTTGTGAGTGAGAACAATTACAAGATGTAGCAATAATATTGATTCCTACTAGATGTACTTATGTTTATGCCATTTCATGTAGGTTCTAAGAAAACGGACATATTTATAAGATCAATCAACTCACGTTACATTGAGTATGGTTAAGTACACGAGACTTGATTGCGCAAATTAAAAACAAAATAAATAAATCTTAAACGAAATCGTTAATTCGATTAGGTTGGCATTTGGTAAGGTACGTTACATTGCCATTTGAATTGATTGATTGAATTAGACGTTGGAAACCGCAAATCATTAGAGGAGTGCACAACTGCACACCGTACAGTTTTGTTACACGAATTGATAAAAACATGAAGTGTTAAACTATTGATCATAAATTGACTGATAAACAGACCACTAAACATAGGATATGACAGCATGAGAAATGTATTTTTAACCGACTTCAAAAAAAGAAGGAGGTTGTCAATTCGACACGTATGTATGTAATATTGTTGGAACTGCAATATATTGAATTATATGATAATCTATTAGGGCTTCCAATCAAATATAAAAAAAAATATAGGTGTAGGTATGTATGTTTATCCACTTATTTCTCCGAAACTATTAATCGGATTGTGATTGTGCTTTTTATTGGCTTACATTTACTTAGGGAGCAGTGCAAGTTTCATCAAAATCGGTTCAGTAGTTTTCAAGAGATGGACTAATACGTGCAAGTGTGACGGCCTGGCTTATTGATACGAGCTACGGGTGTGGGTGTCAAAGGGAAAACATCTCAAAACCTTGGTCAAATTCTAGTGCAGTATTTACAACAAAACTAACAAACATATATACCAGTTTTTACTTAAAACTAAAAATTACTCAATAAAAAGTAATTTAAAAAATATTAAATCGACTTCTAAAATAAATTTACTCAAAATTATGAAATAACTTTAATTTCGGAGGTCGGTGGCAAAAACTAAAACACAAATCCCAAGACACGAAATTAAAGTTATTTCCTAATTTTGAGTTACCTACTTAATTTATTTTTGAAATCGATTTAATTTTTTTAAATTACTTTTTTATTAAACTCCTCTCCTCTGAGCTGGACCAACTGCGGTTTGAAGTTTACATGCCAATGAAGTCCAGACAGTAGAGTACGTCCTCAATCTGGCATCATAGAAGTAACGAATTCCCATGCCAGTGTTCTACTTGTGTATCTTATGTCATGAGCACAGATCGGATTTTCGACAACTATGTACTCCTAAGTAAAGAGAACCCTGCAGTCCTACGTTCTTCGCAAGAACATTAAACATTTGAGGTCCACTGTTGGTGGTCGTTCTTCCGCCTTAGCAATCCATTGTGTCCCTACTCTGTGTTTTAGCATCACGAACAGTGGGTGTTCCGTGGTGAGCATCGGAGTGGAACCGACCGCTACCGGAGTCGGCCATCCAGCACACCCAGTCTGTCACTATATGATTTATTTGTGATCGTGATACACAGACTAATATTAGTTCAACAGCCACCAGCTTGCAGTGGGACAATTTTGTAATGTTCTACAGCAAACAGTTGTTAGACTGTGACGCAAATTATGTAACGCGTTGTCATGCTTCGCGATGCAGGGTACTTATGGTCTTCACGACATGCTGGCAGTATATGGAACTGCGGTGGATAATCAATCATATTATGTGACTAGATGATACTTCCAAAAAAAAAAAATTAAACGTGTTTAGTTTACCTATCTAAACAAAGTAATTAAGTTAATACCAAAGTCCAACTACTTTTCATAAATTGAAATACAATGCATTTCTACACCCACTTGTAATATTAATACATTTATATTCACACTAGACACTCGGTCCGGATACTTACACGGTCAGAAAAAAAAATAGGGCCACATGTGCACTGTGCAGCCAAGTGTGTGTCAATGTCAAAGCGTGGGTGATGACGACATATCCGGCGCAAGCGCTACAGCCGCAGCCAGGGAAGACGTCATAACAATCATGGTCTTATCAATTAATTTAGTTTTTGTAATTCCTTTTCTGAACTGCATGGTGTTTTAGTTTGTTTGACTGTAGCTGTTATCAAGGATGCAAATTCAATGGAAATGACCCTGCTTGCTTTCATCTGATCATCTTCAACTCGGCTCTTCGTGTTCCACTGCTGGAGATCGGGGACTTTTCTCCATTCGTGTTACTTCATCGTCAATAATAATATACTTCAGAGGCGAAGCGCGCTAACAACTCCATTCCTACCGGCTTCCCTTTGGAGGATCGGAAGAGTAACTTCGCCTACCACCATAGAAAAATAGCACATTCAGTAATGTCTACGATTGCCAAATAATATATGTTCCAAGAACAACACAAATTTTTCTAAATAAGCTGACGCCACGACGTGGTAATCGTATTTGTATGACTATTTGTACCTGTACAATTTCTTCTTCGGCTTCCTACGAAATGTCAAGCCTCGCCACTGATATACTTAGCCACATCTTTCAGAGCTGCGCTGTTGTAAAGATACCTCAGTCTAGGAGATAATTACTATCACAGATTATAATGCAGTTGCCAAACTAACCGTACGTAGATGCCTACTCATTTATTATGACATCATAGTAACCAACATCTTTCAAGTAGTTAAACATATCCGACTCTTTAGCAAGAATTGTTAACTTAGAAAATAGGTAAGTAACAAAATAGTTTAATAACAGTTAATTTACATTATAAAATGTTATAGCTGTAGAACATTTAACTATAACTTTTATTAATGAATGTAAAATGTATATACTGTTGGCGAAAATACTAAATTAATAAATAGCTAGGTTTATAACACAAACCTGTAACATTTGGCTATAGTAATGTTGTAATTTCGTATTAAACATGTTGTAATAATATGACTGTTCTATTATTATCGATTTACATAATTATCAAAATATTTATTTGGTATAGAAGTTTAAATCCATAGAAAATAAATAGATCATAATCCTATTATTAAAACCACTATTGTTCCATGTTTTAAAAAGAAAAATATAATTATTCTTATCCTTTTTTCTTACAATCAATTTGCCTAGCTTTTTATTAACAAGGTTAGGTCGGTTTCCAGTCTAACCGGATGCAGCTGATTAACAGGATTTTACATGGAGCGACTGCCTATCTGACCTCCACAACCCAGGAACTGAGTTTTATAACACTGGTTGTCCGACTTTTGGGCTTCTGACTACCCGTAACGACTGTAAAAAATCTACGAAACACCCGAAAAAAAATCTGCTGTTCCCTACATTGATGATGCGAATATAAATGTACGGAAGAGTTGATTTTTTTAAAAGTTGTTCATAATAATGAGTACAATGACCCTTGAGAGGTTGTGTGTTAATTCCGCGACATGACGTCACCTTACCTTCACATACAAACCGTCACATACAAACCTTATCACAAAATCTCACGATCCCATTAAAAGCCGAAGTTAATCAGACCATCGTGGTAAGTCGAAAACTTTTCTGAAGCACTCCGACTCCGGACTTCAAAATGTCATAACGTTCAGTAACGCCAAGACAATGACCATTTCAGCTACTCCCACGCATCCCATAATATTTAATAATAATTATAAATATTGCTGGTTCAGCGTACGTTTGTTTAATTATAATGTTTAGTTAAAGAGCTAGTTTTGATAATATTATAGTAAACTGCACGCGACATAAAGACAATCAACTTAATCGTGAATGTTTTGTCTGTCTGTTTGTTACTTCTTGACTCCTAAACTGCTGGGCAGTTTTGCACGTTTGGCACAGTGTTTAAATAAACATGATGTGGTGGGGGACATAGGTCCTTAGGTACACTCATAGGTACTTTTTAATTGGATTTCTGAAGTACAATATTATTGCCCTGGATGCTAGAGAAATGGAAAAGAAGTTTAGGAACATGGGTTTCTCAGGTTCTCGAAGGTTTGAACCTAAAACCATTTATTTAACACCTTTTTTTGTGATAGAAACAAAGAGGTCGTTAAAAGTTAAAACGTGCCTTACCTATGACATGCACTGGCGTTAACACTTAGCTATCCATCGATAGTTTTTTTTAATAATTATTCTGATTACTTACTTGTATGTACCTACGATGCTGCGTCATATCAAACAAATCTCTAGCTACCGACAAATAGGTAATATTACTTACTGGCTCTACTAGAATATTTCAGCGTAATAATCAGTGATAGGAATAGGTACTTTGTGCTAATTTGCCTAAACTTCGAGGAAGGAAGTAATATGGAGTAGATAATAACTCCTCTAAAATCCCGGAATAATTTTAATGACGATTAAATCCCGGGATTTAAAAACCACGAATTATTTATTGGACTTTATTTATAGATAGATAGAATACTCTTTACGATGTACACCATAAAAATTACAGATATAAATGTGTGTGTGTGTAACCCTAAAAAATGATATGATTTTTCAAATCAATAATTTGTAACTACAAATAAAGTCCGATAAATAATTCGTGGTTTTTAAATCTCGGGATTTAAACGTCATTAAAATTATTTCGGGATTTTAGAGGAGGTACTATCCACTCTATGTTACTTCCTTCCTCGAAGTTTAGGCTAATTAGCACTACCTATTCCTATCACTGGTAATAATTATTAAAACGCTGAAAAAATCTAATACCAACTAATTAAATGAGGGTACGATTACCGCTACTAATACTTAGGAATAACAAAAAAAAATCATTTTCACAAAGCTTTCAGCTTCTCTATTTACCATTTTAACACATTAAGGCTCCTGCAAACAGGCGCGATACGCGACGCGATACAAAGGCACCGCGTGTCCCGCGACGAGCGGTGCCTTTGTATCGCGCGCGATTCGCGTCGCGCGTCGCGCCTGTATGTAGGAGCCTTTACTCTCAGAAATTCTGTAGGTACGATGTATATATTTTTGCCGGGCGTCTTGTATTTTTACTAGGGGCTCATGGCTAAGTAATAAACTAATAACAGCCGCACGGGTCGATCGATCAGGTTAGCTATGCTTGCCGCGGTTGATCCGTGGATGGGTGACCATCTTTACATACCGAGTCCCCTCCGTGCTTCGGAAAGCACATTAAGCCGTTGGTCCCGGCTGTTTTTCGTGGATCTTTGACAGTCGTTACGGGTCGTCAGAAGCCCGAAAATCTGACAACCAGTCTTACCAAGGGGTATCGTATTACCCAGTAACTGGGTTGTGGAGGTCAGATAAGCAGCCACTCCATGTACGAGTAGGTACAATATGATATTCATTCAGCTGCATTCGGTTAGACTGGAAGCCGATTCAACATAGTTGGGAAAAGGCTAGGCAGAATGACTCTCAGAAATTCTAATTTTAAAAATAACACATGGAATAAAAATAATAAAATGAAGATACGTAGTAACATATCGTAGAAAATAGGTCACTAGTTGATAGACTCGTTTCGTGGTGATAACAGATCGATTGCGCGGACGCAACGACATCGCCAGTGTCATCCTATTGAGTCGGCCAATCTTCTCTGGCGTAATAAGCCCGATCGTGAATACTGCATACAATATTTTTGAAAAATTTTAGTGGTTCCATTCAAATCTATACTAATATAATAAAAGTCTTTATCTATACACTATATACTAATAATAACTCGGAAGAGTTTGTTTGTTTGTTACCAGTCGGATTTGAAAAATGATTTTGCATTTGATAGCCCAACTCTTGAGGAAGGTTATAGGCTATTTAACATCACGCTACGAACCTTAGGAGCCGAGCAGACAAAAAAGCGCGTGTTGATGCGATGTGACGCGGTGAGTCGGGGGCCGAGGGAGTTTTATAAAAATACAGAAACATACATAAACTCACGCCTTCTTCCCATGGTACGCAGAAACTACAGAACGTCACCTGCTACGACCCTTACATACTCCTTTTGCCTCGTTTACGTTCATACATCTGGTCATACACGCACGCCACCGGTTGCGAGTACTACGCACCTAACCTTTCTGAAGAACATCACCAATAATGTCACTATATTATGTCCTCTTAGGGCGTTCCCTCACGGCGTTTCCACTCACATCTGCTTTGTAAATACCTTTTTTTGTTAGTCACCTGTCATTCATCCTCTCAACATGACCAAACCACCTAAGCATGGGTAGTCTTTTCAATTTTTGTCACTACATCTTCTTTATAAAAATGTAGCTGTTATTTTAGTATATTGTATATCTTATGACTTCGAAGTAGGTACCGGGCAGAAGCTAGTTACTATTGTACCTACCTTGTAAATAATTCAATATTCATGTTCATGAAACTGCCCCTATGATGGAAACTTAAAATAGTGGGTGATTTAAAAAAATAAACGAATAAATTGCACATGACCATTGAACAGTAATTCTGTAAGTTACAGGGTTTGCAATGGCCAGTTCAAGTCAAACTGTCCCACACATCACAAAAAAGGCAATCATTCAATAACGTGCCTAATTAATATAATTATGTCGATAAAGGCAAAACTTATAATTATTATTGAATGTATGTATTTACCCGTCGCGTCGTTAGTGATACATTGTAAATTCCTTAAAGGCTAATAGTAAGCGAAAATGAGATTAGAAAAATAAAATCTGAATTTTGTCCCTTTACTAAGCTCATTTGAAAGAAATTCTCTTTCTAATGATTTCTAATCAGTATTTATAATCTTCAACACAATTGCATGACACAATAAATGGTGTCACAACTCACACATTCCTATAGTAATTACGGCCGCAAATGTAATGTTATTTCTCCATTCATCGAAAACTGTGGTTACACTGTCGAGCAACCTTCCATATACGATTTCACAACTCGAAAATTCGATCGAATCGAAGGTCGATTTGGAATCAATACAACGATACGATCATGAAAATTCTCGGTACGAATTTCTGGATTATAATTGACAGGTATCTTAGCGATAACGGCAGTACATTGGCTAATACATACAGAATAAAAATGCATTGAAAGGCGCGCAATTAGCGATGGAGATGCTATCTACTTAGTTTTATTTGAGAGTTCATTTTGAACAAAAATAAAGTTGTATTTGATATAAAGAGCGACGTTATTATTTTTTGGGTTAAGGTTCTTTGAAAACTGATGCAAAGCACGGTTATGTAGTACATACTTTATTTTATACATCGTGTCTTTTAAATATTTACACTCTCTATAACGAAACTCAAGGGACCGAGCATTTGTTTTTCGTATAATCACAATACTTTTTTATTATTTTTATTATTCATTTATTGGTTTTGGATTGATAATACGAGAGACGCCTAGTGTGTTTTGTAACTGAAGGCAACATTCCTAAAGACAATGCAATCCAAGATTAATGTCACTCGTGTTCTAGGTAATTAACAATAACAAAAGCAAGGCGGCTGTTTACGACCTCATGTGTGCCTTTCTTAGACATTTCGGTACCTCAAAGATTTAGTCGGAGCCTTTTGTAAACTGGTAACATAGCTGATGACATATTAACGTCTAAAGGCACACAGGTGCGACACGCGACGCGACACAAAAGCACCGCGTGTCGCGCGACGAGCGGTAACTTTGTGTCTCGCGCGATTTTGTCGCGTGTTGCGCCTGTGTGCAGGAGCCTTAAATATGAACGTAATTGTGCTGAACTGTTGCGCTATAAAAACTATCTAAATGTATTAATGCGAAATTGAACTAATTTCTACGTTATATCGAAAGGTGTTGTAAAGAGTTTACGCTGTGTTCAAATACGCTTTGACTTAAATTTTCATATCATTATTTCACTCTTTACATAGGACATACATATATCTCACTGCCTATCTTTATCAAAACTTGAATTTATCATAATGGCGTACCTACACATTTAAGTTTGACATGAATAGCTACCAATGCTACCATGTTGCGGTTTCGGTATCAGTCCGACAGTATCGATCAACAGCTGCATCGATGTATCGATTTACCAATACTTTATTTGTGTGTCTGTATTATTATTAAACAACAGATAAGTTCAGACGATTCTCACGATGAACATGTCTGATAATATGCTATTGACATGGAATTAACTTGAGTAAGTGATGTGTAATTAATTGTGTTAAAAAAAATAAGTCAAATTAACATTTTTTACGTCTGCTCAATTGCTCAGTATTATTAAAGGCGATGGTCTCTGGCAGTTTAAATTGCACCATTATTTTAGATTGTTGGAATTTTATATTCGACGGTTTACTATGATTGCATTAAAAGAACGTTGTAGGTACCTAAATGTACTTGTATCACCGAATGAACTAGTCTGTTAAAGTAAAGGAAGTTGTGACAAATTGATGACCCCTTTTTAAATTGTCAGACATTTCGATTGCACATTCCTTTTTTAATCGTTAATCCGAAATGGTAAACGTACACGAAATTTATTTAAAAACGTGATTGCATTAAGTATCTAGGCCTTGTATTAATTTATATCATGTCATGTAAGTGCGACTAGTCGTAAACGTAATAATTATTATTTTGTCGGAAACAATAATTAACGTTATACGAATTTACGTATGTATTACAAATGGAATCGACATTATTTCAAAAGGTGCGCATACGCAAGCAAGGGACTGAGATGCATAATGCAACGTGAAAGTCCAAATTGTTCTGTTTATTTTATTTTTATCCCCAACTCAAGGGCGGCAAGTATTCGTTTCAACACTCGACATTCCGTGAAGGGCTTTATTAATAAATATTGCTACCGATTTACTTTTCGAAACGTTTTTTTTTACTTTCTGAAATAACGAAATTAGGTGGGTCTGTTTTTTGGCCATAATGTTACAAAATGTTCCAAATTAAGTTGAATACGCAATACCTTTATATTATGAGATTATGTTATTATATTATGAGTACTTGACGGATACCTTATTACCTACTCATTGAAAATCAATTAACATTTTATAATTAGACACAAGAGCTTCCCGACTAGTTTGGGACTACGGATACGCGTGTAATATTGAATTAATGAGTATAATTTAAAATTATAATTAGTATACTTGTGTTACTTGGAAATCTCCTCTAGCAAAGGAAGCGGTGGTGAACTTCCTGCAGTGTTCGAGCTATTCCATTAATCTAACGAAAATAAATATAATTAGAACTTTTTAGCCCAAGGGCCAGGACCTAGCTAGCTCATCATAGCAACATACTGTAGTTTTGAATTACGCGCCGCCGCGCCGGGACTAGTCGGCGAGTAAGATCGAAGGCGCGGGCCGGATTGTTGGTGCTCGCGGACCGGACCTGGCCCGCGAGTCGTAGTTTGGAGAGCCCTATTTTAGGAGATTGTATGATGAAAATCAGCTGTGTATAAAGGTGAATTTCATCAGTAAGCAGCTGCCTACAGTTTAACCTTATACATATAATGACTCATCAAGCCGTTCTCGTGGATAAAATTCAGGGTTATTTTGAATTGGCTAGCTAAACTGCGCAGACGCAATGGGTATCTATATCTAAACATGATGATACAAAAAATAAATTAATTTGATGATTTTCTTGTAGGGTCATCTCCATCATCCGCACTGTTATTGTAGTCACTTGAAATATCAGTTTCATGAATCTATTTTTTTGTTGTGTAGGTAAACTTCACAATGGTCATCACCTTGTGAAGTTTAGCTAGCCAATTTAAAATAAACCTGTATTGTCGTGATACTTACGCATCTTTGCAAAGAGGTGGGGAAACTTTCCTCTATGTCTTAGTTAAGATTACCATAGAAACACAGATAACATTGACACATCCCGTAAGGTTGTTTCATCGTTCATACGATTATTTCATGGCGCATTGTGTACTATAGTGTGACGTCAGATGACGCCATGTTTTCAACGAGAGCGGCGCGAGCGCAGTGATTGTCTCTATGATAATTCCATCTCAGAATCGGCTCATTTATAAAAGTGAGTTTGCGTTAGTTTTTACCTTCTTTGTCAATATAAGGTGAGGAAAACTTTCATTTATAGAGTCTAAGTCATGAGGGCAAAAAACAGCCTTGTTATAACCAAACGATTTTACCTAGCAGGTACTATCGAGGAAACTTACATCTGGCCAATTTGAAAATAAAATCCCGTGCATACGATGATGATCACATCTGTTAGCAAGCGTTACTATAGCGGCCGAGCGCTGCAAATAAGAATAGTCCTTACGGTATACAGGCTGTAAGAGACAGCCCCCCGCAAACTAACAGGGTGTATACAGCTTCTTATTTTGAATCATATTCCACCGGAAATATTCTCAGGAAAATTTTCATTTTGTTTATCGTATTTTTACTCGTATTTCTTTAATTCAATGTAAAATTACATTATCTGTACGCAGCACTCAATTTATGTAAATAATACAGCTAAAATCAAAAAATCAACAATGGATGTTGAAATACTCGGCGGCCGAAGGCTCGCTCGCTGCCGTTTGCTACGCGCCTTTTGCCGCGGTAACAATACATTGCGTGGAGGTAATAAAACAAATCAGGTTTATTGGATTCCCATAACGTCCCTGAAATAATTTCATGTACCGGTCATCTTACTATGATATATTTAATTCACCCCATCAGTCTGCGGAGGGCTGTCCCTTACACCCTGTATATGTAGATGTTCGTGTCTCCCATGGTACAATCGCATACCTACTTAGAGGTCATTGTTATTTTATAGTCAAACGTGTCGCGTGCGTTGTTAGAAAATGGACAAAATAAATGTAATGTTACGAAATTTACGCGAGGACAATGTGCCGTGTTGTATCGAATACAATGTGAACTATTATAAGTTTCTTTAGCACTCTGAATTCACGCAGCTTGTATACAACAGACACTGTTAAATTCAGGGAATTACAATGACAGATTAGAGCGATACAGGCCGTCATGACTTGGTACCTCAATCAATCAACTCAGTAGTCCACTGCTGGACATAGGGCTTTCCTCAGGACTCTGTCCTCCGCCTTTTTAAGGTCGTCGGTCCATCTAACTGGGGGGCGTTCCACAGTACGCTTGCCAATACTCCAGAACTCGTCTGCTCCACCGGCCATCGTTCCTACGTGGACAATAATAGATACGTAATCTATACTAATATTATAAATGCGGAACGACGAGGGGAAAGTATCCTATGTCCCAACATAGGATATTTTTTATCCCGGTATGTTTCTGTGGGATCATTTCGAATCTCAACGCGAGCGAAGCTGCGGGCAAAAGCTAGTAGATTCTAAAACACTAAACGTATATTAGATAAAGAATCTAGACTAACAGACAAGGGCATCTAGCTTCATCTAAGAGCCCGAAGGTATAGACGATAGTGGAATGGAATATAACCGCACTCCACGCCTTGGTTGAACATGTTATTATCATCTCCAGTATCTTATCAGAAGATCAGTGATGCAGGTATGTCTAACAATATTGATATGTACCTAAGTAAATAGGTAGCAACAATAGAAAATGTTAGTTTTTGACCTGATTCTACAAAACATTTTCGAAGAAATCCGGGAAACAGGAGACGGAAATAAAAAATGTGAGCTTCAGCCCAGATCGGACAGTGTTCTTGAGTTTTTCCATGAGGAATTTCTCAGTAGCAGCCCGGAGTCAAGATTTGTGCCCGGTTGATAGCAACAGGCTCGAAATCTTAAACATTACTGGCGAAATATGGGTGTAGGTACTAATAGGTACACTTCTGCCTAACCCTTCAAGGAATACAGGCGTGACGTTGTGTTGTAAAAATAAAAATATACATATATATAGATATGTATCATGCAGTCGATCTTCGCCCGTTTGAAGACTGAAATGCAAAAACCCGAAATATAGTGGCAAAACATGGTGGCCTGTCCCCCCCCCCCCCCCTCGCCACCAGACTACCTAATGTAACCTACGAATTTTATGACGTTTTTTTTCTTAAAATCATTGTTTCTCGTTGTTTGCAGTAATAATGACTTGGTGGTATCTTAAGATTACAAATCGGAGTAACCGCGTACAAAAAACTGAGATATACATGAAGAACTGATTACTGGAATAAATTAATAATATGGCCATGTAGTGTGGCGTATTACTTATTAATGCTACTTGAGCACAAATCAGCCATCCCAGGAGCTAGACCACCACCGCTAGCAGTATTATTGTAATCTTACTTCAGTGTGGGGAAGAGATGGAGCTAAACGTCCTGTATAGCTCCATCTCTTTCTCACACTGAAGTAACTTATGAGGTGGTGGTTGGCCCCGTTATTGAGTTTGATGGCAATAGGCTCGCCCCCTATTGGGTCTTAAACAATAACTGGCGAAATGTGGGTGTACTTATAATAAGTCCTTCGGGGGAAACGAGTTATGTTATGTGTGTAAATAGACTTAGCTCTGAATTCGTTCTGATTTCGACATTACTAGGTACCATCGCGGACATTTGTGGTGAACCAATTTTCAACCTTATTATCTTAGTAATAAGGTCACATAAAAAGAAAAGTCCAGACTCACTCACTAATCTGACTCATCTACGCCCTGCTCAAACCATTGGACCTAGAAAGCTGAATTGCTCATAGGTGCCCTTTACGATACTTATAAACAAGGAATATGACTGGATTTTTCGTAATATCCCACGGGGTAGGTACAAATGCCTATAAACGGGCGAAGTCGCTTGCAACGTGCTAAAATCTGTTTTTTGATCTCGGAGACTAAATTGACAAGTGCAAATGTCAAAACTGACTTAAATGCTATTGTAATATATGTCAATTTGCCATTTGCAATTGTCAATTTAGTCTCCGAGATTAAAAAACAGACCATAGTTGACATTAACAAATTCTAATCACAATTGCAAAAAGTCACAACAATCAAAGCTCTCCCTTTTTTGAAGGCGGATAAGTAAAATTAAAATGATCTAAGATTCGATTACCAACACAAAAAACGTTGTACTTTTGATTGAAAAAAATAATTATTGGCGTGACAGGACAAGTTATTGATGCCAATTGTACAACGTAGGTGCCTGCAGCCACACAATGCGCACGGAGCAATGGCGACCAATATCGATAAAAAATATGTAAGGTGAACTCAGGTAAGTATTGATATTCTAATTGCGAAGGTCGCAAGATTTTTTAGAAATTTTGCTTTTATTCGGCGTAACTGGAGAGCAGGTGCCATATTATGACATTCCAATGCCATCATGATTCCAGTGCGCGAAAGAGACCTAGTTATACATGAGCGATAACACCATCCCTTTTTCGGACTGGGATCATGATGGCATTTATTCATAATGATCTATAGGTAGTAATGTGAACATTGTGAACTCGCGCAAAATTATTTATAGCTTTTGCGCATAGTAGGTACCATACCTACCTGAGCTCGAGGGGCTCGTGGCTAAGTAATAACAGCCGCACAGGTCGATCGACCAGCTTTAGCTTCGTTTGCCTCGGTCGGTCCATGGATGGGTGACCATCTGTAGCATACGCACCAAGCCGAAATAGGGGTGGCTTTAATACTACACTGGGAAATAACAACTCCGGCGTTCGTTGAGTTTCCACCTTCGATTGTCCATAAGCTAGCTTCAGAGTTAGGATTGAACACACGCGAAATAGGGATTGACTCGATTTCCTTTAGAATTTCGACCGATTTGGACGATGCGCGCGCGTCTGACTTTTTCTCACACGACCCTCGCTTTTGCTTCAAAAGATAAGAGTACATGTGTGCAATGACAGCCGGTTAAGCTGCTTTTCGGTGCTGCCATCTTGCGAGGAACTGAAACATCGATACGTTTAGAAATTGATTCTTTGCTTTAGGAAAATAACGGAACACCATCTTTACATACCTAGACTCCTCTGTGAGTCCGTGCCTCGGAAAGCACGTTAAGCCAGTGGTCCCGGCTGTCATTCGTAGATCTTTAACAGTCGTTACGGGTCGTCAGAAGCCCGAAACTCCGAAAGTCTTACCAAGGGGTATCGTGTTACCCAGTAACTGGGTTGTGGAGATCAGATAAGATAGGCAGTCGCTCCATGTAAAATACTGGTAATCAGCTGCATCCGGTTAGACTGGAAGCCGACCCCAACATAGTTGGGAAAAGGCTAGGCAGGTTGAGGTACCTTACCTAGCTTCACAAATCTAAATACCAGACGCCGATTAAAATTATCATTTTTATGCCATTAATGAGTCGCCTTTAATCAAGATTTCTCTAATAAGTTTTATCTTTCTAATTAATAAATGTCTTTGAATTTAGCAGCACCAGGAAGCTGCAAGCAATCGTATAATCGAAATTTTCTATTATCTAACAGTTAGAGGTCAGTTTTATAAACCGATTTCACGGCAACAGTTAATGTAGTATTAACTGACTTCCTATTGGACATTGCAGACAGTGTCATTGGCTGCTGACCGAGTTAAAAACCCACATTGTAATGGTTGCTCTGGCTTGAAAGGTGTTCAACACATATTTATGAAGGAACTGGCTCGTGTCGTGCTCGTAAGCGCGACAGTGAGGTCCTATTCCTATTCCCCTGTCAGGCAAAGTGTTATTGGGTTTTTCAGACAGGAATTTCTCAGTAGCAGCCCGGAATCTGGATTAGTGCCCGGTTGATGGCTTATCACCCTATAATGCTCCCACTGCTGGGACACAGACCTCTTTGTGAGAGGGAGTGGGCCGTAAACACCACGCGGGCCCAGTGCGGGTTGTTAGATGTCACATGTCTTCGAACTTATGGTTCTAGGACATTTTCCTCCCGATGTTTTCCTTCAACGTTTTGAGAGCAGTGGTGATGAAATAATTTACACAAAGTGCCTGCTTAGGTTTGAACCCGCGACCTACAACTCGTATGTATGTATGTCGCGGCCGTTACCACTGGGCCACCACTGCTCCTGATGGCAACAGGCTTGCCCCCTATTGCATGGGACTTAAACATAACTGTCGAAATGTGCGCGGGTGTACCTACTATAGGTACGCCTCTGACTCTGCATATCCCTACGGGGAATACAGGCGTGATGTTATGTTATACTATGGCATGTTCTATGCTTGAGGGTTTGGTTTCCACACTTAGTCCTTCAGGTGGACCATTGTGCGTGGGTCATGGCGGTCGTCGTCGGTGGATATTCCAACCAGCCCACCTACACCAGGAGATTTCCCAAATTTTCTTTATGGAGAACAGAAAAAATCAGTGGGTTCTCTGTTCTTTGTTGTCTTTATTTCAGTATAATATTAACCGGTGACTTCTTATTTACGCCAAAGTTATCAAAATACGGCAGTGCTTTTTGCACGTTTTTAGTAACTTAATCCGATTTTTTCACTGACTGGTGAAACTCTTGAGCTAGCCAGACGTTTTTTTTTTTGTGGCAACTACTTAAAGTTTTCTATATAAACATATCAAAAACCCATAACACGTTTTCCTGGTACCGACCCTTAACGGTCTCAGCGTTGCTATAAAAGAAGGAATAAAATTGTATCAAACAACTTACCATCTGGTTCACTCGTGGTTCACCACAAAGTAACAGATATCCCTAGGGAATTGCATGATGTAACACAAAAAAGAAAGTCCTGCTCTTGTAGCAAGAATGCAAGAAGAAAAAGGAAGTGGGACCTTAGCCCCTTAGTTTGTAAGTCGTGTTTTGAATAACAGCAAGAAAAAGAAAACCAGACAACACAGTATTGGGGAACAGTAGCTTCGCTAGAAACTCGTTTATACAGGGTTATTTTAATTTGGCTAGCTAAACTCCCGCAGACGCGATGGGTATTTATTATTGTTGTTACTTACTTTTTAGTCAAGTTATCTAATGACTTTAAATTGTAATAACTTTCGACCGAGTGGACCGATGTTTTAATGAAATAAAGGCTAAATGCTGCGGCTACGGAAGCTACGGACTATGACATTTCCAATCACTTAAATCTCTTAAAAATAGGTACTTACACAAAAATTACATTAAGTATTCCATTTGAATTTTAAAATCACCCCCATTTGACGCCTTTGGGGGATGATTTTTCAAAAACTTTAAATTCTTTATTTCTTACGAAAAGCATAAGTTTGAATTTTCACATCCCTAACTTAAGAAATGCTGGGTTTCCCATACAAAAATCAACTATATCACCCCCTTTACGATTATTTTTGAGGTAAAAAGTAGCCAATGTCCTTCTCCAGGCTGCCATCTATCGCCTTGCCAAATTTTATTGAAATCAGTTTAGTGGTTTATGCGTGAAAAGGTAACAGACAGACAGAGTTACTTTCGATTTTATAATATTAGTATGGGCTAGCAGCGCCCCGCGGTTTCACCCGCATAAGTGTCGATTCCGTGGGTATATTGGGATAAAAGCACCCTGTGTATTAAATTCAGGTTATAAACTATCTGTGTGCTAAATTTCATCCAAATCCGTTCAGGAGTTTCAGCGTGAAAGAGTAACAAACATCCATCCACCCTCACAAACTATACTATTATATTATAATAGGATATTATATTATAGTAGTTAGATTAATGAATGAATAAAATAAAAAAAAAATAAATCCCAGGATTGGTAGCTTCACCAAAAACCCTTTCGTATGTTAAATCTTTCACCTCAATTTTATTTCTGTCACAGAATTCTGATCAATAGCTGTCATTGAAATCTACACCGGTAATCTATCCTCGAATTAAGGGCACTGACACACGGACAGTCGCTGCTCTCAATTTAATAAACCTTCGGGACTGAACAATATATTCATCGGTACCGGTTTTTAATGTGGAACAACTAGGTTTTTCCTTTCCGTTAATTGTCATGTCGGGTCTGTTACCGTAGGCTATTGTTGCAATCCGCTCAGGGACGGAGGACAGTTGATTTTAATTTAATATGGCCGCTATAGCCCCCTTATAACCTTGTTTACTGAGGTGGTTGACACTTTCGAAATAAGGTTTCATGCTTGACAGCCGTTTTAATTGTAATTTGTTGAATTTCCTGCTTTTTAAATGTATTGTTTGACTTGAGGTTTATTTTATTAAATATTGAACGGTTTTTCTTATAATAATGTGATAAAAATTGTTTTTAATACGTTTAGGAACTTAATATATAAATATTATAAGTATTAGATAAGAGAACATGTTTCATCGAAACGTGCTTCAATTTACTTTGCTGGATTTTATTGCTTTTACACCTAAACGTAGCAAACTGACCTTTAACAGAAAGAAATCTGGTTTATACAGAAAAATCAAAGAACAAGACGTTTTGGGAGTAGCTCGGTAAGGCAAGACCGCTATCTACGTAAACACAGCGACCTTGACAGTTGCAAGAAAAACAGACCGGTACCGGTCTCCGTGTGATAATACAAAACCTTGCTGGTATCGGCACATACATAGTGCCCAGTAGGTACACGACTAATGTGGGCACCTGCTAGGCAAAGAAGAAGGTAATTTCGAAAAGCAGAAGTGCTTGTGCTCAGTTCCTACTTAAGTCCTAAGCAATGATGCAACTAGGAGGCCTATGTCCAGCAGTGGACGTCTCGGCTGAATGACTTGAGGTTTTTCCCCTAAAAATGTGTTGATTTGTGTCAGCACTATCTATTAATAAACTTTAGGTATTTAAATAACTTACTTAGATGATATAATAACCAGTAATAACCACTCGGAACAAGTGTTAGCTAAAAAACCACGTTGCATTTACGAGGTTACGCCAACAAACATGAAACACCACGTAATTTATTATGTTGTAAGTAATTATGTGTTGTTTCATTGATTAACAATTATTCTTGCTTGTCAGTTTTTCCTTGTGCAAGGTTTGTTTTTGTGACATGCCGTTTTTCGGAGTCTTCTTCACTCGGAACGGTTTCATGCCTCGGTAAACATATTGGTAAGGGTAGCGGAGCTGAAAACCCACAGTGCGCCGGTCGTAAAGTCAGGGAAATTAGTCAGTGACTTTTCGTAGATAAAGCGTGTTTACTTTTTGTGCAGTTGATTCTGCTATTTATTTTGTTTGAAAACTGCAATTTTTTTAATTTTCCATTATCTACTAATCTTCGTGTTTTAAAATGTTTCGATGGACTAGCACTGTGCTCGTTTTAATTGAATGTCGTACATCCAGATACACGTTGTATAGTACATCTATGGCTAAAACACGGCAAATTGACGTAAGGCTCTTGCAAACAGGCGCGACACGCGACGCGACACAAAGGCACCGCGTGTCCTGCGACGAGCAGTGCCTTTGTGTCGCGCGCGATTCACGTCGCGCCTGTATGTAGGAGCCTTTACTGTGTCAATTTGCTGTGAGGCTATTTTAATGCACAATGTAAAAATGGAGTTATAATTACTTTATTAGTTTCTGTAGAAGGAGTCCCGAAACACCATTTGATCAGACGAGACTGGAATTAATGATACATTAGCATCTCTAAATAAATAAGACAAACAGTCAGTGACATAAGCGAAAGATGTAACAATAGATCAGAATCAATTACAGCCATTGCTGTAATTGATTCTGATCTACTAACCAACCAAAAAGACTTGGAAAGCACGTCTTATCAAGAGGTATCATATTACCCAGTAACTGAGTTGTGGAGGTCAGATAGGCAGTCGCTCCATGTAAAATACTGGAATACTGCTGCATCTGGTTAGGCTGGAAGCCCACCTTAACATAGTTGGGAAAATGCATCATCATCTGCCATAAAGTTGTTTAACACATTTAATGCCAGTGACCCGCCTCGCGAGTTCTCTAAAAATGTTCGTTGGATGCCTGTGACCCGCCTCGCGAGTTCTCTAAAAATGTTCGTTGGATGCCTGTGACCCGCCTCGCGAGTTCTCTAAAAATGTTCGTTGGATGCCTGTGACCCGCCTGGCGAGTCCAGAGAACATGTAGGTGGCATCAGTGTGTTACGATCAACATTTGTGGCAGGGGTGAATGTGTTAAAATGAGGCTCAGACTCTGGTGACTCATGCTCTAGCTAGAGCTACCAACAGGCAGTAATAGGTAATTGGGACAGGTTGGTGCGGAAGGAGAAACCCTGGACGCGGACCTGGAGAGGTCTACGTCCAGTGGACATCGACCGTGCATAGATTGGGAACCCAACGAGCAAGACAATCTATTGACTGGTTCATTAGTTATCATAATAAACATTTAGGCAGGGTTCAGACTCTGCATAAACATAAAGACTGCATTAAATGCTCGCTATTGGATTTTCAAGGCTCGGCTTAGCACAGAGAGTTGAAAATCTAACCGCGCGCTTTTATTTAAGCATTCGTTTAGATGTCTCCCAGTGAAACCGGATATTAAGATTAAGCGCTGTGAGACTGTGACCTAAGTTATTGCTGGTTCAACCAACCACCTGCTAATCTACCCCCAATTAACCAGGCAAGCTGCAAGCTGACCCACCCGTCTCCTATCTTTACTCATATTAAGTTATGACCTTCAAGTGATCCAATCAATTTTCATTAAAGTAACGTACGCCCGCCCGTTTTATCAACGAAGCTTTTCTGTGATTCATCTTTAAGACAGATGTTTTTCGGAGTACAACGAGATGAAAGCGAAAGTCAATTTGATTGAGCTCAGCTATGATTTAATTCTATGAGTAATGTCCACGTTTTTATTATTGTTTAAGGTTTTACTCACGTGTTTAGGCTCCTGCAAAGAGGCGCGACACGCGACTCAACACAAAGGCATCTCGTGTCGCGCGACGAGCGGTGCCTTTGTGTCGCGTCGCGTGTCTCGCCTGTTTGCAGGAATCTTTAGTCTTTCTGACTAGTGTCATTATGAATTTTTGAATAAGGGCTAAGTATATTTTTGTTGCGAATGGTTTCATTCCAACCGAAAACAAAACAAAAGCACTGATTGATAAACAAGGTGTAATTTTAAACAGTGTTAATCTCTTAAGGGGTCATTGTACTCATCATTATGAACAACTTTTACTATGGGACCAAACCTGAAATCTCGAAAAAAATCAGCTTTTCCCTACATTTATGTTAACCTAGCTCGTTAAAATGTAAGAATAAGAAACACCTGATTTTTTTTCGCGATTTTGGGTTTGGTCCCATAGTAAAAGATGTTCATAATGATGAGTAAAATGACTATGTATGAGAGTGTTCAGCTAATTAATAATTTAGGCACAAAGACACCCGGTAATTGCAATGCCTGTGGTGGTGAGTTCTAAAACAGTTTCTTTGGAGAGAATATCACGATTTCGTTTCCGCGGTTTACTAGATGTCTGCGGTCTAACACAAACCGTACGCTCAGATGATAAGCTCTGCCAACTGGCGCACTTCCGCTTTTATATAAGACATATTTTAACTCTACCTATGTAATTTCAAGTGAGCATTTTGCATGTTATTCAAAGTTGTTAGGTTCATATTACACGTAATTGCGATTAGATTAGATTTCATCTGATTAGTGCAGCTTGTGGCTTCCCTATTATGTTCTTATCTTACGCTAAACACGCTTTAGGTAGCCACTAGCCACTCAACCATAGGTACCAACGATAGGTAACAATAGGTGAACCACTTTTCAATCTACCTTATTACCTTAGTAATAATGTCGAAAAGTGCTTCACCGTAAAATGTCCGCGATGGTACATTTTGATGATTAAGTAACAAAAAACAAACAACGGTGAAAAATATAAAATCTCTATTTTCGTGAGGGCAATAAACGGAATATGCTTTCACTATTCTTACATCCCGCGCACATGATCTCTGTCTCATTATGAAACCTCGAATAATACCTGCATTAGGGGAAAGTATTTTAATGCCAAGTTAATTGGGTGCCGCCGGTCGCTCTGCAATTATATATTATTACAGCCAGCCGACTACTGCACATGGCCCGTTTTATGCTAATACTAGTGCCCACGTAAAACTGAATTATTCAAGTGTCTATGTAATTTTAGAGATTAATACCGGCTTTTAAGATCATCACATGTCGAACAATCGATTGCTGAGCTGTCTTTTGTGTTCCTAATCACCCGCAAATTGGTGTAATGAGCGCTGACGACATCGCGTCACGCGCACGGCGCGGGCGCACAACGGTCTGCTCGTTTCACAATAACACAGAATGCTAAAACACAACTAGATCTGTTTAATGCGCCACATTGTGATCAATTGACTTTAATAGAAAGGTCGCGGTAATTACATTAGCGTCGCTCTCCTAATGTGTAACACTGACCCCAGCTAATACAAACCGACGCCACAGTCGGAGAAAGGCGATTTACGATACTCTTAGTAAATCGAAATAGAACAGTCTGTTGGAAGATTATAGCGATTTTCAGCGTTTATCGAGCAGGGGACACAAAAATAGAGTGCGCGACGGAGAAAATAGCACCAATTTCGTCAGTGGAAAGTTGTTTGGGCGTATCTGTTGATATCATTGTATCGGAGCTGGGTCTACATCGGGTTTCGATCCCTCGGTGGTTACAATGTAACTGTACAGCCGGTTGACTGATGGCTGCCGTCGTGGAGACGCTAATGCCATGAACTGGGTCAGTAGAACCTGTGGCATGCGCCTACAACTAACACTCGGTACTTGTACAAACACATGTGGTCGGGTCGGTATTAGGGCACATCGATACTACCGATTGTTGAAATCGGACAATAGACGCAATTTATCGTTCTTTTATAGGTTGTTGTATTGTTTCAATTTGATGTCGCAACTGTTTGGTCAGATGAGGTGTTAACAAGGTGTTGGACGCAATTTAGAAAGGTGTTTATTAATATTGGTACTGCTAGTACTTCAGTTTTTTCGCTCGGTTCAAGCGTATACGTAGAGGCGTGCGAATAGCGCCCATTGGACACACGTTTCCTGTGTACACCACAATGAAAATGTTAGACAATGAGGGGTTTGTGAGAGATCGTGTTTACAAAACAGACGCCACAACCTTGTTGCTTGGCTGACGGCTGATAACTTATCTTTATTGTTTGCTAAAACGGAGATTTGTTTTTATGATTTTGTTGACGGTGATAGATCAGCATCTATACGGTGTCACACACTATGCAAGAGTTAAAAATTACCAACTATTCGCAAAATTGGAAGGTCAACTGTAATCTCTTGATGAAGAATTGCGAAATGGCAAATTGACAAGTCGTATTAGCAAAACTTTAGAGGAATCTAGTCAAACTACATACCTTAGATACATATACGTCACTTACAAGAACTTCCATTATATCTAAATTAGCTCAAAGTACGGACAATTTTTTTGCAGTTTTTATAATAGTTAGTACAGTTATCCATCTCTTGGGAAGCAGGCCGTATTGTTAATTTAGTTGGAAGACAAGAGGTGAACGCTCTAGACTTGAAAACATGTGTGTCAATAACATAGAGTAGGTTGGTACGTCCAGAAATATTGCTTTATTCAGGGAAGGAAACTGCTATGATGATTCATACACAGGGTGTATCAGAAAGGTGTGGTCAAATTTAAGGGTGTGGTACAGACCATGGAACTGAACAACTTTCTTCATGGGACCACCATCTTAATCGAGAAAAAATTATCGGCGGTTCCGTATAAAGTTTCAATACCTACTCGACACAAATGTATAGGACGGCTGACAATTTTTTCTCGATTATGATGTTGGTCCCATGGAGAAAGTTGTTCAATTTGATGGTCTGCACCACACCCTTAAATTTCACCACATCTTTCTGATACACCCCGTATAAATGCACATTTAGTTACTTCGTCTTCGTTGCTCCGTATCCGTACCTACCGTATACTCAGTGCATTCGTATATGTATTTTCTTACGCATTTATTAAAACGCTGTTATTTTGACATTAGAAACAGACACTTCAATTTTATTTAATCAATTTTATTTTTAAAGATTACTGTCGCGACCTGCAAAAGGGGCTTTGATAGACGAATGCGAAAATGTGTAAATTCCAAAATTAATGACAATCAACAATAATTTTTCACGCGTCATATGTTCATTTGTTTCTTTTTTGCTAACAGTTCTATTTGCTAAGCTAGTTCGAAATTTAAATAAAATCTTTGATAACCTCTTTTTGTTTACCTCCTTGATTCCTTGTGTCGAAGTAAAAAGTTCGTTCCATTTTTAAATTACACACCAGAACATGAGTTATCATAGTAACTTATTGGGCCGCTAAACACGACAGATATGGATTTTCATACTAACATTGCCGGTCGCTGCTTGCATGTATTTTACCAGTACAGCATTTTCGGTTTGTCTCGAAGAAGGTTGTCAAAATAATGTACAACCACCGCCAACCACCTAAGTACCTAGTTACTTCTTATTGAGAAGGGTCAAGTTACAGATCACCCGAGTAAGACATGCAGTAAGTAAGGTGGTCATCATTGTGGTCAATCAGTAAGTTGAAACTGTTACGTCACGCCTCATAAGTACGTATTGGAATGTCAAGGTCAGCCACCGAATCATAATAAGGCGTCCATTCAATGGTAGGTTGTAACGTGTACTATACGTTAAGTTGTAACGGTCATTGGGTTCAATTCAAACTAAGGCACATTGTACGATGCCTTTATGGCTCTTCATACAGGGTTATTTTAAATTGGCTAGGTAAACTCCGCAAACGCGATGAGTAGCGATATTCATACACGATAAATTATGAAATAAAAAGATTATCTCTTTTGGAGGTCAACGATCGCTGCTAGTGTTGTTACTTGAAGTGTGAATTGAGAAAGTGTTTTCTTATGTTTTATCGTGTTTAGACATCGACACCCATCACGTCTGTGATGTTAACAAAAAAAAAAAACCGATTTTTTTAAACTGATCTTTCAAGTAACAAAATAACTGCGGTCAATGACTTCCCAAAAAAATCATCAAATTAATTTATTTTTTGTTTCATCATGTTTAGATATAAGGGGCTTGTGGCTAAGAAATAACAGACGCACGGGTCGATCGGTCAGGTTAAGCTACGCTTGCCGCGGTTGGTCCGTGGATGGGTGACCATCTTTATATATCAAGACCCCTCCGTGCCTCGGAAAGCACGTTAAGCCGTTGGTCCCGGCTGTCATTCGTGTATCTTTGACAGTCGTTACGGGTCGTCAGAAGCCCGAAAGTCTGACAACCAGTCTTACCAAGGGGTATCGTATTACCCAGTAACTGGGTTGTGGAGGTCAGATAGGCAGTCGCTCCATGTAAAATACTGGTATTCAGCTGCATCCGGTTAGACTGGAAGCCGACCCCAACATAGTTGGGAAAAGGCTAGGCAGATGATGATGTTTAGATATTTGCGGAGTTTAGCTAGCCAATTTAAAACAACCCTGTATAAAGTTTTTCAAGATAATTATACGTATTTTAGGTAAGTATACGTGTGAATTAGCGCATACAAAAACACTGAGATTCACAAACAATGGAAGACAATCCGACAATTTAACGGTGAAGGCTAGTAGGTACCTACCTAAAGGGCTTTAGTAGAACCTCTTGAAGAATAAACACGTTAAGCTTGTTACTTATATCTGATAAATGAATCTTAACACAGATAAATGAAATGAGATAATTCAAGCGACACGCCCACAGAACGATTGAATGGAAAGTCGGGTGAAACCGAGTACGATATATTTGTGATAAACAGTCGAGAAATTAACCTGGACAGTAATATGGATTTAATTCGCTGGCTATACGGATATTGCTGCGGTTATTTACTATTATGGCTATTTAAAAAACGTGCGTAAAGCTACGTTTCCTAGAAGCGGTGGCCGCCATATAACGGCCGTGGTGACGGCTGTCATGAAAATGATGGCAGCGGGTTTGAGTTTACGGTGTCAAAAAATGCTCTTTAAAGAAACACATCAACTTACTTTCCTAAATGAGGTTTTAGTGAAGTCTGTGAATTGCAGACGCTATATGGTGACCACCGCTCTTCTAGGAATCCGTAGCTTTATGTAGGTAAAGTTATGTTTTCCGAGGCCATGGCAGGGACTTTCATCAAGTTATAGCTGAACACCGCATGATGAATTAAATTAAACTAATCATCTCTATATAAAAGGAGAAACTGACTGACTGACTGACATATCAACGCACAGCCGAAACTACTGGGACTAGCCGGACTAGGAACGGGAAATTTTGCACACGGCTTCCTTTTATAATGTAGGGGAGCACTAAGAAGGGGTTTTTGGTAATTCGACCTTTAAGGAGGTGAAAAGGGGGGATTTTTTTTGTATGAAAAATCTTATTCCTTGAGTTAATAAACTTGGAACGAATACTTATTTAAATAAATTATGAAGTTTGTCATTTTTTGTTTTTCTAAAATAACCCCTTAAAGGAGGATTGGGGAGTGTCAAAGTTTGTATAGAAAAATTTTAACGCGCGGTCCGATTAACTCGAAACTCAGTATTTATACTTAAGACCGAAAATAAAGCTTGACGTGTATCAGGGTTTTTTGAAAATCTACTACTAAAGTACGAAATCCACGCGGACAAAGTGGCGCAGAAAGTGCTAGTTGCTTATAAATTAATCCGGCGATTGAAGAAGCTATATTTCTCGATACGGAGAAACGAGACAAATATGAGACGAAGTGATAATTAACTTGGAGAAGAAAAATAATATAGAAGAAGCGATGCGCGAAGATACGGCGAAAATTCGCATGCCTGAAGCTGGTACAAAACTATGCAAGTAGCTGGCACGCCGTGTGCCATAACAACTTCTGATTGGTCAATGTCACAATGGCATGTCAGCTACTTGCATAGTTTTGTACCAACTGCAGGCATATGCGTATTTTTGCCCTTAGATAAGTAGCTATCAGGCCTGTCTGCACTGTACATGAAAAAAAAAACAATATTCTGATCTCAGCACAAAAAGTTTGAGCTACAGTCCAGTACCGTAGGCGAGACCTGCGTGTTGTACATGCGGCAGCTGCCACAGCATCCGCAATCATTACCACCAACTTTACAGAGCGGAAAGTAATTACAATTATGTGTACACAACCTTATATCACTTCCAACGCTTAGATTAACTACGCCTATATTCGTCCGACGCGACGACGCGACGTTACTTGTAATCTTTAAAATGTTTATTGCATCTGAGCTAGTCATTTCCCAGGGAAAACAGTTGCGTCCGTCTGTGGATTACTTTTGTGCTTGTGATTAATTGCGATCACTACGGATCATGGATCAGTCGATTTTCGAAGATATGGATCGGCTCTGCTCGCGTAAATGCGCGTTATAATGAACTAAGTTCTTTAATTCTTCACACGCTAAGAATCTTCGTTCTTCTAACAATCTTCTCCTACTCTGTCCTTCTCATACTTCTGACTTTGTTCATTCTTCCTTTCATATTCAGACCATTCTTCTTTGGAATGCGCTACCTCTTGACATCAGGACGGCCACCAATCGGTATGCATTTAAGCGGAGATTGCGGAGTTATTTTCAAAATAAATAGTGTAGTCATCTCAAAACCTCTATGTCTTGAATTTGTATATAATATATATATAATATAGGTATATATTATAGTAAATATGTATGTATGTGTATTATACGTTTATGACTTATTTATGTACAAATTGTTCCATTTGTAACAGAGCACCTGCCACCTAATCTCTTCACCACCCTTGGTTGACTGGTAGAGAATGCCTAAGGCATTAAGTCCGCCTTTGTACTTTTTTAAGTGTGAAAAGTTTAAATAAATAAATAAGTATACAAAAATCCAGAATGATAAGAAGCCTATGTCCACTCCAGGTCTTAGGCTACCTGTCTGTCGAACTTCGTTGCGATCGATTCAGTTGTTTACGCGTGAAAGACGGTCAATAAAGTTTTCCTGATGCGGATCAGTGGTTATGGAGCTAAAGGTGCACAACGGACAGACAGAGACGTTGCGTATACTTACGTCCATTAATTACAGCGGTTCATAAATTGGATTATTGAGATTATCTAGAATACTAACAAGTATCTAGCCTAAGCCAAACGTATGAGCTACCCGAAGCACTACGAGTATTTATAGAACTTTTTTATACTGTCTGGCTCTAAATATTTTCGGTTATTTTAAACATTGCGGTGTACGTTGCAAGTTTTTCATAATAAACCGACGACGTAGAAAAACTGCAGGTTTTTAAATAAGATTTTTACTAACAGCTAATCTTTCCAAACCATGCGCTTTTGGATATCCGTATCCGGACGTAACCCGTTTATTTTCAGCCTTGAGTTGATAACGTCAATATACTAAAAATCGCTATCTACTCCTTCCAAAATATTTACCTGATAGAACTGCGAATGAGCACGTAACGTAATTAAAAAGTTACAACAAATACAGTGTAAACAATGTATGGAAAAACATACAAACACTATTTCGTTGTTAAAGTCACGTCATGTAGGTAAGCATCCATATTGTATCTTTATTACGAGCTAGCAATTAGTGAGGGGGTAACCAAATGACGACAAAACCGCGGCCATTATGCACTCATATTAACAAACTTTTTTAACAAAAAGATAGTGCGTGAAATTCATTATCATGTAAAATTAGTTACCTACCTACTCATATGAAACGTACCTCGTCAGAGATAAAACCGCTTAGAATTCCACTTCCGTCTTCATAAAAGCAGAAAAAACGGCAGTATGTTAATTTCTCTCGGAAACCCATCATGTTTAGTCAAAATAACATAACCCATAATTGACACACTAAATCAAATCAAATAAATACGGAGGAAGCTCACAAATCTCTGATAATAACACAAATAATAATTTATTCCGCCACGACGACGAGGTTATGATTTAACACTATATTTGCATTTATTACATAACATCGATCACAAACTGTAAATTTAACGTTTTGCATTAATGTTTCAATAATCTAGCGGTTTGTGAGAGCGATAATGTTCGGAGGTTATATAATTTACGTAATCTGAGGCCAGTGGGACAGACCGACGGCTTGCTAATTAATTGTCACCCTTTCTATAGCCGATAGTACATTCACGTTGAGTTCTTCACCTAGTTTGAAACTAATTGGACTAAGAGCCGAGCTCTGTCAAGCACAAGCTGAGTAACTAAGTAAGACTCTAAACTAAACAATATGCAGGATCGTACGTAAGTATTCAAGTTTATCGTTATGAACTTGAGTCCCTACACATTGATCAGTTAGTTTTGTACCAATACATGTTCATGAACTTTATAATTATGAACTGCTACGGAGCCACATTGGCCGTACAGAATACTACGCAAAATTGCCGTTGTTATTGAATTAGCTCACAGATCTGCTGTAGCTTTTGAGGTCCTGACCTCATTTGGCCATCAGTCAATAGGAAGACTAGTGTTGCTTTCATCACACAGAAGCTAGTTAAAACACTCGTAAGTTATGTCAATATCATCTGCTTAGCGTGTTCCTAAATATTGGCGGTTTGTAAACAAAACATTACGACACACACAGCCAAAGTTCTCACTGATTCTAAATCATCATACCTCCAGTCTCTATACTCTGTTCGAAAAGCATCTGATGAAAATGTAAACAAATGGATCAGAAAACGTACAGCAGTGCCACTTACAAATTGAGTGCTTTGATTTCATTATTTAAATACCTAGAAACTTGAAATTCCAATTTTAGATCACCATAAACAACGTTATTTTTTTTAAAGATGTTTTTCATTTGACAATTTATTGAGGTTAATTTTATATAACCTCAATTTTCGTCGATGATTTTTCGATAAGTTACTTTTTCAAACAATAATTGTTGGACAAGCGGTGAGAAATAAAGTTCCGAAACCTTCTAAATACAGATGAATGTGTAACTAATTCCCTTTAGTGAGTGATTGCGTTAGAATTTAACCTGAACGGGGTTTGTTTACACTTTGATCAGATACTTTTGTACCATAAGTATACTACCAGCATGTAATCTATTCAGCTATGCAGAGGTAGCTTGAGCCACACAACAATAACATTTTGAAACATTTGAATAGTGCATAAAGCGCCGTTGTCCATTGCCCCTGCTTTGGTCAGTTATTCTCAGTTATAACTGTCTTATGTTATGTACGAGTATTGTACATTGTCATCATGATGCATGAAAATAGCCTCCACGATACTTAAACGTAGTACTGGTGCACTGGGGCAGGCAACACACCTTCTTGCATGGCTAATATTTTGACCACAGGTCCACGTCATGAATTATTCTAGACTTTGCTAATAGGAAAGAAGAGGATGCTGAGGATTCATTAACTCTTGAGTTAGTATCAACATTTACTCGTTTTCCAGGCTTTCCCGATCGTTTGACTTGCAAGACACAGCATGGAAGAGTCCTAATTTTATATGGATTATATGATAGCCCCAAAGTCTCTGCTCTTTTCATGATTTTCGATCGTCCATGTCGTCGGCCGTAAGTCAGATTTTGGAACTATCACTTCATTGAAGTTACTTCGCATCACTTCTCGTCTAACTGTCAGTAAGTTAAGTATCACATGTGAACAGGCCTCTTCCATGGTCCACCAGCTTACAAGTATGCGTCCCATCATGGACTACTGCGCCAATAAGTGGCTCAACAGATTCGCTCGATTTCTATTCAAATTGCATTATAATTTCCAAGTCATGTCGAGATATACTTATTTATTGAGATGGAAGGTTGTTGGTTTAAGTTGCAAATATTTGTAAATTCGATTGGATAGTGAACTTTCGGTTTGTGGTTACGATCCAGATCAAAAGGAACCAGAGGGGCAATTTCCGTAATTTTAAGAACGTTCACAGTCTGATCTGATTCTCAATATTATGTCAAAAATGCCTATAATTTCCCTACATTTTTGATATATGATTGTCGCTGAGATGAGATTTGCGACTAGATTTTGAACGTTTTTAGTTACGGGAATTGGACTTGAGATATCTCTCTAGTTTAGTGGCTATTGCGTCGAATCCAAACTTAAGTGCCAGTTTCAGTGTCACGTTATCTACCACATCAGAAAATGGAACAACATGTGTAACATGAATAAGGCGGCAAATGACAGCCCTTTATACTATACTATACTTACTTACTAAGTTACTTTACATAAGTCAATAAGGACTTAACTAACACTCGGTGTTTGAACTGAGATTGAAGCTGTCAAACTCAACTTTAGATTTACATAAGGTGAAAGACCGCAAAATTAAAAATTTCTTTGCAAAAAACGTAAGTGAGTCTCTCGGGTTAGCCAAAAGGTAGCCCGCGAAATTTTATTTTTCGATTCTTCGCCGTAACAAATATGTACGTAATTATATACAGAAATTAGGTACCTTGAGGTTGTTGCACAGACCAATATTAAAATAAATTCACGAGTTCCTATAAAAAAAAAGTCATGAATTAGATAAGATGTTGTAGGTCTTAAAATTGATGGAAGCAAAGAAACAGTTAATCCCAAGAATATTGTCCTAAATATGCATAAGAATGGGAGCAGGCCCGGTGTGCATAGCTGATATTATGTCCGCACGGCTCTGGCTGTACTATCGGGTCAATGAAATTTACACAAGTGCCCTTTTCAAATAATACCTATTGTCTTACACTACCGGCACCGAGTTTTACGTAACGTTTGCTTTTAGAATTCTCCGGCTTATTTGTATATTTCTATTAGGTAACTATTTGTATATTGTTTTATTGGGAAATATTTTTTTTAAATATCATGAATGATTGTCAATTGTTATTTTACTTACTATCTTTAATGATGCGCTTTTTATGTGCTTTTAAGGATACAGCCTAATAATTAGTAAATTGTTAATAATCCTATGGTATCAAAAGTAACAAAATAATTGTAATTTCGTTGAACTGTTATTTTTAAATGAATTATCTATCACCGATCCATCTTCTATAACCCAACATAAACTCCAGAGGCCATCGAAGAATCAGAGCCTAAACCACCACCTCTTAAAGCAGTATTATTTAAATCTTACTTGAGTGTGGGAAAGAGATGGATGGAGTTAGACGTCCTGTATAGCTCCATCTCTTTCTCACACTGAAGTAACATTAAAATAATGCTGCTTAAAGAGGTGGTGGTTGGCCCCCAGGAGAAATTATGTTCCTAACAGTGTACCGAGCACCCTCCATTCAGACAGATCTTAACCGCTATCGATACTCATTTTTTTTAATGCAGTTATCGAGCCCAAATCTGATCTATCTTCTCTCCCTCTCGCTAAGGTGTCAGCAAAATATCACGCTTTTCAAGAGTAACACCAAGTACAAGAGTGGTTAGGGATCCAACTGCCTTCTGAAATGTGGGGTTGGAAACGTGGAGCTGATGGAAACTTAGAGCCAATAACTACTAACTACCTTGGACCCTCCCGCTCCAGACGTGTTGAGTTCAATTTTTTGCCGCTGCATGCGTGGCTGTGCTACATAAAAGGCCGGTAACCTAAGAGCGTGCACGAACGGTGTCTCCGTCGATTTAAATTGAAAAGGAAGACGATAATTATGAATGAATAAGGCAGTTTTCCTATGATGAGCTTTTACAATAATAAATTTTCTAGTAAAACCAATTTTGTTTTTATTTTTGCCAACTTAAATAGCCTTGATTCTGCAGTAAAACGAATAGGACCTATTTTTTTGGAAATGTTAAGAACAAGAACCTCAAAAAAGTGACATTTAAACCCCTCCCCCACCCCCTACACGACACCCACCCTCAAGGGTTTTTAGTATGTTCATCAGGACATCTCAAGGAAAAACTGAAAACTGAAAAAAATTTACAAACCTACACGTAAAGCAATAGTAGTATTTTAATAAACAAAGTTTAACGCAATCTTTTGTAACAAAATACTTCGCTGGTGAAAGCAGTACGTATGTTCGGGTAATTGCATAAGTTCTGTCAGTTCTCATCGAAATATTCACCACTTGTAAGCAAACAATTCGTTTAATGTGAACTACTTCAGTACTCAACGAGTAATTGAGTAAGTATTGTGCAATGGACATCCTTTCAAAGTGCTCGTGCGGCTAACTAGAAGATATTTTGAAATGGTTAATTATTTTGGCTTTGATGACAGTCGTCCTACGAGACTACCTAAAATGTTTTATTTGAAAGCTATCTTGACACGGATCCATGGCAATAAGGCCATTCTGTACTTAAGGTGAAAGCGCCAGGGTTGCCCGCGAAATTCAAATTTTCTTACGTTTTTTGCAATTTGCAGATCAGTATTAGGTTGTATGTTGATTTAAATATGATTCACGACCGTAACAAATATGAGTTTACAGAATTATAATCATTAAAGTCATCAATACAACTCTCTAAGACCAAGTAAGTAAGTCTATTGAATGACTTTTTTATGAAATCTTAACGTTTCAGGATATACTAACTTAAGGAATTGTATTACTAATTCTAATATTATAATTCTATAAATACATATTTGTTACGGTCGCGTATCATAGGTACTTTGATCAACATACACCCAGACACTGAGCTGCAAATCGCAAAAATCGTAAGAAATTTTGAATTTCGCGGGCTACCTTAGCGCTTCCCCCTTAACGAGATTATTCAAGAAAGTTCACTGCCATTTGAACTGAACCATTAATTAGATTTTTGATGAATAATTTGTTATTGCAGTTTTATGCGAGTGATATAGTACACCACATTAACTAACTTAAATAACTAACATAATTTAAATCCGGTGTTTAATTTAAGTAGTAAATAAGTGAAGCAATTTCCTTGTAAATCGAAACCAAGGTTGGGGCTCAATCACGTCAGGATTAAGTATCGGAAATTAATTATAAATTGTGGGTACGTATATGCGTATTCTCTGTTTGCAGTACGTTCCAAATACCACTCAACCACCTTGCAGCTTCGTTTACAGAGCGACCACTACATCTTGATACTCGGCGAAATAGTCAACTACGTCAAAATGTACTAATTTCAACGTAACAGTGCTAAGTGCTTTTGGACCAAGTACCAAGTGATACTGGTCACTCTATACTTGGACAAGCAACTTGATATTACGGACGAAATGCGACACTATTATGCTATTTTGTCAGCATATTTTGTAATCACTGAAATAATTGCAAGACGTTTGAAAGGTGTTTTGGTACAAATTGGTTTTCGAGATACCGATTAGGATTTGTGATTTCTAATAGAATTATCTTGAATCACATAGGTGCGCTAAATAAAGAGAGATTATAGAATGCTGTGTGACGACACAGAAAATATGCTTCATCCACATGAGTCTGTGTTTTATTACGGTTTTTATCAAACGGCGAGATATAACAGAATAACCAAATATTAAACAACATAATACATTAGTGGTACAATTTACTAATTATACTTCACATTATACTACGTCGGTCGCTGGAGCAACACGTCACGAGCCCTAACATTGAAAGTAATTAACACGTTTTATGAATAATTTTAGACCATTAATAAGTACATAATAATTGCGTAACTTGAACCTTACGTTTACTTTCAAGTTTCACTTTGGAGAAACTTATCAAATAAAATTATTACATGCAACATTAAAAAGTTAATTAGTAAGTCTAAGATATGAATGAAGCTTACTAGGGTAGGGTTGTCAACAACTGTACCTAGTACTCGCAGGTTTATTTGAACTATAACTGGAAAAAAATGCACAAATTATCACAACAATAACGAAATTATGAAACCAAGTCCACAAGCTTGTCTACGTCTACCCAACTGCGCGACAACAGACAGGGTTGTGATTTTTTTATCAAATTGATTCCCTTTATAAGTCTTTTTACGCCGCTTCTCTCTGTTCCAGTATCCTAATTGCGTAACACACTATCAATCACAATCTGAATGATTTTAAAGCAAATTGCTAAGCCTCCTACGTTCGAAAAATTGGTCTGCTCAACAACGTAAATGACACAATGCATGTTGTTGAACTGTCAAAATGAAACTGATTCCTGCTGCAAGTGTGTTACGCAAATGCTACTTGTTACCTACACAAATTACAAAATATGTAATTTGAAAAAATAAAGAAAATCGCAGATTTTGAATTAGAACTAGATAAAGATGACGGGCGGATATTTCATCACCTAAGCAAAAAAAAAATTCAACCTAAGCTGCTGATAAGATATGATTGTTTCTATTTGCTTGGCAACCCTCATTGCAATGTCTGCCTACATATTAGCGACCTCTGTGAAGGTAAGTCGGTTATTTCGTAATTAATTAGTAAGTGTTATTTGTTTGCCAAGATATTTATACCCGCAGCTGGTCCACGCGTGGCTCTCGCGTGAGACCGGTGAGTTAGAATAACACTGCTGTCGAAGTGCGGACACAAATCCTGATTAATCTAATAATATTATTCTCTCGGATTTATTTTTAGTTTTCAAGATTTGTACTTGGTAGCCCAGTGCGAATGCGGTGCTCCTGACCAAATCAACCAACCAACTATGCCTTATAATAAGTTGAAGCGTCCAGAGTCCATACAAAAAAAAATTGTTGTGTAAATTGAAGATTGATTTACTTTAAATAATTTCATGTTTATACAGGGTGACTTTGAAAACATGCAACAAAATTTAAGGGGGAGTTCTACCCATCAATATGAACAACTTTTACTATGAGATCAACTTAGAATTCGTAAAAAAAAAAATTGGACCATTTGGTATAGGAAAAATCGATTTTTTTTGCGAATTCCATGTTGGTCCTGTAGTAAAAGTTGTTCATATTGATGGGTAGAAATAATGTTAAATATTGTCGCATGCTGTCAGTCACCGTGTATAGTAATTATTTTCAACTATTGGTATAGATAAATGCTTATTTAAATAAGCACCTTACTATTAATATTTGCATGGCAAAATATGGCGAAATATATCATCGCACAAGAATATTTATTTACCTACCACCTTTCTATTACCGACTTTGACTTTGACCTGCACTTCTGAGGACCTCAAAAACGCCACTGATGGCGCGATGGGCGTGGCCATCAACCGTCACGAGCACTAATTTGTATACACTTAGCTACTTTTAAAACTGATTTTCTTCTACTGTATTGATTGTAATTTTATGTTGTTACGAACATAGCGTTTTGGAACACATAGAGTTATGAAATAAGTAGACATCTCTAAGATGCTATCATTAATCCACGAGAAAATCGCTTTTGAATTTCCCTAAGTGTATACATACATATTAGTGCTCGTGACTGTATATAATATACATATATGTATACTGGGCATATAATATTTTTAATTTTATCAATGTCATCGACTCGAAAAGAAGAATAAGAAGGTCTTAAAAGCTTTTGAGTTGAATGTTTTTAGGGTTCCGTACCCAAAGGTTGCCAAACGGAATCCTATTACTATGCCTCCGCTGTCCGTCAGCGGGTCGTATCTCATGAGCCGTAATAAGTAGACAGTTTAGCCGTTATAACAACCAGTAACAAAAATAAAATAAAGTTAAAAATTAAAGAGGGTCCCCCATTCAAGAAACGTGTCTTTTTACTAATGTAAAAAACGTAGTGTTGAATATTGTACGGTGGTTCAGGAGCTAGACCACCACCTCTTAACGCAGTATTATTGTAATCTTACTTGAGTGTGGGAAAGAGATGGAGCTAGACGTACTGTATAGCTCCATCTCTTTCTCACACTGAAGTAACATTAAAATAATACTGTTTAAGAGGAGGTGGTTGGCCCCCAGAACCCTTCGTGTGCGAGTCCAACTCGCACTTGGCCAATTTTTTTGATTACTGTCTGTGAATAAGAAGGTAAATAAATTCGCATTGTAAACGAGCGAATGCATTACTATTCACATACGTAACCCTTGACTCATATTTTTTATTACTCATAGATATACTATATAAAACTCAATTAAGAATAAGGTGTGTTAACACATTTCCTTAAACATGCACGGAAGTACTGAATTTCCATACAGACATTCATATCATATACATTAAATAATAAAATTGTAACGAAGAATTTTCGTCCGTTTGTCTGGATTTTATGTTCCCAATTGGCGCCTATACGGCTGAACGGATTTCGCGCACATTTAGTTTACAACCTGGATTAACTAGGATACTTTTTATCCCGCGTAGTATGTTCCCATCGGATAATTGTCGACAAACACGCGGACGAAGCCGCGGGAAAAAGTTAGTTAAAAATTACACTATGCGACTAAACGCCGACAGACTGAACACCGACAAGACTTTACTTCGACGGGACTCTTCGCCGACAGGACACTTCGCCGATAGGGCATCCTTACTTCTGATTATTCCGAACCTGATCCGAAAATCCTAACCCTAGACGGTCGACGTCAGGAGCACCTCGAGGTTCGGTTTGGTTAGGTTTCTTTTTAACCCTGCAGACAGAAATAGGAGCCCCGCATAGCGGGGCTTCGTTGACCTGGTGTCAGTCTGTCGGCGAAGAGTCCCTACGAAGTAATAAAGTCTTGTCGGTGTTCAGTCTGTCGGTGTTTAGTCGTACACTCAAAAATTAGGTGTGTTAACGCTTTTCCTTAAACATGCACGTAAGTACGAAATTTCTATACAGATACGTATTATTCATATATAATGGGTTTGTTAATTAGGTAACACGTCACACAGACATAATTATTATGAAAGCCAATGGATGTAAAACGAGCAGATATTATTCAACGAGTTGTTTTAATTTAGTTTGAACATAAAGACCACACGATGCTAATTCCTCATGCAACTTATCAAACCTGTTTTAGAATTAATAAAACGATAGATTATGGAATTTAATCATTTTTATAGCTTTATTTTCCGCTAATAATGATCAATGATCGTTGCAGGTTTATAGAAGTAGGGTACACATTCACATCATATTTTATGTAGGTGACAGATGTAACTTAAAACACTAGAATCTAGTGTTATACGCTAAATGTATCGTTCTAGTGACTAGATACCTATATTTTAACGATACATATAGATATATTTTATCCTGTATAATTTTATAAAAGTGAAACGTCACACAATGAATTGACCACACGTGACACCAAACAAAAAAATTAACACATGAAATTAAAAAAAAAAAAAACAAAACATTACCTTTTCAACAAATTCGCCATGGCCACTCGCATTAAGAACTTCAAACATTAAATATTTGTAGAAAATTAGCACTTAGCACACACTAGCCGTCCTCAGTCCATTGCCGTGGCTCACTATCTAAGAGAAGGTGTTATCATGACAGATCGAGGTATTCTCAACTTTATCAGCTCTATAATCTTGGAACAACATGTCAATCATGCGGTCATGCCACTTATCTCGCGCTCTTCTGTAGAACAACCATGGAGGAAATACGCAGAAGGTCAGAACACACACACACACACAGCCATACTTTTTTCCATAATTTTGTCTCAAACTGCCTTCACTTAGGTATTTTTTGTTGTAGGTATAGCGTATAGTCAGGGAAATTAATTGATAAGCAAATTGACTAGTGACTTAAATGGTCCGTATCATCAAATCACACCGACATTCTTAACAGTAATTGCATAACTTGCTGCTTGACAGTATTTCCCTGCCTACAGGCACACCTAGTCAAGAGTTTTGGATTGACAGAACACAACACGTCTGAAAATGTTTCGTCATTTTTAACCGACTTCAAAAAAGGAGGAGGTTCTCAATTCGTAGGTTTTTTTTTTAGCAAACGTTTCGACGCGACCGACGGCCGTAAGGATTCGAATAATGTGATCTTCTTATGATCACAATAATCATGTTCATTAGTGTAGTTCGTACGTACACCTTTCAGTTAATTTTAATATTTATTGTACTTTTTAGTTCCTACTTAACTGTATCAATTACTTGCTGTACTATCAGTACTTTTGTACTTTCTTGCGTTATGTCTTGCGTCTCGCCTCTCATTGTGGAATAAAACCTATTCATTGTATATTTTGTCTTCCAACGGGTTATTAGTCGATTCGTACGAATTTACTCGCCCGAATCGGGCGAATCATTTTTTAATATTATTTTTTCGGTTATTTATTTGTGGGCGAATCGACAATTCCAAAAACAGGTATTAGGCAACTAGCACGTTTTTAATTTTATGTAAGAAAGTTAAGAAAAAAGTACACCAGCGCACGGAAGTGATAAGGGTGAAAATAGTCGAGGTCCGTACCCTTAGCGAGTGGTCGCTTACTTTTTTAAGTTTTTATGCTCTGGCTGGAGGCCTTAAGTCCGGTTAAGCAGCCGACCACCTCCTAGGTTGACCAGCGAGACGGCTTACATAATAAAAAAAATACAGGTACTAGGCACAATAAACATTAAGAAAGAACATGTGTTTCTATTATCGTACCTTTAATTTAAAGAATAATTCATGAATTTTTCGTACTTAATATTTCAAAATATTTTACTCAAGTCTTATCACTTCTGTGCGCTAGTGAGCTTTTCCTTAACTTTATTACATAATTCAAAGCGTGCTAATACTTACATCTTTTTGGAAATGTCGTTTCGGCCACAAATAAATTACCTTCGTGCGAGTCGCCACCGAAAAAATAATATTATTTAAAAATGCCGATTCGCACGATTCGGGCGAGTAAATTCGTGCGAGTCGACCTATTTATTAGTCGACTCGCGTATTACAAAACGTCGTAAGTAATTCAAATGTCACCCCGTCCAACTGCTCAATGCAACAGCAGAAAAAATATATCTAATGCAAGACAATGCACCTGGCACAATAGAATCTATGTTGACCTGATCGGATGGCTGAGAGTAATGTCAGCGACTTCTTCACAATCAGGTGTATCAGGGACAATCCGGATGATAACTTGCTTGGCGTTTAATCAGCCTTTGACAGCTGCTAGCAACGTGTGGTTTCATAACATCCGATTGTGATGACTGATTCGACAATGATGAATATGATGACATAAATACAGACAAGGAAATTAATCGTTAGCCAAACGCGTACGTCAAGTTACTGGGTTATAGCCATTTCATACAACTGTCAAAGAATGACGGTTGTGATTTGAATATACGGACTATTTAAGTTGGTAGTCAATTAGCTTAACAATTAATTTCCTTGACTTTACCTTCATAGAAGAAAAGATCGGTAAGAATTATCAATTTTTATGGCTACTTGTCTTTGATTAGTCGTTGACGGTCTATAACATTGTGAAGGACAGGGGACAATTATTTGCGAGCAATCAATACTTTGTGTGCTTCAATCTTATTTGAGACTTTATGCTTGTAGACTAAGTCTTTATTCAATGAGTTTTGGGAGTCGACTCCTCAATTTTATTGTCATTCGTAATGGACATGGTACAAACGACTGAAATCAAAAAGATATTCCAATGTTTTGTTAACGTCCTATCAATGTGAAAAAAAAAATGAAATCAACCGTAAGGATATAGTATTTCAATTATCAAGTAATTAATAAAGTTATTTCCCTAATATTTTGAATAGTTAGATAATAACCAGGACATTTTTTGCTGTACCTTCGGCTGGCCCTGACGTGCTCTGACGCAAACGTAGTAAGGTCAGCGCAAATATGTTATTTGTATAAAAGTATGTAATGCTTACAAATTTAACTCCAATTTTGATGATAATGAACGTAATATCATTGTATTGTAGGTACTTTTAATATTATTTTCCTTGAAGAGCTTTACAGATACCTTTATCACAAAAAAAATATTCTGCTCAATATTTATAAATTAATTAGTACACACGGCTACATATCAAGCTATACATTTCCAGTTTATGCTGATCTCGCATTGTGTAGGATTTCCGTAGATTGCGAGGTCAGCTTATACTGGAAATGTTTAGCTTGATATGTGACCGTATGTACAACTCAATCTGCCTAGCCTTTTGGCAACTATGTTGGGGTTTGTAGTATCTTACATAGAGCGACTGCCTTCCACAACACAACCCACAACGCAGTTACTGGGTAACACGATACCCCTTGGTAAGACTGGTTGTCAGACTTTCGGGCTTCTGACGACCCGTGACGATTGACAAAGATCTACGAATGACAGCCGAGACCAACGGCTAAACGTGCTTTCTGGGGCACGGAGGGGTCTCGACATGTAATGGATCACCCATCCACGTACCGACCGCGGCAAGCGTAGCTTAACATACGATCAACCCGTGCGGCTGTTATTACTTAGCCACTAGCCCCTAACGAGAAATTGAGAACAACTAATTAAGTACAGTAAAACTAGTACCTATATCTCGACTTTTCTCAGTTACTTACATATAGTATATTTATTTATTTCTATTAGGATCTCCAACAAAAGATGTACACAATACATGCATGATAACGATGTATGATGAAAGATGTTACATAACAACTGACACGATATCTTTTATCCAGGAGTTAAGGCTCCTGCAAACAGGCGCGACACAAAGGCACCGCAGGTCGCGCGCGATTCGCGATCTGTTTGAAGAGGCCTTTAAACGGGATGTGTTTGGATAGTTTTCTAAATATAGGTACCTACCTACTGTAGATATTGTAATACTCTCTTGGAACTAGGTGGGGAGTGAACAGACTGAACACACTACGTCGATAAATCGCCAGCGTTCTATAAATTATTCTATTGGGAGCCAGGCACGTATCCAGACTTTTGGTTCGGGGGGGGACAAACATTGAAACAACCATGTGAACTGTGTGAAAATCGCTGTAATCACTGTACTATAATTTTAACTGTACTATACTATAATTAAAGAACACGCAAGCGAATAAATAAACAGATGGCTTAAAACGTTTCTTTTTTTCAGTCAGATTTCGGGGGGGGATAAATCCCAACTATCCCCCCCTCTGTATACGTGCCTGTTGGGTTGGGAGCTATGACGCTAAAACTTTGAAGGCGAACAGTTCAGTGACCGATGACTTGTGAGCCGAATGAACACCGTTCAAAGATGGTGTAAGTGCACTTATTAAATTGTGTAACTAAACTAAGTATTTTTAAATTGGGTCTGCAACAAAAAAAGTCAATTTTTTAAATTAACATCATCCATTTTGTGGTCGGTATGATATTATACGAGTACGCAGTTACAGTCAGTCTCAAAATCATGCATGATGTACATATAACATCGACAAGAATTCATTTGATTGTCTACAATCCTTGTTCCATGATATTGTACCGATGTGTAGCCACGCAAACATTGGGAAAGTTAGATGTATTCTTCTTTTTGAGGCTGTGTACAGCCCGATGCAAACTTTATGGCGCCTCGGAACATGAGGCGAGTCGCTGCGCAGTATCAAATTCATGTGTCAGCGGGGGTGAGGGGTGCGGTACTGCGCAGCGAGTAGCGCACTTCAGAGCCGACATAAAGTTTGACGTGTACTGTATGTATGAACACTGAGTGTAGATGAGCATAACATACCAACGTTGTCAAAACAAAAAATATTTTTATTCCTTGTTTATTTATCTATGAATGCGAATCAAAACAAACTATCATTGTTCGTATTATAATTATAAATTACGAAATCAAACGCGACTTTGAATAAATTCAAGCTAAGAATCAAAGTAATGAAAACGTTTTTAAACGTTTAAACGTGTTTAAAAAAAAACCGACTTCCAAAAAACATAACTGTTCTACAAAATGAATTATTAATTAACTTTAATTTAGGAAGTTGGTATCTTTGGATCTGTATTTTAGTTTTTTGCCATCGACTTCCGAAATTAAAGTTATTTTTCACTTTGTAGTTGTGTTTTTGGAAGTCGGTAGTTTTTTTTTTTTTTTGAAAATAAGTGTTATATTTTTCTTAGTGTGCCTATAAAATTTGAGGGTTTCCCTTGACTTCTCATCAGATTCGGGCTTGGTGACAATGGGACCACCTCTAGAGCATACTCATTCAAACATAAAAGAATTTTCACAATCGGTCCACAGTAAAATTGACGGACAAATCGGTGAACATACATAAAAAAGAATACATAATCGAACATAGAACCTCCTCCTTTTTTGAAGTAGTTAAAAATGGAATGGAATAAGAAAAAAGGTAAGGATCGTTTAAAAACAAAGACAACGAGAAACTGTGTAACTAAGTAGTACCTACAGAGTTCAAACCAAGTACAAACATGTATTTGATTCGCTTAGTAGTTATTACCTCTAGTCTACGTAACAAAACAATTTGTACTGGCGCGATTCCAGCGGATCAGCAGACCACTCAAAACCAGACTAGAAACTACTAGCTTCTGCTGCGACTTCGCCCGCGTGAAATTTCTTGTTTTAACACAAGATAATATTTTATGACACTTGGTAATAGGTTACCAACATTATGAAAAAATAATCTTGTTTTTTTTTTTACGAATTCCTTCACAATTTCCAATGAACCAACTACAGCACCGTCAAAATCGTTTATAATAAAATAATTTTCGGTATTTGGTTTTATCTACTCATAATAAAAAACGAACATGAAATATATATTCGTTAGGGATAAATTATTTATCCCTAACGAATATATTTTATGTTCTTTCTTATTTACTAATAAATAAGATTGAAATGTCTGTTTGTAATGTCAAAGTAACAGTTTTTTACTAAATACATATAAAAATATATACGGTACCTAAAACAATTCAATAAATCCTATAATAACAAATTTAATTTTACAATGAATATATTAAAACTTCAACAAGTAGCACAAACTAAGTTTTTGGTAACGATCATAGACGAACAACTAAACTGGAAAGCACAAATCGGTGGTGTATGTAATAAAATCAATAAATTCTATACGCTCTTATCAATCTGCCGAGCCTTTTCCCAACTATGTTGGGGTCGGCTTCCAGTCTAACCGGATGCAGCTGAATACCAGTATTTTACATGGAGCGACTGCCTATCTGACCTCCACAACCCAGTAACTGGGTAATACGATACTTCCTGGGTAAGACTGGTTGTCAGACTTTTCGGGCTTCTGACGATCCGTAACGACTGTCAAAGATCCACGAATGACTGCCGGGACCAACGGCTTAACGTGCTTTCCGAGGCACGGAGGAGTCTCAGTATGTAATGATGGTCACCCATCCACAGACCAACCCCGGCAAGCGTAGCTTAACCTGATGGATCGACCCGTGCGGCTGTTATTACTTAGCCACGAGCTCCTAATTTCTATACGCTCCTCAAAATTCTATACGCTCTTAGACGGATTAAAAATGTTACAAACATTAAAACAGCTGTAATGTCATATCGTGCACATGTTGAGTCCTTGCTGCGATATGGACTAATTGTATGGGGTAATAGTACCGGTCACAACAAAGCATTTATCGCTCAAAAGAAATGTCTTCGAGCTATTCAGGGCATTCCGACGAACGTATCTTGTCGACCAATATTATTTTAAAAAACTTGGTTTGCTACCATTACGCTCACTATATCTATATGAAACATGTATGTTTGTACGGAAACACAAAGATTTATTCAGAACCGCAGCAGATGTAAGCTCTAGGAGTCGACGTGACCAATTTAGACTTGTTTTAGATGAAATCCCTCGATTAGCAAAATATAATAAAAGCTGTTTAGCTAATGGCTGTATGTAAATGTAACAAATTAGCACGTAAACTTAAATTACTAAATAGCAGACTGTTTAAAACTCACTTGTTTAAATGGCTAAATGATAATAATTTTTATAGCATTAAGGAATACTTTGAACATATGTAACACCTTTGTAAACCATGTTTTATGCAAATAAATAAACAAAAAAAAAACATTTTTAAAATTTTTGTCTGTTTGCTCCGGCTAATCTCCGAAACGGCTGGATCGATTTTGACGGGACTTTCACTGGCAGCTAGCTGATGCTACAGGGAGTAACTTAGGCTACTTTTATTTTAGATAAAGAATTAGGGTACCGCGCAAAAAAATTAAAACGCTAATCTCTGGAACTACCAGTCGAATTTGAAAAATCCTTTTTTGCATTTGGTGGCCCAATTCTCCACGATGGTTATAGGTTATTTAACCCTACGCTACGACCCTTAGGAGCCTAGTAAAAAGAAAAAAAAGTCAGAAAAAACGCTAAGCGAAAACAAGTAGTAGGTACTCCTAATAGCGCGGGCGGGCGATACAACGAGGCGGGTCGGGGGACGAGGGAGTTTTATTAAAATAAGGCTGTTATTATATTGTGTATCTTATTAGGAATTCCACGCTAACGAAGTCGTGGGGCACAGCTAGTTGGTTATCAAAATAAAAATTATCACTACTGTCTTACAAATTACAATTTCAATTAAGAGCGTTGTCACATTTTGCACCTCTCTCGCTCACACAAAACCAAATTTTTTCGAATGTTAAATGAAAAAATGCTTTTTTGAAAAATGTAATCAATGGGCGGTCTACAAAATAATATTCATTTAATAGGTAGTTATCAAAAACACATTTCTATTGTGTTATCTAATAAACTTATGTAATTAAGTGTTATGATCTGTTTTTGAGATGATATAAATAAATGCCACAATAAATATGTGTTTTTAATAATTACCTATTAAATTAATATTATTTTGTAGACCGCCCATTGATTACATTTTTCAAAAATGCATCTTTTCATTTAACATTATTAAAAATTTGGTCCCGTGTGAGCGAGAGAGGTGCAAAATGTGACAACCCTCTTAAGTAGCAATGCATTACCAGGAAATATTTTTTTTTACATTTTCCCTATAATGGCGCTGGCGAATAATTGTACATTCATTTTATTAGGTAATCTACCTACCGTGGTATGTGAGGTCAGACATATCTCGGGACCCTGGGGTCCCGGACCTTTAGAAGGCGTACGAGGGACCGAAGCCAACTCGCAGAGGTCCGTCAGATGTTTTTAATTATATGAGGCAACAACCGACGATTAGCCCTGTATGCACTATGTGAAGGTCTTAATTATTATCATTGCTGACATCAATTAATATAAGCGATTTTTAATTGTTTATTGTTTCTGGGACAAAGAAGCGCTATATTTTTTTTTTTTTAAAACCCCAAAATCTTGCTGATTCCCTGACGTTCCATATAATAAATGACTAACCAATTTTTTTCCAGAGTTATACTGTAGAGCCTAGCTTAGAATCTACCTAGTTATTTATTTAAGTGGATATATAACCTCAGCCCCGTCTCATATGGCTGGGGCGGTACCCACCACTGAAGAAAATTCATTGTGTCCTGCCTTTTATAATAGTCTAAATTGACCCTTGTTGACATGCGCAGCATTTACCAATCAAATTGATGCATTGGATGTACGTTGTATGGCGGTGCAATTAAAAATACATCGAATACATTCAGAACGCGCTATAAATCCGAATTCTTCAGCAAGTAAGTGCACCAAAAGCATCTCTTTTGCCAATAAAGTGCATTTTTACTGATAAATGCCAGTTGCCAATGACAGTTGTTTCATTCATTGTGGCTACGACAATGCATTTGTGACCTGCGCACAGTGCGCACTGTAACGAGACATTTAAATCTACTCACCGATACAATTCACTGCACTTCATAAATTAAATACGATGTAGGTATCTGTCGCAGCCGGAAAATGAGGATTTTAGATTCAGAGCCTAGACCACCACCTCTTATAGCAGTATTATTTTAATCTTACTTGAGTGTGGGAAAGAGATGGAGCTAGAAGTCCTGTATAGCTCCATCTCTTTCTCACACTGAAGTAACATTAAAATAATACTGCTTTATGAGGTGGTGGTTGGCCCCCAGGAAGATCAGCGGTTCAATTTTAAAATAACAGTCTTTTATGTCGACATAAAAAAGAGGTTTTGTGGGAAGTTCTCTTGTTGGATTTGTTTTTAAATCCGTAGTCGATACTAGTTGATAGTGTAGTAATTAATAGTACCAGACTGTAATTTGTCCCACTGCCGGTCAAAGGCTTCTACGGAAGGAAGACTGGCATTGGTCAACCTTCTTCATAATCACAAACAATTACTAGCCCAGGTTTTCTCACGAATTTTTCCTCCACAGTCTTCACTCAGTTGGCAGAATTGCAGATGAATTTAAAAAGTCTATAATATGGTAAAATAATTCCAGTTAGTAGAGTAGATATAATCAGTCAGCACCTGAATTATAACGCAGTTTGTTCAATGAAATATTCATAGTATATATGTATTGTTAATATTGTTTCAGTTTTCCTCTATAGCAGCCTTAAGATAGCAAATAATGAATGACTTTCATGTGTCATTGATTTTACCCCATTAATACTACCACTGCACTGAAAACAAAAGACGCTAAAAACCTACTGAAATAAATAATCTGAATGCATTATCTCAAGATATATATATAAGATATTTTGATGTTGATGGTTCAGATTTCTCCCTCATTTTTACTAGCCTCTCTAGATCACAGAGCACGAAATCGCTGCGTCGGGTAGTAATAATATTCGTATCGTTTTTGACGCTACTGAGCGCAAGCTGCACCCTAACTGCGTAACACACTATCAATCACAATATTAATGATTTTGAAGCATATTGCTAATCCATTGCTTCATATGTTCAAAAAATTTGTCCGCCCAACAACGTAAATAACGCAACGATGTCACAGGGCATTCTTAGAATTACACTGGCCGTCAGTTTCTATAACGAGTAAATTGTGGCGTTCATTGAAACGCTTGGTTTGTATGAAAAGTGTTGACAGTACCGTCTCTAGCAGTGGCCGCCGAAGGAATTTTTTTTATATTAAGATTCTTTTTTCTCCCTCAGTTTTTTGAACTGAAGCGATCCAACACCTATCCTAGACCTGAGACCTAGGGTGTATTTAAAGGCGACTACGGGATTGTGATGTACCAACAACTACCTTCAAACCGTTTGCCAATCGTGATGATTTTTATGACAAAGACTCCCACGACTACTCGCTGTTAATGTTGACGTCCACGTTTATTCCAGTAGGCTGATGACATTATTTTCTAGAGGCATTAAGAGATACAAAACACTTAGGCGCCATCTACATTGACGAGAGTATCGTGGCGGTAGGCACGCCGCGCGCCGTGGCATCAAATTCGATAGAAACTGTATGAAGCCATCTCCACACGACGATATCATCGCGGCGAGAATTTGAAGGCACAGCGACTATCGCCGCGATTCTCTCGCCCGTGAAGATGGCGCCTTACGTTCGAAGTTTTGCAGACTTTGCGGTAGATTAAATATAGCTTCCACAAGTGGCGATACTTCAATGAACGTCCGGCCCACACTTGGCAATCAGCCCCGCTACCTTAGTCTCGCTGACTGCCTAATATCTATTCCATGGCATTTAATAAGCTATCCTTCTACTAGTACATATACGTATCGATAAAAGAGAAGAGAGTCTTTACAAAAGTGGCAGTCAAAAGATCTGGATTTCGAGCTACTCAGGCCGCAATGGTCCGCGTGGTTGATTATGGAGGTCTGTGTCCAGTATTGGGAACGTTATATGCTGATTCAGTTTATGCGATGCACGCCGGGATGTATGCCAGAAGACAGACGAAGGCCTGCCTATAGATTACCAGCAGTGTGTGATTCTGGACTGATGATGGTGCAGTCAAGCAGACCACGGAGGACTTGATTCTTGAAATGATAGTGATAATAACGCGGGAGTAGATTACAAGAATTCAGTGAACAGTGCCGCGTAAGTCATGATGAGTCATGCAATGCAGAAGCTATTAAACCAGAGTCATAAGCAGTATTCTATCTCATTAGGGATACGAGTCCAAGATTTGTGTTACGCACCGCTAGGGGATCCTACATTCTGTGAGATAATAAGTATGCATTATCTTGTAGAATGACTGCTGGGGGTACAGTTCTGTTTCTGACATAAATGTCAACTCGTTATCTGGAATTCTGGACTACGGGTCACAAGTTTTAATTGCCACTTCGAAGCACCATTTATGCTTGGAATTTATGGCTATTTGTTGTGTCAAGTTGTCAACTAATAACATGATTTTTTAAAGCTCGTCTTTGGGATGTTCATTTTTAGTAGCAGTTCTGAGCACTCTAACTCGTGAAATAAAGTGACAGATCTTTCTAGCTTTTCATTCTATGGCCATTTACGATGGAGACTAGCTGTACCCACGTGTAACTAGTATAAATATGAAGATATTTTCAAACTAGCCAAAGAACATAATATAAAAGCAATCAGGTAAAACAGATAAGAAATTCTCGAGTTATAAGCGCACTGACAGACAGATACGTTGTATATTATACTTAACATGGATGGAAAGGATGATTCGGTTATGACTGTTGTATTAAGTAATTAATTGTAGCATCGTTTGAAGACATCGCAATTGTACCGATCGTTGTAGCTGGTCCGCCGAATGTTAAACTAAAATATCGTAACTGGGTTATCGAGCTCAGTTAAGAGGGAAGCGCTAAGGTATTCCGCGAAATTAAAGTTTTCTTGCGATTTTTGCAATTTGCAGCTCAGTGTTTGGGTGTATGTTGATTATAGTATGATACGCGACCGTAACATATATGTATTTACAGGATTATGATATTAGAATCAGTAATACAATTCCTTAAGTTAAATGTTAAGATTTCATGAAATAGGTAGTCATTCTATCGAATTATTTGGTCTTAGAGAGTTGTATTGATGACTTTAATTATTATAATTCTGTAAATACATATTTGTTACGGTCGCGAATCATATTTACACACTCAAATAACAGCCACATTTTAATAAATAAAACTCCCTCATCCCCGGACCCGTCCCGTTGCATCGCCCGCCCGCGCTATTACTTCGTTTTCGCTTAGCGTTTTTCCTGACTTTTCTTCTTTTTGCTCGGCTACTTAAGGTCGTAGCATGATGTTAAATAGCCTATAACTATCCTCGAGAGGGGCTACCAAATGCAAAAAATAATTTTTGAAATCGGACTTTTTGATCACAATTTCATGGGTTTTCATTCTATTGCGCGTAACAGTAATTATTTTTCTAAAATAAGTTACTCTCCGTAACATCAGCTATCTGCCTGTGAAAGTCACGTCAAAATCGGTCCAGCCGTTTCGAAGTGTAGCCGGAACAAACAGACAGAATGCTTTTTTGTTTTATATAGGTTTTGTACCGTATACACTTTCTTATGCATTCAGTAAAAAGTTGTTATTTTGACATTACAAACAAACACTTCAAATTTATTTATTTGTTTAATAGACGTATAGATTACTTGGAGCTCCTATAAAGTCTTGTCGATTGTTTATCACGTGTCGCAGTGAGCGATGATTTCTTCAATCATTGAGTAACAAACGAGAAAGTTAACTTAGGTAATGTCATGTCCTGATTATTTTAGTCAAAGCTCTTGTTTCTTGTATGGACGCCAGCACATCAAGCTACCCGAAACTGTAAAATTTTCCCAATCAACCTTGAACCTAATGCTTTAGCAATAAAGTAGAAAATCTATTAAAGAAATTTGACAGATTGTAGTAGCTTGATGTGCTGGCGTCCGTACATACTTAGTTGTATTAATATAAATATTGAGAAAAATAATAACATAGACGAGTATGGCGTAAACAATAGTTAGGTAGCATTAGTTTAGGATAATAATAATAACCTATTACCTATGACATATAAAAATCTACCTCATTTAAATTAGCAATAGTAGCAAGATTATTAGGTTAACGTGGGTAGGTACTAGACTTGTGTGAAACTTTATCAAAACCATGTTTTTAGGTTTCCATACCCCAAAAAGGAAAAAAACTGAACCTATATAGGATCACTTTGTTGTCCGTCTATCTGCCTGTCAGTCTGTCGAGACCAAGACCCTTTTTCTCAGGAACGCGTGGAGCTATCAAGTTGAAATTAGTGTCAAATACGTAGGTCTACGGTCCCTTGGAGCACTAAAAAATCAAGCTACTACGTCAACGTAATAAAAAATACAGGCATTTATGCGACATATTTTGATAATAAATAAATCAATCAAAACTTTTAGCCCTTAAGGTACTTCCCGTTGACCTATAATCATAAAATTTGGCAAGAAGCAAGGTCTCACAGCACAAGTAAAGGAAAAAGTCCGAAAATTGTAAAGGAAAATGGGCAGAATCGTCCAATGAGTGGCCAGGAATGGTACATGTTTACTATCGATGTACATTATATGCCGTTTAATTTTGCAGATTTTTTATGACATCGTTGCTGGGAAAAAAAATTACACAGGGTTAAAAATATTGTAAGATTTTTTATGATTAAAAAAAATCCATTTTGTCGTTTTGTTGATACTGATACAACTGCAAAGTAGGCATTGCACCGTCGTAAAAATCATGTTAACGTAACATTTCTACGGGTACTTTATTTTTTTCATTTCTATGTGCCTTACATTGTTTTGCCCCTTCAACGACACCCTGACCCAACCTGTATTAATCATGATACTTAGTCATATTATTAATTGTTACTTATTATAACCAAGTATTATAATTATTTGGAGGTAGGTACCTGCTTATCTGCATATCTGCTATCACGCAGTCTTAATGTTTTATGACGTTCTATGACAATGAAAACAAAGTAAGCAATTAATGTTAAAAATATAATGTAATTATATTAAATATTTTATGACGGCACCATGGCGGCGTTGTAGTTGTATTAAAGCTATCGAAAGAAGTACATATTATACAATAAAAAATAAAAAGTGAACTTCATTAACCTAACCTTAGGTATCTTTTCATTCCCGGCGCCGTTTTCAATGAAACACTGCAAAATTAAACTGCACATAATGCACATCAAAAACAAACATCTACTAGGCCGCTCATGGGAGGGCCAATACATTTTTATCCATTCTCCTTTGTACTTTTATCACATAAAAAAAAAAACATTTTTTTGCGATTACAAACATTCATTTGCAGTTGGAGAATTGACGGTGATGTAGCTATATCGATGTATGGGAGAACATGTTTTTCAATTACAATATTGTTTGTTTTTGGGATACGGTCCTAACTAGGTACGGTTCATTCGGTTCTTCATTGTGCGGGGTCCGACACGCACTTGGCCGGTTTTTTTAGTTATTTAAATATTATACACAGTGGTCTAGTTCGGCCTTAATAAAGATAATTTACATAACTTTTTAATTAATTAGTAATTCGAATGCCTAACCTCGATAAAATTAATGTGGAATCTTACTTCATAAAACTATTTGCAAAAACTGTATTATGTCAGTCAGCTGATGAGTTTACTGTCTAGCTGTCAGGTTGTTTGATACTGATACTGATAAAAATACCTCGAGTTTTACATAACGCTACAGTAATTACTTTGCAATGATATTATTACCACTGGCTGACTAGTGGCACAGGTGTGGTGTGTTGCACACAGCGAGAGATCGTTTTCCACCTAACAAACTGTGTTAAATGTAATTGGATGACACATTAGTACAGCAGTAACCTATAAGCTGTGCGCAAAGTACTTATTGTTTTAAGAGTTAATATTTACGACAAATTAAGGAAATTACAGTAACGGTGTCTCGTTCGTTTGGTAATTTAAAATGAGTAGGTATTATGTACCTACTTGCGTCACACACAGTCCCCCCTATTCGTACACCTGACATTCAGGCTGCAATTATTGCTGTAACGTTGTTATAGAGTCCGTTATTATTTATTCCCAATTTTAAAATATAATAATGCTCTTGTTTGGTCGTATTAAAAGTGGAAAGTAAACAGTTCTATGAATTGTAAAATTTTTTGCCCAGCTGGCATTGGTAAACATGCCTTCTGTATTGTTTTGAATCATGTAACATGATTAACTTAAATCTAATAATAAAGCAGGCTTTGGCACTTGCCGCACGCAGTATTTCCACTAGCACAGCTACGTAACAACAATGTCAACAAAACAAACGTTTGTCCGCGATTTGAGGAAAATCTTATAAGCAAACAACACTCACCGTGTGTAGATAAAGCTGTAAATAAACACTAGCAACAAATCCACTCACTACTCGTCCACTGACGCGGTTAAATTGTTTTATTTCACTTGGTTTTCACGAGGAAAACTAATGAAGTATCGTAGAGTACGTACTAGCGCGAGCGTGCGTGTGCACACGACCGTCATCCATCCACCGGCGTGGAGGTGCGACTGAGTGAGCGTGTTCTCCGACTCCGACTGCGCGTTGGTCCCACCAATCACCACTCGGATACAGCGCCCGAGCGCCGCCAAGCGCAAAGCTGCGCCGGCGCTAGCGACCTGACCGATTTGCCTCGCCCGCTGCTGACCACTAAAACTACGAGATGTCACTAAAACTATGAAATCCATTGCATCAATAAATCGGAACATTTTACCCAATTTCAATATTTATTGCGACGACATGACGAGACTAATTAAAATTAAACCCATTTATAGTAAAAGACAGTGATCTCGAACCTACCGATTTTTCGGTATTTCTACCGATATGGGCTCTCGTTATAAATTAGTCTGTAAGTTTTTTTTTTCAATAAATAAACGAATTTGATTGAATATTGTATTGTTTTGTCAAATACCGATTTTGGGTACAAATATACCGATTTTAGCCGATCTCGCTCTATGACGTTCGAGACCACTGGTAAAAGAATATAAAAATAAACCTTCAAAGCATGACAGTTTTTAAAAATAAAATGTCAACAGTTTGAGAGTCTGTGAGTTTGAGTGACATCGTCAATGAATTTAGTGCATTTTTGTTTCCGTTTCATTAATCTTTTGCGGAATTGAAATCTACCTGAGATTTGAGAAAGAAAAACATGGAATCGCAGGCAAATCTCGAAACAAATACTAGTTTAATGCATACGCAAAGCGGCAGTCGAAATAACTCGGTAGATGACAATTTTCTGCTTAACAACTCGTCAGAGAAACCGCCGCCAGATAAACCAGCGCCAGAAGCTAAGAAGAAGAGGTCGAAGAAGATGTGGAAAGATGTGTCCGTGGAGTCTTCGCATACAAAGTTTTATAAACGGCCAACCCGTTTAGCTGAGTTCGAACATATTAATAGAGATGAATATCTCAGTATACCAGAGTCGATGTCTGGATCAGCGGATACTTTCAGCTGCATCCATGGACCCGAAGGCAAGCAATACACACAGAAGGGTTTACTGAAAAGGAATATCTTGAAAAATTTGGATCCCATACCCATTGGTAAGTTTTTAGCTTCGAGTCTGTTAAATGTAATATTTCAGGACACATCCTCAATTCATCAGTAATTTGATTTGAAAATAGTAATTAGCTGATGTTTCGACATCAAAATAATCGATTCTTTTGATTGATTCTTTATTCAGGCGGCAAGGGATCTGAAGGCTAATTACCGTAATTAAAATAGAATGGGAATGTTAATAAATTTACGAGAATAGCCCCTCTGATTCTGCTCTGGCTAGAGCCAATAATCACATATACCACCTTATGAAACAGGAAATATACTGAACAAACATTTTTAATGTATATATCCTGATATATTCGCTACTTCACGAAAAACATTCACACAAAACAAAAATCAAGAATAGGAAAATTCGAAATCAGAAGTCGTCGATTGTGTACCTACTTACGGTTGTGTATCAGCTATCATACGAGTAGCTAAGACAGAAGCTATTTATTATTCTCAATTATATTTTAACGATATATTATTCTATCTTCAAGTAAGTTTACAAAAAAAGGAAATATTATCAGGGTCATCTAGATCTAGGTAAAGCTATAAAATCATTGTAATTGTGCATTTCTATTAGCCATGTACCTATGTTGTACCCGCATTATATTTCAAATATTTTTGTCACGATGACTTCTAATAGCAATCGACACACTATTTATGAAAGTGCTCGTCAACAAATGGGACGATTGTCCTTTTATTAAATTAAAGTGTGCTTTCCCTCGCCCACTTACCCTTTTAAAATCAGCTATCATAATAATTTCTCGTGCAGCGACGTTGACCTGACCTGAAAACCATTATATTGTTTCACTATTTGTAATTTCATTTGCTGGCTGATAAAACTCAGGTTTATTGTTAGTTATACTACGGCTACGTTTGTAAGTGTTTGTATCAAATGAAAATGTCCACTTGCACTGGTTGGATTCCTACAAGGTAGTTCGATAATTAGTTTAAAACGTCAGTCTTTTCAATGCAATGAAGTATGTATCACGACTAATCGCGAGCATATTCAATTGTCATTCATTGTGGTCTACGCTGCACTGCGGTTTTGAGTAAAGCAACAAACTATACTATTTATCGTTGGTTCTATTTCTGTTAAAACTGAATGTTATGTTACTAATTCAGGGACTATTTTTCCATCGTTCGTTGAAGACTACAGATGCACTCATCTATTTTTATCTAATATTTTTTGTACCGCTAAACATGTCTGGATACCACCATGATCTTCTATATAAATAAATATGTATGTAACTTTTTTAAATATGTCTAAGAAAATTCTTAAAGGAGCTCTTTGAAATTTATTTACAGTAACTACCAACTATAAATCTATTTAATATTGACTGGCTGTGTAATTATTCATGATTTCTACTCGAGTTGAGGACACGACAATTAAGTCGGTAGTTAAAACTAATCGGAATAACTGTTGCATGTTTATTGTCTATAAAATCGTGACTGACTTAACAACGTTAGTGGTTCATCTTTAGATTTCCTTTTGATTAATTGAATGCAGAATCACCATTTAATTTGCAAGAAAGCGTCAAATTATTTCGCATATTATGTTTGTGGAGTAAGATTTTGGACTGTTTGTCAATTCCGAATTATCTGTCTCTGATTGATGCCTACCTGTAACTAGTGCGCCATCTTGCCACACGTAATATTTTAGTGATATCTGTTTTTAGCTACTCTCCGTCTTCATCATCTTTCTCCTGCTATATTAACCCAAATAATTAGAGGTCGACGCAGCAAATGTCTTCTCTTTCTACGAGTAAGTGTTTTTCAGTCGTCATCTCAGTATTCACTTACTTTTTAGCTAGATTATCGTTATCTTCATTTCCATCTTTCTCTATCCATACATCGTTTTAACGTGAAACATTGCAAACGCCTTTGCGCTCAGTGTACTGGTGGTAAGTTCAATATTCCTGACCGACAAAAACTAAACTATTTCAACCGCTAATAACTACGAGACTTAATGCTAGATACGCCAGTCACCGAAAACACCAAAATCGCGTTAGGTCTCAAAAAATTGCACTGTACTGAATATTTGGTTTGTTTTTAGCTATACCAATAGTGTAAAACCAAGTTTGCAGCTTCGAAAGACCTGTGCTAACTGCGTGGTGCTCGATAGACCTCGAAATTTTCGGACCTCTTTCAGTTTTTGACTTATAACTTTGGTTCGTAACTTCGTTTTTAACTTCTAAAAACTTCATTCTATCCGTAGAATGAAGTCAAAGAAAAGTCATCATTACATTTTAGTGCGAGAGCCCACGAGGCCACGACCACATTTCCTTTTGTTGCAGTATTGAAATTTTAAATAAAAATATCTATTTAGATTGATTAAATAAAAGGTTTTCGTATGAGTAGATCGACGAAGTACTCTCTGCTTTTGCATTAATAAAGACTTTTTGCGATTTTTGCTTAGGTATGCTGGACTTTTCACCTTGGTTAATGCTGACATTAAAATTAAAAAGATATTTAAAGGTTTTTATTGCGTAAAATAAACAATTGGTAGTATGTATTTCCGCCGTTCACGTGTATAGCACAACGCAGCGATTCAGCATACTCAATATGAGTTCATCCAAATCACGTTGCGAAATGGCCACCCACGTCCGTTGTAACAGGCGAAAAAGATTTTCTGCTGTGTGTACGGCACAAAACAGATAAAAGAGGTTTATCTGTTCTATGGTGTACGGCATCCATATTTGGCAGAGCTCTATCTATGTTCTATGTTACGGGACTTGGTTTCCGCACTTAATCCTACATGTGGACCATTGTACGAGGGCCATGGCGGCCGTCGGCGGTTATTCCAACCAGCTCACCTCCCTCCAGAAGTTGATTATGTTTTCTGGTCTGTCTAGAACGTCTTTGAAAGTTCTGGATGGCCCGAGGGTTTCTGTTCTGTTGGCAGAGCTCTTCTTTGAAGCATATCCCATGCGTGCTTAATTCCATTGAGCACGCATGGCATATGCGAAGTGTGACTCCCACAACACCAGCACGTGGAGCAAGCCCACTATTAAAACGAGCGAGCGGAGCGAGCTCGACTTCTCCACGACTGAGCTTCTTCACATGTGAAGAGCGAGTGAAGGGAGAGCCCCTTTTACAAGAAACGCGAGTTTAGCCAGCTTACTTTAACGATGGGCGAACCAGGCGAGCACACCTTCGACACTAGTGAGCGCCACATATTACGCGTATAAGCCAGCTATATAACTGCAGTCGTTATTAATTGTGCTCGGCTCACTCGTGTGGCAAGTGGGCTCACTTCACTCGCTCGTCTCGAGAGTGGTCTTTTTCCACTCGCTTATCTTGTGGAGAAGGCTTGCTTCGCTCGCTTTTCTCGTGTGTAGCTGACTCGTGGCGTAGGTGAATAGGCGCACTCTGCTCAGTCGTCTCGTCTGTGGGCTCACCTCGCTCGGCCGTCATGAAACTGTGCTCGCTACACTGGGCTGAGTTAAGCTATGGTTTCCTAGAAGCGCGGTGGCCGCCTCATAACGGCCGCACGCCGCAATGACGGCTGTCATAAAATGATGGTAGCGGCAAAGATTAAAATCGTTAGATTCGCCCTACCGCATCAAAAGATAGTCGCGTTTCTGTTTCCATTTTGTCAGTGACTTGAAGGATTCTCATGGAATCGCTATTTAGTAATGAATAAGCTCATTCTTCTTATCAGTATGGACACTTTAAAGTACGGTGAAGGCAAATGTACGAGTAGCGATTTAAATCTTCAGAGTTTGACTTTGCGGTATCAAAAACACTCTCTAGGAAAACACACCAACTTACTTTCATAAATAACGTTTCAATGACGTCATTGCAGTAAATTGTGGCGGCCACCACTCTCTAGGAAACCGGAGCTGAAGCTCCGGTTTCCTCAACTTAGCTTTATGTGAATGCGACCTTGGAAAACAGCACACTTGGCATGATAGTGGCTAGCAAAGTGCTAGCACTGACTGAGGATTGTTTAGGGAACTTTACTCACGGGGTTAGGTCGGAGCCCTAATTGCTTAACACACTTTCAATCACAATTGCAAGGTTTCTGAAGGAAATTCCTAATCCATTGATTCATAGGTATATTTGAAAAAGTCGTCTACTCGCCCACGTAAGTGACGCAATGAATGTTGGTGATTTGTCAAAATGGAAGGCGTTGCAATTGTTAGTGTTACGCTATTATCTCGCAGGTTACATGTGTGACAGTGTGCAAACGTTTTCACGAAAACAAACGGCGCAGACTCGCACCTATTTCCTTCTTTTTTATTTCCCTCTGTAACTGTGACCATTCATGCTCATAACACTGTTCTCAACTTCTTTTAGACCGCAAATGGAGCGACGACTGTGCTCCGACATTCGATTGGGAAATGGCCAAGATGATCGAGCGGATGGTCAGAAGCCCAACGGTGGAACATCAGATAGATCGCTTACAATCCCATCTACGGGACTTCGCCAAGACTAGCCGCAATGGATACGTATCCTTTTCTATAAAGCCATGGGATTCACAGCCATGGAGTTATCTGCGAAGAAGCTGGTTCGAGTGAGTAAAACCACATTTCCACAAATACATTAGGCATCTCAGCTTTGTGTCTGGGAAGGCAACGCACTTGCGGTCTGGTATTGCAGATTTCCCACATTCACGATCTGAATGACGTAAAACCATTAGTAAGCCATTGCATCTAAACTCTCATCTCATTGTGATAAAGTATAAATTAGAATGATTGCCGTGATTTTGATAAAACACTCGGCAATCACTCATAAACTTTACCTTACAGATAGGGGTTACATTGCCAATGCAATGTAACCCCTATCTGTAAGGTAAAGTTTAAGTTAGTGTGTAGGGTAAGTAAGTCAATACTTACTAATGGTTTTACGTCAATCGTTAATGTCCTATTTTTCTATCACGTGGATTGCCTGCTTGTTCGTCATTCCATAAAGGTCATTCATTTCATAGGTTCCTATTATTTATTACCTATAGTTCCCTTAAAAAATAAGCAGCGAGTTGATGTTCTGGAGAGTTACTGCATAATAATGGACTTCTTGCTGGAGTCAGTACCCCGCATTCCTGTTCTAAGCGAAGGAATTATGCTGCTTCTCAAAAACTTGCAGAAACCGATTCTGCTTGTACACGCTCCTGATGTCGTTTCATATTTTGACGAGATTATGCATTTTATGGGGTTCTTGGGTAAGTTACCAGACGTTTTATCGATTACGCGTTAAGCTACGGTTTCTTAAAAGAGCGGTGGCCGCCATTCGATGGCCACAGTGACGGCTGTCATGAAAATTATGCCACCGGAGACTTTACGGTGTCAAAAAAAAACTCTTTAGGAAAACACAGCAACTTAGGGATGATTTATGCTAGACCGAGGCGCGTCCGTGTCTGCTCAATTTGTAGGCACCAAGACTCGGACGGGACACGGACGTTGCACGGTGTAGCCAGACTGCTTCATATAAAGTGTTCGTGAAGTTTGGCACGGCTCGCGTCCGGCACGGTCTAGCATAAATCATCCCTTACTTTCATAAATAACGTTTCAGTGGCGTCAACCGACGGTGTATTGCGGACGCAACGTGGCGGCCACCGCAGTCTTAGGAACGCAATGCCATTACAGTCCATACATACTTGGAAAGTCCTAAACTCCTGTTTCAGAACAACGTATTCTTCAATCATTTGTGCCTATGGTAATCCACAACACAACATAGGTTTCTCCAAAATTTAGCAATAAGACCTAAAACTACGTTTTTATTTCTTGCCTGTTTGTAATAGAGCTGATATCCTATATGTCAGAACAACAACCTTAACTTGATTCATAATTTTCATAACCCTCGCGTGTTATTGTGATACACTTAGACAACACAATTCACTTTTTCTGAATGAAAGAACCCGCACAATATCTTGGGAATTAATTGAAACCGACCTGGTATTACGTAGACTTTCGTGTTCATAATATTAGTAGTAATTGAGGCCAAGTCAATATCGCCACGCCATTTTGTGGTAGCAGTTAAAGAGGACAATGTCGTTGTCACTCGAGGGGATTTTACTCCTTTTGAGGTGATATGATTTATGGCGCATGTTCGTGCTGCACATATCAATTGCTTCGACAGTGACGTATAAAAACGGTCAATAGTAGGTCAGACTTCGAGTTGCGGCCGAATCCAATAACCTATTTTGAATAAAAGACAGAGCGCTATTGATGGTAGATAGTATAATTTTATGTCCTAATGTCGGGCTGGTAAGATTCCATAATCTCTTAGAGCCATACCGTAGCGGGACGCCATGGCGGCGCAGCCCGGTCGCGTCGCCAACAAAATGTATGGTTGGCTTCGTAACCAAGCGGATGCCAGGTAACTTAGAGCCAAACCGTACCGGGACGCCATGGCGGCGCAGCCCGGTCGCGTTGCCGTTGCCAACAAAATGTATGGTTGGCTTAGTAACCAAGTGGATGCCAGGTAACTTAGAGACATACCGTACCGGGACGCCATGGCGGCACAGCCCGGTCGCGTCGCCAACTAAATGTATGGTTGGCTTCGTAACCAAGCGAATGCCAGGTAAATTAGAGCCATACCGTAGCGGGACGCCATGGCGGCGCAGCCCGGTCGCGTTGCCAACAAAATGTATGGTTGGCGGCCTAACCAAGCGAATGCCAGGTAATTTAGAGCCATACCGTAGCGGGACGCCATGGCGGCACAGCCCGGTCGCGTCGCCAACAAAATGTATGGTTGGCTTCGTAACCAAACGGTTGCCAGGTAATTTAGAGCAAGACCGTAGCGAGACGCCATGGCGGCGCAGCCCGGTCGCGTTGCCAACAAAATGTATGGTTGGCTTCGTAACCAAGCGGATGCCAGGTAACTTAGAGCCAAACCGTACCGGGACGCCATGGCGGCGCAGCCCGGTCGCGTTGCCGTTGCCAACAAAATGTATGGTTGGTTTAGTAACCAAGTGGATGCCAGGTAACTTAGAGACATACCGTACCGGGACGCCATGGCGGCACAGCCCGGTCGCATCGCCAACGAAATGTATGGTTGGCTTCGTAACCAAGCGAATGCCAGGTAAATTAGAGACATACCGTAGCGGGACGCCATGGCGGCGCAGCCCGGTCGCGTCGCCAACTAAATGTATGGTTGGCTTCGTAACCAAGCGAATGCCAGGTAAATTAGAGCCATACCGTAGCGGGACGCCATGGCGGCGCAGCCCGGTCGCGTTGCCAACAAAATGTATGGTTGGCGGCCTAACCAAGCGAATGCCAGGTAATTTAGAGCCATACCGTAGCGGGACGCCATGGCGGCACAGCCCGGTCGCGTCGCCAACAAAATGTATGGTTGGCTTCGTAACCAAACGGTTGCCAGGTAATTTAGAGCAATACCGTAGCGAGACGCCATGGCGGCGCAGCCCGGTCGCGTTGCCAACAAAATGTATGGTTGGCTTCGTAACCAAGCGGATGCCAGGTAACTTAGAGCCAAACCGTAGCGGGACGCCATGGCGGCGCAGCCCGGTCGCGTTGCCAACAAAATGTATGGTTGGCTTTGTAACCAAGCGGATGCCAGGTAACTTAGAGCCAAACCGTACCGGGACGCCATGGCGGCGCAGCCCGGTCGCGTTGCCAACAAAATGTATGGTTGGCTTCGTAACCAAGTGGATGCCAGGTAACTTAGAGCCATACCGTAGCGGGACGCCATGGCGGCACAGCCCGGTCGCGTCGCCAACGAAATGTATGGTTGGCTTCGTAACCAAGCGAATGCCAGGTAAATTAGAGACATACCGTACCGGGACGCCATGGCGGCACAGCCCGGTCGCGTCGCCAACGAAATGTATGGTTGGCTTCGTAACCAAGCGAATGCCAGGTAAATTAGAGACATAGGTACCGTACCGGGACGCCATGGCGGCACAGCCCGGTCGCGTCGCCAACGAAATGTATGGTTGGCTTCGTAACCAAGCGAATGCCAGGTAAATTAGAGCCATACCGTAGCGGGACGCCATGGCGGCGCAGCCCGGTCGCGTTGCCAACAAAATGTATGGTTGGCTTCGTAACCAAGCGGATGCCAGGTAATTTAGAGCCATACCGTAGCGGGACGCCATGGCGGCGCAGCCCGGTCGCATTGCCGTTGCCAACAAATTTTATGGTTGGCTTCGTAACCAAGCGGATGCCAGGTAACTTAGAGCCAAACCGTACCGGGACGCCATGGCGGCACAGCCCGGTCGCATCGCCAACGAAATGTATGGTTGGCTTCGTAACCAAGCGAATGCCAGGTAAATTAGAGACATACCGTAGCGGGACGCCATGGCGGCACAGCCCGGTCGCGTCGCCAACTAAATGTATGGTTGGCTTCGTAACCAAGCGAATGCCAGGTAAATTAGAGCCATACCGTAGCGGGACGCCATGGCGGCGCAGCCCGGTCGCGTTGCCAACAAAATGTATGGTTGGCGGCCTAACCAAGCGAATGCCAGGTAATTTAGAGCCATACCGTAGCGGGACGCCATGGCGGCACAGCCCGGTCGCGTCGCCAACAAAATGTATGGTTGGCTTCGTAACCAAACGGTTGCCAGGTAATTTAGAGCAATACCGTAGCGAGACGCCATGGCGGCGCAGCCCGGTCGCGTTGCCAACAAAATGTATGGTTGGCTTCGTAACCAAGCGGATGCCAGGTAACTTAGAGCCAAACCGTACCGGGACGCCATGGCGGCGCAGCCCGGTCGCGTTGCCGTTGCCAACAAAATGTATGGTTGGCTTAGTAACCAAGTGGATGCCAGGTAACTTAGAGACATACCGTACCGGGACGCCATGGCGGCACAGCCCGGTCGCATCGCCAACGAAATGTATGGTTGGTTTCGTAACCAAGCGAATGCCAGGTAAATTAGAGACATACCGTAGCGGGACGCCATGGCGGCACAGCCCGGTCGCGTCGCCAACTAAATGTATGGTTGGCTTCGTAACCAAGCGAATGCCAGGTAAATTAGAGCCATACCGTAGCGGGACGCCATGGCGGCGCAGCCCGGTCGCGTTGCCAACAAAATGTATGGTTGGCGGCCTAACCAAGCGAATGCCAGGTAATTTAGAGCCATACCGTAGCGGGACGCCATGGCGGCACAGCCCGGTCGCGTCGCCAACAAAATGTATGGGTGGCTTCGTAACCAAACGGTTGCCAGGTAATTTAGAGCAATACCGTAGCGAGACGCCATGGCGGCGCAGCCCGGTCGCGTTGCCAACAAAATGTATGGTTGGCTTCGTAACCAAGCGGATGCCAGGTAACTTAGAGCCAAACCGTACCGGGACGCCATGGCGGCGCAGCCCGGTCGCGTTGCCAACAAAATGTATGGTTGGCTTCGTAACCAAGCGGATGCCAGGTAACTTAGAGCCAAACCGTACCGGGACGCCATGGCGGCGCAGCCCGGTCGCGTTGCCAACAAAATGTATGGTTGGCTTCGTAACCAAGTGGATGCCAGGTAACTTATAGCCATACCGTAGCGGGACGCCATGGCGGCACAGCCCGGTCGCGTCGCCAACGAAATGTATGGTTGGCTTCGTAACCAAGCGAATGCCAGGTAAATTAGAGCCATACCGTAGCGGGACGCCATGGCGGCACAGCCCGGTCGCGTCGCCAACGAAATGTATGGTTAGCTTCGTAACCAAGCGAATGCCAGGTAAATTAGAGACATACCGTACCGGGACGCCATGGCGGCACAGCCCGGTCGCGTCGCCAACGAAATGTATGGTTGGCTTCGTAACCAAGCGAATGCCAGGTAAATTAGAGACATAGGTACCGTACCGGGACGCCATGGCGGCACAGCCCGGTCGCGTCGCCAACTAAATGTATGGTTGGCTTCGTAACCAAGCGAATGCCAGGTAAATTAGAGCCATACCGTAGCGGGACGCCATGGCGGCGCAGCCCGGTCGCGTTGCCAACAAAATGTATGGTTGGCTTCGTAACCAAGCGGATGCCAGGTAATTTAGAGCCATACCGTAGCGGGACGCCATGGCGGCGCAGCCCGGTCGCGTTGCCGTTGCCAACAAAATTTATGGTTGGCTTCGTAACCAAGCGGATGCCAGGTAACTTAGAGCCAAACCGTACCGGGACGCCATGGCGGCACAGCCCGGTCGCGTCGCCAACTAAATGTATGGTTGGCTTCGTAACCAAGCGAATGCCAGGTAAATTAGAGCCATACCGTAGCGGGACGCCATGGCGGCGCAGCCCGGTCGCGTTGCCAACAAAATGTATGGTTGGCTTCGTAACCAAGCGGATGCCAGGTAATTTAGAGCCATACCGTAGCGGGACGCCATGGCGGCGCAGCCCGGTCGCGTTGCCGTTGCCAACAAAATGTATGGTTGGCTTCGTAACCAAGCGCATGCCAGGTAATTTAGAGTCATACCGTAGCGGGACGCCATGGCGGCGCAGCCCGGTCGCGTTGCCAACAAAATGTATGGTTGGCTTCGTAACCAAGCGGATGCCAGGTAACTTAGAGCCAAACCGTACCGGGACGCCATGGCGGCGCAGCCCGGTCGCGTTGCCAACAAAATGTATGGTTGGCTTCGTAACCAAGCGGATGCCAGGTATTTAAAGCCATACCGTAGCGGGACGCCATGGCGGCGCAGCCCGGTCGCGTTGCCGTTGCCAACAAAATGTATGGTTGGCTTCGTAACCAAGCGGATGGGATGTCAGGTAATTTAGAGCCATACCGTAGCGGGACGCCATGGCGGCGCAGCCCGGTCGCGTTGCCGTTGCCAACAAAATTTATGGTTGGCTTCGTAACCAAGCGGATGCCAGGTAACTTAGAGCCAAACCGTACCGGGACGCCATGGCGGCACAGCCCGGTCGCGTCGGCAACTAAATGTATGGTTGGCTTCGTAACCAAGCGAATGCCAGGTAAATTAGAGCCATACCGTAGCGGGACGCCATGGCGGCGCAGCCCGGTCGCGTTGCCAACAAAATGTATGGTTGGCTTCGTAACCAAGCGGATGCCAGGTAATTTAGAGCCATACCGTAGCGGGACGCCATGGCGGCGCAGCCCGGTCGCGTTGCCGTTGCCAACAAAATGTATGGTTGGCTTCGTAACCAAGCGCATGCCAGGTAATTTAGAGTCATACCGTAGCGGGACGCCATGGCGGCGCAGCCCGGTCGCGTTGCCAACAAAATGTATGGTTGGCTTCGTAACCAAGCGGATGCCAGGTAACTTAGAGCCAAACCGTACCGGGACGCCATGGCGGCGCAGCCCGGTCGCGTTGCCAACAAAATGTATGGTTGGCTTCGTAACCAAGCGGATGCCAGGTATTTAAAGCCATACCGTAGCGGGACGCCATGGCGGCGCAGCCCGGTCGCGTTGCCGTTGCCAACAAAATGTATGGTTGGCTTCGTAACCAAGCGGATGGGATGCCAGGTAATTTAGAGCCATACCGTAGTGGGACGCCATGGCGGCGCAGCCCGGTCGCGTTGCCGTTGCCATCAAAATGTATGGTTGGCTTCGTAACCAAGCGGATGCCAGGTAATTTAGAGCCATACCGTAGTGGGACGCCATGGCGGCGCAGCCCGGTCGCGTTACCAACAAAATGTATGGTTGGCTTCGTAACCAAGCGGATGCCAGGTATTTAAAGCCATACCGTAGCGGGACGCCATGGCGGCGTAGCCCGGTCGCGTTGCCGTTGCCAACAAAATGTATGGTTGGCTTCGTAACCAAGCGGATGCCAGGTAATTTAGAGCCATACCGTAGCGGGACGCCATGGCGGCGCAGCCCGGTCGCGTCGCCAACAAAATGTATGGTTGGCTGCGGAACCAAGCGGACATCAGGTGAGCCACCATAGAGCTATATACATTTAGTTGGCAGCTCAACCTGGCGACGTCACCATGGCGTCCCGGTGATGTATGGCTCTTATAAATTATTGGGGCGTTAACACCATAGATAGATAGGTTTTTCTATCTCCAGTATGCCAAAATTGGTTATAGATAGGTTATTGGGTTCGGCCGTTACTTGAAGATACGTGAGTAGGTACTTAGTTATATTTGAGCGTGTGTTGGATCATTCGGTCCCTACAAAATGGTTGAGCTGGATGGTGCTGATTCACGCGTCATGTTCGTGAACGGGTGCGTCCGTGGAGACTGGTCATTTCTTAACTGGCAGGGCTTATTTTTAATCTTATATTTGAATTGTTTTTTTTTTTTTTTATTGTTCTCACATAGAAGCAATAAGAACATTGTACCCAGGATTTTGTAATAATTTCGATTTAAAAGAGTGTCCATGGAGTTTCTTGCCCATTCTTCTCCATAGAGATCTACGTTTTGGAATGGGCGACTAGCTTCAATTTTCTGACTAACTGACCGACTCTTTAACAATTCAAAAGTGGTTTCAAATTGGTTTAATTGAAATAAATGCTTTGAGTTTGATTTAAAAAAACCGGCCAAGTGCGAGTGGACCACGCACAATGAAGGGTTCCGTAGTTGGGATGAATTTATCCCAAGAACAAACTTAACTCTTTGTAATTGAAAAGATGTTTTCCCATACATCGAGAATACATACATCGGAGAATTGACCGTGACTTATTGTCACGGTTAATTCTCCAACTGACATATGCAGATATTGTATTTTCCAACTGCAACTGTCAGTTTGTAATCGCAACGAAAAAAAATGTGATAAAAGTACAAATTAACTATTTTCGGACTTTACTTGTGCTGTGAGACCTTGAATCTTGCCAAATTTCATGATTCTAGGTCAACGGGAAGTACCTACCCTATAGATTTATTGATTTATTTTGATTTATTTGCGAGCATCAAAATACGAAAAATGCCCGTATTTTTTATTGCGTTGACTTAAAACCTTGATTTTTTTAGAGCTCCAAGGGACTGGGGGATGAATTAAGGGTTCTATTTTTCCCTTTTGAGGTACGGATCCCTAAAAATGATTGAATCCTCCAATTGGTTAGACAAAGTGACTGAGATAATTCTGTAAACATTTTCTAGTTTCATAATAATTACACATAATATTGTTATAAATATTGTTCATTGCGAAACAACACGAAGTCTTATAGAAATAGCAGACTGTCATCAGCAAACGAATTGTTATCATTAATGTCCACACATGAATACTACAAATATCAAAACAAACTAAATGGTTAATTACAATGCGTAAGTTGTTTTCTCTTGGAAAGACAATAAACATTTCGAGCAACTTCAAGATGAAAGCAAAACAAAAAATATAACTACCTACATAGGTACTATCTGAAAGTGAAAGAAATGAATCAACAGACGGAATGAATGAATGAGTTTTCATTGATGGTTTCATTAAACTTTAATAACAAAAGAGATGACTAAAGACATGTTTGTAGACATATAATAGCGACATGTGTTTCCTTTAGAATGAGTCCTCATAATTATTTAGCACTCAGAAATGAGTGCAATCATAATGACGTCTGGGACTATCAAAAATACTATTTAAAAATTCGATCCCAAAACCGTTAAATTTTTTGAATTTGCTGAAATTGGTCAATGATGAAGTTCCATTTGTAAAAGTTCATACGCTATTGCAAAAAGTTGGAGACGCACAAAAATTTTGTAAAAGGTCATGCTCTATCTAACCTAGCTTGAGACAATTGATTTCCTTAAATTATTCGGAGCGAACTAATAATAAAGCGGTCAGGCCTCTTTCAGTTAGTAATCTTTGGACTTTCTCCAAAAGCCTTCGATAAAATATTTTCCATTCTGTAAAATCCAATATCCACACTAATGCATAATGAGTACGTAATATAAAACCATAAACAATTTCATGGTGTTGGGCCCTTTCTCTTAGCTATAAAGGTGATTCTAACCGAAGTGGGTTCGCCGCAACACTTATCTGAAAGAAGAAAGAAAGAAAGAAAGAAAGAAAGAAAAAACGTTTATTGGCACATGCCACAAGTGCACACAGTATCATGAATGGAAACAGAAAAAGAACTTAAAACTAACAATATTTAAAAAGTACAATTACCTACATCAAAGCCAAAAAAAAAAAAAAAGCATGTAGGTAAATACTGTGCGACTCACGGCTGCGCACCGCAGAACGCGCACAACGCGACACCGCAGCCACGAGACAGGGTCTAACACAAAACGCTACGTTTTGTATCATCAGCCTTTGTATTCAGTTACAGTTTATTGTATTATTGTTATTTATTAAAATTACTACATTTACTAGCCACCACCTACCTTACCTTTTGTAGCTGAGAATGGGGCAAGTCTAGGGAGACTAGCTTTTATTTATTTTAAATCAAACTCAAAGCATTTATTTCTTGCAAAATAAAGCATTTACAGACACTTCTGTCACAAAGTTGAAACTATAGTTGTTCATTCCGCAAAGCGTAATTGGTAATGGGGAAGGTCGGGCAAAGCTAATTGTAGATGGCGTGGTCATAGTTAGGTCCCCACGGCCTACAATAAATTTGACATTTCGTTCATTAGTGAGTTTGCTTATATTTCGCTATTTCGTTATTTTCGGTGATTTTAATATTTTAAATCAAGTTGTTGACATGGAAAGTGTCAGAATTAAATACCGTAAATATATCCTCAGTCAGTTTCTTCAAAATGTTTCTACTCTGTTTAATTTATAAAACATCTCTACGAATAGCTTTAAGCCACCATCCTTTAATTTTAGGGTCTCTTGGGTAATGGTAGACTCCAATTTCGGAGTATTTAGTAACACAACAACGCATAATTTTCGCAAAAATAAAATAAAACCATCTCACGCCTTGTATTATTTATTGGCTTGTGTTGGGAACTAGCTACGACAGCACCATTTTGACAGTTGCCTTCCCCATTGGTTCCCATGTTGAAGGACCGGCAAGAAACTCCTAGGACACTGTCGTAAATCAAAATATAATACTATGTTTGTGTAATCTACCACTTGGATTATCAATTAGCTATTAAAAAGCATTTACATATAAATTAATCAATATCAACTGTTATTATTTTGTTCTTTTTTGTAGTTCAACGTTTGGCTATAACATCACGCCTGTAATCCCCGAAAGGTTAGGCAGAAGTGTACCTATAGTACACCCACATTTCGCCAGTTATGTTTTAAGTCCCCATGCAATAGGGAGCGAGCCTATTGCCATCAACCGGGTAAAAATCCAGACTCCGGGCTGCTACTGAGAAATTTCAGATAGAAAAACCCAATAACACTGCCCGACCTGGAAATCGAACCCAGGACCTCATGCTCAGCAGTAGCGCTTGCGACCACAAGACCAACGAGGCAGTCAAACTTTAACATTCCCATTTACCTCAATAACCTCTTTTTATTAGTCATATACATATATGTGCTTACCAACGAACAGCTTTTTATTTATATAGATAGATAACTACCTTCTTCCTTAATTAACTCTTCTTATCTGGACGTACCTAAACCAATAATAACTTTGTTTCAGCGTACCTGCTAATAAAGTTGGACGATGAAGAGCAGTTCAACATAGTGTCCAAAGCTATGATCTTTCACCTGTCGGCTCCCGATAAAGTTCGGGGTCCAGGGTCGGTACGCCTGTGTCACACCCTGGCTGCGGCAGCCCCGGTCCTGATAGAGACCATCGTCAGAATGGTGGCTGTCGCCGATGACCATAGGTTCTCAATATTTTTGGAGATAGTGCTTCTGCTAGCTTGCAATACAGCGGAGAATTGTACGTTAATCATTTTTATGGAAGCTGGGTATTTAAGATTTATCAAATAATAATTGGTTTGTCCGATGGCATATCTCATCGGCAAAAATGAAACACTTCCATGCAGACTTTCTTTTCTTTTCTTTCTTTTCTTTTCTTTTCACATCTGTGGAAAAGTCTATTATCAGGTTTGCATTCGAACATAACGTCGTCTAGATATAATGCTGAATTACTGATGCAGTTTTTAACAATATGGGTCGTAACACAAACTTGAAGCGTAAACTGGTCAACGGCTGCTACGAGCAGTGTTGCCAACCCTACCAAACTAAAAAATAGCAAATCAATCATAAATAAACAGTAGGAAACAGTAAATAGTAATTTCAGAACAGCAATTCTACTTTCTAACTTAGGATAAAGAATATTATTAGCTAAAATATTATATAAATTTATTAGCTTCACTTGTAACTAACAAACAATGTAAAAAAAATCTTGTACTTAAGTATCATATATTTTAACCTACTTATAATTGTCGTATCGAAATGAAACTGTATGTATATGTAGTTTGGATGACAATACTATAATTTAGTAGCTTGGAGCTGATCTGTGATGGAGTCAGGAGGTGAATAGTGGAACTCTTCAGTGGCTACTAGTAAACCCCTCAAATTTTGGACCATATGATTCGTTTTGATTAATCCAATATAGTGCACTTAGTGTCGAGGCCGAGGGTCTGATTATGGAGCCACAAGGTGTATAGTGAAACTCTTTAGTGGCTACTATTAAACCGGTCAACTCATAACTTTGTTGACTTTAGACTTATTAACTAAATGAAGAATATACTAGACTAAAAAGTAAAAAATATAAATATGTAGTTTAAAAAAAACTAAAAAACACGCTTATTTCACGCACTAAAAATTATATATTAATTACATTGACTTGATTTAGTTAAGATATAAGTACCTACGCAGCTTGTCACTTCTTTTATGTCCAATAACTAATAATTTTACCATTTTAAGTGCGTGTTAAAAGCGTGGTTTATTTTTTTTGCTTCACATGGCGCCTAAAGTACAAAAATCTGTAGAAATGGAATAAAACAGAAAACAGAGACGCCACATGTCATTGAAAATACACTATACTGGATGATTTTTTTTACCGTCTCGAAATTTTTACAGGCTGTTCTAACCATGAATATGAACAACTTTCACTATGGGACCAACTCTGAAATCACGAAAAAAAAAATCTGCTGATTCATACATTTTGGTCGAGTAGGTATTGAACTTTTGTATGAATCAGCAGATTTTTTTTCGTGATTTCAGAGTTGGTCCCATAGTGAAAATTTTTCATATTCACGGTTAGAACAACCTGTAAAAATTTCGAGATGGTAAAAAAAATCATCCAGTATAGATCTACTGTTAAAACAGTATGGTTGGCAACACTGACTGCGAGTATTATTGTCAGCTCAATATCATAAACTGTACCATTTTCTTCTTGCACTAGAAAATATATTGTCAATTATTGTTGGTTTGCCGGTTCAGCGGGTAACAATAGCCGCTTAGACGACGAAGAACGAACCGTCCTGTTTGATCGCCTCCTATAATGATAACTTTCTATCTAAGAGTATTCTGGGTTGAAGTTTGGAACTAGTTTGCGTGTTTTGATCCAGCGAATCTAATACTCCCTTTTATATTGTTTAGGTAGAACTTTTACTATGGGACAAAATCTGGAATCGCCGAAAAAAAATCTGTTGTTCCCTATGTTCGCATAAGTCGTCAAAATGTAGGTAATGTAATGTATGTATATGTAATGTTTTTACATTTATATATGTAATTTTTATGGTTTACAATAAAGAGTATTCTATTCTATTCTATGTAGGGAACAGCAGAATTTTTTTCGCGATTTAAGTTTTGGTCCCATAGTAAAAGTTGTTTATAATGATGAGTACAATGACCCCTTAAGAAGTTGTGCCTTAATTCCGGGACATGACATAGCAAGATTATTCGAATGTAATACTGAGGATCCTCATAATAGATTTTCTCTATCACATTCAAATTTGATTTCGTCATGTTTGCCTTCTTTTTATTGTTCATGACTTCATTGTTCATGGTGGTTTTGATTTTGCAGGCATAGAAATTATGAAAGCAAACATTATTGAGATCCTCTTCTACCGTTTTAACCCTTACTTTCCTAAAAGAGTACTGCCACATTATGACATCAACCCTCTGGATTGCCAGGACTTCAACGTTAGATTGGGTAAGACAATAATGGTGTTATGTTTGTAAATATGTACTATTGAGGAAACTTACATCTGACTAATTTGAAAACAAAATCCCGTGCATACGATGATCACATCTGTTGGCAAGCGTTACTATAGCAGCCGAGCCATAGTATAAAGAGAGGAAGTAGGCTATCTCCGGCACAATCCGCGATATAATTGCCTACTGTCTCAGGGTTGTCACTTTTAGTTAAATTTTAATTCAGTGCCAATAAATTGGCAAGGGTCGGGAAGTTGTATTTTTTACTTGTATTGTCTGGGTACCTAAACGATGATGAAACCTTTCACGATGAAAGAAAGAGCGACGGGCCAGCAGACGGGCGGCGCGGGGCGGTGATGAGCACGAGTAAACGGTAGGTGATTCGAACTTTGCTCTATTTATCTGATTCACAATTAGTGAATTACTTATTTTTTAAGTACGACTTTATAACTGTAAGTAGGTACTTAGTTACTATACCTACAATAGGTATTGAGAAATAGGCATGACTGGATAAACAAAGCAATAGCGGCAAATCAATTGACAGATCAAAAGTACCTAGTACATTCTAGTGGGAAAGTAGGCCTACCTACTTCCTCTGTCTGATAGAAAACTAATACAACAAAAAATAAGTAAGTAGGTATCTCATCATCAAGTAAAAATGATATGCTAGAAAAAGTGACTTCTTTCCTGTTCAATAGGTAATTTGAACAGAGACAATTCTGGAATCGATGAATTATTAAGACACCCAAACACACAGCAATACGTTCTCCTGCAATTATCACACATTTTTCATTCATTTAGCGGTGCCGAAAAGCCGTGACGCGCGAACCTCGTGCGATGTTAGCCCCGACTGGCGCGCTGCGAAACGGGCCGAGATTTGTTTAAGTGTGCGTGCGGCGACGCATAGGTACTTTGGCGCACACATACAAGCCGCGCGCGGTGCGTTTGTATGAAGATAACGTACTTCCTCTCTTTATACTATGGCCGAGCGCTGCAAGGTGTATAGATGTTATGTAGGGGTGATAGGTGTATAGATGTTTGTTTCTCCCATGGTACATACGTAGCTACACTTTACACCGCCGTCTGTGGACATCTGCAACAACAGAGACTATAGACCAGAGAAATTCAGAGAATATCTGCCTTCATAGAGCAGTGGTGGCCCAGTGGTAACGGCCGCGACTTATGATTTGTAGGTCGTAGGTTCGAACCCAGTCAGACGCATTACTTTGTGTAAATTATTTCATCACCGCTGCTCTCAAAACGGTGAAATAAAACATCGTGAGGAAACTGGCATGTCCTAGAGCCAAACATTCGAAGACGTGACATCTACCAACCCGCACTGGGCCCGCGTGGTGGATTACAGCCCACTCCCTCTCGAAGAGAGGAGGCGTGTCCCAGCAGTGGGAACATTATGGACTGATTATGCCGTAGCCTTCAAACCTGCACTGCAGCGTTGCTTGGTGGCAGATATAGGTATTGTGGTACTATTTCATTCTATGAATTTCTTCACGAGTTCACTACTTACTGTTAATATTAATTTACTATTAATGAATAAACAAGCCGTGTGTTCGATGCGGTTTCCCAAGACGAACTTCCAAACCAAACTGTCATCCACTATTTATCCCCTTTAGGGGTCGAATTTTCAAAAATCCTTCCTCAATACTCTCCTCCGTTGTATAAAGAACTCTTGTGCAACATTTCATGCTTCTAGAGCCAGCGGTTTAGGGGCTGTGCGTTGTCTGATAATCAATGAATGAATTTAAGATTTTTATTTATTAGACTAGCTGTTGTTGCCCGCGGCTTCGTCCGCGTGGATATCAATACCTACTTCCCTATTTGAATCGGATTTTGTTGACAATTTCATAGGTGTTTTTTTTTTTGTGCGGATCCCTATTTCTTTTTCTAACATAAAAGTAGCCTCAATTACTCTTTGTAAAATCAGCTATCTGCCACTGAAAGTCCCGTCAAAATCGGTCAAGCCATTTCGGAGCTTAGCCGGAACAAACAGACAGACAGACAAAAAATTTGAAAATGTTTTTTTTTTATAAGTACCATACAAACTTTCATATATGCATTTAATAAAAAGCAGTTATTTTGATATTACAAACAGACACTTCAATTTTATTTATTTGTATGTATATAAGTAGATTAAAAACTAAACGAAAAACAGTGACGGTTGTGCAAACCAGTTCCGAATCAATTAGTGTTAATGTCCGTAAATCATTGAAAGTAATTAGAGTTGAGTCCTCAACAGCAATTTTACGTGATCTTAGGAGAGAGCAGCGTTAACATGACCACAACCCTATCACTGCTGCTAGTGCTTCTGAAGACTACTGCAAAACATTTGGATGAAAACCCGGGACTTAGGAAGCTGCTTCCTGCCCCGGACTGTTATGCACAAAGGTGAGCTATCGTTTTGAGCCCGCAAAATCTTGCTACTAACGGCCGAACGCAATAACCTATCTTATCACCAGTTTTGGCATACTGGAAATAGAAAAACCTATCTATCTATGGTTTTAACGTCCCAATAATCTACATTTATAAGAGATTATGGAAACTTACTGGCGCTTACTTACTTATAAGACAGAATTATACTGTCTACCATCAATAGCGATCTGTCTTTTACTGAAAATAGGTTATTGGGTTCGGCCGTTAGTGAACCTAGGTCGTTCATGCGACAATGGCCATCATAATAAAATGTAATCATTCTTCTCCATAGAGATCTTCGTTTTGGAATGGGCGACTAGTTTCAATTTTTAACCGAGTTCATAAAAAGGAAGAGGTTATCAATTTGGTTGTATGACATCAGTACTCCGTCATTTATAAACCGATTTGGAAAATTCATTTTTATTTGAAAGGACATACTTCCAGATTGGTCCCGTTTTCATCAAAGTCCAGTTCTGATGACAGGATCCATGAGGAATTTAGGGAACTTTTCAAATATTATAGGCAAACACATAGTGATTTTGATATTTTCAACAACAAGTCAAGTATTTGCATTCAGAAAGTATCATTTGGTGAAGTGGAACTGATGGAGAAGACCACAGATGGCCACGGGAACTCCTCAATGTATTTCACGGATGGCGATAAGATATCTCGATTAAGATAGTTAAGCGATAACGACGAAGCCAATTTAAATAAATAGTGCTGATGAAAATGGTACAATCGAACTGATCTGATGATGAAGCCGGAAGGTAGGCAATCGGAACTCGGTAACAAAACAATGTATCCTAGCCGTGTTTGGGCTTAATGGAAATGTCACGAGATGCACTCTGGCTATAAATTATTTTTAACAGACTTCGAAAAAGGAGGAGGTTCTCACTCAGTTCGTCGGAATTTTTTTTTTAAGTGGAGGTATTCCCCGATTACTCGAAGACGGCTGGACCGATTTCAGAAATTCTTTTTGGTTTGAAAGGGTATACTCTTAAAATTGTTGCTAAGCAATATAAGCTCGTCACAATTTATATGGGGAAGAGGAGCTGGTGGTGAAGTATCAGGAGACCTCCTTAACAATTAACGTCCCTGCATCGGGAAAAGCAATGTTTTGTTAAAGGTGATGAGCTGTCGTCAGTTGTTATTAGGCTATTGTAACTTAGATAAATTAAAAACCGACCCACTAAAAAGTGAAAAGTAAAAAAAACTAAAAAAAGAACAACCGACCTCCAAAAAAAACACTACAAAGTGAAAAATAACTTTAATTTCGGAAGTCGGTGGCAAAAACCTAAAATCATCATCTGCCTAGCCTTTTCCCAACTATGTTGGGGTCGGCTTCCAGTCTAACCGGATGCAGCTGAATACCGGTATTTTACATGGAGCGACAACCTATCTGACCTCCACAACCCAGTAACTGGGTAATACGATACCCCTTGATAAGACTGGTTGTCAGACTTTCGGGCTTCTGACGACCCGTAACGGCTGTCAAAGATCCACGAATGACAGCCGGGACCAACGGCTTAACGTGCTTTCCGAGGCACGGAGGAGTCTCGGTATGTAAAGATGGTCACCCATCCACGGACCAACCCCGGCAAGCGTAGCTTAACCTGATGGATCGACCCATGCGGCTGTTATTACTTAGCCACGAGCTCCGCAAAAACCTAAAATACAGATCCAAAAACACCGACTTTCGAAATTAAAGTTATTTTTCACTTTGTAGTGTTTTTTGGAGGTCAGTTGTTTTTTCTTTTTTTGTAAAAAAGTTTTTCTGACTAACTGACCGACTCTTTTACAATTCAAAAGTGCCTGTAATTGGTTTAATTGAAATAAATGCTTTGAGTTTGAATGTTATTAGGTTTTTCCATCAGGAATTTCTCAGTAGCGGCCCAGAGTCTGGATTTGTGCCCAGTTGATGGGCCGCCCCCTGTTATATGGGACATGAATGGCGAAATGTGGGTGTACTTAGGGACAACTTTGCCTAAACCTTCGGGGATTACCGGCGTGATGTGTTGTGTGTATGTAATCATTGTGTACTTCATTAACCTTTGACTAATTGATTTTAGTATGTGTCCAACACTAGCGGCGCCAATAGGCTATCGAATTTTCTATTTATCCATTCTCTCCCATGGACGTCATGAAAGGCAATTAGAAGGTTAATGTTGAAAATATTAGCAGGGGACCAGATTACTTCCATGGTGCTGATAATACCTAAAACATACTAAGATCACAAGTAGGTATAATTAGGTACCTAAGTATCTGACAAAAAAAAAAAAAATTAGTCCGTCAGTCAGATAATAAAAAAATATTAGACACGGTTTTTTTGCTTAATCATAATATAAATAAAAATGACATGTGAGGGCTCGCTACGTCACAACTAAGTATAAAATCTAGCAAGGCGTGACATCGTGCCACATTTTAACATAATGTATCGCCGTAATGTTTTGATTACGTAAAAAAAAAAAAAATCGTGTCCAATATTTTTTAATAATCTAGGTACCTGACGGACATAAATAGTACATTTTGTTACAAGTGCGCTATGGTGGTCATTACACTTAGGCGGGCCACTTATTCGCGCGAGCCGTAGGCAAGCAGAGTGGGTAATGGAAATGAGCAATGCACACGCGTTTTATACGACGTTTTTCAACACACTTGCGAGGAAAAAAAAAGTTTCTTAAACTAAATACCTATGTAAAATAAATATGGCTCGCGGATTCCTTTTATCGCGGTGTCTTCGCAGGTTGAAGGAGAGGCTATTTTGTATGTTATTTGGATGTAGAACACGAAACTATGTTATTTTTTGACAAAAATAAATAATTTGATGAAATAATGTTAATTTATCACATTTTATTTATGTGCACAGTAGGCATTAAAAGGCATGAAGTCTCATTGATGAGATTAAAAAAGCGCACATCTCCAACTAGTAAGTAGTTAGGTATTTGTGGCGCATATTACCGCACTAGTGCGGTAATATAAAGTAAAAAGCACGCATATTTAATACACTGCATTATGAACCGAAAACCGGTTCAATAAGAGCTGCTTTACGAGCAAGTGTGTTGAAAAAATGTTTTAGTCATCATCCCTGTTACTATAGGTCTCTAATTCTATACTAATATTATAATGCGAAAGTCACTGTCTGTCGGCCAGTTACCGCTTAAGGTAAAGGTATCTACTAACTTTACAGCCGCCCAAAAAGTGACCTTGTTAAGAGCCTATACTACCTCAGCCGAAATTCACTCTTTATCTCGCTCGCACGAGTGCGGTGCTGGGCGGCAGGGAGCGCCGATAGTGTAGGTAATTGCTTTTTACGGTGAAAATAATGGTAATTAAAAAAAAATAAAAACATAAGACCTGCTTTATTTAGTTCAGTTAGTATGCAAAGTTTTATGATCTAATTTGAAGTATTTTTTGAATACCAGCGGTTTATTGTTCGGTTTGGAGGTAACTTTGGATTTTTTTTCTATCGAGAAAATTTTATGGAGTCGTGTTTTCGGCAAACATAGTACTTAACATTAATACTCAACTTTACCATATATTTATTTCAAAATTAATGCTGTAGTATTTTCGACATAACGGAGGATCATGCTAAGCCATTTGAGGTAGCATAGGCCCTTAAGTTTGAAACCAATATATTGGTGCCGATTCTCTTGTCACAAATGCGTCTAAACTAGTCTAAAAACCACCATAGTTTATTCCTGTCAAACGACGATTTCCCATTCTGAAATTGACTAAAGTGGCACAACTTAACTATATTTTAATTTGACAGCACTAAGATGGCTCAGAGTTATTTATTAGTTTAGTGAAAATAGTAATTTTGCTATTCTTAATTTGACGTTTATCGCCTAAAATTTAGATTTTCTAACTAAATCTGACTATTTTAATCGCGATTAAAAAGGTGTGGAATAAAATTAGTTGGCATAAACTAAAATTCACGACTTCTGGTGCAAAAACAGTACAGTTAGTACTTATCTATTTTTTTCCTTTCTTTTGCTTGTATCTCGAAAACGGTGTCCTACCGCAAAAATAATGAAAATTTAGACCCCCTTTATAAAACTCGTAAACCACTAAAACTCAACATGTAGGTAATAATTTTTCATATTTTCCATACAAAAAGTGAAAAATTCCATATTAACCACATCGAGGCTGTCCCCCCTACTCACCTCCAGGTCAACAAAAATCACGGGGTAGGGCAAACAAGTACTTACCACGTGGAGTCGCGATTGTCAAATTCGATTTAGTTGTGTCAAAATTATATTTTTTAGTGATACTTTTTTGCAGAATAGCTTTAAGCTTCTCATAGCCAGAAGTAAGGAATTTTAGTGATCGTTCAGTTAGTTTAGTTCGGTGTACAAGAGATTCAGCACCATTTACGTACATTTAACCAACAACTGACTGACTGGATTGACCGATTTTTGTTATGAAATTGACAAACATCTTACTTAGAAAGCGATTTAAGTGTGTAAGATCACTGTGCCTTGGAACCTTGTTTATGCAGTTAGTATCTTTCTTAAGTCCTAAATACTACATATTTTAATTTGATGCTGTGTCTGACTTGGCAGATGTTTCATCTGGGCGTATCGATACGAGTGCCGAGCTCGGGCACATCGTCACGAAAGGATTACCCTCACGGTGATAGCAGCAGTCATGACCAAGTGCTTTGGGGATCGGCTGCTTCTCTTCTCTTCTATATTGATGCCAGGTATCACACTCAAACTAACTCAGACCTATCTCATTAAAACCAAATAAAAGATAAGGCAGGGTTGTACCGAAAACTGGAAGCATTTGATTGCATAGCAGGGGCGTAGCCTACATACAACTCGATTGCTATCGGCTTCCCTTCGGAACAACCAGTTTTCTTAATGTCTACTATTGCCAAATGATATGGTACACCTATGTCTGTAACTGTGTATCACATCACATTACATAATTATATTTAATACCAGTTTAATACATATCATAAGATTAAAAACCTACAGTTTTTGTCTGAGTTTATGATCATGAACTGAACAATTTTGCTTCGGCGTCCCTCTAATGATGATTGTAGCTGCGCCACTGTTGCACAGCTGTTTTCAACGCACATTCAGGGAAAGTCATTGTTACTTTACACTTTACGTTAATTTGCCGGGTTATAGCCATTTCATACAACTGTCAAAGAATGACAGTTGTGATTTGAATATACGGACAATTTAAGTTGGTAGTCAACAACTAATTATTTCCCTGACTCCCTACCTGTGCTATAATAACCCAATTCACAGCGAACAACTCAGTCATTGAAGGATAACACATTTTTGTCGGATCTAAGAAAAGTACCACATCCAAACGACTGGTCAAAGAGCTTTGTGTCTACGAGACAAAGAATGTTCAGAAGAGCTACTGTCATCTGCCTATGGGCTCCTGATTCAAAGCTGAAAAAGTAATAGACAATTTTCCCCAAAAATTATAAAACGTAACGTTATTGTATCAATGGGGATATTGAATTTGGAATCAATTCCATTAGTAGGTTCCAACAACCATAATTTGAGCACTTTCACTTCCGACGGACATAATTGCGTTGCTCGAAGCAGTGTTGCCAACTTAGTGCTTTCGGTACTAGATCTGGTGCATTTTCAATGCCGACGTAGAAAGAGGGTTCAGCCAAATGAACGTAGTAACAACGAAGCAACGCAGTAGAATGAGCCTTCATACACTTAATTAAGTGTTGTATATTGGAACTGGCCTAAAAGACTAATAGAACTTGCTTCAGTTACTTACGAAATTTCGAAGGAACACAACACCAGGCCCATCCACTTCACAATCTTGTGTAACACCCAGACTGCGATAATGATTCTGACTCCGATTGTAATGACGACTTTGATTCCATTTGATTATATTATTAAATTAGTTTTATGGTTTTGGTACATTTTTACACAGTCATGTTGTTTTATTTTCAATGTTTTTCAAAGATTTAGTGCTTATTTTTTTAAATAAACATGATCTAGTGTGCATTTTTGCGATTGATTTAGCGCATTTTCTGGAAAGCAGTTGGCAACACTGACTCGAAGAATGGACGCCGTTCAACCGTGTCTCGTCGAATCTGACGAATCTGGTACATCCAGAGTTGCATCACGATCATTATCAGCTGTTTTGTGTTCGCAGATATCATGTCACTGTCAGTTCTTACTGAACTGCCTTCGAGGAAGGACTGGATTGCGACTGTGAACTTTAGTACTTCTCAAGAAGATGTTCAGTTCAAGAAGACATTGATTCATTTTGTTGTTCAGCTGCTTAAAGTGTTCCCTTACAATAAATTCGTAAGTTCTTTATTTAGCTTTAATAACAAAATATTTAACACTTACAAACATTTTAAGGCGAAAGCGCCAGGTAGCCCGGGAAATTCAAATTTTCTTACGTTTTTTGCAATTTGCAAGTCAGTATTAGGTTGTATGTTGATCAAAATATGATTCGCGACCATAAAAAGTATGTATTTACATAATTATAATAATTAAAGTCATCAGTACAATACAATACATACAACACATAAGAAAGTATGAATTTCGCGCTACCTGGAGCTTCCCCCTTATTAGGACCTTCCTTACCACCTCTTTTAACTTTTAAGCCAAAGGTTTCTCATGCATATTATTATATCCGGGAACCATAAAACCCTCCGCTGTGTAACTTTTCAACCCTATCACCTTAGTGGTCAAAAATTAGTTTACCGCAAATGTCCGCGATTGTACCTTACTATTTTAGATGATGGAGTCTCAGTATTGGCTTCGGGGCATCATGTATTTACTGGACCCAGGTCTCTGTACCCTAAGGTCACGTTGGTCGCAGTCTCTCTTTGCAGAGATCCGTAAAACAGCTCTTCAAGCATTGGTCGCCACCATACCGTTGTCTGATCCGACATTGATCAAGAAGTATGGATTGATTAGAAGGTGAATATCGTATTTTTCTTGTTTATAACGTAGAATAGAATAATCAAAATACTTACACCTACAAAGGCTTCGTCTACAAGTCTGTACCTAGGTACCTACACGTTGACAGACAGACGTCACTATTTAGTGGAACAATACGGCTACAATCATGAAGCCTGTGCGGCTAGGCAGACCGGTGATCGTCAGCGCAGGAACACTATTATCTTAGACTAGCGTCTGCGCACGACTTCGTCCGCGTGATATTTCTTGTTTTTTAACCGACGAAAAAAAGGAGGAGGTTCTCAAGTCGACGATACATTTTTTTAATATAAATATGACCACGCATAACTTTTTACAGAGTAAGTAGTCCGATTTGAACGATTCCTGTTTTATTCGAGAGGATATACCTCGAAGTTGTCCCATGTATTTATTAACTTTGCTTGGGTGGTTTTTGAGTTAGCTTCAATAATACCTACGTATTTTTCCCACTTAGTCTATGTGGATGATGATCTAATAACTTCCTGTCACTGTAATTGACATAGCAGGTAGTGGTATTCGTATTTATGTGGGGTAGGTAAGGTACCACAAGTAAATAGTGAAAAATAAAAACTTTTTTACAAAAAAAAAAAACCGCAAAAAAACACTACAAAGTGTAAAACAACTGATTTCAGAATCGGTGGCAAAAAAACGAAAATACAATACCAAAGACGCCGACTTCCGAAATCAAAGTTATTTTTCACTTTGTAGTGTTTTTTTGGCAGTCGGTTTTATTTTCGTAAAAAGTTTTTATCACGCCGCCCGTCGCATATCGCATCGCCTGTTCGCGCTATTACTTCGTTTTCACTTAGCGTTCCTTTTCATTTTTTTTTTGCTCGGCTCCTAAGCGTCCTAGCGTGAGGTTTAATAGCCTCTAGCGTTCCTCAAGAATTGGGCTATCAAATGCAAAAATAATTTTTCAAATCCGACTAGTAGTTCCAAAAAAAAAAGAAACTTCCTCTTTAGTAGTAATACTTATATGTAGATTATCTTTTCCATTTCGTAAGTCGCCATTGTTTGGTATGGTATCATCTGTTTTCAGAATAATGTGGTACATTGAGTGGTACTCAGAGAGCCCGTTCGAACTCCCGATACTGTATTGGTGCGTAAGACTACTGCAAGTCACAACTCATCACAGCCCTGAACGTGGCCAGGTCATGCAAGACCTGTTTGATACACACGGCGTTATTATAATTATGAGTAAGCTAATGGCAGTTATTAACTACTAAAACCTAGGATTTATTGATTGAAGTCAGAATTGTCAAAGTCAGCTTATCAAACATATTGCTGCCCCATACGCTATTTACTTGGTGATTGATTTCAAGAGTGTTTTCGACAAATATCGAAGCTCTACGGCAGTTGTTTCAAACCAGCGCAGGGTGCTTGCTTAGCTACCATTGAATCGGTTGGTCTTCAGAAAATATTACATTCAACCAAACATTCTTACTTACAACCAAAAATTTAAATAAATATCAGGGGCAGGGCCTTCCGGGCTCCGTCCCTTTCGGGTTCATTATGTCATATATGTCAGTCATGGCCTTATGACGCCAGTGTTCTAAACTAAGAAGTATGCTCTGAAGAAAAAAAAATACTGTCCCAGACGGCCTTGACCCAGAACTGTGTGACCCGGAAATATTAACTAACGACTTGCAGCCGACATCCTGAAATTGTGACTCCATAGTCTTTACTGTTGCTCAGATCTCTGTTACACCCTCCTGGCACAAAAGGTGCCGCCTGTGGAGAAGAGCCAGGCGATCATAGCATTGAGTCTTCGCTTGCTGACGAGTGCTGTGGTAAAAAACCAACGTGTGACCTGCATCGTGTACCCGACCATCAGATGGCCAGTTTCCGTAAACGAGCTGGCCAGAAATATGATGGATGTGGTTCTGTTTTCACTTGATAAGCACTTTATTGTCAGTGACAGGTGAGTGAACCCGACTATAACTAAAAAGTTCAAAATGAGCTCACTTTTCAAGCAGTCTGGTGCGGTTAGCATCTGACAAACATAGATTCGGGAGAAAAGCATAACTTTGTCTTAGCTGACGCGCAGACGGGTAAAAAAATGATAACGTGTATTTACGAGTCTCTGGATCCAGTCAGATCCTGGGATTTGCAACTTGTTCTGACAACAGGGTTTGTGTTATTTAAAATGTATTACAGCTGATTATTTTGAAATTACATGAAATGTTACTTACCTTATCTTGTTTAGAAATAGTTATATCTACAGTTCAGTGTAGCTGAGGCGTCTGAATTCTAGGTAGGTACACAAGTTTAACTCATGTTGCCCTAGTGTCCGAATAGAGGGGCAAAGGTATTGAGACCCCTTGGGTACCTACATTAAAGCTTCGACGTTTCTCTCAAAATAGTAAATGAGTTATTTTCACGATATAAACTGGGTATAAAATATTATAATAAAGTGGCAGAATTATTGTTGCATTCATTTTTATTTTCATTACAAATAATGAATTAATAATCTAATATCATTATAGGTGGTTAATATCGCTACTAAATTTCATATGGGAAGCGATTGTATGGAATCTAGAATATAGAGAACAGTTTGTGTCCAACGATGGTGTTTATAGACTGTTGGATGTGATTACGGTGAGTTGGAGAAATTATTATGTAAGTAAGTACTGTCGCGTTTTAATTAAGTACTGAACCACAGAGGTGCAATGTTACGACCTTCTTACGATATTTATATTTCCTTGAGAGTTAAGCTCTTATGGTTGATTAACAGAGTAGGTAGATACCTATTCTACACATCTAATCTTTCTAACTATCATACATTATTTAATTACTTAGTTAGGTACTTTAATGCACCAACCATGTCATAAGCTATTCTCATTTAGCTCGTGTCGCACACTGCCTACTGCATCAGCTGAAGTTCTTTCGCTGGTGTTGTCATCTTATAAACAAGGTGGCTCGCATGTTCCAAACTATAATTATTATTATCACATTAATTCATGTGATCATCGCTCTAGAAAAGGTACCCCAAAAACGTCTATAATTATTTTTTCCCACAATTGGTGGGTGTTTGATCACTTAATCTGAAATAGTGAATAGATTTCACAAGCATATTCATTGCACATTCTAAGGATACCTAGGTGTAGGTTCAGTTTTCGAGACACCACTTTCACAACGTCATTGATTTATGCACAGACTAATATCAATTCTCAATATCTTGTAATTACGGGATGCAATCACGTTTAGTCTGGACGAGGGGCACTCGTGGTACTTGTGGTAATTCGTTTAGCTCATACCAACGGACAGTGCTATTAATATCGCAGTGAAAGAGTCGCGTGCGGTCGCTAGGGGGAGTCGTGACTTCCTACTTGGACTACACAATTGCAGTAAACGCCGGTAGTTAACGACTGTTTCTTTTACTATCTAGGGACGTGGTTCTCAACGTTTTCTTGATCCTAGAAACGGAGTAACAGTGTTTAGCTGCAATCAATTTATAATTCGTGCAACTGCATGGTCTTTTTGTTACAATCATAGTTTGAAAACGTCGATACTTGATTGATAATTATCGGGGCTTTTGGGCGAATTAGTTTGAGAATCGCAGTCCTTGATTGACGGTTGTATATGGGTCGGATAGGATGTAAGAAATCTGTTGAAACGGACGGCGTGATACGTTCGTGTATTAAATTAGGTCTCTACTTACGTTAACGGTGGACAACCTAACCGTTAGGCTGTCCACCATTTATTTTTGTTTTATATTCTCTAATCTTGCAGAGGAAACAGGTTGATTATAGCTCTGCTAATAGATTCAAATGTAATTTAGTATCCTACTTACTTAATGACTCATTAGCAATTAAAGGAGAGGTGCGGTCGACCAAGTAGGTTCTCATAAGCTTTTTATTTTCCTTAACGAACCTTCAACGACTTATCTTTGGAAGTGTGCACTAATTGATAAAGACTAATTTAAAAAATATTATTATGTACATTTATTAATTATTCAAGAAAACCACTAGAGCAATGTCAGTTTTCTTATCATTTCTATCTATCAGTTATCTATTTTCGTTATAGATGACGCGGACGCCAGTGCGTTGCATCGCACTAGCCCTGGTCTGTGACATCGCCCGCGCAGGCGATGCGGTCGGCCACCTGGTATCTTGGCGAGCCAATCTCGGAGCCTCCAGTGCGGTACGTAGTTACCACAGAACACGGAATCGCAGCGCGCACCGGTTGAGACGCCAATACTTATCGCGCAAAATCGTGAAAAAAAAATCAGCTGTTCCCTACATTTTGACGAGTTATGCGAACATACATGTAGGGAAGGCTGATTTTTTTTTGCGATTTCAGGTTTGGTCCCATAGTAAAAGTTGTTCGCAATGATGCGTACAATGACCCCTTAAGAGATTAACGGTGATTAAAATTATACCTTTTATAACACGCTTGGTTTGTGTAGACAGTGTTGACAATACCGTCTCTACCAGCGGCCGCCGAGGCTTCTCCTTGCTCTGTGGTGCCTATGTAGGTACCTAACCCTTGAATCTGATCAGGAACTAAGTGCAGGGTACGCGCAGTGATGGGTTTGTGGCAATTACTTTAGCATAGTTAGTGCTGTTTGATTTGGGAGTAGGTATGGTTGGTAAATGTTTGCTTTATGTTTTTGTTAATTAATTTGATCTGGTTAGAAAGGTAAGTATCCAGTTTTACATGAACGCCATTTTCGTTCCCGGCCCAGAATCACATTGGGGCAGGTGGCGTGAAGAAGTGAAGTGTAAATTATGGCTAGGTACCTATCTTAAGGTTGTTTGTTTGTGATGGGAAGCCAAGTTAGGGAATATTCCGTAAAAGAAATGACTTTATCCAATATCCACGGTACATACGGTAAAAAAAACAGTATTAGATATCGTGTATGTCCGCCGTCCAGTCTGTCAGATGATACGATGACGATTTTTTATGGCGCACTGGATTTTTAATTTTCAGTAGGTATTGAGCCGAACGGTGAGAATCCAACAGAGCGCATCCCCAACGCGTCAAAAAAACATACTGTTGAATTCTTGGACTTAGGTACAACTCTCAACGCTAAGCAGCGCGTTGAAAATCCAGTGCCCAGAAAAAATCGCCGCGAAATCTCCCGTGGGTGTGGGTACGAGGGCCACGGGGGACAAGACACGAGGGACAAGTTATGTCTTCAATTTCAGGACCCAAAAGTGGTGAACCGTGGTGCCACAATAGCAACCCTGCTGGCAGCATTGTTTCGGGAAGGATGTCAATCCGCAGGGATTCCGCTAAGCCAAGACGGAGTACTGCAAGGTTGAAAATATTTCGGTTTCTTTATTTTGTTTGAAAGATTTAGGAAGGCGCTACTGACTTTCTCTTAGCACCATAACGTTATGACTCCTATCCTATAGTACGCGTCAAATTTTATGGCGGCTGTGAAGTGCGCTTCTCGCTGTGCAGTACCGCACCCCTCACCCCCGCTGACACGTGAATTTGTTACTGCGCAGCGACTCGCCTCATGTTCCGAGCCGCCATAAAGTTTGAATCGAGCTGTACGAAGCGCTGGGAAGACGAATAGGTAGGTAGGTAGGTACCTATACCCGCGATTCGCCAGCACCTAGTAAATCGGGATTACGGAATGCTATCATCATGAAATATTCTACCAAATGGAAGATTCCCATGTCTCGAATCGACTGAACTAAACCATCAGCCATGTGCCATGTGGGCGAAACCCGCGCGGGATGCGGGATGCGACTGCACGCGTATATTGTTTTAATGGTTAGAAAGTCTATTCGCGCCACTTTGAACACCTTCACCTCCATACAAGTTAGTTGACATTCGGTGCGAGCTAATTTCGTCCCGCATCACGCGCGGGATTCACTTCAGTATGACCAGAGCTTTAATATTTTTGACAGATTTGGACTTTCCCATCATGTCGGTGGATGCTCAGAAAGAGTTGTACAACACTGCTGCTAATCGCGGCTTAGGTCATAGAACGCCGGTCTGCTTGGCCGCCGCAGACCTAGCAGGGTCATGTATGTCCAAGGTAAGAATTTCTGCTGATAATTTATAATGGTTATTCTCTTAGCACAGAAGACTTGACTTAGCACAGAAGACACAGAATTTTGTATACAGGTGTTCGGCGCATGGTTGAACAAACGAAAACGGCGAAGTGGTGCGGTCATATGCTATGTACCTACTCACGCCAAAAAACTCGAACTTTTCTCCACATAAAAAAAAAAAAAACAAAATTCATCGCTTAAACCTATAGATATCCACATAGTGCCAAGAAAACTGATCCAAAGCTCATTTTCATTTTTTTTTCTAGGTACTATCTGCTCAAAGTATGAAGTTTATCAGAACTTAACAACATTTACGAACAGAACCAAGCAGCTTTGGAACAGTTTTCTTGGCATTTTGTGGATATCTATCGGCTTAAGCGATGAATTTTGATAGTTTTTTTTTATAAAAATGATTTAAAAAAAAAACGAGGAGAAAAGTCCGAGTTTTTTGGCGTGAGCACATGACCGCAGCACTTCGCTGTTTTCATTTGTTCAACCATGCGCCGAACACCCTGTATATAGGTATCCATCTGTACTGTGTCCAAATAAACGTTATTTTATCTGTAAACTAACGTTTTCCAATAAGAGTTTTAAAGCTATTGTTATGTAGGTTCAAGCCAAGTTCCAAGTCCAAGTTCTAGGTACAGGACGTAGGCAGTCAAATATCAATTGATTGAAAGGTGAAAAAAATCTTATAAAGCGCTTTTGAACTCGGAAACATCCCAATTTCGAGCTTTTCCGTATCTTACTAGCAATTATTGAGCTTTAGGGTGCTTACATAAAGAAACAGGTTTCAGGTTTCCGGTACAGGCAAACCCGTGCAGGTCGGTACCGATTGGTGGAGGGTTAATAAGGTACTCGGCACCGACAAGTTTTAACCTGTTTCTTTGTAAGTGAGCACATAAGATAACATGGGAATATTATACAGTTTGCACCGATCGGTACCGACCCGCACAGACTCGCCTGTGCGGGAAACCTGTCTCTTTATGTAAGCACCGTTACTTTAACTCATTTCAAGGACAGCATCGAAATACCACCATTCTGTGTAGTTTAAACTTTAAAATTGTTACAGGCTTTTGCAATATTACATATGCTGTCTGAAGATTTAGAATACAAAGTTTCGCTAGCCGATGAAGCATATAACTTATACAAGAACATAAAGTTGGCAACAGAAGACGAGGTATAATGTTTCTTGGGGGCATAGAGACCTCGGGCAGTAGGTACGTGGCCACGACCACAACTGGGAGACAGTTTGGTCGCACGACCAGGGGCCTATTTAATTTAACTGACAATGCGACATTCCTATAAGGTTACGGTTTCTAAAACGTCAGACGCTACCAACAGCGTGCGGTGACGTTACGGCGGGCCACCGACACGCCGCCGGTTGCCAAAACGTTCGTTGCCGCCGCGCTGTCACAACACGGCCGTTGCGGGCGGCGCGGGCGTTCGAGGAGACCGCACCATCTGTGGTGCCCCGTGTATTTACCGACATAGCATTCGGCAGTCGTCGGTGACGGACGGCTACACGCCGTCGGCCGCGGTCGGCGTGTAGTCAGGTCAGATAGACCGCAGCCTTGCCAGCTCGTGAAGGAGGAGGCGGGACGCGTGAGGAAGAGGCAAGCTTTGCGCCCTCACGCCCATAGTCGCCGCAGGAGACGCCCTGGGCGTCGGGAATTGGCAGCCGATTCCCGGCCACCGTAGGCGCGGGCTTGCGGACGGCGAGCAATGGGTAGCTCGCCGATCGGTAAGGACCAAGCCCGAGTCGACGGCGCGTCGTGTTCCACGCGCGCCTCAAAGAGATGTCAGCACTATTGACGGGGTCCGCTAGGGCCGATGCCAGCTAGGGTTGCGGGATGTTCGAAAGAGTTACCGTGGCCCCGGCACAGGCAACAGAAGGAACACGGATGGGTTTTAGTCAGTAAAAGTCTGACACGCCCTCCCGCTCCGCCCAGAGCGGGAGAAGTCATTTGATGATTTCCCATCCACAAAAAAAAAAGCCTTACAAAATTTACTACATAATTCTTTCGTTTCGGAGGCTTTACGGAAGCTCAATAAACAGCAACTAAACTAAGCTTTCTGAGCTGAGATTTCTAGCATCAGTACATCAGCGATTTTTGAGCTAAAACGACCAACTTTGATACCGCACTCTTATAATCGCCAAAACGCGATAAGAAGGGGTATTGAAGATGTTGCAAAATTGCTGATTGCCGTTCTTAAAAGTAGCACAATAATGTCACGCCGAGTTAATTATGGCAATCTTTTACTACCTAGGTATTGGTTTTTGCTTGATATTAACCAGTTCCAAAAAAGTAGAAATCGATATTTTTGCTATTTGAGGTATTAACCCATTACTTTATTATTCAACCCTACTTTTCATTACAATATCATACGTACCTTGACAAACGATTCCTCCACAACTTTACGTTCACCATGAGACTTTTCTTTTATCTATCTTCAGATTGTGACTTCCTTCTTAATTCTAAAATCTAGAATCAACAGGGGGCCAACCACCACCTCCAGTATACCAACATCTCTTTCTCACACTGAAGTAAGATTAAAATAATGCTGCTGGTCAATCATGTACGTTTCACTAACCATTTTGTATAATGACTTTACTATAGAAGGTAAGTAGGAGTAGGTTGTAATCGTATAGTTTTTAAGACGTTTCTGAAAAAATACTTTCAGGTCTTAAACAAAAAACTTAAATGCTTTTATAACAGACGCATCAATAAACCTACTATTTTTAGCATACCTAGCTTCTAGTAAATACAATCAACTTACCCTCTTTGGCATACGTACTTAACTTTGGTGACAATACAAAAATATCGTACCATGGAGCTGGTCTGATGATGCAGCCAGAAGGTGGCCATAGGAAAAAACCGCATCGTGTTTGGTCTCGTTGGATTTCTTGACAAGTTACATACATATACCGTGTGCCAAAGGAGATCAATCACCGTCAATACATTTTTGCGCTAAATGTGAAAGTGCCAGCCAAAAACAAAAAAAAAACAAAAAGCTGTTCCAAAAGAATACGTTTATCTCTTAATTCTATTACTATGGGAACATTGGGAACAAACCTGACTCCGTCAAGTTAGTGAGTTCGCAAAATCACTTTTTCATACTTATTTGAGACGGTTTTAGGCATAGATATTTATGCGTTGATCGGCAATATGGTATTATTCAAACAACAAATTACACCAGTGTGCGTGTGATATATGGACGCCAGCACATCAAGCTGCTACAATCTGTCAAATTCCTTTAATAGATTTTCGACTTTATTGCTAAAGCATTAGGTTCAAGGTTGATTGGGAGAATTTGACAGTTTCGGGTAGCTTGATGTGCTGGCGTCTGTACATGTGTATGAGACAAATAGTGCTGTGTCCACTAGTTGCCTCAACTTCGATTATCGATATAAATTGCAGTGCCTTCGTATCTCCTGATTTGAAGCGGCACCCTAATTGCGTAACGCATTATCAATCACAATCTGAATGATTTTGAAGCAAATTGCTAATCCATTGCTTCATATGTTCGAAAAATTTATCTGCTCAACAACGTAAATAACTCAATGAAAATGGTTGACCTGTCAAAATGAAACAGATTCCTACTTTAAGTGTGTTACGCAATTATCCCGCTGATGTGGATAAAGTGAATACCTATCTTAATTTTTTATAGGAACAAAAATAAAACTACAAACAAAACGTGTTGGATTTTAATTTCCTCCAAAGATATCTAATTTATCGTAAATATGTATGGGGACCAACATAGTAATCATGAAAAAAAAACCAGTCATCCCATACAAAACATAAAGAAGTTTTGTAGTCGTTCCATAGATTTCGGTCGAGTAGTATAGACTAATCGACCCAAATCTATGGGACAACTGATAATTTTTTCGCGATTTTGATGTTGGTCCCCGGGAGAAAGTTGTTCAGTTTGATGGTCTGTACCACATCCTTAATTTTTGCCACACCTTGCTGAGAGATCCTGTATTTAAGAACCTTCTTTGGTTTCGTCTTAAAGTACGGTCACACACGGCTCGCATATAATTTTCTTTGCAATCTTTTACACTCGTGCGAAACCATTAATTGAAAAATATATATCTACATCATGTTATCGATAGTGTCGACGTATTGTGTCAATCTCTAAGTCTACAAAAGTGAGGTTAGAAAAACCAAGTATTCAGGTAGGTATTTGTTATTATTTTAAATATAATTCCTATGCATTCAGAGCATTATTGTGATAAAATGCGATTATATTCCTCGTCCATTTGTGTAATAAATTTTTGTAGCAGTTCTAAAACATTGCATTTTGGAAGTACCTACTTACGTATGAAATGATAAATTCTCTGGGACGAGTCAAATCGAGGTACTGCACACGTCACCATTATTAATTAGGTCTACTAAACACAAATTTTCTCTTTAAAGCCTCAGATTTTTTAAAAATAAATGGGATTTATTTCGTTCACGGCTGACGTCGGCCAATACAGGCCGATCGCCGATACCGTGTACGTGAACGGTCTCGTCTATATGTCTCGCTCTAACCTACGCTTACCTATACTCTTTCTGTTTTGCATTGCTAATCTAACGCTAGTATATACAGGGTGGCCGGAACATTTTTTAAAAATCAGATGTCTAATTTTAAGAATTTTCCACCTCGCTGTCTTTGAAGGCCGATTTTAGCCAAAGTAGCCCATTAAGTAGGTGCTACTTTTTTTAATGATTATGAAAGCTGAGTCTGGTGCATTCCCGAGGCCTTCTTAGAAACCATGAAATTACCGTTTTAGATATTAAATTTTTGAAAATTTATGTCATAATTCACCGAACGTAAATTTTTCACTTTAGACCAACATATTCGTAACTTTCATCACAGTTACGAAGCTGGATATTGTATGCATAAAAGCACTACTCATGAAGATTCAGTTGCAAAAAAAAATCGACAGTCTTCTACAGTATTCCCAAATTAATAATGCGCATGCAGATCTTCGCTAATTGTCGTATTCCCGGAAACACAGTTCACAAAACACGTCCTTTAAAAGAGAGCCGGGTGATCTGTAACTCAGGACCCTCCTACCTCAGACACCTTTCTCTATTTAAGATTGTGCATTTTATTAACCAGTGCCTGTAATATGATGTTGAGATAAATAAAGATTTATGATTTATTTATTTATAATTCTACTAAATTATGCATGAAGAAAATGCACTTAACCACTTATATACATATCGTCTTCCGACGCTCGGGGAATACGACCGTTGCCGAACAGTGACGAAAATTTCTATGCGCATTATCACTTTGGGAGACAGTGTACTTCATTTTTTTAGAAATTTCTTAAGTTGCTCAGGCCGAAAATTCTCAAAAATTCAGAAAAAAATTAATAATTCGAAAACTACGAAAAGTCGCGAAACATACATGGGCGTGATTCGGATACCCCACGATACGAGGGACCTAAATTTTTATTTTGGACGTCAATATTCTGGCCAGCCTTTATAGTACATCTATGGTCTTAGGAGTGTTGTAATGAATTTAATTGATTACACGCTTCTTCTGCTAGTACATTGAAATAGCCAAATTATTGGAATACTTGGAGCTGTTTCTTTTCATCTTTGTTTATTTTTAAATATTACAGGATGTTAAAAATCCATCACATATCCGTTCTCTACGCATTCTGTACCCACGTGAAATATTGCTAGGAACCGACTTTTAGTTTTAATGTGAAAAAATCGCAGTATTTTTCAAACTCGTATAACAGCGCAGGGAATGGCCCTACAGATTTGGTCCGATAGTGAAAAGTGAAGAGAATATCTAACATCTACCGGAATATAACTTTTTTTTTGTTTGGCACTTATAATTTAGCCCAAAAAGGGAGTAAAAGGGGGGAATTTGGTAAATTAGGTAGCGAACCTGATGTAACGTAAATAGTAGGTAGAATGAAAAGCCGACGGGCTTAATCATTATTTAATTCGGAAGGTACCTACATGTACATACGGCTACACATCAAGCTATAATTTCCAGTATAAGCTGACCTCTCATTGTACGGAAATCCTACACAGTGCGAGATCAGCTTATACTGGAAATGTATAGCTTGATATACATATCGAGCTATACGAACTTGGTAGGTGCACACGTGTGTACCGAAAAATAGTTGATTTCTATTCTCTATAGCCAGCTCTTCAAGGGTGGTCAGCTATTTATGTCACAGTTACCAGTGTGGAGTACCTACCACCTACCTACCGCTAGCCTTAAAAAGGCAGTTATCTTGGAACCCGGCTAAATTATTACATGAAGAGTTCCATTTCCAGCCAAGGTTGCCGGATGTTCGAAAGAGTTACTGTGGTCCCTGGCACAGGCAACTGAAGGAACACGGGTGGGTTTTAGTCAGTAAAAATCTGACACGCCCTCCCGCTCCGCCCAGAGCGGGAGAAGTCATTTGATGATTACCCACCCAAAAAAAATAGTTCCATTCTCTCTTCCATCTTCATCGTCGTCGGAGTCGTTTTCCGGTTCTAAGATAATGCCAGCGGTTGGTAGCTACCTACTGCGCTAGATAAAAACGTAGTGTACCTAAAGAAAATAAAAAGTTCTGTTCCTAGGCAATTTTGGTTCTCTGCTCCCATTACCTGACTTTAAAGCTGAGCGAAGTTTGGAAGGAAACCCAGGTCCAGAGCGTTCCACTGTTCGTGAGGGACAATAATCTTCTTGAAGACTTCATTAATGTTGGCAAGTGAGTTCTCAAAGTACTAAATACTCTAAAGAATTCTTTTTATTGTCTACAAATCCGTGTTCAATTTGTGGCTACAATCAAGCAGTATGTAACCAATGTGCAATATATTTTGTAGCTATACATTGATACAATGTCATGAAACATAAATTTTCTAACGATATATCTTTTTGAAGTTGACTGTAGGTACTGTAGCAATCTGCTGGGATGCCACGGCAGATCACTACGTGTATAGTGTATGTTCACTCGGTAAGAGGTGTGTGGGGGGACGTTTTGATTATTAAATGACACACCGGAGTCCCATATAATATTATTTTAATGGCTTATGGCAAGCTCGTTACAAGTTCAACGTAAAGCTAGTAGTCACTCGATATATAACAATTTTTACTATAATATGTCAATTCAAAGTTATTATACTGTAAAATCTCATGACGTGTATTAATGGCCAGCTGTAATTCCGATGAAGATTTCATGGTGAAGGCAGGCTCGATTAAAGCCTCTTACAGTACCTATATTACATTTTAGAATTGTATATCCTTATTTCAGGGGCTGGGCTAAAGAAGTACAACGTCAGCAAGAAGATGTTGTTGCTGCTGCTCGGAAAAGGGTAAGTAATTACGTAAAATCACGCTTATATTTCGCCGAAGGCAGAGGTGTACCTATAGACCTATAGTACACCCACATTTCGCTAGTTATGTTTCAGTCCCATGTAATAGGAGGCGAGCCTAATATTGTCATCAACCGAGCACAAATCCAGACTCCGAACTGCTACTACGAATATATTGATGGGATAAACCCAATAGGTCACTTTGCCCGACCTGGGAATCGAACCCAGGACCTCTGGCTCAGTAGCGCTTGCGATCACTAAACCAACGAGGCAGTATTTATTACCTTTTTTAAAAATTATAATAATACATAATACGGCTATTTGCTTATTTATGTTGTGCCCCGTGACTACTCGTGGATGTCGTAGGATACACAATATAAGTACTAAAATAACAGCCACACTTTTATAAAAGCTCCCGTCCCCCGACTCAACGTTACTTTTCTTTCGAACATTTTTCTTTTTCCTCGGCTCCTAAGGGTCGTAGCGTTGTCGATCTTAAATAGCATATAACCATCCTCCAGAATTAGGCTACCAATGCAAAAACAATTGTTCAAATCCGACTGGCAGTTCCAGTGATTAGCGAAAAATAGCATAAATTTCATGGGTTTTAATTTTTTTGCGCAGAACTCTAATTCTGTTTCAAAAATAAAAGTAGCCTAAGTTACTCCTTATAACATCAGCTATCTGCCAATGAAGGTCCCGTCAAAATCGGTCCAGCCGTTTAGGAGATTAGCCGGAATAAACAGACAGACAAAAATTAAAAATAATGTTATATGGTTCTACCGTATATACTTTCATATGCATTTAGTAAAAAGCTGTAATTTTGCCATTACAAATACACTTAAATTTTATTTATTTGTATAGTTTTATTTATTCCACACACTTTGTTCCGTATTGTCCCTGGTCCAGAGCCTGACCCCCCCGTACTCCGTCCTACGAGTACATAGAGAATTTTATTGTACTCTTTTTCGCGTTACTTTATAATCAACAAATACTCTATTTTTATTGACTCTGACTTTGAATTTAATGAATTCCTACAACTTCAGCATTCTCTGATAGTCTAACCTATCCAGGCGGTATGCAAAAATTTTCGAGCTCGCACTTGCATCCTGTATTCTCAAACTTTTCTGTATAAGTCGTTAAAGCTATTTCTATTTCTGTATGAATGGTCAAAGAAAATCGAACTTATTATCCTAAAGTGCCCTTAAATGGACGGCCCTGTTTTGGTCATGATTGCAAAATGGCGGGAAGAGAGAAACGGCTTTATTCAAATTGATAATAACTTAGCTCTTCATCAATTTGAACTCTGAATTAGAAGGTATAAGATCATAACATTATTAAAAAAATATATGTATATGTTCTCCAAAAAGATCGAAAAACTCCGAAGAAAATTCCTGGCTCCGGCCCTGGTTGTAACTAATTCAAATAGCGGTCTTACATGTCATAAAATGATTAAGTTCTACTGTGCACTTCTGTAAGTGACGAATGCACAATACCAAAAACTGTATGTGATTTTTGTGTGTGTATATTTTAGTGAGTTATTTTTGCTCTTGACTCTAGTCTAGGTCAGAGATGACAGAGACAAAGTCGACGATGGAGCGAGCTTACCCGGAAGAAGCCTGTTCACTCTCACTTTGAAGACATCGGGTTTGTATGCATTCAGAAACACAGACGCAAGCAGAGAGTTCCACTCCTTTGCTGTGCACATCACAAAAGACATTTGGAAACGCTTAGTGCGTATTGGTGGAATAGCAACTAGGTTGGGATGGTAACCTGCAGTGCGTCTAGATGTCCGATGGTATGGAATGAGGTCGTGGAGTTCTTGAGCACACTCACCAAAGTACGATCTGTAGAAGACCGACAAGCAGGCAAGGTTGCGGCGTTGAGCCGAGCTGTGAAGCTTGGCATCCACCAGATTTACGTCGCCAATGAGCCTCTTACCTCTACGTTCCACCGAGTCAAGCGCGGCAAGTTCGTATTTAGCTGAGCCATCCCAAAGGTGGCAATACTCCATGCAGGATCGGACTTGCGCTTTGTAGAGAATTAAAAGCTGTCCAGGTGTAAAGTATCGCTTCACCTTATTTGGGATGGCCAGTTTCTTGGCCGCAGTTTGGGCTTTGTACTCAATGGTGACACCGAAGTTGCGACATGATGTCAACTATATATTAACTATAACTATATATTCAAAAAGTTGTACGGTAGACAGCGAACAGTGCGCACGCATAAGCTCGACGCTCAGAATTTACTTATCGTACGACAAAGCTTCTCAAAGTTCTTTCATTAATAATACCTGGAATTACCATATTTTAAGACAATGTTCAAGTGCAAGAGGTGCGACAGTCAAGTCAGTGACGGGGTCAAATGTACTGCCTGTCAGGGTCAGTTTGATTTTCCGTGCGCTGGTATCACTGAAGCTGGATGGAGAAAGCTTGGTGATCGGAAATTATCATGGAGGTGCAATTCCTGCAAAGCCCTGGCTGCGAGTCCCCGGGTTGGGTTCGTAACAACCACGGCGACAGATATGGAGAGTGTGCTATCCGAGCTGAAGAGACTGTCGACGCAGATGGAGTCACTACCGGCATTGGTGGAGGACTTAAAGCTTGTTAACAAGGAGTTGGCGGAACTGAAATCCATGAGAGTGGAATTCTCTGATGTCACTAACTCCATTGCTGGAATGAAGGAGTCTCTGGAATTTGTACACAGCTCAGTAAAAGATCTGGCAAGTAAAGTTACCGGATTGGAACAGGAAATTGATAGTTTAAAGAAGACCAAAGACGACATTACCACCTTGCAGGAGCGCTGTAGGAGTCTAGAACTTCAGTATCGTGACAATGAGCAGAGGTCCAGGATGAATAACATCGAGATCAAGGGTGTACCTGAATTGAACACTGAAAACTTGTTTGACGTCATTGCTAAAATAGGGGATGTAATCAATTGTCCTATCCCTAAGGAGCGGATAAACTATATAGCAAGGATTCCCATGCGAAATGACAGCCATAACAAAACAATAATTTGCTCGGTACACAACTGTTACCTAAAGAATGACTTTGTTGCTGCGGCTAGAAAACATAAGATATTGAACGCGGTCGACTTGGGACTCCAGGGTGACTATAAAATTTACGTCAATGACCACCTGACGCTGGATAACAAAGCCTTACTAAACAAAACCAAGTTAATGGCAAAGGAAAAAGGATATGAGTATGTTTGGGTAACAGGCTGCAAAATCTTTATTCGCAAGAATCATTCGTCACCGAAGCACCATATCCGGACTGATCAAGACTTGAGAAGGTTTTTTTAGGCAACATCACTGGTCGTTCTGCTGACACACTATTGTTGATCGACGAGTCGGTATGTTTAAGTTTGAGAAACGCTGGTAATCGTTTTCTGCGCGCATTCCATTATCGCCTGCTTTTTGTTCGCGTATCGCTTGGTGTCACCTATTCATATGACTCATTAAGCCTTGGTTTTTGCTATTTTAAGCTTTACGCATGTGCTCATGAGAGCAAGATCTGCTTGCACCTGAATCATTTTTTTAATATTTACAATACCTACAAAGTCAACTATTTCTTGACGTGGAACACAAGTTGTTACACTTGTTACGCATGTTTTGATATATCGGTTTTAGTTAATACAACTACCGCCTTATTTTGCTCACGACATCTACACTTGTTATTTGCGCCGACTTTTATTTGCTATATTTTTTACTTGGGACATAATATTATGAACGTGCCTTATATTTTTACGATTATTATTCTAGTGTTATATTTGACTTATTATGGCTCCTATTAGTTTGTTTTACCAAAACGTTCGGGGGCTACGGACAAAAACATCTGTTTTCTATAGGAATGTTTGTATTAATTCGTTTGATGTCATTTGTCTTACAGAGACCTGGCTTATAGATGGTATATCTGATAGTGAATTGTTTGATGACAGATATTTTGTATGGAGACGGGATCGTAATTACTCTCTCACTAACCAAACTATGGGAGGAGGGGTCTTATTGGCCATACGTCGGGAACTTGTTGCCGACGTCCGCATCGAATGGTGCTCGTCCGCAGAGGATCTGTGGGTCACCATAACCTTACACCAATCGAAACCCAAAGTTACTTATAAAATGCATGTTTGTGTTGTTTATATATGTAATCAGCAGTCTGGCAACTCTTTGATGGTACAACTACACAACTTCGCTAGTAATTTGGCTGACATTGTTTTAAAAAATCCAGCAGATAGGTTCATGATTCTTGGTGATTTTAATCAGCCAAATATTGATTGGCACGCGGCGATGGATGGTGATTATCTGTGCCCTAGTAACTTGCACGGGCCCGTCCAGACCTCCTTTTGTGATACTCTTACCGCTTGCAATTTGTTACAGTACAATTCTCATCGTAATGTCAATGACAGGATTCTTGACCTCGTATTATCAAATAACGAAGTTACTGTCACTTGCTGCCTGGATCCTTTAGTGGAGGAGGACCTACACCATAAGGCACTCTGTATCACTGCTGATTTTTTTCAACTGCATCAGCTGCATTCACGGCCAAGAGTCAAGTTCCTGTATGCTCTTGCGAATTATGATGCCATAATTGAAGAAATGGTGGCTAGGGACTGGTCATTAGAGCTAAACTGTAGGACTTTCGAAGAAGCTGTCAATTTCTTTTACGACACTATTTACTTGCTTCAAAATAAGTATATACCTACTAAAATTATTGTTCCGCGGGGCAAGTATCCTCCTTGGTACAAAGATCCTCTTATTAAAATAATTAGGGAAAAGGCTAAATTTCACTCAAGGTTTAAAAGGTATGGAAATCTTTCCGATCATCAATCTTTTGTAACTTTACGTCAGCGGGTTAAAGATCTGGAGAGGGAAATGTTTAATAATTACATAGCAAATATTGAATCAGCCATTTCTAAAAATCCAAGGGCTTTCTGGCGATATGTAAAATCCAAACAACAAACTAACTGTTACCCGTCTGTTTTTAACTACGGTCAAATTTCATCTAGCAGTGGGGAGGAAATTTGTAATATGTTCGGTGACTGTTTCTTTTCTAATTTCCAAGAACGGAGCGACGGCGATTTGAACACTGTAGTAATGGAGGATCCTGATATTCAGACTGCTGGTTGTGTATCAGATATAAGCTCTATCGATGTACGGGAGGAGGAAGTATTTCGGTTGCTCAAACAAGTGGACCTAAATAAAACAGCGGGCCCTGATGACATCTCGCCAATTTTTATATCTAAATGTGCCAGGTGCCTATCTCGTCCGTTGACAATATTATTTAAACGGTCATTTGAATTAGGAATAGTGCCTATCATCTGGAAGTCGGCGTATATAACGCCGATTCATAAGAAAGGAGCTAAGGACAATATAGGCAACTACAGACCGATTTCCAAACTTTGTGTGTTTGCTAAAATTATGGAGAAAATTGTGCATAGACAACTTTCTTCTGCACTTAAATTAAGTTTCTGTGAACATCAACATGGGTTTTTAAAAGGTCGCTCGACCACATCCAATCTCGTGGTCTGTAGTGACTATCTTACAGAGCATATGTCCAGACGGTCTCAGGTCGACGTTATATACACCGACTACAGTAAGTGTTTTGACCGAATTGATCATGCGCTACTTATGCGCAAACTCTTGTTGGTTGGTGTGAGGGGTGATTTGTTTAGATGGTTCTCGTCATACGTGGAGAATAGGTGCCAGACGGTGGTCCTCAATGGGTATACGTCGAGAGTGATGTCCATTCCATCGGGAGTTCCCCAAGGATCCTTGTTAGGACCTCTTTTATTTAATATTTTTATAAATGACATTGCCTCTTGTTTCCTTAATTCTAAAGTCTTATTGTATGCGGATGATATGAAGATTTTGGGTCAAGTGTCAACTGTTGAGGACGCGCGCCTATTACAGGATGATCTGGATCGGTTCCATGAATACTGCGCTAGAAATAGGTTGGATTTAAATGTATCGAAATGCTATGTATGCACATTTACACGCAAGCCAAACCCTATTAAATTCAGTTATAGGCTTTCGAATGCCTTGGTGGCTAGAGTGAGTGTCATAAGGGATCTTGGAGTTACTTTTGACTCTAAGCTTTTGTTTGATGTACATATCAATAACATAGTCAACCGGGCTTCTAAAGCCATGGGCTTTATTTTTAGGGTCACCTCAGATTTTAAGAATGTTAAAACAATGAAAATTCTCTATTGTGCGTTTGTCCGTAGCCACCTTGAATATGCTTCTCAGGTTTGGAATCCAAATTATAATGTATACATTAATCGGCTTGAAGGTATACAAAGGCGATTTTTGAGATACACTCAATATCGTTCAAATACCTATCTCCCGAACTATGAAGGTCGGTGTAAAAAATTCCATATTTTGCCTCTATACGAGCGAAGGAAAATTGCAGATCTTGCTTTCTTATTTAGTGTTATGAACGGAATTACTGACGTCCCTGATTTGGTGGGCAGGATTGGACTTCGTGTACCAAGTGTATTTCTTCGGAGACCACGTCTTCTTCATGAGCCTCAGGGCAGAACTACCTACAGACAGAACTCGTACGTGATAAGAGCTTGTCGTACTTTCAATATGGTGTGTCGGGATGTCGAGCTAGATTTATTTACTAGTAGCAGTAAGGAAGTTAAGAAGGGTTTGAATAATTGGTTTTTCGATGCATAACCGTTTATTTTTTTTTTTTCTCTCAATTTTATTTTTTGAGCGTGGGATACTCCATTTGCGTAATTCTTACATCGCTGTTTTCGCGTATTTGTTAATATTACTCAATTTTATCATTAGTGGAAGCTTGTAATTGGCCATCTTTTACACATTGTATTTGATATTGATATGTATTAGCTGTAAGTTTTCCTAAAATTAATAAAATAAAATAAAATAAATAAAATATACCTAGGAGCTCGAGCCGATCAGTTACAGGAACAGATGTACCCCGAAAAGTAGGAGTTAGATCGAAACGACTCCTTTTAGCGGTAAAAAGACACGCCTGTTTTGGTGGTGTTAAAAGAGACCAGATTATCATCACCCCACTGGGGAGACAAGGCTTAAGGTCAAATCTGTCCGCTGTACCATGGCCTCTCTCAAGGACCGAACTTCGGCCCCGCTGGCTTTTGCGCTGAACAAGTATCTCTCTGTAACTGTAGGCAGCAGGCAAAGAGTTGCAGAGAGAACAGACCCCTGAGAAACTCCGGCATCAATATCCATAAGGTCGGAAGAGCAGCCGTCAATGACTACTCTGAACGACCGTGCATTAAGGAAGTCTGATATCCAGCTACAAAAATCAGCTGGGATGCCATAAGCAGGAAGCTTGCTGAGTAGACCAGCGTGCCAGACCCTGTCAAAGGCCTTCGAGATATCAAGCGATAAGCAAGTGCTTCGCCGTGTTTCTCGATGGCCTCGCCCCAGCAGTGCGTGACATATACAAGAAGATCGCCAGTTGACCGTCCCCGGCGAAAGCCATATTGACGGTCACTGAAGTGATCATTGTTTTCAAGGTAGGTCAGCTACTTACTGTTCAGTACCCTTTCCATAACCTTGCACAGAATGGAAGAAATGGCGATAGGACGGTAATGGGCAGGGTCTGCACGGTCGCCCTTTTTGGGCACTGGTTACACATTTGCAAGCTTCCAGGATTTTGGTACCGTCCGTTTTTTAAGAGAGAAGCGGAACAAACGTGTCAACACAGGAGACAGTTCCGGTGCACACTGCCTCAACACTCTCGCTGGAATGCGGTCAGGCCCGCTGGCCTTGTTCACGTCTAGACTGCACAATACTCTTCGGACCTCTTTAATGTGAACTGCGATCTCCGGCATCGAGGAGTCACAATGAGGTACAGTAGGTGGTTGCTTGGAGCCAGCGTCCAGACGTGAATTGCTTGCAAAGAGAGATTTGCTTTCTCACCTGCAGAGTGAGCCAGCGACCCATCAGATTTCATCATTGGAGGTAAAGTGGATCGACAGAAATTCGCTTCAGCCGCTTTAGACAGGCACCAGAACTGTTTACTACCCGGAGGGTGCGAAGCCAGCTTGGCCCCAATACGTCCGACATGGTCAAAACGTGCCCCACGTAAAACCCGCTTGCAGGACTTGGCGGCAGATTTAAAGGTTTTTTCCTCGTGCGAACCCTACGCGCTCTAACTTTGCGATCGCGGGCCTTGTCCCAGCGGGATGTCAGAGAATGGAATAAAATACTCCATCCCCTGCCGAATCACGTCCGCAACCACGTCAGCACAGCACGAGGGGTCATCCGAGGAGAAGCACACTTGCCGCCAAGGATAAGACGCAAAAAAGTGCCGCGTCTCATCCCAGTCTGCTGATTTGTATCGCCAAACTCACCTCGTGCCTCTCGTGACTCACATCTGGAGGAGAGCAAGTCGATATAGATTTCACCAGATAGTGGTCAGACGTTGCCAGCGGGGCTGCGACCGATACAGAATGACTGTCTGGAGCAGATGCCAGCAAAAGGTCCAAGCAATTGGGTGTATGGCCATCAACGTCCGGTACCCGCGTTGCCACATTCACCATCTGGGTTAAATGTAGCGTTAAAGCAAACTTGCGCGCCTCTAACCCGGCATGGTCAGTTTTCTGCTGGTACGGGAACAACCACTCTTTATGATGGGCGTTGAAGTCCCCCAGAAAGATGAGCTTCTCTGTTGGGTACCGCTGCTGGGCTGCGTCAGTCGACTGCACGGGGAAATTAAAGAGCGCTGTTGTCTCCTGGTCACCGCTGTGCGATCGGTAGACGCCGATGTAGAGAGACTTCTCCACGCCAGTGAACACAAGTAGCCATATGGCAGAAAAACCCGATTTCTCAAAGCAACGGAGACGACGACAACAAATGTCATTGCAGACGTACACACAGACCCCAGCTTGCTTCTTGACCTTGTGTTCAAGAGAGTAGTAGTTGAGATACGCCACATCTGACGGGGTTGTTATCTTCATCTGCGTTAGGAAAAACAGGTGCGGCTTCTCAGTCTCAAGGTGGTGATGGACCAAATCGAGATTGGAGTGCAACCCCCTGATGTTAGTGAGGTGCACTTTTAGTGGGAGGAAGTGCAGCCGTTTTTTAACCTTGTTTTTCTTTGCTTTGGTCATAATTCATGTAGAGTTGTTGGGGGGAAAAGTCGACTTGTCAAGGCGCTGCTCGGTAATCCAAGTAGTACACGAGAGCTAACCAAACCTATGGGGAACTCATTCGGAGACTGCGGGGACGCCCGAACCCTCCCGAATATGGCCACCGGGTCCTCCCATCCAGTCACCGGCTGGCACGGTGAAAAATACCGGGATTTTTTGCAAGTTGGCGGAGCAGCCTTTGGCACGTGGCTGGCGCGCTACTTGGGCCCCCTACTGACTGCGGTCGGCCAACGGCTGGCACCGTGCTTCAGATCCCGCTCTTAGCTGCCAGGGCTTATTTTTAATCTTATATTTTGAATTGTTTTTAATTATCTATTTTTTACATTGTTCTCACATATAGAAGCAACAAGAACAATGTACCCAGGATTTTGTAACAATTTTGATTTAAAAGAGTGTCCATGGAGTTTCTTGCCCATTCTTCTCCATAGAGATCTACGTTTTGGAATGGGCGACTAGCTTCAATTTTCTGACTAACTGACTGACTCTTTAACAATTCAAAAGTGCCTGTAATTGGTTTAATTGAAATAAATGCTTTGAGTTTGAGTTTCGAGCTACCCTCCAAAATGAGTTACCTGGCTAGTTATGCCCAGAGACCAAGGCCGGTTCTGAATATCGCAACTGACAATCTTCTTCACCCCCAAAGGCACTGGCACTCCCACGCACCGACTGAACACAGCAAGCTGCTTGGCGCCAGATTCCGGTGGGATGGTGGTCGCGAGCCAGGCGGCCCCTTGCGGAGCCTACCACCGCTAAGTGGGATCGTTCAGCCGTACTACAGGCAAGCCCTTGGTGCCGTTGCCTGAGGTGGACCACTAGGAGGTAGATCCCAACCACCCCGGAGTAAATCATTGAAGTGCCATAACAATAAATAAATACAACAATATGGTGGCCTCCATGGTTATATCGTGTACCTCAAAAATAAGGTTTATTCCTACCACTGATCTGATCACATTGACCGAATGAACGGAATGAACTGAAATATTTCACTTATCGTCGCCATTAAACCAAAAATGCAACCGGAACTACAAATAATTGACTAAAATAATAATAAAACTTACAAAATGTTTTTGTTAAGTACCTAGTTTTATGTTAAGATAGGGATCTATTGGTTTGTAAAAAACTACTCAGTTATTCTTAACTAGTTACTACTTAGTTTTTTTTTACAAACCTATAGCTACAACAACAACAACAACAACACACAACAACAAACACTAGCACCACAACACCACCAACCACCTTAACAGCTTAATTCTTCAAGTTGTTCGTAAATGTTTGTTCCTGAATAAAATTAAAATTATATTTATTTTTATTCAATCTTATACAAATGCTTTTGAATAAATGAAGGATACTAAAAATATGAATTGGCTGGACATGATTAGGGCATAAATCCTTTACTTATTATAATTTTTCTTTAATATGGTGTTTCAGGAACGTAAAGAAGAATCTTCTCTATACGCCTTCCTGGGTCGTATTCGTCTGAACATTGCGCTTGATGCGTTGCGGTTGGTGCGTTGCGTGGCGCGGTCGACGGACCACTACCGCATTTCGCACTCACTGTTGCACGATGCGGTGTTCGCTCACCATCGCCGCACTCTATTAGCGGAGAAGAACAATGCGACACTGTTGCGCACTTATAAGCCTTCTTTGGATGATCAGGTATTCTACTTCTTTTTTGGTACCGGCTCGTTCGAAAGATAAGGGAATGGTCCATTATTTGCAAAATAATGTTTGACAATGAATATATTCAGATCACGTGAACGCTCACGGTGGACAGGCCCCATGCGTTGTTCAGACACAGTAGGTCTGTTCTCTGACTGAACAATACATTACTTAACCGAAAATTATACATAGATAACTAGACGACGTAATTATTGTCCTACCGCTTTAAAGCGTTTCACACTGACGATTTGCCAGCGTGTTTTCAGCAAGGTGATTTGTGAACGTGCTCTCCGCGGATGCGAAGCGAGCTAGCCGCGACTAAGCGACGTGTTCTCCGCTTTTTCACAAAATTGTACGATCGCTTGTCTCACTCTTGCTTGTACACGCACGCGATCTCTCTCGATACGTTGTTACGCAAACGTAACGAGCGCATTGAACAATCGTCTCGCTGGAAACACGCTCGCAAAACGCCAGTGTTATAAGGACGCCCTTACAGTTACCCACCCTCTTTATTGCAGAACATAACGGGACAAAACGTGAAGGTAACCAGCATCCAATCCTCGGGTGCCCAGGATCCGTATATTTCAGAAAAAGATGATCTAGAGCTGGGCTGTGATTGTAGATGCCGCGAGTTTGGACATAGTATAAACAATAATAACAAGCAATCACACGATATCTTGCGCCCACGATTCTATTAACTGATTCTGCTTCGGGTTTTGACGCGGTTATTTGGTCTCCCTCTCGATTCTTCTTCTCTCATGTACGGGATGAAATTAAATTCATGGCATCCTCATAAGGAGTCATTGTACTGATCATTATGAATAAATTTTACTATGGGACCAAACCTGAGATCGCGAAAAAAAATCAGATGTCCCCTACATTTATGTTCGCATATAAAAATGTGGGGAATTCAATTTCATCCTGTATACGCACTGAGGACGCTCATGTCGCGAAAAAATTTACTGCCTCGTTTGTCTAGTAGTCGCAAGCACTTGCTGAGCACGAGGTCGTCCAGGGGTTGTTCGTTTCCTAGGTCGGGCAAAGTGTTATTGGGTTGAAGTGTTACGGGGTAAATCAAATAAAACGTGATTTTCGGCAAAATGACTCGTATCACTGCCTACCTCGGCCCTTCATTAATTTACAACGTTACAAAATAACAATACGGACGAAGGACAATTTTATACTACAGAACAGAAATTACACCAAATTAATTGAGACACTAGAATGTTAGAGCAGTCTAGATGATGGAGCTAAAACCGAGGGCGCATCGCTTTGAGCAAGGTCGAACACTTCATTGGTGACCCCGACGTGATGGCTCCATCAGGCTTCTGTGTTCTCTTCTCGGCAAAATTACTTATATTACTGCCATACCTCCGCACTTTATTTGATTTGCCCAGTAACACTTCAGGGTGTTTGTTTTGATTACGCATTCTCAGTAGCAGAACGGAGTCTGAATTTGCGCCCGGTTGATGGCAAAAGGCTCGACCCCCTATTACATGGGACTTAAATACTTATAACTGGCGAAATGTTAGTGTACTATGGTACACCCCTGCCTTTCCCTCAGGCGTGATGTTATGTTGTGTATTTAAACTTATTGTTTGTTATGCAATGCAGCGTAGTACGTGGTAGTATCATAAAATAAAACAAAGTGAAACTGAGGTCTTCGATAGATGCTCCAGTTCTCTCTCTACAAGCATAATCACACTGGGCTGTAATCTATCAGGTGGGCCCAGTGCGGGTTGGTAGATGTCACATGTCTTCGAATTTTTTGTTCTAGGACATGCCCATGAACATGGACACCAAGTTTTTACAAAAATACAGTGTTTTGTTTATTATGATGAAATATTGCTGTTGCCAAGTGATCAGCTGGCACTATCTAGAAGAGAAGACCAGCTGATCCTGTGTTCATAAGGTTTCTAGTTGTGTGGGAGGGCGTTAGTTTAGATGATATATACTAGGACTTTTGACAATAATTTATTTTAACGTACCTATTTGTGTATTAAAAACGAAACTCTGTGCGGTTGAGGTTATCGTAGCGAAAGAAATCCGACATGTTATTTCCGCAGTAATTAATACTGTAGTAAAATGTGTTTATTTTAGATCATCATCTGCCTAGCCTTTTCCCAATTATGTTGGGGTCAGCTTCCAGTCTAACCGGATGCTGCTGAATACTAGTATTTTAAATGAAGCGACTGCCCATTTGATCTCCACAACCCAGTTACTGGGTAACACGATACCCCTTGGTAAGACTGGTTGTCAGACTTTCGGGTTTCTGACGACCCGTAACGACTATCAATAATCCACAAATGACCGCCGGGGCAAACGGCTTAACATGCTTTCAGAGTCACGGAGGGGTCTGGGTATGTAAAAATGGTCACCCATCCACGGAGCAACCACGACAAGCGTAGCTTAACCTGATCGATCGACCGGTGCGGGCTGTTATTAGGCCCCTTATTGTTATTATTGTTTATTTTAGATGAAAAGGTGATTAATCACAAGCTTAAATTTTGGTTGAAATGAAAACGAAATAAAACTTGTTTATAAAACATCTGTATTTTATTTCAGAAGCCGTTAATGACAATGTGTAAACATTTGTTACAAACATTATGAAGCTTGTTTCATGCAACACAATAAAATATGGTGTCCGCGACACTTATTAAAAGAATACAATGATAATGACACAACTTATCTAATAGGTAGGTATACAAACTACTACAGGGGACGTATAATATGTTTCGTTGCGAAAAAGGGATGGAGCTATAGATTGTGGCAGGGACGGGACATCGACGTGCAAACTGTGACCATGAATAATTTCAGTTATCAAATGACATTTTTCGTCAGTTATCAAAAAAAAAAAAATACTACTGTTTCATAGAAAAGTGTAATACCTACGCGGTCGAAATGTATGGAGCAGCAAATATATATTTTTAATTACCGACCAAAAATTTCAACTCAGGTTCAGAATCATGTACAGAATCCATTGTAATAGTTTGTGCGCCGAAGTTGCCCCTGGCACCCTGTATAGCTTCACCTATTTCTCGCACACACTTCACCATACGGCCCCAAATATAGAATACACGTTTAAGATTTGTTTTTGCATTAATTTAAATGCCTCACTACCTCTAATCTAAAAAAAAATATATGAAATATATGAAAAAACCCATGTATGTAATACGCGTCTTAAATCATTTGATGAGTAATAATTTTGTAGTAAAATGATAATATACAAATGCAATAAATAATGTTACACTCTTGTAATCATGATGGTAAAAAAAACATTAAACAAAATGTTAGTTGATTTAGATTTACAATTTATAAATAATGATAAACATAGAAAACGTCGATATAAGTCCTAAATGTACATTTTAGGCAAACTAGTACTTAAAAAAGCGATTGGATCGATGAAACTGCTGGTACATTACCTTTGAGAAAATGGTAAGTAAAGTAAGGTGAAGCTTAGTTTGCGCCTGCGTGAGAAATCCTAAGGTCCATTGTACACAGTACGGCGAATAAACCGCGCCGTAGAAAAAACGTGTCTGTCAACAAGCTTCCAATGATTCACACAACACTGACGATCGTGCCTGCACACGGCGAATACAACGTAGTTTTTCACGGCAAGAACAACGTGAGTGTACAAAAGGCCTAACGCTTTCGCAGTTATAAGATACGCGACGCACTGCTCGCTCGCGCTATTACTTTTACGTTTTCGCTTAGCGTTCTTTCTCACTTTTTTATTTTTGCTCTAGACAAATGTATAAGAAATATCTGTCAAAAGAAAAGGAGAAAATAAAACCTAGTATCCAGCATTATAATGATAATACCAGCGCGTATTTGTATCACGAATGGAAACGAGACCCATTTAAAATAGGTTACGCAGTGAGCGTTGGGAACATCGGGAGAAGTTTCGTCACGACGTAAGAAAATGATAAAATCTCTCTAGGAATGAGTAATTTCCCATTTTTCCCTTATAACCTGTGTTAACGGTAATTTAAACATTTGTTCATTGAAACTAGGAAAAGTTGGCAAAACGACACAGGACTTCACTAGACTATGGTTATAAAATAACCCTATTTACCCGATTTCGGCGCAGCAAGGAAAGGGTAATGTAAATACAAAGGATCTCTACTATATAGAAATATAATAGAAATGAGATTTATTTATTTTACTGGGGTATTTAATAAATGCAATAGTGACTACCTGTCTATAACTTACTTATTCCATACAGAGTCGTAGTTTCTATTGTTTTTATGTTATTATTATTATAAATTATGATTAGGTAATGAAGTTGCATACTCTGCTATATTAAGGTTATGGTAGGAGCAGCTTAATGACTATTATTTTATGTCCGGATACTTATGCATTATCGGCCGGAGGTGCTAGTTTGACCGATACCGCTGTACCGTGCCTTAGGTGCGTGCGCGGCGAGACGGGGGGCAGTGCAGGCCGCTCATTGGTCAACGCTCACGGCATCCCACCCCCCGCCTCGCCGCGCATTCCTAAGGCGCGGTACAGCGGTATCGGTCAAACTATAATTCTGGCGTTCACTAATTAAACTTAATTTAGGCTATTGCTATCTTTTATGAAAATAAAGACGAGACTTATTCGATAAATTATAGCTGTAGCAGTAAGTCACTGTGACAATAAAGTACGGCAATTGTTCCTTCAGTGTAGCTGTCAATATTTACGAATCTTCATGGGCGGGCAAATGTTAAAATGGCCTAAGCTTGCCGCGATAACAGTTTAATAGTTCAAAAGCGTCGCTGCCCTTTTCTCACGCTGTATGTTGGTAAAAGATAGCAATACTCTAGTTTTAGTTTAGTTGGAGCACAACCGAACCAGCGCCTTTGTGTGTGTGAATATGTAATGATCGCTTATAATAATGCACTGGCATTTAAGGGCTTATACTACCTCAAATGGCTTAGCATGATCCTCCGTTATGTCGAAAATACTGCAGCTTTAATTTTGAAATAAATATATGATAAAGTTGAGGATTAATGTTAAGTCTTATGTTTGGCGAAAACACGATTCCATAAAATTTTCTCGATAGAAAAAAATCTCAAAGTTACCTCTAAACTGAACTATAAACCGTTGGCAATCCTACAATACTTCAAATAAGATCATGAAACTTTTTATACTTACTGAACTAACTATAAAGCAGGTCTTATGTTTTTTTTTTTTTAATTACCATTATTTTCACCGTAAAAAGCAATTACCTAAACTATCGGCGCTTCCTGCCGCTCAGCACCGCACTCAGTCTCGCTCTCACTCAGTCCGCGCGCAGTATCGTGTGAGCGAGATAAAGAGTGAATTTTAGCTGAGGTAGTATAGGCTCTTAAATTCGGTCATATTATAATAAATAATTATATACACACATTTTGACTTTTGGTCAACGATGTGTTTTATATGAATGATAATGTCTTAACGTATGTATATCCCGTATTTATATGGCGATTACTTACACTCAGCGTTGACTTAACATCCTCATGTCTACACTATATTATTCTGATGATTAAATATTTAAAACTATTTCTAAAAAGATATGGATAGACATATTTAGCCTAATGCGACGAAACGTATGTACATATATACATACGTTGATTTAAAAGTATTGAACACGGACATCGGAGTCTTAAGAGTTAAGATGATGGGAAAAACTTAAAATACATGAGCAAGGAACTTAAGAATATAGAACCCAACACAAGTGACGCGAAGTCTATTTCCATTAATATAATTTGCTTCTATAATCCCTACCAACTAGTGAATACACCTCTGCCTGCCCTTTCGACGAGAACAGGCGTGATATTCACGATAAAATTTCTTCTGCTAATTAAAACCTTATTTATTATTTGTTGGCAGCCGTATCTGTAGTAGTCTTGACCATACAAGAGACCAGAAAGTTTGGTTACAGAAACTTTATTTGTGGTGGTGTAGATGAGCCACCTGGTACTGATAAAAATTAACTAAAATTAAGATGGAATTATGAAGGTAGTATGTGATTGATATACAAGATGTAACATAAATAACGCACAACCTCTTAAGGGGTCATTATGAACAACCTTTACTATGGAACCAAACCGGAAGTCCCGAAAAAAAAATCAGCTGTTCCCTACATTTTGACGAGTTATGCGAACATAAATGTAGGGAGCAGCTGATTTTTTTTCGCGATTTCAGGTTTGGTCCCATAGTAAAAGATGTTCATAATAATGAGTACAATGACCCCTTAAGAGGTTGTGCGTTAATTATGTTACACCTTGTATATACAGAACACTGAGAGTACACTGAAAACCTGAGGACGGACCAGAAAGTCTCAGTAGTATATTGTTGTGATGTAGAGTAACAAATGCATTGATTAGTTTTGATTAATGTTAAAGATGCCACAGACTTTAGAAATCATTTACAGAAACTACCTTTATTTAATTAAGCTGTTAGATAGGATAGAGTGACTTTGCTTAGTGCTAGCTATGTACATGCGTAAGGTGCTCTTCCGAAGGTAACCGCAACTACAACGGCACGTCGTTGAGTGATAAAACGCTTCCGTAAATGGCGACATTGCCACCTGTCACCGTTTTCATAAAGTTACATAGAAACCAGTCGTGTCGCTGCGGTCTGACGTTGCGATGGAGAGGCGTTGCTGCAGTTTGCGGTTACTATCGCCTTCGGTAGAGCACCTTTATGCATTTACGCAGTGTAAACGTGATTATATCGGAAATACGTCGCGTTGCCGCGGTGTCAGCGCAGCGTCTACGTTCTACAGACGCCTTCGCTAGACAATCGCCAGATGGGAAGGCGATCGTTAAAAGTGCAGCTTCTTTAAGAGATTTGCAATATTTGTCTTTCTTTCACGTCTGAATATTTTCTAATTATTAGATAACCAAGAATGGTTATATGATAAATCATTATGACATAACTCTCTGTAACATAGGATAAATTTAATTTAGAAAATAATACAACTATTTAGTCGCTGCATGAATTAATTTGGAAGCTAATATGATTTATGATTTATATAATATTTTTAATTAACATCAAGCCTAACTAAGCAATACCTACCTAAACAAATTAGTGAAATGCAATCTTGAAAGCTAATATGCGCCTCGCCAAACACGAGTGTCCTACGGAGGCATTTCTAAACGCACTTTAAAGGGAAAACTATATCGACAGGCAGTATTTTTATTATTTTTGCCAGAACTATACGGAGTACCTATACGTTTATCCCACTGTACGCTTTACTCACGTGAATGGAATACAATAAAAATACTCATTCAGGAAATTTCTAAAAATAAAAATAAACTGTTATATTTTATCTAAAATACCAGTTTATTTTTCTTTAATGGTGGATCGTTAGGCACTAGGCGCAATATTGAAAGATAATTTTGATGATCCTGATAAAAAACGAGTTATACTAATAGTTTTAACCATTAACGAGTGACTAGTGAAACGAATGGTTACAACTAACATCAAAACGATACACTTGATATGATTAATATGATTATGCCAATAAATTACAATGGAACACCATAAAACATATTTAAATATTATGTAAAGGGGCCTTCACATTTGGCGTAGGTCCAGCGTAGGCGTTCTTAGAGTGTGACCGCTGCGCAAAATCGACGCACGCATGCACGCGGCGTATTTTAAATACAATCACGTCTACACGGCACTAGCACAGATATTTACGCGTGTGAGAGGCGTCGACGCCTACGCCGGAAATCAAGCGATCGATAAAAAATAGTTTAAAAAGTAGTAAAGTGTATCAAAACGAAGGTTGACACGTTACTTGAGACGTGGTCTCAGTCGTTGCTTCGAAGGCACTCCACTTACTTAGGATCATCTATTTATACCTGAAATACTTTATTTTTACAGTTGCAAAAGGCCGCTGTTGATGCCATACTGCTATAATTAAAATATCGTAACTAATAATTATGATTATAGAAACCTCATTTAGCTAAATTACGGCTATGCATCTGTTAGGACATGTTGAGAAATTTAGAACATGGTAAATCAGTGATTCGGATAATAAAATGTATTGAAAAGATCTAGCTGTAGTATATTATGGTACAAAACTATAAGAGGAACTAGAGTTTAAGATAATCGCAGAATGTGTAAAATCTAAGATAATTTTCTTAAAAACTACCAGACACAAAATACTACAAAAGTTTTTACTTAAAAGCCACGAGTAATCATGTTGAAGTCTACCGTCTACAGTGACCATTGAATAAATTATGTTCTTATCTTTCATAATTATAATATTTACATTGATCATTAAAATGTACATAAAATACCGATAAAAGTTTCCCCTAAACGAAATAGATAGGAAATATCTTTAAACATAATAATTTTACATTCTAAAGCAAAAAACAATATTACAATTATTACGTAAATTGAATAAAATTTTGATTAAAACACGAACTCGTTATAAACTATGTTACCAACACTTATCGGGAACGATTATTATGTTATAATCATAATGAGTGAAGCTATCGGATGAAACCGCGGCGCGTTATCAATACCTAATAAAGGCTACCTTATCAGGTCAGTCAAACGTCATTCAAAGTCTTGTCGCGTAAGTCCAGTCTCTCAATGGTATTACGATTCTATCTCTTACTCTTTCTACAATATCTTCCAGTAAATAGACGAGTCTATACGATACACATTACGATATACATTTACACAGCGGTAAGAACTTATACTTTTCTTAATACAAAAAACAAAATCTTTTTGAATTAGCTTGTTGAAATGAGTTATTTATTGAACTTGCACTAAGAAAAATGTCGTTGGAGTTTATTTTTTCTATAAAATACTAGCCTAAGAAGCCTCAGTCATAGAATGAGCATTGTATGTAGAGTGAATTTGCACTATGGATGAGTCAGAGATTTAGAACGGTTTTACTTTTCTGAAGTTCTAGTCTACAAGGGACCTAAACATGACGGTGTAGCTACATTTGCTTATATAATTATATCCGATGTTCCGATTCCAGCATTATCAACAAGTGCGGCGAGACAGCCGCACTTGTTGATAATGCTCGAATCGTTAGTCGCGTACAAAAGTTGTTTATTGAGTTGAGTTAATTTAAATATTTAAAGTGTGTTTGCTTTTCTCTTACAGCTTTTGTAAATGAAGAACTAATTTAATGCTTTCTAACAGTAATATTGTTATAGACGCAACCAGGCCGGCACGTTAGCCTAGCAGAAACAGTTGAATATCGCTGAACTTTGTGTAGATTTGGATAGAATAAGAGAATACTTAACAATGCTTTGTTTCAGGTCAGACAAGAAGATGGCGCTTTGCACTTTATAGTGCAATTTAATTTTTATTAACATGACTATAATATTATATTAATCTATCTACGATCCCTAAAGTATTTTGAAATAAAGCAGTGCGAATGTTATGAGAGTCGTCTGAAATAGGCCTGAAATAATCGGTGTCGTTCGACAATTGACAGCTAGTCCGATGATAACTTTTTATGATTTGAAATATTAAAAAAAAAAAGATTATTTATGGCTGCTGTAGAAGATGTAAACAAATACATCAGTTAATTAAGCCTGAGCATTTATGAAAGCTTTTAGTCATAATTAATATTGTCTGATTACGCTTTTGGGCACATTAAACATTTATTTATACCGGTATTGTCAACATAAATGCGGATATCCTTGGCATCTTCTGCGGATTCTAAAGTTAAAATCTCTGATATATTTGAATAATTTATTCGCACTGCGCCATAGCTAGAAACCTTACTCTAATAACAATCATACAGTCTTACATCCAGTCCATTTTAGGAGCGGTCGGAGCCTTCAGAGTTGCTAAACATTGAGGCGACCATGTTGTCGAACTCAGGTACGGCGTCTTCGAACATCTTGAGCTGTTTCGACATCGACTCGGAGTCTGTTGACCCCGAGCCTTCGATCACGATGTCAGTCCATTCGTCGCTGATGGACCGCGCTTGCAAACATTCTTGGTAGAAGTTCGCCAGTTCTGCTATCGGGCTGCCGTCAGCGAATGGGAACTCCTAGAAATTATGACGAATAGTGTAAGAATTCGTTCTGCTAAAAATTTGATGTACGAGTATAAGCTAAGCGCACTTTACAGCTGCAACGGACCGCATTTTCATATAAACAAGTGCGATGCGGCCCGCCTGTAGTGTGCGTTGGTTCATAGACAATGTTCAAAAATGATGAAGGAGGATTTATGCAATGTGTTGCATTGCAGCGCGGCCTGCCCCAATCTGTTTTAGCCTTTAGGCCCGGACTCCATCAAAGCAGAGATGTGCGGAGATGTCCCAAACGGAGATGAGAAGAGATGTTTTTCAGCTAGGGTGTATCCACCGAAGCTGTGCTGGGTTGTGCGACGCGGTACGAACTAGCTGCGCCGCTCACATCTCTTCTCGTCTCCGCTGCGCGCCGTCGCTAGCTTGCGAGGCACAGCTCACATCTTGCTTTGTACCGCCATCCAGCTCAATCTCAGCGAGGCACAGCTTACATCTCCGCTTAGATCGCGCCATACAAATATGATACATCTCCGTTCAGTGGTATAAACTGAAGCTGAGTGGAGACGACATGTGTGAATAACGGAATTCTTTTGGTTGTTTAAAACACATCGCCTCTCGTCCTTTGGTGGAGTCCGGGCCTTACACGTTCATGTTGCGTACAGCTAAAGAATTCCCTGCCAGAGTCCGTATTTCCCGATTGCTATAACCTTGGAGTTTTTAAGTCAAGCGTGCACCAGTGATGGCATATACACTCAATCTGAAGTAAGAAGTGGTCAGACATGAGCAGAATTTATTGTACACTAGCTGTTGCGCTGCGCCCGCGTGGATGTCAAAACTTCCCTATTTGGTTGAATCGGATTTTGTTCACAATTTCATGAGTTTAAATTTTTTTTGTGGAGTACCCACCCTAATTCTTTTTTAAATAAAATATTCCGTATAACAACAGATATCTGCCAGTGAAAGTCCCGTTAAAATCGGTCCAGCCGTTTCGGAGATTAGCCGGAACAAACAGACAGACATACAGACAAAAATTTGAAAAATTGTTTTTTTTTTGTTATAAGTACCGTATATACTTTTTTATGAATTTAGTAAAAAGCTGTTATTTTGACTTTACAAACAGACACTTCAATTTTCTTTATTTGTATAGAAGATGTATAGACTAGCTGACCTGTCAGACGTTGTCTTGTCAAAATTTCAATATGCTCTTCAGTCCATACAAAAATCCCATAGAAAAAAGCACTTTCAGTTTTTCCCCGAATTTTCCGGGTAACTTTTCAAATTTAACTTAACATAACATCACGCCTTGTTTCCCCGAAGGGCTAGGCAGAGGTGTACCTATGTACACCCACACTTTTCAAATTTATTACGAACATTTTAAAACAAAAAATAGTCCAATTGGTCTAGCCGTTTTCAAGGTATGCGCTTACCAACGAACAGCATTTAATTTTTATTTATATAGGGTGACTGGTAATTAGTGACCGATACTTAGACACATGATTGTACTCATGATAACAAACAACTTTTAGTATGGGACTAAACATGAAATCGCGAAAAAATATCTGCTGGTCCTTACATTCTGACGAGTGCGAACATAAATGTAAGGAACAGCAGATTTTTTTTCATGATTTCAGGCTTGGTCCCATACTAAAAGTTGTTTGTTATCATGAGTACAATTATGTGTTTAAGTATCGGTCACTAATTACCAGTCACCCTATATAGATTTGAGCCGATGAGTACAATAAAATTATGTGTTTAAGTATCGGTCATTAATTACCAATCACCCTATATAGATTTGAGCCGTTTGATAACACAAATAAATATGTGCTATTGATACTGTAGTTTGCCATTCTAGGAATCTTTGTTCGCTCGAACGAATGTTTCTATGTGTTATATTGAAGCACACAGAAGGTAGAATGTTAAGTTTACCATCAGTCCCGAGTATTTGTCTCCGTTCTTGGCCATTTCGATGACTGGCTGGGGGTGTGAGCTGACGTGTTAGATGACTAAAGTACATTTATATTATAGTACACGTACCATCAGTCCCGAGTATTTGTCTCCGTTCTTGGGCTTGGGCACTTCGATGGCCCGGCTGACGGTGTGTGATGAGGTAGGCACACTTGTGCTGCAACTCGGCTTGTTTGCATTCTCATGGTCAGATGTCGTCAGGGCCTTCATTTTCTGTAACTATTTTTAAATCATGATCAATTACTACTCATTTAAGCCGATGTCAGACGCTTCACTTTTTGTTTATTTTTGCCTTTCATTCGGCATCTTTCACTCGAAGTGAAACCTCTGAACACAACAATGAATCAAGAATGAGTTCATTAGTAAACCGCTCCAACGATGTTGGATTTCGCCACTCGGCACTTGTCAGTCACCTACCAAATGACCGAAAACTTAAATGAAATGACCAGATGAACGTTTATTCCTACATAATATTTGGCGGTGTTGCGTGAACGCAGACTGAAACAAAAATGAACCTTCACTCGGCTAGAAATTATATTAGGCTGACGTCAGTCACGCGTACCATTAAGCTGACGATAAATGGACGTGTATATGTAGCACTGACGGTCAGCGAGCGCGACTCGGTAAATCGGTACAAGACAGACGCCGGAGTAACACTATTTCCAGCCTAAGTTCAACAGGCATGTCTATAAACTTTGTATGCACTTTGAAGGCCAGTAAGACAATTCCCGTAATTAAAAACGTTCAAAATCTAGTCACAATCTCATCTCAGCGACAATCAAATGTCAAAAATGTAGGTAAACGCTATAAAATTTTTGACAGATTGTGACTGAGAGTTGAATGCGAACGTTCTTATAACTACCAGAATTGCCGCTCAGGAATAAATCAAATCGTTCGAGAACTAAAATAGCCAACATCACTCGAGAAGAGACCTGGTCATATCTGCTGCAAGTCAGACAACCTGTTTGAAGTGTATAGGTACCGTAAGACAGCAGACGCCTCTTCTGATGGTAAGTGGTCTCTGTAGAATATGTACAATCGCGGACATTTGCGGTGAACCACTTTTCGACCTCATTACTAAGGTAAGAAGGTTGAAAAGTGGTTCACCGCAAATGTCCGCGATGGTAAATTTGAATCCAGAGGCATTGCAGGTGTGTTGCTTTCCCAGAGACATTATAGCTTATCATGAGTTACGTCCAGTGATCGGATTTAAGGGTGTAGTTATTGGGATCAGAATATGGATAAACAATATAATCCCGGCGACTAAGTTGTCGTACCGATAGAATTCATGTTAGCATTTTTCTAAAAACGCGTAATGAGGCTGTACACGGGGAGTCAAAGCTTGCCGCCTTATTGTTATTCATAAACTTGCAAAATGCATTGTTTTCTCAGAAACTGATAAGAGCGTAATGGTGAAAATACACATGCCTGTAGCTAGTACAAAACTATGCAAGTAGCTGGCATGCCGTGTGCCATAACAACTTCTGATTGGTCAATGTGATTGGTGATTGTCAACAATGGCATGCCAGCTACTTGCATAGTCCGTACCAGCTACAGTCATGTGTATTTTCGCCCGTAGAGAGGTAGTGGTAACTGTGAGAAAGAAATAGGAAGTGCCAGACTATTTTACTTTTGTAGAGTGGCAGCGATAATAGCTAAATTATTAATAATAGGTACATATTTTATTCACGTCAATAAAAAGCATGTCTTGTTTTCGTTTCGACGGCACATCTATGTTTATTAAATTGTTTGGGCCCAGTAGGTGGGCACATTTATTGCGGCGTCTGAGGCGTTGTTCGGATCGTCAAGTGTGCAAGTGAACGGATATTTGGGACACTATAGCAGATGGGACATAGTCTGTTCAGGAGCACCGCACTCGCACTCGCCAAATTATGTCTGCAGCGGCCTATTTGGGTACGTAATTGATTCAGTGCTTTCCAAATAGGCCACTGCAGTTCACGACCGGGATGCAGCTGTTCTTGGGGCTTTCCGAAGTCTTGGGGTGGTGGTGGATACCTCTCTTCCCACAATAAAAAGCACGTAAGACTAAGAAAAAAAAAAACTCCGAAATTACAAAATCCCGGGATTTCCGTGGGCTTATGATATTGTCTGTGATTGTTTACCCTACATTGCACTACCTAATCCGATTACTGGTTATGTCTCTGGGATAGATCCATAGGCTACAGTGACAACTTACAGGAAGACCGCCTGCCTGTTTGTTACCGGTTAAAATAAAAGAAAATCTGCGTACTGTCTCCATTTTCTCCTTCTCAGCAAGGAGCCAAGCCATGGGAGGCTCTGGAGGCAGTTGCTCGCTGAGCGTCCTATGTAACTCCTGGATCTTCTTCTGGTCAACAAATGCTCCAGCCGTCAAAGGTTTGGACAGGTCCAATTCTTTTTTCTCGTTGCGATTTTTTCTAAAATACAGATAAGTAATAATTGTCAATTTTAGTTGGTATCACATCTTCTTAGCGTGTCGATGGCAATCTAATTTGAGTCGGACGTAAACGGTCTTATTAGAAAACACTGTTTTTCTTTCCACTTTGTTTAAACCCACCCTCTAGCCAGTTTAAGTAATAAGAACCTAACTGTGATCGAGATACACTTCTGGGTAAGCTCGCTCCATCGTCGACTTTATCTCTGTCATCTCTGACCTAGACTAGAGTCAAGAGCAAACCTATCTCAAATAAAAAAAATAAAAAAGATACAGTTCTTAATACACAATGGCATCTTAGTCCAGTTGTCAGTTTTGTATTAAAAACTTGACTGTAGTCGGGAGCTCGTGGCTAAGTAATAACAGCCGTACGGGTCGATCAAAGGTTAAGATTGTTGAGCTAAGCTTGCCGAGGCCAGTCCGTGGATGGGTGACTGCATCCAATACATACCGAGTCCTCCGTGCCTTGGAATCGTTAAGCCCTTAGTTCCGGCTGTTATTCACAGATCTTTGACAGTCGTTGCGGGTAATCAGAAGCCCAAAAATCTGACAACCAGTCTTACCAAGAGGTATCGTATTACCCAGTAACTGGGTTGTGGAGGTCAGATAGGCAGTTGCTCTATGTAATATACTGGTAATCAACTGCATCCGGTTAGAATGGAAGCCGACCCCAACATAGTTGGGAAAAGACTCAGCAGACGACTGTAGTCGGAATTAAGTTCGAAATACAAAACCTGGCTCGCAGCTCGCGCTAAAGTTTAGATCTCGTTTTGTAATAAGACGGATTGAGTATGAGTAATAAACGTACATGCTCTTATCCACAGTGCTAGGCTAGCATTAACAGGCTGATGAACATAGCATCGTTTCTAATGGCACAAGAGATTCGGTCACTATTCGTTGCCGATGACGGTCTACATCTGATTTTTAGAACAGACCTTCTTGGACACTTCTAGGGCAGTGGCGATTTGTGAGTTGTTCCAGCGTAGGCCTCGGCTTTACAAAAAACGCTACATACACGTACGTCATCAACAAAAGTCTATTAACACTCACATCAAAATGAACACAAAATATTTCGATAAACTTTTTCTCAGCATATCATAAATTTCATATTTGCTATATTTTTTCTATATTTTTCATTTTTTTTTTGTTTTTCTATGAATGAAACTATGGTGTTCAGTTTCTTGGATGGCTTGAACGTCGTAATGTAAACTACAACTTATTGTTAATTTAGTTAAGTTTCTCTTTAAGTGAACTGTAATTTGTTCTTTGAGAAATAAATGTCTTTAAACCGAAATTTTACTTTTGTTTCGATTTTAATTTATTATCTTGCTCAATAGTTAATATTAAGAAATAATCGACTTGTAATGTTGCTGACTATGCATAGTTTAATAAAATAAGTGGCGTCGACGTGGTGTTAGAAGAACGCCTTCGCTGCACCAACGCCACACGCCACATGCCAAGACACCCTGATATAACAACTTGCCGACTGCCTCTTTGGTAGATTGGTCGCAAGCACTGCTGCTGAGCATGAGGTCCGAGGTCCAGGTCGAGCAAGTGTTATTGAGATTTTCCATCAGAAATTTCTCAGCAGCAGCCCGGAGTCTGGATCTGTGCCCGGTTGATGGCGACGGGCTCGCCCCATATTACATGGTACTTAAACATAACTGGCGAAATGTGGGTGTATTGTAGGTACACCTCTGCTTAGCCCTTCGCGAAATACAGGCGTGACGTTGTGTCACAACATAACACAACTTACTTGGGACTCTCCGTGTAGAAATGGTCGCTCTTGACCATAATGCCTGTAGTAGCCGGAGAGGCTTCACACTCAATCTTCTGCCTGACTTCAGGCATAATCGTCATCTTAGTCCTGTACACTACCTCTATCATCAACGTCCCGATTGGTGTGTGCAGCTCACTCACTTTCACAGTCTTGCGTTTTTCTCCTGGAAGAATCGATAGAATTGTATTGTAGTACAGAGATATGAGGAACAAGATGTAAAGTTCTGCATCCTCCATATAGTCATACCATTTGGAATGAGGATATGCTTTTACACGTCTATAGTAATAATTTTATTATAAATTAAAGTTAATTTTCGTATGATCTCTTCGTTCTTCTAAACTACGCAATTGATTTTGATGCGGTTTTCACCATTATTTAGAGAATTTATTCGGGAGGGTTTTTATTTATTATATTAATATTAAACTTGCATAAAATAAAGAAATCTCGATGCTTTGCAAAGTCGTAAAAACCGTTCTTTAATAAACGTAATATTATGCTCGGTACTTACTCCATTTTATGCTGTCTGAACGGAAGCTAGAAGCATACGTCCTGCGTACGCTTCATTCTGAAGCACACGGGTGAAATGCATAGCAAAGGATTTAAAATAGATAAGAAATATTAAATCTATATCTATACATACATATAATAAAATCGTAGCGAAGTCAAACCTGTACATTGAATATTTTTGAAAGAAAGTCATTGCTACGAGGTCTGAGAACGATTCTAATGCCGAAAATGTAGTTTTTCGAATTTTTGTATGGAGCTAGACCACCACCTCTTAAAGTAGTATTATAGTAATCTTACTTGAGTGTGGGAAAGAGATGCAGCTAGACGTCCTGTATAGCTTCATCTCTTTCTCACTCTGAAGTAACATTAAAATAATACTGCTTTAAGAGGTGGTGGTTGGCCCCCTGTTTGTCTGAATGTACAGGGTGGGCCAGAATAAAGTTCATTTTCCTTGGCAAATAGATCGTTGACCGCAGGGGGTAGCGGGGTGCGCGGGACGTGATCGGGTCACGCGTCTCTCGCAATTTTAGTCACCATGCGTCAGTTCACGAGAGAGCATCGCGCTTTCGCTGTTCGAGCGTTTTACGAAAATGGTCATTCTTACATTATTGTGCGGCGTATGTTCAGACTTAAATTCAGTTTACGGAGTATCCGGCAGTGTCCTAGCGCTCAGTTACTTAAACAATGGCTGAAGAGGTTCCAAGAAACTGGTTCGACACTACAAAAGAGACGTCAAGATCGGTGCCGTATTTCACACACGATGCAAGCGATTCGAGAGGTTAATCGATCTGTTCAAGAAAATGCGGAACTCTCTACGCGACGACGTTCAGCGACTTTGGGGATTTCGCAAAACAGTTTAAGGAGAATTTTGCGATATGATTTGAAGCTTCGTCCTTATAAGATCCAGTTGGTGCGACAACTTTCCCATGATGACCATACAAAAAGGGCGTCATTTTCCAGCTTGATGTTAGAGCGCTTATCCAACTTCCGGAACTTCCTTTTCTCGGACGAAACCCACTTTCGCCTAAACGGATTTGTCAACAAGCAGAATTGCCGTTTTTGGAATGCTGAACAGCCTTCGCGCAAGCATCAAAAGCCACTCCACTGCCAGAAAGTGACGGTTTGGGCTGCCGTTTCAGCCAAAGGGCTCATTGGGCCGTATTTCTTCGAAAACTCTCGAAGCCACGCAGTAACAGTTAATACAGACCGTTATGTGGGAATGCTTCAAGTTTTTAAGGCCAATTCTTGCTGGGCAGCAAGAGTACAACTCCCTGACCTGGTGCCAGCAGGATGGGGCCACCTGCCCCACGGCTAATGCCAGCATGGAGATCGTACGGGAGCTGTTCCCCAGTAAAGTCATCTCAAAGAGAGGTACAATCGAGTGGCCATCACGAAGCCCAGACTTGTCCCCACCAGATTTCTTTTTGGGGGTGATTCCTTAAGAATAAGGTCTACTCCAATAAACCGAGGAAATGATTGCCTTAAATTCCGGCTATATCGACAGCAACGTGCCGGCGCGTTTTTGAAAATCTTAAGTTCCGCTTAGAAGAATGCTTGCGGCGAGACGGGGAACACCTAGACGATGTTATTTTCAAGAAGTAAATTACATTAATGTTAGATTAAGTTACTTTTTGAATAAAATCTTTTTTAATGTAGGTTTCAAAAGTGAACTTTATTCTGGCCCATCCTGTATGTTCCAGCATCACGCAAATACTGCCGGATAGATTTTGTTCAAATTTTGCTTAGATATACCCTATAAGTTTGGTCAGTCTATAGACATTGAAATACAATAGGCTATAAATTATCACGCTATTTGCTATGCAAATAGCACACAATATTGCAATTTATTCGTATTCTTCTATAGTTCACCGTAAATTGTAAAAAGAGGAGCTAAAAGATTAGAATACTGCAGATAGTTACATATTTAACCTTTAAAATGATTACCATCCCGCTATACCTTTAAGGAGCCAAGCAGTCAGCCTTGACATAGTGTAAGAACGGCTATTTTAGTCAACTTTTAACAAAGCAAGCTAGCCCGCGAAATTCAAATTTTCTTGCGATTTTTGCTATTTGCAGGTCAGTGTCAGGTTGCATCTTGATCAAAATATGATTCGCGACTATAACAAATAAGTATTTGACGGAGAAGGTACATCTCTCTCTCTAATCATCGTCAGCCATATTTTAACTACTGTGGGAGTGCTATGGGTAGTGTTGGTTATTGCGCAATAGAAAACTGTTTGCAGTTCAAATCAATTTATAATTCACGATCAGATCAATCACACTAGCAATTCACACACTGTAGGTACACGACACAACTATACCGAACGCGCGACATTTCTAAACGTGTTCACTGCTCGACAGCCACCGACAAAGCACTCCGGTCGACGAGCGTTATGTTATAGACTCTGTCGAGCGCTGCTTGGTGGCGCTGGCGTCCCGATTAGTCAAACGACGACTAACGTATTTCCGACATATTTATAATCATAAAAATCATTAATACATCATAAATCTCTATGATAGATTTGTTCTAAAATGTCATTATTTCCGAAATTACCTATGACATTTTGAATTTCGCGGGCTACCTTTGCGGATTCACCCTAAAGTTTCTACGATTGCTTTGCAAACCTAAGTTCAATTCCCAGCAATTTATATTTTGTGCTTCTTTTTTTTACATGTTTCTATACTACATATTTTCAGATACTTTGTAGAACGTACACAGAAAAACATAAAGTTTAGGCCTCTTCTGTCACCTTTGGTTATAATAAAAATAAATATCCATGGTTAGGTAACTGTTAATGAGAAATCCCGTGTGTTTACAATCTACTGTTACATTATTTTAGTGATAGCTGTTCGTCAGGAATAATCTGTAAGAATGCATCAAGTCAGTATCAGTGTTGTGCCATTAGGTAGTATATGCAGGAACGCAGGCGTTCGTTAATTCACTATGCACGAAACACTTCGCAAGCAATGGGAAATTGCTACTGAAGGCTGCGGGTGTCGACCTCAGGACGAGCTGCTTCTCACACTGACAACTTTACATCGCTTGCTCCTGCGTCACCAGTCCTGATTCTCTTCATATTTTGGCTGCTGAGACCAAAACTACAATAACATAGTTTACAGGGAAGTCTAATAAAAATGTGGCTGTTATTTTAGTATAGAAGTCGCGGACAGATGCTAGTAACACATAAAGTCTTAACTTTATTGCTCAGAGAAAGACCGGCCTGACTTCTCTAGGTCATTGAAGGGCGCGTCTAGATAAATGCCCTTGGAGAAGCCTCATAGATAGAGACAAGCCGGTCGCGATAAGGCCCACAGACTCCGATAGAGTAGCGTTGTTCTATTGAATCGGTCGTCTGTCCACTTATACAGGAAGTGGCAAAGTATGTTGGCAGTCTATGACTTATTATAATGAAGTCTGCATGCTTGAATAATGAATGCAGTTGAAGATATTTAACATAGACGGATATGTTAATATGCAGTATCGTTGTCAGCCAAATGTGGCTCAGTTAATTATTATACTTATGCAGGATATCGTTTATTGCTTAGACATTTAAAATTAGCACATGTAACTGCCTAGTGATACCTATTCTGATTTATCTGGTGGTTCATTTCATCAGTTGCACCTAATATCTAAGTAAATAATAATGATTAATTATGTATTTGTATGTATCACTGCACCGACTCAACCTAAAATGGGACAAGGGCAAGAGGAAGATGATATTCTCACCTAATTTATCATAATTTGGTTCACCACCATAAATCTTATGCGAGATCTTGTAAGACTCGTTGTGTTGGGACCGGGACAGCTTGTACGCTGGCGTTATCCTGGAGATGGTCAGCGTGGACTTCAGCATCACGCTCATGCGGTAATACACCGTTGAAGGAGAGCAGACTTCGGACCCTGGCGACAGCTTGACGGTCCACAACTCTAGGACCATATCGTCTCCATCCACAGTGTGTAAGGATATCTCGATACACAGAACCTTTGTAAGCGCATCCACTACTTCTCCGTTCAACACTCGCTTCGTGTCCTCCGTCACTCCGGGTTCGTCGGGAATCGATAAGTTGAACTGGAACAAGAGATTGAATATTGGAAGCGCATAATTATATAGCATGTACGTATAGTAATAATAAAACAAATTCCTATTTATTTATTATTAACCGACTTCAAAAAAGAAGGAGGTTCTCAGTTCGTCAGAATCTTTTTTTTATGTATGTTCCCCGATTACTCGAAGATGGCTGGATCGATTTGGAAAATTCTTTTTTGTTTGAAAGCATATACTTCCTAGGGTTGCGGGATGTTCGAAAGAGTTATCGTGGCCCCGGCACAGGCAACAGAAGGAACACGGGTGGGTTTTAGTCAGTAAAAGTCTGACACGCCCTCCCGCTCCACCCAGAGCGGGAGAAGTCATTTGATGATTTCCTATCCACCAAAAAAAAAAAAAAGGTGGTCCCATTGTCATCAAGTCAGGATCTGAAGATGGGATCTGGGGGTGGGATGGGGGGGATGGGATGGGGGATGGGATGGGGATCCTGGAGAAATCGAGGAAACTCTTCAAATATTATAGGCACACCTATAGCGATTTGGGTATTTTTTATAGTAACTCGTGCATTTGCTCTCCGAAAGCACCAATTGGTGAAGTGGAACTGATAACGAAGACCACAGATGATAAGATGGCCACCGGAACTACTCAATAATAAGTGGTATTTCACGAGTTACGATTCGGTTACTTTAATATGGTTGCTAAGCAATTTATGCTCGTCACAATACTTGAAGTTGAGCTGATGGTGAAGTACCAGGAAAACTCCTCAACAATTAACGTCCCTGCATCGGGAAAAGCAATATTTTGTATAAAGGTGATGAGCACTTGACATTAGGCTATTGTAACTTAGATAGATTACGAACCGACCCACTCAGAAGTGAAAAATAAAAAACTTTTTTACAAAAAAAAAAAACAACCGACTTCCAAAAAAATAAACACATCGATATGAAAAATAACTTTAAATTCGGAAGACGGTGGCAAAAACTAAAATATAGATCCAAAGACACCGACTTCCAAAATTAAAGTTATTTTTCACTTTGTAGTGTGTTTTGGAAGTCGGTTGTTTTTTTTTTAAGAAAAAGAATTATTTCTCCAAAATATAATAAAATAATTCATGCCACTTAGCATTACCAAACTAACAGCCTTAAAATGATGTTAAAAATTAAAATCGTATGGTATAATATCTAAGTATCTTAAATGTGTTATACATACAATATTTGCCACTTCAAAACTGCATTGGACTTATTTGAACAGCAGTAATTATATGATTTCATGACGTATCTAAGCAAACATATAACGTTTACCAATCAATATATGGCTTGTAAACAATTTATAAAAATTGTAGTATTGTAGAGTGTAAATGTTTAGCAAGATGGACGAAACATATTTATAATCTAGGTAGATTACACATTACATCATTGTGTATATTATCTGCAATCACATAGGTTGTGTTCTACAAACAGTTTACAGCACAGACTAGTATAGCCTGTTTACAGTGAAATGTATACAAGGTGTAACTTAAATAACACACAACCTCTTAAGGGGTCATTGTATACTCAACATTAAGAAAAACTTTTACTATGGGACCAAACCTGAAATCGCAAAAATAAATCAGCTGTTCCCTACATTTATGTTTGCATATCTCATCCGCAATTTCAGTTTTTCTCCCATAGTAACAGTTGTTAATAATGATGAGTACAATGACCCCTTTTGTTAGTTATGTTACATGTTGCATAACCATTTGGATTGGATTTTCCATAACCCTTTCTATCCATTGTAATGGAATAAAATTAATTAATTTAATTATACTGTGATAAGTAGTCACTACATGTAATATTATTAGTTTTAAGTTGTCTTGCTGTGCCCTAACAGGGTCATGTACCGACTCACTAGTTTAAGCCTAGCGTGTAACTATGGTTGTGTACATTGTGCATTAAATAAATAAAATTAATCTAGTTACCTATATTGATTTGTATGATTAGCCTAATGTTATCAAGACCACAAAAAATCGAACCTCATTGATGGGTACGACATGTCGCATGAATGGACGAGACCAGAACAGCCGAACGCTTACTTAATAGTAAACCGGATGGCCGGAGAAGCCGAGAACGACCCAAGCTCAGATGTTTGGATGGCGTAGACCAAGATTTAAGAACTGTTGGGGTGAGAAATAGGTCACAATTAACAAATATACTCGACCAGGCTAAGGCCCCCCCGCGCCTGTAAAGCCTTAGGTGATGATGATGTTGATTTGGATATTATTAGAAAGTCCTGCTGCAAATAACCTTTGAAGTTTGAAAGACAAATACATTCTCAGTCCCACAGGCATTGGCCTCATGTTCCCCAAATAGTCACAAAGTGCGTGCTTTCATAGTTGACATTATTTTACAGTTGTAGAAAATAGATAGGTACTAATTAAAAAATGAAACAGTCATTTTATTGATTCTAAACATAATTATGTAGCTGAAACTGAAAACATGACCTGCCTATAATCAATCTGCCTAGCCTTTTCCCAACTATGTTGGGGTCAGCTTCCAGTCTAACCGGATACAGCTGAATACCAGTATTTGCCTATAATGTTGAACAAAAAACAAAAACAGCATTGTCGCTTGGCCTTAGCACTTAATTTAAAATGTATTTATACTTTGTAAAAGTTCATGTTGCAGTTAGCTAACTTAACCATTAAGAAAAAAAACCTAGAGTTTGTTGTTTGTTTGTTTATTTGAACGCGCTAATCTCTGGAACTGCCAGTCGGATTTCAATAAATATTTTGCATTTGACAGCTCAATTCTTGAGTCCCGGTCATAGGCTATTTAACATCAAGCTATGAACTTTAGGAGCCAAGCAAAAAGAAAAAGGTCAGAAAGAACGCTAAGCGAAAACGAAGTAATAGCGCGGGCGGACGATGCAATGCGACGCGATGGGTTGGTAGAACAAGACATTTGATGCAGACGAAGTCGCAGGCAGAAGTTAGTTAATAATAAAAAAGGCCCATGATGGTGTAACATTTAATTAACCAAAAAGACCTAGTATATAATATGGCAGTTTGAAGCTATACATCAGAAGAAATTGGTATGACTTAGAGTTTGACAGGATATTCTTACCTTAGGATATTGTATTTCCTGTTAGTGAGTAAGCCATTTTAGGTAAAATAGATAGATACAGAACTCTTTATTATTTACACCATAAAAATTACAGATATAAATATAGAAATTTTACATAGGGTGACACAATGTGCAGTCTTATTGCTAAAAGCGAACTTGTACAGACAACCTTTGGAGGGATTAAAGCGAGGAGTGAAAATACTGCAGGTATATAGTGATATTTTTAGGAATAGTAGGCTGATGATCGCTTCATGGACATAATAGCAGATAACGCTATGGATGACAACTATATCTGATTCGAATAAGTTTATTTATTTCTTTCTTTCAAATAAAAACATTCCAACATTATGTGATATCTCAGAAATGCTTAGGCAAAAGGACACAGGATCAAAATCTGTTAATAACATTGTTAGGTCACTTTTTCTTTGTAATGTAATTAATGGCAAGTCTGGAGTTAAAGATTTGAAGCGCCAGCATACAGTGATCAATAGTAGATCATTCCAGAGACCTTGGCTTTGCAGCGGGACCATGGTGGGCTTATCATTATCTATATTTATACATATTATAAAACAAAGTCACTTTTCTTGTCTGTTAGTGTGACCACATAGATCTTCTTAATTATACTGGATTGATGATGTGGTTATCACCATCATTTAGAGAGTTTATTTGGGAAGTTTTATTTTGTTATATTACATTAATATTTAATTTAGGTATAGCACAGAAACTGCCTCATTGGTCAAGTGGTTGCAAGCGCTACTGCTGAGCATGAAATCCTGGGTTTGATTCCCGGGTCGACAGTGTTATTGAGTTTTTCCATCTGGAATTTCTCAGTAGCAGCCCGGAATCTGGATTAGTGCCCAGTTGATAGCAATAAGCTTGCCCCCTACTACATGGGTGTTTAACCCTTAATCGGGCACCGTGAATCGGTTTGAAAGAGGGGTTGGAAAAGTGTTGTGTACTGATTATAATATATTCAGAAATTGATTAAAATATTTTTTTTATTTTTTACTCTTGGTTTTTTTTTATTTAAATGTATGTGGGAGCTATTCTACCATTGCCCAATTAGAACAACACTAATTTAGATAAACTAAAATTCACAAATAGAGCAATCTCTCTATTTTTCATAAATAGGCTAGTATAATCCAGGTAAAATAAATAACAGTATGTTTAATTCGTTCGGAAATACTCCATGACCGATAGTCTATGACAAGATGTGGGATTATTGCAGTCACGGCCTGGTTGAAAAATTAAAATTTATGTGGGAGCTATACTCCCACGGTTTTATTAAGGGTTAAACATAACTGGTGAAATGTGGATGCACCTCTGCCTAACCCTTCGGGGAATACAGACATTATGTTTTGTGTGTATGTTATAGCTCAGAAATATTGATGTTTTGATTTGACATGTCGCCATTGCATCAGTGCCAGCAGGGGCGGGTCACTAGTTATTATTATAATTGCAATGCTCAGTTCTGTGGATTAGCCTTGGGTATTAAACCCATCTGTCCACATTAGGTAGTAATGGGAACCACAGAAAATACTCATATTAATATGTAAGATTGCAGATTATAGTGATTTCTGCCTTTTATTCTAAAGTATTTAGGGTCAGCTTAGCATATTTTTATATGAGTATTAGGTAAATAAATAAAAGAATGATAAAAGAAAAATTCGCATTAGGCTAACACTGAGCAGAAATGAAGCACATTTAGGATAAAGAACCTAGAAGTATTAGGATCATACCATATAGCATTCTGTTTACGGCCTACCCTAGGGGAAAAGATTTGTTTTAATATTATATGTACAGTAACAACAACATCTGTAAGTATCTTTACAGATCTATATGGTGTTTGTGATATTGACAATATGTAACTAAATACATAATTAAAGAATTATAGTCTCATTGTTTTATCAAAGCAAGGTGATACAATAAGTAACATACATAAAGTATGTTACTCATTGTGATATAATAAGTATTTATATTTATTTATGGATACAATAAGTATTTGTTTTATAATACTGGAGTGGTCTAAGTCAAATAAACAGCTTGTATTAAGTGTGAGGGACAGTCTATGGACTTGGAGAAAATAGATACCAACTTGAAAATAAGTAGCAGAGCAACAAGCATGATTCTATACAGTACTTATTAAAACATAATTTAGAGACAAACAATCGTATGCTACAAGTAATACGAGTAAACAAATATTTTTATAATGTTATTACAATCAATTTGCGTGGTCCAAGTGTAGGTAACTAGCTGAGACAATAATAATAGGGACAACATAGTAAGCATGCGATTTTCTTTGTATATATACAAAACATAGCTTACCCATTGCGGCGAGGACTCAACTCCGTTGTCCGGAAACTTGTCGTTACAGTCGTGTGTTATTTTTTTCCCTTGCCTGCTCTGAACCACTATTTGCGCCACCTTCAGGGTCAAAACCTTCGTGAACTTGTAGTACAGTTTGCATCTTTCTTGCAACTCGGCGTTAGAAGATGCCATTTTCTTATCATTTAACGCAGCTAAAGCAACAATTTCATGTTATTTCAATCATTTACGCAGCGTTAAAAAAATTACTCGATCGTAAAATAACATCGTAACCAAACTGCACTCTGTATTTTGTCACTGATAGTAAACTTAAAAAGACAAATTTTATAAAACGGTATTTTTTATCCCAGTTTAATCTCAATTTTTACATAAATGTAAGCAAGAGCAGATAAAACCGTGAAACGCAAAGTAGGTAGATACGAAAATGCCAGACTCTAAAACAAGGAGTAATAGTGTTCTGTGCTCTAAAAAATCTTATCACAGTCGCAGGAAACTTTGTTGAGCATGTTGAGATCCCCTACGTTCTATTCGTCACATGTGATTAATCTGTATATTCGCATTGGCCGAAATCCGATGGAAGCTGTATTTTATTGGTTGATGGCCTGTCACTTTATTTCGATCACGCTTCTTTATACGCATAATCTAAAATTTACCAGCTGGCTTAAAAATTAAGTTTTGTTACAAAATCACATCTTTGTAAGTAAAGTTGTTTCTGATGTGCTGCAACTCAACTTTCCACTTTCCAGTTCAATATACTGTCCTCCTACATAAAATATATTGAACTGGATATATAAGTTTCTATTTACACAATGTTGTATCACTAACTTTAAACCAATCACCGCCCTTGATTTTGGCGCGCGAACTTTGGTTGCCTAAACGCCCTATTGAAGTTTCGTGGAATTTCTTTTTAGGTACCTACCTAAATATATACCTATATGTTTTCAGGCAACTTTCACTGTTAATCTTAATCAATTCTCTCAATTAAAAATTCGAATTAGAACAATTTTAAATAAAATAAAATAATTAACATACTGTAATCCGCTAACAAACTTTCACGTCATGCCGAAGTTGGCTGAGTGAACAATAGGTGCTTCGTCAAAAAACTTCCAGGCACTGGATGCCGTGCTCCACAGACTAAGTAGTACTCCGTGCTCCTCCTGAAGCTTGTTCTCCTGGTATCCGAGACTGCAAGTAATCGAACATAGTGCGACTTGCGCAATAGGGCTGTTCTAACTACGCAGACTTACTATTGTATTACCTATTAGAAGTCTACAAGCTACGCCGCGTCGTACTGTGCTCCTTTCCGCTCATTGCCTAGATTTTAACTACCTATAAAGAACAGGCGTGACTAAAATATGCAACGACAATCGGAAGATTTCCGTACCCGAGATAGGGAGAGCTTTCATAATGTAAATGCATGGTCTATTAATTATTGATCTCTATGTACACAATTTATTATACTTACTGTAGGTGTATCAATTAACTTCATTAGGTACTGCGTAGGTCTTGTGTAGATAGTACATTTACATACCTACCTACTAAAGAGTACTCGGATCGTTTTCTTCCATTGCTCCTGACGCCTGACGAGGGGCTGAAGCTAACTCGCAGAGGCCCCTTAGACAATTTTAAATGATGAGGATGCAAGAACCGACGATTATATGCACTATGTTGTAGGACATGGAAACGAAACATATTGGACTATGGGTTTGGGTGGTTATAGTGGATTGGTTACCAAGAACTACGGAAAGACTATGTCCTCTGCCTGATCAATGTTATGTAATACACGGATAAAATGGCAGGGGGTGAACTGTCGCTTGCACATAGTGACTGTGCCAAGTTTGCTGATGAGGCTGAGGGTGATAACCAGGTATGCGTAGTCGCTGTATGCTGTTGGTCAGGATACCCTTTGGAACCGTGGGTGCTGGCTGGCTGTGTGACTCACCGTTCAGAAGCTTGAGGAAGTGATGATGATGACGTCACGCTGTAGTAGTTGCACGAAAACTGCGCTGACGTTCATGTTTGGGGTCACCAGTATAGAGGTATGAGGAACAGGGTGTAAAGTTCACTCATCCTCTATAGAAAAGGGAGGGTCCTCCGACCAGACGGATGTTGTGTCTGGTGGGCGACTGCCCGACGATTGGAAGCATCCACCACTTTTTCTAAAAGTTGTGGATGCTTCCATAGATGGGAGGAGCGAAGGCTTTACGCAAATTTTGGTCCAAAGCAACAGTATCGAATGAGTGTGAAGGCCGAATGGATGGTAATTTTGAAGTCTTTCCGAGACATCATGAAAATTTTGAATTTTTTGGAAAGGATTTGTCAAAAATTGGGGACCCCAGGAGGTGAAGAGTTTTTTTCCGTAATTTTGATATTTGGTGCTATTGTATTAAATTTTGATATGGTAGTGTGTTTGTCAGTAGTTTGGGAGAGATAAATTTCACATTTTGAAAGGTTAAGGTCTAGGCCGATGGAACTAAATTTTTCTTTTATAAAAGCTAAATCTTTTAAGACTGTCTACCTACATAACCTCTTTAGGGTTCCGTCATCCAAATACCATACATTGAATTTAAAATTTAGTTGTCGAAAAATTGGATTTATTGCCAAACTAAAAATAACTGGCCCTCTTGGGCCAGTCATTTTGGCTCATCCTGTTGACATCCAACGGCTGATTTCAAAAGGTTGTCTTTGTAAGTATATTTGAAATTAATTAAATGTATTTTTGACATATTGAGACTGAGATCAGACTGTAAATTTACGGGAATTGCCTCTCTGAAAACTGAGCATTTTGTCTCGTAATGGCAAGCTCGTGCTCGTGATTTGTAAATCGACCTAGGTTTTTTGTCTCACGTAATCAGCCGACGATGGTCTGTCATGGTGGTGGGGTGGTCGGATGGTTTTAAAATAAAACAATAGTATTAAATTAAATATTTTATTGAAAATAATTTTAAAATAGATTTTTAATTATTTATATCTTGTCTTATAGGTACGGGAAAGTCGATTCTGTTGAAATAATAAATAATTTTACACATATTAGATTCGTACGCTACTTTACTATATAAGAATTGGCATAAAAGGCATTATATTATTAGTAATTGGATATAATTATATATTATTAATTATAATATTGCTGCGAAGAGCGGTAATCAAATGAGCCACTAAGGTACATACAGTGATACTACTTTAAATTCTATACAGCAGTCCTTAGCTTCATAAAATTGAAAGGTTTTACAGCATTATGAAATAATCGTAGGACCATCCACAATACGGTCCAAACTATACGTCAAACACCCAGCAGGCCATTTTATAGGCATCTCCAAGACGTCGTGCAACTTGCGAATAATTGCACAGCGATCGCGATGGACTACTGTATGGAATAAGATTGTGGTCATACTAAAGCATTATAAGCCCACTATAAGTCTTTTAAAAAGTCATAGTGAGGTAAAGTTTATAAGCGTTTTAAAATACAAGTTTATTAAAATTCCGATATGTCACCATTTCGTTTAAAATACAAGTTTATTAAATCCCGATAATATGAACATTTCGTGAGGTTATAATAAGACAGTCTGTTTTATGGAAAATTATAGGTGATGCTCAAATTTTTCGATAGTTGCAATAGGTTGAATATATTTTTTTAGCGGACGTAGTGATGTAATAATTTATTATCACTCAACTAGATATTCAATTTCGGTAAGCTGTAAATATAAATCGACAAAAATGAGAAATTTACGAAATTCTTTGTCTACACGACGTAAATGGCTTAACACGGCATCTACTCAACTATCAAGTTCACTGAGTGTTCGAGGTCCATTTCGGCAGTTTATGGTAGGAACCGAAAGATAATTTAAAGCTTTGATTAAGAAACAAGCACATTTATACCTGTATTTATTCATGGAAGACTTCATGATAAACAACCACACTACATCTGAATAAAATTAAAATGCATTATAGTATACGGGCAGAGGCAGAGTTCGACTTTTGTGAGAAGTTGGCATAATAATATGTCAATATTTGTGACAAGAATTTTATTTAATGTTATTAGTGTATTATTGGTTATTATGTCGTTCTGTTACAATACATACATAAATAAAATGGTTTGCTACTTTTTATTACTCCTTTCCTCTTTTTTATTAAACACTACTTATTTTTTAACGGTTTTTAGGATCCCGTAGCCAAATCGAAGTGTGTTACAGAATTAAGTTTAGAGACACGCGAACTAAGCGACAAGTGATCAGTGCGTCGATTACGGTAATACTAACCACTCAAAAGCGGCGTCTCAATTTGCGACCTGGTTGCGAAGACCTGGCTAACTAACGCAGGAAGAATTCCTGGACGCTCTGAAAGTAGTGGAATGACATAAACCAGTTAACTAATTTGAAAATCACAAAATGTTTAACATTCAAACAATTTACAAATTTTACCTTTGCCAGCATTATCGACTGTTTCATTTCAAATACATATTAAAAAAATATTTAGGGGTGCCCTAAACACATTTTTTTTAAATTTTGGTACCTCGTTCGATAGCTGATTAAATGAAGATGTTTTCCTTGTCATTTGTACGGTTAATGTCATAGATTTTCTTTGAGTGGTTCTGAAAGTCGTTAACTTCTTATTGTATTTTTTAACTTTTTGATGTTTTAGAACACTTTATTACGTCAAGAGCTTTGTTAACGTATTAATATCCAAATAAAATTAAACATTGATGGCCAATAAATTTGAGTTTAGAGGAAAATTATATTTAATTAAGAAATTTTCAGATACACACAAATCTCGGATTTTGTCGAGTCCCATGGATTTTCGCCTAAGCTATATGGGGTGCCTAAATGTTGCAAAGGGGTCAGTCACACTATCACGTCCTGGAAGGAATACCTCGAATTACATTTCACCCTGTATAACTGATATAATTTTACTTTTTATTCACATTCAAAGGTTTTGTTTCGTATTAGTCTTTCATTTGGAAGACAAAATTTTAGGTAACAAGATAAAATTCAAGAGAACTATAATAATAACATAAGATTTTCGTGATATAAGCGTATTTTAATCAACCGATATTGCACTTTGCCCTTACTAATATTTTTAAAATGGTGCTATTTTGTTATCTCTGAACCGATATTCGTGAAAGGACAATGACCAAATCACTATGGGAAGTAGTGCATTTGGTTTTATACCGCAGCCATCGTTGATCTAACAAAATGTCAAACCTCGTGATTGGTTCATCGAAAAACAAGTTTTTTTTTACAGCAGATTTAATTCAATAAGGTTTCAGAAACCAGTCAACAATAAAATCATTAAGCCACAAAAAGGCTAATAAATAGAACACTTATTATTTTCCATAAAACAGTCATAATAGCGATCTTTATAATTATATGACAATCACGGGGTCCGTCGCAGCTAACTTTGACAATTTTATATCAACACCGGAGTAGGCATGCGAAGGTGTATGAGCATACACTGTAGCCATAATTGTAGATATTATGATAAATGAGGTAAAAACGCCATCTGCCTGAAAATAAATAGTAAAACTATGATTTTACGGCGGAGGCAAACCTAGGGTTTTTCTAACAAGTCGCTCAGCAATTTTATTGAACTGATCGCGGTCTTCCCTCCACATTTTGGCGGCGTCGACGTTAGCGCCGCTTTCGTCGTTTGGTTCTGAAATTGTACAATTTTGACAATGAGGATAGTTACAGTATTATATTAGGCACCATGACAGGACGGATAAATTAAAAACATTGGAATCTTTGATTAACATAGAACACTTATTATATTTTAAGAGCCATTGAAATCAGTGTGTTTATCCTCCGAATACTCACTCAAACACCACTAAACTTGAAGACGCACTTAAGTCTTGTCACAGCAGCACGAGGTGGTGAGCACAGAGTACGGACACGCCTCGGCTGCTGTTAGAGATGGTACTGTCCACGCTTTTCATATAAACCAAGCGTGTCAGTGTACGTCACCTTTTACCCATAGCAACTGATATGACGGCTCGTGTCAATTCTAACAATGCCCCGAGAGAGCTCACCTAAATGCACCAGATTCGGACGCGAAAATGTTTCGTAAAGTCATCTCTAGTCGCTGCGGGCGCGGCGTTATCGTGCTCTGTTGTAGTAACTAAGAAAGATAACTATAGTTGCATTTGAGTATTCTGTCTTTTGTGACTTACCAGCCAGCATACTGACAACGGAAAGTAATATTTTCTCTACGCTCTGTACGGGCGACCATCGCTCAGCACTGCTCTCGTAGCCCATGGGGTCGTCACCAGGTGCGTGCAAAATTGATATGCACACTCGACCATCAGCATATACTGGAAATTGGAAAATAATCCTGTGTTATTACACTTTTTTACGGTTGATAGAGATCAGCAAAAATCGGCCAAGCATTGATTGCGCTAGCTGCGCTCACAGAACCGCTCACTGATAAATTGCATTTATATAGCCGTTTATTATTTTTTTAAGAATTACATGCTTCGCATAATTCAGCTATTATAAGTATTTCTAAGCCAGCATCACTAAAATATAGCAGAAGAACAATAAGTACGTCGCTAAAGAAAAGTAAAGGAAATCTAAGCAAAATAACAATAAATCAGTCATCTTGCAAGGGCATGCATAGAAAAAGCGATTGTGGCCTTGCAAATGAACATTAAGACATTGGCAAAAGCAAAGAAAACATCAGGTACTAAATAGCAAAACAGAAAATGTGCAATCATCATGTTTATGTAACATCGCAATTCGCAATTGGTTTATGTATAATCTATACAAATAAAAAAAAATTAAGTGTCTGTTTGTCATGTTAAAATAACAGCTTTTTTCTAAATGCATATGAAAGTATATACGGTACTTGATAACAAAAAAAAAAAAAACAATTTTTAACGTTTTTATCTGTCTGTTTGTTGTTGTGGCTAATCTCCGAAATAGTTGGATCGACTTTGACGGGAGTATCACTGGCAGATAGCTGATGTTATAAGGCGTAACTCAGGTTACTTTTATTTTATGAAAAAAATTAGGGTTCCGCGCAAAAAAAAAATAAAACCCATCAATTTGTGAACAAAATCCTATTCGAATAGGGAAGTAATGATATGCACGCGGGCGAAGCCGCAAGCAACGGTTAGTATTAAATAAAGTCGCCTTTAATGTCTGTTTGCGTGATCGCTGAGTTCTTCCAAACTACACAATGGATTTCGATGCGGTTTTCCCCATCATTTAGAGAATTTATTCCGGTTTATATATTACGTGCATTATACTTTAGTATTTAACTTAGATATAACAAACAGCCTGCAAATGGTGCACAAACAATATAAGGAAATGCTATGGGAAATACTTGCTAATCAACAGGGTGGTAGCAGGGCTGATTGCTAAAGCCACGATTTCCTAGAAGAGCGGTGGCCGCTACGTAACATCCGCAATTAACCGTCGAATGACGTCATTGAAACGTTATTAGGAAAGTAAGTCGGTGTACTGTGTGCTTCCCTAGAGAGCTTTTTTGACACCGTAAACTCAAACCCCGCTGCCATCACTTTCATGACAGCCGTCACTGCGGCCGTTATGTGTGAAACCTAGTAGTACATACTAAATCTAGCTTCAGGGTGTACATTTAAGTATAATTGGTTAACGACAAAATTGCCCATAATATACAAATAGATAATATGTTTGTTATAATGTCCATCTTATTTGTGCAGAACAAACAATTCTTCTTTCTTTATTTCAAATGATTCACAGTTCCCCCCCTTTCTTTCCCTTTCTTCATTTGTCATTAAAAGTATGAGAAACTGTAGCACCTTTTTTTTAATTTTATTTGAGATAGGTTTGCTCTTGACTCTAGTCTAGGTCAGAGATGACAGAGACAAAGTCGACGATGGAGCGAGCTTACCCAGAAGAAGCCTGTTCACTCTCACTTTGAAGAGATCGGGGTTGTATGCATTCGGAAACACAGACGCAGGCAGAGTTCCACGCCTTTGCTGTGCGCATCACAAAAGACATTTGGAAACGCTTAGTGCGAATTGGTGGGATAGCAACTAGGTAAGGATGGTAACCTGCAGTGCGTCTAGATGTCCGCTGATAGAGGGGGGCCGGCGGAATGAGGTCGTGGAGTTCTTGAGCACACTCCCCGAAGTATAATCTGTAGAAGACAGTCAAGCAGGCAACCTTGCGGCGATGAGCCAAGCTGTGAAGCTTGGTATCCACCAGTCTTACGTCGCCAATGAGCCTCTTAGCTCTGCGTTCCACCGAGTCAAGCGCGGCAAGTTGGTATTTGGCCGAGCCATCCCAAAGGTGGCTGCAATACTCCATGCAGGATCGGACTTGCGCTTTGTAGAGAATTAAAAGCTGTCCAGGCGTAAAGTATCGCTTCACCCTATTCAGGATGCCCAGCTTCTTGGCCGCAGTTTGGGCTTTGTACTCGATGGTGGCACCGAAGTTGAGACATGATGTCAACTCCATGCCTAGGAGCTCGAGCTGATCAGTTACAGGAACAGATATACCCCGAAAAGTAGGTGTTAGATCGAAACGACTCCTTTTAGCGGTAAAAAGACACGCCTGTGTTTTGGTGGCATTAAAAGAGATCAGATTATCATCACCCCACTGGGAGACAAGGCTTAAGGTCAGATCTGTCCGCTCTACCATGGCCTCTCTCAAGGAACGAAATTCGGCCCTGCTGGTTTTTGCGCTGGACAAGTATTTCTCTGAAACTGTACTGTCATCTGCGTACCCAACAATACCAGACTGAAGTAGGTCATTGATGTGTAGCAGGAAAAGAGTTGCAGAGAGAACAGACCCCTGAGGAACTCCGGCATCAATAGCCATAAGGTCGGAAGAGCAGCCGTCAACGACTACTCTGATCGACCGTTCACTAAGGAAGTCTGATATCCAGCTACAAAAATCAGCAGGGATGCCATATGCAGGAAGCTTGCTGAGTAGACCAGCGTGCCAGACCCTGTCAAAGGCCTTCGAGATATCAAGCGATACAGCAAGTGCTTCGTCATGTTTTTCGATGGCCTCGCCCCAGCAGTGCGTGACATACACAAGAAGATACGTGTTAACACAGGAGACAGTTCAGGCGCACACTGCCTCAACACTCCCGCTGGAATGCCGTCAGGCCCGCTGGCCTTGTTCACGTCTAGACTGCACAATACTCTTCGGACCTCTTTAAAGTGAACTGCGATTTCCGGCATCGAGGAGTCACAATGAGGCACAGTAGGTGGTTGCTTGGAGCCAGCGTCCAGACGCTGGCTCCAAGCACCTAGCCTCTAAGATTGCTTACATCATAGTTTAACACCCTCTATATCAACAGGTGCATTGGTCGCACCGTACGAGGCTTGTGCCATTTGCACATTTTTATGAATTTCCTTTAATACTGACAGGTGAGAAACAGATGTCATACTAGATTTTTGTACGGCCTCAATAATGACGTACCATTGAAAATATAATTTATCAAATGGGTATGCTATATTTTTATAATTTGTAAGCTGTCACAGTCGCCACCGTGTAGCTGATTTATTTAGAAAAAATAATCTGGTACTTACTGTTTGGATGAAACATTTCACAAATGAATTGCATTTTTGGCGGGCTCAGTGGATAGTCCGGGGGGAAGACTAATTTTGCTGGAAAGATGCCACCTTCAAAACATGTACCTTCTGGACCACTGAAAAGACAAATGAACTTCTAAATATTATAGTTAAAGTTAATTACAATTTTATGTTTTATGATTTGTGTTGAACCCAAAGTAATGTTTTGACACAATAGTCTGCATCTAATAAGCTATTAGTACAAATTAATAATAATATTTTAAGCTGAGATTCAATGAAAATTCTAAGTTCATGCTAGATGTCTATTGATAACTACTAAAGAGAATGCACATTAAAAGAAATCTTTGATTGATGCCCAATGTTCCTATCATTTATTTCTAGTTGGTGAGCTCTGCAAAACCTGAAGCTTAATAGCATAACACAACCATAATGAAAATCATGTTCATTTTATTTCTTCTACAATACACATCCCATCAACAAGTTCCCGAGCAAACCAATTTTTCAATCTATGAAGCAATGAACTCTCTACAGAGTTCATTGCTTTCATAGATTGAAAAATTGATGCACAATACTACTATTGTTAAAATGAAAGCAATTGTCGGTTATGCATGAGTTACGAAATTAGAGTGCAGCTATATCCTTTGTCCAGGGGTAGAAAGTAGTTCAATGACTAAAATGGAACAAGAATAATTTGTATTTGTTTATCTTTCTTGCATTTATCGTTACAGGATTTTTTTAACCTAATAAATATGATAAATGCACTTATTCTAACTTTATTGTTACTAACCTTTATAAGTCATTAATTATTCAATCATTATTAATGTATTCCTCATGAATTCACCCAGAGAACAACAGAATAGGTCTGTCATACTAGCTGTGAGTTTGAGCTGTTGGTTAATGTATCAATTTAATTCAAATCTTACGTTATTAGCGCCTCCCATTCAAAGAAGTTCTCTTCATTGATTGGTCCTGCAATGATGCCTTCTGGAGGGTTGAGAGTTAGCTCTGTAAATAGAAAATTATCATTTAATAAGTAACCTTATTATTGTTTCACTGCCTCATTGGTAGGCACAGGGCTTCCTGCTTCCTCTCTTATACAATGTTGATGTGAAGCCAAAACTGTCTTCAGCAAAACAAGCAGCAAGAGAACCTATGATCTGGCTTGTGTGTCAGTGATTATTAATTAACAGTTCAATTTATATACCTATTGCACAAATTATGTTGGCAATGAAGAGTCATACCGTTATTTTGATGTTCTGTTGTTAATAAAAACAAGTTTAAGTTTAAACTCTGAATCTATTTCTTACAGGATAATGCCATTGACATGGTGAAAAAAATGAAATAATAGTTAGCTGAGCGAAAAACAGCTACTTAAAGAAATGATTCAGTACTGATGAAATTACCTATTCGATTAAACTAATTAGCAAAGTAATGATTTGGATAATTTTGGTAGAGTTACATTATAAATTAAATATTGAAAATACTGTATAGTTGTACTTACGTTTATATTCAGCCATAAGCCGTCTTAGTGCTGACCCAGCCATGATTTTTAAGCAGTAGCTATAATAAAATTAATTAATTTCATTGAATCTAAAATTTCGCAAAATTTTGCTGTTCTGTGATATACGACTGCTCTTGACTGCAGCACAGACTGCCGAAAATGGATGCGTTGCAGTTATTGGCGAATTTACAGTATAAAGCACGACAAACGACGACGTTCTCGGTTATTTATCACTGGTTAGATAAAGATAAAACTTTTCATTTAAAATTGACGTGCATTGATTTCACGATTTGTTGATCAAGAGTGACGTTTCGGTATTATTTATCTGTGGCATTAGTGTGACCAATGTTCTGTGCCAACTAAACACAATCTACGGTGCGGCGGTGGGGTGGTGCCAAAACTCATGCGTTGTTCAGATATAGAAAACAATATGTTTTTGTGAAAAAAAGCCATTAATCGTAAATTTAAACCAAAAACTGAACCAGTGGCGTCGATGACCCATTTTACGTTTAGGTACTTTCACCTACTTTCACTCATTATTCGCGCAAAATTACAAATAATAGGTTTGCGGTGGTATCACAGGCTATCGCCATTAGGCTCCAAATGGTTTTTGCAGTGAATAATAGGGACCTAATTAATTTACGAGTACATAAGTTTTATGCACAAATATATTTTCTGTCGGTCAAATCTGCTCACAGAGTTTATTCTGCTTGGATTATTTGCAAGCTTATAATTATATACGCTTTTATAATTTGAAACGTGACCATAATACCGTGGTCATCCACGGCCACGTCCATAAAATGAATGGAAATACGTGCACGTTATAAAGTTATCATGTACGGAAAAAACGCGTTTTCATAATTATATTTTAGTTCCATACATTTCACTTCCCTGTGTTATCGTGATGCCGTTACATGGACGTGTATGACCACGATAATATCGTCACTTCAGAAATCAAAAGCGCACATTATTATAATAAACATGTTTGGATGCATAAAATAATGCATAAAAACCTCGTCATTATCTATGGCCTCATCAATATTATTTATCATCTGTGGTTAGAGTAGTATATTCTGGTATATTCCAAAGAGTAGTGGTATATTCTTTGATCTGTCTGTGGCACAGAGTACTTTTACTATATCTGTGCTTAGCAAAAAGAAAAGCGGACTTTTTAAAATTTCTATGATTTTTAATTTATTTGCAGTTTTATTTGGCAATAATATGTAATATTAATTTTATTTGATCTGCATGCATAAATAACAAGTAAGGTACATTAGGATAAAAAAATACCCACTGTCTGAGGAGTGTCGGCAATCAAGCTGAGAGAGAGAAAACTGAAGGCCACGCTATCATGGTGTCGAGTAGCATCATTTTTTTCTGAATCACTTATTTTCAAGGAGCCACGGTTAGTTCTTCGTCTCAGTCCAATATGTCTATTTTTTATCAATTTGTTGTTCACCAAAACATGTTTATTATACAATGCAATGATGTTTGGTTATAACCTTCTTAGTACCGGTATCATATTATTACGAGAATCTAGCGTTGTCCCCTTAGGGTAATATTTTTGGCGCGTTTTGCTTGATCTTGCAGACTACAACAATAATGACCGTAGTTTACTGTTAAAACTAGTAGGTAGAGTTTTCAAAAGATGTGGTAGTATAAAATAAATCAGTCAGGAAGTTATGTATGTACATCAGGCACGATACGTTCCTTCCGAACTTAATCCTACTGGGGTAGGTATAATAATTTATGGTTGAGTACTTGGGTACAGTCAACCTCAAACTGTACAGTTGTACACTACCCAGATCAGAGTTCAAAGTATTTTTGCTTCAGTTGATGCCACAGATTCTGCGTGTTGTGCACACGATACGATGCGAGCATAGAGAGAATGGAAAAGCTGGTTTTCTTTCTTCAAAACGTTGTCCACATTATTATTCTTAGGTACATATTCTTTCTAATATTTATTATGCCAAGATTATTTTCTTTCTAGCTTTTACCTACAAGGTGGAAAGTTTAGATTGATTCCAAGGCTTGGGTAGATATCTAATTAAGTCACAATAAGTCGCAAATAAAGAAATCTAGGTACCTAAGTGAAGCGACACCTGGAGTCCCTAAGTATGGAAGTAGTTGGAGAAAATGTGTCACTATCAGAGCCGTTGCTATTACTGCCCAGAAATCCTGTAAGTGCCTGCATACCAAAATAACAATAACGCAACAGCCTGATTGGTCGAATTATCGAAAGAAACCATCCCGTCAGGATGGGACATACCTACCTACCTACTTGAATTTGTCGTGGCGGCTGAGAGTATGTCATGCTCACTCAAATGACTCGCTGGTGGTGACGTGCGTGTTGGATAATTAAGTTCCCTTCAAAATGGTTGAGCTGAATGGTGCTAATCCATTTGTCATGTTCGTGAACGGGCGCCGTCAGTAGGGACTAGTCATCTCTTAGCTGCCACCACGGCTTATTTCTTTTAAAATCGTTTTTGGTTTGGTTGAGTTTACCTACTTCCAACCCACCCGTGTTCCTTCAGTTGCCTGTGCCGGGGCCACGGTAACTCTTTCGAACATCCCGCAACCCTAGCTGGAAACCCCTGTAGTGCAACAAAATACAGGCAGTACAGATATTCACAATATAATAATGAAAGTATTTTCATGAACTAGTTTCAGTTAAAGTATCCTATAATATGGCACGAATCGCAGGCGAACTTTACGTGTCGGTTGTGTATGAAAACGTTTTACAACAAAAAGGCTTTACAAAATCATAAAAAGACACAACACGACGACGACGGTAGTAATGGAGAATTTCAACAGAAACCTACGCCATTAAATGAACAAGTAAGTTGGCCTTTATTATTTTTTTTTTCGTTCAACCTATGTTGTCCCACTTACACTGCTGGGCAAATGTCTCCCCCATATTTTTCCAATTTTGTAACCTTTAAACCTCCAAGCCTTTATTTAGGGCCGATTTTTCAATCGTCCGTTAACTTTTATTTGAAGAATAGGTAAATATCGCGGTTTGACATACAACTCGGGCGAATTAACATGACACTTGGCTCGAATGACGTTTGTGCAAAGTATAGTGTGCAAAAAGTTTTCGTTTCCATTTCATATATTTATATTTTTTTAAACTCATACATGTATATTATTAAATCAAATCATAAATTGGGATTAAGCAGTAACTTGTATTTTGATAATATTTTACAATTCAAATCTTCATATAGACATATTATGATATCGCGATCCATTTTACTGAAATATTTATAGTAATCATAGAAATATATGTTACACTAGAATAGCACTTTTGAGGGGCTCGTGGCTAAGTAATAACAGCCGCACGGGTTGATCGATCAGGTTAAGCTACGCTTGCTGCGGTCGGTCCGTGGATGGGTGACCATCTTTAGATAACGAGACCCCTCCGTGCCTCGGGAAGCACGTTAATCCGTTGATCCCGGCTGTCATTCTTGGATCTTAGACAGTCGTTACGGGAAAAAAGTCTGACAACCAGTCTTACTAAGAGGTATCGTATTACCCAGTAACTGGGTTGTGGAAGTCAGATAGGCAGTCGCTCTATGTAAAATACTGGTATTCAGCTGCATCCGGTTAGACTGGAAGCCGACCCCAACATAGTTGGGAAAAGACTAGGCAGATGATGACTAGAATAGCACTTTTGGTAGGGTCCACAGGAATCAAGAATTTGCTAATTTCTTTCTCGCGTTCAAAAAAAGTCAATACAAGTTTAAGGGCCCGTTCATAACTGTGTATTGTTTTTCCTACTAAATGATAGGAAAAACGAACAGTTATGATGTTAAGAAAAACACATCAGCTTCAAGAAAAACGTCCAAACGTAAGAATAATATCAAATACTTAACAAAAATCTAATAACAAATAACAGCAAGAGCTTGACAATTCTAAAGAGCAACGACACTTGCAACAGTACCAGTGCAGTGATCACAGAGCATCATATTCCCGTTATCGGATAATATAATTCCTATAATAAATATGGTTAAGTTCGCCTTGAAGAACAGACCCAGAACCTAGCTGCAAAATGAACTAATGTTAATTAATGTTAATCTTTTGTATACCTATAGAGTGTCATATTCGCATTTAGCGAAAAAGCTCTTTAAATAAAGATTAAAAAAAAAACATTGGCAGTGATGCTATCACCACTACCCTCGCACGGCGACGGCCGGCGGGGCGCCGCGTGAGGTAGCGCGGGGAGTATGCGGGATGTGTGTAACACATTATCAATCGGAATCGGTTTCATTTTGACAGTTCAACAACATTCATTGCGTTATTTAAGTGTTGAGCAGAGAAATTTTTCGAACTTATGAAGCAATGGATTAGCATTTTGCTTAAAAATGATTTAGATTCCGATTGATACTGTATTACGCAATTAGGGTGCAGGTGTCACGTTAATTCGCCCGTTTCCATAAGAAAGCTGTCAAACCGCAATTTTTATTCTTTAGTTAAAAGTTATCTGGATATTGAAAACTCGGCCCTTAGTACAAAAGTTTTATTTGTATTACCTATTTTTGTTTTATACCGAGCAATATTGCTCTCCTGTTGTTATGAATGTTCGCAAATTGGTTGTAGAATATTGTTGAAATGGCAATCATCATCATTGACTGCCATATTCCATCTACTGCTGAGTTAGGCCTCCTCCTTTTATTCATCTACCCGTGAACCCAGGACTCCTGGTTCCGATTCCCAGGCCGGGAAAATGGCTAAATTGGGATTTTCCATTCGGAATTTCTCAGTAGCAGCTCGGATTTCGGAAGTTGGTGTGACATCCTCGTGCTTCGGAAAGCACGATAAGCCGTTGGTTCTGCGCCTGATCTCTCTCTAGTCATGTCGGCCGTTGCCGTGAGGGATGAGGGAGAGGACCTGTAATTGCGCACACACTTGTGTACTATACCTAATATCTACTGCGTACTTGGCTAGTCTCCGTTGCGATTAGCTGCCGTGGTCGAAATTAGGATAGGAGGATTTCAATAAAGAAGAGGTACATTCTTGCTACATTAGCGATAAGTCAATCTGCCTAGCCTTTTCCCAACAATGTTGGGGTCGGTTTCCAGTCTAACCGGATGCAGCTGAATACCAGTATTTTACATGAAGCGACTGCCTATCTGACCTCCACAACCCAGTAACTGGGTAATACGATACCCCTTGGTTAAGGGTGCTTACATAGAGAAACAGGTTTCCGGTATAGGCGAGTCTATGCGGGTCGGTACCGAGCGGTGCAGGTATAACATACCCATGTTATCTTATGCGCTCACTTATAAAGAAACAGGTTTAAACTTGTCGGTGCCGACTACCTTGACCGAGCCATACCGATATCGGTACTGTGGTGACCAGCCACGATACACAGGCAGGTCACTACGTAGATTGTTTGTAGGGTCTCGACTTCGAGGTGTGTTTGGGGATTAATATGTAAATAGGAACACGGTAGCACTATCGATGGGATTTATTTGCTTATATGAAAAGCACAATACATTATATTAACAGGGCTAGCACTTCACTCGACTCGACATAAAACAATATGACTATACGTCATAATTTTCACCTATTCTAAATTCCTAATAAAACCAGTGTTTGTCTTATCAGCCAATGTCATAATCCGAAGAGGATTCATGTGCAGGCTCAACTAAGGCCTCTACAGTAGGTACCGACCCGTACAGGATCGCCTGACCCGGAAAGTCCGGAAACCTGTTTATTTATGTAAGCACCCTAAGACTGGTTGTCAGACTTTCGGGCTTCTCACGACCTGTAACGGCTGTCAATGATCTACGAATGACAGCCGGGACCAACGGCTTAACGTGCTTTCCGAGGCACGGAGGAGTCTCGAAATGTAAGGTCAATTCGGCGAAGACCGTCCGGCGGATAGGACCGTACAATAAGCAATACGGCGAATTCTGAATAACTACAACAATGACAACCTAAGATACAAAAACTTTAAACTGTTTTAGTTTCAATAAATCGTTTAGTTTCAATAATTTTAATGGTCAACTAAATATTTGATCACCTTATTTAATAAAACTTGCCTAAAACATTATAGAAATAGTGAAAATTGCCTAGTGAATTAAATTTTTAATGAAGTATCTGAATGAAGATCTTCGCCGAGTTGACCTTAAAGATGGTCACCCATCGACGGGCAACCCCGGCAAGTGTAGATTAACCTGATGGATCGAGCCGTGCGGCTGTTATTACTTAGCCAGTGATAAGTAATTGAGCTTAATATGCACCTAATATCTGAAGTACAGACGCCAGCACATCAAGCTTCCTGAAACTGTCAAATTTTCCCAATTAACCTTGAACCTAATGCTTTAGCAATAAAGTCGAAAATCTATTAAAGAAATTTGACAGATTGTAGTAGCTTGATGTGCTGGCGTCCATATACAGGGTGTCCGGTAAAGAATGGATAACCTTGAAATCGCATATAAGAGACCTTATGGCTGTTCTAAAAAAAATACAAAAAAAAATATATCCCAAGTAATAACTAAGATTTTTTTGAAAAATAATACTAATTTTTTTTACATTTTTCATCACCACAACTACAAATGAATGAATTCCATCGGTTATCCGTTGTTATAATATTGTACGTTGACTATGCCGCCGACAGAGAGGCAGTAAATAATGTGACTAGAAATTACACAGAATTTTTTTCTAAAAAAATTATATCTTAGGTACTTACTACTTGGGATATACATTTTTTATGTATTTTTTTTAGAACGGCCATAGGGTCTATTATATGCTATCGCAAGGTTATCCATTAATTACCGGACACCCTGTATACGTTAAAATCATAAGATTGTAATGACATTTCTTTTGCGCAGAATGTTAACGGGCTCTGTGGTTTCAAGTTTATACCGCTAGAGAAAAATAATAGAGATGAACAAGTCATTGGGCGTGATGGTTTTATCACACGCACCTTTTCTGAAGACACTACTTATTTAATCATTAAAATTGAGAGGAATGAAATGGACTCTGATCTGAAGCGATCACGACTCGACGGTGTAGTCAAAAGGACACAATTGAAAACTAAACTGCCAATCGATCTGAGGTATTTACATCGTCTATACCTACTCATAACATCACGCCTGAGACCTGTTTTTGTATGTAGTCAATTCGCAGTAGATTTTAGGTTTTTTTTGCTTGTATGGAAAGTTTATTGGTTAACAGCGGTTCAATCTCACGTAATGACACTGAAAGCCCGTAAAGTGGTGTAAGTACACATAAGTACTTACACAGCATGTTACAGTATTTTGGAGGATTAAGAATTTGTTGACTAAAATGGGATTGGGCGGGTCACGTCAGCCGCATGCACGATGACCGCTGGGCAAGTCTCCACACAATGGGTACCTGAAGATGGACGGCGCCGCTGAGGCCGGCCCTGAAAGAGGCGGCGGGATGACCTGGACGCGTACCGTGAGGCCTGGTTCGAGGTGGCGCGGGAAAAGAGTTCCTGGAAGGACTTGGGGGAGGCCTTTGCCCAGCAATGGGACAGTATAGGCTAAGTAAAAAAAGGAATTTGTATTTTTTATATTTTTTTATTTATTCAAAATCTGCGTTAGATAGCTAACTATAGAGTTATAGTCTGCCAAACTGCATAACAGTTTGTCGGCATTTGCCTGTGCAGTAAACTGAAAGAGTCAGTAATGTAGATACCTAGTGCAGACGTTAAACGAACCTGGGGTCTTATTTTTAATTTGTTTCAACCAGGGGGCCCTTTACTTGCACTTTTCCTTCGACCCTGCGTCCGGACCTGCAGTGTCGTCAGATTTTCTTCAACTGCTGTGATTATTCATTACACTACCGGGAAGAGCATACTAAAAGACGCAAAGCCGCGCTGCGCTGTCAGGTGTGCGAGAAACGACTCGACCGGGACTTCTACCCCACTGACACGATCGCCGCTCAACTTCATGCCACAAATCGGTTTACCTTCTCTTGTCGCATTTGCAGTCAAATATTCCTGGATAGCACCGAGTACGACGAACACAATCGTATCGTACACGCTAAGATGAAACCGCACCAATGCTCGATTTGTGCTAAACGATTCACTCAACAAGGCGGCTTACAGCAGCACATGCGGATGCACACGGGCGTTCGACCCTTTGTTTGCACTTTTTGCCCTAAAGCGTTTACACAGAAGGCTGGGCTGGACCAGCATCTCCGGACTCACACCAAAGTGAAGCCATTCAAGTGTGTGATATGTAGCAAGTGTTTCTCACAGTCGGTGCACCTTCGGCAGCATATGCGTACCCACACCAATATACAGCCGTTTGAGTGTTCCGTGTGCGACCGAAGATTCAAGCAAAGCAGTCATTTGAACTTCCATATGCGCTCGCATGTTGGTGACAGTTCCCTAGTTGTGGATAATTATGTGCAAGGGCATGGGCAGGACAATCAGATGGAATTTCTAAACTTGGCCAATTTGCAGCCAATACAAGACGGAGAAACAGAAACTTTATATTATACGACAGATTTGTCAGTTGGCCCAGCAGCTTCCAATCAAGACACGTTTTCCTATCAACCACAAGATATGCCTGGTAACGTTCTTTCATTGTAATAAATTCTCTCCGGAAAACTAGAACAAAATTCGTCAACATATGTAGTAATTGGACTTGGGACTTGAAACATAACTGGTGAAATGTGGGTGTACTATAAAGGTACACCTCTGCCTAACCCTTCGGGGAAACAAGGCGTGATGTTATGTTATGTAGTAATTATTATGGATTAGACTTATTACTAATTTATTATTTACTAATTTAAAATGTATTAAAAACATCACATATTGAGAACAGACGTGCGGTGTAAGCAGTTAATAAATGTACAAATTTTCACACATAGTCCGAAAATGTCAATTATTGGTTCGATTCACGTGTATTAAATTATAAGCAAAAATCGACTTTTATTTTAATTTCTCAGTCCTAATTCCTAATGTCGAGAGAGAAAGAGAGAGATAACCTACTCACTAACCGCAGCCAGTTCAGTGCACATTATGCAAGAACCAAAAAGAATCACACCCAAAACTTATTGTATTTTTAACAGACTTCAAACAGAAGGAGGCTATCAATACAACACGTATGTATGTAATATTATTGGAACTGCAATGTATTGACAAATTATGCTAAATATACAAAATTTTATATGTGTATTCTTATGTTTGTCCACTCATTTCTCCGACGCTTACATTTACTTCGGGAACAAAAGTGACGTTGAAAGAGACGTTGTAAGAACGACTCTATAAGAGCTGAAAACTGGACCTCGTCTAGCCCAGATCTGAACCCCTTAGCATACACATAACCACGTACATGACCTGCTCTAAATGATACGCCAGCATCGTATCTCTTAAGAAATCTGGAGCTAGCAGTGGCTAAATTTCCCATGGAAACGGTGCGTAAGTCCATAGATTCGTGGCCTGACAGACTAAAGGCCTGTATCAAAGCCAAAAGGTGGCCATTTCGAATAGAATTATTTTTTTATTTTTTTGCTGAGACTTCAAGAAATTAATATGTACTTAATATAAGTTTTATTAACGATTACATTAAGTATTTCCTAAAAAAATAAATGCATTTTCATTAATAACAGAACTTATGGCCGGACTGTGTATATTACACAACTTAATCAGCGTTACCTAAGAATAAAGTTGTCAACAGTAGTAAAACATTTTAATAATCACTACGTGCGTTCATCTAATTACCAACTAGGCTTTCGACTTTACAGGCAGTGCATTGTTTCTTTTACACGACTGCACCAGAAAAGGAGACTTATGTTTTTAGTCGTTCCATAAAAATATCCTACCTTTCTACCGCATTATAACATTAATAACATAAATAGAGTATAGCAACTAACTGCATCTAGGGAACGTTGTCTGAGGAGATGGGAAGTTTAGAAATAATAAAAATGCAACTCCGATGAATAAGCAACCAGGCACGTATACAGAGGGGGGGGGGGGGATAGTTGGGATTTATCCCCCCCCGAAATCTGACTGAAAAAAAAACGTTTTAAGCCATCTGTTTATTTATTCGCTTGCGTGTTCTTTAATTATAGTATAGTACAGTGAAAATTATAGTACAGTGATTACAGCGATTTTCACACAGTTCACATGGTTGTTTCAATGTTTGTCCCCCCCCCGAACCAAAAGTCTGGATACGTGCCTGTAAGCAACAATTAAACAACCCGCATTTAAGAAACACTTTGTTACCAGAAAAGTGCAGTATAAATGCATTGCAAGTACTAGGCGATCATGACTATCGAAGAGATAGTGCTCTAGAAGTCTGAATACTGAAACGTATGCTATTGCCCTTTCCTGCTCTCACGGGGGTTAGCTTGTTTCAGTTCGCTACCTTCTTGCTTCCACGTAGCCGTTAGTGCATTGTACTGGAGGATGCGCAGTAGAAAGTCTTTCAGTCACTCTTTGGGACATAAGGCAGGTCGATGCAGTTTGTGCCCATAATCTGAAGAGCGTTGTCCTCGCAGCTGGAAATGAATGTGATAAGCATGTTTTCTACAGAATCGCAAAATCTTAGATACCTAACTACAATTTATTGGTCTATGTGTCTATACTACATATTTTAGCTGAATTCAGTGATGCAAGGTTTTAATGAACTACGGGAAAATATATTTTAACACACGAGGTGTCATGTGAAATTCGGTTAGAATGCTCTTAACTGTCCAATAATTAGATATTGATAATTTAACGCTCATATATGTGCTTGTTTTCAAGTAGGGATTAGTAAATCTAAAAAAATGAAATAAATTGTCGTTTCGTTTTTATGAATTTCTCATAGCTGTGTGTAAATGAATTGACAATATTCGGTTCGTGATAAATACCCATCTATGTACTCGAATTGATTTGTAAATACAGTACGTTGTGATTGTGTTGTGAAAAGGTTAACAAATATGCCTGCCCTAATTGAAGTGTTGGTACTTTAGTACGTACCTACTTATTTAAATAGGTAGGTAATTAAACAAATCAACGAAATATTGGATGCGGTCGCATGTGGCGTGGTTAACCCTTAATTGGACTAAAGGAGAATGCTTCCCACATCATTTTAAGAGTCTGTAAGCCGTCAAAAGTTACATGAATCCCACAATATATCAATTATTATATGAACAAAGAATGTAGACCAGCACTCTCCAACATGTAGATTATTTCCCACATAGAGCTCATTTCATTTAGCCCTACACTTGCAGTAGGAGTATATTTCCCACGTTGTTTTTTTTTTTTTTTTTTTTTTTTTTTTTAATCTGATACCTAAATAAAAAATTCCCACTAGGTTTATAAAACCGAGTAGAACCCACACACGGCATGCCCAATTAAGGGTTAAAAAAGAAAGTGGGCAGTACTTATAACTTTTTGCAACTTGTAATGAAAACAAATTAGTATTGTACCTAAAGCTAATAGGACTTAGAGAACCGATGTTAATGTTGTGTAAAATAAAATCAATCATGGTGAAAATGTAAAAAATCATGATGTCGTAGTAGTATTTTATAGAGCACGGTTTTAAGACTTGACAAAACAACAAGATTTATTTATTGTAAGTATGTAAGTTTAATATTAATGTATAAACCTTCCGGAATAAATTCCCTAAATGATGGTGAAAACCAAATCAAAATCCGTTTCGTAGTTTAGAAGAACAACGCGGTCACACGAAAACCGACTTTAATTTTTAATAATTAATTATAGAAGGTACCTACAACTAAATAAATAAATATTGACAATATGCATAAATTCGCGGTCGATTAAAATTACATAGGTAAGTCAAAATTAAACTACGAACATTAACCGTAGGTACTGTTCTCAAATAGGTATTGATAATAATCTATCAAGCTGCCTCCGACAAAATTAATAAGATAGTCTGAATCTGAACAGTCAAAATGCAAACCTGCAGAATATAAATTGCGGAAGCGTTTATAAGTTGTAGCGTAGTTTGTTATGATATATGCACACTATCCGTTTAGACAAAGGTATTGGGGCGATGACGCGTCGTCAAAACATGTATTACCGGCGTGTGGGCGCGGCATGTTGGTTACATTTCGGTCTCTTGTATATTTTCTTAGAGCCGCGTGTGGCACGCCGAGAAAACAAAGGGATTGAACTGATGGCTGCATCCTGACCGACGTGGGCGACGTGCAACCCTTTTGTTTTGAAGTTCAACTGACCTTTGTAAGGCATGAATGCATGATCTATGTAGTTTGTTTTCAATATTATTATTTATTGTGTTGTTTTATTTTATTACGACAATATCATTTTAAGATGTAGGTTTTTTATTATGTGGTCGACACTCTTTTAGGAGCTCCATTAGTGTGTGTGTATCTTAGCATTTTTAGTTCATTGTAAGTATATAAGATAGTCTCTGGAAAGAATATCAGAAGCGAATACTTAGTTTTAAATTTATATGAGACTAGCTTCCGCCCGCGACTTCATCCGCGTGAAATTTCTGTTTCCCCTGACCCACCCCGTCGCATCGCATCGCCTGCCCGCGCTGTTACTTCGTTTTCACTTAGCGCTCGTTCCTACTTTTTTTTCTTTTTGCTCGGCTTCTAAGGGTCCTAGCGTAATAATGCTACATACCCCTATAGCCTTCCTCAAAAATTGCACTATAAAATGCAAAAATATTTTTTCAAATCCGACTGGTTAGATTAGACAGAGATTAGCGCGTTCAGTCAATAAAAATAAAATGTGTCGGTAACTAATTAGACAAGTGAATTTTTCTTACTTTAAGCATTTTTATACCCGTCATGATTTCTAAACGGAAGGTCAGATTCGAATAATTTAAAAGAAATTTACATGTACTTAATCAACCTTGATTATGAAACTATTTATTTGGATAAGGATTATATTATAATGTTTATGAAAACACTTCCGCAAATAATGCATTATTTTGTAAAAAAAAATAATTACCATTAAAAAAGTTATAGTGAGCCAACCTTAAAAGATAGACATAATTATGCTATCACGGATTTTTTTAGAACTTCTTAAGAGGAACAATTCCGTCATACATGATTTTTGCGTAACTTTAACCGTTTACACAGCGCACGCAACGGAAGCTCTCAAAAGGAATAAATTTTGCCTGTTTTTGCAAAAAATTTCATTGATGCCGCCGCTCCTATTCCGCTCCTATTGGTCGTAGCGTGATGTTATATAGCCTATAGCCTTCCTCAATAAACGGGCTATCCAACACTAAAAGAATTTTTCAATTCGAACTAGCAGTTCCTGAGATTAGCGCGTTCAACCAACCAAACAAACTCTTCAGCTTTATAATATTAGTATAGATTACAGTCGTAAAATGTTAATTGAAGGATGAATTTAATCATGAAATAAGTACTTTAACCTTAGTGTTTACTAAAGCTACTGATGGTCAAAGGTTTTTATTTTAGAAAAAGCATATTGTTCATAATATATATTAGTGACCTCCCAAAAGCCTTAAACCATGACATGGTATTATTTGCAGATGACAGTACCTACATTTTCACTGACGAGGATCAAGATAAATACGAAATTAATGTAAATCATTCCCTAGAATGCATCATAAGTTGGTTAAATGTCAACAATCTTAAAATTAACTTAAAAAAAACGTACTATATTTCCTTTGTTAATATAAATAAAAAACCAAAGAACCTAAACCTATAATACAAAGGTGAAACTGTAAAAGAAGTAAACATCACTAAATTTCATTGCGTACATATTGACTCTGAACTAAACTGGAAAATACAGGTTGACCATGTTTGCATTAGGAGCATATTGATTCATGTAGACCAGTTTTCAAAAGGTTGAAAATCTTAACCCTACCTTCATTATACATACTTATTTGAAGCGGCAATGATGATAAAACACGATATAGATAAGTATGAAACGTTGAGAAGTGCGAGACACAAAACTGAACTTAAAAGCATTAAATGTAGAACAGTGAAATTTAAATCGAGTGTATTTGGTATTGAAGTTAAAATCTATAACAATCTCCCAAACTGCTAAAATAATTTCTCATATGTAAAACGAACGAACGAACGTGTTTTCAATTGATGAATTTCTTGCTGACCGAATTATTGACTAAAATTGTTTTTGACTTATTTAACGTAAATTATATGACAGTAACAATTATGTCTAATATTGAATGTCATTTATGAGGTTGACTAAAACTTGACATGTTAAACTTATTTTTTGACATAATGTAAATTGCATAACCGTAATAATTATCTCTATTATTGAATGTAAGATGAGGTCGACTAAAAATTGACATGTTAAACATATTTAAATTTTTTTTTTATGTGAAACGTATTATTGATTAATGAATCTGTAAATGACCAATTATTGACTGAAATTGTTTTTGTAATTATTAAACGTAAAATTGTATGACCGCAATAACTGTGTATAATAAAATTATGAAAGTAGGCACATTAGGTTGACTAAAACTACCAGTGCAATGGATAAAAAACACCAATAATTAAGAGTGTAATGTTTTGTATTATTATTAATTATTTTTAACATAGCCAATAATATTGACATACATACATATTGTACACCCCATGGATATGTTACAGTGATACAATAATGCTAATTGTAAGAACTCTCTTTTCATCTGTGACAAACAATAAATAAATGAATGAATGAATACAAAAGATCAATGTAGGTAGTTATGAATGCATTTATTTTTAGGGTCCCATACCTAGGGAAAAACTGAATAGGTACTTATAGGATCCCTTGCAGGGACCGAATGTAAGTATGTATCGAATAATTTTGTTTAGATCTACGAATAAGGTTACCGCTATCTGGGTAACCAAGAAGAAGAAACATGTTATAGGCCGACCGCATAACTGAGACGTTGCCTGAGGTAGCAGCGCGGTGAGGGAGGGGTGATAGTTGTCACAAGTTGACGAATCATTGGGCTCTCGCATCACGTCACCACACCCCTCCCTCACCGCGCTGCTACCTCAGGCAACGTCTCAGTTATGCGGTCGGTCTATACCTCTATTTAGGTTACCGTTTTAATACAGGTTGCATATAAAATACCTACCTTGATAACGAGAAAGAAAGAGAATACGCCAGCCAGCCAGGGCCGTCATTGGTCAGCGTCCGACGGCGGCGTTATCATAATTGTATTTATGGTATTCACAACTGGTGCAATTATTTATTTGATTGCTTTGATCGCATAAGTTTTTGCTCGTCCTAAAACGTTTGCTTTTTCTGTTTTCACACCCGATGGTCTCTCGACCTTATCTTTTCCCAGACATGTTGTAAAACGTTAATTTTTTATGTGTCAGAATCAGATACCAATTAGTAAGTTTTTTAACCTCAACCAACAGCGCACGCACATGTGGCGGTAACGCCAGCCGTGATTTACATTTGTTTACATCCGCTGTCCGAGGGTTAAATGTTACCTATGCGATGCTGTAAGGGCTGACTCGTGAATGTGTGTGTGTAAAAATGTAAAAAAACACGGCTGTACGGAATAAGCCGCTGAAAAAGATTTTGATAATAATTGATATTTCAAATATATGCGTAGGCAAACTTCGCTGAAGCTGATTTGATGCTAAATACATAAGGACCAGCCCTCCGCAAACTAACAGGGTGCATTCAGCTCCTTATTTAGAATCATAGTCCACCGGAAAATTTTAATTAAAAAAAAATTGTTTTTTCAGTTACTCTTCCTTTATTTCAATGTAAAATTACATTATCTGTACACAACAGTAAATAAAACAGCTAAAATAAAAAAAAAATCTGCAATGAATGTTGGTAGGCGCCCGAAAGGTCACTGCGCTGCCGTTTGCTACGCGCGTTTTGCTATTACGTGTGAGGTAATAAAACAGGTTAAATGTTTAAGTATTGGATTCCCATAACGTTCCTGAAATAATTTCATGTCCCGGTCATCTTAGTATAATATAGTGAATTCACCCCCCCCCCCCATCTGTCTGCGGAGGGCTGTCCCTTACTAATATTGATCTGAATTAGGTCCAATGAAAGAAATAGTCTGGGTCTTAACGTCATCGATAACTTGATAGTGGTATTCTATCCCCCAAGAGTGTTAATACACTTACACACCTTTATCGCCGACGCACAACAATATCACCTAACTCCTCATATTCCTAACTAATAAACTTGATATAAAATGATGACAGCAACGTGAATGACTAATGCGAGTACCTACATCGTGTTCTTGTGCGGCGTGAACAAAAAGCATTCGGGAGATTTAAATTCCCCCTAACGCCTTTTAAGTTGCCGTCAGCCGATGCCGTTGTTTACATTCACGACCCGTTAATGGATCCAGTTCCATGCAAATGTAGGCGTATTGATAGAAGTACGTCTAATATTACTATGGGCCCATTCCCATTATACCCACGCGGGGATTTTTTTAAACTTATAGAGGTATTATTAGTTGCACCTTGTGAGCTAAGGTAGCCCACTAAATTTAATTATTCTTAAGCTTTTTGTAATTTGCAGGTTCGTATTAGGTTGTATGTTGATCAGAATACGATCCGCGACCGTAACAAATGTGTATTAACAGAAATGCAATCATTAGAATCATCAATACAACTCGAGTTAGAAATTGGCCTCAAATGTCATGATTTCATGAAATAGACATTCAATAGGGTAATTTGAACTTTGAGATTTATATTCGTTTGCTGGAGATGACCTAATGCTACAGATAATAAAATTAAATTTGTAGAACTTTGAAAGTCGAGTCGTTATCGTGTCACCCAGTGACTGGGTTGTGCAGATCAGATAGTCGCTCCATGCGCAAATACTAGTAATTATTCAGCTGCATCTGGTTAGACTGGAGGCTGACCTCAACATAAATTAAGTTAATGACGAAGAAGTAAGAGATTTGAAGTATGTTCATAATATCAAGAGTGCCAGAATCGTCTCAGCACGAATAAATTCTCAGTGTCAAGTGCTCGGCAATTTGGGTGAATAGATTAATTAGATCAATCAACTCAGCCTATCGCAGTCCACTGCTGGACATAGGCCTCTCCCAGGCCGCGCCACAACAACCCAGCGCTGGGCACGCCACAATTGCGGCGATAAGTCCCCTCTTTGAGGAGTGGCTGGAGAGGCGCCACGGCGTCCTCACCTTCCGCCTGACGCAGGTCCTCACCGGACACGGGTGCTTCGGGAGGTACCTGTTCCGGATAAGGCGGGAGGAAACGCCCGGGTGTCACCACTGTGTGGATCGCCCGGAGGACACGGTGGAGCATACGGTGGAGGTCTGCCCGGCTTGGGCGGAGCACCGCCGTGTCCTCGCGGAAGCGATCGGCGGCAGCGATCTCTCGCGTCCGACCCTGGTCCAGGCCATGGTACGGAGCGAGAGTGCATGGGAAGCCATTACCTCCTTCTGCGAAGCAGTAATGCTCGTGAAGGAGGAGGCGGGACGCGTGAGGGAGAGGCAAGCTTTGCACCCTCACGCCCCTAGTCGCCGCAGGAGACGCCCTGGGCGTCGGGAATTGGCAGCCGATTCCCGGCCACCGTAGGCGCGGGCTTGCGGATGGCGAGCAATGGGTAGCTCGCCGTGCGGTAAGGACCAAGCCCGAGTCGACGGCGCGGCGTGTTCCACGCGCGCCTCAAAGAGATGTCAGCACTATTGACGGGGTCCGCTAGGGCCGATGCCAGCTAGGGTTGAGGGATGTTCGAAAGAGTTACCGTGGCCCCGGCACAGGCAACAGAAGGAACACGGGTGGGTTTTAGTCAGTAAAAGTCTGACACGCCCTCCCGCTCCGCCCAGAGCGGGAGAAGTCATTTGATGAAAAAAAAAAAAAAAAGGCCGCGCCACAACACCCACACTACGCTTGCCGATACGTCTTCTCCACTCCAGGACTTGTCTGCTCCACGGCCATCGGTCCTTCGACAAACATGGCCAGTCCACTGCCACTTCAGTTTGCTTACTCTGCAGGCTATGTCGGTTACTGCGGTTCTATTACTTAGATGCAAGAGTTTTATTATAACACTGACGTAATAATAAACCGATGGTTTCGGTTCCAAAGCGTTTTGAGGTATTGCGATAATAAGGTTTTGCAGAGCATAGCAGTAACGCGGTAGATGCTAGAAGTGGGTAGGTAGATAGGTAGGTACTATTTTATCTAATATTATGTAGAGGTTGTCTGTGTTTGTAATTAGCATTTTGATAGATTTTCTGTTCCAATAAAGCCAGTCAAAACAAGTGATCAAAAGTATTTGCAGGTGTTTAATAAATCACTTTTCGTTTGTTGCTCTCGCTTGTTTTGAAAGGAAAATAAAGTGTAGATCTACGTTAGGTACGTTAGAATTGTTAGAAAATTCTTCATCTTTGTAGACATTACGCAGACCGGTAGTGAGTTTTGCAGTTAAAATCTTAAGGTATTTATACTAGTTTATGTAAAGCTATAAGAAGATATATTAAAAAAAAAAACGTGGTGTTTTCAGTGTTATATTATACAATTTTTCTAATATAATGCAACAAACATAATTTTCATAGTAGGTACCTACTTAATTTGGTTGTTTCGTTTGAGTTCAATCATTTCTATCGGGTTGTTCCCACTATTCCTACCATGAATTCCTACCAGTAGATTGTGGGTTCACAGTTTACCTACCTATTTTGATACATGGATTTCACATAATTATCTACTACTACTTAGTAGGAATAATGAAAAGAAAATTCACAATATTACTATACTCCATTTGAAATAAGAATAGAAAAACTAAACCTTTTTTACAGTCCGTTCAACCGATTTTGACTTCTATTGCGTTGTTGGCATGACAAATATCAGCTGCAGTAAACAGTTGGTTTATGCAACCACGTTTTTGCTTTTAATGCCATCCTTAAGCCTACGGAATAAAAGTCAAAATCGGTAACACGTACTTCTAATCTTATTTCGAATGGAGTAAAGTAAGAATTCATGGTAGGTATAGTAGGAACAACCGTTTCCATCAATGCTCAGTCAAACCTTAAACTTAACAAAAGCAAAGGTTTAAAAATTCAATTAAGTTTTAAATTATTAAACCTATAAATTATGTAAACTAGCTGCAAAATGCACTAATGTAAATTAATGTTGACCTTTTGTATACCTATAGAGTGTCATATTCGCATTTGGCGAAAAAGCTCTTTAAATAAAGATTTTTAAAAAAATTATGTAAACTAAGAGGTAATTTATATCCTGTTGATATGTATAAAACAGTAACTGTAATGTAGGTAGGTATGTAACAACCGAGCCAAAGGGGAGACAAAAGATTGTTAGAGGAACGAATGTAGGTAGGTAGTAGGTACAATACACGGCTACATATCAAGCTATACATTTCCAGTATAAGCTGACCTCTCATTGTACGGAAAACCATTGCACAATGCGAGATCTGCTTATACTGTAACCCCCTTACTACATAACATAACATCACGCCTTGTTTCCCCGAAGGGTTAGGCCGAGGCGTACCTACCTATAGTATTTACAACCACATTTCGCCAGCTATGTTTATCTCCTTACTAATAAACTTGTATTATAATATCAGGTGAATAGTTGTTACACCGATTTATCTCTTTCAGTTGTCAATAGTTTAACTTTCAAAAGAAGAAGACAAAGCGTTGTGTAACTATACAGGCGCTATACAACGTTTATTAGTAAGGAGGTAAATGTATAGCTTGTGATATACAGAGTGTAAGGGACAGCCCTCCGCAAACTAACAGGGTGCATTCAGCTCCTTATTTTGAATCATATTCCACCAAAAATATACTCAGGAAAATTTTCATTTTTTTTTCGTATTTTCAGTTACTCTTTCTTTATTTTAATGTAACATTACATTCACACTACGCAGCACTCCATTTAGGTAAATAAAACAGATAAAATAAAAAAAATCAGCAATGGATGTTGAAATACTCGGCGGCCGAAGGCTCGCTGCGCTATCGTTCGCTACGCGTGTTTTGCCACGGTAACGATACATTGCGTGTGAGGTAATAAACCAAATCAGGTTTATTGGATTCCCATAATGTTCCTAAAATAATTTAATGTACCGGTCATCTTAGTATGGTATAGGTACTGAATTCACCCCATCATCAGTCTGCGGAGGGCTGTCCCTTACACCCTGTATAGCCATGTGTACCTAAGTAGGTTGTTGGATACCGGTTACTCTAACGACTTCAAAAGCCATCATCGTCGTCTGACGCGAATATGTAAGTATACCATAATATAATATTAATATAAATGTTGCTGTGCCCTTACAAGTGTAGTCTGTATTTGAAAAAATATTAGGTATTATTGTATATTTTTTCATTTATTTGCATACCATAATGTGAATAAAGGTGTTGACAAATGAGTATGAACCCTGTAAGGGCACAGCAACATAAGTAACAAGGATAAATAATAATTAATAATAATACACACAACTACAACTAATATACATAACTGGCGAAATGTGGGTGTGCTATAGGTACCTACACCTCTGCCTAACCCTTCGGGGAAACAAGGCGTGATGTTATGTTATGTAATAATAATATTTTTGATTTTGATAGCCCAATTCCTGAGGAAGGCTATTTAACATCACGCTACGACTTTAGGAGCAGAGCAAAAAAAGTCCAAAGGAACGCTAACCGAAAATGAAGTAATAGCGCGGGCGGGCGATGTAATGCGACGCGGTGGGTCGAGGGCCGAGGAAGTTTTATAAAAAAATGTGGCTGTTATTTTAGTATATTTATTGTAGGTACCTATATCTTACGATTTCCACGTGAACGAAGTCGCCGGCAGTACTTTAAAATATGTGTTACCGGCAAAACCCGATTTCAGGCAAAACTAGTTTGTCCTAAGCTAAGCGGGCATCCTGACCAAATAGGTTAGGTTAGATTAGAACTGTGTCAAACCGCGCGCGAGCGCGAGCGCGAGCGCGCCTCCAAAGGAATCTAATATATTGCTGCTTTAGTTAAATGGGATATAAATCTCCACATTATTAAAAATAAGGTTTTTAAAGGTAAGGTATGTTCAGCATTTGGTAAACTCAATGCTGAACATAAACAGTGTCCAGCCTGTCTGCTATATCAGCCGGATACTGTGGATGCTGCCGCGCAATCAACTAAATACAATACTTAATATTACATTATTATTAATTCAATATAAATATAAACGGCATTTGTAATACTTAAGTAAACCTATTCGATCTTTCTGCAGAATTGTGCATAATTACACTATGACGCAAGACATTTGAAACTTTTCATCACAGCTTTTCATTAAATTCTTTTGGTTTCTACGTCGTATTGCTTTCAAAGAATTTAGTTTACGCTGATTATTACAAAGATTATAATTTGAAATGGATAAAAGTGAACTGAAATTCATAAAAAGTCAAAAAGGCAAACCTGTCATATTATACATTGTGGATATAGATATAATTTTAATAATATATAATATGGAGAAAAAAACAGAACAACCAACGCAATAGAAGGATGGCACAGACGGATCAATACGAAGATACCAGCTAAACCAACATTGTTTTAACTCATCATCCTTTTAAAAGAAAGAATCTCTTGTACAAGATGTCAAAATACACCAAAACCAATTTCACTATCCCAAACAAAATCGCCGAAAAAAAATTATGCAGAAAGATGAACAAAATAAAGAAAATTATTAATGATTGCGTTAACAATTTAATTTCATTATAGGAGTACCCTTTAAACGCTTTGAGCTCAAATACGGAGAAGTAACGTTTTTGTTTTTGTTTTAACTATTATTGATGATTTGGTAAGTATCGAGAAGAAACTGTTTTTGTCTATTAAATTTTGTTTGTTACTGTACAAAATCTGGTATTTTGAGAATATGGTATTATACTCTGGAGGGGAAGATTTAATTCATTTAGTTCACAAAACATAATACACACTGGGTAGGTACGTACGTGTAAGTGCAATATTATGGAACACAGATTGTAGGACCACCAAATGAATTCTTGTCGATGTTTACATCTTTTTGAGGCTGACTGTCATTCAACATCACTCATAATTGTCTATATTGATTGGCACAATGGGTCGTACCGTATCAATCCCGAGTAGCACGCGGGGTTCTTAGTAAATCATAGGACACATTGATTCTATAAGCTTTCTAAGTAAGCTGTATAAGAGCTGTATAGCATGCTATACAGCTCTTATACAGCCGATTTGGGCACAAATTGTTCAGCTTCAAGTTCACAATGACTTCACAGTAGCAGTATATTAGCGTTACAATAGCAATATAAGGTATTACAGTGGTCTCTAAGCTGATCAACGGCACCTTTTGGGAGTCCGATTGATTGTTCATTCCTACAGACTACAGTGTCATAGCAGGGAACAAGTGACCTATTATACAGTTTCATTTAGTAATTAGTGCCCACAAGCGCACCCTTAACCTCTCGTCTGTCGGGGCGCGCAGCGTAAAAAAGGCGCCGTCTGTCGGAAAAATACCGCGCGTGCGCTTATTTTCAACTGGCGATGATCTAGCGCAGATCTAAGTTCCGACAGACAATGGGTACACAATTTGGTGCGAAGATCTACGTTCCGACAGACGAGAGGTTAAAACTACTGTTAGGCTACGTTTCCTCCAAATAATCTCTTAAGTTACACATTTTAAAATTAAATTATTCACATTTAAGTTTGACGTGTCTGTGAAATATTAACTGTGTTTTAATAAGCAGGGTATAAGGGACAGCCCTCCGCCAACTAATAGGGTGCATTCAGCTCCTTATTCTGAATCATATTCTCAAGAATTTTTTTTTTATCGTATTTTCAGTTACTATTCCTTTATTTTAATTTAAAATTACAATCTCTGTACGCAGCACTCCATTTATGTAAATAAAACAGCTAAAATAAAAATCAGCAATGGATGTTGAAATACTCGGCGGCCGAAGGCTCGCTGCGCTGCCGTTCGCTACGCGCGTTTTACCACGGTAACGATACAATGCGTGTCAGGTAATAAAACAAAACAGATTTATTGGATTCCCATAAAGTTTCTGAAATAATTTCATGTACCGGCCATCTTAGTATGGTATACTGAATTCACCGGATCAGTCTGCGGACGGCTGTCCCTTACGCCCTATATATAGCAAGTATTAGCTTTTGCCCGCGGCTGCGCCCGTGTGGATGTCGGAAATATCCCACGGGAACTTACTACCGGGATTAAAAGTAATCTATGTGTAAATCCAGGTAAACAATGTCTTCTCGCACTGCTTAAATTGTATCCGAGGAACGGCGCGTGGATTGATATATGATTGCTGGACGATAAAAAACGTGTGCGGTCAGGGGACGTCAGGAACGAAGTTTCTTTTCACATATGATTTAAAACAAAATCAAAATTTTTGCAGCCGCCATCTTGGATTCTCATTTTGACCTCACTATCGGCTTTAGCACCCTCGAAAACTATGAACACGACACCCATGACGGAAAATTTGAAAATATTCGCAACCGCCATCTTGGATTTACATTTTGACGTCATTATCGGCTTTAGCATCCTCAAAACTATGAGAACGACAACCAAGACGAAAAGTTTGTAAATTTTCGCAGCCGCCATCTTGGATTTTGATTTGGACCTCACTATCGGCTTTAGCACCCTCGAAAACTATGACTATAACTCTTAAAATTCCTTTGACGGGTAGTTATTGAAAAATTATGGTTATAATAACAATACAAAAGTATTGTTATTACAACCATAATTTTTCAATAACGAAATGGTAGCGATTTTAAACAGCTATGTGAGAAATATGAGTCCAAATAAATGCTGTGATCTGTAACGGGTCACATGTATGCCATTATAAAGACAATTTCAGTAAAAATATGGCATAAGCTCATATTCAGCCCTGGGCTGATATTCCAATCTTCAATAATTCACATGAATTCCATAGTTGTAGGTTTGTTGTAGGTGTCATCTAAAAGTTTTAGAGATTCAGAAATATTAAATATAGTTTTTTCAATGACTTGAAGCATGTTTTGCCACGGTAACGATACATTGCGTGTGAGGTAATAAAACAAATCAGGTTTATTGGATTCCCATAACGTTCCTCAAATAATTTAATGTATCGGTCATCTTAGTATGATATACTGAATTCACCCCATCAGTCTGCGGAGGGCTGTCCCTTACACCCTGTATATAAACACAAGCTGCTTTTTTATTGGCTAGGGAGCTGCCACGATAGTGTTGTACTCATCATTATGAACAACTTTTACTATGGGACCAAACCCGAGATTGCGAAAAAAAAAAGTTCTTCCCTACATTTATGCAAAATGTAGTGAACAGCCGATTTTTTTTCGCGAGAACCTCCTCCTTTTTTCGTCGGTAAAAAATGGTTGTACGAGTAACAAGTGAATAAATTAACAGTTGCGATAGTAAACAGGCTGATTAGAACGTTAAATAAAAGAATAACTAACTACTTACAGCAATCAACATGACAACTTTGCAAATTATGTTATCTCCCTCACCCCGCATACGAGCCCTATCGACCAATGAAAATGTGCCTTCATTAGTCATTACGGCGCCTGCGGGGAGTATCCGCATGCTGTATATCGAGCGAGTTATGGACTAACGAAAAGCAGCCATTACTGGTTAAGTTTAAGTTTCATGTAATTTACTAAGCCTATTGCCACAAGGAACAAATTCCTGATAGAAAATGATTATAGGTTACCCGCTTAATCAGTGATGTAATTATATGATTACTACCTAATAATAGGTACATAGTTTATCTATTTAAGTATCATCACTGGCTAAATGTTTGAAGAAGTATTCAACTTCCAACTCTCCATCTTCAGGCAAATCTGTGCAATGCACACCATTGTGCACTACTGTTTTCCCATATAAAGCTCTTATGCAATCTGGGTATAATTGGCGGCATAAATCCTGTAATGAGAAAATTTTTGTTAGTTTTTCTTTATGAAATATAATGTTAGGTATGTCGCTACCTATTCAGTAGGTACTTTCAATTAGACTCAAACTGTTGTTTTATTATAACGTCTTTAAATACCAATTAAATATAGCTGGGTTATGTGATGATTGAAAAATCAGCCCTAAGTAAGTAGTGAAAGATATAAATAAAATAATAATAAATCATTTTTACCGGATCTCGAGGACCGCACAATTTTCTGAATTCACAAACAACGTTCACACTAGGATCCTTGCATTTAACTTCCAATGCTATACATTTTCCTTCAGCCAGATGTATACTCATTGCCTGAAATATAACGGATTATTAATAGACAAATTATTCGATCGAATCTTTTACGTCACGCCAACTACAGGGTTCGTAATCGATGGAAAAAGAAAGATCAGCAACGTAATTGCATAACACACTATCAATCACAAACTGAATGATTTTGAAGCATATTGCTAATCCATTGCGTCATATGTAGGTACGAAAAACTTCTTTTGCTCAACTCAACAACGTTTTCTTCTGCTCAACAACGTAAATAACACAATGAATATTGTTGAACTATCAGAATGAAACAGATTCCTACTGTAAGTATGTTACGCAATTAAGGTGCAGGACGGACTGGACGGAGAGCCATTGTGTTTTATCATAGAGGCTTCATTATGATTGAAACTGCACACCCGTCGCGTCGTCATCGCAACACTCGCAAGAGTCGCAACCGGGCTAAACTAGCATTGTGTGCAGCCCCTGACGTTAACGACGCGGTGGCGGCGTTTTCCGTCCAACCGCGCTGGGCTATCATTGTGAACCCAACGTTAGAGTAGAAAATACACGTAACAAAGAAATATTAACCTCGTAGGAAGCCAGAATTCCGTCATAAACTTCATAGAACTCTTTAGCGTCAGTTATTTTCAAGGAGAACATAGCCATGGCAGATATGTAGAACTTGTCTGAAGTGGCAATATGTTCGATAATAGAGCCTAAGTTGCCGTCTATAATCGCATGCGGTTTGATCACACAACAAGTGCAGTTTTGGATTGTTGCTCTAAATGGTATTCGTGGCTTGCCATTATCGAACCCAAAAAATGCTTCCAATGTCTAATGAAAAAGAAAAAAATAATAAAGTTGTTGAAGACTGGCAGGACTTGAGAGTCAGAGACGTCACATGAAATAATCATTTTTAGCCGCCCAAGGACCCTCGGCCATGTCCACGTCGTGCATTCGCTCAGATGCCATTAACAGCTTTACTACCATACCTACGTTTAGAGACGAATGCTGCTTCCAACATGAAATATTAGTAGCCTCACGGACAAGTTTAATTGACAAGTAAAATTTTTATATATGCTGTCAGTCCAAAATATGATCGATTGGGAACATTTCAATTGTGTTGACATTAAAGTTAAATTAACGTTAGTAATAGATAAATGATAAGTGAAGAAGAGACGTTACTTGACATTAATACATTTTGAACTTGAATGCCGTACTCAGAGGAGTACGGCAGTAGGTTTTAAAGTGCGTCGCCTCTCACTCATACCTGTGTGGTTTTCTTTAATACTCGATATTAGGCAAAGGTACCTAAACCTACATCGATAGCTCCTTTCTTCGTGTTTACTCCATGCGCGATGTTTTTGAGCACATTTTCTCCGTATATTTTCCGGAGTGTCCCTGGAGCCGCTTCGGCCGGGTCTGCTGCACCCAAAACGCGCTTCCATTCTTGAACTGCGTTAGCAGCTACCAGTTCCAGGCCGATAATTTCACCACTAGTTATGTAGTCGATTATAATACTGCACAAATGAGTAGTACGTTTTATTCTCATGGGCTTATGCCTAACTTATAATAAGTACTTAGTTTATGAAACTGTTGCATAATGAGGCGTATTTTAAGTACACGAGAGTGTGTTTAAGAACCGAGCCGTAGGCGAGCATTACCTAGTTATATGCAGTTTCATACACTAGGTACTTTATCTACTCTCATACATTGGGATTGAACCTATTACATAAAAGAGCATAGCCTTTTTTGCACTTTCAATGCCATAAAGTCGTGATAGCATTTATCATAATGTATAATTTTCTCGACTTTGTTGGTAATTATGAGTTATTTCCGTCGCCGCATCTTAAATATCGGGCGGTGTCAAATTTTCTTCACATTCACTGATATCAGACATTTTTAAGTATAGGTAAATATTTTCCCACGAAATTCAGTACTTTTTTTTGTTTTTTTGGCTTGGTCATTACAACCAACCGTATGAATGGCGCCAAAACCCAACACATCCCCGCGCATGCGCTAAAGCGGGCGCTACCACAGGTAAGTAAAAAATTGGAATCAAAACTTTTTGTAATGCTATAAAAATGCGCCCCGCCTACGCGTTCCGGTAGAAAAAAAATGTTGATGGACTCTCCACACACACACTCCTCCTCCACTCCTCACACACTCCTTGGTGATATTAACTTCTTGGATTTGCCCTGTATCGTATTGGTAAAACAATTCTTTTTTAGCATTATTTTGTTAAAGAAAAAGCGTTTATGATTATATTTTTAAATTTCGGTATTGTGTTTATAAATATAAACTCGTTTTGAAGTTTATAATTCGAATTTTACGATATGAGAGTAGATAAAATGTAATAAAATATGTAATACGTTTCCGTGCGGCAATTTTAGCGTTGCGATACACCTGCCGAAATTGTGGCGTGCGTAAGTTTTCTATGAAAATTATGCGACGTAATTTCAGCCTGAGTGCCGTAGCTAATTAAAATGCATGGGTGGCGTAATCACGCTGAACTTTCCGTCGCGTAAAACCAGCAATTCAGCATTGTTAGAAAATATTATGCAGTTGTTTCCAACTAGCACGCGGAAGCCGCAAGCAAATCCAAACATTTCCAAACAAATATTGTATTTCTAAGGAGGCATAGTAGATCGAAATAGTGATAAAGGAAAAATGTAAAATCGATGAAAACATGGAGAACCAACACGCTATTTAAGATTTTAGTCATAATTTCCGCCATTTTTTGATACGTCGGTGGTATGAAGTTATTAAATTATGGTTAGTTACCTAGGTACTACTGTTTCGAGGCGCGTTGTAACCGCAACGTTATTACGTGTGGAAACATCTAACAGGGATTCACTTACGGGAGCTTGTTGCTTCCGCCCAAATGTCTGTAAAGGTCCATTGCAAATTCCTTCATAATTTTTCCGTTTTTCATACGAACAATGCGGAACCCCTTCTTCATAATAAATGATATTATTTTCCCGTGTTTAATTGGTGAAACAGGTTTAATCAAAGCAAAGGTACTGAAAACAAGTAAGTGGAGTTTTAGTAGGTAGTTTTAGTCGGTGAGTCCGACATTACCATGACCCAATCTTCCTCAAGATCACCTTAACAAGTGTTGGCACACCTACAAGCACGCCACAGTGGCGGCGTACGTAAAGCCCGCTATGCAGAATTGGCTGGAGATGGCACGGCGCTTTCAACTGCTCATTGCCATAGAATACGTTCTCCAGACTTGGGTACGCCGGGTAGTTCCTGTGCCAGACAGGCATGGCAACTGCCTAGATGCCACAGCTCAGTACATAGGCACTTACAGCCTCAGCTCGCCACGCCAGTACTATCGAGGAAACTTACATCTGACCAATTTGAAAACAAAATCCCGTGCACACGATAACCACATCTGTGAGCAAGCGTTACTATAACGGCCGAGCTCTGCAAGCAAGAATAGTCCCTACGGTGTATAGATGTTCGTTTCTCCCATGGTATGGACGCCAGCACATCAAGCTACCCGAAACTGTCAAATTTTCCCAATCAACCTTGAACCTAATGCTTTAGCAATAAAGTCGAAAATCTATTAAAGAAATTTGACAGATTGTAGTAGCTTGATGTGCTAGCGTCTGTACATAGGTACTGGAGTGTGCCCAGCTTGGACAGTGCAGCGTTCTGCGGAAATTGATGTACGTATGTATAGACGCCAAAGAGGCGGTGGAAATTAGAAAGGATGAAGGAAAACCCGTAAGAACCCTTTGCTTACCACTGAGCCCATTAAAGAATCCAAATTTTCATGTTACCTTTCAGTATGATTAAACAAAGTCCTCATGGTGGCTGGGGCGCAGTCTCTTATAAGAAGTAGTTTTGAAAATATATTGACAATATTGCCAATTTGTAGCATTTCCGGTTTAAGGTATGGCACATGTACTCGTCTAAGCAGATTTTTGCCTTTTTTTGTATTTATTACTTGACATGAATTATCGAATGGAAAATAATTAAGCACTAATTCCACAATAACGTCGGCTTTGTCGTCATACAAGTCGCACAAAAACGTATATTTATCAAAATAATCGTAAACCTGAAACAAGGTACACAGGTACGATTAACAGTAGGAATAGTACAGTAAGGCAATTGATCGAATCGAAAATGACACCCTAAGAAGCTAAATTACGTGGCAATTTAATACGCAGCGATCTTGGAGGTTGTTCGACTCTTATATCGATAACAGGTCACAACCGGTAATACGCTATATTCTATAACTTCTTGTGTAGTTATCCGTGCTGACAGCTGAGTGACTCGGATCCCGTCCCTCGGTCCTTTCCTTGAAAATCGACGTGAGATTGACTTTGTGTATTTAAAGCGAACGTCCACTGCTCCGCACCGGCCGGATTTGGTATTCTGTAATAATCTCACCAAGAACTCTTAGGTATGGCTGGGCCCACACGGCAATACGCCGCACCTTTTTTTTTACAATATTCGATTTTTAAACCGTATTAGCAGCGGGGGCTGTTCACACGATACATTTTTCTCCGTGTAAAATCGAATAACCGCAGTGATACCACATAGCCACAGCCACACACAAATCGAATACGTTAAAGTTCATTCGGTTTGCTTGACAAGTCTGGTGGGTATGCGATAAACGTATTTAGCTATGTACACACGGCTGCATGTCAAGCTATACGTTTCCAGTATAAGCTGATCTCTCATTGTAAGGAAATCCTATACAATGCGAGATCAGATTATACTGACAATTATAGCTTGATTATGTAGCCGTGTGTACGGTTTTTTTTTGCAGTACAAACGATGTGTGAAGGAGTCTATACTCAATGTATGCGCTACTAGTATTATTCGGTAACATTTAACCTAGCCTCTGCTAGCTGGCATTCTACCTGAAATAGATCGGCTTAACTATTGTCAAAACTTTATTTTAATGTGCCAAGTATGTAAGTCATTTCGCTCATTTATCCACATGGATCCTCTACTCGCCAGTTATGTTTAAGTCCCATGTAATAGAGGGGTGTGCTTATTACCATCTACCGGGCATGAATCCAGGCTCCGGTCTGATACTGAGGAATTCCAGAAGGATAAGCTCAATAACACTGCTTGACCTGGGAATCGAACCTAAGACCTCATGCTCAGCGGTAGCGCTGGCGACCATTAGACCAACGAGGCTTATTTTTATTGTTACTTCTATGGTATTATGTTACTTTTGGTCGTCTTAAGGCATTTCCTGAAGAAACTTCGGGTTTGAAATTAAATTCAAGATTCATGTTCGAGCTGAGGTCCAAGCCTCGGTCTGGAGAAGCTTGGCTATTTACGCTAGATTTATGTTTTTCAAATACGTAAATAAATCACACATTATTACCATTTTTATAAATATTTAAGGAGGGCGTCAGGTCAGCACAAAAACTATAGGTAAATAGATTCTACTAAACATAAAACATGTAAATATTTCTTAACACAAACTTAGGTATATCGCTATAAGCTTTATCGCAATTGAAATATGGAAATATGTTTACATTTTGACACTGACAGTAAAACAATTGAAAAAAAGCTCTCTCTCTGGTTTCTGTCATCTAGTAGGTTTTTATCAAGTAGGTTTTTATTTACAGTGAAAAGCCCAGAATCTCTCAAGGGGTCACTGTTCTCATTATTATGAACAACTTCTACTATAAAACAGTATGATTTATTAATGGCCGATTCCTATAACTTACGGACCGTTTAAGTAACGTAGTAACGTGGCTAAATTCCTGGGTATATTGATAGACAGTCAATTAACTTGGAAACCGCAGGCTGAAGAAGTTTGTAAAAGATTAAGCACGTCCGCATATGCTCTCTTCAATCTGTCCAAGAAAGTCAACGTTGATACTTTAATGGTTGCTTATCATGGTTTGGTGGCCTCTATTCTAAGGTTTGGTGTAGTGTTCTGGGGTAATTGTTCTGAAAGGGAGTCTATATTTAAAGCCCAAAAGCGGTGCATAAGATCCATTTTTAATCTCAAGGTTACAGATAGTTGCATTCCTTTTTTCAAGAAACACAAAATACTAACTTTTCCTTGTATATACATTCTCGAAGTAGCTATATTCGTTAAAACTAACAAGCATCTATTTCCTGCATTAAATGATACGAGAATGCGAACCACTGCCATGAGATCCAAATATCAGAATCTATTGTGTACTGGCAGATATAACACTGCTTTGCTTAAAAAAAACATTATTGGTATGGCACCTGTTATATTTAATAAATTGCCAAATTGTATTAAGGATAAACCCTTAATAACATTCAAGAAACTCCTGTCGTCGCTACTGACAGAGAAATGTTATTACTCTGTAACTGATTTTTTAAATGATATTTTGTAATAATATTTGTTTCACTTATCTCATATAATTATTATGTAAATAATTTTAGACTTAGTTTTTCCATAATCTCATTTTGAATTTAAGTACAGTTTCTATCTGTAAGTCAACCACTGTATTTTTGTATGCCAACAGGCAGAATGTACTGGGAATATACCTGAATGTAACACCATTATTGTAATACCTGCATTCTATACAAATAAAGAAATTATTATTATTATTATTTGTCTTCAGTTGATTTTCTCGGCTTAGCCGGGTAGAACTGATGGCACGGGCCTAAGCCAAGTGTTCATCAGTGGGGTTAAGTGTGGGAGTAATATTGGATACTGCTTGGTTCTCCGCAGTAGACTGTATGGTAACAGAAACTATATTTGAGGGGGAGTAATGGTGCAAGTTGTCCGACTCACACTGTAGGAATTTTCTTACTAGCCTGCATGTATTGAGAATCACTGCCTTCTGCAGCAGGTGGTAGGTGTTAGGTGGTAGGTTGAGGGACCTAAGGGACTGATGAAGCTGTTTGGGTATTACTCCTGTTGCAGATAGCACTATAGGGACTATTGTGACTCTTTGGAGATGCCAAAGTCGGGTTATTTCGTCTTATTATTATTATTATTAAGTATATTTACCAATAATGAAGCGAAGACCTCATAGACCTCATAGCTTTGCAATTTGCATAGTAAGTAGGTACTCCCGTATTGAAGTAGCTATCACAGGTAAAATTAGCTTACGAACCTATTTATACAATGTGGATCTGGACGTACGACATTAAATTAAAAAACGAGCACAGTACTAGTCCATCGAAACATTTTAAAACACAAAAATGAGTAGTTAATGGAAAATTAAAAAAATTGCAGTTTTCAAACAAAATAAATAGCAGAATCAACTGCATAAAAAGTAAACACGCTTTATCTACAAAAAGTCACTGACCAACGGTGCGGTACGGGGTGCGGGGCGCGGCGCGGTGGCAATGTTTATCTATTATTACGGACTCAGATCTACATCATGTTGAAAAATTAGAAAATGAAAAATAATTTCCTGCGGTTAAAGTATTCATTGGATTTGATTGATTTTTTGTATACGGGTAAACAACATGATTCTCTTTACTTAGTTTAAAGTAATGTCAATCGTCCTGTTCCACCTTGTATATGCCCAAATCTATACAAATACATAAAATTGAAGTGTCTGTTTGTAATGTCAAAATAACAACTTTTTACTAAATGCATATGAAAGTATAATCGTTTTTGTTATAAGGTTCTTATAACAAAAAAGCAATTTTTAGCATTTTTGTCTGTCTGTCTGTCTGTTTGTTTGTTCCGGCTAATCTCCGAAATGGCTGGACCGATTTTGACGGGACTTTCACTGGCAGATAGCTGCTGTTACGGCGGGTAACTTAAGCTACTTTTATTTTAGAAAAATAACTAGGGGTCCGCGCAAAAAATGAAAACCCACGAAATTATGAACAAAATGTCGGATTTGAAAAATTCTTTTTGCATTTGGTAGCACAATTCTCGAAGATAGTTATAGGCTATTTAACATCACGCTACAACCCTTCGGAGCCGAGCAAAAAGAAAAAAGTCTGAAAGAACACTAGGTGAAAACGAAGGAATAGCACGGATTACCAGATCACTCCATACAAAATTTTCAATACCTACTGATATAATAGCCTGCACCGCTAGATGCTGCGAACGAAAATGTACCTAACCTTACCAGCGTAAAGTGAGTTTTGCTTTGTCGCTGCGCGCCACCGCGTGGTTATTGTGAATTGCCTGAGCTGCTTCTTTCGATAAAGATGTCTGTTTGAAAACCTCCGACCACTCGGCAATCTCCGGCTGCTGCGTGAAACACCTGAGGGCGGCGGGCGGCGGCGAGAGGTACGGCAGGGTCGTCGGACGTCGGACCACTTCGCTACCGATCTCTGATGACGACACACGCGCGCACTCCATACGCTTACCAACATCGATTTTATACCTATTAGGATTACATTCATTTAAATTACAGTCCACTGCATTTCAGTTTAGTCCTCAGTTAGGTCCCTAACGATGTCAGTAGGTATTTGTGAAATAAATTAAAATGCTTACAAATGTTGTAGCATGTAAAAATATAATGCTTATTAATGTTGTTAACAATACTTATGAAAGATCGAGGAATATTTTTATGCTAGGTAACTATTTAGTATTCTGTGACCACACCCCGAAACAAGTGAGACACACATCGTACGCAACGTGTACTGACGTCACCATTCCGCATGGCCACGAATACGAAATGGAGGAAACTGAAAACACGATTGATTAATTTGTTCGTTTATTTACACAATTAGCGTAATATGTACCTAACTACTATGCTTCTACACTATGAAAAAACCTGCGCTGGCGCCATATTGTGACGTCATGCACGCTTTTAAATAAACAATAATCATATAAACATAACATTAACAAGATAATAACGATAATAAATATTATTGAAAATTAATTTGCACAAAATAGAGTTTTACTAAACGTAATTTTCAAATGACAGCTGACAAATGGAGGTAATTGACCTTTCTATTCTTATCTCCGACGCATAGTAGAAGTAATTACGTACCTACCAATAAAATACATAACTCGAAACATGCAAGTTTAAATAATTTACCTATATTTAAAAACGATAGTAAAACTGTATTAAATTAGCAGGTAAACTGAAAAAAGATAAGTTTTTATCTCTTCTCTTGCTGGATCTACATCCATCAACTGCACATACCTAATACATCAGAACCTGCCATATCATAAGAATTTGAAAATAAGTACGTCAGGTTGACCGAAATATAATTATGCGTATGTATGCGCCACGCAGCTGTCGGCAACCCACTGAGAAATGGGCTGCGTGCGGCCCGCGCGTAAGTACATGGACTGATTTATCTGGTAATCTGTGGTAATAGTGCGGGCGGGCGATGCAACGCGACAGGTCGGAGGACGAGGCAGTTTTATTAAAATGTGGCCGTTATTTTAGTATATTGTGTATTTTACGATTTCCACGCGAACGAAGTCGCAGGGCACAGCTAGTTGGCAATAAAAATGCTACAATTGGTAAGCAAAACGATTCGTTTTTAACCGACTTCAAAAAAAAGGAGGAGGTTCTCAGTTCGTATATTTTTCTATGTACGTTCCCGATTACTCGAAGATGGCTGGACCGATTTGAAAAATTATTTTATGTTTGAATTCTTTTTTGTTTTTTTTTTGTTTTTTGTTTGTTTTTTTTTGTTTCCAAGGTAGTCCCATTGTCATCAGGTCAGGATCTGATGATGGAATCCTGGAGAAATCGAGGGAACTCTTCAAATATTATTATAGGCACACCTATAGCGAATTGGGTATTTTTTACAGTAACTCGTGCATTTGCTCTCGGAAAACACCATTTGGTGAAATGGAACTGATGATGGAAGACCACAGATGGCCACCGGAACTACTCAATAATAAGTATTTCACGGGTTACGATTCGATTACTTTAATATGGTTCATAAGAGTAACAGGAGAACTCCTCAACCATTAACTTTTCCCGATGCAGGGACATCGGGAAAAGCAATATTTTGTAAAATGTGATGAGTAGTTTACATTAGGCTATTGTAACTTAGATAAATTAAGTACACACCGACCCACTAAAAAGTGAAAACTTTTTTACAAATAAAAAACAAGCGACTTCCAAAAAAACATTACAAAGTGAAAAATAATCTGAATTTCGGAAGTCGCAGGCCAAAAATTAAAATACAGATCCAAAGACACCGACTTCCCGACTTCTTTGCCTTTATATTGAGGTAGAGTTCTTTTTTTAACCGACGAAAAAAAAAACGGAGGATGTTCTCAAGTCGAGGCGTACATTTTTTTTAATATACCTATGACTACGCATAATTTTATACAGAATAGTCCGATTTGAACGATTCTTGTTTATTCGGGAGAGTCCTCGAATGGTCCTTGAAGTTGGTCCAATGTAAAATTTATTAACTTTGCTTATTTGGTTTTTGAGTTAGCTTCATTGTCACGTATGTTTCCCTGTGGATGATGTTCTAAGTTATTAAATTTCCTGTCACTGTAATTAACATACCAGGTAGTGGTATTCGAATTTGTGTGGGGTAGGTACATAGAACAACTAAAAAGTGAAAAATATTTTCGTATTTTCGTTTTTTGCCACCGACTTCCGAAATCGAATTTTTACTTTGTAGTGTTTTTTGTTGGAAGTCTGTTTTATTTTTTGTAAAAAAGTTTTTGTCAACATTTCCCTTCTTCGCCTAATATACCAACATAAAACAGCACAAGCTGCCAAGGCTAGCATTGACCGAGACCAAAATAGAATTTCACAATATCTACTAAGATAAAATAATTGTGCAACTCCTCGTCCTCATCGTGTTCCTCTTTGCTGAGGGTCGTAATACTTACTTACTAGATTTTTTCGTAAACATTTAGGCAGAGTTTTTATGAACACATTCTTCGTAGATCGACGCCTAAACAACTGGCACCCTTAACAAGCAAGTTAGGCAGCCAAGACCAACAAGACCGAGACCAAAAAAATATTCAAAGTCAGGGTGATTTTATTTATTTATTCACAAAATCCACAGCTCTTTAACAATTTCACTTTAAATAAATAATAATAATAATAATAATAAGGCACACCCACCATCTCCGGACTTCTCTTCTGCTTGTAGCCCGTGCAGTCCATCCGTTACCTAACTGGAAATCTCCAGATCCGGACGGACTGTACAATTTCTGGATTAAATGGCTACAAAGGTCACACGCCTGCTTAACCTCGCAATTCGGGTCATCTTTAGAGACTGGGTCGCTACCACCGTTCTTTACGACACGAGTTACCCACCTACTCCATAAATCGGGTAGTACTGCGGAACTTAAAAACTAAAGACCAATTACATGTTTACCGACGGTCTATAAACTTCTTACATCCATTCTTAGAGCAAAAATTGCACACCATGTTGATAGTAACTTAATTATGTCTGTGTCTCAGAATGGCTGTAAGAACTGGTCCCGCGGTACTAAGGAGCTGCTCCTTATAGACATGACCATGACGTAGATTCCGGAAGGATCTGTCGATATGTTGGATAGATTATAAGAAGGCCTATGACTCGGTGCCACATACATAGCTCATTGAGGTGCTGGAGTTGTACAAAATAGACGCAACTCTACGCACCTTCTTGATGTCATGTATGGGACAGTGGATGACGGTCCTGTTCTATCCAGGATGTCGACAGATCCGGGGGATCAATGAACCGATCAGGATTGAGCGCGGAATATTTCAGGGCGATAGTTTGAGTCCGCTTTGGTTTTGCTTAGCCTTGAATCCTCTAAGCACACTGCTGGAGGAATGAGGTGTAGGCTATCGGTTGAGAAGAGATGGTCAGGGGCGAGAACTGGCGCAAGCCTGCTGTAGTGCTTGACATTAACGATCGCAGGGAGGTATGGCAGAGTAAGGAGCTTCACGGACGTTTTTTCCGGGTCCTATATGGACCCGATGTAGATTTGCTAGCGTCCGTAGCCTGACTGCGTTTTGGTGGCCTCTTTGGGGAAACCGAAGGTTTTGTCTGTGCAATTATGGACGAAGTTATCATGACGAACAATTACCGGAGATTTATTGTGAAGGACGGCATGGTTGACATCTGTCGGGCATGCCACCGTCCGGGAGAATCAATCCGACACATAATCTCCGGGTGTTCTTGTCTAGCTAATGAAGAGTATTTGCGTAAACATAACCTTGTAGCCAGGATTATCCATCAACAATTTGCTCTGAAATACAGTCTTGTGGAATCGGAAGTGCCGTATTACAGGTAAGTGCCCGACCGAGTTCTCGAAAATGGAAATATCACATTGTACTGGGATCGATCCATCATCACTAACAGGACTATTGTTGCCAATAAGCCTGATATAGTGGTGGTGGATCGATAGAGCGGCGCGCAATGATTATTGACATAACGGTCCCGCATGACGAGAACTTTCGTAAGCTTTCCAAAGGTCCGGGACCCTAGGGTCCCGAGGTATATAAACATATAAATATAATAATAATTTTAGGTACTATTCAGGTGTGCTAAACATTGCGTAAGAAATTGTTTACTAAGAAGTTCAAAAGAGATGACGGGATCCCCGTCATCTCGACACGAACAATCTGTCACGCATGCTTCCTAAAACTCTGTAGATAAGTAACTATCATAAAACATGATGGAAATGTTGCAGCTTCGAGAGTCTGTTTCTTATTCCACAGTACCTACGTCTGCTCGGAGCGTTCACAGAGGCGCTTTCGTCGCGCGAATTTGTCTGCCTGAAGCTTCCCGTTGATGACAGACAGTGCGCACATGGCCTGCGCGTCATAAAATGTAATAATTTACAACCATATTTCATGCGCACACGGCTTTAGTTCGAATTTCGAACTGCTTTCATGTAGGTATTGTTGGATTACGTTGCATTCTTAAAGCTCATTTGGTGTTTGATGTAATCTTAATTTTGTTTTTTATTTGTTGTTGTAAATTCCATCATTTGAGGATTAATTTACATACCATTGGGACAACGGTAGGCAATCTTTGTACGTGTAAAAATAAATAGTTACCTATATCAATATACATTAACAAGACGCTGGTTTAAGAAACTATTAACAAAATTAGGGCACTCCGACAGTTATGAACCGCTTTCATGTAACTATACAAGGTGTAACTTAAATAACGCACAAACTCTTAAGGGGTCATTGTACTCATCACTATGACAACTTTTACTATGGGACCAAACGTGAAATCGTGAAAAAAAATCAGATGCTCCCTACATTTTGGCGAGTCATGTGAACATAAATGTAGGGAACAGCTGATATTTTTTCGCGATTTCAGGTTTGGTCCCATAGTAAAAGTTGTTCATAATGATGTGTACAATGACCCCATAAGAGGTTGTGCGTTATTTATGTTACATCTTGTATATTCTATTTTTGATAAAACTACATATCAGTGGATTTGCAATTTTGAAACCTGTCACTCGTGTATTCATAATATTTTTATTTTTTTAGGGCTGATTTTTCAAACGTCAGATAACTTTTACCTGACGAGTAAATATGGCGGCTTGGCACATTTTCTATACAAAAGCTGTCAAAACGTCAAACATATTCCCCAAATAAAAGTTATCTGACGATTGAAAAATCAGCCCTTAAAGTTATTTTTTTTAAAGTTCATTGTTAAGTGATTTTGTTGTTTTAGTTTTAAGTTAATACATTACGACACAATGAAAAAATTGTTAACGTAATAAATAAATAATAATACTAAGAACTGTGACACCAATAAGAATTGATGACGTTCTTTGAAAAGGTTAAGTTGCGTAGTACTCGCAACCGGCGTACGTGTATGACCAGGGAGTCTACTCCCTAAGCACGAAGTCCGTAGTTTCAGCCGAAGTTACGGGCGTTACCTACTCCGTATCACTTACGGACATAAGATTAGTTCGGTTCCCGAACTAAGAATAAATGACAATATGGTTTTACAGTTGTCCCTACGCCCGATGTGTTATGGCCTGTCCGAAAATTTGAATTTTACACTTGTTTTGACGTATTAACTACTTTCGGACGGGCCCGTATCTTCGCTGACGGACTTAGGAAGTAGACCCCCTGATGCATGAACGTAAACGAGGCAAAAGGAGTAGGTATATAAAGATTGTAGCAGAGTTACCGTGGCCCCGGCACAGGCAACTGAAGGAACACGGGTGGGTTTTAGTCAGTAAAAGTCTGACACCCGCTCCGCCAAGAGCGGGAGAAAACATTTGATGATTTCCCATCCAAAAAAAAAGGGTGGCGTTCTGTAGTTTCTGCAAACCATGCCATGCCTACATGGAACAAAGGCGTGAGTTTATGTATGTGTATGTATGTAATTAATAATAAATAGTAGCCGGCACGAGTCGTGAGCACAAACTCTACTCTTAAACCTAACGAATCTTGTTTCCTATTACGGCAGGTTGCACACGGGCGGGAGCAATGAAATCAATATATGATCAAGCATATTTATATAAAGACTAGCTTCCGCCCGCGACTTCGTCCGCGTGAAATTTCTTGTTCCCCCGACCCACCCCGTCGCATCGCCTGCCCGCACTGTTACTTCGTTTTCGCTTAGCACTCGTTCTTACTTTTTTTTGTTATTGTTCGGTTTCTAAGGGTCCTAGCATAATGTTACAACTTCTAGTTAAAACAGTTTATCTATATAAATAAAAGGAGAAACTGACTGACTGACTGACATATCAACGCACAGCCGAAACTTCTGGGTTTAGGATCATGAAATTTTGCACACGGCTTCCTTTTATAATGTAGGGAAGCACTAAGAAGGGGTTTTTGGAAATTCCACCTTTAAGAGGGTGAAAAGGGGATATTTGCTTTGTATGAAAAATCTTATTCCTTGAGTTAATTCACTTGAAACTTGGCACGAATACTTATCTAAGTAAACTATAAAATTTTTCGTTTTTAGTTTTTCTAAACTACCCCCTAAAAAGGGATTGGGGGTGTCAAAGTTTGTATGAAAAAAAATTACGCTAGGTCCGATTAACTCGAAACTCAGTATTTATTCTTAAGACTGAAAATAAAGAATAACGTGTACCTACCAAGGTTTTTCGGTAATCGAACCCTAACGGGGTGAAAAGGGGTAGTAAATTTTACAGCGGAGGACTTTACTGCGTGGCTGGATTAACTCGAAAATTGGTAAAAATAACCTATAAGTCAAATAATGGAAACATCACAAAAAAATTTTCAAAAATTAACATCTTTGGGGGTGAAAAGGAGGGATACAGTTTGTATGTAAAATCTTATACCTTGAGATAATAAATTTGAAACTTGGCACGATTACTTATCTAAGTAGTTTGTCATGTTTTGTTTTTCTAAACTACCCCCCAAAGGGGTATTAACGGGAACCAAAGTTTTTATGGAAGAATTTTAACGCACGGTCCGATTAACTCAATACTCGGTATTTATACTTAAGACCAAAAATAAGCAATAACGTGTATCAGGGTTTCAAAAAACCTACCCCTTACGGGGTGAAAAGGGGTAGTCAATTTTACAGAGGGGAGGATTTTACTGCGAGGCTTGATTAACTCGAAAATTAGTATAAATAACCTATAAGTAAAATCATGGATACGTCACAAAAGATTTTCTCGTACGACTTTCTCGATGTATCTTTCGCAGCTTTCACGAGATTCTCGTCATGAGGAACAGCGATATCAACAATCATTTCACGGCGCTTTCGTCGACCTATCACCACAATATCAGGCTTATTGGCTACAATAGTCCTGTCAGTGATGACAGATCGATCCCAGTAAAATGTGGCGCGACCATTCTCGAGAATTGAGTCGGGCACATACCTGTAGTATGGTACTTCGGACTCCAGAAGGTTGTACTGCAAGACAAGTTGCTGGTGGATAATCCTACGTTCGTCGCATGCCAGTTTGATGAAAAGTTTTTCTACGAAAAATTGAAGGCGATAAGCAAATGTTGATTATTGTAAAAGCGAATCTGACATCAACAACCTTCGCCTGGCAGTGACTAGCGATTAGCCACTAGATTGTGTCTGTGCACCTATTTATTATTATACTCTTTGCTCATCCATCAGGGCCAGATATTTCTTTCTGTCTTCAATTGTTTTGCTGTCAGTGTCAAAAGGGAAAAATATAGTCATTGTAAAGTGTTGTGTTGTAAAGGTTGAGTTTGACCACCTTGGTACTACATATTAATAATTAATAATAATAATACACTTAATTTACACTATAGATAGCTATTTTATAAGCCACATACTTAAGCTTGTAATATATTAATCGTATTAAGAAATCATTACCTACGTTAAGTAGAAAATCTACTTCTATTTTTTGTGCTGACCTCAAACTGACGCCCTCACTTGAAATAAAAAAAATGGTAACATATTTCACTTGATTTACTTATTTAGAAAACATCAACACCTAAAAAGCAAAGCCTGTGCCTACCTACTCGAGAATGAAGTTGAACATCTATTTTTTAAACCGATCGGAGAGTTGTGTTATATTTTGAAATCGAGATCACATCACATTGGGCAACGCATGTAACATTAGAACATCGTATAGGCTGGGTCCCTGGGTAGGTCTAGGTATATACCTACCTGAGGCCTCGGCAGGCACCTTTTATTCAGTTTTTACAATCGAGAAATGGTTCCGTAGCACACAAAGAGTCATAGACGCGATTAATACAAAATATAATTAAACTTATTATATATTTACTTTGTTTCAGGTGTACGATTACTTTGATAAATACACATTTTTGTGCGAACTTTACGACAAACAAGCCGACGATTTTGTGGAATTGGTGCTTAATTATTTTCCATTCGACAATTCATGTCAAGTAATAAATACAAAAAAAGGCAAAAACCTGCTTAGACGAATACATGTGCCATACCTTAAACCGGAAATGCTACAAATTGGCAATATTGTCAATATATTTTCAAAACTACTTCTTATAAGAGACTGCGCCCCAGCCACCATGAGGACTTTGTTTCGTCATACTGAAAGGTAACATGAAAATTTGGATTATTTAATGGGCTCAGTGGTAAGCAAAGGGTTCCTACGGGTTTTCCTTCATCCTTTCTAATTTCCACCGCCTCTTTGGGGTTTAGGTACAGTTACGAGCAATAATATGTATACACTTCAAAAGAAATTCAAAAGCAATAAAAAAAAAAAATATAATCAATACAGTAGAAGAAAATCAGTTTTAAAAGTAGCTAAGTGTATATAAGTTAGTGCTCGTGACTGTACGTACGTCATCTTCCGCAGACCGCTGCACTGTCCAAGCTGGACACTCTCCCGTACCTATGTACTGCGCTGTGTTGTCGAGGCGGTTGCCATGGCTATCATATCGATACCAGAAGTATCGTTTAAAGCACCACACACATTTTGGCGAAAATGAGTTATTACGACCCATGCTTATTGGGAAAAGTTGTTCAGTTTTATGAGTACATAAACCCCTTAAAATATTTGCGCTTACTAAAATTTAATCTATCTAAAAGGTTAAATTTTAGTAAATCGCAAATATTTTAAGAGGTTTATCTACTCATAAAACTGAACAACTTTTCCCAATAAGCATGGGTCGTAATACGATTTTTGTTTTTCGACTGTCCATTATAAATTGTAAGTACTCCCAGCTGACTGGTTAAGTATAGGGATAGAAATATTTTTCATATTTTGCCCATGTTTATTGGGAAAAGTTTAGTTTTTTGGAAGTCAGTTGTTTTTTTTTTTTTTTTTTGAATAAGTTTTTACTTTTCACTTTTTAGTGGATCGGTTTGTAATTTAGCTAAGTAATAATAGCCTAATGACAATTGTTCATCACCTTTTACAAAACATTGCTTTTCTGACGCAGGGACGTTAATTATTGAGGATTTCTCCTAGTACTTCACCATCAGCTCCACTTCACCATATGCATTGTGACGAGCTTATATTGCTTAGCAATCATTTTAAAGTAATCGAATCGCAACTCGAGAAATACTTATTATTGAGTTGTTCCCGCGGCCATCTTATCATCTGTGGTCTTCGTTATCAGTTCCACTTCACCAATTGGTGCTTTCGGAGAGCAAATGCACGAGTTACTATAAAAAATACCCAAATCGCTATAGGTGTGCCTGTAATATTTGAAGAGTTCCCTAGATTTCTCCAGGACACCATAATTAGATCCTGACCTCATGACAATGGGACCATCTGGAAAGTATACCCTTCCAAACAAAAAAAGAATTTTCCAAATCGGTCCCGCCGTCTTTGAGTAATCTGGGAACACACATAAAAAAAAGATTCTGATGAACTAAGAACATCCTCCTTTTTTGAAGTTGGTTAAAAATTATTTATAGCCAGAGTGCATCTCATGACAATTCCAATCAGCCCAAACACGACTAGGATACATTGTTTTATTACGGAGTTCCAGTGCCTACCTTCCGGCTTCATCATCAGATCAGTTCAATGGTACCATTTTCATCAGAATCATTTATTTAAATTTGCTTCGTCATAGTCGCTTAACTTTCTTAATCGAGATATCTTATCGCCACGCGTGAAATACTTGTCATTGAGGATCAGTTCCCGTGGCCATCTGCGGTCTTCTTCTTCAGTTCCACTTCACTAAATGATACTTTCTAAATGCAAATGCTTGACTTGTTGATGAAAATACCAAAATCGCTATGTGTTTGCCTATAATATTTGAGGAGTTCCCTCAATTCCTCATAAATTCTCTCATCAGAACTAGGTTTTGATTAAAATGGGACCAATTTGGAAGTATGTCCTTTCTAATATAGAAAGATATTTCCAAATCGGTTTATAAATGACGGAGTACTGAGGTAACAAACATAAAAAACCGAATTGATAACCTCCTCCTTTTTTTGAAGTCGGTTAAAAAATAAAATCGTTTTTGGTCTCCTGAAGAAACGTGGTTTGTGTCTTACATTAATTGATACTTCTGGTATCGATATGTGGCACAGGAACTTTCCGGTGTGCCCAATTGGCAGTTGAGACGTTGAGAGCGCCGTGCCATCTCCAGCTATGAAGAACCAGCCAGTTCTTCATAGTGGGCTTTACGTACTGCTGCCACTGTGGCGTGCTTGGTGTGTCAAGGCCAACACTTGTTATGTGATCCAGAGGAGGATCCTATGAGTCTTGGTAATGTTGGAGGCACCGAATGAAACAATTAAAACTCCACTTGTTTTCAGTACCTTTGCTATGATTAAACCTGTTCCTCCAAGTCAACACGGAAAAATAATATCATTTATAATGAAGAGGGGGTTCCGCATTGTTCGTATGAAAAACGCAAAAATAAAGAAAGAATTTGCAATGGATCTGTACGGACATTTGACCGGAAGCAACATGGTCCCGTAAGTGAATCTCTATATTAGGTGTTGCCACACGTAACAACGGTTGTTACATCACATCACATTTTAAAGGAAGCGGTCCGTAGTAACCATAATAAATAACGTCACACCACCGACATACCATAAATGAAGAAAATTATGCCCGAAAACTTCTATAGCGCTTGGTTCTTCATGTTTCCATCGATATTAAATTTTTCGATTATCACATAACCATTTCGAGCTAAGTAGATACTATGCCTCCTTAGAAGTACAACACTTGTTTGAACATATTTTATATTACTTATCATCCATATTTGTAGGTTTCTAGTTTTTCATCAATCATTTATTTCGGAAAACATCCATATCGTGTTAGTATTAGAACTTAGGTACCAAACTATGTTAATAAGTAGCATGAAAATAAAAAAATAAAATCAAGATTACAATCAAAATCCAAAATTAAAATCAATATCAACATTTAAAAAAAATCAAAATCACAAAATTAAAATTAAAATCAATTGCAAAATAATAATTACAATAAAAAAAAAAAAAAATGAAAAAATAATAATAATAATAAATAATACCAAAATTACAATAAAAAAAAAAATAATAATAATAATAAAAAATTAAATTAGAAATAAAACCAAAATTAAATTCAGTTGAGACCAATCAAAATTAAACAAAATTAAATTAACATGAAATTAAAATTAAATCAAACTCAAATTAAAATTAAATCAAACTCAAATTAAAATTAAATCAAAATATTTTTTTTTTTTTTTTTTAATAACAATGTGTTAGTAGTGAGCGCCCAAAACAATGCGCATCCATTTATTTTGGATAGGGCAATCCGCACGCGATACAATCATCCGCAGGATGCCGTTGCTACTGCCTCGCACACGCTGTGACAAGGAAGCTACCCTTTTGCGCACAATCGCATGGAAGCCGTCCGTTCGCGCCTCCGCAAACATACCAGACGCACTACAATAGCGAGGCAACCGCATCAGCATCCTGAAAATGTTGTTATATTGGACACGCAGAGCATTAGCAGCCCGATGAGTGTAATTTATCCACAAACTGCTCGAGTAAAAGGATTGACAATATGCCTTAAAAAGAGTTATCTTTACTTCCCTCGAGCAGCGAGCAAACCTACGCGCAACCATGTTCCCCCTGACTGCCAATGCTCTGCGCTCCCTCTCAATGTCAGCATCATCCTGCAAATCGTCTGTCACAACGTGCCCCAAATACCTGAACCTGCTCACCACTGCTAGAACTGCACCATTAAGCATAATAGGCGGAACATGGAGAGGAGCACGTTTTCCACTCTTAAAAACCAGAAAACCAGAACAGTTTTTGCCCGCGGCTTCAACCACGTGGTAGTTTGGAAAACATTAGGTACATATAAAATATTTTGAAGCACTGAAGCTAAAATTATGTCGCATAATTATCATTGAAAACATAAGCACGCGGAATTTCCATCGCGCAATTTTTTGCAGGTCTGTCGCTACCATAGAAATATAAACGTAAAGGAACATAATAATATTACATTTCATATATATCACCCCTTGCTTACCCCCCTTGCCTTGCCGTGTTTGCCTTAGGTACTAGCGCCCTGCACCTGCTTCACACGGTTTTTACAACTTAACAAAACATGGAGTGGAAATTTCTTTACTGTATGAAAGTTTATATGTATTAATGTATATCACATCATTATAAACCTTCTGTAATAAATTCCCTAAATAATGGTGGAAATCGCATCAAAATCTGTTGCGCAGTTTAGAAGAACGACGCGGTCAAACAGACACGAAAGGCGACTTATTTATTAATATGTATCCTATATCCATGAGAATAAAACTTACTTCTTTGTGCAGTATTATAATCGACTACGTAATTAGTGGTGAAGTTATCGGCCTGGAACTGGTAGCTCCTGACGCAGTTAAAGAATGGAGGCGCGCTATGGGTGCAACAGACCCGGCTGACGCGGCTCCAGGGACCCTCCGGAAACTATACGGAGAAAATACACTTAAAAACATCGCGCATGGAGTAAACTCGAGGAGAGAAGCTATTGATGTAGGTAGAGTACCTAGACCTTATATGGCACAGCGCGTTTCAGGACTACACTATAAAGCCGAACTGTTTCATAAACTCGATGTGCCTTATTGACGGTTCCGTACTGTAGGTATGTACCTAAGGGCCCGGCCTCATCTCACCGCGACCGCGACGTCGAGTTGTGGACGTCCGACGTGATGTCGCGTCGTTGACCGTCACGCCCGACGTCGTGATAATTACCAATGCAATGTGCGAAACGTTGCTCCAGAACCTAATGAAGTTTCAGTTTCTATCTAGATATGGCCTACATGAGACGAAAAACCAATAAAATATGTATTTATTTATATATATATACTTTATTGTAGACCAGAAAATACGTAGAAAACAATAAATTTAACACTACAACACATAGAACGGGTGGCCATATCGCTTTCTTCGACCTCTTCCAGGCAAACTTGTAGGTAAATTTTATAACCAATAATATATTCTAATAATTAACGGTGTAAGGGACACCCAGCGAAGAAATTCGTCGGTTATTAAAAAAAAAAAACTATTACAAACATTCTGACACATTTTTTATAACTGACCAAAAATTTCTGCGCTTGGGGGTCTAGAATCTGTACTGAATTCATGATTTTAACAGTTTGCGCGTCACTAAGGACAGCCAAAAACTAAGTACTATCCTTAAAGTACTTAAGTTTTTTGGGTGATATTACCGTTAATAAATAAGACTATTAACATTTATTATTTAATGAATAATTATTCCTAGACTCGTATCTACGTTTTTACATCATGACATAAACATGTCAGCTCTCTAAACTGACTCGTATTATTTTCTAATCATCATAATACGAATTATCGTTAGTCTCATTTTATGGCATCAACTTATAAATTAGCTATTGCCCGTGACTTCGTCTGCAATCCAGGATTATAAGTAACCAATATCCTTCTCCAGGTCATGGTCTACCCATGTGCCAAATTACATCTAAATCCGTTTAGCCGTTTTTAGAGTGAAAGCGTAACAAACAAATAAACTCACTTTTGCATTTATAGTATTAAAAGTTAGGGTTCATTAAGGTTGCATGGTTAAAACCGCTGGGTAAAGAAATGGGACAGAGACAAAGCTTCATACAACCTAGTTATGATGGTACTAGTGAACAGTAAGCGGTCATAAGTGCAGTAGCACGCTAAGGATTGTATTTCTGTGAACACGCCGTACAGGCTGTACCTACATCTGTGTGTTTAAATGATGTACATGCGAGTATCTACAGAACGCACACCTCAAAATTCACACGCTGGCGGCGTCAAACGAAACACAAAACATACCGTCGCTTTTTCTCACACGCAAAGTTAATTACGTATGACCTTGGTCGGTTCATACAATTGCTAAAATTCACATCCTCATATCAAGTTCCGACACCTGGTAGCGTTACCGTATTGGATTACGAATCACGTAGGTCGGGGTTCCCAATATCGAAATGAGTCTTTTATTTTTCTTTTCAACAATAATCTTCGTTCTGTTCTTTTATTATTCGATAAATTAATAAACGAGAATAATAATGCAATAATTATTTTTTTTTTTTTTATATTTCTCGGGACCCTAGGGTCCCGGACCTTTGGAAGGCAAGGCATATGAGGGGCCGAAGCCTACTGAGGCCCGTTAGACGCTTTCAATGGAAACGAGGCACCAACCGACGATTATCCCTGTGCGTACTATGCAAGTGCACCCAAGGACAACCCCCGGTTGGTGTAGGACTATTGCAGGATATGGAGACCAAAAAAAAAAATATTGGGCTATGGGTTTGGCTGGCTATTATTTTTATTATTATGTTGTTAGTGAAATGAAATACGGGGTTAAAAAAATATTTATTAATTGATAACAAAACTTCTAGTTACGACAGTTTGTCTAAATAAATAAAAGGAGAAACTGACTGACTGACTGACATGTCAACACACAGCCTAAACTACTGGGACTAGGAACTTGAAATTTTGCACACGGCTTCCTTTTATAATGTAAGGGAGTACTAAGAAGGGGTTTTCGGAAATTCGACCTTTAAAGCGGTGAAAAGGGGGGATTTTGTTTGTATGAAAAATCTTATTCTTTGAGTCAATAAACTCGAAACTTGGCACGAATACCTAAGTAAATTATGAACTCAGTATTTTTTTTGTTTTTCTAAACTACCCCCAAAAGGGGGATTAGGGGGTGTCAGTTTGTATGGAATAATTTTAACGCGCAGTCCGATTAACTCGAAACTAAGTATTTATACTTAAGACCAAAAAATAAAGAATACCGTGTATCAGGGCTTTTCAAATCTACTCCTGACGGGGTGAAAAGGGGTAGTCAATTTTACAGGGGAGGATTTTACTGCGTGGCTTTGATTATCTCGAAAATTGGTATAAATTAATGTAAAATAAAATAATTTAATTAAATTAAAATTGATGTTACGTTGGTATAAATAATCTTGTCAAGTTGTCTCTTGAGTGAAGTTCTGGAAATATCCTAAACGATTTTTTATCGTTTAGGATATTGGTGTGTGGGGGTGAAAAGTGGGGATACAGTTTATATGAAAAATATTATTCATTTGGTTAAAAAAACTTGAAACTTGGCACAAATATTTGCTTAAGTAGGCAATAAAGTTTCACACTATTAATTTTTAAAAACTACCGCTCAAAGGGGAGTTTAGTGGTGTTCAATAAATAAATAAAATAAAATAACCTTTATTTCGGACAAGTAACATCCATAGTGGATTAGTAAGCAGAAATCTTATGACTATGTTAGTAAAGCTTAATATTATTATTTTGCGACAAGATTATTTTGAGAGATACATCTCTTAATAAAGTTTGTATGGAATAATTTTAACGCCCGGTCCAATTAACTCAAAACTCAGTATCAATACTTTTGACAGAAAATAAATAATAATAATGTAGTGGGTTTTTTTTTAAACCGACCCCTGACGGAATGAAAAGGGGTAATTAGATTTTTAAGGAGAGAATTTTACTGCGTGGCCTGACTAACTCAAAAATTGGTATAAAAAATCTTTGATCACGGAAAGTGGCGTGCACAAAGTTTTAAGACTAGCTAGAATAACTTTTAAAATGTTCCACCGACATCCCAACATAGTTGGGAAAAGCCTTGAACTCAAAAATTTGTTTAAATATCAATTTATGGAAAAATTGGAAACGATTTAGAGCAGTGGTGGTCCAGTGGTATCAGCCCCGACTTACGAGTTAAAGGTTGTGGGTTCGAACTCAAGCAGGCGCTTTACTTTGAGTAATTTATTTCAACACCACTGCTCTCAAAACGGTGAAGGAAAACATCGTGAGGAAACCGGCATGTCCCAGAACCAAAAGTTCGAAAACATGTGACGTCTACCAACCCGCAATGGGCCCGCGTGGTGGATTTACGGCCCACTCCCTCTCACAGAGAGGAGGCCTGTGTCCCAACAGTAGGAACATTATAGGCTGGTTATGATATTATGTTATCCCGAAACGATTTTTAAAATTACACCCCTGTGGGGATGAAAAGAGGGGATGATACACTTTATACGAACAATCTTATTTCTTTGGTATACACTTGAAACTTGGCAATATTTGCCTCAGAAAATAATAAAGGCTATCGCTTTTAGTTTTTTAAAACCACCCCTCACGGAGGATTCAAAACTCGGTACTAATATTTAAAGCCAAAAATAAAAACCTACGTTTCAGGGTTCTTCAAAAATTTTACCACTTGCTTCAATTAACTCGAAAATGGGTATAAATAGTTTTAAGTCATACAATGGAATGGTACCAAACGCTTAAAAAAAAACAAGCTCTAGGTGTCGTGACGAAAAAGGAGGACACAGTTTATTCGAAAAATCTCATTCCTTTGATCTATAAACTTTAAAATTGGCCCGAATACTTATTTATTCAAGTAAATTATAAAGATCGTAAACATTACGTACTTTACGCAAAAAGCCTTTCAAAGGGGGTGGAAGGGGCATTAATTTTGTTAGAGGAATGTACGAAATCCACGCGGACGAAGTCGCGGGAACAGTGCTAGTTTTCTCATAAAGAACAATTTATTGTAGGTAACCGTAATCAGTGATCTACGACAATCAGGCTTAAAATATTGTCTTGGTAATATAATAATATTGTGCTGGGCGTGGGTACTCTTAACAAACCACAACTAGCCAATCGCCGCAATCTACCTAGCGGTCCATTTAGTCGCGGTGAATTAGTCGTAAGTTAACTGCATCTGTCTACGTCATAATTTATTTATTTATGTTTCTGTGGGTATAATTATAAAGTTTTTCGAGTTAAGTGAACAAGTAGCACACAACAAGGAAGTTAATAGCGTGATTATTCGAGTAATTATTAAAACACTAGCTGTGTGCCCCGCGACTTCCGTTAGCGTGGAAGTCGTAAGATAAAAATTATCTTACGGCTTTGTAATTTTTTTAGATACACAATATACTAAAATAACATCGCCCGCCCGCGCTATTACTTCGTTTTCGCTTAGTGTTCTTTCCGACTTTTTTTCTTTTTGCTTGGCTTCTAAGGGTTGTAACGTGAAATACCCTATAACTATCCTCGAGAATTGAGCTACCAAATGCAAAAACAATTTTTCAAATCCGACTTTTTGTTCTCCATTTTATGGGTTTTTTTTTGCGCGAAACCCTAATTATTTTTTTAAAATAAAAGTAGCCTAATGGCTGAACCGAATAACCTATTTTCAGTTAAAGACAGATCGCTATTGATGGTAGACAGTATAATGCTATCTGTCCTTATGTCAGGCCGGTAAGATTCCATAATCTCTTATAGATTATTGGGACCTTAAAACCATAGACAGTTAGGTCTTTCTATCTCCAGTATGCCAAAATTGGTTATAGATAGGTTATTGGGTCCCCGCTTAAGTTACTCCCCGTAACATCAGCTATCAGTCAGTGAAAGTCCCGTCAAAATCGGTCCAACCGTTTCGGAGTTTAGCCGGAACAAACGACAGATAGATAAAAATTTTAAAAATTGCTTTTTTGTTATTAGTACCGTTTAGGCCCACTTGCGTGTTCGTGGGTTATCCTACAGGGCGTCCCACGGATATGCCACATGGAGGGAAAGTACCTTGAATATTGTAGATGGAGCATTTTACTGAAAGAAGACATTATTTGAATTTAAAAAACAATTTAAACGGATACATAGATATTTAAATAATTACATGGTTGAATCGGGAATCGAACCCGTTACATGACAAAAATAACCATCCTGTAGCTTTATCATACCGATCGAAAGGCTTCATCATAAGGATTATTTTTTTGTTAAATAACATAGTATCACAAATAAAAGGAAGATCATGAATTTTAACATTTTTAATACAAAATTTATGAATTTATCAAATGCTCAAAATGAGTCCCTTCCTGTTGAATAAAAAGTCGCACTCTTTTGATTATTTCGCTCCCTGTCGATTTTTTGATCTTGTTGTGTTGGATATTTAGAATAATCGCACTCTTTTGATTATTTCGCTCCCTGTCGATTTTTTGATCTTGTTGTGTTGGATATTTAGAATAATACGTCTAAGTTCTGCTTGTAGCTTGTGGACACTTTCCATACTGGTTCTTGTAAACTACATTTTTTACATAACCCCATAAAATAAATCTAACGGGGTTAGATCTGGGGATCTCGGCGACCATCTTGTTTGTCCATTTGTCCCGATCCAGGGATGAAAGTGTTAATTGAGATAGTCCCTTGTTCTGTGACTGTTATGAGCCGGAGCCCCCATCTTGCTAAAAAGTAAGGTTTTGTCGTTCTGCAACCGGAAGATTATTTATCTCATTTCTCAAAATCTGAAGTATTTCTTAATACCTTTCCGTATTCAAATGCCCTTCGTAAAAGACCCGGTTTTTTACAATCCCACACCAACAGTTGAACGAAAAACGCACTTGATTATTAGTCTCGCGGATACGTAAGGGATGCTCCCTGGACCAAATGTAATTATTGTGTCGGTTGTACATACCATTATTGCTGAAGTTGTCTGTCTCTCGTCTGACCAGATATAATAAATATTATTTAGAAAATTCTGATCCTCTAAGATGAGCCTCTCGATTTCATGGCAGAAACTAAGTCGTCTTTCAGCATCACCGGGCAGTAATTTTTGTACTAATCGCCCTTCAATGTAACTTTTGAATTTATATTTTTAGTACACGGTGTATTTTGCTTTTCGAAATTCCGATTATTTCTTCACCTTCCCTCACTGAACTTTTAGGATTTGCCTCAAAGTATATCAAAATGCCGAGTTCATCGTCAGTGTTTATCATTTGGTGCCGCGGTTGTGGTAAGCGATGATCGAAACGACCCAAATTTTGCAGATTATCCACCAACCGTTTCATAATAAATCGAGATGGTATATTTCTATCAGGATATCTTTCGCGGTGCCATTGTAAGACTAATGTTATGTTTTTGTGGTTCAAAAAGTATGCTTCCATTAAATCAAAATTATTTTGATACGCCATGGTTATGAAAAAAATTCACATTACAATGCAAAAATCCTACAATGAAATTCACATAAACAAAAGAATAAAAGTTTGAAAATGGAATACATTTTTTAATTATTTCTTTGTAATCAGCCAGCCGCATTGCGATGGACAAAATAATTTACGCGTCTTTCGGCTCAGGATACGGCTCGATTTGTTGCATACAACCAGGTACCTCAGTCCGCGCGAGACGTTGGACTGTGCGCACGCGTTTTCGTGCCTTTCGTATCGAGTGACATTTTTTTTTTACGAATACCCACATTCCACATTTTGTTTAAAATGGACGAGGATGTAAGTGATGAAGAATTAAGTGACTCAGAAGTTTTACAGAAATGTGAACAACAATTAAATGAGATGAGAAATATGGAAGAGGTAAATCGGGAGATTGGAGAGAGAATAAAAGAAGGTGAAATAAGAATGGCAGAGAAAAGAAAAGAACGAGAAGACGACCATAGTGATGATGATTTTATTACTGTCACCAGAAGAAAACCGAAACGTTTAATAAGAAGTGACTCAGTGGACGTAAATAATCACAAAGAAAAAGATAAGGTTAATACATCTGTAACAATAGCGATTCATGAAGTATGTGTTACCTCAGTGGAGAAGTTGCCTTAACCAATAGCCATGGCCAAATTATTGCGTTCCGAAAACATTAAGGATATTCTTAGGATAAAATATAAAAGCGCATATAAAGTTCTCATTCAATTCCAAAGAAAAGACGATGCTATAAAATTGGTCGAATGTAAAAGGCTCAAGGACATGGGCTTGCGATGTCAACTAGTGCAAGATATGTCAACATCGTATGGAATAGTGAAAGGCGTTGACCTTGAATTGAGTGAAGAAGAGATTATTAATATTTTAGAAGCGAATGTTGAAGTGTTAACCGTAAAAAGATTGAAACGTTTGCAATCGGAAGGAAAATTGGGTCGATTGTGAATCGGTAAGAGTGAGTTTTAAAGGTAATGTGCTACCACAATATATTTATGCCTATGACTGCCGGTTTAAAGTTGAACCGCACGTGTTTCCAGTGACGCAATGTTCGGGTTGTTGGCAATTTGGCCATATAATTAAATATTGCCCTACTAAAAAGGTTTTGTGCCCGAAATGCGGAGGTAATTACGAAAACTGCACCATAAAAGATTTTAAATGTTTAAATTGTAAGGGCAATAATTTTGTCCTGGATAAAACTTGTCACGTTTTCCTAAAAGAAAAAAACTATTCGGATTATAATGAGCGAAAAACAAGTTACATACCGAGGTGCCCTACAATTGTTTATGGAGGAGAAGGTGTATTTAAACACAGTCAATATCTCACAGCGAGTTGATAACAATCAACCTACGGCCACAGTCAACTCTGGTAAAGAAGCTTACAGAGAGGTATTGACCAGACATGAAGTGCATCAAGAACCGATGTCGGATATGGAAGAGGATGAAGAAGAAGAAGAAGAAAATCATGCAAATGTGGGTACAAAAGAATATACTAAAAACCTAAAACAAAAGACAAAAAAGAAGATAAAGCAAAAGGGTCAAAAGAAAAGTGATGTTTCGGAGGAGCAGAAAACGAACGAAGATAAAAGTAGTGCACAGGAAGGAACAGAAGGATCTAAACAAAGTGCGCAAGTGTTAAGTAATTTTGAATGGAGGAAGATATGGATAAAAATAAAAGGTATATATAAGTCTGAACTAAAATTGGAAGAAAAAATACTATCAACGTTAAAAATTATTTGGGAGGAGATTAAGAAACTTCTGGTTAGCATTATATTTGGAGAAACCATCCTGGGATATTTATGTGACCTCAGTAATGGATAGTACACAAGAAGTAATAAAGGTAAACATATTCCAGTGGAATTCACAGAGTCTGCGTCCTAAATTGGTATCTTTTTCGGATCTGCTAATACAAGAAAATATACATATTGCAATAATTAGCGAAACGTGGTTCGATTGTGAGGTTAACGTAAATATTAGTGGATTTAATATATATAGGAATGATAGATACGATTGTTATGGTGGTGTTGCTATCTTGGTGCACAAATCAATTCAGTCTCACCCAGTATTATTTAGTAGCAATAATGTGGGTATTGAACTAATGTGTGTTAAATTATTAAATTGCAAAGACTTAGAACATATTATATCACTGTACTGTCCATCGTCCGTTCAAACTGAACCTTCCGATTGGAATGATATTTTTGGTCACTTTTCTAGTAAAACTATAATAGCTGAGGATTTCAACGGTCATCACACTAATTGGTCGGTTAAATCGGATGTGAGAGGTACTCAAATTATGGATTCATCTCTGGAAAATGACTTTATATCGCTTAACAACGGCATCGCAACTCGAGTTAAATTGGTAAACGGCAATTTGCAACAGACATCCCCGGATATATCATTTGTCTCCTCTGACGTTGCAATAAAATTTGATTGGCAGGTTTTCAATGAAAATCTGGGTAGTGATCACCTGATAACTTGACTTGTAAAGTTTTGTGATATAAGGCCGAAGTCGCATACGTTTTATCTAGATTTTTTTTAAATTTGTGATCATAAATAACAACAGGGAACGCAGACGCAACAATGGCGGGTTGTAGACTGACAACAGTGCTGCTACCTATGACGAGCATTCAGTTTGTAACCCCATTAGAGTGCTAGGTACAGTAATTTTTTGGCGCTTGAATGACACTGGCGTTGTTGGTAAAAAAATTGTGAAATGACACATAATTGATTGTATTGAAAAAACAAGATGGCGCAGTTACTTCCGATACTAACCACGCGCCGAATGTTTCTGTACCGTAGTAAAGTTAATGAAGTATTTTCAAGTGACGTCTCTGAGTGCGGCAGTCAGGACTCTTAATTACCTACCACTTTCCTACAACCTTACAGGCATTGGAAGCATTTTTTGGAGAAGAAAATGGCAAGCCACGAGTACCATTTAGAGCAACATTCCATAACTGCACTTGTTGTGTGATCAAACCGCATGCGATTATAGACGGCAACTTAGGCTCTATTATCGAACATATTGCCACTTCAGACAAGTTCTACATATCTGCCATGGCTATGTTCTCCTTGAAAATAACTGACGCTAAAGAGTTCTATGAAGTTTATAATGGAGTTCTGCTTACTTATGAGGTTAATATTTCTTTATTACGAGTATCTTTCACTCTAAAATTGGGTTGGAAACCACGGCGCCATAATTTCCATAACGTTTTATTGCGCTGGGACAATAATACGGAACTTGTTCTCGTGGGGCTAACAATTAGGCGACTCATGAGTGTTGCGACGAGGTGCGAAGTTTCAATCAGTATTAATCATATGAAGTCGCCATGGTACAACACAATGGCCCTCCATCTTGGAATGTTAATATTGTATTCTTTGTCCATCGATTACGAACTCTGGAGTAGAATGATTTAAAAGTTTCGATCGCATATTTATCAATAAACCGTTATGTTTCAGGCAATGAGTATACATCTGGCTGAAGGAAAATGTATAGCATTGGAAGTTAAATGTACGGATCCTACTGTGAACGTTGTTTGTGAATTCAGAAAATTGTGCGGTCCTCGAGATCCGGTAAAATTGATTCATTATTATTTTATTTAATCTTTCACTACTTAGCACCGATTTTCCATCATCACATAACCAAGTACCCAAGCTATAATTAGTACTTAAAGCACACTCATTAAATTACAGTTAAATCTAGTGTAGTAATACTTAAAGCTGTTTTATTAAACCACAGTTAAACCTACACACATATGTACCTAGTAATATAATATTTTATCTACTCTCATATCGTAAAATTCGAATTATTAACTTCAAAACGAGTTTTTACTGACATAGGTACTTTGTAAACACAATATCGAAATAAAATAATAATAAAAAAATAAAATAGAATCATATTATAACCCTTTTTATAATTATTGTATTTATAATAGTACATTATGATACAATGTATGGATCGGAATGCTGGGCCGTGAAGAAGACGGATGAAAAAAGATTGCATGCAGCGGAGATGAGAAAGTTGAGATGGATGTGTGGAGTGACGAAAATGGATAAAGTAAAAAATGAGTGTATAAGGGGAAGTGAAAGTGGCGCCAGTGACAGAAAAGTTGAAAGGAAATCGTTTGGCTTGGTATGGACATGTGAAGAGAAGGGAGGAAACGCATGTGACTAAAAGAGTGATGAATATTAATGTTGATGGATGGAGAGGGAGAGGAAGGCCAAAGAAAAGATGGATGGATTGTGTGAGGAATGATATGAAAGAGAAGGGAGTGAATGATAGCGTGACTTTGGACAGGGGAAAATGGAAAGAGAAAACGTGTTGCGCCGACCCCAAGTAACATGGGACAAGGGCAGGAAGATGATGATTATGATACAAGTGTGCTATGTTGGTCGTTACACTCGAGGCAGTATTAGTCACGCGAGCCGTAGGCGAGTACGATAAGGGAGCCGAGTGTATATTGAATTATTGATCAATCAGTCGGATATGTGCGCTTTTTAAAATCTCACCAAAGTAACTTCATGCCTTTTTATTGTGCCTACTTTGTACTTATATAAATTATGATAAATTAACATAATATTTCATCAAATTATTTATTTTTGTCAAAAAAATAACATTTTTTTGTGTTCTACATCTAAATAATATACAAAATATTCCGTTTTTATGCTTTTAACCTCTCTGCTCGACAGTATTTTGACAAGTGGACACACCAGTTGACTCGACGGAGTGATGCGAATTACGAATTGATAAGGACTTTAAGCATTCGAATTTCTGAAGAAAAATATGTTACCGCGCAATAAGTTGGCAAATAAGTTTAACTATATGTTGAGGTGTCGGAAAACTGCGGCGTCAGTCTACTGAGAAAGTTATTTATAATAGGTATTACTACGCCTATCCAAAAGGTAGGCAACGTAAATTCGTTGAAAATATGAACATAAACAACCTACTCTCTTGCTGAAAATATGCAAAACGAAAAAATAAAGATATTATCATTCTCTCTGCATTCTTAATTTTACCACTTTTCATACATAAACTACATAAAAAATACGGTCAAATCATGATAATAATAAACATTACAAAAAAATGTGTTGCGACGTGACACTTCTTAGTGCTGACAAGTAATAGAAACTGAATAAAAACTATTTGGTATATTTTCCATGAATTATTTTATTTTTGATATTATTAAGTACATACACGTACAGTGTGTGGATAGGGGTGTAACTTTTTAGGGTTCTGTACGTGCGAATGAAAAACGGAACCCATATAGGATCACTCGTGTCGTGTGTGTCTGTCTGTCGGTCTGTCACAGCCAATTTGCTCCGAATCTACTGGACCGATTAAGTTGAAATTTTGTTCACATATGCATTTCTTTAATCCAAACACGGACGTGTAACGAAAATAAATGAATTTTAATATGGGGTCACTTCTGGGGAGCCAAATTATAAAATTTAAAAAAAGTTGTACAAACTGTACCGTGTGACATATCAAATGAAAGGGCTTTGAAATATATTTTTTATAATTAAAAAATATATATATATATATACACTTCTGGACACATCTATTGGCCCACCTTAGAGTTTAGGTTTCGATGGCCCCTACCGAAATATGATTGCTAGATTGAACAAAAACTGTTGATGCAGTTTTAAACCTGATACATTTTACCATCTTTTTCGATCGTATTGTTTTAAATTTGAATTCAGAATACCATACGACATGGAGCTACGCCTAACAAGTCGGATATGCGCCTTGTTAAAGGCAATTGATTTTTGAATAAAAAACATGTTTTATCAAATAAAGGTTTAATTTAATAACGCGTGTTGCCTCCATGGGCATCTACCACAGCTCTCATACGATTAGGCATAGAGTTTATCAACCGCTCTATGAAATTTTGAGGGGTCATCTCCCATTCCTCTTCTATGGCAGTTTTCAACTCCTGCATCGTCTGGGCAACTGGCTGACGAGCCCTAACACGTCTTTTTAGCTCGTCCCACATGTGCTCAATGGGGTTCATGTCTGGGCTTCTGGCTGGCCAGTCCATAACTGTGATGTTCACATCCCGAAGATATTCCCTGACGATGCCGGCTGCATGGGCTCTTGCATTATCATGCATAAAAAGGAAATTTGGGCCCACATAGTCCGCGTATGGTATCACGTGAGGTTCTAAGCACTCACGAATGTACCTTTCAGCATTTAATGTTGGCAGCCGTGGTCCTGTAACAACCTCAAGTTGAGTTTTGCCACTGGCGGATATACCGCCCCAGACAGTCCATGAGCCACCGCCATAAGCAACCCTCTCTTCAAAGCAGCATTGTGCGAAACGCTCTCCCTTACGTCGGTAGACCTTCTTCCTTCCATCATTGCCATGTAACACAATTTTAGACTCATCAGAAAAGAGTACACGGCTCCAATCTTGCTGTGTCCAATTTAAATGACTGCGTGCGAAATGAAGGCGCGCTGTTCGGTGGGCTCGCGTTAGTTTGGGCCCATTAGCTGGCTTGTGTGGTACCATATCGCGTTCTTTTAACCTTCTCCGAACAGTTCGAGCGCTCACAGATACTCCGTGGAAGTCGCGAAGTTGGTTTTGTATCTCAATGGAGGTAAGGTGACGATTTCTCAAGCTGGTCGTCACGATGAATCGATCCTGCCTTTCAGTTGTGACCCGAGATCGTGGCCTTCCTTGGCGACGAACAAAGCCGCCAGTCTCTAGGTACCTCCGATAAACATTTCGGACCGCAGATCGACTTAAATTAAGTTGAGCACTCACGTTTCTTTGGCTGTGTCCGGCCTGAATAAGTGCCACAGCTTGGGCGGCGACTTCAGGTGAAGTATCCATAGATTATTGATAGAACCTCACCTTAATGTTAAGAATAAGTAATGTTTGTTGCAAAACCAAAGATATCAATCACTTTTTCAAGAATTAAATCCAAGTAAACCAATAAAACCAAGTTTTCTTAGTATTCGATTGTTTGATATCAACAAACAGGCTCCAAATTGTCTTTTGTTTCTTTAAATTCTGTGTTCGAAATTCAAAAAAAGACTATTGATTGAAATTGTGAATGTGCCAGGTTCAAAACTGCATAAAAACTTTTTGCTCGACCTAATATAAAATTTTAGCTAGGACCAAACGAAACTGAAAATACAAGGTGGGCCAATACATGTGTCCAGAAGTGTATATTATAGATGTTTCTAATTGACTTTGCTTTTAATTCAATAGTTTTTTACATATGGGACATTTTCTGGAATTGCTGCAGAATTAACTTTGTTTTTCATAGTTTTTTTCGAGACTGAAATACAAACTGATTTATGCAGTCGATAAAATTAATGCTGTGCAATGTGCATGCGTAAATATTCATCCCAACTACGGATCTCTTCACTATGCGTGGTCTGTCATACACTTGCCCAAATTTTTAAATTTCTTTGGGAAACTATCTACCACAAAAAAGAACAATTTCTATTACCATAGAAACAAAAACTACCAAGTTCATATAACTAACAAAAAATATTAACATGTGTTTACGGAATACGAATGAATTTACCATCAATTCCCAAACAAAATTTTGCTTAGCCTACCTAATAAATGTATACTGGGCATTCTGTAGCAAACTATCATAAAGTATCAAAAATAAAATCCATAATAAATAATAATTGTCCAATAAGTTAAAATAATTTTGAACAGCGAACGCATTCCGAAGTTAAATAAAAAATTAGAAACAATTCGGCGTGAAATTTAATAACTGAGGTAGGTACCTATGGTCATATAGGTCCTATCTGTTGATTCCAATGAGGTTATATAATACCTCCGTTAGAATAATATAATGTCCGAAAAACTATTCAAATATCATTACAAAAGTATAAATCATTTTAAACAATGCTTATTTTATTTTAATGCCTAGAACAATTTTCATTTCAATTTCCAAGTAACGATCTCTGTCATTCGTCATATGAATTACTAGAGTCGATCGAAATTTAAAAAAAAAATTGGCGTAATCGCTTTCGCACATCATTACACGAAGAAAAACATTAATGGTCGGCGATTTTGAAGACAAATTGAGTACCTAGTGAGGTACTCAATTTGTCTTCAAAATCGCCAAATGAATATTACGTGTTATTGAACCTGTATTTGTTAATTACATTAAGATCTGGCCATTTTCTTGTTGTTTATAATATTTTGAATAATATATGTCACATTATAAATCGTATTTATGGACGCCAGTACATCAAGCTACCCGAAACTGTCAAATTTTCCCAATCAACCTTGAACCTTGCTTTAGCAATAAAGTCGAAAATCTATTAACGAAATTTGACAGATTGTAGTAGCTTGATGTGCTGGCGTCTGTACATGTCTGTGTGTGATAGTTGTGAAAAGTAAAAATGTAAACACGCACTATTGGCTCGAAACTTCTACTTTGGATATCAAAAAACTTCATTATCACTAGTTATGGATGAATTCGTTAAATAATTAAATGATGTATTTTTGCACTGCCCCTATGGTGGAGTTTGGATGTTCTAAATCCCCAATTTTATGCTTTTTAGCCCCGACCACCACTGTCATCAAAATGACGATTTATGAAAGATTTAAAGGCGTTAAGATATGAGTTTTACATTTTTACAATTTACAGAATTTTTGTTAAAATTTAATGACAAGTAATTCAGTTTACCTGCTGATACAGTTTTACTATCGTTTTTTAAATAGGTAAATTGTTTAAACTTGCATGTTTTGTGTTTTGTTGTTTTTTATCCAAATCTCTTAATTAACGCACATTCATAAGATTTGATGGGTAGCACAATACATATTTTCATAATCAATTTAGTATGTCTTCATTGTGGGGTCCAATGGGATTCGTTAACAAGCCGAAGCAGGTTTGTGTGTTCGGATCCAATTGGGGGCACGGCGCTTCCAAACTATACGCTTAATACCTATTAGACAGTTCGACAGCTTCGTGCCTTTGCCTCTCCTTTAACCTGCGAAGACATCGCGATAAAATGAATGAGGTATTTAGTTTACGAAACTTATTGCCATGCCATTTATTTTTTGCCTGGCAAGTGTGTTGATAAACATCGTATGAAAGGCGTGTGCATTAATCATTACACAATTGTATCATAATGTACTATAATAAGTAGAATATTCTAATTCCAGGATTTATGCCGCCAATTATACCCAGATACCATAAGAGCCTTATATGGGAAAACAATAGTGCATAATGCTGTGCATTGCACAGATTTGCCTGAAGATGGAGAAATGGAAGTTGAATACTTCTTCAAACTTTTATCCAATGATAGTTAAATTATATCCTTTTAGTAACAATAATAATTATGAGAACATTTGTTTTACCTACGTAATTATACTTTATGTTTAATAATTAGTTTTTTTCTCGTCGTTTTCATTCCCTCGTTGGTCTAGTGGTCGCAAGCGCTATACTGCTGAGCATACGGTCCTGGGATGTGCGTTACTCCAGCAAGAAAATCTCTTCTGGAATTAATTAAATTCAACGAAAAATTACAGCGTAATCTGCTGTAAATGTGCGCCAAGTAAAAAATTTTAGCGTGCTGCTGTTTTGAAAAAAAAAACTGGAAACTAATCCTCCTGGAGTACCTAACGTTGTTCCACCAGGAAGATTTTAAACGAATGACCGGAGAGAGATATCGAGTATATGGGCGGATAGCTTATACTGCTGTGCATAAAGGTGCGCCGAAAAGAAAATAAAGTTTGAAACGCCGGCGAGAAGTAGACCGACGAAGACCTACAAAGCTCATTTAAATCTGCTATGAGGAATATACAAATAAATAAAATTGAAGTGTCTGTTTGTAATGTCAAAATACATTAATATTTTACATAACTACTTATACTTATTCTTCATTCGAAGTGACAAATGATTAAGCGAAGTGCGACAGTCCTGTGTCGCTTTATGTCACCTCTCTCGCTCGTAAGGGACCAAATTTTTAAGAATGTTAAATGCAAAGATACTTTTTTGAAATATGTAATCAATAGGAGTCCTTACCAACAATTTATCCCGCTAGAGGGCGCACCTGAAACGCTTGGCAAACAGAACAACATGGCGTCCGTCTATGGGTAGACTAGCTAACAAAAAGGTTATAGTAAAAAGGTTAAAGTTTTTAATAATTTTAAATTGTTTATAATTTTAACCATTTGAACGCCATTGTCACATACGTGACAAGCAAGCGCGTGTCCTGTACGCCAACGACACAAATATGTGACAAAAAATGCGGTGCACTTTATCACGAAATAAACAATTCAATCATTACTTTTGTGTGTTTATATTTGTATACCTTAAATATTTAAGCTCTTGTCCATATTTAATTGCTTGAAACAATTAAATTATACCATGGATATAGAGAAATTTGATGACAAAAAAGGAGAAATTAAACGTTTAAAAAGGAGTGGTCTCACACGCCAAAGTCTTTTATATGTTACCGCTAGTGACGTGACGTATGATTGATAACATCGATAAATCCTTACTAAAATTCATGTGAAACTTTAATTTTAAATTAATCTGTTTATTTTATTTATGCATCAATTGGTATCTGGATAAACCAATTATAAGATTCAGTCTTATAAAACCACACTATAGCAGCTATAGAATCGAAAACAAAATCTAGTCAGGTCTAATTTCGACATTCGCTAACATCAGAGTGCACCTCCGCGAACATTGTCGACGCACTGCAGAATCGTGGTAGCTTCAGCAGCACCCTGAACGCGTTGTTGTATTGAACACGCAAGGCGTTGTATGTTACCAGTGTGTAGTTAACCCACAGCTCTGCACGTGTAAAGTGTTTGGCAGTCAGACTTATTTATAAAAATCTCGGTAATCACCGATTCTTTAACTAAGCAATTACTTAGCTCTTAATAAATTATTAACTTTATTTATAAATGCAAGTTAGCAAGTGATTAGTTGGTTCGTTCGGCACAGATTATAATCAAAATATTCGACTAAAAACAATCTATACAAATAAATAAAATTGAAGTGTCTGTTTGTAATGTCAAAATACATTAATATTTTACATAACAACTTATAACTAAAGAGGCCTGAGGCCAGAGGCTAAGCATTGCCATACAACGTGGCAATGCCGCCAGTCTCTTGGGTACATTACCAGTCGACAACGATGCGGAGGAATTTTTCGACGCCATATTTTAGTTTGTGAATAGTTTTAGTTAAGTTAGGATATAATTTTGTTATTTTATTAATTAATTAGGTACAAGTTGTTATGTAAAATATGAATGTATTGAAAAATAAATGAGCTCCCATACATAATACCTGCTAAATTTCTTGTTGAAATCGAAAAAAAAAAAAAAGTCAAAATAACAACTTTTTTGTGTCCGTTTCGACTGCTCGGCCACAGTGTCGTAGAAGAAAAACGACTACGTTAACATTACGAAGGAATTTGTAAAACACTAACAATGAAAGTCGCAAATTTTTAGATCCAGTATTCAGAAAGTTTATAAAGGTTTAATCATGGCCGCGCGGTCGGCATATGGAGAACCGCGCGGCCACGCAGTTTTCTTAAACGGAGCTTAGTAGAGCGGTTGTAGAGGTCCCATTCTTTTTGCTAACCACTGATATGATTTCGAAGAAAATGTAGATAGTATGAATAAAGCCCTAATGTTTGGATTTCACGACCTACAGCACTTAAATGCTATGGCCGCGCGGTCGGCACATGGAGAACCGCGCGGCCACGCAGTTCTCTTAAACGGAGCTTAGTAGAGGTCCCATTCTTTTTGCTAACCTCTGACACGATTTCGAAGAAAATGTAGACAGTTTAAATAGAGCCCTAATGTTTGGATTTCACGACCTACAGCACTTAAAACCTATAATGCAAGTTAGAAGTAGGGTGACCAAGATTTATGGTGCGTCAATCAGACTTTTTCAATTTTATTAAGATAAATATGTAAGTACCTTTTATTGTAAAAAGGATTAATGATATACGAAAAAATATACCTTCCTACCTCATTATGACGTAAACACTGCTATTTTAATAAATCAAGCGTTCGTTTAAAAAACTGATGTACTTATTGGTTTTAATGATGACGCCTAAATAGCCTACTGCAGTAGTGCACGCATTTTTGCAAAAGTGTATTGCATGTTTATGTCAGTGTGCTTGTGTGTCCCGCGTGGTGTTTTATTTATCCTATCTGGGCGGTTTCCGGGTGCGCCTGCGCCCGAGCACCACCCGCTCGCTTGCGCGTCTTTACCAGTGCAGTGATAAATGGTTAATCGTGGATTGTGTAGTGCTCGTGATTCTGCACTATCTTGGCTATTTATACACATCATCATAAGTGCTGCTGGTCATTATCAGATAAGGAAACATACCAAACTATAAGTATTCAAAATATCTCAAAATGTTTATCAGATTTCTCACACTATGCGCAATAAGGTTAAGATGTCATATCAACTTTACATATCAACATTAGGTACTTAATTTTTAAAATTGTGAAGCGTCAATTATCGCAAAAAGGCTATTAACCACTTTTTGGTGTTATGAACTCCTTTATTAAAAGTATTTTTTTCTCAAAAAGTTTTTAGTTTTATTTGATTGTGATATTAATTTGTTACTTTCTTTTTCTATGCTGCCTAAATAGTATTAGATCCTCTTTAGAAGAACCTTTTTCATTTCAAATGAAAAAAATCTTTGTCCTGTCAATGGGAAAGGCAACTGTCAAAATGGCGCTGTCGTGGCTAGTTCCCAACACAAGCCAATAATACAAGGCGTGAGGTGGTTTTATTTTATTTCTGCGAAAATGATGCATTGTCGTGTTACTAAATACTCCGAAATTGGAGTCCACCATTTCCAGACCCTAAAATTAAAAGATGGTGGTTTAAAGCTATTCGTAGAGATGTTTTATAAATTAAACAGAGTAGAAACATTTTGAAGAAAGTGACTTTGAGGATATATTTATGATTTTAAATTCTGACACTGTCCATATCATTTACTTGATTTAAAATATTGAAATCGCCGAAAATAACGAAATAGCGAAATAAAAGTAAACTCATGAATGAACGAAATGTCAAATTTATTGTAGGCCGTGGGGACCTAGCTATGATCACGCCATCTACAATTAACTTTGCCCGACCTTCCCCATTCCTCTGCGCCTCGCTGATACCTAAAATTGTCTGTCTAACACATAATTTTGTTTAAATCAAGATTATTACAAAATCCTGAGTGTGCTCGGCGCCTCAGACCGCGAGCGCGGCTGCGCCGCAGTCGTCAAACGGTGACACTCCGTCATTAGTGACATTTTTTGTAAATAATGTGTTTAGTTTTAGTGCGTGTTTACATAACTATGTAAAAATATAAAAATATAAAAATAAAATAAACTTATTTTATTTTTATATAGGTAAGTGGAATATTATATAAGTTATTTATGATCAGTAACGGCAGTAGCGACGCCGGAAACAGTGCCAGTCAACCTGTCACATCGCTCGATGTCCAGCTGGTGAGACGGACGTATTGCTCACAGGCACGCTTTTTTAAAGGCGAACTGGGGCTGAGGATACACTATGGCAAGATCCACAAACCACATAGTGTACCATTCTGCCCCCCAGCCACATCCCCAACATCAACACTTCCAGACCAAACCTTGTGGCAAACGTTAGCAAAATTAAAAAATTCTACCCCGGTTTTAAAGAGAGTTCCCCGGGGCGCGAGACGGTCTGTTGCGCTAAGCTTGACGCGATTTCTCCGTCTTGCGACTCAGGAGAACTCACAAAGTGCCTGGGAGCAATTACTCACCTTCCCTTATAGGATTCTACATGTCCAAAAAAATTTGGCAACTAAAACAACCCTTTTTTTTTTTGTGGATGGGAAATCATCAAATGACTTCTCCCGCTCTGGGCGGAGCGGGAGGGCGTGTCAGACTTTTACTGACTAAAACCCACCCGTGTTCCTTCTGTTGCCTGTGCTGGGGCCACGGTAACTCTTTCGAACATCACGCAACCCTAGCTGGCATCGGCCCTAGCGGACCCCGTCAATAGTGCTGACATCTCTTTGAGGCGCGCGTGGAACACGACGCGCCGTCGACTCGGGCTTGGTCCTTACCGGACGGCGAGCTACCCATTGCTCGCCGTCCGCAAGCCCGCGGCTACGATGGCCGGGAATCGGCTGCCAATTCCCGACGCCCAGGGCGTCTCCTGCGGCGACTAGGGGCGTGAGGGTGCAAAGCTTGCCTCTCCCTCACGCGTCCCGCCTCCTCCTTCACGAGCATTACTGCTTCGCAGAAGGAGGTAATGGCTTCCCATGCACTCTCGCTCCGTACCATGGCCTGGACCAGGGCCGGACGCGAGAGATCGCCGCCGCCGATCGCTTCCGCGAGGACACGGCGGTGCTCCGCCCAAGCCGGGCAGACCTCCACCGTATGCTCCACCGTGTCCTCCGGGCGATCCACACAGTGGTGACACCCGGGCGTTTCCTCCCGCCTTATCCGGAACAGGTACCTCCCGAAGCACCCGTGTCCGGTGAGGACCTGCGTCAGGCGGAAGGTGAGGACGCCGTGGCGCCTCTCCAGCCACTCCTCAAAGAGGGGACTTATCGCCGCAATTGTGGCGTGTCCAGCGCTGGGTTGTTGTGGCGCGGCCTGGGAGAGGCCTATGTCCAGCAGTGGACTGCGATAGGCTGAGTTGATTGATCTAATTAATCTATTCACCCAAATTGCCGAGCACTTGACACTGAGAATCTATTCGTGCTGAGACGATTCTGGCACTCTTGATATTATGAACATACTTCAAATCTCTTACTTCTTCGTCATTAACTTAATTTAATAATGTTGAGGTCAGCCTCCAGTCTAACCAGAAATTCAATCTAATCAAAAATTTTAATTCGTGGGGCTATTAGCCCCACGAATTAAAATTTTAGAAAAAAGTTCACTGCACCTCCTAGGTTCCCCAATTTTAGAAGACAGCTTTTCTCCTTTCATCGACGAAAAAATCAAAAACTTCAACGACATTTCGGACAGACTCTCCAAAATTAATTTACATTCGGCATTCACCCTGATTAGATACTGTTGTTTTGGCCCAAATTTTATATATTTTCTACGTTCTTCCCCTTTATGGAAGCAGCCACATCTGTTGGACAAAATTGACCAAATTATTCGCAGCACAGTAACATCTATTTTAAATGTGGCCTTGGACGACCGAGCGTGGCTTCAAGCCACGCTACCCATCCGTTTTGGCGGCCTCGGCGTCCGCAAAATCACCAGTATTAGCTTACCGGCGTTCCTGTCCTCTGTCCACAGCACTGAAAAGTTGACCGGGAAAATTTTAGCTCCCTCCTTGGTTGACTCTGAAGTGCCGTGCTTGAGTGATGCGGTGAACGCCTGGATAGCGGCTTGCCCGGATACAGATCGGCCCGTGAACCCATCTTCCCAGAGACAGTGGGATGAGCCGCTTTGCAGGTTGGTACGGAATAATCTTATCAATACGTCCACCAATACTGCTGAGCGTGCCGGCCTGCTGGCTGTGGGTGAATGGGAGTCGGGCCTCTGGCTTCAAGCACTACCGTCACCCAACATAGGCACTTTGCTGGGTGACTCCACCTTCCGGCTCGCTACTTGTCTGCGTCTGGGCGCTCCTTGTGGGGCTCCACACCGCTGCCAGTGCGGTGAAGCCGTCGACTGCCTCGGACATCATGGCCTGTCTTGTAGCAAGAGCGCAGGCCGGATAGCACGGCACGCTAGCATTAATGACATTATCCGTCGTGCTCTTGTCACCGCCGGGGTGCCAGCTGTTTTAGAACCTAACGGCTTGGCACGCGACGATGGCAAGAGACCAGACGGAATGACCATAATGCCTTGGAAGTTAGGCAGGCCTTTGGTGTGGGATGCAACATGTGTCGACACCCTTGCGCCATCCCATCTTCTTAGTACGGCGAGCTGTGCTGGGGCGGCTGCTGCAGGTGCGGAAAACCTCAAACGGCGAAAATATTCCGAACTTTTTGGGAGTTATATGTTCGAGCCGTTTGGGGTTGAAACACTAGGGCCATGGGGTCCGAGTGCCCACTTGGTTTTCCGAGACATCGCCAAGCGGTTGGTCGACTCTTCACGTGACCAAAGGGCTGGCCTATTCTTTGGCCAAAGAATTAGCATCGCCATACAACGTGGCAATGCTGCCAGCCTTTTGGGCACATTTCCTGTTGACAGCGATGCGGACGAATTTTTTGATGCCCTATGATTATATATATATATTTTTTTAACATTTGTACATATTATAATTATTATTTTAAGTCTGTTAGCTTATTTATTATGTAAATATTATGTTCCGAAATAAAAAAGGTTGTTATTGTCGTTAATTTTGTTTTGTGGTTTTTGTTAAATTTTGTTTTAGCTTTGAAAGAAGCTACATTAGCTTCTTTATATTTTCCTTGTTTTTAGTACCGTAGGTATCGGTGCCAAAGCGGAGGTCAGTGATAATGATATCGCACACAGTATCGCAACAAGTATCGATGCGAAAGCATTCAGCATAGCTATTCACAAACGCTTCGATTCGATTTCGGTCTTCGATTCGGAAAGTCGTATGACTATCTCGCTCGCTTTCGTAATGACAAAAAAAGACAGACATACGACTTGGCGAATCGAAATCGAATCGCAGCGTTTGTGAATAGCTATGCTGAAATCAGACTAATTTATTATATTAAAATTCACCTTTCACTTCAACTCTGATACCGACACCTATCCCTACCTATTAATATATTTGTCAGAAATACAAAAGAGTGTCAATCCTGTGATGATCAAGAATGTAGGTACCTAAATAAAACTAAATAATTGTATAAAATCAAATCTTATGACGTTGCATAATTGTTAATTTACAGTAGGTAATAAATGAGTGTTTTCTTAAGCAAAATTAGTAGTAGTAGTAGAGGCAGTTTTATTAAAATGTGGCTGTTATTTTAGTATATGGTTTATCTTACGACATCCACGTGAATGAAGTCGTAGGGCACAGCTAGTTTTATTAATAGTCTTCAAAACCACGATTTTTGTATCTGTCGTGACTTTGACAGACAAAAGTCAAAAATTTCATCGGTTTGAATTTGAATAAAATAATTGATTAATAATTCGTTGTTTGCGATGCTAGCAATGAAAATAATGAGCTCCAATCATAAGAGTATAGTAATATAGATTGGCTCCAATATTAGGAGTAAACAGGAAAAGGTACTTATGTTTAAATTTATATCTACATAATAATGTTGCGTGTTGTCGAGGGGCTTGTGGCTAAGAAATAACAGCCGCACGGGTCAATCGATCAGGTTAAGCTACGCTTGCCGCGGTTGGTCCGTGGATGGGTGACCATCTTTACATATCAAGATCCCTCCGTGCCTCGGAAAGCACGTTATGTCGTTGGTCCCGGCTGTCATTCGTGTATCATTGACAGTCGTCACGGGTCGTCAGAAGCCCGAAAGTCTGACAACCAGTCTTACCAAGGGGTATCGTATTACCCAGTTACTGGGTTGTGGAGGTCAGATAGGCAGTTGCTCCATGTAAAATACTGATATTCAGCTGCATCCGGTTTGACTGGAAGCCGACCCCAATATAGTTGGGAAAAGGCTAGGCAGATGATGATGATAATAATGTAAACTGTCCAAATTAATGTTAAAGCAGTAGCCGATAATAGCTGGGTATGTATTTTCATCAATGATGTTATATAGGACTAGATCAGCAGTGTACGATGCCAAAGCGTTGCTACGTCGTATATGTCCACAGGCATATCTGACTTCACTTGTCAGCTTGACTTCGAACCGAACAAACTAAGTATATAAACTGTAGACAAATTAATTAAGTAGCTAAACGTATCGTCCATCAGACTCGTTAACTTGAAGTAACTTGTAGCTGGCACGGCTAGTTTTATGTGTATTCAAGTAAGCTATTGCTCAACCATAAAAATATAAAAATGGTGAAATGAGCGGCTAAAATGTGTATGTCACGGTCAGGTCACGGTCTGAAAAGATTAACAAAGGGTGTTACATTTCACCAGTAATTTTTTTCAATTTTCTTCAGATTATTCAAAAAAACATTGCGAGAAGAAATAAATTTATCAAACATTGTTTTTGCCATCAGTGTTACCAGTAAAAACGATTTTGATTTTGCCAGACTGTTGGAAGTTTAGTGAATGACGAATGTATGTTCCTGTAAGTCTAAATTATTATTATAGTCGGTTTGATTTAAACATACTGTACAGGACCCAAACATCCGCCGAGTAGCCACTGGCGATTTTATCGATTCGATTATTCCACTAGCGACAACGCAGTCGAAAAGTTGCATTGGAAAGAGTGTGTTGTAGGTTTCATTTCATAATGGCGAATTGGGATTTAGTGTTAATATCAATTTCCGCGGAAGAAGAAGAACAGACACGTATCAATAATAATAGAAGGCTCAGCGCATACCGGCGCATACCGCCGCCTCCCGCCGCCGTATCCTCCAGCGTGCTCTTTGATACTTTCGAAACTGCGCTGCGATAGCGCACTTTTCTCGGGAGCATCGAGTCGATCCAAGCATTGAAATAATATGTACCTTATTTCGATGGGATAAGTATTAAATTCAATTAATAAATTTAATAACCTCTGCCGTCCCGTCCGCCAGTCTGCGCAGGCCATTAATAATCACTTCTTACACCAGAATTAATTTTATTTTGTATAAATGATTGTCATACAACAACAAATAATATAGAAAGAAAGAAAGAAGAAAGAATAATATCATTATATTTTAAACAATAACAATAAGTTTTATTCACTTTTCAGAGTCAGGATGCCATATGTTTACATAAAAAATCTTTGTCTGGAAAAAAAATCTTTGTAACTAAAGTACCCGTCACGAGAAGCTATAAATTATGTAAACAAACATCTTTTACTAAGTAAACATTTTATACTGCGAGATAATAATAAATTGACCATATTCAATCGACATGAAATATAGACGGGTTATATGAAAGTAACAATCTATTTAATTTAGTCGGATCATATTTTAACGACGCAAAGCGCTATCGTTTGTGTTTCTTGGTACCGGAACGCGTCCGTCGCAGGGATTGTAAACTATCGGGACGCATCGAATCTTAAACAAATTCATTTTTTTTGTTGGTCCAAATGTTGTGAACTCCTGAACACTTGTTTACAAAATTTATAGCTTCTCATGACGGTTACTGTATGTGTAATTATTTGACACAATCTTAATAGTTCTGAAATATAATATTTACGATTACGCGTTTTTTTTTCTTCCTATATGTACCTAATCATTGTCAATTTCCCTAAATATTTAATCTGTTGAAAGTATAAAAAAATAAAAAAAATACCTTCATTTATTCTGGGGAAATTGTGTTGAACATTGACAACTCTGGCCGTTTTTCGTAAACAATGTCTTGTCTCATTCCAACGTAATTAGAATGACGGTAGAAGAAATGAGACAAACAGATTATTTTTACAGATTGACATAAGTTATGTATCCGTATCAAAGCTACATCTTTAACCTCGTAAGTGGCAACGTTTTTTTCAAATTGTTAGTATGACGCTGCTCCTCTAGTATTATATAACCTCATTGATTTTCATGTCCTATATGCTTGTTAACACGAATATAGGTATACTCTTTTAAGATTGTATGTAGGTACTTGTCTGTGTTATATTACTTCCTATTGCTTTTGCACCAGGGTTTCAGTATCTTTTAATTACAATTATTATTCTTGTTTACAGGTACAAGTTTGACTGCTGCTATGAAAGCCACCAGCAGTCAGCACCTACCACCAATACTATTAAACCTCACAAAGATGGCGAGGGAAGTGACCATGCTACGTGAAAAAGATGATTAATGATAGTGACATGAGAAAAGAATGGCTCCCATGTGGAGCAAGAATAATGAAAATCAAAAATAATCAATTTATAACAAAAATGTAGCTTTATCACTGTATAAGATAAACCTTTAGAATAACGGTTTTAATCAATAAAATAGACGATACGCAATTTTATAAAATAAGTTATGACATGAGTGACATTACAATACAAAGATCTTGACCACTAAAGAGTTGGTATACCACATTCTTCCGACCTTCTTAAGAAACAACGTAATCTCTAAAACAAACAGGCAGTCTGTGTTCTCTTATTGAACGCCGGAACTCTGAGTGTGGCGTATTATCTTGTGTATTGTCTTGCGTATTATCTTGTCTTTGGGATGGCACTACAGTTATGGGTGGCACCTCAATATCTTGGACAGGAAGCTCATTTTGTGGAATGGAATCAGTTAATTCACCGTCAGCTGTTTCACTTTCGATTATTTCTCCATCTTGAACTAATGGTGCTAAATAACGATTTGACACGGTCGTTTCACGACCATTCGGTAAACGTACGTATGAATAATCCGGATTAACTTGAATCAGATCAACTTCTACTATTGGTTGATATTTATTAGTGCGATCGAATCTCCACATCACTACTTGGTCTGAGTTTGTTAACCAAGTAGGTATAGAGTCACCATTTGGTGACCTCCTCGTGTGTGTAAACATCCTCTCGTGCGGCGTACAGTTAGTGGCTGTACAGAGTAGGGATTCCAAACAATTCATTGAGATTCTTGATGACCGTTGTCGAGCTCATGTCTGAGCATGGAAATGCAAAGGGAAAGCGAGAGTATTCGTCGATCACTGTCAGGATATATTTATTCTTTGTGTTACTAGGTATAGGACCTTTAAAGTTGACACTTAATCTTTCGAATGCAGATGTCGCCTTAATTAGATTACTTAATTTAATTAGATTTGGGCCTGGCTCGGTTGATTTGTAATATCTAGGCTTCAATTCCGAGCAAATACGACAAGAGTTTGTCATATTTCTGATTTCTTCAATAGAATAGGGTTTTACGCCGGGGTGACAAAGGATTTCATGCAGGGCAACAAGTTTTGTTGAACGAGATTCGACAGCAACGTATACACGCGACAATGTGTCAGCAACATTATTCTCTTTTACTGGACGGTAAACGATACCGTATTTAAACGGAGCTAGTTCTAAACGCCATTTTTGTATTTTCTCGTTTTTGATTTTGCTATTTAGCTTCTTATTGAACATAAAGGCTACCGATCTTTGGTCTGTAATTAAACGAAATTGTTTTCCGATAAGGAAATGTCGCCATTTCTTTAACGATTAGACTATGGCGTACGCTTCTTTCTCAACAGCGGAGTGATTTTGTTCACTCCGATTCAGGGTTCGAGAGAAAAATGCTACGGGTCGATTGGCTTGCGATAAGGTTGCAGCGATTGAATGTTAGATGAATCCGTTTCAACGAGAAAAGGTATGTCGTTATTGATAGCGTAAACAGAAGATTTTACTATATCGGCGTTCAATGCTTTGAAATTTTCAACAAGTTGTTTATTTAGTGGGAATATTCTTGTACTTGCTAAAGCGTGGATTCTTTCCGAGAAGTTTGGAATCCATTTGCTATAATGTGAAAACATACCTACCACTCTTCGTAATGACTGTGTGTCATTTGGTGGTGGAAGATTGAGAAGTAGGCGCAGCCGTTCAGCATCTGGCTTTATGACATAGTCTTTGATGGTATAGCCTAAGATATCGATGCTATTCTGCGAGAATTTGCTTTTCTGTTTATTGAGAGTAAGACCATATTTTTGTGCGGCTGCTAAAAATTTCTGCAAAGGACATAGGGCACAAATGTATGGACTCTGGTCCTGGACCCAATAGATATAAATAGTATACCGTTAGAAAGGTATACTCTCATATAGCACGAATAGGTATGGCGCTTGTCCTGATAGTTTGTCCGATCGGAGTACGCGTACCTTGAATATTAAATCATTTTGTGATTATATCTCTGTATTTTTAATATGTTTTTCAAACGGCTGAACCGATTTTAATGATTTAGATCTTAAATGAAAGGTATAAATCTCTCCAGTGTTATAGGGTACATAAAATGTGAAAAAAATCAAGATGGCGACCGTGAGCTTGAATGATGTGTAGAGATTCACCATAATGTGTTAGGATTTATTTATTTTTTGCTCAAAAGTGGAAAATAAGTATATGATTTTTATTTTATTACTTTCTTTACATACATACATATACATCACGCCTGTCTCTCAGAGGGTTAGGCAGAGGCTATGGATCCAATACCCAACTTTCACTCCCATAAATCAACGTAGTAGGAACCAACACAGCACTACATACATCTCACCACACTGCAACTGCACTCATCAGCATTGCATTTTCGTTAAAATAAAACAGCTCTTTCATTTTAGTATATTTTTATTTTACATAACACATACCTACTTCATTACAATAATAGTTACTTAAATAACTAAACATCGTCAATAATTACATTATTCAAAAAAATTGCGGGTTCCGTGAAACCTTGATGTCTAGCATATCCTAGGTACCATATTATTGAAATAATATGCGCACAGGAGCCCACAGTGCGCCGACCTGTCAAGCATGTACAATAATGTTGAATAATTGTATTATTATTTGAGTTTATTAATACATAGCAAAAGTATTGCTTTGACCTAACATGTCGAGACTGAATGCGGCCTCGCAAAAGCCACGTATTTTCCTGTATGCCATATTCTTGTATGTCATTTAAGGCACCTTCCCTATATGTTTCAATAGTATAGAGTCCATTATGTAAGTGCTCGCTGCTATACGATTTTGCAAGTTTGAGCTGATAAGTTCCCAAGGACAGTAATATGACATCTTCTTCGCTTAATCGAGGAAATCCTTCGACATCATTGACTTCCATTCTTTGGAAATGAGCTCTTCTGTGATTTAGTCGTTTAGCTTCTACGTAGTTATATAAAATGTTCGGTGTGTACATTTTTTGTGTTATTCGTTCAATAAAACCTTCTGCATGTTGACTGTCCGTGATTGGGATGTGGAAGTGGTTGGTTATGGCAGCTGCTAGTAACTATTGGTACCTTCTTATTGAATGTGTGTATAGTTTAATAAAAATGGATTAGAAGACTTCACTGATATCTTATTGGCACTAAAAAGCAGACAACAGACGTCTAATCCATTTTTTCCATACTAAGGAAGTTCAATACTAGTTAGGTACTAACCTCGAAAACAACATTTTCTTGTATAAATGCTGCTAATTCTGGACGCGTTCTCAGCAGATTTTCAGATAAAATATGTTCTTGATATCTGCCTCGATGTAGTCCTCTTCGGCACATCACACAAGAACGGAAGGATCCCATTATGTTAAATAGTCCAATCGAAAAGCACTTCGGTAGTAATAGTTCAAGCCAGGGTCAACGTAAGATGCAGAAAACAGAGTTCAAAAGAATGCAGGGGTCAAAATAGTTGTAAACGGAATGAGAAACGAATAGTACGTAGTCACACACATAAACGATTAAGATGGCGGCGCGTGCGTCGGCCGCTGCCAGCTAGCGGGCGGGGGAGGGAGGCGAGATAGCTGTGTTTTGCATCTTTCCTGACCCCTGACCGACCTCCCACCCATTCGCAGAATTAGGCTATTGTTAATACTTGCTTGGTAATAATAACAACTTGTAAGCCTAAATCTATATGAATGCCATTTTACCTAAATAATAATTCATATTAAAAAAACTAGGTGCGTACCTATATAAATATTTTGTATGCAGTTTTTGCTGATGTGCAATGAGTTCACATATTCATTCCAGCTTAGTAATCACTACACAATACGTATTTTATTATTTTTTTGCTTACTATCCAAGATAATGAAAACACATATTTTATAAGACGATATCTCGAATCGGACAACAAGTACAAATGTAACCCCATAATAACGTTTTTTCCTCTTGAAAAGACCTATCCATCGATGTACGATTCAAGTCTATTGGTCATAAGGACCAAAATGCCCGAACCCCTTTGCGCCGTGTTCAGATTGAGATCGTCCACAAACGGTTATGTCATCGAGATATGCGAAGTACCTTCTAACTTTTCTTTTCGGATAACCCAGTCAATGGTTCTTTTAAAACTTGACACTCCGTTTGTTACGCCAAATGGTATGCGAAGAAACTGGTACAGATTTCCAACAGCTTCGAAAGCAGTATATGGTTTTTCTTCTTATATGGGTACTTGATAGTAAGCACTCTGTAAATCGATCACGCTGAAGATAGAATACTTCGAAATATTTGAAACTTGGTCCTCCATATTGGGAAATAGATAAGGTCGAGCTGTGTAAACCTGTTTCTCGGAAGTGAATAATCAATTACAAGGCGCTTCTTGTGATTAGCGTTCTTTGTAATTAGTACTTGAGCTCGCCAGGAGGACGTGCTTTCTTCAATAATGCCATCAGCTAGGAGTTTTGTGATCTCTCCTTCAATAAACTTTTTATCGTCTTCACTGTGGCGGCGAGATTTAATTGCAATAGGCTTGCAATTTGGACTGATATTCGTAAAAAGTGGAACAGCAGGGACCGACGCTTCTGCAACGCTACACACTTTTAGTGGTTCTTTAGGTCCACCGAATGAAAATTCGAGAATGGAATGCTCGTCTAATATGTCGTGACCGATTATTAAGTCAACACAGAGATTTTTCACAATTAGTAAATTCACGTTTCTATAATCTTGGTCTCCGATACGAGCTGACACACATGTTTGACCTTCGACTTGTGACGTATGACTGGTTGAAGCTATTGATATAGTTTGCTTGCAGGGTCTTTTCTTTAATTGACATAATTGAAAAAATTGCTCATTGATGAAGCTTATAGAGCTACCAGTATCGATTAAGGCTTCACCTTTTATCCCTTTTATGTAAACTGGAAGTGTAGCTTTCTTCAAGAAAGTTGACGATGCAGCTACCATACAACCACAAAGACTATCATCTCCTTCGAGAATAGCGGCATTGATATGGCTCTTGCTTCGACATACAACAGCATAGTGACCCTTCTTGTTACAAAATTGACAGATAGAGTCTACAGTGGGACAGTTTTTACAAGGATGGACATGGACATACCCACCGCACAAGAAGCATTTGCGTCTCTGGTAAGTTGGCGTCACTGCTATTGTACTATTAGGTTCCTGTGATTGTTTAAGTACAACAGATTTTCCAGATTTCTTTTGTTTGGAAGTGGTGGCGACGTCAGCAGCAGTATTTGCATTTGAAGAGTTATAGTTTGTTGCATTAACTTCAGCCGTTTCTAGTGACAGTGCTTGATTGTGTTCCTTCTAGTGTCAACGTCAGATTTTCTAGTAACCTTTGTCTTATCGTACTAGATTTTATTCCAGAGATAAATGCGTCGCGTAAATTGTGGTTCTTATTAGTTTCCGCATCTACAGTTTTAAAGTCGCAGTCTTTGGCCAACTGTTTTAATGCTTGTAAGTAGATGTCTATTGTTTCGTCGCCCAGTTGTTTCCTAGATGCGTGTGCATGCCGGGGCATAAATGATATTTTTAGGCTTTGTGAATAATTTTCCCAGAGTATTGATTGCGGATGGAAAAGTAGTACACTCGCTGATATACATGAAAACGTCTGATGAAACGTGGTTTATGAGAAGATCTAGTTTCCAGGAAGTTGGTAAGGTTTGTACCTTCTCTCCTGTCAAGACCCCTTCCGAAGCCTTAAGAAAGCTTTCAAATGTTTTCTTCCAATGTTCCCATTTCTTTGACGCGGAACTATCAACAGGATCAATATCCAGACGTTCAGGTTTTAAGTATTTTTCCATGGTGGTAAAACTTTTAAAGCATTTTGTTGATTAAATTGTAATAAGATAAACCTTTATAGACGATACGCAACTTGATAAAATAAATTATGACATGAGTGACATTACAATAAAAAGATGCCGAATGATCAAATCACTAAAGAGTTTGTAAACCACAATAACCTATGTAACAAAATACAATAAATTGTTTTCTATAAAATGTCTCTTATTATTTGTGTGTGACTGCCACAACGTGACTTTTCATTAGTTCTGGGCCTTAGAGCTGGTGCCTCTTACTGCTGATCTCTTAAATTTAAATCTATTTAACGCTATTTATCGCTAAGAGGATGCTAAGCAATTTATAAGTAGCTGTCAAAATTCTTAGCGTTATAAATGAGAATAGCGTTTATAAATAAGAATTTTGCTAATCAGTTGCTTAGCAATTGATTAAAATTTAGAGACGTTTATAAATAAGATTGCTATAGCCTACATTCAGTTTGGCTCATGCACTTATATATAAGGTGCTATAAAAATATCCGCCACGGCTTCAATGGGAGACAGTATTATGTCTAGAGATTACAGTAGTGAAGAAATTTTGTGCCCCGGAATAGTTAATCAATTTGAGGAAATAAATAAATAATAAAGAAATAAATAAATAGTTTATTTGATAACCTTAAACGTACAACAAAATTTGAGATTGGAGCCTCCTTTTAAGCAAAAAATGCCTGTATTAGGAGAAAAAACAAGCTTTGGACTGTCAAGTTACTGTAAGAATTGCAATTTTTTTCTTATTATTATTTTTAAACAAATAGGACTTAGATCAATATCAATTAACGATAAACCTGGCGTGTTTAAAAGTTAATCACCTTATTTACACCAACTGCACCGTATTTACAGTTATTTACAAAACACTACCTACTTATCTACAAAACTGTTGCACAAGACCGCCCTCGTGTTGAACACAAATGTAGGCACGCTTGCGTACATGTCTTTGCACTTTATTTAATGTGTCCGGTACACTTTTTACTTGCCGAAAAGCGAGCTTGATCGCCTTTTTAGTACTTCTAAACTTCTTATGTCATGTCCCGTTTGGCCGTACACAAGGTCCTTTACACGACCCCATAAATACGTAACCCCGTTCAGTCTGTCCAAGAACACTGGTCCTAGCACTCTGTTGCCGAGTATCCCGCCCCACACATTAACAGTAAACCGAGTCTGAAAGTGGTCAGGCCGCACAACACGAGATCTCAGTCCAATAATGCGCATTGTGTATGTTGAACATACCAATCCTTGTGAATGTGGGCTCGTCAGTCCACAGAATGTTGCGGCGTTCTTCTCGAATCCAATTACAGAACGCGAGGCGAGCCGCGTAGTCATGTGTATGCAATTCTTGAACTCTTGTAAAGTGGTAAGGACGGAGCCCTTCCTGATTTAGAAGTCGCCACACGTAGTTGTCGCTCTCGTCGAAGACTCTAGCAGCGTCCGTGGTGCTCGCAAGAGGATGGCGCCGGAAGAAATCCAACACTTCATCTTCGAATTCGGCAGAATATCGAGGCCTACCGCAGGCAAGCGGCCGTGTTCTCTAAATCTGTACACGGCGTACAGAATGGTATGATGACTCACTCGCACACCAAACTTCTGCTGGTATAAGCTTACTGCATGCGCAGTTATGTTGCTGCACTCGCGGTATCACAATACCATTTCAAGATATTCTTGATTGGAATATCGTCGTCTAGGAGGCATTTTTAAAGAAAGCGCACGCGATATACAAGTCCCTGACCACTGATAATAGCGAACTGGTTTCGTTTGAGTAGCTTCGAGCGGCGAGCGAAGCGCGTGCGACGAACGGGGTGTTTGATAAGAACGACAACAGTGCATTGAACTATAGGACGGTTTTATGCAACACATGCCCGTTTTCACCGGCATCCCCTATTCTACCACCTACGTATGGGACCTTTAGCTTAAAAGCTCCCCCAAACTAGCCCCTAAATTAAATTTCGTTTCACCATCATTTTTACCACTTAACTCATCATCATCTGCCTAGCCTTTTCCCAACTATGTTGGGGTCGGCTTCCAGTCTAACCGGATGCAGCTGAATACCAGCATTTTACATGGAGCGACTGCCTATCTGACCTCCACAACCCAGTAACTGGGTAATACCCCTTGGTAAGACTGGTTGTCAGACTTTCGGGCTTCTGACGACCCGTAACGACTGTCAAAGATCCACGAATGACAGCCGGGACCAACGGCTTAACGTGCTTTCCGAGGCACGGAGGAGTCTCGGTATGTAAAGATGGTCACCCATCCACGAACCAACCCCGGCAAGCGGAGCTTAACCTGATGGATCGACCCGTGCGGCTGTTATTACTTAGCCACGAGCCACTTAACTAGAGGACACATAACTAAGTGACGTTTTGTTTTCGATAGTAGTGACTGATTCGTCTTTGAACTTATCGATACTTTGAAACAAGATAGTTTTTTATGAAACTATCTAAAGTGTACACTTACATGGATCAATTATTAATAAATCATATTTTTATAGTAATAATAAATATTATTTTATTCATATTTTTTAATATTTCATATTTATTGACTTATTTACTTCGTGTTTATATTACAAAACCTCGTGTGTTATCTGTGGTCTGACTTATATTTGACACTTCTTTCTTTTGTGACGTACTGACGTGAAATTTGATTTTGTTGTAACGGTGCGTTGCGTGTTATTTTACCAATTATTTCGTGGCATTTTTGAATAAATAGATCTAGACTTTAAATAATTATTTCTTTGTTATTTATACTACGTATTGTTACGATGTATTATAATGGCAGAAAATTGGAAGCGTAGTCAAAATTTCACAATGGATGAGAAAGACAAGCTAGTGAAATTGGTGTAGTGTGTGCAGACACTCTTTTCATTATTCAACTGCAAGTAGCCACACTTATCTCTCCCATATCTGCCACAGCCAACAAATGATTACCCGTAGCATAAAACCTCAATGCTATTAATAACTGATTTATTGGAGATATAAGAAATCTTCCTGAAATAAAATAAGAAATGCTTTACTTACAACTCACGCCTTCTTCCCATGGGGGTAGGCAGAAACTACAGAACGCCACCTGCTACGATCCTTACCCTACCTACTCCCTACTCCTTTTGCCTCGTTTACATTCATACATCTGGTCATACACGCATGCCGGTTGCGAGTACTACGTACCTGACCTTTCTGAAGAACATCACCAATAAGATCACTATATGTCTTCTTAGGGCGTCCCCTCCCGGCGTTTCCACTGACATCTGCCGTGTAAATACCTTTTGTTAGTCAACGTTCATTCATCGTCTCAACATGACCTAACCATCTAAGCATACTCTTTTCAATTTTTGTCACTACATCCTCATTTAAACCGCGCCGTTGCTTTATCACATCATTGCTCAGCCTATCATTCATAGTCGACACCACACATGCTTCGCAAGGAATGCATTTCCACAGCATTTATTCTACTTTCATACTTCTTTTGCCACACCCAACATTTACTTCCATACATAAGCGTAGGCACCAGCACACCATTGTGAACAGCCAGTCGGGCCTTTTTGGACATTAACTGGTTGGTTACAATCGCATGTATACCACCATTCACTTTATTTCCCGCACTCACTCTACTTTCCACGTCTTCATCAATATTTCCATCCCTTGTAAACAGACTCCCCAAATATACAAACTCACTTACTTGATCCATACTTTAATCAATTCAATTTATACGCACATTTTTTTGTATGAAAAAATTTATGACAAAAGATCAATAATGTATCTTTACTATTGTAATCTATATACAGAATACTGTCTCCCATTGCAGCCGTGGCAGATATTTTTATAGCACCTTATATTATACTCTTTTCTCATGCATCAGGGCCAGATATTTTTTCTTTCTTCGTTTTTTTTTCTGTCATTGTCAAAAGGGAAAATATAGAGAAGGTTGAAGTTTGACCATATTGGATACATTTTAAGTTGTAAATTTATCCCTTTATTTCTAATACTATAGATATCTATTTTATAAGCAATATACCTAAGCTTGTTTAGTATTATTCGTATTAAGAAATCTTTACCTACATTAAGTAGAAAATCTACATCTATTTTTTATGCTGACTTCAAACAGACGCCTTCACTTGAAATAATAAAAATGGTAACATCTCTTGCTTTACTTATTTAGAAAACATCAACAGCTAAAAAGCAAAGTCTGTTCCTAGTTACTTTGAAATCGAGATCACATCACATTGGGCAACGCATGTAACATTAGAACATCGTATAGGCTGGGTCCCTGGGTAGGTCTAGGTATATACCTACCTGAGGCCTCGGCAGGCACCTGTTATTCGGCTTTTACAATCGAGTAATGGGTCCGTTGCACACAAAGAACCATAGACGCGATTAATTAATACAAAATATAATTAAACTTATTATATATTTACTTTGTTTCAGGTGTACGATTACTTTGATAAATACACATTTTTGTGCGAACTTTACGACAAACAAGCCGACGTTTTTGTGGAATTGGTGCTTAATTATTTTCCATTCGACAATTCATGTCAAGTAATAAATACAAAAAAAGGCAAAAATCTACTTAAACGAGTACATGTGCCATACCTTAAACTGGAAATGCTACAAATTGGCAATATTGTCAATATATTTTCAAAACTACTTCTTATAAGAGACTGCGCCCCAGCCACCATGAGGACTTTGTTTAGTCATACTGAAAGGTAACATGAAAATTTGGATTATTTAATGGGCTCAGTGGTAAGCAAAGGGTTCCTACAGGTTTTCATTCATCCTTTCTAACTTCCACCGCTTCTTTGGCATCTAGGTACAGTCACGAGCATATGTATGCACTTCAAAACATACGATATGTATACACTTGAAAAGAAATTAGGTAGGTCAGTTTGTAATTTAGCTAAGTTACAATAGCCTAATGACAACTGTTCATCACATTTTTAAAAACATTGCTTTTCCCGATGCGGGGACGTTAATTGTTGAGGAGTTCTCCTGGTACTTCACCATCAGCTCCACTTCACCATATGCATTGTGATGAGCTTATATTGCTTAGCAATCATTTTAAAGTAATCGAATCGCAACTCGTGAAATACTTATTATTTTATTGTTCCGGTGGTGTCTTTGTCATCAGTTCCACTTCACCAAATGGTGCTTTCCGAGAGCAAATGCACAAGTTACTATAAAAATACCCAAATCACTATAGGTGTGCCTTTTTTTTTTATTTGAGATAGGTTTGCTCTTGACTCTAGTCTAGGTCAGAGATGACAGAGACAAAGTCGACGATGGAGCGAGCTTACCCAGAAGAAGCCTGTTCACTCTCACTTTGAAGAGATTGGGGTTGTATGCGTTTGGAAACACAGACGCAGGTAGAGAGTTCCACTCCTTTGCTGTGCGCATCACAAAAGACATTTGGAAACGCTTAGTGCGAATTGGTGGGATGGCAACTAGGTATGGATGGTAACTTGCAGTGCGTCTAGGTGTCCGCTGATAGAAGGGGGCCGGCGGAATGAGGTCGTGGAGTTCTTGAGCACACTCTCCGAAGTACAATCTGTAGAAGACTGACAAGCAGGCAATTTTACGTCGCCAATGAGCCAAGAGTTCCCTCGATTTCTCCAGGATTCCATAATCAGATCCTGACCTCATGACAATGGGACCACCTGGAAAGTATCAGCTGGAAAGTATATCCCTTTCAAACAAAAAAGAATTTTCCAAATCGGTCCTGCCGTCTTCGCGTAATCGGGGAACACACATAAAAAAAGATTCCGACGAACTGAGAACCTCCTCCTTTTTTGAAGTCTGTTAAAAATTACTTATAGCCAGAGTGCATCTCATGACAATTCCAATAAGCCCAAACACGACTAGGATACATTGTTTTATTACGGAGTTCCGGTGCCTACCTTCCGGCTTCATCATCAGATCAGTTCAATGGTACCATTTTCATCAGTACCATTTATTTAAATTAGCTTCGTCATAGTCGCTTAACTTTCTTAATCGAACTATCTTATCGCCACGCGTGAATACTTATCATTGAGGATCAGTTCCCGTGCCCATCTGTGGTCTTCTTTTTCAGTTCCACTTCACCAAATGATACTTTCTGAATGCAAATGCTTGATTTGTTGATGAAAATACCAAAATCGCTATGTGTTTGTCTATAATATTTGAGGAGTTCCCTCAATTCCTCATACATTCTCTCATCAGAACTGGATTTTGATAAAAATGGGACTAATCTGGAAGTGTGTCCTTTCAAATAAAAAAAGAATATTCCAAATCGGTTGATAAATGACGGAGTACTGAGGTAACACACATTAAAAAAAAAACAACCGAATTGATAACCTCCTCCTTTTTGTAAAGTCAGCTAAAAATAAAATCGTTTTTGGTCGCCTGAAAAACCGTGGTTTGTCTCTTACATTAATTGATACTTCTATTATCGGTACAGGAACTTTCCGGTGTACCCAATTGGCAGTTGAGAGAGCCGTGCCATCTCCAGCTATGAAGAACCAGCCAGTTCTTCATAGCGGGCTTTACGTACTGCTGCCACTTTGGCGTGATTGTAGGTGTGCCAAGGCCAACACTTGTTATGTGATCCAGAGGAAGATCCTATGAGTCTTAGTAATGTTGGAGGCACCGAATGAAACAATTAAAAGTCCACTTACTTGTTTTCAGTACCTTTGCTATGATTAAACCTGTTCCTCCAAGTCAACACGGAAAAATAATATCATTTATAATGAAGAGGGGGTTCCGCATTGTTCGTATGAAAAACGCAAAACTAAAGAAAGAATTTGCAATGGATCTATACGGACATTTGACCGGAAGCAACATGCTCCCGTAAGTGAATCTCTATAAGTGTTGCCACACGTAACAACGGTTGTTACATCACATCACATTTTAAAGCAAGCGGTCCGTAGTAACCATAATAAATAACGTCACACCACCGACATACCATAAATGAAGAAAATTATGCCCGAAAACTTCTATAGCGCTTGGTTCTTCATGTTTCCATCGATATTAAATTTTTCGATTATCACATAACCATTTCGAGCTAAGTAGATACTATGCCTCCTTAGAAGTACAACACTTGTTTGAACATATTTTATATTACTTATCATCCATATTTGTAGGTTTCTAGTTTTTGCCCGCGGCTTCAACCGCGTGGTAGTTTGGAAAATATTAGGTACATATGAAATATTTTGAGGCACTGACGCTAAAATTATGTCGCATAATTATCATTGAAAACATAAGCACGCGGAATTTCCATCGCGCAATTTTTTGCAGGTCTGTCGCTACCATAGAAATATAAACGTAAAGGAACATAATAATATTACATTTCATATATACCACCCCTTGCTTACCCCCCTTGCCTTGCCGTGTTTGCCTTAGGTACTAGCGCCGCCCTGCACCTGCTTCACACGGTTTTTACAACTTAACAAAACATGGAGTGGAGATTTCTTTACTGTATGAAAGTTTGATATAAATGTAGGAATGGAACGTTAATGATGCATGACTGTGTGAAAGAGCTGAATGCTAGGGTGTAAGTGAGACAGATGATATATGCCAAAGACGTAGGCTTGGGATGACGTGGAAGATATTTAAAAAGGTAGAATGACAGTTGGCTTTTGATTGACGGAGTAAAGACGATAAGACGTGATTTTGATTTCAACAACAGTTACATAGGTGTCTTTCGCAAATCTTCTGCCAAACTGCAGGACAGTTTGTCGGCAGTGTTCTCGTGGACACAATTCTACTTAGATACAATTCTTAAATATTATACTTGCCCACCATCCCATCACGCGCGGCGAAAGCACATGCTAGCGTCCCGACCACCGCCGCAGGCGGCCGCCCGACCGCCCGCAGCACGTCGCGCGCGCATGCTAGCATGGCCGACCCATTCCTGCGTTAGTACATACTAACTAGTACACTTCACACGACGCACTCGCCCAACCCAGTCGCTAAAAATGAACTTTATTTCGATAGAACTAAGCTGCACTTTCCATAAAGCAAGTTAACGCGAATCTCCGGACAAGTACGTCAAGCGAAGCGACATCTTAACAATTTAGGTTCCAGCGCTAGGGACACAGACCCAAATAGTGCTTACGCAGGATAATTTTTAAGGCACTTTTAGACACTGTTTCAGTAGAAATTTCCTTAGGCAATTCGTTTAACAATGTTGGAACCAGCCATATTTATGTGTTTTACTAGTTTGTTTAAGAATAAACCAGTTTAAGATATTCTTTTGCTTTTTCTCTAACTTGAGCCCTTTTATTCCCACAAATTTGGGGCTCGTCCGGGATAAGGGACAGAACAGAAAAAAGATGACCGGAAAAAAAATTGACACTCGATTTTTCTTCCCTGGAAGAGAGATGGGTGGAAACCGACGGAAGAGTCGCGGCCCTAACGAGTTCCAACGACGCGGGGTGGACCATGAGATTGTCACCGGCACGACACAAGCATTCATGCACGCTTATGCTGAAGAACTGGTGCCAAAGTTTGATGGGCACGACAAGACACAGTCTGCAGCAAGATGGGCGCAAGACGTCGAGGAAAATGCTGAGATTTTTCAGTGAAGGCCATTACAGACGCTCATTTTCGCCAGGCGGGCCCTGAGCGGCACGGCTGCGCTGTGGCTCAAAAGTGAACGGCCATATAAGTCATGGGAGGAACTAATGACGGCCCTTCACAAGGAATTCCCTGACTCACTTGATTGTAAAGCGGTCCACGAAATTATGTCCGCGAGAAAGAAAGGAATGAAAAATGCACCGACTACCTGTTAGTCTTGAAAGAATTAGGCAACAGAGGGAAGATTCCTGACGCCATTGCATAATCGACGGCATCGTAGACGACGAAATTAATAAGATTATGCTATATACGGTGTCACGACATATTCCGAGTTGAAAGAGAAGCTCAGAATTTATGAGAGTGTGAAGGAAAAAATGACGACGACCACGAGGAACAGAAAAGACACCCAGCCAGCTAAGCCAGATTTTTCGAGACGGTTGTTATGGTTGTGGAGAATAGAACCACGAGTCCAATCAGTGCCCGAACAGAGAAAGGCCTAAAATGTTTTAAATGTAACGAGTTCGGCCATATTTCAACGCAATGCAAATTTATGCGCGATAATGGCCATATGGCTTCAGGTTCGAGCGAAAAAGAGAAGGCCTATTCTAGGACAATGTTGGAAAAATGACGGTCGGCGATGTTCGCAGCGACGGACTCAACCAATCAGGGTGCTTGTATGTGCGGCCACGGTGAAAACGTCACGGGACCGTCAACATCAAACTCAAATGAGGAATCGGAAGTGATGCAAGTTTTAAGAAAAGATTTGAAATGTGTAAAAAACGCGGGAAAACCTTTAAATTGTTTAGCGTAGAATTTACCGACGGTGGTCTAACGCTAACGGAACTTGGGCGTTCGCAAGTGCAATCTTTAGGAAAGATTCGACGACAATTAATATTGACGGCAGGCCAAAGGAGGTTAAACATAGAGCTGGTGGAAATATGAGACATGTCGATGCTCTCAGCCGGAATCCATATGTGTCTACGATAATATCTTTACGTAATCAAATTAAGCAAGCACAAGACCAAGACCATGGTGTAAAAGCAATCAAAGAGATACTGAATGATAAGTCATACAAAGATTATTCGATAGATGGTGATATACTTTACAAGGGGTCTGCTAAACTATTGGTTATCCCTAAACACATGGAAAAAGAAATAATAATGAGGATACATGGTAATGGGCATTTTTCAAAGAGAAAAATGAAGGAGTTAATTGTTCAAGATTATTACATAAAAGACGTGGATAGAAATATAGAGGAATTTGTAATAGCATGTATGTACCATGTTTATTGGCTACGAGGAAAGAAGGCAAACAAGAAGGGTTCTTGAATTCTATAGGAAAGGAAAGTATCCCTTTGGATACATTGCACCTGGACCACGTAGGACCGTTGTTATCAGAAACCAGAAAACAGTACAATTATATTCTTACTGTGATAGATGCTTTTACAAAGTTTGTATGGATGTTCCCTACAAAGAGTACTACTAGTGCAGAGACCTTATTAATCAGCAGACATTTGGATATCCACGAAGAATAATAATGGATAGAGGAACAGCGTTTACTAGCAAGAATTTGAAGAATATTGCAAAGAAGAAAGTATTCAACATGCAACTATCACTACAGGGATACCCCGAGGGAGTAGACAATTCGAGAGAATCCATGGGATAATAAAATAATCCCTTTAATTACCAAACTTAGCATAGAAAATGCAGGTGTGTGGTAAAAACATGTTAGTAGAGTTCAAAGAGCGCTGAATAGCACGTTTCAAAAGAGTATTAACACCCTATAATTTATTAATTGGCTCTAAGATGCGAAACAAAGAAGACATTGAATTGGTGGAATTACTTCAGGAAGAAACTGCTAGACTGTATGATAATAATCGGGAAGACTTGAGTATAAAGGCAAAAAAAATAAATACTGGCAGTTCAAGAAGAAAACAGGAAGTACTTCAACAGAAGAAGAAAAGAAAGCCGAAAGTACTAGATAGGGCATAAAGTTGCTATTAAAAGGACTCAATTTTGAACGGGGCTTAAACTAAAAGCTAAATACCTAGGGCCATATAGGATTACCAAGCTTCACTTAAACGACCGCTATGACATGGAGAAGATAGATAGCTCGACCGAAGATCCAAACCGTACCTCTAGCTCAGCAGATCAAATGCAGGGGTGGCCGATAGGAAACGAGGGGTAAAATGATTCAAAGATGGGTGTGTGTGTAGGTGAAGCTGTGTGGTGCGCAAGTACACTAACCTAGTTGTAAATTGTTGTTTATTAAGAATTACAAGATGTTTTAATGTTTTATTATATTGTTATTATTGGATTTAAGGTGTTTTAAGAACTTGTTCATTTTTAAATGTTATATTATTTGGTTTTAAGGTGTTTGAATTAATTTAAGAAGTCGTTTTGTTTATGTTCTATCTTAAGGTGTTTAAGTTTGTTTTAAGTTTAAGCAGTGATGTGAATAGTGTAGATACGATGTAAGCATTTATAATATGATAAGGGGTGTCTGGGGACAGGCAGAAGAGCAGGACGGCCGAATGTAGGAATGGAACGTTAATGATGCATGAATGTGTGAAAGAGCTGAATGCTAAGGTGTAAGTGAGACAGATGATATATGCCAAAGACGTAGGCTTGGGATGACGTGGAAGATATTTAAAAAGGTAGAATGACAGTTGGCTTTTAAATGACGGAGTAAAGACGATAAGACGTGATTTTTTAATTAAGATATATTTATATGTGTTTTACTAGTTTAAGATATTCTTTTGCTTTTTCTCTAACTTCAGCCCTATTATTCCCACATTTATGTATTGCACATCATTATGCACCTTCTATACTTAATAAATTCCCTAAATAATGGTGGAAATCGCATCAAAATCTGTTGCGCAGTTTAGAAGAACGACGCGGTCACACAGACAGACACGATAGGTGACTTATTTATTAATATGTATCCTATATCCATGAGAATAAAACTTACTTCTTTGTGCAGTATTATAATCGACTACATAACTAATGGTGAAGTTATCGGCCTGGAACTGGTAGCTCTTGACGCAGTTAAAGAATGGAGGCGCGCTATGGGTGCAACAGACCCGGCTGACGCGGCTCCAGGGACCCTCCGGAAACTATACGGAGAAAATACACTTAAAAACATCGCGCATGGAGTAAACTCGAGGAGAGAAGCTATTGATGTAGGTAGAGTACCTAGACCTTATATGGCACAGCGCGTTTCAGGACTACACTATAAAGCCGAACTGTTTCATAAACTCGATGTGCCTTATTGACGGTTCCGTACTGTAGGTATGTACCTAAGGGCCCGGCCTCATCTCACCGCGACCGCGACGTCGAGTTGTGGACGTCCGACGTGATGTCGCGTCGTTGACCGTCACGCCCGACGTCGTGATAATTACCAATGCAATGTGCGAAACGTTGCTCCAGAACCTAATGAAGTTTCAGTTTCTATACATATAGTAGTAGTAGTGGTATAGTGGTAGTGTGGTAGTAGTTTATACATATATAGTTTAGATATTTACTAACGCAACGATAGACTTGCGCTTTGTAGAGAGTTAAAAGCTGCCCATGTGTAAAGTATCGCTACACCCTATTTAGGATGCCCAGTTTCTTGGCCGCAGTTTGGGCTTTTTACTCGATGGTGGCACCAAAGTTGAGACGTGATATCAACTCCATACCTAGGAGCCTTAGCCGATCAGGAACAAATGTACCCCGAAAAGTAGGAGTTTGATCGAAACGACCCCTTTTAGCGGTAAAAATACCTACCCATCTCGCGGATTGCGAGATAGGTATGAAAATATGTAAAATAAAAAAACAGATTGCGTTGGAATTGTATTTATAAACTTAACATGGTAACAATACTATGCATACAAGTGACGTCACAGAGTGCGGCAGTCAGGGCTCTTAATTACCTACCACTTTCCTACAACCCTACAGGCATTGGAAGCATTTTTTGGAGAAGAAAATGGCAAGCCACGAGTACCATTTAGAGCAACATTCCATAACTGCACTTGTTGTGTGATCAAACCGCATGCGATTATAGACGGCAACTTAGGCTCCATTATCGAACATATTGCCACTTCAGACAAGTTCTACATATCTGCCATGGCTATGTTTTCCTTGAAAATAACTGACGCTAAAGAGTTCTATGAAGTTTATAATGGAGTTCTGCCTACCTTTGAGGTTAATATTTATTTATTTAATGATACAAGGAAGACTTACAGCTTGAAAAAAATTATAAAAAGGAAACCATAACCTACTGGAAGCCAATTACAAGTCATCGCGTGTAGAATTAGACTGGAAATGTTATGTGAGCATACAACAGCAACACGTGATGCGTTGCGATGATATAAGGTTACATATTGCTTTGTTACGAGTATCTTTCACTCTAAAATTGGGTTGGAAACCGCGGCGCCATAATTATAACGTTTTGTTGCACTGGGACAATAATACGGAACTTGTTCTCGTGGGGCTAACAATTATGCTGAGTCCACAGTGCGAGCCTCGCCCGGTGGCGACTTTTGAGAGTGTTGCGACGAAGTGCGAAGTTTCAATCAGTATTAATCATATGAAGTCGCCATGGCACAACACAATGGCCCTCCGTCCTGCAATGTTAATATCGTATTCTTTGCCCATCGATTACGAACTCTGGAGTAGAGCGTGGTTTAAAAGTTTCGATCGCATATTTATCAATAAACCGTTATTATGTTTCAGGCAATGAGTATACATCTGGCTGAAGGAAAATGTATAGCATTGGAAGTTAAATGCAAGGATCCTAGTGTGAACGTTGTTTGTAAATTCAGAAAATTGTGCGGTCCTCGAGATCCGGTAAAAATGATTCATTATTATTTTGAAAGAAAGAAAAGAAAGAAAATATGTTTATTTGCAGTAAACGTGACACAAAAAAGAACACAAACACAAAAAGAAACAAGTGGGGGAAGATATGCGTCACATCCACGCAAAACGGCGGGGACTTTATTTAATCTTTCACTACTTAGAGCCGATTTTCCATCATCATATAATCAAGTGCCCAAGCTATAATTAATACTTAAAGCTGTTTTATGAAACCACAGTTAAATCTTTGTAGTATAGGTACTTAAGGTAATAGGTAATACGGGCTGGTGTCCGCAACTCCACGTCAATGCGCGTATTTTGCGTAATGGGTGGGAATATCGATTATTCGATCCATCCCAGCTCCTCAAGGAAGGCCAGCAACACGCCTTGGTGTTACTGACAATCTCACGTAGGGTACCTGGGTCACCGAAGTACTTTGCCCTGTATGTGACGAGCACTGGGCAGTTTAGTGTAGCACATGAGCTGCTGTCTCGTCGTCCTCCATGCAGGCCGTGCACAGCGGACTGTCTGTGACTTGTATGACAAAGAGGTGTTTATTAAATGACCCGTGGCCAGTTATAGGTGCTGTAACTGTACGCAGCTGCTAGTAGTATAGGTAGTTACTTACTTGTAGATACCTAATAATATATTTAATAAGACGAATTTTCTAATTCCAGGATTTATGCCGCCAATTATACCCAGATTCCATAAGAGCCTTATATGGGAAAACAATAGTGCATAATGCTGTGCATTGCACAGATTTGCCTGAAGATGGAGAAATGGAAGTTGAATACTTCTTCAAACTTTTATCCAATGATAGTTAAATTATATCCTTTTAGTAGCAATAATAATTATGAGAACATTTGTTTTACCTACGTAATTATACTTTGTTTAATAATTAGTTTTTTTCTCGTCGTTTTCATTCCCTCGTTGGTCTAGTGGTCGCAAGCGCTATACTGCTAAGCATACGGTCCTGGGATGTGCGTTACTCCAGCAAAAACATCTCTTCTGGAATCAATTGAGTTCAATGAATAATTACAGCGTAATCTGCTGTAAATGTGCGCCAAATAAACGATTTTAGCGTGCTGCCGTTTTGAAAAAAAAAAACGAAAATCTAATCCTGCAGGAGTAACGTTGTTCCAGCAGGAAGATTTTAAACGAATGACCGGTGAGAGAAATCAAGTGCATTGGTGGATGGCTTATATTTATTTGTAAATGTGCGCCGAAAATCAAATTTGTACGTCTATATTTTCATCTTGTCTGTAGCCGACACGAAAAATTTCTTGCCGTGGACACGCGGCCTTAAGGTTTTTAGAGATATTTAATTTCCTACTGGCGTTTTCAGCATATTTCTTCTCTGAAACCAATGACTGTGCGCCGGTAGAATAAATGTATATCAGTAATTTATGCTTAATTTGTGCGTATATGTGCATTAATTAGGTTTTTAAACATATGTATTTACCATTTTAAAGTAATCATGCATTATTTTATGAAAACCCAAAAAAGTCCTAGCACGCTTTCACTTTTATACGTCTTATTAAAAAAAAATTAAAGCAAGTCCAGACATAATCCTGAAGGCCAATTCTCTTACTTAAAAAACGTTCAAATTCAGGTCGCAGTGCGGCAAAAATTTCACAAAAGGTATTCTACTAATCCAAAAAACCACTAACTAAAACTTGTTTTCTAGTTTTGTGCAATGAGATTGCCACTAGACTGGAACTAAGAAATGTACTAAAACGGTATTCTGCTAAAGGTTCGACTTCCTGACGTAAGCATTTTTAAACTGAATGTTGACTTTACATTGACTAAAAATTTTAGCTTCTTCAGTTTCAAATTTCTCGTTTTATTTCGATTTTATCCTTGAAATCATCTTGAAATCGCAAGATTCATGAAATAAAAACTTATCCAGTAACAGCGTTGTAAATAATTTTGTGTTTGTGTGGTGAAATATTACAAAACGAGTGAGTACGGCCTGTGGGAGTAATTTTCATTCTTTGCACAACGTGCAGATGATGAATCGGCGGCAGAACAACGTAGAGAGCACAGCAGCAGCTGTTCTCAGCATGGCCGGCCGCGGGGACCCACATCAGACGTATTTTCCATAAGCGACCGTGCTTTTGTAAAAACTTAACTACGACTAACCAAGTCTTACGAACTGAAGCCGCATATCCCACAGGATTAGCGAAGAAATGGACTGGGTGTTGCAGTCAAGGTTGGTCTACTAAGTACACATTATAATATATCAAAATATGATTGATTGATATGCAACAAGGCAGCTATATTATGCATCTTATAAGCATCTTCGTCATCATCGTATCTACTTTTTTCGGTTTGGATAACCCCTGCGTTTTGCGCGAGTAGCTAGTAGTCCCTCCCAGGCTTTCGTAGTAGGTCCAAACTATATATTTCTTCAGATTCCCAGCCGCGTAGCAACTCACACTGGCCCTGAACCACCCACGTGTGTTCAAAACACATGTGCAATTAATTCCCTGTGACAAGAACGGCCCGAGAATAGGCTGGAAGTGTGACCGTAACTTTAAAAATTATGCGAGAAGAATAATAGAATTTGTTTGTCGATTCACTATTATGATACTTAATTATTATGTCTCCTTTTTAGCTTCCATACATTTAGATGAGATACGAAGTCCCGACCAATTTGCAGTCACGGCGGCCAATTTCAATAGAGATAGCTAAGTATACAGGAGGTACGATAGAAAACAAGACAAGTGTGTGCGCATACACAAGTGCACTCCCTCTTCCCTCATTCTCATAGTCCAATGAGACGGCGATACGACGTAACCGGGTAGAGATGAGTACGGCTGTACGTGCTTTCCTAGACACGGGGGTGTCACGCGGTGACGAATCACGCGGACGACACACGGCGGGAAGAATGAGCAGGACGGTCGTTCTGATTGCCGGATACCTAGTATAATAACGAAAAGCACGGTGCATGTCCGCTAAGAAAACGTTTATAAGCGCCCTAATACATAGTGTTATTTATGTTGTCATGTGTAATAGTTCATAAGTACGTTTGTACGAATAATTAGTTGACTATTTAATAAAAAATAGTATGATATTCTTCAAAATGAATATTATTCTCTTCAAGCCATATTCGGAGATTAATTAGCTTTAGATCAGACATAGTAGGGGGTTTGTTTACTTGTTTCACATGGTAACTTGCATTGTCCATCACAAGTACACTAGGTTTAGTGAGATTTGGTATCAACATTTCCTCAAACCATTTCATAAAGTTGATAGCATTCATATCATCATGGAACTCAGCTGATTTGGATTTTGTACTGAATACCAATAATGCACCGGGCACAAACCCTTCCTCCGATCCTGCAAGCACAATAATATGTATTTTTCCTGACGATATATTAGTAGTAACACCAGTTATTGAAGATCCTTGCCACGATTTTTTAACTTTATAGTTCTGATGTACATATGTCTCATCAAGGTAAACAATCTGTTTACCTTCTAGCCTCATCCGATTTATTAAATTGTCCTCAAGAATCTGAGTCTCCATACCGCAATATCATATTTTTCTAAGTAAAACCCGTCCATTTTTATTATTTTGAAACTCAAACCCGTTCTTGTGTAAAATTTTTCTAAGGGTTTCACGGCATTCCGTAAATTCAATTGCTTCCTTCAGCTCATTGTGCAGGCTTCTCAGTGTTGGGACTTGTTTTTTCACTCCATAAAATTCGTTTATTTTGTTTCTTATAGCCGAAATATCAAAATTATCCAAATTGAAAACTGACAATTTTGACAGTCCTAAAATATTGCCATACTAAAGCTTTTGAAAATAATTCGTGGTCAGCTTTCGTTGGTCAAACTCTAGCTTCATATTTCTGACTGACCGACTCCTTGACAATTCAAAAGTGCCTGTGTGTTAAGTGGTTTAATTGAAATAAACGGTACCTATGAGTTCGAGTTAAAACACTAACCAAAGAATCATCTTGTACACCCCGGTGTCCAAGATGATTTCTACGGTAGGGGCAAGATGATCCTGGCGATAATGTTGCCCCTATTTTGGAAATGTCCCAGGTTTTGGTAGAATTAAATAAAAAATAACTTAACAGAGTTTACTATATCTTTAACATTACACAATCATAATAATTTACAGACCTTAACTTAGGTAGAATAAGCCAGTCTAGTCAGTCTCAATATCACTAATAGATAACAATCATAACATAAATGTGATCAATAGTGTTAGGTAAAGGTATTACAAAATTATATAATTTTCTAAAATAATTTATATGACAAGTTTTACTATCCATAATCAACATTAAACGGAAAATCTTAAAAAATTGTAATTTACTTACGGATCATCTTTTACCATCTTGCACCAGTAACATAATCATCTCGCCCCAACAATCCCAACATCAACTTTTTATTATAGAGCTATCCCTTTTATTTTATCTTGTTTTTTTTTTTCCTTTTCTTTTCTACTTGTACATAATATATATCAGGTTGGCACAAAAGTAATGAGACACTACAAAACTCTATACATTTCCTTTTCCAAGTTAATTGTTTTCGATAATATTCTAGAATGTTGTAGAACATTCTAGGTACTTGTGATGTGGGGGTATATACTCGTAAAGCCGCCCTCGCGATTGGTTTAGTCAGTTTGAAGAAAAATGGACGAGCGACAAGTTCGAACACTATACTCGTACTTATACGAGTACTTGTTAGGCCACAGTGCGCGGGCTGCGGCTGACAATATCAATACTGCATTGTGCGCTGGAAGTACAAGCCATGCGACGGTGTCCCGATGGTTTGACCGTTTTAAATCAGGAGACAGGAGCCTTGAAAGTCAGCTACGCTCAGGACGACCACCCGCAGTGAATGATGAAGATTTACGCCGCGAACTGCAGTCGAATCCGGATGCTACCACTTGTGAATTAGCGGACGCACTTAACTGCAGTCACCACACCGTGGAATACCGTCTGCATGAGCTTGCGTATCGAAAAGTTTTGGCTCGGTGGGTATCGCACATCCTTACAGACGCCAGTCGTGCAGTCCGTGTCGCTATCTGTCAATCACTTTTGCTGCGACCTTGACGTAAGGAGTTTTTGTCTGATCTGGTTACTGGAGATGAATCATGGATTCATTACGAGAACGATACACGTCATGCTTTTTGGCTGTTTTGAGAATAAACGCCACCAAGTCAACCGAAGCTGAGGCAAAAGAACCGCTTAAAAGTTCTGTTTTGCTGTTTCTGGGACGCGCAAGGCATGCTGTTTTATGAACTACTACACAACAAAACTATAAACGCTGACAAATATTCAACCCAGCTCACCAAACTATCTGCTGCTATCAAGAAAAAACGATGAAGACGAGTCAATGTAGTTTTACTACAAGATAACGCTCGACCTCACGTCGCATCTGCCGTTCGCCAACTGTTGGAAAACTTGGGCTGGGAGGTGATACCCCACCCAAGTTATCCCCTAGACGTCGCCCCATCAGACTATCATTTGTTTAGAGCCCTGAAACAACATTTTCGAGGTAAACAATTTAATGATTTCTCGGATGTAGAGGCGGAGTTGAATAACTTTTTCGAGGTACAGCCATCAGAATTCTGGGCGAAAGGCATCCAAACTGTGCCGGATCGTTGACAAGAAGTCATAGATGCTAATGCTGATTACATCATTAACTAAACTTTTTGTATTATAATAATAATAAAAAATATAAAACGTAAACCAAGTGTCTCATTACTTTTGTGCCAACCAAATATTAGTGTTAGATGTTTATTGTATTTAAGATTTGTGTATATTACAATATTTTAACCGACTTCAAAAAAAGGAGGATGTTCTCATTTCGTCGGATTTTTTTTTTTTAAATTTAGGTATGTTCCCCGATGTTCTCAAAGATGGCTGGACCGATTTGGAAAATTCTTTTTTGTTTGAAAGCGTATACTTCCCAAGTGGTCCCATTGTTATTAGGTCAGGATCAGAAAATGGGATCCTGGAGAAATTGAGGGAACTCTTCAAATATTATAGGCACTCTTACGGCGATTTGGGTATTTTTTATAGTAAATCGTGCATTTGTTCTTGGAAAGCACCATTTGGTGAAGTGGAACCGATGATGAAGACCACAGATGGCGACCGGAACTACTCAATAATAAGTATTGCACAGGTTGCGATTCGATTACTTTAATATGATTGATAAGCAATTTATGCTCTTCACAATGCATATGGTGAAGTGGAGCTGATGGTGATGTACCGGGAGAACTCCTCAACAAAAAAAAATCTGCTGCTCCTTAAATTTATGTTCGCTTATTTCGTTAAAATGTAGGGAACAGCTGGTTTTTTTTCGCGATTTCAGGTTTGGTCCCATAGTATAAGTTGTTCATAATGATGAGTACAATGACCCCTTAAGAGGTTGTGTGTTAATTATGTTACACCTTGTATAGTAACTAACTGAATAAGGCAAGTAAAATAAAAGCTTGTAAAAATACACACAATAAACATGATCACCCAAAAGATTAGCTAAAATAAGCAAGTCATTTCTTATAAACAGTTGGTACTTAGATCTCTTATATAACAAGTTACCAAAGTCGTTTACAGAACTTAGCGATAGAAAGTTCAAAACCCACATCAGTGTCCTTATCAAAAAAGCATATATTACTACAATTTTTTTAAAGACTACGTTGAAGACAAGGATGTTTGGCAATAATAGCCCTGCAGATGTGGCTTCTCTCTGGAACCTCTTGCAAACGGCAATATAAATGTATAAATTAACTGCTTCCGAATTACAATGATTTTTTATAACACTTATTATTTGCTATAGGCCGCCATGTTGGATTTTATGTGACGTCATATCGATGGTCTAGCTCTAGAAGACAGACGATAAAAGAGCAGTAATAATACTAAAAAAAAAATCATGCTGCACCATTTGCAATCATCAAAAAATCAATTTTCCATCTCCTTTCTACCTTTTTTCAGCAGATGACACATTATAAGTAACATCAAGGTCTAGACATAAGACCTAAAGTCTATTAATAATCGATTTTTTTGTTACCAAATGCGATAAAAAGCTTTATTATAATTTTTTTTTTAGGGTTACGTAGTCAACAAGGAACCCTCAACTTATAATTTCGCCATGTCCGTATGTCTTCTGTCTGTTCACGGCTTAGCTCAGAAACTCTTAGCAGTACAAAACTGTAATTTGGCACAGGTATACATATTAATCACACCAACAAAGTGGTAAAATAAAATCTTGAAAATATTTTTTTTTAGCGTGCCTCCCCTACACGTAAAGTGGGGATGACTTATTTTACTCGTCTATCCTATGGTGTGGGGTGTCGTTGGATAGGCCGTTCAAAAATATCGCGGGTATGTGAAAACCATTTATTGCCTGGATCCATTTGTGAAATATTAAGTTTTAATGTGCTAATTTTTGTGTCAGTGTCCCCCCCTGCCAGCTAAATGATTGTTTTTGGATATGTGAAAAATTCACGACAGTAGTCTAAAATCATAACGAAGTTACAAGGAAAACTATCACAGCGAAGTAGTCTTTACAATTGAACGAGTAATAGTCGGCCAAGTTGGAATGGATGAGAGAACATGATTTTCAACTACAATGTTAGTTCTTGAGATAAATTCATCCCAACTACGGAACCCTTCATTGTGCGTGGTCCGACACACACTTGGCCAGTTTTTATTTTATTTTATATAGATTATGGAAATATCCAGCCGTCTGGAAAATAAATGAGTAGGTAAAAATTAACCTTCAGTTGAGATGATTTATTTTCTAATCATCTTAGAACTGAAGGTGCTGAAAATCCTTAGGATCGACCGTAGTTCGGGGTTTTAGAGTAACATAATTAAAGTAATATGCATTGTTTTATTAAACAAACTTTATTTTGGTTGTAGCAGTCCTTTAGTCACTTTCCGAGCTGGAGATTCTTGCGTATCTTCTCTGAAAAGAATAATAGTTGCTTAGCAAGCGACAGAAACATGGCTGGCAGAAGTTACATAATTATCGTAAAGGCTTATTGGTTAAAGCCTCGCCCCTCACACCCGAGGGTTCAAGTTCAAGTCCGGGCAAGTACCAATGTGACTTTTTCAATACTATCTCACTTTATCTTGGATATCACTGACATCGGTGAGGAAAACAACCTGGAGTTTATAGTTAATATAAGACTGAAATCGCCAAACCGCTTTGAGCAAGCGTGGGGATCAATGCTAATGTCTTCTTTGTATGAGCAGAAGCCTTAGCCCTGCAGAGGTACAACAAAGCCCTGGTATTAAGTATACGCTGGTATTATTTTTATTATTTTCGATTTACATACTCTAGCTCGTGGTGGACTAGTAACTTGCAGCCTGACGGGCCCGCCCAGTCTCTCTGCGAGGGTCTCCAAGGCCCCGGCCAGTCGGTGGATGGCCGCGGTAGCGTGCTGCTTGGCTTCGGTCTTCATTCGCTCCACATTGAGCAGAGCCTCTGTAGCCTCACGGAAGGCAGGATCTAAAAAAATATAATTATTAAATTTTTATACATTATAGGAATAAAGCGGAGTATACATTATGAAACTAATGTCGTGAAACAGTAGCTTGAGGCCCTTTGTACAAACATGTTTTACTTTCCGTGAAAAACTTCGGTTTTCGCCGTGTGTAGGCACCACGGTGTCGTCAGTGTTGTATGGATCACTATGGAAGCTTGTTGACGACACGGCGGCACCACGGCACGGTGCCGTCGCCGGTATGCGCCGTGTCTGTCCACGGCGGGATTCTCATCAGTGCTGTATGGCATTTTAGGGGAGTCTGTCGACTACACCGGATGTTTTCACGTTTCGTGATGACTTACCTACGCTGTTTTTGTTTTGAAATGGAGATAAATCAAGAATTATTAATTACATTGATTCATGAAAGGCCTGTAATATGGGATTTAGATGATCGGATGTATCCAAAACCTTCTTTTCATATATTTTTTTCTTTTTGAGTTCTCTATACCCGTAATCAGCAATGATAATCTTTTTCCTAAATTAATGGATTCATGACGCACGGCGCAACTTGGCACAGAAAAATACAATTGAGCCGTATCTAACCGTTGTCACGTCCGGTTGTTTGCCGTGTCATGTACAAGCTCACACGTTTTTCTACGGCGCGGGTTTAAACGCCGTGCCGTAATGAAACCGTGACGTGTACAGAAGGCCTGACTGTTCTGTTTCGGGCTATAACTAACTAACACCCGGTTTTGGAATGCTGATAATTTCAACTAACACGTTGTCATATATACAAATAATAACAATTGTTTCAGCCAACTAATCTGACCTATTAACATGAGAGACAGCGTGTTAATTAAATTTTTTTAACAGCTTTTCAAAAACTGGGTGTTATAGCTATAGCTAACTAACACCCGGTTTTTAACCTAACCTCGTAAAACAGTAGCTGGATTGTTTCACGACACTAGTTTCATAATGTTTACCCCGCTGTAAGGAGGGTGTGCTAAGAGAGCCCGCGAAATTCAAATATTCATACGATATGCAAATTAAAAAATAAGGTACTTTTGCGGGCTAGCCGGGCACTTTACGAACTACATACATATTATACCTACAGCAAGTTGGTACCTACCATCGTCATGCTCCAAGCTAGCTCTGCGTCGTAGTCGCCTTGGCGACCCCTCGGCGGTCTCTTTTTTCAGTTGGCCACTGCGTACCATATGATCTGGCTGCTGGCCTGTATGGACCATAGGCTCCAGTTGCTGGTCAATGTGAACCACACGCTCTGGCTGCTGGTCAATGTGAACCACACGCTCTGGCTGCTGGTCAATGTGAACCACACGCTCTGGCTGCTGGTCAATGTGAACCACACGCTCTGGCTGCTGGACAGTATGGACCACATGCTCCAGCCGCTGGTCAGTATGGACCACAGGCTCCAGCTGCTGGACATTATAGAGCACAGGCTCCAGCTGCTGGACATTATGGACCACAGGCTCCAGCTGCTGGTCTGTGTGGACCACAGAGTCAGCAGCCAGCTGACCCATGTTGCCCACTGGGTCAGCAGCTAGATGTCCAGTGTGCTCCTCAGGATAGTACAACTCGACGTCAGAAGAATCTGATCTGAAACACATTAATTTTATTACTTAAACATCCCTTTATTTCAAACAGTGATTAGTATAAGAAAATAATTAACCCTATAGTGAAGTCAGTGTCATCCTGCAGTAAAACGTCCGCTGTGCTCGACGACGGCTGATGTTCAGTTTCAAGGCGCTGCAGCTGTTAACATGATTGGAGTGCATAAGTAACGGACATCAACAATATCCAAAATGTTTATATATCACTGGCCCAAATGTCTGTAAGATAAGCCCCATTATCACGGTGCAAGTTTATAGCTTGTAGCCTACTGGCAATACTTGAATTGACGCATCATAAAATGGTACAAGCACGTATAACTGTGTTTAGGCGAGGCAAAACTTGAAGGCAATAATCGCCTTGCATTAATTAATTGCCTTGGTGTAAACAGAGCATTCAAATGAATAGTAAAACTTGCGTTCAATTATTGTATGCCATTTTACGGAAATCGCACACGTGTAAACTTGCATGCGATTCTTGAATGACAATAATTGAACGTGCTTAAGGCCCGGACTCTATCAAAGCGGAGATGTGCGGAGATGTCCGAAGCGGAGATGAGAAGAGATGTTTTTCAGCTAGGGTGTATCCTCCGAAGCTGTGCGAAGATGCGTACTGGCTAGACTGGAGCGGAGATGTTGCTGGTTAGATTGGATATGTGTGCTGACTAGAGCGGAGATGTGTGCTGGCTAGAGCGGCTGGCGGGTTGTGCGACGCGGGGGGAACTAGCGACGTCGCTCACTGCACTCCGCTCACATCTCTCTTCTGGTCTCCGCTGCGCGCCGTCTCCAACTTGGGAGGAGCAGATCACACCTCCACTTCGAACGCGCCATACAAATATGATACATCTCCGCTCAGTGGTAATCACTGACGCTGAGTGGAGACAAAATGTGGTAATAACGAAATTCTACTCGTTGTTTCAAACACATCGTTCCTCTCTTTTCGTCTCCGCTTTGGTGAAGTCTGGGCCTTATGGCATGCGATTATTGCTCGTGATACTTGTACCATGTAAATAAGGCTTTAGTTACCATCAAATTTAAATATTCCTTAGTACTATTCTATTATAAAAGGTTCACTTACAGAAACTGGAGTGTTGCAAACTCTTGGCAACAGTTCCCCAAGATCGGGACCTAAAATTAAATATAGCCTGTTCTCCAAGTCCGACAGCCTTTTTTTGGCAGGAGCTCCTCCTTGAATCAATAATAGTATTTTAATAAAACGTACGGTCAATGAGGGGTAGTTTTAAAGAAATTTTCAAGCAAATTCCTTTCCTACATTTAGTGGGCGCATGTAACCTTTTTGAATTTCCATTTTCATTTAAAATGTTGACAATGACGTACCTACAAAGGTGCAAGTAAAATTTAACCATAAGGTGTTTAACAATTATTTCTTCCTTGACAGTACCTGCTACTAGTTTAATATTACTTTGAGAAAAAGTATGGCAATAAAAGAGTACCTGTAGCCATCTTTTCGGCCTTCATATCTTTTACTTTTTTTTTTAGTTTGCTTTTGTACGCATTGTAGTACTGAAAATAGAGAATATATATAATTTATTGAGCTAAACTATTACCTACAGTGATTTTGGATGAACATGAACAAATCGACAACATGGCTCAACAACTTTTACTATGGGACCAAACCTGAAATCGCGAAAAAAATCTGCTGTCTCCCTATATTTATGTTCGCACAACTCGTCAAATTGTAGGGAACAACTGATTTTTTTTCGCGGCTTCAGGTTTGGTCCCATAGTTTTTACTATTGTTCATAATGATGAGTACAATTGCGTTAATTCCGGGACATGTTAACCTAAACTAGTCTAAACTCGAAAAAAAAATTTTCCTTAGTTCTTCTAAAAATCACAATGGATTTTGATGGGGTTATCACCAAGGGCTGGCTTAAAAACCTTGGCCAGAGGCTAAGGCATTGTTCAGACCAAACGTATTATCGGCCGCTGACTGTGAGCGCGCGTTACGCAGTTTATCGCTTTTCCATATATATTTAACTTCTCGTTCACACCGAACCGACTATATGCTATTACGAAGTGCTGACAGTCACAGTCGGCGGTGGACAATACGTTTGGTGTGAACGATGCCTAAGAATTGTCATACAACGTGGTAATGCTGGCAGTCTCTTGGGTACATTACCAGTCGACAGCGATGCGGAGGAATTTTTCGACGCCATATTTTAGTTTGTGAATAGTTTTAGTTTATTTTAGTTTCAGTTAGGATATTATGTATATTATTAATTTATTAGGTATAAGTTGTTAAGTATGTACATTTAATTTTAATTCTGAATGAACCTAACTTAGATAACAGCACACAGAAATCACGATATTTTGACAACATGTCTGCCATAACGGTAATGTATTAGTAATAATAATATACTAGTGTAAGTAAACTAGTGACATGAAATTTCTAAATAATAAAGTCCCAAAGAATACAATAATAAATAGGGAGATTAATTTGTCCTTACCGATCTCCATTGGTCTGGCGTTTTTTGGGTGCAGTCTGACGAAACGTTATTGGCCAAATCGGCACATGCAGTCCAATGCCGTTTCAACAGATTGCGTCCCTCCTTAGTCCTACTGAAGCGGCTGTGCGCCAGCTGTGGGTTATCCTTCATGTAGTCGAGAATGGCCAATATTTGGTCCACTCCCACCATCTTTAGTTTGAAAAACAATACATATTATGATTAGGTAATTATTTTTACGTTACATATTTAACATAAACATAATAATATTTTAAACGAATAAGTACTCACACTTCTTGGATCTATAAAGCTCATGCTGTATTCAACGCAACTTCAACTCTTGAATAATACTGACTTTTGGGAAGAGTATTCCAATGTGAAGTGACTATGGAAGTGAGCAGTAAATATGAAGCCGATAACCAATTAGGGTAAAGTACCCAATTATTAGCATGTAGTAAGACTTGTTGTTTACAAAGTGTTACTGATGAAAATAATAAATTGATGAAAATAATTTTGTTCCGAGGGAATTTTGGTAAATAGGTGCAGATGATTACTAATAAAATTTGATCGCAACTTTATATAAATAAGCGGACATAGGTACCACTTAATAATAATATGACCAATGTCTATTTCCCCAATAACAAATACTGATGTTCTTAAGACACGAGTATATACCTACTCGTGTCATTTAGAAAATACTTAGAATATAAGTATTCTAGTTTCATGAGGTAGCTATTTAACCAGAATATAAAAATTAAAATTAAGGCCTAACAATATTTTAACAGATATTGCAACCGAGTTTCAATAAAACACAATTCCGCAGTTTCTACGAACTATATTCAATCTGTGATGACACCCTAAATTAATTAAAAACTACATAAATTTAAAAATAATTATGCTCCAGCTGTTGAGACATTAAAAATGTCTTAAATGCCCAAACAGTTCTGCTTAGCTAAGAAGATAAAAATTAAACTGCTATACCTACCAACTATTACTATATTAAGATTATGTACTATATAGCAATGCGGTGTATTATTTTTATAATGTTCAGTACATATCTGCAGGTATATCAATAGTTGGACACTTTACCCTATTGACCACAGCTATTGACAGTCAAAACAGCCACGTCATCGTCGCCAGCTAAACTTTTTTTTTTCAAATAAGCAATGTTATGTCTCTGAATAACAGCCAGGATTTTTACTAATTTTTTTAACAATAATGGTCAAAAAAGGTTGATACATTTTATCAACGTAACAGGTATTTATGGAATATTTTTTAGTAACAAATAATAATTTTATACCACAATAAATTGAAAATCATTTGAAAACATTTTTTATCCAGGAGTGTTTTGGCTCCGTTTCGTACATGAGTCGGAGCATTATGTTGAGCGATGGCCATTTTGCGCGGTGATGACGCATATTTTGCCCATAATTTTTTTTTTTTGTACTAACTTACTTTTATGTGCCATATTTAGGTACGTGCGTTAGCTGTGTTTAAAAACTGGTATGAATTCAAATCTTGTATTACATTTGTTACTAATATACCTAGCTTAAAATTACGAACATCATATTGATCAAGGTCTGAAATAAAGTATTTTTTATTTTATTTATTCTATTTTTATTAGGCGCAAATAAATATTATTTTCTTTGTTTCTCATAATTCTTCTCATTCTAGTAGGTTTTAGTGGGCAACATCTATTATATTATTGATCTTTCAATGTTCAAATAGTTACGATTTTATTGCGAGTCCACTGAAACTCAATCGACACTCGAAGTTCAGAACATGAGAATACCCTTTTTGTCTGTATCTTAATTGAATCCCACTAATCTGTGGCTATAATAACGATCATTGATTGAAGTTACTATATTTTGAAAATCTGTGAATTAAGTACTTATTTAAAAATTAAACCAACAATGAGGAAAGGTCGTTTAGGAATTATTTTTACCTCCGGAAGTTGCGGCCGGCCTCATTTTAAAATTACGACCCCTAAAAAAATGTTGTTACCTACTTTAGTCTTTATATTATAAGTACTAGCACTTCCCGCGCAACTTAGTCCGCGTAAGGTCGGGGTGCCCTGACTTATAGTTACTGCGACATGGGTAAGATTAGGTTAGAACTGTGACCAACCACGCGCGAGCTGAGCGAGCGCTTTATATGCTTGCACACGTAAGAATTTACTTGCGCAAGTTTAGGATTGCGCAAGTAAATCGTTACGTGTGTGGGATGAATTAGCATAAGTACCTAGCTGAACCATTTGGTGTCACGCAGACTTGCGCAAACCTAAATTTGCGCAAGTAAATCGTAACGTGTGGCTAGCATTACACTTCATTGGTTAAATTGAATCATTACCCCCAACAGGTTTCTCTGCCTAAACTAGTTCTGTCTAGTGTTCAATGTTAAAAATCTAGTTGAAACTAAAATTAAAACATGAATATCAGTAAAGCAAAGTTATAACGCCAGTACCTACTACGGTACCACTAGACCCGGTAGTTTTTTACATTGAAAAAAAAATGATTTAATGTTCAATCAGGTTTTTATTTTTATTATTTTATTTATCTTTTATATAGATTTTTTTTTAATATTTTGTGAATGTGAGAACGTTGTAGGCTTAACAGACTGTAGATTTGTAGATCATTTTCTATTTTGTTAAGTATCTGATACTTGTTGACAGACCTACACTGTCCTCTCATACTTAATAACACTGTAATTTGAAAACATTGTAAAAGCCAATTATTTTTAAAAGAGTAACCGTGGAGTTTCTTGCCAGTTCTTCTCCATACGAAACGACCAATTGGAACCGTGCACCTAGCTTCTGACGTTTCATAAGTGCCCATGTCGGTAGGTTTATTTGATTTTTTTTTGTACCTGTTCTAAAAAATAATGAGATCATTACCTATAGGTACTAGTCACCTATTCCCGCATTTTTGCAAAGTTTCATCGGCTGGACAATTTTGTTGTACCTACCGATTTCAATTTCTCGCTGAAACTACCCAGATCGAGGTTTAAAGAGGCTTATTAAAGAGAAAACGAGTTAGATTGGTCAAGGGCACATGTGGCCAGAGGTCGCGAAGGACAGAGAGCTTTGCAAGAAGAAAAATGTCCCATTGCTGTGCAAAGGCCTCCCCCTTTCCTAGCAATGGGACAAATTACAGGTTGCCTGAAAGAAAAAAACTTGAATGTTTTGACCGTTTTAACTATCAAATTCAAAAGTCATTTATTCAAATTAGGCTGAGAATCAACACTTTTTGCACGGCAAAATTACGTAAGACAGTCACTACTTCCTAGTGTTTAATTGAAGAAGAAGTGGCGCAACAAACTCCCCAGCAGCACAGATGTCTGTTAGAAAAACTTGATTCTATATAATATTATGCAAAGTAATCAACATTACGAAACACAAAACATTTTAAATTAAATTATTTGCCATATTATGTCAACTAGCACAAGCCAATATACCAACAATCTATCTATCGTTTACATGTTACAGTTAAAACGCGTTTTTTGTTAGAACGCGTTTTTTGTTAGAACGCGTTTTCACTAGTTAAGCAGACGGCGTTGAGTGCATAGCTTGCGTGTTTTGTGCTGACACGAACGCCATGTTCCTGCGATGATGCGAACCCTATTACTGGGTGGACCCAGTAATAGGGTTCGCCCATCAAGGAGCTCTGTACCGAATAAGACGCATTATTAATTTATTATACATAAAATAATAGTTATTTGTGCAACAAGAGAGCAAAGTCGTTTTTTGCTGCGGGTGCTGATTTTGAATCCTGAGCGTGGCGAGGGATTCAAAGGCACGAGATGCAAAAAACTTTGCTCTCGTGTAACACACATAACTTTTCAGCAGCGAGAACACTTTAGGAGATAACATAATAAACAGGAATAGATTGAAATAACTATTTATTGTGAATCAAAATAATTAACATTGTAGGTAGAGGTACCAATTCAATAAAATGGAACATTTTAAAAGTCAAAAGTAAAATTACTGCAATTCTGCAAATTAAAAGTAACAGATTTATTAGGCAACGTTATAGTTGCATTGAGTTGAGTTTGATTATCTGGGGTTAAGGTTTCTGTTTCGGTGGCGGATTGAGAAGGAACAACAGTGAACGTTGGTGACTCTGATCGGCTTTCTGTATAAGTACACTGTGCGTCGTTGGAAGTGGATGGGCGTATAAATTTAAATTTACATAACAGTTAAGGCACTCCCTCACCGGAGCATTCGCCTGTAATTTAACAATACAAGATTCGATAAGATTCGCATTCATGTTACAAATTATATCATGGGTGCTCCCATTGAACTGTTACATTACATTACAGGCGAATGGTCCCGGTGAATGTAATGTTACAAATATTGTAGCATTACTGGTTGTGCACTTTAATGCTCGGTTCTCCTCATTCACTTATGTAATGCTCAAATCTGCACCCTAATTGCGTAACTGATCTGTTCCTGTAACTGATCGGCTCGAGCTCCTAGGCATGGAGTTGACATCATGTCTCAACTTCGGTGCCACCATCGAGTACAAAGCTCAAACTGTGGCCAAGAAACTGGGCATCCTAAATAGGGTGAAGCGCTACTTTACGCCTGGACAGCTTTTAAATCTCTACGAAGCGCAAGTTCGATCCTGCATGGAGTATTACAGCCACCTTTGGGATGGCTCAGCTAAATACCAACTTGCCGCGCTTGACTCGGCGGAACGCTGAGCTAAGAGGCTCATTGGTGACGTAAGACTAGTGGATGCCAAGCTTCACAGCTTGGCCCATCGCCGCAAGGTTGCCTGCTTGTCGGTCTTCTACAGATTATACTTCGGTAAGTGTGCTATAGAACTCCACGACCTCATTGCACCGGTCCCCTTCTACCATCGGGCATCTAGACGCACTGCAGGTTACCATCCTTACCTAGTTGCTATTTCACCAATTCGCACTAAGCGTTTCTAAATGTCTTTTGTAATGCGCACAGCAAAGGAGTGGAACTCTCTGCCTGCGTCTGTGTTTCCGAACGCATACAACCCCGATCTCTTCAAAGTGAGACTGAATAGGCTTCTTCTGGGTAAGCTCGCTCCATCGTCGGGTTTATCTCTGTCATCTTTGACCTAGACTAGAGTCAAGAGCAAACCTATCTCAAATAAAAAAAATGAAATAAAACTCATTATCAATCATAATCTGAATGATTTTGAAGCATATTGCTAATCCATTGCTTCATATGTTCGAAAAGTTTGTCTGCTCAGCGACGTAAATAACGCAATGAATGTTGTTGAATTGTCAAAATGAAAGCGGTTCCTACTGTAAGTGTGTTACGCAATTGCCCCGCCGAACTGTTATATTACAGGCGAATGCTTGCGAAGAGGGAGCGCCTTTAAGCAGTTTACCTACAGTAGACCCACATTTCGCCAGTCCAATGTGGCGAGCCTATTGCCAAATTTCTATGTTACAAATCTAAAAGTACACATACCTCCTTACTAATAAACGTCGTATAGCGTCTGTATAGTTACACAACGCTTTGTCTTCTTCGTTATAAAGTCAAATTACTGATGACAGAAAGAGAATCTAGTCGCAATCTCATCTCAGCAATAATCAAATGTCAAAAATGTAGGGAAATTATAGGTATTTTTGACATATTGAGACTGAGGTCAGACTCTGAATGTTCTTAAAATTACGGGAGTTGCCTCTCAGATTAATATGAGTATGTTTATTAGTAAGGAGGATACAGTATAAAACAAACGTATAAAGTTATCAAAAGCCTCAGCAAACCCAGGTACAGACGATTTATCAATAGTCAGTTAGCTTTTATTTGAGGAATAATTATTGTGGTTTGATAGGTTTTGTATAAAAAATATGTCAAACTGTCATAGTTATTCTTCAGATAAAAGTTATCTGGCTATAATATAATCAGCCCTTAGTTACTGAAATTTTTTTTTTCCCACAAGATACATGCAACGCTTATTTTGTGGCTCACCGAACATGTCATTAATGTATTCTTACTTTTTTCTGTACAACACTATTGTAAAATATGTAAAAAATCTCAAAGAAATCTTTAGTTTTTTTTTTTTAGGATAGTTCATACTAAAGAGCTGCTATTGCTATTTTTATGCTGTTCAGTGCTGCTATTTTTGCACTGGCAAGTAATGCTCGGCGTTATTAAACGCATTGCCAGCTCTGAAAATGCCGAGAGATAAGTTAGCATAAAATATATCGATCGCTAAGAACCGTACTCGAATGCTCGTGCCAAAGCAAGTACGTTTGCGAAACAAAACACAGTCGTGATGAAGATTTAAATAGAAAGTGGAGCTTATATATGGTACTATTTTTATTCAGTGCTGTGCTCATTAGTCTGCTAACCAGCTCTGCGAAAAATGTTATAATGTTAACCTATGCGATTTCTTTTTCAACTGGCATTAAAAGTTACGTTAAGTTAGTTGGTGAGTTATTGGAAACTGAATACATGTTTACTTTTGCACCGAGTGTTTTATTTTTGTGTTTATCTCTTTCATGTCTTCCACAAACCCGGTGGAATGAGGATGAATGATATTTCTTCTGAAATCAATAGACAGTAGGTATAAGTGTATGAGTACCTAGGCAGTGAGCGAGTGAGCTGAGCTGTTTTCCTTACTGATTTACTACTACAAAGACTATAAGGATAGTTTACTTATTCCGAGCATAAAGGTTAGGTCAGTTTATGATTTTAGGAGAATTTAGAATAGGTACGCCATTTTATAAGCTGTGTTGTTTATAATGCCCACTATATTTTGACCTCAATGCTGGCGTTGCTTTCAAAGAAAAATGTCACAAATTCGGTGCATTAATGTTCAGTTTCAAAGTTCGCCACTCTAGTCAAGTTATAATAGGCACAGTGGACATCTGTACGCATGCGTGAATAGCTAGAATGTTGCTACTAGAATAAAATCCCTAATACCACAGTATAAAAAGTGATTTATACTGTGCTAATACCAAAGATTAATAAATCTGTGTATCGAGAGATATTTTAGAAAGAAATAGATAAATAGCTTCTCAAAAAATTATAATTATATCCACTACGTTCTTGACGATTTTTATATTTAAAATTATATCCATTTTAATTTTTTCTATTAGAAATTAACTTGTGTTACCAGCCCTAAAAATAAAAAATCCACCGACCACGCCCTTTATGCAGTTTATTGATTTCACCAGCAACAAGGTACTAGGAAAACATGAGTGCTAAAGAGAACTTAGGGCTAACTTCGGGCGTTCTAAGTTGACGCATGCTTATTAGGTATCAGATAAAAAGTATTTTTATTTTAATGCTCTTGCTGAAATCCGGCGAAGTCTAAGGCATGGCGGCAACATGGCGAGCCTTGAAAGGATGCGAATTTTTTAAATATTTTAGCTATCTAGGTGGTAGTCTCAACTCTCAACCTATCGTCATTCTTATAAGGTAAGTACTTAATTAACTTATAACCGTAAAAGCTAAATGCATTAAAACTTAAAAGTTTAAGAACTTAGGGTAATAAAATTAAGCAATAAAAAGTTTTAGTGTCACTGATTGATGGTGTTTTATCATATCGTCATTTTATAATAATACATCTATTCTTTCGTCATTGGAATACATTAGATAATTAATCGGAAAGTTTAGTTTTCTATGGGCCTATAAAACTTCAAGTAGGTAACAATTAAGTTTTAAAACGTTTCCGCAACACCGATTGTCGTTGAATCTTACTTTAATTGTTGTATGTAGTCTAACAAAATAATATAATATATTAGCTAACTAGCTTCTGCCCGCAACTTCATTCGGGTGGAAGTCGTAAGCTAGGTACACAATATACAATAAAGACAAAAAAAAACAGTAAAATAACAGCCACATTTTCATAAAACTCCCGTCGCATCGCATCGCCCACCCGCGCTATTACTTCGTTTTCACTTAGGGTTATTTCTGACTTTTTTCTTTTTGCTCGGCTCCTAAGGGTCGTAGCGTTAAAAACCCTATAACCTTCCATGTTATTCGAAACAGTTATGAATTATTCGACGTACCAATATAGCGACACGTAAAGTAAATAATTACTAAGTAGTCCAAGTAAGGTGCCCCGGGGTAACTTGCGATATCCAATTTAGTGGAAAATTAGTGTAAAATGTTTTTTGCTGGAAGTACCTAAGTAATTTCTTTTGATATTAGCAGTACCTTTCATAAATAGAAACTGACTGACTGACTGACATATCAACGCACAGCCGAAACTTCTTGGTCTAGGCACGTGAAATTTTGCTAACGGTTTCCTTTTATAATGTAGGGGAGCACTAAGAAAGGGTTTTTGGAAATTCGACCTTTACGGGGGTGAAAAGGGGGGATTTCGTTTGTATGAAAAATCATATTCCTTGAGTTAATAAACTTGGAACTTGGCACGAATACTTATCTAAGTAAATAATTAACTTCGTAACTTTTTATTTTTCTAAAATAGCCCCAAGAGGGGGATTGGGGGGTGTCAAAGTTTTTATGGGAGAATTTTAACGAGCAGTCCGATTAACTCTAAACTCAAAATGTATACTATAAACCAAAAATAAAGAATAATTTTTATCACGGTTTTTCAAAAATCTACTCCTAACGAGGTGAAAAGGGGTAGTCAATTTTACAGGGGAGGATTTTATTACGTAGCTCGATCAACTCGAAAATTGGTATAAATAATCTTTGAGTCAAGTTTTGGAAATATCCTAAACGATTTTTTTAAAATTCAGTTTATAATTATGAAGAATCTTATTCATTTGGTTAATAAACTTGAAAGTCGGCACGAATATTTTCCCAAGTAAGCAATAGAGTTTATCACTATAAGTTTTTAAGAACTACTCCTCAAAGAGGAGTTTAGGGGTTCCGCCCAGAGCGGGAGAAGTCATTTGATGAATTCCCATCCACAAAAAAAAAAGAAAAAAAAGGGGTGTTAAAGTTTGTGTAGAAGAATTTTAACGCGCGGCCCGATAAATTCAAAATTCAGTATAATACTTTTCACAGAAAATAAATAATAATAAGTTTTGGGTTTTTTTTAATCGACCCCTGACGGGATGAAAAGGGGTAATTAGATTTTTCATGGGAGATTTTTACTGCGTGGCTTGATTGACTCAAAAATTGGTATACAAATCTTAAATTCAATTTATGGAAAAATCCGAAAGGATTTTTCAAATTTCCTCCCGTGGGGTGAAAAGATGGGGAAAGATATACAGTTTACATGAAAAATCTTATTTCTTTGCTTAATGCACTTGAAACTTGGCCATATTTGCCTCAGAAAATAATAAAGATTGTCGCTTTTAGTTTTTTAAAACAACCCCTCACGGAGGTTTTATGTACCTATGTCAAAGTTAGTGAAGAAAAATTTTAACGCACTGTTAGATTAACTTGAAACTCGGTACTATGACTTAAAAACAAAAATAAAAAAGTACATGTTTCAGGGTTCTTCAAAAATTAACTGCTAAACGGGGTGGAAAAGCGTAATAAAGTGTAAGGGATGGATTTTACAGCTTGCTTTAATTAACTCAAAAATGGTATGCGATCTGTATTTTAGTTTATTGCCACCGGCTTCCGAAATTAAAGTTATTTCATAATTTTGAGTTAATTTATTTTTGAAATCGATTTAATTTTCTAAAATTACTTTTGTATTTCGTAATTTCTAGTTTAAAGTAAAAACTGGAATATGTGTTTGTATTATGTAATTAACAGGTTTGTTGTAAATATTGCACTAGAATTTGTCCAAGGTTTTGAGATGTTTTTTTTCCTTTGACACCGTAGCTCGGCAGGCCGTCACATTTACACGTATTGGTCCATAACGATTGAACTAATTTTGATGAAACTTGCACTGTTCCCTAAGTTGAAGTAAATGTAAGCCAATAAAAAAATGGTCACAATCCGATTAATAGTTTAGGAGAATTGCGTAGACAAACATACATACTCTTACAAAATTTTGCATGTTTGAATGAAAGCCCTAATAGATTATCATATGTCACTATATTGCAGTTCCAATAATATTACATACATACGGTTCGAATTGATATCGTCCTTCTTTTTTTGAAGTCGGTTAAAAATACATGCTGCTCCGACTCCAAATAATTTGTGATAAGGACAGGATCTTTCTCCTGTCCTTATCACAAATTATTTGGGATGATGATGATGCAGTAAGTACCTTTGTGCTCTTCTGTATTTTTGGATTGAAGAGGTTAGTGTTGATCTGTTCATAAACTACTTAGAATACATAATAATGTGGAGCTCTATGATCACTTAGTTATTGTATGATAATAAAGTGGCATACCTATTTCATTTATATATTTTATAATTCGATTAATGTAGGTATGCTCAGTTATTTAATTTAGTTAAAACAATATTTTTGTGGCGTGTATTTGAATGTTTGGTTACTAATTTTTTTAAGTAAGTGTACTAACAAAAATATGGATCAATATGTTTGATTTAAATAAATTATTATTAGAAAAAATTTCTGACATATTTCGGTACCCTGGGGTCTGTTATTATTATTTTGCCAATTGTGGACACCTCTTCAATCAAAACAGAACTAGCTGATAATAATCATAGTAGGCTAATTGTTCTTCCAACGTCTCTTTCAACGTATAAGAGCTGAAGACTGGCCCTCATCTAGCCCAGATCTGAAACCCTTAGACCACAAATTATTGTCAGTTTTAGAGGACATGACCTTGCTATACAAGGTGGAACAGGACGATTGACATTCCTTTAAACCACGTAAAGACAATCATTTTCTTTACCCGCACCGCACCGCACCGTTTGGTCAGTGACTTTCGTAGATAAAGCGTGTTTACTTTTTATGCAGTTGATTCTGCTATTTATTTTGTTTGAAAACTGCAATTTTCAAATTTTCCATTAACTACTAATCTTCGTGTTTTAACATGTTTCGATGGATTAGTACTGTACTCATTTTGATTTAATGTCGTACATCCAGATACAGGTTGTATATGACACGCCAACATCGTGAAGAAATCTCTGGTGCTAGCAGTGGCTAAATTTCCCATGGAAATGGTGCGTAAGTCCATAGATTCGTGGCCTGACAGATTAAATGCTTGTATCAAAGCCAAAGGTGGCCATTTCGAATAGAATTATTTTTCTATTTTTTGCTGAGACTTCAATAAATATGTACTTAATATAAGTTTTTATTTGTAACAGAACTTATAGCCGGACTGTGTATATCTTCTAATTATTAAGTACGTATATATGGGACGCAAAAATGTTTTGGTGATAAGTGTCACTTTCTACTCAAACCTTAGTCTCTTACGATACTCGTGGAACCGTGACCTACTCTTTGATAGGCAATATGCTCGCCCCTTACTGAGCTCTCAAACAAAACTGGTGAAAATAGGGATTCATCCCTATATTTTAGAACTGGTATACAAATTGACCTAAGCTTCCACAATATAAAATGAGGTACTCAAGAAGCTCTTTTAGAATAGCATGTTGGATACTTGCGCTGTCTTAATCCATTTCTGTTTTCGCCAGGGCACGTTTACCTTTATAATTCGAACTAGAAACAAGAGTGCTTTTAGCTTCAATAATATAAAATGTTATACTCAAAGAGCCCTTGAAGATTATATGACAATGAATGCTGTTGGTATCTTGGTACTTCTTAACTCATTTTATAATGCCAGTGTACCTACGTTTACCTCTATATTGCAGAACTGAGACACAATGGACCTTTTACTTCTGTAACATAAAATTAAGTTTTAAGAAGCCCTTTCAGAAAATATGAGCCTCATTGCGGCTGGTCACTTGGACCATTTTGTCTCACCATCCTAAAATTATAAATCAAAACAACTGTTTTGGTTTGATACTTTTTGATATATCCATTCACTGATTCGGATATAAATAGAAATGTACCAGGTCATCATAAAAGGCAAACAGGAGCAGAAACAAATCTGAATCTAGGTACACAGAAGTTGACGCATGCGTATATTAATTGAGCTGCAGCTGCATACGGTGTCGCTGCTGTAGTGCACGTCGCTAGATTTATTACAATTATTTGGGAAACCAAGCCTTGCCAGCGAGTTTAAACCATCGCGAGCGGCCTAAAAGAACCGAAGATGACGTCTTTGATCGACTGCAATGACTACGAGGAAAAAAGCATCAAGGAAATGCTCGAAGACTCTGTGCTCATTCAACTCATCCTAATGTTCGTACAGATTGGGCTGCTGTTCTGCAGGATACTTTGTTCCCTGATTTGGGATATTGTCGATGGCGTCTTCCTCACGCTGCAAAGAATATTTGTGGAGGATGGAGAACTGATGCTCATGCTGGACTATTTGCTGCCCTTCCTGTATTGCATGAAAACTGACTAAATTATCAATCAAGCCAAGTCCTTTACTTTGAAAGAAAATGTTGTCGTTACGAAAACTTATGTTGCAGTACAGTGATTAAAATACTAAATAACCTAGTTTTGTGTTAAAAAACTGATTACTCTCATGAAAGCAATACAAATGTCGGATTTTACCATGTCAAAGTTTTTGTGTACGATTTGGAAGTGCTTTGATTTTGAAAATGTTACAAAATTAATTAGGCAAACTTTACTTTGTTACCAATGTAATTGTCGTGTATGTGTCTCATCGTGATTTTAATCTGTATGTGCTCAAGAGTTTCCTATTAGCTAGAATTTATTGCTATTCAATCTACTGACACACTTCATCGCCATTAACCACCTGTATTAAACTGTAAGATGTATTTATTATCTGTACTGTACCTATCCTACTTAGGGCTGGTTTAACTAAAGTCAGATAAATTTTATCCGCGGAATAAAAATGACGTCTGACAGTTTTTGTATGGAAAACTGTCAAAACTTATTTATTCGCTGAATTGGACTTAATACTAACCTCCTTACTAACAAACGTTGTATAGCGTTTGTATAGTTACACAACGCTTTGTCTTCTTCTTTCGAAAGTCAAAATATACGTTTATTAGTAAGGAGGTAGATATAAAAGTTTGATCTTTATTTTTGTATCTAAAAAGGTTCAACCCTCTTAGTGCTCTGGTACAAAGAAAAAATTGTACCTGGCGATCGTGTAACCAATAAAAATAAACTACTCCCTTATGTTATGCAATGTATTGTAAGAGATGTAAAAAAATTCAAAACAGTCCATGTTTGAAAATTAGTATTTGAACAATAAAATCTATGAAGTGTAACATAAAACTATTTTGGCCTATTTTGATTATACTTAATTTAAGTGTGTATGTTGTATTTTTGTAAGCCGAGTTTTTTATCGTCGTCCTACATCATCATCATATTTTATGAAGTTCAAAAACTAATGTTCTTTAGTTCAAACCTGTGTACTGTATAAACCGAATTTACCCTTGTAGAGTAGATAATGTTGTGAAGTGCTTGTACTTTCCATGATTTAAATAAATGTTGTTAAACGACTATTTAGTTGTTTGTTTTACCCACAATCCTATAAGTGTAAAACAAATGTAGCCATTTGCAGCGTGTTTAGAATTCTAAAATGCTTATTAGTATTTACTTAATAAAAATCTTTAGTACAAAGCACAGCATGAACTGCTAGGCCTAAGAGCGTGAAATTTTGCACAAGAGATCCTTAACAACGAAGGTGAGCAATAAGGAATTATTTCTGAAAATTAGACTGAAGGGGTTAAAATAGGGAATTTTTGAATGGAAGTTAGTCATTTTTGCCGATGGGAAAAAATGGATTGCTTAGAATAAACTTTTAAATAAATTATGTAGAAGTACCTAGCTATATTTGGCTGAAAATGAATTTAATTAAACATACTTTAACAGTGTATAAATTGCCGGTACAGAACAATAGAGTAGGGAAAAAAGAACTTTTTCTTGTTCTCTTTAGAAATACGATATCATTAGGATGTAGGTACAACTATTGTAAACTATTGTATTGTAACAGCAAAGGAGTGGAACCCTCTGCCTGCGTCTACGCACACAACCCCGATCTCTTCAAAGTGAGAGTGAACAGGCTTTTTCTGGGTAAGCTCACTCCATCGTCGACTTTGTCTCTGTCATCTCTGACCTAGACTAGAGTCAAGAGCAAACCTATCTCAAATAAAAAATAAAACTTCCCTGCATTGACACTTACTATCCTAAAAACTTAGTTCCTGAACTATCTAAACTTCTAACGAAGAACTATGCAAATTAGCCACATTTTTTATCTATTTGAAGTTATATAAAATGAACTGAATTAATAATTTGTGAAAGGAAATAATAATAATAATATTTTTATGTTAAACCCAGTAACTGGATAGGACGATACCCCTTGGTAAGACTGGTTGTCAGACTTTCGGGCTTCTGACGACCCGTAACGACTGTCAAAGATCCACGAATGACAGCCGGGACCAACGGCTTAACGTGCTTTCCGAGGCACGGAGGAGTCTCAGTATGTAAAGATGGTTACCCATCCACGAACCAACCCCGGCAAGCGTAGCTTAACGTGATAGATCGACCCGTGCGGCTGTTATTACTTAGCCACGAGCTCCTCTGGGAGGCAAATAAAAACAATTAAAAGAAATGTTTTGCAAACTGTACCGTGTGACGTATCAAATGAAAGGGCTCATTACTCTGAGGGTTTCTAATATATATTTTACGAGGGAACTTAGAGGCGGACACATAAACACAGGACACATAAATACAGGTCAAACACATAACCCTCCTTTTCTGGCTTCGCCACAGTCATGTAAATCATCTCGTTTTATCACGTTAGAAAGGTCACATCACGCGCTATCAAGGGTAGTGGAACGAATCAATAATCGATAACAGGTACATACACATGCAGTTTAAATAGCAACAGACACTCCAAACATTCAAATGCAGCCCCAATTAGCGAGAGGGATGGAAACATGAAACAACAGATAATTAGGGCACCGCCACCCGGTTGCAGGCAGGCATGCGCACAGCATCCTGACGTCAATAGCGCGCTTTACCTAGACTCCTATACCAGGACCTAAGCGAGCCTTGGAGCACTATTTGTATCTTTATCCAATCTATTTGAAGTCTCCTGCACCAATATGCACCCCTAGTCATCATTCAAAATCGACATCGCTTCCCAGCGTCCAGCGTTGTTTGAGTGCGTTTCAAATAGACTTGTTTTGTTTCTATTTTTGAATATTTTCGAAAAATTACAACACATACTGACACACACACAGTCGTGGGTCAGTATGTGTGCACAGTGTCGCTCGACGAACAAGCTGGCATGCAACACACAGAACACTAATACTCCTGATGCAACAAGTTGGATTGTAAACGGGCATAGGTTGCGGAGAAAAGCTCGACTGATGGTAGTTTTTATTCGGCATCGTTATTTTTTAAATTATTTTAAGAGTATGTAACCTAATCTATCTATATAAATAAAAAGAAAAGTCCTGACTGACTGACTGACTCATCAACGCCCAGCCCAAACCCTTGGACCTAGAATGCTGAAAAATTGCACGAAGGTTCCCTTTCCCTTTATCATGTAGACAAGGAATAAGGAAGGATTTTTTTGAAATTCAACTCTTAAGTCGAAAATCGTAATTTTTGTAGTTTAATCTATGAAAACTGGTTTTTAGCATTCTGGTTAAAAATTAAAAACCACGTGTTTCAGCGTTTTTGGAAAATTATCCCCTAAGGGGGGTAAATAGGGGATGAAAGTTTGTAAGGAAGAAATGGGTATTTAGTTTTTTGTTTAGAAATTACGAATTACCTGTTTTAGCGTTTTTGGAAAATCATCCCCTATGGAAAAAAAGGGGTGGGTTAAAAATCCTTAATAACTCATCATCGGTCAGCCCGACTTTCGCCGTCGCCAAAGACACTTTAGTAATTCAGAGCAATAACTAAGTTCCGTACCTGTAATTATTTAGGTTACTATTTATTTCGAAATTCCCACGGGATAGGGAGTGGGTTTATATTTTCGCTTTAAAGTTGCCTTCAAATTTGGCATGCAAGTGGGTAATTTTCCGTTCCGTTATATATTCCGTTACTATTTTTAGGTTTTAGGATTTTTGGAATAAAGTTCTTTTCCGCGGCTTGCGGTAGGAGTAAACTGGCAGAAATCATCACAAACGAAAAAGCGTTCATACTTGTATGGGCATACCTCCATACCTCCATGCGACCATGCCTCCATTCTCCTTTCGAATTCTTGAATTTTTCGAATTTCTGTGAAAATGAAAATCTAAGATGGCGGCTACGAATATTTAAAAATTATTTATCATTGGTGTCGTTATCATAGTTTTCGAGGGTGCTAAAGTCGATAGTGACGTCAAAATGTAAATCCAAGATGGCAGTTGCGAATATTTTCAAATTTTCCACCAAAAATTTTGTTTTTGTTTTACCTAAATCATCTTATTATGTGAGAAGAAACTTCGTTCCTGACGGGGGTCCCCCGACCGCACACGTTTTTTATTCGCCGCACCTCAGATACTATATAAGCAGTGCGAGAAGACATTGTACACCTGGATTAACACACAGGGTACTTTTAATCCCGGTAGTACGTTCCTGTGGGATATTTTCCGACATCCACGCGGGCGAAGCCGCTGGCAAAAGCTAGTCTATTATATTTATGTACTTGTGTACCTATTTTATTTATAATTCATTATTTATTCTTTTTTTTTTTCAAGGCGTGATGTTATGTTGTGTTCATTATGATAAATTTTTAATAATTTTTTTCAGAGTTCCTGCCATCTCTGCTCTTCTTGCATGCTCTTCACCACCTTTGGTTGACTGGTAAAGAATGCTCAAGGCATTAAGCCCACCTATGTATCTTTTTTTTAAGTGTGAAAAGTTTATATAATTATTTGTCTACTCCCTAAGTCCGTCAACGAAGATACGGGCCCATTCGAAAGTAGTTAATCTGTCAAAACAAGTGTAAAATTAAAATTTTCGGACGGGCAAAAACACAGCGGACGTAGGGACAACTGTAAAATCGTGTTGTCATTCATTCTTAGTTCGTAAACCGAACTAATCCTATGTCTGTAAGTGATACGGAGTAGGAGACGCCCGTAACTTCGGCCAAAACTACGGACTACGTGCTTAGGGAGTAGACCCCTAGAATAGAATAGCATTTAACGATGCAAGTTTCTTGTCTGTGGTTTACAATAAAACACATACATAATAACATCACGCCTTGTTTCCCCGAAAGGATGGGCAGAGGTGTACCTATAGTATACACCCACATTTTTCGCCAGTTATGTTACAATAAAATTGAAGCAATATAATATGTATTAAATCCAACTGCTACACATACTTAATGCGGTATTTTCTCAAACATTAAGTTGGATTTAAAACATATTATTAGCGTGTGAAATTTTAGATAGGTACCTACTATTGAAAAAAATGCCCCAGTGGTGCTATTCTGTAAAGATCCCACCGTGAAAATTTAGGTGAAGTGAGCGTGATGTGAACTGTCATCCCACCTTACTCTACTAGGGATTGAGCTCACTTCAAACTCACTTCACCTAAGTGCTCACGGTGTGATGTTTACAGAATAGATCGGCTGGTTAGTTGATATTAAATCTTTTGAAAGATTATGTTTAAGGTCAAAACCCATAGAACAATAATTTGAAGTATTAATATTCTTTCATTTGATTAAGTATAGGTTAAATTTCCTTTACTCTTTAATTTGATCTCGAGGACGAGGCTAGAGTACCTATAATTAGTGATTAAACGAACTTACCTGTAAGTCAAGCTCCATCATAGTTATATGACAGCCTCGTCCGAAGAGATTTGCAACCCACCCTTCCCTTTACTTTTCAGTAGACCCGTGATAGTAAAATATCTGCTATTATAAGAGTCATTTGAACTTAATGAAGTATTGACGGCAAACTCACAGCGAGAATAAGGCATCCGACTTCAAACAAATTTAAAGGGGGATAAACTAAGTGCATGAGTGGCGACTTTTTAATATGTGGAATATTTTAAACATTATTTACACGGTGCAACTTTTATTGTTGTAACTCAGTTACAATATCAGTCTGTGGAAACTGACGGAGTGGGTCCAATCCAAGTCAATTTAGTAGCCAGGCTAAATGCCCAGAGACAGTTTACGTCCTGGGCCATAACATAACGTAAGACCTGCTCCCAACCTCCTTTGAATCCACTTTGATGTGCACAGAAGCATCTCTCTGTAGAATAACAGTCCTGTCAAATCCTGGTAGCATAAACCTACACAGGACTGAGATCTCTGAGCAACAATACGTCGGTAATCAAAAATTACCTTATAATATTGCACTATAAACAGCGTGCAAATACTTAACGTAGTCCTATGTTTCTCCGGTTGTTAATTGTGAACTTTTAAGTTGAGCTGTACGATTACTGACGGATGCTTGCACTGACTGGACAGGTCCACTCAATCTGTGTGGTTCTTTCCTCAAAAGACCATTTCAGTCACCAACCTACATGGTCTTCCCATGATCTGACCAAGATTATGTCTGGACTTTAAAAGAGACTGTAACCTCTGAGTTTGTTTCGACCTTCCTTCTCAGAGTAGTCAGATAGGAAACACCGGCCTCATCTATTTAGTTAAAAAAAAAATGTTGTAAAAATGTGACGTGTAAACGTGTTTGTATAAACCTACTTACAGAAATAAAAAAACATAAGTGATTGTGAACGACATAATGAGTCACTCACACACAATGTGTCTCACTGGTCAGTTTCCCTCACTCGTCAGTTTATTTCATTCGCCAGTTTCGCTGATTAGCCAGTGGCGTCAACTTGACAGTTTTAAGGTTGTCTCGGTTTCCTTGATTCGTCAGTTTGGTACACTCAAGGAAAAAGATATTGCAAGGAAAAGATATTTGCGTTTAAACAAACAATAGTGGATAATTTATGGGATACCTACCTACTACATATTGTTAGGTATTAAAAGAAGCGCTTTTTGGTTGTGTGTACTTTTAATTAATTTAATTATTGCGCTCCACACTTTTTGAATTAATCATTGGATATAAAAGAAGTGACAAGCTGCATAGGTACTTAAAACATAAAGACTGTAAGTTAATTTAAATATTTTTTATAATTATTAACATAACATAACATCACGCCTCGTTTCCCCGAAGGGTTAGGCAGAGGTGTACCTATAGTATACCCACATTTCGCCAGTAATGTTTTGTCCCATGTAATAGGGGGCGAGCCTATTGCCATCTACCGGGCACAAATCCAGACTCCGGGCTGCTACTGACAAATAATTATTAGTGCGTGATAAAAGCGTCTTTTTTTAGTTTTTGTTTAAACAACATACTTCTTTCAAAAATATTCAATGTACAGTTTTGACCTCGACTATAGTTATAGTATAGATTATTGTTGACCTTTTCAAGCCTAAAAAATGTATCTTTCCAGTCGCTTCAACTGTTTACACTAGATTAACATCGTTACTGATCGCAGTCGGGTTTCAAAGAACAGCGCAGCTCGGGTATCAAAGCCGTAATGTGCGATGTGTCTGGCCGTGGTCGCTACAAAGTTTATTATCCGCTGATTACTGTTACTAATGTTACAATAGTATGTCAGCAAAGATAGCGAGTTTGTGAACAACATCTGTAGAGGGATAAAGGTACCTAGTTATTATTTTGTTAAACATCAAGTGTGTAGGTACGTAGGTACTTCCATGCAATGTTCTGCTATGATCAAAATATTTTAATAAGCCACTTGGGGTTCTTAAATTGATATTATAACCTTCTAACTGGAGCCCAAGTCTGCCTTTTTTAATGACTGGTCATTATGACAACCATACCAAGGCAACGGCATTACCATTGTGCTAAAGGTTCGTAGTTTTCGTAATTCGAATTAATGAAATGTCAAACGTTTTCATTAAGAACGAGATAACCAAATACGAACAATTGTTCCAAGTGGCGCGCCGCCGTCGGTAAATCATAATGACGCCTTTCACAAACATAACATAACATCACGCGTGTAATCCCCGAAGGGTTAGGCAGAGGTCTAACTGTAGTACACCCACATTTCACCAGTTATGATTAGGTCCCTGTAAATCCCATGTAGTAGGGGGCGAGCCTATTGCCATCAACTGGGCACAAATCCAGACTCCAGGCTACTACTAAGAAATTCCTAATGTATAAATCCAATAATACTTTCCTGGCCTGATTTGGGAATCAAACTCAGGATCTCATGCTCAGCAGTAGCGGTTGCGACCACTACGAGGCAGTAAATTATGAGATTACCAAAACTGTCAAAATTACAATACGGTGTAAATGATCGGCCATTCCGACACAATTGTATTAGTACACTTGGTCCGCTAAACAAGTATTTTTGATGTCCATCTGTTTAAATACGATTACGTTTTGCTAGCCAAGATCAACGGTCATACCATCACGACGACAAATTCCTTCGTGTGGAAATGACCCTAACTGCAGAATAAAAAAAGTTGAATAAAAGTTTGTATTAAACGACCGCCTTCTATACAAAGGAAACTGACCTTATTAATGTCTCCTGTGGTACCTGTGACACAAAATGCAAGGTTACGGAAGGTCTACGCCGCTACGGTTTTCGTAGCACAGTGCTACGAAAAAGTAATTTTGCAGTAAAACATCTTTTACGACAAATACAATCAAAATTAAATCTGATTACCTACTTATTGTTTGCCAGTTGACTACGAGTGATAAATATTGTATTGCTTTTCGTACAATCTTACAAATATGCTTATGCTATGCTAAATATTATGTACGTAAGTTCACTTAGATTGTTAATGTCATTACCTGAATGAACACCTTCATCTTAGTTCGCACTTGGTTCACACTATGAGTCACCAAAGCCGCTGACAACGAGTAAAGTATAAATTCTTAGAGGCCACGGTCACTCGCGCTTAGTCGAGGATGTGCTTATCTCAATAGCATGCGTATGCGCGGGCTTACGTTACATAGTAATCTAATAAACGCCGACGTTTACTATACCAACATGTGTGATATGTCTAATAAATCGTTACATGTCGCTCCGAATGTGATTTCTCGAATTTTTCGGTTTGTAATAATGGTTGGAAAATCAATTAAACTTCAGCAATAAAATATCTAATTGCGCACCAAAAATTAAGGCGAAACCGTAAAAACCTCAAAGCAAACATCACTAGATCGTAAAAGGTGATGAATGGAGGGTTCAAGATCAGGCAATGCTCCACCGGCTGCGCGCGCGCCGTTTCGGCCGCCCGCGCCATCTTGTGGGAGGGGCTTGGCCGGTCATGTCGGAGCGCATCTTCCTTTTAACTCCGTATTCCCTGGAAACGCTGCGTTGGAAAGAGAAAAATAGCTTTGAAATACTGAGCAACTTTGTATGTATGGTACGTTTGTCATCTGCGCCGTACCTGATGGACAACTTTTAAATAGGTAGGTAGGTATTCTACGATGTCTACTAATACTAATACCTGGGTTCTAAGAATGATGGTAGGGTGATTTATGTATGAACAGCTTTGTTGTTCATATTTTGTTTATGCATTATTTTAGGTAAGTATCAAAAGTAGACTTGACCTCAGCTGAATTTATTTTAAGTAGTCGTAAATAAAACCAAAAATAAAAATTACAATAGTAGTATTAAAGTTTACTTCAGTGGCAGTAATTGTTTATGGGAGTGATCAGCAGCCCGCGGCGCATGCGTGTCGGTCCACGTATTTATAGCACCATTCGATAATAATGATTTATTTATTTATCACGACATTCCTGTTACGTCACTTTTGTATACATTTAGCGGCACAAAGGTAACACACTGAGACGCTGGAACATTTCATGCTGCTTTATTTTTGATCGGTAAATTGTAAATTCCGTGTATTGTGAATTTAATTTGTCCAGTAGGTACTAGGTAGGTATCTACTCAAGTGATTTTTGAATTACTTATCTCTGGTACCTACATTTTGTGTTTTTCTTCATTAAGTATGATGCTTCCGTTTGTCTACAATACCAAGACTTGAAGCGGCAATCTTCTGGATCTTAAGACAGGGACCTCACATTGTCACTTCTATGTATAACAATAATAATATCCTAATCGTGATAGTTACCTAATTATTGTGACTTTTGATGCAATAGTTTTTTTTTTTCAATAAAAAGCGATTTCTAAGCTTAATGTACGGCAATAAAGCTGAAGTTTGTTTAATAAAGCTTGTTACTATGTCTTCCTCTTTATTCTCTTCAATGGTGGGAAGAACTGCCAAACGCCATTGATTCTTAACCTTCCGGCTTATAAACTAAGTCGTATGGTGTTCAAATAAAGTTTGTTTTCGATTGCGCTCTTTAGTTTACACGTGTGCGAGTAAATAAATCCGGCAAGTTTAATGCAAAACTTTTGGTTTACGCTTTATGGTAAATATTTGGTGTACGTCGTATAACTGTTTTATAGTTCTAGTAAAATGTTTGGTTTAATTGTGCTAGGTCAAGAGCGGGCGTTCGACAGGCGTCCTTGCGACGGGTAAATATTATTGTCTAAGCGGGTTTTCCGCTGTTTGGGTGTTTGTATGAGTTTGTGGATGATACAGACGGGGATCCGCCAGTGCAATGACCGCACTCATGTACATGACCACACATCCTGGGACTACTTTGAACCTTGAACCTCTAGTCATTCAGCAACACTCTCATCTTATATAGGTACCAACGATTACCTACGTTGTTAAACTTGTAATGTAGTACGTTTGCAAATAAACCAAGCTAATTCCAACTTGAACTTTAGAAGGCGTCTCTGGGAAATGTTGTTGAGGAAAATTTGTCATTACATCGTACCAGTTAATACGTTTTAGTTTTCAGTCAGTGTTCAGTTTTTGCGCGAGATGGTATAGCGCTTTAGCGAGTATCTGTTTGCAAATAAGCTCGAGTATAGAGGCGGACGTGGGAGTGGTGTGGTGGGGGTGGTGGGCGGCGCGAGCGCAGAGTGAGGCGGCGCGCGCGCACTGCGAACTCGTACGCGACCCGGCGCACACGCACGTGCACGCATGAAGACCGAGGACCAAACCACGGAGGAGGCGGCGCGCCGCGCGCCCGCCACCCGAAGACAAGAAAAGCCACCCTTCTCCTACATCGCCCTCATTGTGATGGCCATACGACACTCGCCAAACAAAAGGCTGACGCTCAGCGAAATATATGCGTTCCTCCAACAACAGTTCCCGTTCTTCCGCAGCTCCTACCAGGGCTGGAAGAACTCTGTTCGCCATAATTTAAGTTTAAACGAATGTTTCGTGAAGTTGCCGAAGGGACTGGGCCGCCCGGGGAAGGGTCACTACTGGACGATCGATCCGTCATCAGAGTTCATGTTTGAGGAGGGTTCGTTCAGAAGAAGACCGCGCGGTTTCCGTCGGAAGTGTCAAGCGTTGAAGCCTCAGTTCGGGAGCGGGAGTTATCTTTGCGGAGGTGGAGTGCCGTCGCTGCCGCCGTCGCAGCCGACGGGCTACGAGCTGGCAGGTGGGAGCGGCGCCGGCGGCGGCGGCGGTGGGTCGATAGACTACGGGGCGTGCGCGTATTCGCACGCGAGCTCGGGGCAGCAGCTGGCGTACGGCGGCGAGTACTGCGCGTACGGTGCCATCAACGAGCGCGAGTGGCCGCTGGCGTACGGCGGCGTGGACGCCGGCTACCGGCCGCCACCCTCCTCACCGCCGCCACACCACGACCTGCCCGACCTCATCCCCAACTACCAGTATGCTGTGGCCAATGAACATGGTGAGTTTGACAACTGTTTTATTAAACCCTACAGTGAGAGAGAAAGGTCCCGGATTCAATCCCAGTTGAGGCTCCCTGTCTGGGTTCATGGGTTCTTCCATTGCACCTATTGGGTTTCCTGATGCGCCTTAGCCCTTTGTATAAAAGGCGAAAAGTTTACCCCTGCCGGTTGCCATCATATAAACGATAACCCTTTCTTGTTAAAGACTTGTGCTGTTCCTCTATACATATCCTTATTCCGTGGACGTTAAGGTTATTATCATAAATATTTAAAATATTGCCACATCAATAACATGATTTTAAGCTTCAATGATATACGCTCTTAGAAAATGTTTATAAGATCCGGGATGGGAACTTCAAGTTTAACTGGAAATCATAATTATTCATGTAATTACTGTTTTCAAGTAAGAATCTGATTCCAGGTAAGTTTAGTGTAAAGCTACTTATTTGAATACTGAAATTCCATGTAATTGCAATTAGAATACTGAAAGTGACGGTATATAATTTTATGTATATTTTATTAGATCATTTATTTATAGTAGAATGTAAATGTAAATTATAGGTTCAAGTTAACAGAAAAAAAATATACAATATTATGTACAAGTAGCTATATACACATAAAAAAAGACTATTGAATATACAGGATAATTTTAAAAGGAGTGCGAATATTTCAGGAGGTAATCAGGTGCATAAAACTGGACAACTTTCCCCAAGGAACATAGGTCGAAATCTTAAAATTGAAAATCGACTTTTCATACAAAGTGACTGGTCACGTGACTTGTTTGTATGGGAAGTTGAATCATATTTTTTATATTTCGACCTATGTTCCTTGGGGAAAGTTGTCCAGTTTTATGCACCTGATTACCTCCTAAAATATCCGCACTCCTTTTAAACTTATCTTGTAAAATACATCTGAAACTGAAAGCTAGGGATCTACCTAGCTGAATGAAAGGATTTACTTTAAGAATAATATATATAATTAATAAGCAGCCTGTTGTTGTCCCACTGTAGGGCAAAGGCCTCTTCTCATACAGAGAAGGCACGAGTATCTTGAACATTGATCACCACGCTTGCGCAAGACGGGTTGGCGATTTCAGACTTATATTAACTCTAAGTCCAAGTTTCCTCAAGATGTTTTCCTTCACCGATGTCAGTAATGTCCAAGATAAACTCAGAAAGTACATATGAATTGAAAAAGTCACATTGTTACTTGCTTGGATTTGAACTCACAACCTCGTGAATGAGAGACGAGGCCATAACCTCTGAGCCATCGCGACATTTTTCTAGTTATGATAATCCAGAAAAATGTACATGCTTGCAGGTTTCAGCTTCACTTTCAGATGATTTTCAAGGAAATTGTTATGGCAACTTTAGTGGATTATGCTACTTAAACATTTGTATCAGATTATTAATTTAATGTTGTCATAATATAGGTACCTACTCTATATCCATTTTTCGATACATTTGATTAGACAGGTCTTAAAACTTTCCCGAAATAAGAAGCGCAATTTACATCTCTGCCTAACCCTCGGGGAATACAGCCGTGATGTTCTGGATAGGCCCACTTTTTACCTCTCCATCTAAATTTTACATAAAACTAATAATTTAATTTTGAATGTTTAGATAGAGTTAAGTTTATGAGCGTTACAACAATGGGGATTGTTGTAATTTTTCAAATACAACAATGGAGATTGTTGTAATTTTTCTAGTTTATAGGTATGCTATCTACGAATGTTAATATAAATAAATACCAAATTAGAAGAAAAGCGACAAACAATTTTGGTTAAATGTATATGATTAAGGGCAGATTTAACCAAAGTCAGGTATATCTTTAATCCGCGGAATAAAATTGACGTCGTTTTTGTATGGAAAATCTGTCAGACGTCTGTCTGAAAAATTTAAAAAAAATTATTCGCTGGATAACTTAACTGGAGACTTACATTAGGTATAAAAGTTTGGTCGAATTCGCCCTAAAAAAAATATTTGTCCCGTTTCTAAGTCTGCCTATCACCCATGTTAGCACCACTGCACACTGGTTCTAAAGTCTTAAGTCCAGAAGAAACCAACCCATAGTTATATAGCAAGTAGTATATTTGGTTATTTTTATTCAACAACAAATGAACCTTTCATGTAATCAGTTCAACTAGATAGTAGCTTAATTGTAATTTATTACGAGACGTTGATGACATTGCATTAAACTTTTTACCGACGAAAATAAAAGGAGGAGGTTCTCAAGTTCACGTGTAGATAGGTATATTTTTTTAACCGACAAAAAACCGGAGAAGGTTCTCAAGTCGACGCGTACCTATATTTTCTTTTGTGTCACTACGCGTAACTTTTTACTTTTGAACGATTCTTATTTTATTCGGGAGGGTATATCTTAAAGTTTGCCCCATGTAAAATTGAAAACTAAAATCCACCCCCCTTTTTTTTTTGTGGATGGGAAATCTTAAAAATCACCCGTGTTCCTTCTGTTGCCTATGCCGGGGCCACGGTAACTCTTTCGAACATCCCGTAACCCTAGCTGGCATCGGCCCTAGCGGACTCCGTCAGTAGTGCTGACATTCTTTGAGGCGCGCGTGGAACACAATGCGCCGTCGACTCGGGCTTGGTCCTTACCGGACGGCGAGCTACCCATTGCTCCCCCCTAAAGGTAGAAAAATTGGGGTTAATCGATTTTTCACTTACTATTTTTTTGTTAATGTATGTTCACCGATTACTCAAAGATTGTATCAATTTGGAAAATTATATTTTTGTTGGAAAGGGTAGTATACTTTTTAGGTGATGCCGTATAAATTTTATTAACTTTGCTTGAGTAGTTTTTGAGTTAGCTTCAATAATACGTATTTTTTCCACTTAGTCAACTTCCAGTCACTGTAATTTACATAGCAGGTAGAGGTATTCGAATTTGCGTGGTTAGGTACCACAACTAAAAAGTGAAAAATAAAACTTTTTACAAAACTAACAACCGTCTTCCAAAAAAGAACACTACAAAGTGAATAATTACTTTAATTTCGGAAGTCGGTGGCAAAAAATGAAAATACAAAACCAGAGACACGGACTTCCGAAATTAAAGTTAATTTTCACTTTGTTGTGTTTTTTTTTTGGAAGTCGGTTTTTTTTTATACTTAAACTTTAGTCATGGCTGGTGTGAACCTGAATCTAGGTATACCTATCTATACATATTATAAATTAAAGTCGCTTTTCGTGTCTGTTTGTGTGACCACGTTGTTCTTCTAAACCGCGTAATGGATTTTGTGCGGTTTTCACCTTAATTTTGAGAATTTATTCCGGAAGGTTTATTAATATTAAACTTACATAATGATTACAAAAAAATCTAAGTGTTTTGTCGTGAAACCCGCGCAAAGCAGGGGCGAGTCGCTAGTACAAAATACAATAACAACAGCTGATAACTTGGCCTAGGTACTACAGGTACCAAGTCAAAGTTGATTTTCAGTAGGTAGTGACAAAGGGTCGTAGTACCTACAACCAGCAGAACAATACATTTTTACTGTCCCTAGACATTATAGTTTCGACTTTTGAAAGATACAAAAATCAGCGCTGGGGACATAGGGTCGCAGCATTATGCTGAGCGATGGCCGTTTTGCGTGGATGTGACGCATACTTACCCCCAGCTTGTTCTTTTCGTGTTCTTTCTTTGCGTCATGGTTACCGCAAATAAACGTATTTTCTTCTTTCTTTCATAGATAAACGAAATTAATTTTAAAGCTTTTCAACTGCTTTTCCAAAGTTGGCGATAAATTGTCACAACGGATGTGCTGAGTGCAGAAGTTGTTTATATAAAATAAACCGTGGAAACTGTTTTCCTTGTTTTGTTTTACGAGGCGGTCCATCCGACGAAACATTTCGACGCAAGAAGGCAAACTTGTGGTATCTCGAAAAGTGGAACATTACATCAATGGCTAAAAAAGTTTTCAATAATTTATAACTAATTAACTAGCAGGAGTAGAGAAAGTACATATAGATCACCGTTCATCGAACATCGTTATCGCTGATGGGATCAGCGATAACGAAGATCGCGGGACTTAAGCATAACAGACGAAATGAAGGCGTAATAAACACCTCTGCCTAACCTATCGGCAATACAGGCATAACGTTGTGTAGTAATTTTTAGAGGGCCAGTACCGCTGTCGACGTGCACGGCCATGGCATTAAATGTTTCACATATACATACGTTCCTTATAAATGTCGGGCCAGGGCCAATTTGTTATTAATTTGTTAATACAGGAGCCTTCCTTGTAATAACATACAAAATATTAAGCATTTTGCACGTCAGAAGCGAGAGCGTTCATAAAAGGTAATAACTTCGTGAAAATAAGCGATTGATTGACTTTTTTTTACATAAAATAAACTTACCAAAGAACTATCTTAATTTTAACTGCATTAGATAATAATTTCTTGTCTAATTTAAAGGAGAAAATAAGTTTTCGTTTGCAATCCCCAATATAATTTCACGCGTACACGGCGGCGCCATCAGTCGCATTAGTACAGAGTTGCAAAGTCTGAAATTCAGTACATTTTGCCGTAGTTCCTGGTTTTACCGAAATGAGCTATCGTAATGCAGCCTAGTGCACTACGTTTCCCTCTTATCTAGCTCCCTAGATGGCGTTGGGATCGGACTAGATTTCGCTATTGTTAGCTTACCGCATACGTATGACCTGGCCAAGCGAAACCTCCAGTTTTCAGAGACTTATCCCATGGATATGTGTTAAATATTATTTTGATAGATCTCATGAATATTAAATATACCTTGAGTCTATACCATTCGATATCTGTTTTACAGATTTGTGTAGGTACAGAGCAGTCATGTCAAAAATACGGCCCGCGAATCCTTATCAAGCGGCTCGTGGCCCGCGACAAGATTAAAGATTTTTACTTACTTACATCCGAAATTAATATTGTAGTTACCTCAATACTAATCTTGATCCCGAAATGTTCTGCTGCTTTTAACAATATTAAAATCTAGTCATATAATGATTGAGCCACTTTAGTTTTTGAATAACTATTCTATTCTAGTTCTATTCTATTCTGAATTCCAGTTATCAATTCTTTTTGCGGAAAGTTTATTTTGACGCTGGCCCGTAAGCATGACCTTAATTTTGTAAAAGATATCTATAGAGAATCCAGTTTGACACTCCTGGTATAGAGGTTCAAAATCGATAATATCTAGACTCAGTTCTCTCAAACGGTTTTGAACCATATTATAATGTAGGTAAGTGTCTACGAGTATATTATAGCTTGACCTACTATTTCCAAGAGACTAAATCATCATCATCTGCCTAGCCTTTTCCTAACTATATTGGGGTCGGCTTCCAGTCAAACCGGATGCAGCTGAGTACCAGGATTTTACATGGAGCGACTGCCTATCTGACCTCCACAACCCAGTTACTGCGTAATAACGATACCCCTTGGTAAGACTGGTTGTCACTGTTGTCAGACTTTCGGGCTTCTGACGTCCCATAACGACTGTCAAAGATACACGAATGACAGCCGGGACCAACGGCTTTTTTTTTTTTTTTTTGTGGATGGGAAATCATCAAATGACTTCTCCCGCTCTGGGCGGAGCGGGAGGGCGTGTCAGACTTTTACTGACTAAAACCCACCCGTGTTCCTTCTGTTGCCTGTGCCGGGGCCACGGTAACTCTTTCGAACATCCCGCAACCCTAGCTGGCATCGGCCCTAGCGGACCCCGTCAATAGTGCTGACATCTCTTTGAGGCGCGCGTGGAACACGACGCGCCGTCGACTCGGGCTTGGTCCTTACCGGACGGCGAGCTACCCATTGCTGGCCGTCCGCAAGCCCGCGCCTACGGTGGCCAACGGCTTAACGTGCTTTCCGAGCCACGCAGGGGTTTTGATATGTAAAGATGGTTTCCAAGAGACTAAGTATGAAGGTGAAATTATCTTATACATTATTAATAGATTTCTGTGTACGTGCAGTCTCCACAGACTTTCAGCCTCACCGACAAACTGTATCGATCATTATAGATATAGATAAATGAACCATACATACCTAAAAGCTCGCCTTCTTTCCACGGGGGTAGGCAGAAACTACAGACCGCCACCTGCTACGATCTTTACATATTCCTTTTGCTACGTTTATAATGAACCAATTTGGAAACAAAGGAGGTTAAATACACAGTGAAAGAATGACCTAATACCAGCGTGAGGTATCCCACACGCGTGGCAAAGTTTTATCACATAACGGGCATCCTTCGGAACGTTCGGACCACTTGAGGGGGAGGTGTTGACAGTACCGGAACAGGGCCACCTCAGAGTCTCAAGAGGCTTCGAGTACTTGAAAACAGTACGAAGCTAACTCATTCATAAAATTGTTGATTGTGAAATATGCATATTCGATAAACTCTTGGCTCTTTCCTTGTGGTGTTGAAACTTGAAAACAACACTTACGCGCTACGATCCTCACTTCTCCTTTTGTAACGTCCATGCAGATTGATTTTATAAGTCTGGTCATCTCTGTGAATACTTTTTATGCGCCATAGGTTGCCTTACATTAATTATCTCAACATAACTAAATTAAGTTGGTGTGTTGGAGCCGACGTACCAAACGGGTCAAACGATCTGACCTGTCAAACTCTTGCTGACTAAACCCACACTGTATTCTTCCAACTACCTCTGGCTTGCCAGAGGGCGCTCGCGCATGCTACTCACCCCCGCCAGACGTTCAGGCGGACTCTTTTAAAACTCCTGAGAGGCAGCCTACATCTAGCAATAATGTGACAGACATAATTATTATGTAGCTTGCAGCGCCTTCTAAGTGCTAGATACTGCAAATAGACTCGCAATTATTTTTGGGCTTATTAGAATAAATGCTGTGGAAATGCGTTCCTCGCAAAGCGTATGTTGTGTAACTATGAATGATACTCGTATATAGCCTGAGGAATGATAAGATAAGGCAATGATGCGGTTTAAAAGAAGATGTAGTGTCAGAAATTTAAAAGAGTAAGCTTTGATTTGGTCACTTTGAGAGGATGAATGAAAGGTCATTAAAACGTGAGTGGAAACGCTGGGAGGGGACGCCCTAGAAGGACATACACACGACCAAGGACCAAGGAACTTATTGGTGATGTACTTCAGAACGGTCAGGTGAGTAGTACTCGCAACCGGCGAGCGTGCATGACCTGATGAATGAATGTAAACGAAGCAAAATGAGTAGGTACCTACTCCTAGGTATGCCCATATGGTATGGTATGGCCGTAGCAGGTAGCGTTCTGTAGTTTCTACCTCACTCCATGGGAAGAAGGCGTGAGTATGTATCAAAATCAAAAGTAATTTATTCATACTAGGCTGAGAATCAGCACCATAACGCCCGCCCTTCACCACTTCCTACTGCTTTAGCTGAGAAGAAGTGGCGCAACAAACTCCCCAGCAGCACAGCTGTCTGTTTAGTTAGAAAAACTTGATTCTATATGCAAAATTGTTTATATTACGTATGCATGTAAAATGCTCAGCTCTTATTTATAAGGAAGCTCGCAATATATATAGACTAGCTCTGAGTTTGATTAGATCAATATCTTGTTGGCATATTGTCGCTAGCTGACATGTTGTGGCAATATTAAATATTTTTAATTATTTTAATATTTCGCCTGAGTTCCCCGAAGGTACAGGCAGAGATGTAGGTATAGTAAATCCACATCACTAACAACTTAGAACGTCATTACTGCCCAGTAATTGGTTGTAGAGATCAAATAGGAGAAGCTTCCTTTCTTGTTCCTTTTCTGAAACGGGTACAATTTTATTTTTCATTATTTCTCTAAGAGACCAGTAACTTTTCTGTTATTTATTCTTCTTTCTTTAGTCGATAAATACCTTACAGCAATAATCTGCCTCAGATTTATACATATACAAGGTGCATTTTCATTGCAATGATAAATGCTCCCATGTAATAAACGACGTTTTTCAACACACTTGCGAGAAAAAACAAATAATTTTCTAACAAATATTTGTGAAAAATGGCTCACAGATTTTTTTTATTAATGCGCCGTGCCTTCGCATTTTGAAGGAGAGGCACTCACTCAAAACCGCCAAACAGCCTAATATGAAAATTATAAACTCTGAGCATTTCAATTTATAGAACACTAATTAATGTTAAGTTGACAAAATGTAACAAACAGGCATGCCTTTTCGGTTTTACAAAACTGTGTCTGATTACTTTCTTATTTACAATATTTTATCATAATCTGTACAATTTAAGTAACTCTAAAAAAACATATAAATTTAAAAATGACATATGATGATGATTTTTATTTTTAAAAATGACATATAAATACAGGATGTATCAGAAAGGTGTGGTCAAAATTAAGGATGTGGTGCAGACCATCAAACTGAACAGCTTTCTGCATGGGACCAATATTGTAATCGTGAAAAAATAATCAGCTATCTCATACATTTGGGTCGAGTAGGTATTGAAGTTTCGTATTGGACGACTGGAAGGCACCGCGTGTCGCGTGACGAGCGGTGCCTTTGTGTCGCGTCGCGTGTCACGCCTGTTTGCAGTTACCTTGATTATTGGACCAGATTATGATGAAAATTGTAAGTAAGAGTTCAGGCACTATATTGTACATTTATCAAGTGTCGGGTTCGGGTCCAACGGAACTTCTTCCGTTGGAGTCCGTTGGAATCTATCCGACGGAATTACTTCTAATTCCGTCGGATAGAGCAGATTCTCCTTTTTAAAGTTCCAGTTAGTTTTTTCATGGCCTTGTTGCATTAGCTCCTTTAAGTAATTTAGAAAGATTCAAAATAATTTATACAGGGTGGCCCGTTTACGGTGGCCCTAATCGATTTTTAGAAGCCTCGCGCCAAGGACTGTCCAAAACACCTCCATGTATGTTCAGCGATTATTTAAGTTACACTTTTTCACACTGTGTCCACATTCAACAGGGCTCTTGGGCCCATAACCTGTTACACTTATGCAATGAAAGTATGGTTTGCTTCAAGATTAGTTTTATTTAAGAAAACAAATACGGAGCACGATTAGCTTTCGTGATGTCCACAGAGTAGAGTGCTACAGGAATTTTTACGAAAAAGGAACGAATTTTATTAAAGCTAATATTTTAACAACTTATAGTTTAGGACATAAATATAGTTTAGGACAAAATACGTTCCACATTTTCAGTTCCTAGATATAAAATAAAGGGTGTATGGCAGACTTGCCAATGGTTTTATATACTCTTATCGACCGTTGGCTAGCCAACACCACCAAAATAGCTAAAATGCAAATAGCTAAAATGTCATTAAATACTGACTTCTCATTTTCCTACCGTTTTTCCGTTGACGTGGGCGTGGACAAGTGACCTTAGTGTGCGTTAAAAGCTCGCAAATTGCACGTGTGTGAAAGTTGCATCCCCTTTTCCACACATAAGCACTCCCACCCTGTTTGACACAATGATGACGTGCGAGATGAACGCGCACACATTTGCAATAAATCCATCTCATGTTTCGCTAGCCTCCTGGTAACCCGATTCCAAATATAAACTTGGAATCAATAACTGCAGGCGAGCTGAGGGTGGCGCTGCTGTATCGCCCGGTGCAATGTATTGATCACTATTCGTGGAAACAGAACGAGGCTACTAGGACTGTTAAGTCTAGCAGGAGCTTTTACTCGTAACTTGCGGTTTGTCATTCTTCATTCGTCATTTAGTTTGTACTGAAGTTATTCGATTTGAAGTTTGAGAATTATTGCCTGTTATTAATGTTAGTTGCAAAACTTACTACAGGTAATCAAGTACTTAAATATTTTTTTTTCTTTTTCCTTTCGATTTCTTTAAAACAAGGCCACGTCTTCTAGTGAAAGTCCCCATTATTATATGTTAAGTTGATTGAGAAACATATTTTTTTTTAGTTTTTGTTGTTACTGAAACACTACTATCCCATAATTTTTCTTTAATGAAGAAAATCTTCTTTGTTTTAGCATTTACCTGAGCCTAAACCGACGCCTCTTAAAGCAGTATTATTTTAATCTTACTTGAGTGTGGGAAAGAGATGGAGCTATACGTCCTGTATAGCTCCATCTCTTTCTCACACTGAAGTAATATTAAAATAATACTGCTTTAAGAGGTGGTGGTTGGCTCCCTGAAGCTTAGTTATTTGTAACGCCATTATATTATTTCTATGTATATATGTACATATAGATATATTATCGGAAATTACCTATCTATACTGTCATAAGCAGTGGATGTAGTACCTTTATAAATTTAGCTCCAAACTAAAACCTATCTACAAATTATTAAAGGACTTTTCTCAGTACAAAGTATTTTCAGACATTTTCCACCAACTAAACAGACATCCGGCTTAAGTCGTCTAATCTCAGAGATCCTCTACTAATCTGTCACCTTTAGTTTCCGATAATAATTGTACGCCTGGTAAATAAATTTTCCTACACGACTTAAGGATACCAGACTTTTACAGACTAAAACCCACCCGTGTTCCTTCGGCACATGCAACAGAAGGAACACGGGTGGGTTTTAGTCAGTTAGTCTGACACGCCCTCCCGCTCCGCCCAGAGCGGGAGAAGTCATTTGATGATTTCCTATTCAAAAGAAAAAAAAGGTATGAGAATAGAATTTTTTTTATTTCTTACATATTCCTATTAGTGCCAATAGTAGCCATATAATTATAATCTACTCAGTGGAAATCTTAAAAATATTCATTCTTTCACAGAGAACGTACAGCCTAAACCACTGGGTCTAGAAGCATGAAATTTTGCACAAGAGTAGGTATCTTATATGAGGAAAGTGCACTACACACATATTGGGGATGAAAGTTAGTATGAAAGTTCTTCTTTTTTCGCCGGTGGGAAATCCTTGGGAAGTAATTAGAATACAAAAAGTATGTAGGCATTTAATTTTACTAAAATATTATTATAAGTGTCACATACTTACCAGTAAATATGAAGAGTAGGTTACAACACCACTTTATTGTTTCTTTACTTTAGAAAAAAAGAAAAATGTGTTTATTTATCACAGAAACAGGTGCATACAAAAAAAGATGAATTAACTCGAATAAAAACCAAAAAAAAACAGATAGTCAGACAATCATGAGCACAGAACAGAAATTCAGCATGATGTTGTGCTATGAGGATCCCACAGAACATCGCTGATTTTCAGTGGTCACCCAAAAACGGTTTAAAAAATATTAAAGATTGACTATTTCAATTCATATGTACTCTCTGCGTTTATCTTTGACATTGATGAAGGAAAAAGGGGTCTTATTCTGTATTATTATTCTTATATTTGCCGTGCGTTAGTCTCGCAAAAACTGGAAAATGGCTCGACCGATTTGTTTGTTTTGTTCTCCTCTATACTGGAGTGGTTGGGAAAAACCAAAAGGAACCCAACCCGCACTGAGCCCGCGTGGTAGATTACAGCCCACTCCCTCTCAAAGATAGGAGGCATGTGTCCCAGCAGTGGGAACATTCTAGAGACTGATTATGATTATGCAAAGGAACAGCCGAAAAATCGGAAATGAAATTTTGACAGGTTAACATCGGACGGGTTAGCTAGTTTAATTAATATTATGTATGTCTGAAATCACCAACCCGTCTTGAGCAAGCATGGTGATCAATGCTCGTGCCTTCTCTGTACGATGCCACGTAGAATGTAGTGGGACACTAATAGACTGGTATTAAAAACAAATAGATCAAGGGTCAATAGAGGTCTTTCCATTTTACGCAATCTTAAATGCTCTTACCGAACAACTATCGTGAGAGTTTCTAGCGACTTTGAAGATAATTCCACTTATCAATCTCGAACAATCGACACCTTAGAAGTACTTCTGGAAATTATATTCTCAAGCAGATTGAAAGCTCTAGTTTCAAGTACTTTCTGTTATCAAGATTTACTTGTTCAAATTATGATATTGTTCAAACGACTAAAGATGCCGCTGTTTTTATAGAAATGTCAGGACGATATTATTATGATTTTGCTTACGCCCTTACCCAAATTAAATTGGGATAACGGCAGGAGAATGGTGATAATGACATTTTAAACATTAACTGAAACTTCACGTAAAACATACGACCTGCTGCTTTGCAATTTGGCAGATTTAATATGAAGTAAAACTCTGGGTAACATTCTGGATTAAATAAAAAATCACATTATAAATATTAATAATTATGTCACTATTTTTCTGTGTACTTCGTAATTGGCGTAACCTTTGGAATAATAATTATGTTATACTCACTGTCAGCTGTGAAGCAGCCTTATACAAAATAAACACATAAAAAATCAATACTAGAAATAAAAATTTTACCTACAAAGTTAAATTTTTCATCCCTAGACTACAAGTTAGATTCAAATTATGAAAAATAAAACAACTGACTTCCAAAAAAAACAATACAAAGTGAAAAATAACTTTAACTTCGGAAGTCGGTTTTGTATTTTATTTAGTTTTATTTTTTACTTCCGAAATAAAAGTTATTTTTCACTTTTTAGTTATGGTACCTACACCACACCAATTGGTATACCACTACTTGCTATGTAAACAACAGTGACAGGAAGTATTATAACATCATCAAGATACACAAAGTGGATTAAATACGTATTATCGAAGTTAACTCAAAAACTTCTTAAGCAAAGTTAATAAAATTTATATGGACCCACTGCGCAAGCTTTTTCTATCAAATAAAAAAAAGAATTTTCAAAATCGATCCACAATTGACTAAAATATCGATGATGATACATTTTTTTTAAATACATAGGTACAGTCGAACATTCTCCCTTATTGAAGTCCGTTAAAAATAAGACGCTAGACCGTCGGACCATTTCCAGTAGCTGTACATAATCATCGTCTCTTTATTTAATAAGCTAAATTATTCTTTCAACCTGTTTACATCAAAATAATAAATTTAAACTGGCACACAAAAAAAGTTTAAAAAAAACACAGACCTTTCGCCATTTCTTTTTACGGTTTTGTAAGTGACAAATAATGTTAATCCCTCTCCTTTATATACATGTACATCTTATTATTATACTTTTATGAGTGTTAGCTTATATATAATTCTTTATATATTATATAAATAACAATTTGTTTGAAAATTTATCGGTTTATCGTTGAGTCCTACTGAACCTGAATTCAAGCAATATGATCGGAAAAATGTCCATGTAGTGGGAGGCTGTGTCGCTGCGTCGCTGTGTGCTTTCAACGTGCATTTTCACAGCGTTGATGTTTCTCTTCCCGTTTATGTGTCCTTAGTAGAATTTTCATCGTTAGGCCCGTGTTTTCACATTTGAGATGATTAATGAAGAAAACATTGCTGTTTCTATATATAGTCATTTCATGTTCAATTTAATTATGTGATATACATAATACTATTAATAATAGTTGATAGCCACACTTAGGAACTAGGTTAAGATCTGTAAAGATAGGTAAAATAAATTAATTATTATCAGTGTATGGATTTATTGCATTATTTGGCAATAAAAATAATGTATAGCATAAGTGGTGAATCTAGTTCTTAATAAGCACCGGAACTTATCTAGCGGATTATTTCATGTAATTACTATTTCATTAATCAATTCACCTAGTAGATACTGCTTATCCCTACCTTGTGAAACAGGTTGAATTTTCCCACAAACTGCCAATGCAAAATGCAATGTTTAAAGCAACCACCTCCATATTTCTGCGATCCTAGTAGCGCATGGTTTTCAAAGGCCATCCAATGAAGGTGGAGGAACCTGTTGAATGTCAAAGGACTCATTTATTTCGCATGCAGCAAGCAATGTAAACTAATTTCTTGCTGAAATATTTTTCGTCACTTTCTTCTCGATTCTCTAGTAAATGCTCTCACAACATTCAACTGCAACAAACAACCCCCCTTTAGTTAAGTTCCCTGTTGGGAAATCGATTACCTTTTACTTAGCAACTAGGGCAGCGGGCGTAACTAGGGCCGGAGCGGGCTTGGATAAAATCGATCAGGCAAAGTTGATATCTCAATAAAAATATTAGCGATGTATTTCTTTTACCGGTAGGTAGGCATTTTATTATCTTGTTGAAATAGGTAAACATTTGCTTACGTTTTGCATGTTTGCAAAGATAAAGGTTATTTGCTCACGTTCAAAGGTTATGAATGTTGCAAACTTATTGTTACAAAAGTTTAACTTGACATTTTCTTAACAAATCGAGCAGTAAGTTCTCTCTTGGATGAGATGAACTTCGTGCACACAAAACTTACACACAATCTTAAAACAGCGCAAAATTATATTAAACAAACAAAACACAGCGCTAAACTGCAAATATAACACCTCAAGATTAAGGGGCAGTGTACATAGATAGCCAATAAATACCGAACTCGGAACAGGGCCGGATAATCGCCGGTTTATGGCCTCCCATGTGCACAGCGGCCCGTTTCTGAGAAGATACAGCTCCCTTACGACGGTCGTAAAGATGCGGTATAACATGTGCAATGCCAGCGCCTGCATTTGACGGACTCTGCTCTGGTTCTGATGCTTTAAGGTCGGGATTTAGTGCCAGATATGTGCGTTTATGTGATTCTGTCCGTATCATTGTGTTGGAAGTTCAGTTCTGTTGTTGTTTGTGTAAAAGACCCTCGGTATATCGTAGCTACTAGGTAACCTATGATCGGGTAATTGGATCAGCGTTACTCGTATCGTTTTTATGTATTTTACGTATTAACAAAACAGAGGAACATGCGGAAGAGATGTTTTGGGAAAAACAGACAAACAGTACTAAATATAGATATAACGAATACACCATATCAATTACAAATATCTAAGATCTTCTAAGAGATACACATAGGTTGTTACAGAATCTTTTCGATAGGAAAAGCTTGGCTATGTTCAAGATGACTAAATGATAAATCGACCTCCTTGATGTTGATTTGCTCACTAGGTAGGTAATGTGTACATTCTGCATCACAAAAACAACATGGTACGATATTGCTGATAAATAGTTCCAAAAGAGGCAACAACCGTTAATTTAAGCATATGGCTACATCTTTAAATGGTATGAAACTGAAAGAATTGAAACATAGAAGTAGGTAGGTAGGCACCTACCTTCTTGAAAAGTTTAAGTCATAATTAAGTAAAACAAGATAGAAGAAAAACAATGTACTAACTTTATCGTCGACAATCTGGTGTCCATGCCTACTGACTCTTTAACGAACCACGAGCCTTCTCTGACATCAAATAATTTCGACAAATTTTGTCACATAAAATTTCATTGTAAATCAATAGGATTTTGCGCAGTTACAAGATTCCACAAATGAAAGATATTGAAACTGAATGATCATTCTCTTGTCCTTCTCCCGATATAACTTGCGGTCGGCGCAACATGTATTTTTCTTCCATACTCCTCTATTACTCTCTATTTCGGTAGTCACCCCCTTTCTAGCCATATCATCTGTCACTCAGTTCATCCATCCTTTATTTGGTCTTCCCCTACTCTTATAGGCATTACATTCAACACAAAACTTTCCTTACGAAATTTTCCTCATCCCTCTGCATCACATACCCATATCATGACAACCGATTTTCCCAACAACTTTTCAGTCACCGGTGCCACTTTCTTTCAGACTTCCTCTTGTATACTCCATACATCCCTCTTAGCATTCTTGTCTCAGCTGCATGCAATTACCTTTTATTCATCCCTTTTTGAAACTGATTAAAATCTAACTATACATATAGGTAATAAAATAGTAACGAAGTTAAAACTGTACATTAACCTCCTTACTAATAAACGTTGTATAGCGTCTGTATAGTTACATAATGCTTTGTCTTCTTCTTTCGAAAGTCAAATTACTGACGACTGAAAGAGAGAAATCGGTGTGTAACTGTTCACCTGATATAATACGTTTATTAGTAAGGTTAGTATTTTTGAAAAAAAAATTGATACGAGGTGAGGGGGAACGAGTCTGATGCCGAAAATGATTTTAGAATTTTTGTCCGTTTGTCTATTTGTCTGGATGTATAATCCGGATTGGCGCAAAAACGGCTGACTGGATTCGGATGACATTTGGCACACAGATAGTTTATAACCTGGATTAGCACATAGGGCACTTTTAATCCCTCCTTTAAATAATCGGTATTACGTTCCCATTAGATATTTTCCGACATCCACACGGGCGAAGCCGCGGGCAAAAGCTAGTCGTAAATAAAAAGGTGGAATTTAAAACGTAGAAGCGCTTTAAATATTTTTCAAAGTTAGCGTTGAAGGGTTCAGCATTCCCGACAACCTTTGCAGTATTCCTGTTTTCCACCTACCAACTTTACTAAATCTTCTTTACTTTCTATACTTTAAAACATAAACCGTAACGTTTACATCTCGCTGATAACAATACAATACAAGGCACACAAAGGTCGGTTCAATTGCGATATTCGAAGCAGTCAACTGTTTTATTTTTATAACTTTCTAATCTAACATAATGTTTTCGCAGAACTGTAATCTTAACTGAAATCTCAGAACTGAAGTTATCATAGCATACCTAATTCAACCAGATACTAGGCTACAGAATACAATTTACTTGAATACAAGACGATCATAAAAACATAAAAGTTGACTGAGAGAGCGTGGTGTGATGTATTTTAGTTTACGTGTGGATAATGGCGCGTTAGGCGGCGTACGCGCCGACGCTGCCCGTAGTCAGCGCTGCGAGTATGATGTGTTTACATGAACGCCCGTTTGTTCGAGCCGTTTGATCTTTATAAATGCAATAGGTATTTCAAAAATATCGCCGTCGGCGGAACTCTAACGCGCGCTTTAATAAAAAAATCGAGAATGATTTTTAAGAACGACAACCTTGATACTCTGTTTATGCTCGACTATGGGTGCTCAGTTTATGAGCATTTTTTGATTTAACGTAACTGACGTCTGTTTGAAAATTGTATTTCAGTACGTAGTGTAGGTACCTACCGTGTGCCATGTGCCGTGCTATCGGCATGTTATCGGCCTTCCAAGGCGGGAGTAAGCCTCAAATTTCATAAAAGATGAGGTGTATTTTAATTTACGATTACGACTGACGGCCTGAGGCAGCGGTTTATTTGTACGATTACTTTTGTTATTGTGCGAAGTAACTAACTTTGCATTAGTCACTTCGGATCGTAATGATGGACTCGATTTCCGCTGTTTAATTAAACATCTGTAATAGAGCTTCAAATACGAAATAAGATAAGTAGATACTTAGAACCACTATACGGACTGATACTGATAAACTCAATTGTGATGGCTACAAAATTAGACATGATGCCTATTAAAAAATTTTGACAAACATAAACATAAATTCTGGAGCAATAGATGAAGCTGCGAATTCGCTTTTTGTATTTTGTATAAATAGGTTTTGGACACTTTTAACGAGGGTTAGTTTATAGACAGATAGACCGGGGACGCGGATGGATATATTTCTTCTTGTAAACTAAGCACGTAACCAGCATGTGACTCGTTTGCAAGTAGGTTAGTACATATTAAGCTTCATGGCCTGCACGGTAAATCCCTACCTAGATACAGGATCAAATGAAATTAGCTAGCTAAACTCCGCAGTCGTGATGGGTATCGACATTTAAACACGGTAAAATGAAAAATAAAAAGATAATTATGCTGTTTCGGTTTAGGGGTCAACGATCGCTTGAAGTAAGAGTTGAGAAAATCTGTTTTTTTTTTATCTTTATTCTTTTATATCGACGCCCGTCACGTCTGTGAAGTTAATTTAAAAAAAAAAAAACAGTTTTTTTTAAATTGATATTTCAAGTGTCTAAACTACAAAAATAAAACTCATCAAATTTATTTGTTTTTTTTTTTTTTTGTATTTCGATGTCAATACCCACAATGTCTGCGGAGTTTCGCTAGCTACATAATTTAATTTGACCCACTATCAAATATAGTTCCATGAGACAGGCAAACTAAAGTATGTATTATGTCACAAGGACAGCCAGCAACAATAATCTACCTCTGCATAACAACTTTGTTTGTGAGGTCTGAAACATCGGCGAAGCCTCTGGTAACACAGATGTGCTGCAGCGGTGACCACTACAAACAGCTGGGCCGCCTGCTTATTTGCCACCTCATTCATATGCCTAGCATTTTCCCAAGTATGTTGGTGTTGGCTTCCAGTCAAACCGGCTGCAGCTAAATACCAGTATTTCACATGGAGCCTGCCTATCTAAGCTCCACAACCCAGTTACTGAGTAATACGATACCTTGGTAAGACTGGTTGTCAGATTTTCGGGCCTCTGACGACCCGTAACGACTGTCAAAGATCCACGAATGACAGTCGGGACCAACGGCTTACTTAACGTGCTTTCCGAGGCACGGAGGGTATTGGTATGTAAAGATGGACCAACCACGGACCAAGCGCGGCAAGCGTAGCTTAACCTGATGGATCGACCCGTGCGGCTGTTATTACTCAGCCACAAGCCCCTCTGCTTAATATTAGATTGTTACTGTCCCACCGCAGGGCAAAGGCCTCTTCATAATATGTGAGCACAATGCTCACCACCACCGCGTGAAATTTCTTGTCCCCCCGACCCACCGCGTCGCGTCGCATCGCCTGCCCGCGCTAAGACTTTGTTTTTGTGTAGCGTTCTTTCTAAAGTTCGTTCTTTTTTCTTTTTGCTCGGCTCCTAAAGGTTCTAGCGTGATGTTAAATAACTAATAGCCTTTCTCTAGTGGGTTGATGGGTAGGGAATTGGGCTATCAAATGCAAAAAGAATTTTTCAAATCCGACTGGTAGTTCCAGAGATTAGCGCGTGCAAACAAACATACTCTTCAGCTTTAATATAAATTATATACATATCATAGTTATATTCTGGTAACATAAGAATATTACCTGAACTTATCCTACTAAATCACTAATATTATAAATGCAAAAGTTTTTGAGGACTGATGGATGTTTGTACTCTTTCATGCCAAAACTACTGAACGGATTTTGATAAAATTTGGCACACAAATAGTTTATAACCTGTATTAACATAAAGGATACTTTTTATCCCGACATCCTTACTGGATCGAGACTTATGCGGGTGAAACTGCAGGGCGTTGCTAGTATAGTCCATCGTAGTCTGACATACAAGTACGGTCTTGCATATTATTGTGAACGAAGTACATGGAGCCTGTAAGCAAGTAAATACTGCCAACCCCCGTTGAAAAAGGCGCAAGTTTAACTGTGGTACTATGAAATATTGAACTCTTTGTTCATAACTCCCGATTACAATCATTTTCCGGTGACTGTTAAAACAGTTATATCTCTAAATTAAACATCTTCGGTATTGTTCTATTTGCGTTCGATATAAATAACTCGTGTAATTGACACAGTTCGATGCATTTGACTCGATGTGTGCGGTCCCGATCCGACATCGATCTCCCGACGCTTGACGAAAGAAGGTGCATCCAGAAACCACGTGATGAGTAGGATGTTACAGGGCATGAAAACTAAAACATGTTTTGTTTTTATTCTGAGCGCGTTATCCCTATTTCAAATTTCTTACGATTCGAAGCTGGCTACGCTTAACCTTTATTCGGTATTATTTTTTATCTGAATTTTTGGGATACTATATCCCAACAATACAAATATGAAACAAAAACATTCATATCCTAATTTTTTTTAATACCCGATAACCGCAATATCATACCGTACATATTAGAATATTTTGTCTTCACATGGTTTATGGGTGGTCCCTTACCCGATACAAACAGATTTAGCTTGCTTCTACCATAAACAAGCAATACAAAAAAAGTAAAAAGCAGATCTTCCCTTCAGCCTCCCTTCAGTTGCCCGAATGAATAAAAAAGTTAACCCTTTCATATGGCAACCTTGACCCTTGTTTACATTTAAAAAAATGGGTGACGTTTTACAACTGCCAGATATTTTTTGAGGCAAAAAAGCTTTGCAGATTTCTTCCGAAAGTAGCACACATCCTTGACAGTTCTGAAGATTATAATTTTAACGGTTCTTGTTCAGTCTTCAGTGTTTTTTATTACTTGCTATATTTTTTCCAAAGGTAATAATTTTCTTAGTTAATAAAATAGGTACATATCACATTCACATTCAGTGTTTTATTACAGTAATGAAAACAGCACTACTAACAGTAATCGTTTCACATACATACACATACCTACATAAACTCACGCTTTCTTCCCATGGGGGTAGGCAGAAACTACAGAACGCCAGCTGCTATGATCCTTACACACTCCTTTTCAATTCAATTCAATACAATTAATTTATTTCAGACAAGTTATCGGTAGTAGTTATTATAATCTTAACTTGATCTTATCTTACTCTTAGCTTTTAGCGATAAGACCGCCCATTGTGTCACCCTATGTGTAAAATTTCTACATCTATATCTGTAATTTTTACGGTGTACAATAAAGAGTATTCTATTCTGTTCTATAATCATCCATATTTTTTTTTTCTAATAATATAATAAACTGCCTCGTTGGTCTAGTGGTTGCAAGCGCTACTGCTGAGCATGAGGTCCTGGGTTCGATTCCCAGGTCGGGCAAAGTGTTATTGAGTTTTTCTATCTGGAATTTCTCAGTAGCAGCCCGGAGTCTGGACTTGTGCCCGGTAGATGGCAATAGGCTCGCCCCCTATTACATGGGACTTAAACATAACTGGCGAAATGTGGGTGTACCATAATAGGTACACCTCTGCCTAACCCTTCGGGCATCCAAGGCGTGATGTTATATTATGATGCTATGTAATATAATAAAAATACAGAATTAGCAATGGAGACATTGGATCAAGACCACACTACTCGTACATGTAGTTGTGTCCAAATATGCTCCATGAACGAGCAATCCACATCCATTCTCCCCACAATGAGCTGCAGGAAGCTATTGGAGCTGCCCCGTATGCGACACATCATAGACGCTATTTTTTTGCGATGTATCGTTTGAAAGCAATCCACTTGAGCGTCGGCAAACATACCTGATGCGCTACAAAAGCGTGGCAACCCCATCAACATCCTGAACGCGTTATTGTACTGGACACGCATACCTCGTTACGCCTCATTTACGTTCATACATCCAGATGTATCTATGATCGTCCAGTCAAATGACCAATCATACACGCACGCCGGTTGCGAGTACTACGCACCTGACCTTTCTGAAGAACATCATCAATAAGGTCACTATATGTCTTCCTAGGGCGTCCCCTTCCGGCGTTTCCACTCACATCTGCCCTGTGTTAGTCGCGTTTTATTCAACCTTTGAGCATGACCAAACCATCTAAGCATACTCTTTTCAATTTTTGTCACTATAACATCTTTTAAACCGCACCGTTGCCTTATCACATCATTCCTCAGCCTATCATTCATAGTCACACCACACATGCTTCGCAAGGAACGCATTTCCACAGTATTTATTCTACTTTCATGCTTCTTTTACCACACCCAACATTCACTTCCATACATAAGCGTAGGCACCAGCACATCATTGTGAACAGCCAGTCGGGCCTCTTTGGACATTAACTGGTTGGTCACAACCGCACGTATAGCACCATTCACTTTATTTCCCGCATTTACTCTCCTTTCCACATCTTCATCAATCTTTCATTAGTTTTTAATTTTATGTAATTTTCGAATCGTTTATTATTCTGTTTGGCATGTAAACTTGGTCATTATTGTCAAAGAGATAATAATAATGACAAAAATATTTTCCTTGATTTAGGGAGGATCGTTGGCGCAATACCAGAATATCTTTCAACGTTTGTGACTTGAAAGATTACGTTCATCGATGATTATTAATCAGGTATTATGAAAGTTTCAAGTTGTTGCAGTGTCACCGCGAATTGTGTCTTGTGTTCAAAGTAATCCGATGTAAAGCTACTGAAATAGTTAATAAAATCATGAGACATCGCGAGAAACACGGTCTTGTGTGTATCGTCGTAAATATTATTATTGATTTCTTACTTTTCTGTAATCCCTTTGTGACGATACAGAACTGCGATACCAACGCAAGGAAAGTGTTGTCGTGGCAAAACACGGATTACTTTGTTCTTCATGTTTTCTGGAATATTGCGTCTTCGTGAATCCTTAATGCCTGCGAAACTCACGAAACTGAATCCATCACTAATCGTCCAGACATCCCCACATTCTCACACATCCGACGCGTCGTAAATGAATGTAATTAGGGAAACATGCATGGACTAATTATAAAACGAATTATCCAGTTTTATTGCTTCAATGACATAAAAAATATTTTGATTACCATAATAAATTTCCGGCATTCAGGATTCACATAATTCGCTGGCGAAGATATTACATTTTGTAAATTGAATTTTATGTGCAATAGCTGTGCGACTTATGCGAATTCTTTTTACATCTGCTCCAGGAATGTATTTCAGGCGTTTGCCCCACGTACCTGTGTGTGCCACTTAAATTTCAATAAATCTATAGTTAAACTGTTAAAGTAATGTAATTCGGTAACGGGTCGGCGCGGCCGCTGCGCCGGCGCACGTCTCTCGTCGCCTGCCAACTTGAGAGCAATTTATCCCATCGGCGGGGCCCTCTCCCTGGCGTGATCTATGGCCTTTAAAAAGCGATGACAAGTACCGGAATGTTAGCTTATGAAACGGCCGCAGAGTAAGCAACACTTTTATTTTTCATTATAAACAATTAAATAAAAACTAGTTTTAGCATTCTTAGAAATCCAAACAGTGCCTGCAATATATTTATTATCAAAGCAAACTGATGAAAAATATCGATAATCTTCTGCTGTCTCACTCAACAAAGTGAAATGATGAATGTCGTAATCAAACAATTTCATTTCGGAATTTATATTCAGCTCTCCATGTAGTTCTGGGAATCGTTTGAATCGAGAAATTGGGATACACTTGTAATGTACAAATATAACTAGGTATGTATGGTATGAACAAAGTTCTCGGAAAATTTTAAGTCGAAGTAAAATTTTATTCCTAAAAGCGCCCAATTGGAAGCTGTTGCTAGGTTTGTTTAAATTATGGCGATTAGGTACCGCGGCGTGCACGCAGCCGCCGACAGACGAACAGCAGTCGGCCGCGATCGATGGGAACTTGTGTAGTGTGCAATTATAGCCTAACATCCACATATTTTATGTGAGCACGCTGGTGTACGTGAGGTTTTACGCCGTCTTCACATTTATTATATCAACGCGTTGTCAGCGGTGCACTGCTTATTTTTTCCACAGAGTTTGTGGTTTCCGAAAACCGTGGAGTTGTCTCGTGAATATTCTTTTACTGAATTATTTTGTAATAAATTATAGTGTTTGAACAAAATTGATGATTGATTCAGTCAGACACACATACATACGTTCCTATAGTTATTTTGAACAAGCTGGCTGCTAAACTACGCTTTCTAGATAAATACTACTTATGTATAATGAGTTAGCCGACTACAGTAAAAAGAAACACACACACTACACTGCAGTAAAAAGTCAATCCTATGTTTCTGCAAGGTGTAACATAATTAACGCACAACCTCTAAAGGGGTCATTGTACTCATAATTATGAACAACTTTTACTATGGGACCAAACCTAAAATCGCGAAAAAAAATCTGCTGCTCCCTACATTTTGACGAGTTATGCGAACATAAATGTAGGGAGCAGCAGATTTTTTTTCGCGATTTTAGGTTTGGTCCCATAGTAAAAGTTGTTCATAATGATGACTTGATGAGTACAATGACCCCTTAAGAGGTTGTGCGTTATTTATGTTAAATCTTGTATAGATCGCGTAATACGAGTTATTCTGAAAATTCGTACACGTTTACAATTTCAGAAACCTTTTAGGTATCATGTTTATTTATTTATTGCTCTAATGCAAATTCTTTACATTGACACTATAGCGACCCGCCTCGGTTTCGCAAGGGTAACCCCATCGTTAAAAAACAAAAACTTCACAGGATGATCCCGCTGAGATAATCTGAAGATTGCCTGAACATTTCATCATAACCGCTTCAGCCGTTTTGTAGTCCATAGGAAACATATAGACGCACGACGATTTGTATAGATATAAATAATACCCAAAAATGAATCAGTATTCCAGTAGAAGTGATCAGTTTTATATAAATCAAATAATAACAAATCAAGTAATGTGATTTTTGGTTTCAATTATACGAAGTTTGGGTTACTATAGGTGCACCTCTGCCTAACCCTTCAGGGATTACAGGCGTTATGTTATTTGTTATGTGTGTGTATTAAACAAACACGGTATTAGAGATGTTTCGATGAGTATCTTAAGATTTAGCACACTAACCTTCAGACAAAGAAAACAGGCTGGTAGGAATAACATTCACAAATTCCAAACTGACATTGAGAATTAAACTCTAATTGATAACTAACAGTAGTTTTATTATAATCCATAAAACGGAGCTTAGTGGCCACTATTTTCCGTTTTAAGGATTATAATAAAACTTAACAATGTAAAACTACCGTTTGTAATAATAATTACGTATAATCCTGTGGAGCATAACGTAACGTAACATGCTTATTTTCTGCATTTTCATTCTAAATTTAAAGAAATAACGAAACAAACGATGAGGGCGCCACTGCAGTGTCGTCTTAAACGTCCTGTATTTTTTGAGGGTTGTAGGTAGGTACCTAAGCTACAAATTCCAGGATCGGGCCTGCAAAATCGGCTAATTTACTGTTAAATATTGGTAGTATCCGCGTTTAGATATGAACATGGCTCTTCAATCCATACGGACACCTATAATTAGGTATTTAAACTTACGTCTGTTTTCAATCAATCAACTCAGCTTATCGCAGTCCACTGCTGGACATAGGCCTCTCCCAGGCTGCGCCACAACACCCTGTCCTCCACCTTCCGCATCCAGTCTGTCCCAGCCACCTTCTTAAGGTCGTCGGTCCATCTAGCTGGGAGGGGTCCCACACTAGGCTTGCCGATAGGCGGTCTCCACTCCAGGACTCGTCTGCTACACCGGCCATCGGTCCTTCAACAAACATGGCCAGTCCACTGTCACTTCAGGCTGCTTACTCTGCAGGCTATGTCGGTTACTGCGGTTCTTTTCCGGATAACTTCATTCCTGATTTTATCCATCAAAGAAATTCCGATTTTATCCGATTTTTTTAAGTAATTTCAGTGCCGTTTTTCTTGTAAGCTTGATTTACACGGTGGGATTTAGTTACCTGTGGCATAACATACCAACGTTGAAGCAACAATACAAGTTGATTTGATTTTATTATACGCTACAGGCAGGAAACTGACATCGTGTAAATGGGGGTTTAAAGAGGCGTTAAAATACAGATTTGTCTCTTATCAGTATCACGTTATCTTACCTACGTGTATACACGAGTACATCATCATCTGCCTGCCTAGCCTTTTCCCAACTATGTTGGGGTCGGCTTCCAGTCTAACCGGATGCAGCTGAATACCAGTATTTTACATGGAGCGACTGCCTATCTGACCTCCACAACCCAGTTACTGGGTAATACGATACCCCTTGGTAAGACTGGTTGTCAGACTTTCGGGCTTCTGACGACCCGTAACGACTGTCAAAGATACACGAATGACAGCCGGGACCAACGGCTTAACGTGCTTTCCGAGGCACGGAGGGGTCTTGATATGTAAAGATGGTCACCCATCCACGGACCAACCGCGGCAAGCGTAGCTTAACCTGACCGATCGACCCGTGCGGCTGTTATTTCTTAGCCACAAGCCCCTCGTATACACGAGTACATAAGCCCGTTAATATTCATTAACTATGTCGATACCTACGTCTAACAAAATGATTTTTTTTTTAATTTTTAATGACCAAATAATTCAACCTTAGTTTAGTCAAGTTGTTCTACAGATCTACACCATGATTCTTTCTTCTGATCCCGCGCATGCGTGAACTTTAATCCTTAGCCCATTAATGTATGAAAATCAATCATCTCAGTCTTAAGCTCCAGATTTTCGGATTGATCGCTCCGCGAATTTACCAGTTTGTCAGCTTAATAAAGCACTAAGTACTTATAATATTTTGGACTTTCACTTCAGTAATGTATGCAAACAACATGATAACTTGACCATTCGTAATTAATTTACACTTTAAAACGTTGTTTCATAAGTTGGTAAGACGTGCTATAAGCTATAATATAACATGAAATCATAATCTTCAAAAACACCCATGACCTCATGCACTGCGTGAAATAACAATGACTTCCATATGCTCATACGATAATATTGTTGTGTGCAGGCTCATCGCCGATGTTCGCCGGGATGAGGGGTGTGCACGGCCAGATGCTGTCGGGCGGGTCTTCGATCAGCGGCCTCGGGGGCTTCGGGCTCTCTTCCCCGCTGCCGGCTCTGCCCCCGGACCGCAAGGTGTACTCGTCGCCACCGCCCACCCCGCTCCCGACCCTGCCGTCGCCGGCGTCAGTCCCCACTCCCGGCCCACCGCCATCATCGTCCAGCTCTGTACACACTTACTACCAATGAAAAGTTAAAACTGTCGACCTCTACTTTACGAGTAAGTCCCGCTTCCACTACGTATCACTGTGTTTCAATCAATCCTTTAGTGCTACATGCAGCACTAAAGGATTGGACGAAAGGTTGAAAACATCGTTCTATTTCTATTAAGGGCGAAGCGCTAAGGTAGCCCGCGAAATTCAAATTTTCTTACGATTTTTGCGATTTGCAGCTCGGTGTCTGGGTGTATGTTGATCAAAGTATGATACGCGATCGTAACGAATATGTATTTACAGAATTATAATATTAGAATTTGTAATACAATTCCTTAAGTTAGTATAATCCTGAAATGTTAAGTCATTCAATAGGATTGAGAGGTCTTAGAGAGTTGTATTGATGACTTTAATGATTATAATTCCGTAAACTCATATTTGTTACGGTCGCGAATCATATTTCAATCAACATACAACCTAATACTGATCTGCAAATTGCAAAAAACGTAAGAAAATTTGAATTTCGCGGGCAACCCTGGCGCTTTCGCCTTAATCGGTAAAAGTTGACCGCATGATGTTTTAATTCATTTGGCGCTAAATGAACGTCTTAAAATTATAGTGCCAAGTATTTTAAGGAGTAAGTGAATACCTACTCGTATTTTACAATTTTGTTGTTACTGTTAATTCATAGCACTTTACTACGCCGTAGCCGCACAATCCCATTTTTTTTAAAATAGCCCGTCATAGATTCAAAAAAATGTCTTAGTCCAAAATAGAGGTGTAGTAAAAGTGATTTTATTCCTAACAATAAAACTGAAATGGCATATTCAGCCGGCTGATGGAAAAAATAGAAAGCTTACTTACAATAGTAGAGTCCAGGTAATTTACCTATTCTTTTTAGCAACCGGTCTCGATTTCTGTTTTGCATTTCAGGTACAGTGTTACTCACAGCATCACTATGCAAAATACGTACCTATGATGTAATTACAGTTGGTTTTAAATATAGATACACGTTGTGCAGGCGCCAGTAGCCACCACCGATGATCAATGTCATTTCAGTCCATTACATTGAGTTTACACAATTCTAAAACGTTGGCTTTGGCACACCAATTATTTGGCGCACTAAAATACATCTTTTATTTAATACTGTTACTCTAGTAAAAGTCCAAGCCGCCTTTAGTGGTTAGTACAATTATTATTAGACAGTTTCTAAGCGTTTTGGTGCCTTTTATTTGATCGGTATTAAATCCACTTCGTCCACATTCTCTAAATCCCACTTAGAAATTCGTACGGTGTCGAGGTGTGAAATACTAATGAGTTACTTTCGAATTGTATGCGATATCTTCAAGTGATGTTTCTACATTTTGCAGTGAATTTTACAGAATCACTCTACTTGCTTCACAAATGATGTGCCCGAAAAAAAAATACCAAAAATAAGACCAAAATATATTTTAAGGTATAACCAAATCAGAAGTTAGTACTCGTGGGTTCATTTTCACTGTTTCATGAAAGTATTTAATTGAGAGTTTAACCGGTAAAGGATAAGATACAAAATGTACTTAATATAAATAATTTGTCATAGATTTTTCGTAAAAATATGTTGTATGGGGTAGAGTTTATTCCTTGTGTGATGCTGATATTATTTTCAGACAGATATTGTTATGTCATATTATTGTATTATCTGATTAATCAGGACCCTGGCCCAGTGCTTAATTGTAAAGAAAAATGTGTACTATTGTCCCAAAGATTTAGTTTAATTTAGATGTGAGAATAAATCGCGGGGTTTACACTACGAGAAAAGTACCCTAAACATAGTTGTCGCGTTTCAGCATGGCAATAGCGGTCAATGCCATTTCCGTAATATCTCTCCGTAGGAACCCAAACTGTAAACTATTTATGGTTTTTCGTTATTAGAACATGTTGAAGATCACGATAGATATTGATTCAGGACGTTAACGGACTTTATTTATTTCAGTTTTTGAATTTAAAAATGCTATAAAATGTAGGCGCGTCAATGGCCGCTCCTGTTTTGCTAAAACGCGACAACTATAGCTATCATGATTATAGAAAAGTGGATAGTTAATGGTTTATTTATTGGTTTTAAGCCACAGGCCGTAGTTTCACGTTGAAGAATTTTTTCATAATGTAAACCCCACTTTAGTGATCTTTTCATGTAGATGGATACGTAATTTGTGTGCTTAGACTTATTATAGCTATAATTGTAGTGTAGAAGAAAATACCTATTTATCATACATTGACTCATGCAAATCTGAGGATACAATTTATATGAAAGCTGTTTCACTTGATGTAATGTTTAATCAAATGAACGCACATCATTTTCCTGATGCTTGGTAGTTTCTGTTAGTTTATGAGGATACTAAAGAAGCGTTTACACGAAGGAGATTGTTTCAAATAAGTTTCTAACTAACTCCACGGTTCCAAGAGCTGGGATCATCTCGAGTTCGTGAAAACGCTTCTGAGTTTTTAGAATAGTATTCGGGACACTCTTTATTTTTATATAATTTTTTATGCTTGTACAATTATTATGTGCCTGAACAAAACAAGCTTATCCTTAACTTTAGTTTGCTTTTATAGAGCCGTTTTATGATGGACACGAAATGCAGAGAGTACCTAGATTAAATTGCAAAAAATCTTAATTACTTAATTTAAATATAATCGCAGTGATCATTATATAGATAAGTACCTACGTACTTATAATACAGGGTGGCAGGGACATCGACGCGAGTCCGGTTACCATGGATACAGTACATGATTCTGGACGCCCCCCCCCCCGTGCATAATTTTTCGTCGGTTATTTAAAAAAAATTAACTGTTCCATACATTTTGACCCGTAGGTATTGCACTTTTGTAAGAAACAGGTGATTTTTTTTTATAACCGATGAAAAGCTTCAACGCAGGGGGTCCAGAATCATGTACTGAATCCATGGTAACCGGATTCGCGTCGATGTCCCTGCCACCCTGTATAGTAAATGTAAACCAGTAGGATATTTATCAAAGTCATTAGTGAATTGCTAGAATAAAGTAATCATAAGCGACACAAAAGTATTATGTTAATATTTTCATATTCACATTGTTTTATGTATTATTTAGTAATATGTGTCTCCAAACGGACACGATTTATTTTATTAGTCATAAGCTGTTTCTTTTTTTTTAAATAAACACTTTATAATTTTTGTATTGTTTAAATTCGACTATCTCATCACTCCTTGTTTTTTAAGACACCATGTAGTCGCCAATCAGTAAATAATCACCGACTGCTTTCAAGACTCACTCATTACCTATCTTAACAAATCGCTTTAAACCAGATTGACAACAGATTAAATCAGTGAGGCTTTTAAAAAACGTATAGCAATAACTTGAGTTGCATCGCATGCACTGTCATCCCAGACACAAAGCTGAAATGTGTAATCTGTCTGTAATCACATTGGCGCCCATACCCTTCTCAGCAATGCTGCTCAGCGGTTATTTTTAGGGTGGCAGTACCTACTTCCCCGAACGGTCAGGCGGACTGCCTTACAACTGCCAATAGACTGCGCAGTCAGTTAGCTGTCTATTCCCATGCAGTTATGTCAACTGCGTCGCAACTGCAATTTTGCAGTTGGCGTGCAGTTCAAATGCAGTCAGCAGATAGGTATAAACATGCAGCGGATTGAAGAGATGCACCGAGAAAAGAAATGAACAAAATTAAATTGTGAGGAGGTCCTTACTGAGTCGTCTTGACCACTGGTAGCTATGACCCTGTTCCAGCATGCGTAGCGTGACCAACATAGAAACAGGTTTTGTCGACGGAAGAATAGACAAAATGACAGATTGTAGAAAGATTTCTAACGTCTAAGCATGGCGCTGTGTCATTTTGTCTATTCTTCCGTCGATAAAACCCGTTTCTATGGTGGTCATGCTACGCGTGCTGATGGTGGTCGGCTACTATTTTTGGGGTTCCGACCTTAAAAATTAAAAGGAAAATACATAAGGTAATGTCATCAATACCCACGCGGCCACGTACTGAAGATAAGCTATCAAAATACAAAGTATCAAAGTTCGAACAAAAAGTTGTGACCAAAAGCTATTTATTAAATGAGTACTATTAGTTCACAAAAAAGGGAACACAGCACATTAAGCTTATCTGGCGTTGCACAGTGGCTGCTGATGACAGCTACTCGACAAGCTTCGTCTCGATAAGTGCTGTTGCACTGACGCGTCTGTCGTAAATAATCAACACAAAAACTAAACAGACAACCCGCGATAAAAGCAGCTTTTTTTTCAATTTACAAGTTTTTTTTTACGTTTAAAATATAAACCAGAAGTTTTTTTTGTTGATTCGCAAGTAAACGATCATTGCAATGTTTGTTTTCTTTTGTTTTGTACAGTCAAGGTCAGAAATATCTCTATACCTACTTAAGTAGGTACCAGTGGCGCAGTCTTCATACAACCCGATTCCTATTGGCTTCCCTTCGGAACAACCACTCTTCTGTCTACTATTGCCAAATAATATGTTAAATCTGTGTAACTGTACATTACATTACATTACATTACATAATTATATTTAATCCCAGCTTAATAATCAACATAAGATTAAAAATGTACAGTTTTTTGTATGAGTTTAATAAGAACTGAATAGTTTTTTCTTCCGCTTCCCTCTTATGATAATGATAGCTGCGCCACTGGTTGGTACCTAATGTAAGTTAGTATTTACCTCCTACTTACCTTGTGTTGTACAGAAGCCGCTTGCCCGGCGTTGTGTAGGTAGGTACAGTCTTACCAAACATTCTCAACCTCAACCATCTACTTATTAAAACGCAGCCTTTCGCAGGAAAATGTATTAAATGTAAAAGCTAAATGATTACAAAAAAAGCCAAGATCAACAATAAATAAAAAATCAAAATCTGCTCTTATAATTCTTGCTCACTGGCACACGACAGCCTCCGATGAGCTTGGTCGTACAGTGTTCGTTCTGCAAGTGACGCGACTCCGGCGATCCTAGCGAGAAGGTACGGCATGCAGCCAGGCCTCGGTTGCTTGGTATATACTGGTATTCATCACAGCTAATATTTCTCATTTTGGACCGCACACAGTCATACTGAGTCGATTTAACTTCACCCTTTGCTGTCATTGTAGCCTTGGACTCCAGTGCAAATCCTTTTTTCTGCAGTTGGGAAAAATCGACACATTCGACAGCACGTTCAACAACGAAGGCTGTTTTCCCAGTTTTTATCAATAGATGCTGCTGATCGCTTGCAGCTGTAGCCTGAGAACTGCGGCTGCGGATGGTAGCGACATCTTCATAACTCCGGCTGTGATGAATGGAGCACTCCCGTCTGTTGATGGGGCAGTCCAGTGTCACCGCACCACTGTCTTTGTCACTGGTAGCTGTACATTCATTGCGAAAGTTCTTGTTGTTCCGACTGCAATGTGTCTGAACTGAGTTCGACTTCAGGTGCGCCCGGACGTAGCATCCCACCTCTGAAGTCGCCGTCTCTTTTCGTTCACAATCCTCGTTAGATGTGTCAGATTCTAGTATCGTATCTTCTTGGCCGCACTTCATCACATCGTAGTAAAGCTTCTTAGATAGTGCGTGCATAGTTCTCGTAGTTTACTCACTAGAGCACAAGAGAGAAACAAGTGGCTTAACAGGTAAAAATACTGGAATATTAATACTTTATAATAAAATAATAGTATTTTCCATTTTTGTCTTTGTGACATGGTATCGAGCAGTCATAAACACTGTGATCATTGACGGCCGAAAAGACAAAGACATTACAGTATTTATAGTATTATTATTTAACCATATAACCTCATTTCAGCATAAAAGAGGAACAACAAGAGCTTCTTTTTGTGGCGGGGGTGTGGACTTTCCTTCTCTGATCATCTTCTTCTACACAGCGTGTAGCAGAGATGAGTGGTCATATTTAAGAGTGTGGTACAGACCATCAAACTGAACAACTTTCTCCATGGGACTAACATCGTAATCGCGAAGAAATAATCAGCTATCCCATACATTTGGGTCGAGTAGGTATTGAAGTTTTGTATAGTTGCCGGTACGAGTCGTGATCACAAACTCTACTCTTAGGGTGCGTTTTCACTGAAGCAGAGACGAGCGGAGCTGAGCGGAGACGTGCGGGAATCGACCAATCACAATAGTTGAAATATTCATTGAGTCTCTCGTCTCGTCTGCGATTGGACGATTCCGGCACGTCTCCACACAGCTCCGCTCGTCTCTGCTTCAGTGGAAACGCACCCTTAAACCTAACGAATCTTATTTCCTATCATGGCAGGTTGCACACGGGTGGGAGAGCAGTGAAATCAATATATATGATCAAGCAATTTATATGCTGATAGAAAACAGAATACAAGAGTACGCTGACGAGGGCAGCTAAAGTAGACATGGAATTTGTTCTCTTGACTCGTAACGGCAATTATACACATTTGATACAGACTGTAAAAGTAGGTACTATATAATAGGTAGCTACCTAACCTAACCTACTCTGTAATTAAGTGGGATTTTTTTTTCGTTTACACATAAGATGAATATTTACAGTAAACCTTATGATCGACCGCAAACTGTAATGTTACTTACATAGGACTTAAAGCGTGATTCAGCATTTCATTATTTGTATTTAATTTAGGTTGCTAACATAGGTATAAGTCAAATTGTAACTTGAATAATTAATTGAATTATTAATTAATTATTATTATAATATATATAGGTACATATTTGAATGCTTCGTTGGTCTAGTAGTCGCAAACGCGACTCCTAAGCGGTGGTCCTGGGTTCGAACCCTGTCGGACAAAGTGTTATAGAGTCAATAACCTGCCAAAGTCTGGATTTGTCCTGGTAAATAGCAATAGTCTCGCCTCCTATTATATGGGACTTATAATAAATGAAAGGGTGTATACTTAATACACCTTTGCTTTGCCTACCAACCGGTTGGCAGAGTACCTACTCAATATCAATGATTGATTAAATTGAATACCCGAATGAATAAATGAGTTATTGATTGTTTAACTGAAATATGTATCTATCACAACTCAGGTCCTCAAGATACAGGCACCGCTTGGTTTGGGAACCACCGCATATAACAAAAAGAATGTCACCAGCAGTTACAGATAAAATAAAATTATTATGTTTAACTAATTTTAAAGTATTATAATGATGTTTAAATAAATTTTATTATTATTTTTATATGTTTAGATATCTCGGGACCCTGGGGTCCTGGACCTTTGGAAGGCGTACGAGGGGCCGAAGCCAACTCGCAGAGGCCCCTTAGACAATTTTAAATGATGAGGAGGCATCAACCGACGATTATCCCTGTATGCACTATGCAAATGCACCCAAGGACAACCCCCGATTGGTGCAGGACTATTGTAGGACATGGAAACGAAACATTGGACTACGGGTTTGGGTGGCTATAGTGGATTGGTTACCAAGAACTATGGAAAGACTAGGTTCCCTGCCTGATCAATGTTAAGCACATGTTAAGTAATACGCAGCTAAAATGGCAGGGAGTGACTTGCACACTCAATAATGGGCCCCCGAAAACGGTCGCTAGCACAGTGTCGTAGCGACAAGGGGGCAACATTTCCTGAGGTGCTTATGAGCAGTGGAGAGATATTCTACGTCTATCAGGACAATTCCAGAGCCCGGAAGATGGTCAAGATCCCTAGCACAACTTACTGGAAAACTTCCTTCCTCCGAGCACGTTTGCTCTTGCGAATCTCCACTCAAGCCAGCCAATAAAGGCAAAAATGAGGTGGGAGCTCTGTTCCTCGTCAGTGTGCACTCCAGCCGGTCAATAAAGGCAAGCCAGAGATGAAGAACAGCACTTCTCAGGGAGATAGGGTCCGTGGGGTCGCTACTGCCCAACAGCTCGCCACATGCTGCTGCCCTGCGGGTTTCTGTATCTCTCTTGGTCTGGCTCCTCATCCTAGACCCGTCCCGGCCGAGTAAACTCTACCGGCACAGACCTAGAATTCGGAGCGCGCAAGCCCCACCACGACGTCAACGTAGAGATACGGCGGTGGGGTTATTATTATTATTTATATCCGTTTCAAGTGCAAACCAAGAAGAACATTATACAATGGACTCGTTTATAATTATAATAGTAGCCTCGCTATATTACTTTTTCTATTTACAAGCTTTCTAATAAGTATAAACATCTGAGTACTAACCTACCTAAAGTTAAAAAAAACAAACGTCTTCATGAAAAAAAAGCTAAGAAAATATGAATCAAATATTATAAAAACAAAAACATAATTATCACACAGTGGTCAGATCATAGATTAGTTGACAGTTTTCGAGACACAAATTCGTATTAAATAATAAAAAATAGATAAAAATCTTTTATTTCAGACCCATAACGTCCATTTGGAGATATTACAAAAAAAAAGATAATTGTTATGCGAAACATTAGTTAGAAGTGATGAGATCGAATGTATTCGCTTCAAATGAATAAATCGAAAATATTCATTTTGTATAGGTAAATCAGTATAGAAAAATCTTGCATCCACTCAAATATCAATAAAATATATAAATTAAACAATCCTAAATGCCTATATATTTTAAAAGAAGCCAAAGGATTTTTATTCCGGATTTTGTACACCGAGAATTAAACAGCCAAATAAATATTTACGTATTGATTATTCGTCGTCTTCCGACAATGGAACTTTCGTCTGATGACGAGTCTTCACCCTATTTGATTATGAGCGGTCCTTGCTCTCTAATATTGTCGAAAGCTACATCTCTATCCCAATCGGATAATATTAATCGTATAGTCCTTTCCACTACACCTGACCAGTTTTCAGGCGTCACTTGATTAAAAGAATCCTTTAGTAATTGGAGTATCTTGTTAGCTGTAAATGGTGAACTCGTGTTATTTTTGGCGACATATCCTCTGACTTGTGTCCATATTAGTTCGATAGCATCATATTGGCAGTGGTATGGTGGAAGTCTGAGAACTGTGTGGCCATGTTCTGCTGCTATTTCGTCAACCACGTATCTAGAAATTCTAATTTTTTGCTTTCAAAATGTTTACCAGCTCACACTTCACTCAGATTTCATATACAGGGCGTCCCACGGATATGCCACATGGAGGGAAAGTACCTTGAATATTGTAGATGGAACATTTTACTGAAAGAAGACATTATTTGAATTTATAAAACAATTTAAACTGCATTCATAGATATTTAAATAACTACATGGTTGAACCGGGAATCGAACCCGTTACATGAGAAAAATAATCACTCTGTAGCTTTATAATACCGATCGAAAGGCTTTATCATAAGGATTATTTTTTGCTAAATAACATAGTATCACAAATAAAAGGAAGACCATGAATTTCAACATTTTTAATATACCTGTTTCTTTACGTAAGCAAGCACCCCTTGTCAATAAGGACAGATTTACCTGTTTCTTATGCTGGTTAACCTTGCACCGATCGGTACCGACCCGCACGGGTTTGTCTGTGCTAGAAACCTGTTTCTTTATGTAAGCACCCATAGTTTCGAATTTAGCCATGGTGTGCCGTCGCAAAATCATGTGACATAAATTCCACTCACTTCCATGCAGCTGACTATTTTTTTGGGTTGAAGATTGTCTCATAAGGTTTTGGTGCGGTGTGAAATTAATAATAATAATAATAAAATTTACTGGGACCGAACGATAATAACAGATAAAACTATTCATTACAATAGACCCGACATTACCGTTCATGACAAAACCAATAAAACAGTTTATCTGATAGATATAGCAATACCTAACTCACACAATATTCAAACCACCATTTCCGAAAAGCTCAGTAAGTATCAAGATCTCGCCATAGAAATTAAAACCCAATGGAAAGCGCAAACCGTTCATATTGTCCCCATTGTTCTTTCATCTACAGGCGTAATACCAAAATCTCTTACACAAAGCCTTAACACCCTACAGATGCCTACTTACACACTTTACATGCTCCAAAAAGCCACCATCCTTAACACCTGTCGCATCACCCGAAAGTTCCTGACTTCTTCAACACTGTCATCCACCTTTTCTATCTAAATTTCGCCTTACATACTTGGTCCCGACCCGTGTGTAAGGTTTCTTAACCTCTCTTAAATGAGAAGAAACATAAAGAACTGAAAATAATAATAAAACCCGCAAGGCAGTAGCGACCCCACGTACCCTATCTCCCGGGAGAAGTCATGTTCCTCATCTCTGGCTTGCCTTTATTGGCTGGCTTGAGTAGAGATTCGCAAGAGCAAACGTGCTCGGAGGAAGGAAGTAGTCCAGTAAGATGCTGGTAGGGATCTTGACGGTACTTCCGGGATTGTCCTGATAGCCGTGGAATACCTCTCCACTCCTCTAAAGCACCTCAAGACATATTGCCCCCTTGTCGCTACGACACTATGGGCTAGCGACCGTTTCCGGGGGCCCATTGTTGAGTGTGCAAGTCACCCCCTGCCATTTTATCCGTGTATTGTATTTATCAAACATTGGTCAGGCAGGGGCCATAGTCCTTCCATAGTTTTAGATAACCAGTCCACTTTAGCCATCCAAACCAATAGCCCAATATTTTATTTTGTCTCCATAAATATCCTGCAATAGTCCTACACCAACCGGGGGTTGTCCTTTGGTGCACTTGCATAGTACGCACAGGGATAATCGTCGGTTGGTGCCTCATTTCCATTGAAAGCTGCGAGTTGGCTGCGGCCCCTCATATGCCTTCCAAAGGTCCGGGACCCTAGGGTCCCGAGAAATATCAAAAAAAAAAAATTATAATAGGTTTATTCATCAAAAATTACAGATACTTACAGCAACAAATAGTAGGTTGAGAATATATAGTTATTAAGGTATGTTGTAAAATCTGTACAAAATTTTCGAACCCTGCCTCTCAAACTAGGTTATAACCTGTATTTTGAGAAACAGTGAACAGCCTCAAAACTCTTACACACTATTATTCTTACAAAAATTGATCAACGGTGTCGTCCTACCGCTGCAATAATTTATATGATCTGCTTTAATTGTGAAGTGTGCATATGTGTGTGTGGGTGTGTGTGCATGTAGTGGAAGGTGAGTATTGTGTGGTACAGTGCGCATGTATGATAAGGTGGGGTGTGTGAGGGGTGCGTGCGAGCATGTTTGAGTGTGTGAATGTGAATATTAAGAATAAGAATAAGAAACATTTATTTGCAGAAAATACAGGTGTTACCAGTTGTAAAAAAATGGTGGTTTAAAATGTACAGTCCATATTTTGCCTGTTTAGGGCATGCAAATCCTAATTTTACATTAATACCTAAGTAAGTTCTTATTTTAAATAAGATATACAGAATATCCAAAAAAATACCTATATTCTAATATAATTTTTAAAATTAAGGTAAATTTTAAGTTAACTACAATAAACTATATACAGTACACACAACAAAAGTTAAGTAATAACATTTTTTCTTTATGTACCTACCCAACAAAAATTCTTTAAAGTTAAGATAATAAATAGATACGCCATAAAACATTAGGAAGCTTAAAATAAAAATAAATAAAATTTATTTATGTTGTAGAAATTCTTGTAAACTATAAAAACAATTTTCTATTAGCCATTGACGCAGTTTAATTTTAAAATATTTAAATGGGAGCTCCCTTATGATCTTAGGTAGGTAATTTATTAAAAATTGTTATGCACATATGATAAACATTCTTTTTAATTAGATTTGTATTACAAAAAGGAACTAAAATTTTTGTTGCATCTCTTGGTCTCTGTTTAGTGTAATTTTCACCTTTGAATCTAAAGAATTCATTATGTTTTCTCACAAAAACCGATACTTCAAACAAGTACATGCCGGTTTTAGTTTTTTGAATAAAGGCCTACAAGATTCAAGTGGACCGACACTGCATATAGCTCGTACACATTTCTTCTGTACAATAAATGTCTTATCATTGTCTGTTGAATTGCCCCATATTATTAGACCGTATCTTAATATTTATTCAACATACCCACTATATGCTATGCGGGCTGTTTTTTCGTCTGACACAATACGAAGCTTTCTTAATGCATACACAAATCTATTTAGTTTACTGCATACGGTGTTAATGTGTTCTTTCCAATTACAAAATTTGTCTACAGTTATACCTAAGAATTTAATACTGTCTGTTTCTTCTATGTTTTTGTCTTTTATTGTAATGTTAATACTTTCGGCGTGTTTGCTTTTGTATGTACGAAATTTAATTAATTTTGTTTTAGATATATTTACACATAGGTTATTAGATTCAAGCCATTTTATTACAGACTGTACCGCTTCGTGTATTTTATTTTCATGAGTTCAACTTTTAGTATCATTAGGCACTATAACAGAAATATCATCAGCAAAAAGGACACTGTCATAGTTTATTGAATCTGGTAAATCATTAATATAAAGTAAGAATAGCAAGGGACCCAAAACGCTCCCTTGTGGTACGCCATATTTATTCATTCTAGATGAGGATCTGTAGACAGTGGATTCATTATTAACATTTAAATTAGTAACTTCAACACATTGTTGTCGGCCTGTTAAGAAACTTTTTATCCAATCTAGAGCGACACCACGGATACCATTTTTTTCACATTTGTTTAGTAAGATACTGTGATCCACAAAATCAAATGCCTTACTCATATCAAAAAACACTACTACTACCGGAATTTTATCGTCTAGATATTCTGTGATCTTTTTAATTAGGGAAAATGCTGCTAGAGATGTCGATTTATTGTGCTGAAAACCGTTTTGTTCCTGTTTTAGAATATTATGCTTATTTAAGAAACTTATTAGTCGGTTGTAGTATATCTTTTCAAAGATTTTGGATAACACAGGAACAAGTGTAATAGGACGATAGTTATTTAGCTCTTTTCGATCACCTTTTTTGAATAATGGCTTAACTATAGAATGCTTTAAATTCTCTGGAAATATTCCTTGTGACAATGAATTTTCTAAAATATGGTTAAGAATAGGAGCTATGACATGAGCACTTGCCTTAATAATTCGTGTGGAGATAGAATCATAACCTACTGCTCTGGTGTCATTTAAAGATTTTATTGTATTAATGATTTCTTGCTCTGTGGTCGGTCTGAGAAAAATAGAATAATTATTTATCTGGTTTTGAGTCTGTTGTTGTTTATCTAGAACATTTAAGTTGTGATTTTAGATTAACGAAATCGGGGTGCGTGTGAAAGATTAGGTAATGTATGTAAGCAGAGACTCCGTGTAGGCATAGTCCCTTTCTAGTAGCCACTCCGTTACTTTAGTTTTTACCGCGTGGCAATTAGTTTTAGGATTTTTAACTCTTTGTTAATTTTATTGTAAATATATTTTCCAAGTGTATAAAATTGGTGCTTAGCAAAAGTTGTTTTATGTTGAGATCCTGTGATGAGTTGTTGTCGCTTATTTAGATTTGGCGGCGGCAGCTTATCATGAGTTTTTAATATCGATCGGAGCACGAAGAGCTGACGTACCGTAAGAACTTTGCAGTTAGAGTATAGTTCAGATGTTGGGAATCTATAGGGTTTCCTAGTCATTACTTTAAGAATGGCTCTTTGTGCTCTCTCTACTTTCAACATATTCGTTTTTGCTGCTCCTCCCCATGCAGTGATACAGTATCCAATAACAGATTGGCAGAGAGCATAATACACCATCTTCAGAGTATCAAGTTTGGCCGACTCTCTCAGTGACTTGAAGACGTGAATAAGGCGCATCGTTCTTGTGGTAAGGGCGTCAATCTGTTTGTCCCATCTTAGTCCGTCATCAATCTGAACTCCGAGATATTTCATATTGTCTGATCTAGTAAGAGTTAGACAGACACAAGATGATATTGGATTTGAGCATGAGTGAGCTGTAATATTAAAGGTATGTGATGGCTTCATGTTACGTCGGAATGCGAATGGGATGTAAGTGGTTTTAGTTAAGTTGAGTGTGAGAAGGTTAGAATTCAACCATTTCATTACTCTGAACAGGGCTTCTTCCGCAGTAGTCTTAACCATGTCCCAAGTAGGCCCGTAAACGAGGATCGTGGTGTCATCTGCGTACGCGTGGATGTCACAGTTAGGCAGGTCCATTTTGCAAAGCTCGTTTACATAAATTTGGAAGAGAAAGGGGCCGAGTATACTACCTTGGGGGATTCCATATGTTATTGGTTCCTCGTCACTACAGTACTCATCAACTTTGACAAGTTGCGTTCGATTAAAAAGGTAACTTTTGAAAATTTTAAGTGGTCCACGCACACCAATACGTTCCAGCTTGTCAATAAGTTTGGGAACAGAAACTGTTTCAAAGGCTTTTGAGAGGTCCAGACAAACTCCGAGGCACTTTATTTTATTGTCTAGCTTCCTGGAGTCCAAAACTGCATCTTCCGTCGACACTCCTGTACGAAAGCCGTATTGGTTTCCAGCAATGATGTGGTGTTTTTCCAGGAAGTTCCTAAGAGAATTTGTGAGGATCCTCTCCAGCAGTTTGGAAAAAGCTGTTAAAACAGATATTGGCCTATAGTTACGAACACAATTTCTGTCCCCTCCCTTGTGAATTGGGTGAATTATTGCTTTTTTAAAAACATCCGAAAATACACCAGTTTGAAGACTGCGACTACAGAGAAAGGTTATAGGTGGAACCAATACATGTCGGCATGTTTTTAATAATTAATAGTAAGTAAGTAAGTAAGTAATTGTAAGATGAGAGATTCCACTTCTGATTCATCCACGTCCAACATAGCAAGAGAACTGACAATTCGGTCTTGGGTACTGTTCGGACATTGATCACTTGCTCCTGTTGTCTGTCTGGGTACTGGTGACACAATTTGTGCTGCCAAGTTTTTACCTACATTACTATGGAAGCGATTTACCTCGTTTAACGAAGTTTTAGGATCGTCACTTAAATTGAGTAGCTCTGCAGGGCTGACGAGGGTATTTTGTGTGTTAGTTATTTGTTTAATTGTAGTCCATAATGTTTTAGGATTGTTTCTTGCCTTTTCCAACTCTGTCGTTTTGTAAGCTATTTTTAATCTTTTAAGTAAGTTATTACAGAAGTCCCTGTAGCGTGTGTATGTTATTTTCACAATCAGATTATCAGGATCTTTCTTTGTCTTAATATGCATTTTATCTCTGTTTTTTATGCATTTCAATAGCCCGATAGTCATCCATGACTTTATCGTTCTTTTTTGCCTGGGAATTTTAACCTGTATCGAGTGTTTTGTAATTACTTTTTAACCGACTTGAAAAAAAGGAGAACGTGCTATAACTTTGGACTACTAGAGCATCTGACGACTGGATATATCTTATGCACTAAGGGCAAACTATTATTGCTATCATTTTCAGCCGGTATGAAATAACTTATCCAAACTAACGCCGCCGCCCGTGCTAGTGTGACAGTGTTAGAAGTTGGAACCTTAGTACTTGTTGCGCTGCGTCAGAAGGAGGAATTCCACCTGTAGGAAGTTTGCGTAAATGGAATGTGAAGTATTAGCCGTTCTCTGGGTAGTGATAATGATTATGATAACACGCTTCCTAAATTACACAATGGAAGTTCGGCGTACTTTCGCCTACATTGCTGTTATTAGACCTACCTGGGACCAGCTTGCATAAAAATCTGTCGGCAGGACGGAACTTTAGCCTTCTTCATGTCTTATTATTGTATAGGAATTACGATGCGTTTTCGACATTGTGTACCTCTCTACTTTTGCTTGATGAGGATGAGGAATGTTCATCAGTCACGTATTTTTAGTTAAATAATCCCGTGGTGAACGGCGTTGTTCTTGAGGCTGTTCGAGAATATTTCCCGGGCAAACTTTGAGAGGACTAACAGAAGATTATAGCTAGGCTGGGCCGTATTTGGGTCACAAATTTTACTCTTATCGTCACCTATTTATTCACAGAGTTTTCAACGCGTAGGCGTGAACGCTCACGCACGGCTGGAGATCTGTGGTGCTATTCTGTAAAGATCTCACCGTGAAAATTTAGGTGAAGTGAGCGTGATGTGAACTGTCATCCGACCTTACTCTACTAGGGATTGACCGCTCACTTCAAACTCACTTCACCTAAGTGTTCACGGCGTGATGTTTAGGTACAGAATAGATCGGCTGTTGCTTGAAATCTCTCCGAGGGATCAAATTCGTTAAGAGATGATACGACAGAGAACCAGAATAATGTCGACTACAGAATAAGCAAGTTAAAGTAGCATACAGCCGGACATACTAGCTGTAGAACCGATGACCGCTGGGGTAGACGGGCTCTTGAGCAGAGACAGCTAATCGGCAAGCGTAGAGCGGTTGACCACAACTGTGTAGGTACATGCTTGATTATATTTTTGCGTTAGAAACCACCTCAATAACACATTCGTATCTACAATTAAAAATAGTTTTATGTGATAACGAAATAAACATTGCCACATTTTACAAAAATAGGCATATTCTTGTTAACGTGAAACGGGATGTACATAGGTAGGTACAGTGTACTGTCAATTCCAAGAAAGGAAATGTTGGCGGCCCCTGAGCTCCCGGCCCCGGGCTTTCGCAATTTGGATCAATATCCCGATCCTCTATCTCTTTCTATCAAGATCGGTATTGCCAGAACTACAGGTTTTTAGGAGAAATACCGAATTTTAAAAAGCTCTGTTTACTGAAATACTGATTTTCTTAAATTGTGAACTGATCTTCATATCAGTGGCATTTGATAGCGGCTCGCTATTCGCACATAAGAGCATAATATATTACCTATATAGTAAATACACGATTAAATAATAATACCAGCCTATTACTGTCCCACTGCACGATGAAGGCCTCCTCTCAAACAAAGAAGGCATGAACATTGATCACCAGGCTTGCTCTCGGCGGATTGGCGATTTCAAACTTACATTTAAGTACTTACTTACTTTAAGTTCCGGTTTCCTCACGATCTTATCCTTCACCGATGCTAGTGATGTCCAAAATAAACATAGAATGTAGTAATATTAGGTATGAATTTAAAACTCACATTTGTAGGTACTTGCTTGGGCTATCACTTCACAATATTTGTAAATGGTTACTTAAAACTATTATTAAATGTGTGTGTATAACTTTTTGTTCATTCGTGGTGAAAATATGCTTTTGTTTTAGTTTAGAAATTATTTTGGTATTAAAAGATACAATCAAAATATCGTTTTCTTCTGTAAGTTTCCGGTGAACTGATTTCTCCTGAAACTTTCTACTTGTACCTGGCAACACTGCCATAAAGTGCAAGTCGGTGACCTGTGCAGCTGTGTTGAAGTGCTGAACAAAACAAGTGCTGAAAAGAATAACTTTTTGGAGATATGACTTAAGTGAGTACTAGTCACATAAATACGTGAATTAAAAATCTTTTAAAATGGCAGAGGGCTACGATGCTGCCGAACTCGTGCACTACCTACCACCAGAAATTTTACAAATGATTTTTACGTATTTACCCGCCAAAACACTGATTCGCTGCCGCGAGGTAAATACGATGTGGAGATCCGTAATAGACAGCATGTCTAGGAACGATAAGATGTGGCGTCGAAATTGTAAAGAAGACTTTGCTCATGTTTATGAGGTCGCTCGCAAGAAAGCGCAGCCAGGACTTCACTGGTTTAATTTGTACCGGTCTATATCCCTCTGGAGGCTCTTGAAGGACGCTACAGGAATGCGTGAGGAGTTCTGTTCTGCTACGCACCCCACCCAAGAAATCCGAAACTTTAAGATACTCGACAACGGCATCATAGGAGTTCTTAAAAAGGGATGTATTGTTTATTACGACACCAAAACATTAGATCTGTTGCATAAACCCCGTATGATGGGAGACTATTCGAAGTACACAGAAACTGAAAATATAATCGTCGTTTTGAATTACAATCTACATTTATTCGTCATACGAAAAGTAATGAGGCATGAAAAAGAGAGCTCTACCATCACCTTCTACAATGTTAAACTGTTTACTCTGGCTGGAGAAGAACTATACTTTGTGAACTTAAATGATGAGATATTTGTTATGTATTGGCGCAAGCAAAAATTACACGCAAATATTTTACTCAGTAGTCTTCGAGGAATCATGACCATCGGTTACAGTGATGGAAATCTCAATGTCCTCACTGTTCAACGTGAAATATATAGCATAGAAAAAGAGAATGACTTCGTCAAGAGAGCCACCCTGAGCACAGGCTTTAATTTACTTCAACAGCTGCAAAAGTACCAGTTTTTGGAAAATATTGATTGGCGAATATACTTTCAATGTATGTATATGTGGAATCAAGCAATTCCAGCAGGGCCGCTACGAGATGTGTTGGTAATCAAACAGTATGGAGACATCTACTTTTTTGGCTCCCACTCAGGCGTTTTACGCATTTATTATGCTCCATTTTCAAAAGGAGGATTAGATATTTTCAACAGGAGACCAATAAGACAGTTCAACTTTATGGAACATAACAGTGCTGCTGCTATTTGGTGCCCCATATTAAATGTTGATGTCATGGAAAGGAAAGATGGACATACAGTTTTTATTGCAATGCCCCAAAAGATTACTGTGCTGAGACTGAAGCACAAATTAGGGACTAAAGCTATTAGAAAACACACATTGCCAATGCTCGCTGAGATTTCAGAGCTTCCAGAGCATAAAGAGTATGAATTGGAAGCTGGAGGAACTTCCGGGAATAAGGAGCTGCATTGCTTTAAAAAGCAATAAACACATGACTTCCTACCATTTATTCCCTGGCGGTATCTGGATGTAAAGTCAGTAGTTTAATTATTAATCAAATTGATTCCCAACTTAAATTGTAAAAGACAACTGTCATTTGACAATTGTATTAGACGCCCGCCAAATCGACGTAGATTATCAACCTGCATCAATTAATTTCGCTGACTGTAGGTACATGAACAATTTCAGTTTTTTGTTTAAAATGATTTTTTAAATGTGTAAAGGTCGGTTTAGACCAAACGAGCGAATACCAAATTATCTTTGCATAAACAGAGGTAGAACAAATTCTTTCGTTGGTCAATCCATACTAAACTGTCAATAATATCAAGCGAAAGAATCAGAATGCACTTGTTCTAACTTGCTTATTCTACGTTCGTTTGTTTTAAACTCACCCTTTAATTTAAGGCTGTGCTTCTCTGCCTTGCGAACTTGTCATTGATTATAATTTCGCCCATATACTACCACAATTTCACCTAAGCCCACGTTCACACGCTCGGTACATTACAGTGATTACACACATCGTTATTACGCGCTCTCTGTCGGGGGACATCGGGGCCCATCTCATAGATCTTACGATACCGCTGTATCTTTATTTAGGGTGCACATTTGCTTAGCCCTTCTTGGAATACAGACGTGAATTTTGACAAATGTACGCTCAAGGTTGCAGCGTGCGGCGATGCCGAGCCGAAGAACGCGTAGGTAAATAAAATACCTATACGAATAAACAGTCGGTAATGCAAGTAATTTATTTGAAGTTTGGACATTGTAATAACAATAATTATTAATCATTTATTATTCTATCTGTATTTATATCGATTGAAGAGTAGAGTAGGTAGGTACGCACTCATTCTTTTATTTTTTGTTCGATTGGTCGAGTTCGGCCGACGACGTACGAGCATAGTTTGGTCGATAGCCTATTAGGTACTAAGTGTATTCAAGAAGATGGCCTTATGATAAAACTTTATGTTATTAATTCCTTCCAAAGTTTTTTTAATTAATATACAGCAATCATCATACAGCGTCACAAATTGGCCTTTGTGAATGATTGAAATGATTCAAGGGATGCACCCAAATATTTTTTTGCTTATTTTGACGTTTCCTGACTGCTAATAATTTTACGGAACCCAGGGTACGTTCACACTGCACGACGAATCCGTTTGAAGTGATTTTTTTGAACGCTAGTTCGAACACTCTGTTGAAGGTGGGAAAAAATCGCGCTAGGCCTTTTTATTCCGCCGCGATTTTATTACGTCCGTGGGAACGTGGGCTAAAGGGGGTCACACACATTGTAGATAATATGAAATATCTTTGACATATCAATTTAATGGAATACCACACACAGTGAATATAAAATATATTTCATATTAGAGTATCTTAAAATACTGGCCGATATGCGAAATGTAATGAAATATACACAAGATAGTTGGCGATTTTGATCATAAGATAAACAACAGAGAATGCTCTAATATTCGCGTAAAAAATAAACAAACAACAACGATTTTTGGGTAGCCTTTATTGATATTTTAGTTAGTTAGATATTTTATTTATCAATAGGTATTTAGTTAGGAAATACAAAATATACTACCAAACACAATATATATAAAATATGCTGCCTACTTACACTTCATAAAGTAGGTTATCATGTTGGTACAAAAACAGTGTAATATCTACTGCTGAGAAATGCTCGCATGTGTGTTTGTTTTCCTTATGTCTTGTTAAATTAAATTGCGAAGTTGCATCAAATTTAGTCCTTAGGTTTCTAAAATAAGTGCTAAATTTATTTTCGGAGAGATCTTGGTAAAGGTTAAATTCACTGTGCTGTTTTCTGGTTCTCTTCTACCATGATTTTACCATTTTTATTTCTAGTTGCAGCATGAATATTGAATCCACCGTCTCAATGTTTGTTGCATGCGCGTTGCATGCGCTTCATTGCAAAACCTGAACCGGCTGTTCCAGGGAAAAACGTGCCATTCTTAAGACGGCGGCGGCGTCCGGTAGAATGACGCTCTCGCGATAAATTATCGTATCGTAGCTGTGTGTGGTCGGTTTAGTTTAGATAATATCTTTACATTAAGCGCTATAATATATATTATCATCGCTGTGTGTGACGCCCTTAACTCATTATTAACTTTGCCTGTGCGGTGGTAATCTATTAAAATTGTAATAAGGCTAGCAATGATGCATACGCTGCAACGTTGTTGTTCTGGCACAAACAAAATATCACATAACAAGAACTGTTCCTTAGCTGTTATTTAATAAATAGAGAGAAGTGGAAAGGGAGTACCTTTGCCCTGCAATGTGACGTCACACGCGTTTTATTAATAATATCACTTAGCGAAATTCCGAAGCGATTGTCTTCTAAAGTTTTGTTCTTGGTGAAATGATCGAGAAGCGCAGCCTTTTTTTAATAATAATTTAGATTTACTGAACATCGATATTGCCATGAATTTTATGTAATACTTAGTATTTTTATTCTATTTATTGTAAATGTATTATAATTATACAAGGCACTCTTGTCCCATGTCATATCATAAATAAAAAATCTGTAAGTAATCACACCTATCCCTGGGGTTTGAATGGGAAAAACTAACTCTTGCTTTTGAACAGTCTTCTAAGGCAACCGAATCAGATAACAAAATGATGAAGTTTATTTTTATTGAATATATATTATATTTAAATGTTGCCAGTATTACTTTAATATTATTCGATGTCTTTTAAATACTTAATCATAATGTTGCTAATAAGTAGGCTGTAAGTATTTGAGAAGACTTCTTGTTGTAGCAGTCAAACCTGCAAGTTTATTAGGATTAATGTCTATTTATGCGTAGGTACCTATACTTCGGTATCTACCTTATTTGGCAAATGTACTTAAAAAGTACAGAACTTGTTTTACAAACATTTATCGTCGAGTCCTTTCGGAAAATAAAACAAAGAATTTATTGTAAAATTGAATGATTAGATAGGACAAAAGAATTACCTAAATTCAATTTGGGAATTACGAATAAGTAAGTAGATCTCATATTTTTACTTATCATTTATGAATACTATACCTTTTATACGTATATATCTACGAATCTACGATATCTACTAAACTTGTAACATATAAATAAAGAAAATACGATTGGAACATTGGAGCATTGGATTAACAGGAAATGATAAATTAAGTAGGTAGATCAGGTTTTTCTGGTTCTTATACAGGATAAGTTTAAAAGGAGTACGGATATTTTAGCAGGTAATCAGGTGCATAAAACTGAACAACTTTCCCCAAGGAACATTAGGTCGAAATCTAAAAAATAAAATTCAACTTCTCATACAAAAGTAAGTCACGTGACCAGTCACTTTGTATGAAAAGTCGATTTTCAATTTTAAGATTTCGACCTATGTTCCTTGGGGAAAGTTGTCCAGTTTTATGCCTTTACTTACCTCCTGAAATATTCGCACTCCTTTTAAAATTATCCTGTATTTTGATTACCTACTTATGTAGGTAGTAAATATTACCTACAAGATGTTAACAGTTACGGAAATAATAATTTTATGATGATTAAGTTTTCACAGATTTTATCTTACATTATATTTTATTTTACGCCGGAATTCGGATGCCGTCTACTCTATAATGTATACTTAGTCGGTTCCTCTCGTCTCTGGCTTTCCTTAACTGGCCGATCAGAGATTCCGACAGCACTAGATGCTTGGCAAATGGCAGTGGAACGTCCACACTGTGTTATGTTCCTGTTATTGTTGCCCCACCCGTGCAGTGTTGCGCTCATTCGATTCAGGCCTATTTAGCTAAATTGTATACTTAGTCAGTTATCTTATCTCTGGCTTGCCTTAACTGGCCGATCAAAGATACCGATAGCACTAGATGCTTGGTAGTGGAATTTCCACACCGTATTGTCCCTGTTATTGTTCCTCCATCCGTGAAGTGTTGTACTCCTTCGATTCAGAAGGCCCATTTTAAGCTCAATTGTATACTCAGTCGGGTCCCCTCGTCTCTGGCTTGCCTTAACTGGCCGATCAGAGATACCGATAGCATTAAATGCTTGGTAGTGGAATTTCCACACCGTATTGTCCCTGTTATTGTTCCTCCATCCATGCAGTGTTGTGCTCCGTCGATTCAGAAGGCCCATTTTAAGCTCAATTGTATACTTAGTCGGGTCCCCTCGTCTCTGGCTTGCCTTAACTGGCCGATCAAAGATACCGATAGCATTAAATGCTTGGTAGTGGAATTTCCACACCGTATTGTCCCTGTTATTGTTCCTCCATCCGTGCAGTGTTGTGCTCCTTCGATTCAGAAGGCCCATTTTAAGCTCAATTGTATACTTAGTCGGATCCCCTCGTCTCTGGCTTGCCTTAACTGGCCGATCATAGATACCGATAGCATTAAATGCTTGGTAGTGGAATTTCCACACCGTATTATCCCTGTTATTGTTCCTCCATCCGTGCAGTGTTCGTATTGTCCCTGTTATTGTTCCTCCATTCGTGTAGTGTTGTACTCCTTCGATTCAGAAGGCCCATTTTAAGCTCAATTGTATACTTAGTCAGTTCTCTTATCTCTGGCTTGCCTTAACTGGCCGATCACAGATACCGATAGCACTAGATGCTTGGTAGTGGGATTTCCACACCGTATTGTCCCTGTTATTGTTCCTCCATCCGTGCAGTGTTGTACTCCTTCGATTCAGAAGGCCCATTTTAAGCTCAATTGTATACTTAGTCGGGTCCCCTCGTCTCTGGCTTGCCTTAACTGGCCGATCAAAGATACCGATAGCACTAGATGCTTGGTAGTGGGATTTCCACACCGTATTGTCCCTGTTATTGTTCCTCTATCCGTGCAGTGTTGTGCTCCTTCGATTTAGAAGGCCCTTTTAAGCTCAATTGTATACTTAGTCGGGTCCCCTCGTCTCTGGCTTGCCTTAACTGGCCGATGAGAGATACCGATAGCATTAAATGCTTGGTAGTCGAATTTCCACACCGTATGTCCCTGTTATTGTTCCTCCATCCGTGCAGTGTTGTGCTCCTTCGATTCAGAAGGCCCATTTTAAGCTCAAATGTATACTTAGTCGGGTCCCCTCGTCTCCGGCTTTCCTTGATTGTCCGATCAGAGATTCCGAAAGCACTAGGTGCTTCGTAGTGGTCCACACCGTGTTAAGTCCCTGTTAGATATGGTCCCCCCCCCCCCGTGCAGTGTTGTGCTCCTTTGAGCAATTAAGTTTATTTCTGGCTAGTTCTTATGACGGAGGAAAGGCAAGCGCACTTTCATTTCGTTTTTACTGATCTTTCCAGTCCAAGTAGCATTTATCTGCATCTTTAATTAGTAATAAGAATACATGTTACTGTTACTGTAATCTATGTACACGTTATTTCTGTGTCCCCTAGGGACCATCCTGACTGCAATTTAAGTATGTATAGTTGAACATTCCAGCTATTTCATATATTTATTTAAATCCCAATCCATGGATCCTCGTTAAGTTTTTAAACCATTATATTCTATATATTTGAAGCTATTTTTAATGCATTATATATAGTATATGTATGTTTGCCTTATTAGTTATTATAAAATGTCTGTGATTTTTTTAGATATCTATTATTAGAGTACCAACTATTGGTCAGGATATTTTAATAATGGACAAGGTAGGTATTACAGGAATTTGGTAGGTACAGGACTGCGAATTAGCCTAGAGTTCTGTAGTAACATAGAGTCGAAAAGTGGAATGTATGATTAATTATCATGAATTTCTGACCTGTTTTATAAAGAGCCTAATTTTTAAACAATTATTGATTACAATGCAAGTTTAGTTGTTCATTCTTTTGTCACAAATATTAAATACAATATACAACCTAACACTAAAATATTTGTATTATGTACAAGTATGAAGGAAAAAAAAGGGGACGAGCTCATTGTATATTGTACTTAATATTAAAATATATACTCTTGTTATTATGATGTGTTAGCAATTATTACTTTTGAACTGTGAGCAAACCTTCAATATTATTTAGATATGAAATAAATGTTTTTATAAAATATCGTGTTTAAATCAATGTAGGTACACCAAGAGTTCGACGTTCTGAAAAATAATATAATAATATTAAGCCTTATAAAAACCTTGGGCAGCACTCGGAACCCATTCCCAAATAAAACTGGAAATGGGTGGAAGGTGACAGAGAAAGTGGAATGGGTCCCGCCTGCTACCCAAAGTTCTTATAATTTTGTAAGGCTTATTATTAGGTATTAATTATATATATTATTTTTCAGAACAATGATTTTGTGCCATGTTTCTCCATATGATTTTGTTTAAATAAATATTTTGCCTCCACTAAATACAGTACCTTTTTTTATTTGAGATAGGTTTGCTCTTGACTCGTCTAGGTCAGAGATGACAGAGACAAAGTCGACGATGGAGCGAGCTTACCCAGGTTCACTCATGTTGAAGAGATCGGGGTCGTAATGCGTTCGGAAACACAGACGCAGACAGAGTTCCACTCCTGGATTAGTAAATTAGTAAGTACCTTGATTAGTTTCAGATTATTTAGGTACTTGTTTCTTGCTTTTCAGTGTAAGTATATTAAATTAATTTTGAACTTTCTTTCGTACTGCGTCGGGTTTTTTAATTTTTTTAATTAGGTACCTACTTTTTACTTTCAGCTTTATAGTTTAGGATCATTGTAAATTAGCTTGTGCAAGGTTTCGCAGACGATTTAATTATTGCAGAGTTGTGATCATGTGGGTCATGTGGGTTTTTGGTAGCCCCAACAGCCTTCTACGCGCTATAGCCGAGAGAGATGACAGCCCGTTGGTGAGATCACTATTGTACACTGTCTATGTTATTAGTTAAGTACTGAGATAGGTTTACTTACTTTTGTTACTAACCCAATGGATCTATGTTATCCGAATAAATGTATAAATGAAAGCATCAAACTCCAGTCGTCGCCTGTGTTCTTGCTTTCATTGCAGCATCATCAAATTCTATATTCAAATTATATATGTACTGCGCTTGGTAACACTCCGGCTTCTAACTGATCTCTACGCAATGCTGGCCATTCAATTTTTCTTACAAACACCATAGCACCGTTATCAAGACCTCGGTTAATATTTCTTCGCAACATCACCCGCGACCCTGCACCAATTTTAATGGTCAACAGGATTCCCCCAATTTTATATGGGTCATCAGATAAGAAAATTTGTTTCGGCTTTTGTCCACGTTTTTGCTTCTAGAGAAGTGTCGACAGCGTCTATTCTATACTTGTGATTTTTTTTACAGTCTCGAAATTTTTATAGGGTGTTCTACCCATGAATATGAACAACTTTCACTACGGGACCAACTCTGAAATCACGAAAAAAAAATCTACTGTTTAATAGAAAAGTTCAAACCTACTTGATCAAAATGTATGAAACAGCAGATTTTTTTTCGTGATCTCATAGTTGGTCCCATAGTGAAAGTTGTTCATGTTCATGGGTAGAATTTCACCCTGTAAAAATTTCGAGACGGTAAAAAAAAAAACATCCAGTATATTTTGGTATTTTCTAATTCTTCAGTCATGCATGTGTTATATGAATTTACTCGTTCTGTGGTAGGAAAGATTCGACCAGCTTCACCGTCATTAAATTGTCCTATTAAGGGAACTCTACGACTATCGAGAACCTCTAATTGTGGCATAGTCAATTCTAATATACACAAACTATTTAGGATATTGACAAATGATGTTTCCCCGTATTGGCGCATATTCTGTGGCAACTCGCAGCAGCCAAATAGATGCCACAAAGATTCACTTCTGCAGACAATATTTGAGGTTGTGTAGAACAATAGGCACCACCAGTTATTTTAGAAACCGGGGGCAACTGCATCAGGTCTCCAAATAAAAGAACGTTGATATTCTCAAATGGTTCTTGACTATCCTTAAGTTGCTGGAGCCTTAAATGGACATTCCGCAGAGATATATATGGAACCATAGTAGGTAGATCTCGTCTATAATAAGCCAATTTATATGACACCAGTTTTGTCGCTCTCCTTACAATCTATCACCCGTTAAGGGTTGAAGAAGCTCGGGTTTACCCTTTTCAATTGGAAGGGAAAAGGTAGAGTGCAACGTACTTACTCCAATTAGTCTTGCGGCAACTCCTGTGGGTACTGTGACTGAAACAGCTTTGTGGCAATCTCGTTGACCAACTGAAAATTTGTTCCACAATTAATTTCAGCGTGAACGTTTTCCCTGTGTGTGTGTGTGTGTGTGTGTTTTTGCTAAAAACACACACACACACACACGCAAAGGCTCGCTTTCGAGTGTATTCGACAAGTGTTCTAGATATTTTTGCGAACAACTGGCGTTGTTGCAAGTTAAGAGATGATACAGCCGATTCATACTGTTGATTTGTCATTCCAGTATGAGTATCTGAGTGGTCCTATGCTTCCGCTATTAAGATGTGTTTCTTCTGCTAGAATACGATCGACATATTGTTCGTTTTCTTCAGCGGGATTATTTGGATCGATTACTGTGGTAGGTAATGTTTTCAGCAACAATACAGCTTATGGCGTGTTGAATTTAATTTTCCCATCGACGCATGGGCTCGGCATCATAGTTCTCCTGTATAGGTCTTAACAAATTTATTTTGTTGGAAAATGCATCTCTCGCTGTTTCAAAGCCTTGAAGAAGTTCTGCTTCGTCTCTAAATAGTTTATGTGTGACAAGAGAATAATAATACGTTTCTGGGTCAGACGCTGGAGTGAAGTAATGGGTACGTAAGATAGCAGGCGAGTTCGTTTTTTTCATTCGTTTCATATCATATTGTCCAGTAAAGTAATATATTGCGTTCGTGCAGGAGCTGTATTCTCTCTATCGTACTCGTCATAAGCATTTTGAAATGTAATAAGCAATTCCCACGGCTGAACAACACGGTTACCTATATATCAATATTAGCTTGCCAAAGTTTTGAAAGCTTTTCGTTATAGTTATTTATCAAACTCTCTGCATCTTTGCGCTTTAATACATTGTCTTTCACCATTTTTTGAATACCTTCTGGGGTATCAGATGTAGGGCATATCTTCTCACCATAGGACGATATGAACGTGATTCCTATCGGCTTCCTTTCGGAACAACCACTCTTCTTAGCGTCTACTATTGCCAAATAATATGATACACCTGTGTGTGTAACTGTGTATCACATCACATTACATAATTATATTTAATACCAGTTTAATACATCATAAGATTAAAAACCTACAGTTTTTTGTTTGAGTTTATGAGAACTGAAAAATGTTTTCTTCGGCTTCCCTCTAATGATAATTGCAGCTGCGCCACTGACGTCCACTACAGGTTTACCTAAAGTAGGTTCATGTCCTTGTTTTAATCGCATAAGAAATGCCTGAAATCGAAACATAAAACTGTTTACATAACGTCACAGGATACGATTCAACCAAACAAGTATATCTTCGAATGCTAAATTTTCGACAGATGCGTTAGGTTGGCCATTTGCAACTAATAGTGCCTTTAAAATCTCACTAAACAAACTAGCCCCGTTGTCTTCTGAATATTTGGATAATACGTCTTGACAAGTAGGTACGTTAGCCCAAGGTAAAGTCCAGGATCTGATTACGGAGCCGGGAGCACGGCATAGGAACTCTTCATAGAAACAAAATAGCCCCGTTGTCTTTAAGCTACATAGGTTTGTCTTTACGAGTATTATACTATAGCCCTGGTTGAAGCTAGACTTCACAAGTACTATCCCGCCCAAGATAGTATCCAGGGTCTGACGGTGGAGCCAGAAGGTGGCCAGGAACTCCTCAACTAAATGAGATAGCCCTGATATGTTTGGGCTCGTTAGTTTTGTCTTGACAAAAATTAGAACCCAAGGTGTAGGTAGGTGTTCCTGTGGCCACAGGAACACCTCAACTTTACAAGGGAGCCCTGTTGTATTCGACTCGTTGGATTTGTCGTAACAAGTACCTCACAAATGAAGCTGATTATACAAATAGTTTATCAAATTCTAATGCTAGAAAGTACAAAATAAAAATATGAGTATAAATATTTTTTTTTAAACAAGCTTTTATTGAACTAAAAAGTGCTTACTAAATAAAACTTACGTAAACATAGAACTTCAATATTTTCTTAAAAGCTTGAGGCGTGAACGTCCTTAGAAAATATTCAAGTTCTATGTTTATGTAAGATTTATTTAGTACTTTAATTCTATAAAAGCTTGTTTTCAAAAAGATTTTTACTTGTATTTTATTTGTTAGACAAATGATTATCGCGGAACTAAAGAGAAATGCCGCTGCCGTCGAAGTTCTGACGCCGCGTTTGGAATTAAACCCGCAGCGGCATGATGTCAAGCAGCTGCGGGTGCCATTGCGATTGGGCGACGTTGCCTTATATCTATGACGGTGCCGCTTCCGGTTTGCGGTTGCGGTCACCTACGGAAGACCACCTTTATTATGTGTAAACAGACTGCATTAGGTTGAATGTAAAACATTTAAAATAACATAATATCTTAAGAGGTGTTATAAAGTAAATAAGTGGTATGACCTCATTACAGTAACATTTATTCATGAATATTTTTTATTGGGTTTCACTTCAATGTATCAAGATTACTTAGACAATGAAGATGTTACTAAATTTAGGATCAGAAGCCCAATTCCCGTAACTAAAAACGTTCAAAATCTAGTCGCAATCTCATCTCAGCGAGAATCAAATGTCAAAAATGTAGGTAAACGCTGTACAATTTTTGACTGAGATTAGAGTGCGAATTCAAGTTCTTAAAATTACCAGAATTGCCGCTCTGGTTACAACAATGTGTTGTCTTATAATTATTAGTGTTATCTCCATGATACATGTATGAAGATTACTTTGCAATGCATGTGTTTTGATAATAGAATCAGGGTGTCTACTCCGAAGCGTAAATCCGAAGTATCGGCCGAATGTTCGGCCGATACCTACTTATGATCATTATTTTTGATTATTTGCGCATCGGAGTAGGCCCCCTGGTTACAATAATTTGCTATCTTATACTTATTAGAGTAACCTCCATGATACATATGATTACTTTAACAATATTAACTTTACAATCAGCACCCAAATTTCATAACACACTGCACTAAATAATCCATTGCTTCCATGTTTGAAAAATTCGTCTGCTCGACAACGTAAACAACGCAATGAATGTTGTCGAATTGTCATAATGAAAGGCTTTGCAATGAGGGCTTTTCAAAGAATCTTTACAATAAAAAAAAGTACTTAGTGTGATCAATAGATGGCGATGAGTATGCTATAATATCAAAAATGCATGACGTAGCTAGTCTATATTTCTATCAGTGTGACTATTTGTGGCAGTTTCCTGCCTTTTAGGCAGATTTTGCTATTGAATCTTCACTTAGACAGGTTTGTAGAAAATGAGCAGAGCATATAAAAGAATACTTCTTTAATTTTAAGCCAGGCTTTAAATGTTTTATGGCTTGTATCTATTGGGCTTTTCGTAATTAGTCATTAAGAAAACAGTGGGTGCCTATATTTTTGCAATAATTCACAATGCATAGGCTAACCATGTTTATGGGCATCACGTCCTCGGTCGTCGCAAAAGAGATGTATCGAGTTTGACAATAAATCATACGTCAACGCCATCTAGTTCATTTTGGTGAAACTCGAGTGAGAGTTGTCATGAAAAGTCCTCATTGTTAGTGTGTTGCGCAATAACCACGCAGGTTACAACAATTTGCTGTCTTATAATCTATCTATACTAATAAAAATGAAATGATTTTCGTTGGTAAGTGCATAACTTCATAACGGCTGCACCCATCTGCACAATTTTTGTTTTAAAATGTTCGTAATAGTCCGTTTCAGAGGGTCTAGTCTGAAGCGTAAACCGAAGTATCGGCAAAATGTTCGGCCGGCCGTTTCCTGCTAACTAACACTTTATTCTGTTTCGTTCGGTCGGCTCCGATCCGACCGAACTTCTTTTTGACGTTTGCTCAACGAACTTCATTTTGACGAAAAATAATTTATTCTCAAAGTGAGCAGTAGACAAAATAAGTTTGGGAACCCCTGCTTTAAACCAATTACAACTAGAAGTATATTACACATATTAATAGAAATATTTTTTTCTTGGCAATTTTTCGTAAACTCTTCGATCTTGTTCTTGGTCTATACCTTAAAAATTTAACTCATTATACCTCTCTTCTAAACTAAGACCCGACTAAATCTGTAACTTGGCGACAAATTTCGACTAATTAACGACAAATTTTTTGTGTTATCAAAATTACTATTGAAATTTGGACAGGACAACGTCTGTCGGGTCAGCTATTTATTAATAATTATTGCTTATTGTTGATTCATCATTAGACATTTAAAAGTTTAGCAATTTTAAAGTCACCTTTCATAGTTCATTAATGAAATGATCATAAGTATCTGATGTTTTACAAGTTTTTGAACAGCACTTTATGAAAAGTAGAAATATCAGGTTCTACATTTGAATTTGTGCTATGTAATTGAGGTTTGTAACCGCTCCTGAAAGAACAAACAAAAAACATCAACTTAGTAGTTATCAGGACTTAATTGAAAAATCGGCCAAGTGGGAGTCGGCCTCGCGCACTACGCGGCCACGACCACGGCTAGTGGCCGCAGGGAGCCAAGTAAAGTATCGTAACCCAATTATACATCGTGCACTTGGCCGCAAAGACCAACTGTACGTCAACCATGAGTTGTTATCGAAAACTTACTCGCTAGCGTATTAACGTGGATCGAATAGATTTCGATAATGCTTACACCATGAGATTTACGGAGTCATACACAGGCGCTAAGGTAAGTTCGATAGATCGTGTCGTCTAGCTGACTTCACTCCTTATGTTTTGTTTCTTTCTTTCTCAGTAATAAGAAGACAGGCTCTATGTCGTCTATTCAATTTGTAATTTTGTTTACGTTGTGTGGTACGCGAACGAAGTCGCGGGGCACAGCTAGTTACATTATATAATAAGTGCAGGCGCTGGCATGCAGCTGCAGCAACTTCCGCAAAAAAAGGCGAGTCCCACCGCTCGGTATTTTACCTAGACTATATTATATTGTATTATATATAACTAATGCTTATGTTATCCATTTTAATCTAATATGTTATGCTACCTTGCATAGCAAGCTAGGCCATTAAATTAAATGTTATCAAATCAAAACCGTTTTTTTTTTTGTTGTATTCCTCACGTTGCCCACAAACAAGTAGGAATAAGCAACTTTAGTGTTTTCAGACACTTGAGCTTCGCTACTTTATTACACTTTTAAAGTTTCAAGTGGCTTGGCTTAGCTAAGACAAAAATGCCGCGAACCACACAACGTAAACAAAATTACAAATTGAATAGACGACATAGAGCCTGTCTTCTTATTACTGAGAAAGAAAGAAACAAAGCATAAGGAGTGAAGTTACCTTAGCGCCTGCGTATGACTCCGTAAATCTCATGGTGCAAGCATTATCGAAATATATTCGATCCACGTTAATACGCTAGCGAGTAAGTTTTCGACAACAACTTATGGTTGATGCACCGTTTTGTATGGTGACAGCTGAAAAACGTTAGTGACTATCGAATAGATTACGTTAGGTTTCCTACCTATCGAAAACTATAGTGTTCATGGCATGAATTTTAATTCTTTCTGTGACCGCTAGGGGCGCTGTACAGTATGTCGTACATATCATTTACGGAGACGCTATAGTCCGTTTGCGTTAAGAAAATAGTGAGTCAACGTTGTCCGCCGGCCTAACCCCGCTCCACGACCAATTAGGTCGCAACAAATTAGAAAGATCTGCCGTCAACTGGTCACTGTGAACTTAGCTTTCTAATTTGTTGCGACCTAATTGGTCGAGGGGCGGGACTAGGCCGGCGGACAACGTTGACTCACTATTTTCTTAACGCGAACGGACTATAGCGAGTTTTGGCTGTGTAAACTCATGGTAGAGCTACTGGTCGAATGACTTACTACCAACCGACTAGTTGCGAACTTTGTATAGGTACTTTGAACGTCCACATCTTGGCCGGACCTACTGCGACCAAGGTTACGACCGCCGCGTAGTGCGCGTGGTTCGTAAGGTTTCGTTCCAACAAAACTCAAGATAGTTTTGCCTTTTTATCTCTGGGGCAGTCGGGTAAAGCGAAAGAAGCAAAGCAATTTGGAGTATATTTTAACTGGCTAGCTATTACGGCTCTAAAGATACAGCCCTGTGACAGACAGATGGACAGCTTAGTACCTAATAGGTAATAGGGTCCCGTTGAGACCCTTTGGGTATGAAACCCTAAAACTAAATAAATTAAAACACAACACAAACACAATTTTATTTCCTATTTTACATATTAACTGAAGTTCCTACAATCAAAAGTGTTTATAAACACAAATTTATTTCATAATAAATATTTAATTATTACCTGGCTGTCGTAGGTGACCTTGGGGTAACAAGAAGACAATTCATAGGCTGACCATCTAAATGTCTATTGTGATATAAATCTACTGCTTTCTGAGCATCTTCTTGACTTTGATAAATGACTTCTGCATGGCCAGGGCGAACCAATCGTGATTGCAGCATGTTCCCCACATCCCCAAATAATTCCTAAAACATAATAATTATGTTAACGGCATAAAGAATGCTGAGAAAAATATGAAAAAAAAAAGTTTTCGTTATGAGGTCTAATAACGATTTACCGTTCGTGAAGTATGAAATTTAATAAATAAAGACTAGGTACGTTTAGTGTGGCCGTCAGCTTGACGTGTCAAGGACTCAAGGCAACGTCCAATAACAAACTCGAAAACGGCTTTTACCAGGGCAACGAATTTATAAAAGGAATGTAAATACGTTGCCCTGTTCAAAGACTAAGTGAACACTGACTAATTGGGCACAGTTGGATTGACTAATCGGGCTCAGTTTTTTTAAATTAATGATGATGATGAGAATATAACTAACACTGAATTCCTATATGCTTCATCATCACAGTCACCAAGTCATGCAACTGTTGTGCTGATGATGTAAGTAAAACTTGATCCTCAGCATGGAGAACGCATTTGACAGGCAATTCATTCATTCTCAGTCTACACTCACCTTCTTTCAAATCTGTCAGAAAACTATCCATTAACATGTTGAACAGCCATGGTGATGCTACAACTCTATTACTATTTGAATATACCAACCTCAATATCCCCACCAGTAACAGTGTTTCTTAAATTGCTCACTATTATTTTGTATTCCAAGCGTGGCTTATCAGTTTTTTTAACTATTGCGTCACTTCTTAGGGTAGCCATTGGAAGTTTATTCAGAATTGATGGTGGTCTTGGTGGACTCTTCTCCTTTTCTGCTACAATAGTTCTAAAAATAATCATCATAATGAGGAACCATTTGTTAGCTTATGCGTTTGTCAAACGTATACGGTGAGCTGACGAGACATCGGTGAGGCCGCATCAACGCACCAACGCCCGATAGTCTCAGTACCCTGTATGAAAGACTAGAGAGAGATAGAAACATGCATTACCTGTGAATAGTAGCGATATTGTTCTCACAACCATCATTATTATGAGTTATGATCTTGAGCTGCAGGTTAGCAATGCGATTTAACGATGCTAACTTTTGTGGGATGTATTCATCTCCCATAGGGTCATCAGTTATTTCTAAATCATTTTCAACAGTTCGAAGCAATGGTTTAGGTTTCGGTTTATGTTGAAATTCTATAAGAATAATAATTTGTTATTAATGATAAAGCTTAAAGTATCAATAGTATCAATTTCGATTAATTAAGGGAAAAAGTATTTTAAGTAAAAAAAAAAATCGAATTACCAAATAATCTTGACTTCTCAATTGACCTGACCTCAGCAAATGTTTGAGTGTTCATTTGACGTTTCAAGCCAATTTTAGACGTAGTTAAAGGCTGTGAAACTACTTGCCTTGAAGAATCTGTAAATACTAAACAAAAAAATTCATCGACCGTTAGTTCATCTATGTTAATGTCCCCGGATAACTGGAAAATCAAAACTTAGCAAAGGACTAGATTATTGGAAACAAAGAAAGAGTTTCGTAATCATACGTGCGTAAAATCCAGCTTATCCATTGTAAATCGCGAAAAAAGAAAATGGGTATCAGCACTGATTAAATTAGTGAATGAAAATACTATTGTAAATACAAGACAATTTTTCTGAAAGTGTTTAAAATTAACCACAGTATAGGTAGAATGCAATTTAGGGTCAACTACCAAATAATATCATTAGTATGAATAAGCCCACAGAAATCCAGGATATTATCATGATGAAAAAAAAAATTCCTGATTGTATAAATAAAGTGCTTATTAAGCTTTTATTGACGTAAATAAACCAATTTAGCTATAATCACTATCTGCTACTGTATGAAAGAACAACAGTTTGACACTTTCTATCTCTTTCTCACAGGTACCATGTGAGAAACAAACTTCGATACACTGTAAGGACTATACTTGCTTGCAGAGCTCAGCCGCTATAGTAATGCTTGCTAACAGATATGGTCATTGTGTGCACGGGATTTTGTTTTCAAATTAGTCAGGTGTTAGTTTCCTCGATAGTACTTCTCTAACACACTTATCAACTTTGCAAGAGTTCTAGTTAATTTTATGACAACAATAAGGATTTGATTGCGCCATGGGTGGCCCAGCCTCATTACGGGTTTTTGAGAAAATGGAAACTTGGATTCAAATAATTATGTCAGTTACTAAAAGTAATTTATATAATTGATATTACAACTTAGTATAACCAGTACACGAAAAATCGCTACACCCAGGATGACTGGATTATATGGCTTATCTATATTCTGATAACATCATAAAATCCCAGTAATTGCAACCCGAAATCTGGTCACTGCTAATGATAGAGAATGGCACATTTCTGTTATTCACGAAGCAGTTTTTGGGAGGAGCCAGTTTATGATAATAATATTATTATGTATTACCCGAGTCACTTTAGCATGGCAATAGCACTCTTTTCTCATTCTGTAATTCAAAAACTGAGATAAAGTCTGCTAACATCCTCAAGCAGTATCTACCCGTGATCTTCAACATGTTCCAATAACAAAAAAACCATACATAGTTTGTTGTCTGGGTTCCTACGGAGAGATATTAGGGAAAGGGCAAAGAGCATTGCCATGCTAAAGTGACTAGAGTATAGTAGTAATGATTCAAAAGAGTAAAGTATGTTATTATCACTAATGTTATTATCACTAATGTTATCTATGTAAGCAAATTTTACTTACCTCTTTCATTAGTTGGTGGTGCCCTTGTGAAAATACCTCTTTTTGGAAATGTATTTCTAACTGGTCCAGGGACTCTTGCCTAAAAATTAAATCAAAAAAGTCAAAAATAATTATTTATCTTCCAATATACAAGAGAAATTCAGCATTTCAACAAATTCATAACAACAACATAATTCTTACTAAGCCACTGGATCTCTGAATCCAATAAATAAATATTTTAATATTTTAACAGTAGGTACATCTATTCTGCTGTCCTTTAACTAGAAGGCTGTTAAGCCCAGAAAGTTGTTTCCGAAAAAAATGGCAAAAAACGCGGAAATTGTTGTTTCTTAAAAACTATGATATTCAAGTTAATAATTGTTGAACACATTAATTGATATTTATTTCTGTTAATCTTAAAGAATTCCTAACGGTCTACAAAATGTTCATCTCTGGAACTATTTATACTGTAAAAATGTTTGTTGGACAGGAAGATAGAGAATTTTGAACTCTTATCACTTTCTATTAAAAAGTGAAAATTGACCATTTGAGGGTTAACAGCTTTCTAGCTAAAGGATGGCAGTATTGTCCATAGATGTAATGATTTCTGACTGATTACTTGATTAGTTAAAGGAGTATTTAATCGGAACTTACTCTTTCCTGGCGTAACTTTTCTAATTTGAATCTTGCATCCTTCTGTTTACCAAGTAGTGTTAGTTTTTCTCTAGCATCAGTAATTTGAGTTCTGTTTTTAGATATAATTTTATTTCTAGCATCGGTTATCGGCGGCTTTTTAGGCGATGGTTTGAATGGCTGTGTTTTTACTTTACTTTTCGCTCTGTAACATTAAAGTTACTTGAAACATTTTAATAATCCGGTGGGGTGAGATAGATTTGTTCTTTTTGTGTTTGGGTTTTTTGCAAATTAACGTATTTTCTTTACCTGTGAGAGACTACAAAAAGGAACAAGATTTATTACCTGGTATTTTCTCTTTTCTTTTTAATGATATCCTCTAAGCTCATATCAACATACGAAGACATTTTAAATTCGGCCAAACGCAGACTGAGAAGGCCTTAGCGCAAAAACAGCCAGAGAAGAATAAGAAAAGCAACGCTAATAACTTCAGGCAGGTTATTTTTTAACCGACTTTTAGATGGTGCGATTTGTTAAATCTGGCTACAATAATGCATCAAATGCATGCATATTATTACCGCCATTACCGGTAAACGTTTAATCTGACACTAGTGACACTGGCAGTGACAGTTCTTAACACAGAGTACCTACTTTTCTTGATGGCAAAGCCATGGAATTAGTTTAAAATATGATAATATAGATTACAACTGAAATGCTTGTAACAACCACCGACAAGTCGGCCTTGAAAGAGAAAAGTGAACTGTAGTGTGTCCTTTTTATATAAGGTGACCACATATTTACTAGAAAATTAGGACACGATAATACAATGTCGCCCATGGGAATGTGACCGCCCGTAATTTTCTGAACATTCATGAAAAAATATCGAAAATAAAGTTTAAAAGGGGGGTCTATCTATAATATAATATTTTTCATGTTATTCAAATTTATTTTTTTAAGTAGAGTTTGTAGATTTTCTTTCTATTTTTTGACACATCTCCGAAGTCTATGGGTCATTTGGATTATGTTTATTATTTCTAAATGCTTATGAGTTATTTTAACAGATTAATTAACATTTTTTTTAAAATGATCGACTATGAATAAAAAACCGGAATGTAAGTCATTTTTTTGGTAAAAAAATTGAGTATTTATTTAAAAAAAACTAGTGTAAGTCCATAAATTGTCCCCATAGGATGACCTTTTTAATCATTATTTGTAATCTACTACATAACAGCTACAAATTCACACAACATTATTGATACCTAACTGTAACTAAATCCGAGGTAAAACTCTAAGAGACTTTAGGAAAAAGAAATGTGAAAGTCAATTGAATGTCTCCGCTCTTAGCAGTGAGTACTAAAAGATTTTAAACAAACAAGCAATAGACAGATTTTTACAAAAAAATAAAAAAAGACAAGAATTTTAGTTAACCGCCCGAGCCTATTACGCGATGACGTCAAAAACGTTCGAGCATCGGAGAATTCCGACAATTACGACGGCGCGGACGTTGTGACTGCGCGCACAAAAATTGCCATATGATTATTTTTGGTTTAACACAACACACACTAAAATTAGATTGCATTACGAAGCAAAAACTGACCAAACTATTCAATACTATACTAAACGGCAGAAATTAACTAAACTTATGTTATTTAAAGGAAATTAAAACATTGATAAACACAGTACTGTAGGCAGAATAATACAAATGTTGCACCTGCACGCATTGATTGTAATCTATGGGAACATGAGACACCCCCCCCCCCCGGCCCCGCGCATGCCCCGCTGTCATCGAGTTATGCGCGATCTTTTGTCTGAAGTAGCTTCTCTAGTACGTAGTACATTATAACTCAATAGGTGTAAGGTAGGGATATCGCGGCGGCCAAGCAATGGGACCTCCTCTGCCAGTCCACCACGGATAATTTTGATTTAAATAATCACGAACTAGTCGTGCCAAGTGTGCTGGAGCTCCATTTAATTGCATATACATCCGCCTTCTTGTTTCCAGCGGTACTTCTTCCAAAAGCAACAGCAACAGCAACGTTCCTCACAAAATTAAATAGTGCACAAATCACAAAAGACGTAGCATCACGGGGTCAGTAATCAAGCAACTGAATGAAGTAACGCTAGCCGACAAGGGTGCGCACGTGGTAGAAGAGACCCAATTGTTAAAAAGCTGTTTCTAGAAATCGGTTTTATCTGAGCGACCCTTATTTGAATAGTAGCAAATGTTCAGTTGAAATGCAAATGTGAAGTTGTTTGCTGGGTTTTTTTAAAGATATAGGTATTAGTAATGTTCTGTGAATTTGTAGCTGTTCTGTAGTAGATTACCAATAATGATTAGAAAAGTCACCATATGGGGACAATTTATGGACTTACACTAGTTTTAAAAAAAATAAACACCTACACAATTTTTACCAATTTTCATATTATTTTTTGTTCAAAAAAAAAAGAAAAAGCGCTCTAACAGGATGCGCCAAACACTAAGACCTAGAGAAAACTATAGTGCCACAGACTATCTCAAGGATTTGGACATTGACGGTTGCTTAAATGATTTTTTTAAGAACGAACAATTTATTCTGACTTTGAATACAGAATTTAATTGGGACGAAAATAGGTAAACAGGACACTACTTTTAGAAAATCTATATGTATTACGGAAAGACTTCCTGTAATGTCAAAACGTTACAGGAAGTCATTCCGTAATACTTATACACACACTCAAAACACATTACAACACACATACACACAACACATTTCCAAGACCAACTAACTGTAGTTAGTTAGTTGTGTTGTGTTTAAGGGCGCTTTCAATTTATGTGTTTCTTGACGGCCTGCTGCGGTGCCGAAGCGGTGCGTTAGTCTTACAGCGCACAGACGATCCTTTTTTTCACACAAAACGCGCGGTACGGCAACAGTGCGGCGCCGGTACCGCGAACGCTCGACAACAGGACGGCAACGTCCCAAGCATCACGTGTTCATTTCGGTGTTCAATAGTGCGGTGAATAGACGTCAGAGCTAATTGCATCAAATTGTCATTTACTCTTTTACGGGGGCGTCGTTTTTGTTTCTCTTTGATGATTTTCAACAAGAGCACTAACGGTAATGTTTCTTCTTCAGAGTCCATGGCTTGACTGATTTCACATCACTGGGATAAAAACGCACGGCAGTAAAATACGCTTTCAATTTAGGCGTTCGGTGCCGGACTGCTACCGTACTGCAGCGGCCCGACAGCGAGATATAACCTGCGGCACGGTAAGCGTGCGGCAGCGGTCCGACACGAAACGCATAAATTGAAAGCGCCCATAGTACGGTGAATAGACGTCAGAGCAGTAAAATACGCTTTCAATTTAGGCGTTCGGTGCCGGACTGCTACCGTACTGCAGCGGCCCGACAGCGAGATATAACCTGCGGCACGGTAAGCGTGCGGCAGCGGTCCGAAACGAAACGCATAAATTGAAAGCGCCCTTATATAAGTCTTGGAAATGTGTTTAAGCACAAAACAAAATGATAAGAAATGTTTTATTTGATAAAGTGCCTCATGCGTACGTGACACACATTTCATCAGCAGCTAGTAATAATGATTGCATAAATTACATTTCGTTGGTTTAGCTGGTTTACGTATTTATAAGCCCTATACCCTCTCACGTATTGTAGGCCTCCAATTTTGCGAGGGTCATCGGTCATTTCGACACATTTAGAAGACGTCTACGGCAGTACCTACCTCATAGATGCAAAACGGAAGTCAGACTTGATCAATTTGAATATTTCATTGATATGAATTATAATATAGATATCAATATTATTGACGACAGTCCATTTTTTCTTGTTCAACCGTACCATTTTATTTCTTTTTTCATAAACTGCTTAATTACCTGTCTATAATTATTTTTAAATAAATATCTAATCGAGTTTATATTATTACACATATCTTTCTACTTTTTATTTAAATATTTACACATACAACAAAACTATGTTTTTGTGTGAATATTGTGTGCCTTAACCGGTCAAATAAATTTATCTTCTTTCTTTTTTCAAAAGGGTAACTGACGCCGAGAGTAAAATATAATAGAATTCATGGTGGCAAAAGAGTTGCCACTATTTACCTCATAAAGGTAAAAGTTGAGAGGTGTCGTGGGCCGTAGGATACCTGGTTGGAACGAAGTTCCTTTCGCTGTGACCGTCACGACACTTTTTTTACGCAACAAAAGTGTCTTGACTTTCAAAATGTTACACTGTTTACGGTTTAGCTCTTATCCGCCAAGTGTGCAGAGTATAACGTGCGATAAGAACTTCGTTCCAAAAATAATAAAATGCAATGCTTTAAGGCTCCCACATACAGGCGCGACGCGCGACGCGAATCGCGCGCGACAAAAAGGCACCGCTCGTCGCGGGACGCGCGGTGCCTTTGTGTCGCGTCGCGTGACGCACCTGTTTGCAGGAGCCTTTAGTATTTCCATTTTCTCTAAATAATAAGAAAGTCGCTCATTTCTTTTAGAAATTAATATTTTATCCAGCTCTGTTAGTAGAGTAGTATTTCGTAGGTACTTGCAGCACGATGGCCAATTAATGCTGTATGCACTCATTTATGTATGTTTCCAGCAGCTAATGGAGTACTAATGTACCGTTAACCGCATCAAAGGCAACCGTTCGATGACCAATAGCCGGAGTGGAGGGGAGCTAAAGTAAATTACCGGAGCGCGTAGCTCGAAAACAGTTGGGAATTCGGAAAAGGGTATAGAACAAAAGTTGTAGAACATTTTATGAGCTTTCATTTGGTTTAAGAAAATTTTTCCCTACAACGGCGACGCACCGTTTTTGAAATATTAGCGAAAATCCCAAAGTTTACACAACTCCGGCTCACCTTCTAGGCGTCAGGACTTTTAGTATGTTGACTCCCTAAGCACCCTGAACAAGTTTCTGAAGGAATCGCTTTTCACGCGCTCTACACCCCCTTTTGGGCCATTCGTTGACTTAACTACAGATACATTACACAAAGGTGGCCCGCGTAGTTAAAATTTTCTTACGCTTTTTTCAATTTGCAGGTCCGTGTGGAGAGAAAGTAGCTGTAAATGGTACTTAAGCGGATAGCTGTCTGAACGATATTTAAGCAAAACCAACACGACATGATACAGGCGTATCCTGAGCAGGTAACGGATTTACGAGAGAATTTGGGTCAGACCAAAGAATATAAAAACTAGGTACTTATTAAAAGCCCTAAGATCCATTACGAGACTTAGGTAGTCCGTAAATGCTAGTGCGTTTTATATTCCAAAGAAAAATTAACCTTTTAACCGCCTGACTTCATATCAGTTGGCGTGCCCCCTTCGCCCGGCACAGTGAATCGAAAAATATATACCTACAACAAAGAGGGATGTGCAGTACTAACTTTTCGATGTCGATATTTCGTTTTAATAACGACATTTGCATTTGTAAGCGTGGTTAAATAAAAACTACAACTCGACCAAGCTAAGTTTGCACCTCGCGTCGATTACGTCACACTGACGCTTAGGTACAGGCTGCAAAAAAGGATTCGCTGTGACTTTAAAAAAGTAAACAAATGTTTGTTAGAATTTACTTTGCATTTATTGTTTTTAACATTATATTATACATAGGTACACGGGTACACGCCGCATTCCAGCGAGGTGCAAATTTAGCTTGGTGGAGATATAGGTACCTACTTGAATACTATTTACCTTACGAAATTATTCGGCATTTTTCGTAATCCAGTAAAAAGTGTTTAAAAATTTGAACGATTTATTAATTAGTACTTAGGCTATTCACAATAAAATCAGTCCAGAGAAGAAAAACTATTATTATTATTATTTAAGTTATCTAGATAGAGTGATATAGGTACCTACTTGAATACTATTTACCTTACGAAATTATTCGGCATTTTTCGTAATCCAGTAAAAAGTGTTTAAAAATTTGAACGATTTATTAATTAGTACTTAGGCTATTCACAATAAAATCAGTCCAGAGAAGAAAAACTATTATTATTATTATTTAAGTTATCGCACGGTGCGCTCTCGCCATCTCACTCACTCTAATTAAGTTTAAAATTTTCATTCAGACATCACCACCATACTACACAATAAATTAAAATATAACTAGGTGTGTAATAAAAAAAATAATTACCTCTACATCAATGTCAAACTCTTCGTCTGATAAAAATTCTTAATTTTCATCGCCTTCTAGAATTCGTATTAATTAACTCTTCAGTAGTCGTCATGATAAATTTCTGACATGTACATTTATCGACATACGAACGTAAAACTACATGCACAAGCACAACACTAATGGAAAATTCCAGAAGTCGGCACTCGTTTATGACGTAAGAAGCGGTCGTCTTTATACGACCGTGGCGCAGGGCGTACTAACAAAGTAAGTTTCGGAACACGTAGGCTAGGGATGGGATGACCATCAATTCAGTCGCTGACATTTCACAAGTAAATTTACTTAATTTTAAAGAAATTAAATGAAATACTCAGAAATATTTGTAAAAAAATGTTTTATTAACAATTGCTGTATTTGTTTTAAAGTTAATAATTAGTCAGTATAACGAGAAATATTTTGATTTATGTTTATTTTTGTATCGGTAAATCTTGGCATATGTCCCGTCCCTCATGTCGGATTTTGTCGTCATGGGCGTTGCACATCAATACAATTTTCTAATAATAATGTTAGTAAGTCATCTAACTTTGGACCTTTTTTTTAGGACTTCTAATTAAGAGACTAAAGTGTATTAAACTGTAAATGATTACTTAGTTAACTATTTACCTAATATAAACATATTTTTGATAGAATACAGCGTAATTAAATAAAAAAGCTGATTAAGAGAGCAGTGATATTTTGGTCGTACATATACGACTCTGGCGAAATGGGCCCGAAAATATTTGTCGGATTAATCCGACGTAGGCGGTTAAAAGGTTAAAACATTGATTTAGGAGGTACAATATGATTCAAAATAAGGAGCTGAATGCACCCTGTAAGTTTGCGGAGGGCTGTCCGTTACACCCTGTATAAGAGAAACATTTAAGTCTTCATTTATTTCTCACAACTAACTATTTACAACAGGTACTAAATTAAATGACTAATTAACTAACTAATCGCACAGTGTGTGGCCCGTCGTATCAATTTAGACACAATATTCAATAAATAACGAAGAGGATTATTATTTTGTGCTACTGATAAAAAAAAAAAACTTACTAAGTAATGCTAGATAGGTTATAGTTATATTTTTTTAACTTAAGGGTTGATTTTTCAATCGTCAGATAACTTTTATCGGGTGATCATATGTTTGACGTTTTGACAGCTTTTGTATAGAATATGTGTCAAACCGCCATATTTATTCCTCAGGTAAAAGTTATATAACTATTGCAAAATCAGCCCTCATATTAATACAAAAACAAAAGGACACTTAGGCGTCGAAGCATTCGTTAGTCTTCATTAGGCGAAATTAGCCAACTCAAGTAGGTATCCAATTAGCGGAAATAACGAAGGGCAACATTCTATTCAACACGAAAAGTTCTTGAATAGAATGTTGCCCTTCATTATTTACATATGTAGGTAATTACTTGTTCCGACTGATTCATCAACGCAGAGCTGGAGCTACAAACTTGACATTTTGGCAGTTGATGCCTTTTATGTTGTAAACATCCACTAAGGAAGGGTTTTTGGAAATTCGACCTTCAAGGGGGTGAAAGGCGGGAAATATCTTATTCCTTGAGTTAATAAACTTGAAACTTGGCACGAGTAATTATCTTAGTGAATTATAGAGTTATCATTATATTTCGTTCTTCTAAACTAACCCCTACGAGGGGATTGGAGGTGTCCAAGTTTGTATGGAAGAATTTTTACGTGCGGTCCGATTATCTCGAAACTCATTGTTTATACTTAAGACCGAGAATAAAGAATAACGAATATCTGCGTTTTTTTTAATCTACCCATAACGGGGTACTAAAGTCGCGCGGGAAGTACTAGTATATTAATATACCTATTGCCACTCGAAAAAGGGCATTTGATCTATCGATAACAGTGAATAAAACTCTCTTTTACTCACTGAGTGAATAAAAACCTTTTGAATTTGTAACAAGCATGAATAACACTGAATTTCGAAAACTATTCTAATTGCACTATACATTTTTTTAAATCGGCTGTTCCCTACAATTTGAAGAGTTATTCGAACAAATGTAGGGAACAGCCGATTTTGTTTCGCGATTTCAGGTTTAAAAAAAAAGTGTGGTCCCATAGTAAAAGTTGTTCATAATGAAACACTATCGTGGCAGCTCCCTAGCTAATAAAAAAGCAGCGTGTAGGCTAAATGAGGCTGTCGGCGCAAAAGTGGCCTAACCCTCATTTTTTCATATTCTGACTTATATACTACAAATTATTTAAAACATGCTAATATTTAATGCAAAACCGGCTTATCTCTTGTTTCACCTATCGTCAACGTTGCGTCGGGACTAAAATCAACTTTAATATAATTGATATACATTAATTTAAAATTCATAAATATACAACCCCCGTTATTTTCATACTGCCTATCTCAAGGTTAGGCCACTTTTGCACTGAGGGCCTCAAATATAAATACTGTACTAATATTTATTTTCTCGCAGTCAATGGTAAAAAGTAGATTACACAACTCGTGAAAAAAAAAACTCATCTCGGTCCTTGTATCCCTCGCTCCGCTCAGGATTCTAATCTAGAATCCTTCGCTGCTTTTGGGATACAACTTAATCCTTCGAATTGAATTCCCTTTTTTTCACTTGTTGTATAATCTAGTATTTTCAGCTTCTCAGAAATTTAATAACAACGTTATTAGTTTTACTCGTAGCAACAGGGCTTGCGGCCATTTTCCAAATGATCCTGTATTCATGAAAAAGATACAAATGAGATTTTTTTTATTTTATTAATTGGCTAAAGCAAACTCTGCCCCACCCACATCCCCATCACCATCATCATCAGCATCTGCCCCATCTCTAACCTGTAATTTATGTTTGTCAAAGAATTAAAATATGAATCCCTATAAATTAAAAACCGGCCAAGTGCGAGTTGGGTCTCGCATGCGAAGGGTTCCGTACTACCGTACAATATTTAACACTATACAGGGTGTTTGGTAGAACGTTGAACATACGAAAATGGTGGTTAGTTGGGGTCATCTGCTACCCACTTGGCCCAAATTATTTGACCTTGGCCCCACCGTTTTTTTTTTACTTTTTCTTAATTTTACAAAAAATTACCAGTTTTTTAACTTTAAATTCGAATATCTTTACTTGCGATGGGTAAAACAGGCAGAATGTTGTTTTGTATTAATGTCTAATAATAGCAGACTCTCATAAAATTATTGTTTGGTACAGATGTTAGTAGGAAAAAAAGTTTAGAGTCTTTAAAGGTGCAAAAAGATGTAAAAAAATACTTAGAGCATAACTTTGACTTGCATTAAAAAAAAAACTAAAAGCGATCGAGAACTTAGGATTACATCAAAATATCTCTGCTGTATGAGCTTTCTAACGGTATGTAATTTACATTTACTAAAACAAAAATTCAGGACTTATTTGACAATTTTATCAAGTAGGAGGTTTTTGACGAAACAGAAAATTAAAAAGTTTTGCGAAATTTAAAACTGTAAAGTTGTCCAAAAATGTTGCAATCAATTTAAATGAGGGGATTACTTACCCATTCAACCTACCGCGTATAGCGCACTTCCTGGTGCGTAATAGGGGTAGCACTCCGTAAGGCGCCTTCCCAAATGTAGTGACCAGCCACGATACACAGGCAGGTCACTACGTAGATTGTCTGTAGGGTCTCGACTTCGAGGTGTGTTGGGGACTCTACGTAGAAATATGTAAATAGGAACACGGTTGCATTATCAATCTGATTTATTTGCTTATATGAAAAGCACAATACATTATATTAGTAGGGCTAGTATTACACTGACTCGACATAAAACAATATGACTATAAGTCATAATTTTCACCTATTCTAAATTCCAATTAAAACCAGTGTTTCTCTTATCAGCCAATGTCATAATCCAAAGAGGATTCATGTGGAAGGCAGGCTCAACTAAGGCCTCTACAATACCTATAAATATAGTTTCATCCACTTTCTAACAAGCGCAACAGAATAATATGATAATACTTAAATAAGTACCTACACTTCATATTGTTGAAGCTACCGACGCGCGCGGAGGTATGAAGTACAGCCTTGACGTGGGTTTTACTAGCTTTGTACGAGACATCATAAAACTTTTTTAACGTCTGCACTAGTCTATTAGGTTTGTAGTGACTTTCATCATTAACACATTATTGAACGACCTGTAGGCGTAATAGGTGAAAAGAAAATCAATCGTTTGTGTCCCAAGTACCACAGAAAGCATTTTAACAAACGAATAATAAACTTATGTAGAACTTTAGGTCCGTATCAACTCTTATATAAGTTCACCGAGCATCTTGACGCTTTATATTGGCATTACAAAACCATTATGATGCTTTACACTCTATAACGGTTGGATAATGGCATAACAAAATGCTTTTGTAAAGCCTTTAGTTTTAGTGCAGCAACTTATATAGACATTTGCAGTAAACTACAATGCGCAGTAATATTTGAAGGCATGAAATAACAAAAGAGTCAAAAAGTTACCCAGTATTATAAATCTTGTTTTGATGCAAACAAATATGGTGTCACTCAGTTTCAACTGTCTTCGTCCATATTATATTGCGAAAAAATGTAGTTAAATTACAACGTTAATTGTATTATAACATTTGTAGCGTGGTAATAGAAATGTTTTTGCAATGTTGTAGGGTTTATTTAAGTTCTAACTGTGAACACTTAAATAGCTCCAATCATTCTTTTACTACCTACATTTTAATGCTAGTCTAATGCTTTTGTAATGCAATTAACATATTCAATATCAATAATATTGCTAGTATAATGCTTCTGTAATGCGATTGGCAACTTCATTGACCATAATAATGTTTCTTTAATGCGATTGATACCTTCTTTGACCACAATAATGTTAATATAATGCGTCTGTAATGCAATTAAACAACTCTTGTTAACCTATTTAGGATCCAAAGCCGTATAATTTGTGCCCAAATAAGCATTACAGGAGCCGCATAAACGTTTGTAATGCTACTATAGAACTAACTCAAAATGCGAAAACGATACAGAAATGCTGTAAGTCGGCCGTTATACTGCTTTGATGTGTTACTTGGGGTGTCACTTACTCGAAACCCGACTTCAAAGCATCTCCTTCATCCAATTGAGTTGAATGAATTTAATTTAAAGTTTTCCTTTTTCCAAAAGTTGTTTCCGTGTTTTAACAAAATATTTATCGAAAAGAAACTCGTCCTGCTCTCATTCCAGTTTTGTGTTCAGTGTCTGCGTGGCCAACACAGATATCAAGGAAACCTGATTAAGATGACGTAATCGGTAGGTAAATAGGACGCTACTGTTGCCAGTGTGGCTACTTTGTATTCTCGTTTCATATATGTTCTCTAAATAAATAGGACCTATAAAACAAACCAGGTACTTACTTTCTTGAACCTACTTCAACTTCTTGTTGGATTTTGATGCGGTTTTCACCGCAATTTGAAGGATCTCTTGAGGAAGGTTTTAGTATAGAATACATGCAGTGTTATACAAGGTGGAACAGGACGAATGACATTCCTTTAAACCACGTAAAGAGAATCATGTTCTTTACCCATATACAAAAAATCAATCAAATCCAATGAATGAAAAAAGGCGAAAATAATTTTTATTCATATAGTTTTTATTCATTTTGTTTTAGATTTTTTTTTTTAATTATTACGGACTCGAGATCATGTTGAAAAATAATTTCCTGTGGCTAAAGTATTCATTATATTTAATTTATTTTTTTGTATACCTACGGGTAAAGAACGTGATACTCTTTACGCGGTTTAAAGGAATGCCAATCGTCCTGTTCCACTTTGTGTAAAATTATAAGTAACTAGCTTTTCCCGCGTGGATGTCGGTTCACCGGGATAAAAAGAATCCTATGTGTTAATCCAAGTTATAAGCTATCTGTGTGAAAATATTATCTAAATCTGTTCAGCCATTTTTGCGTGATTGAGTATCAAACATCCAAAGATCTTCACAAACTTTCACATTTATAATATTAGTAAGATTATCAGCCCTATCTCCTTTGTATTAGTTTCCAAGTTTTGTACACTGGAATCTTTTAAGAAATTGAGAATGTCTCATGCCTCATCTTACGAGGGATGAATTTAATTTATTATGAAAGTTAAATTAGATATCGTTTTGTAGGGTAAGATATCGAGAAAAAACATTGCACTCTTGACATAAATATATTAACATGCATTTCACCCATATTAATACATGAGTTTCCGTTTTTACACATTTATTTTCAATAAAAGACGTGAATGTTTTGTTATTTTTCTTCGAGAGTATCATCTTACGACGACTTATATTCGTTACGACATACATCGCTAGAGCACTAACTAGTCCAGTGGTATTCTACATAGATGGCGCTGGCGGCAGTGCTAATTGAACTTTAAACTTGACCCCCACATTTTAAGGTACGAAATATTTTCTGTGTAGACTGTTCGAATATTTTGTGCCATACCCGCTCCGATGTTCCTCTACGCTTTGGATTAGGTACGGACTCGCATCGAAAAATACCTAATCAACATACCTAAACCAATATTTATGCCTCACGTCTACTGTATACCTCGCCGCCTGCGACCGCGCACCTGCCTGCCGCGCCGTGTTGTGAGACGGCCGATCCGCTATCGCTCGGTCGCTAAAGCCTCGGTCACACACAGCGAATACTCGCTGCGAGTGCATTCGCTGCAAATAATGATCGCAGCGACAATTCGCTGCCTGTCTGCAACGAATTAAGAATGATAACTCTCGTACGAAGCCCGCTAAAACATGGTTCCAAACTCATACCACTAAACTGCTAACTACTACTAACGCAACACGCGCACAGACAAAACAAAATACATTGCTAAATTTATTTTCTGTACATGAATTCGCCCACCCATTCATTTGGGGCGCAATTTTATTTAGTAAGATAATGTTAAAGTGAAACTGAAATATCGAACCAAGCGAGTGCGTACGAGATGGATTATTATGTGACATTGAGCGGCGAGGATGGTGTTATGCAGTATGCAGTAGATGTCAGTCATTTATTAATAAATCAATTATTATGAATTAATATGTCACCTCTTTACCTTTATCTTACAACATATCTATAAGTAGTTCTAGAAATTTGGAAACTAAAGTTGTTTTATTACTAACCAAACACCTATTTTAAATGAAAATAGGAAATCATTATTTCCATAATAGTATAGGATCTGTCGAATTTCGTATCATTTTTTTAAAGTAGCATAATTATAAAATAAATTAAAAAAAAAACAAATATCTTTTATTTCCAACTCAAAAAAAAAATGCAATTCCCGTAATGTACGAGTATTCTTAGTTTCGTTTCGTAGTCATCGTTCCAAAATAATCAAATAAAATTAAAGAATCGTTCTAAGCATTTATTGACAAGCCTCCATCAGAAGACCGCTAGGCTTATAAGCTGTCAAACTAGATTAACAATCTTGGTATGTAACTGAATATTGAGGTAGGTATAATAAAAACAAAATCACCCATAAAATTTAATAATCCAACAAAAAAAAAACAAAACGTGCTCTTAACAATAAATTTAAAATAGTACAATTATAGATTTACAATGAATTAATGAAATAATATTTCATTACTTTTTATAATAACAGAACTAACCGTACAAATAGGTACAGCAGATTTTTTTAACACACGATTGCCTATGCGTGACGAATATATTTCTTCATTCCCAAAATGTATAGAGCATACCACCCTACTAGCATTATTTGGTAACCAGTCATCCTCTCTTCTTTCTAAGCGGACTGCTGCAATCCACTGTAATCGTCGAATCTCTTTTTTGGAGAAACTGAAAGTAATTGATTGATAAGAAACACTAACAAGAAATCCAATCCATCCAATTTATAAAACTCTGTACTTAATATAAAAATATAATAGTTACGTATAAAAAAACTGGCTGGCTACTTGTTGCATAATACAGACAAGAATATACAGGGTTACAGGGAAAGTCGTACTGAATATTAAAGGAGGTTATTATTCAGGTCATTTCTGATGATTTTGATTCTGAAATAAAATGTCCGAAACTTAACCGTTATGGAGATATTAAATTTTAAAGATTATTTTTAAAAATCCTTTATTTTTTGGCTTTTAGTCGTTTTCTTTGGGATTAGAGCTCCTAGAGTCGGTTTTTTTGATGTATCTAGTTAGAAGACATGTCCATTAATAAAAATGATCAATAGAAACTGAACCTACTACTAACAGCTTAAACAACTGCTCGACAACGGTTAGCATTATGAATTTTCTAATAGAGTGTTCTTAACTTTGATGGGCTTTAAAAAAAAATGTATGGAACTTATTCTGCGAATAACTTTACAAAGTTCTACGTCTCTTTAGCTATTCAAAAAGGTATATCATCTACTAGGTTTGTTCATAAAATCTTAAAATAATGTTATTAGAATAGGCCCATCTGGTAGTACAGCATAACAGAATTTCGATACAAAAGAATCCGGCTTACTACCTGGCACTTTTAAACAATGAAAAAAGGTTTGGGTAGACATTGTTTGTGCCCGGGAGACGTGCGGTGACAGGTATTTATATCATTTTAAATGTCTGAATTGTCAAATCGTGGATCGTGGTGTTTGTTTAGTCTGCTCATGCGATTCTTCCGTGGTAGATGTGTTATCCGTGCCCTCCGATTTTTTTTTGTAAAAACGCGACTTGGCTTGGATTTTTGGACTGTTTCATCTTCTAACTGTGTGACGTGGCTTGTAACTGGACTTTGATTTGTGTTGTGAACATGGCAACATTTACCAACGAGGAATATGCTGACATCCTAATGTGTTATGGATTTTGCGAAGGAGTGTCGTTGCGTGCACGCAATGAATACATGCTAATGTATCCTACTCGCCGAGTACCTGATATTGGCGTATTTGACAGAGTTTATCGAAGACTACGAGAAACTGGTTCTGTGCTAGTACGTCGGACTGACATGGGACGACCTCGTGTTCTTGATGACGACGACGAAGATAATGAAATACGATGTCTCTTTGAAGCCGACCCAACCACGTCAACAAACGTTGTCGCTCGACGGCTTGGTATTTCCCAGTGGAAAGTCTGGATCGTAATGCACAGTTCTGGGCCCCTTACCATTACACGCCAGTGCAAGTAATTGAAGAAGGGGATCCATTGAGACGACTAGACTTCTGCAGATTTATGCTCAATGCCGATAATGAAGATCCGGATTTTTTAAAGAAAATCATGTGGACAGATGAGTCGAAATTTGACAAAGACGGCATCACAAACTATCATAACACCCATTATTGGGCTCCCAAAGCGCAAGGTAACCCCAAGAAAAAAAGACCAAAAGGGTCACAAAGGAGATTCAGTCTTAATGTGTGGATGGGTATAATATCAAATAACTTGATAGGGCCATACTTCCTGCCCGATAACTTGAATGGCGAGACATATGAAAACTTTTTGAGGGAGGAGTTACCCTCTTTAATGCAAGACTTGCCTATTGCATTGAGACGAGACATGTTCTTTCAACATGATGGCTGCCCAGCGCACTACAGAAGAAGTGTTCGAGCATGGTTGGACGAGAATTACCCAAACCAATGGATTGGAAGAGGCGGACCCATAGCATGGCCGGCGAGGAGCCCCGATTTAACGCCGATGGATTTTTATGTGTGGGGTCATATGAAAAGCCTATACGACCAAATGACACCGATCGCAAATGTCGATATTCTAAGACAAAAAAATATTGATGCGGCTGAGGAAATGAGGCGGAACCTACGAACTTCTGTCGTGAAAAGTAATTTAAGAAAAAGAATGAGACTTTGTGTAAGAAATAGCGGCGGCCATGTAGAACATGAATTATAAAAATATTGCTAAAATTTTTGTCTTTTTTTTACGTAGTTTAGCTACTTTTACCTCAAACTAAAAATGTACCCTCTCCTAACTTAACTGTTATTTGGGCAATGTTTTGCCTATATAATAGCAAAAGTTATACCTTTTTGAATAGCTAAAGAGACGTAGAACTTTATAAAATTATTTGCAGAATAAGTTCCATACAATATTTTTTATTAAAAGCCTGTTAAAGTTAAGAACACTCTATTAGAAAATTCATAATGCTAACCGTTGTCGAGCAGTTTTTTAAGCTGTTAGTAGTAGGTTCAGTTTCTGTTGATCATTTGTATTAATGGACATGTCCTCTAACTAGATACATCAAAAAAACCGACTCTAGGAGCTCTAATCCCAAAGAAAACGACTAAAAGCCAAAAAATAAAGGATTTTTAAAAATAATCTTTAAAATTTAATATCTCCATAACGGTTAAGTTTCGGACATTTTATTTCAGAATGAAATTCATCGGAAATGACCTGAATAATAACATCCTTTAATATTCAGTACGACTTTCCCTGTAACCCTGTATAAGCGAACAAAACACGAAATTATTTCACTTATCAGTGATAAGTTATCCCAGTTTGTTTTTTACTTCCTTCTTTCCGTCTTTTACACCAATTTAGCACACATGAGGTCATTTTTGTCCTTGAAAAACGAGTTGTTTCTTAGATTTTTCACTAGTTGAAACGATGCGGGCGTCTGTCACTGAGCGCGCGTCAGACTGATTGACGCGTTGATTGTACTTTTTTTCGTACCGCCCACTTGATTGGGGTTTGCGTGGAACCATTTTTGAGCGGTATTCGTGTTCTATATCATTCTTAATTCGTTGCCTGTCTGTCACACACAGCGAGTTCTACACGAGAATTTCGAGTCTGTTGGTGCGCAAATTCAAAATGTCGTCTGCTCGTCGCACACGTCAGTGTATTCGGTTGGCATGTGCAAAGTTAGAAAACCAAATGCTGATTAAGCTCACAACCAACAAGAAGAAGAAGCGAAAATGGGTTCGTAAATGAATTGAACGCAGAGAACAGTTTGGGGCTTCTAATACCCTTTTAAAATAATTGGCTGCAGAAGAACCAGGAGATTTCAGAAAAATTCTACGTAGGTATATCGGAAGCGAAGTTTGTAGAATTACTTGAAATGATCAGTCCAGCACTAAGGAAACAAGACACACACAGTCATGAGAACAGCCATTAACTCTAAAACAAAATTGGAAATAACGCTGAACTACATAGGAAGTGAAAGCAGACTGAAACAATTATCCTATTTATTTAGAGTGCCTCACAATACTATATCAACATTCTTGCCGGAAGTTTTGAAAGTAATTTATGAAGCTTTAACGGGATTCATAAAGGTAGGATTTTTTTTATTTTTTTGTTATGTAAGTGCTTTAAAATAGGATTTGATATAATACGCATAATTAACAATCGACTAAGTGCGGGGTATGAACCGCGTACGAAGAGTTTCGTACATATTTCAACTAAATTACAGACAATGAGATCCTGAAAGCACTATTACTATTTTTTAGGTAGGTATTATCAAACAATATATTAGGTTTTAATTTTTTTTATTTATTACAAAACAAATACTCTGAATGTCATTACTTACCAACTTTACAACAGAAATAAAGTAACCGAATTTTAATTAGAAAAAGAGAATCAACACTTACAATTTTAAGACAACAATAAAAATAAACTAATCAGAAAGAATTATTAGTAGGATATTAGGTCCTTACATATGAAATTGGCGTTATGTACGGGAGGAATATAAAGTCAATTTTTTTTTTGTAAGTAAAATATATTTAATTAATCAAAGTATGCACCGTTGTTATCAATGCACTTTTGCCATCTCATAGGTAGTTCATTGATCCCTTTACTAAAAAAAACCATGGAGGCGAGAATCAATAAACTCTTTGAAGGCGGTTTGGACTGCCGCATGTTCGGCAGGGATTGAAAACCGGTACGAATTTGGGTTCCGGTTCTTCATTTCGGTTCTTAAAAAGGTTCTTCTTTTCGGTACGGTTCCGGTTCAGGTTCCGGTTTGGTTCTGGTTCCAAATAAAGGTTCCAATATACCGCTTCCGTATCATCCGATTTAAAGGTTCTCTAAGAAAGATGGGATATGTTTGACGCGTGCCTGGCGTATCTTTTCTTTCAGTTCGCCTTCGAATTATTGGCGAGTGGAAGTCTGTACTGAACAGTGTCAGCAAATATTGTCAGTAATTATTATTAGTGGTTTATATAATCTACAGTTACTGTTAATACATTAATATAAAATGGACAAAGGTAAGTTTCATCGTATTGTATTATTCACTTAGATAATATTATTGAAAAGGAGGAGGGTTTTTTAATATAAATACAATATAAATTATTATTATTTTGTTTTAACATGTGTGGACAGTGTTTTATGGTTGTTTAGTTTCATGGGTTACGGTACTACCGCCGAGGTATTACGCTATTCCAATTACACGTTGGTTAATACAATTTGTGACCGATACCGATACAGACACTCAACTCCAAGAGCAAGAGTTACCTCTAAATTTGAAGCAATTGCTTAGAAGAAATTTTCAAGAAAAATGTCAACCTAAGACTGCAAATACTGAAAAACAACAAATAATAGAGTGTAAAGATTGTGCTTTGCACCACAACGACGATGACGAGCATGATGGGAGAAATCAAATTTTTTCTCAACTGATTACAAAATAATTAAAGAATATTAAACCATGTCTCAGGACTAGGTGTTATATCGACATACTTGAGTATTTACAGTCAGCAAAAGGTAGTCCTTTTCACCCGCGCGGCGGCCGCTCGTAGGTACAGTGGAGTCAAAATATTTCCGCGAAAATATTTCTGCGGGAGCGCAGCTAGTGACAAACTACACCCCTTCCTGGTTTCGCCCAATTAGAGACATTATGCATTTGTGTGAGTAAAGGGCATTCGGACTTGCTTTAAAGAACCGGTAACATAAAGGTTCTTATAGGTTCCAATTTAGGTTCCGGTTCCGGTTCGGGTTCTTGTACCCGGAACCACTTAATACCGGTTCTATACCGGTATTTTAAGAACCTTTTCAATCCCTGATGTTCGGAGTAGAATTTTTTTCCTTGTACGAGTAAGAAGTTGTCCAAATTCCGGAAAAAATGGTAATCTGTTAGAGCAAGGTCCGGGGAGTACGGTGGATGTCGCAGACATTCCAATTGTAGCTCATCTAACTTAGTGGTTGTTTGTTGTGCAGTGTGTGGTCTTGCGTTGTCGTGAAGCAGCAGTGGCCTAGAGCGATTGACCAATCTCGGTTGTTTAGCAGCTAGTTCTTCCTTCATGGTTTGCAGTTGCTGACAATATATATCTGCCGTAATCGTTTGGCCAGATTTTAGAAAGCTGTAGTGAACGACACCGGCGCTAGTCCACCAAACACTCACAAGTAACTTTTTCTGAGTCAATTTTCGTTTAGGGCAGGATTTGGCTGAGTATCCAGGGTTCAGCCATTGCGACGTGCGCTTGCGATTATCGTACAATATCCACTTTTCATCACAAGTAATGATTCGATTTAAAATCCCTTCATTATTGTGTCAGTTGAGCAAAGTATCACAGCAGTCGACGCGTGTTTGCAAGTTCGATCCACTCAATTCATGAGGTACCCATCGTTCAAGTTATTTTACTTTCCCGATTTGTTTGTTTTATCACTTACCCCGAAGCCTGCAGCTATCTCTGAAGTGCTTTGTGATGGATCCGCTTCCACAATAGCCTTTAATTCTTCATTTTCCACTTTGGTCTCCGGCCGTCCACGGGGTTGGTTCTGAACACGGAGCAAATACAAAGAGGAGACGGCCTAAACAACTGTGCACTGTGATTCTCAACCAGGTCCTGACGTCATCACGTAGGCGTGGCCTTAGTCAGTGTATTGTTGGCGTTCGTCCTGTGCACAACTTTGTAAACGTTCACATTTTACAGCATATTCGCGTTAGAAAAAATAAAAGAATGAAGTGTTATGTTTTATCTTGTAAAAACTACTCGGATAGACGTTCTGGTGCTATGGATGATATCACATTTCATTTGTAAGTAATTTTATGCGTAATTCATTAAAATATTTCTAGAAAAATCTCTTAGCGCAAGCGTTTCCAAATATGATTCTACCCGACATTAGATGGCGACACTTTGTGTCATGGGAACTAAAAATATTTATGTACATTAGAGCTCACTATTAATATATTTTAATAATCATATGTATTGAAATTTGTTTAACATTCACTCCTAAAGATCCTTTAATCGCCAAAATATTATTTTTGTAAACAGGCTGCCATCTATCGTCAACTATGAACAACAAACATAAACATAACAAAAAGACAGGGCCGTAATTAGAATCCAATTATTTTACCGAATGTCCCGCGACTGTCTCATAAATAGAAAGTACTTAAAACATTAAATACGCTGGACATATAATCTCCTTTATATTAATTATTCTATCTATAATAATTTATTTAACATACTTTCCCTCTGTGAGACAACTAGTATAGTCAAGTATGGTAGTTGCTGTTTACTTAATTTAAAGTACTTAAAGCCCACCTAGTTTATTTATTTAAATGATGTATGTTCTAGATTCATAGTGGCCTTAGAAAATTAAAGAAGGGAACTTTACCTTGTTTAAAACTGGATATATCGGTTCGTTTCAATGCAGTTTGTATTTACCAGTTCCAATTGTTTTCGGAGAATGAGTAAATTTCATATTTATTGTTTTATCCTTTATGTTACAGCTTAAAAGAAAATTTACAGAGCCAACAATATCATCACTAAAGCCTACCACACCTACAAGTGATTTAAATGAATTCCTGATGCTGCATGATTTAAATACTAGCTCTGTTAATAATAATACTCTTCCGGAATTTGCTAGGAGATCAAGAAAACGTACCCGAGATCCAACAAAGTGGAAGCAAAATGTAGCAAAAATTCTAAGAAATTCTGGTAAAGCTTACTTGTCATGTACTACAAAAAAAAAAAACGTACCTGCCCGTTGTATGAAAGAACCATGTAAATGCAGACTTAAATGTTATGAAAATATAAACGACACAGACAGACATACACTGTTTGAGAGATATTGGGCTATTGGTAACATTAATTTGCAAAGATCTTATATTAGATCATGTATGATGGAAGTTCGCCCAAAATATAAGTACACTAATGCAGCCAAACCTAGATTACCAAATTTATATTTATTATAATATATAATAATTTATATATATTAATATATATTTAGCATTTTATTTTACCGTTAAAAGTAATAAAATTCGTGTTTGTAAGACATTTTTCATAACTACATTAGGCATATGTGACCGCCAAATTAGAACTATAAAAAAGAAAACTGATACTCAAAATTTCGTCAGTGAAGACAATAGGGGTAAGCACGTGTCTAGGAAGCCAATAGATGTGAATCTCATCGAGAGTATTAAGGGACATATAAATTCGATTCCAAGGATTGAATCTCATTATTTAAGAGCGTCTACGAGTAGAGAGTATATAAGTGGTGAGAAGACAATAAATGGATCTTTGGAAAGATTTTGACAAGCTACAGAAAGAAGAAGGGAACCCTTCATGTGACTACTGGTTGTATTACAATATCTTTAACAAAGAATTTAATATAGGTTTCTTTCAGCCTAAAAAAGATAGATGTGATCTATGCTTAGATTACGAATTAGCAAACCCTGCTCGAAAAATAGATATTCAAGCAAAATATGATGATCATCTAAAAGAAAAAGACTTGTCAAGAAAAACGTTTAGATCGTCAGAATATTGACGAGACAAATATTTGCGCGGTCTATGATTTGCAGGCTGTTATGCAGTGTCCCACTGGAGAAACGTCATCCTTTTTTTATAAATGGAAACTTAATTGCCTTAATTTTACCATAGTGGAAATGATGAAGAAATCAGAAGAAGTAAAAAAGGGTAAGAAGAGCGAAAAAAAAATTTGGATGAGATAAGGGCTTATGATAATGTTTACTGCTATTTCTGGGATGAGGTTCAAGGCAAAAGAGGTGCTAATGAAATTGGCTCATGTATTCTAGATTAAGAAGAAAAAAAAGAAGAAGAAAACTCTTCACATAACTTTTTTTCCGACAATTGTTGTGGCCAAAATAAAAACAAGTATATTACAACATTATATTCTTATGCTGTTTCTAAATTCGAAAATATTCACACTATTACTCACAAATACTTAGTAAAGGGCCATACCCAAAATGAAGGGGATAATGTTCACAGCCTCATTGAAAAAGAGATTAAAAGAAATAAGAAATCGGGACCATTATACACTCCCTACCAATACATCACGTTAATTAAAAACTCTCGCAAGACTGGTAAACCTTTCAACGTGAAAGAGTTGACTTATGATTTTTTTACAGTTTTAAAGATTTTGCAAGAAAAATGGAGCTACAATTTTAATGAAGACGTAGACAAACAACTCATGGAACAATGTAAGAGTTCTTAAATTTTGTAAAACGGAACCATTCGTGTTTTCGTATAAAACTTCATACACTCAAAAAGAATTCATTACGGTTAATATGAGAAACAAACGAAAGAAAATGGAAGGTATAGATGCCATTATGGTAACTAAAGCATACTTACAAAGATTAGAATTAAGTGACCGTAAGAAAACTGATTTACGTGATCTCATTAATAAAAACTTAATTCCTAGTTATTACGCAGATTTTTATAATTCTATTATTTAATTATTTATTTACTGTTTATTATGTTTTAGTTTATTTTGTAGAAGAGATTTATAAGCTAGTATGTTTTGTATGTGTCATACCATTTTATACGTTTTAGTTAAACTCAGAGTCGGTTGAAATATTGTTCAAAGTTAATAATTATAACTTTACTGAGAATGCTTAAGATTGTAATTAGAATATAAGTACCTAATACTAAAGTGTATGATTCTAATTATTCCAAGACTGTTATACTAAAATATTATTTTTAACAATCTTAACCATAAGGTTAAGATTGTTAAAAATAATATTTTAGCACCCAATACTAAAGTAAAACAAGCAATGTGATTTAATTATAAGAAATTATAAGGACTAGAATTTATTCTAAGAAATGTTATGTTTAGGAGTTATAATTTTGTTTTCTTTTACAATCTGTCCTGTGCGTTTGATTATAAACTACTATGATTATGGTAAACTTCAAACCTGTACTGATTATTTAATAAGTTCAGTTTCTAATAAACCTTTTTTATTATTTTTAATTGTTTTTGTTTAACGCAACCCTTAAAAATTATCTAAAATTTACTAATACAGGGACACACTTACGAATAATCCAAGATTTTGGCAGAAAATGAAGAAATAGAGAGACCTATATTACAAAGAGTCTTTTAAAAAAACTGGGGCTTCAATATTATAAAGACCTAATAATGACACCAATTTTAAAAAAATAAAAAAAAATGCTTTATCAAAATTGATTAATTTATTTTCTCATAATACATGTAGACAACTAAGTTAAGAAACTAATTCAACTATTATTTGTATAAGTTGTATGAAATTTCATTGTAATAACCTTCATTTACAAAAAAAACTTACGTATATAAAACTTTATTTAACGTTTCCCAAAAATTTCCATTTTTGGAATAGGTCACTATAATTCTAAGGGTGCGATATAACAAAAACATTTTTATTCCAACGTTTTTTTTTCGTTAATATTCAATAAAAAATACGTATCAAGATGGTTCTCAAAATTATTTTTTACAAACAGTACTCCCTGGTACGAAAATTCTGAGTACGACCCTGTTGCATCCTGCACTTGTGACATCTAGTGTGAGATAGTTACGTAACTACAAAGTAAAATCGACAGAACGAGTGAGTAGTTTTACTATTGACCTGTAGATAGAAAATAATGAAGTGGGCGGGATCTAACACCCCGCAAAATGTCACGCGTTGATCCTATAGAAATCAAATTATAACATCTCTTTGTATTTACTCCGTGGTTCTGAAGGTCGAAATTTCCAGACCGAAAACGTTGAAACCAAAAACGTACCGTGCTTTCTTTTGCGACACCAGCGTCGTACACATCATTAAACCTTCGAGCTGTTTCTGCAGCACTGGTGCCACGGTAGAACTCGTAAATATACCGATATTTCATGTTTTCCTTTGTGCGGTAATAAGCGACGCCAAAGAAAAAAATAACAAGGAAAAAACAAATGAATGACTTTTCAAAACTCAAATACACAGCTAAATGAATTTATAAATTTGAATTTGGAATTCATAACCAAAGAGGAGATATTTCAGATCAAAGTGGTCAGTACGACAAAACGCTAATTTCATATGTATATTGATTCCATCGCCCTTTGTAACAACACATCGCCGTCATTGGTCTGTTCTTGGGGTATCACTTATAGTACCTACTATTACCTGTTGATCTGAGATGTTGGCATGTTGTTGAAAATAGCCATGTGATGTTTCCTGTATTTCGTAGGTGGGCTGATGGGGCGATGGTGTGCTCCTAAAACCCTCTTGACCTAACAATGTGGCGGTTGGTTGGTAGGTTGCTTGGGGCGATATGGTGTGCTTGGCAACGATCCACGATACGAGTAATAAGATGCGCGTGAAGTTCCTTCAGGAGATGAATGTGAATGTCATATTTTTAAGTCTTCCTTTTGTAATAAGACTTTGTATTTGGTCTTGTAATAAAACAAAACTTCTTTCTGGTAATTTTCCCTAGTTGGGCTGCAATATGCATTGCAAAGCGGTCGTACTCATCTTCTTTATCCACAGTCAAATCAACTATGTTTTGAAGCTGTTAAACACTTTCCTGGAAATTTGAACACTTGCTTTGCTTCTTCGGAGGTCCTGCATTTTTCATAATTGCTGCCTTTTTGTTACGAAGTGCTTCAGAAACCCTTTCATTGATCGTTGTAGCTACTGTTGATTCAGATTCAGTAGATTGGTTTTCATTATCCAAATTACAGTCACTAACTTCTTCAGCAACAGGGAGACACTCGTGCTGTGATACGTTCTGAAAAATTAACACTGAATTTTATATCTTTATAACTACGTACACTGGTATTTTGGATGGCCTCATCGTTCAAACAGTACAAATACTAGTGATATTACTATTCACTTGTAATTGGACCCTCTGAACGATAGAAGAATCAAAGGCTTATAATGTTTTATTTTTGTTTCAGGTTCCTGACACAGAAGACGAGTGGAAGTCGATCCAGCGTATGTTTGAAATAAAATGGAATATTCTTAATTGCTGTGGAGCTCTTGACGGGAAGCACATCAACATCTTGCGACCAGCCAATAGTACATCTACTTTTTTCAACTACAAACAGTTCTATAGTATCATACTATTTGCAATGGTAGATGCAGATTATTGTTTCCGATATATTGATGTTGGAATTGATGGAAGAGCGTCTGATAGTACTATATTCAGAACTTCAACTTTGAATATCGCAATGGAAGAGAATTTACTGAATTGGCCTGTGGGTGGACTTTGCGTAGGAGACGACGCTTTTCCACTTCGGACAAACTTACTCAAGCCCTTTTGGCACAGGAACTTATCGCTTGAAGAAAAAAAAATTAATTATCGTTTATCAAGAGCGAGACGAATTTCAGAAAACGCATTTGGAATCTTAGCTTCAAGGTTCCGTATCCTTCGTAGGCCCATTGGTTTAAAGGTGGAAACGATAGAAATCCTTGTCAAAGCAGCATGTGCTATTCATAACTGGCTACGAATGACCTCAAGCAGACACTACTTTCCAGCAATATGTGTTGACAGGGAGGATATAGAAACGAATCAAACTGATCCGGGAACATGGAGAATGGAAATCGAGCCACTCACTGGTGTGAATCGAAATGACTTGGGACATTTGTCCAACCACAACACCAATGACGCAGAATCACTCAAGCGAAAATATGCTAGAGCCTTCCGCACAACATCGTCTGTTCCGTGGCAGCTACGTGCAGTTCAGAATACGTGAACAACAAATAAATGATTACACCAAAATATTCTGTATTTTCTACTTACCAACGGTAAAACAGTACTTATAGGTAAAAAACTTAATAGTGTATTGTATTGTATAATTCCAAAGCGAAGAAGTTAAATTTAAAAAAACGCAAGAGGGGTACACTTAAGTTTTTTACCTAGGTACGAGTATACTGCGCTGAGGAAAGAATATAAATACAACATAAGTACTTACCAGATTTGATGACGATTCTCGACCCGACATAACATTTCTTAGGAAAGAAGCTTCGTTGAACCACACTAAGTGTGGGTTATAAATGTCCTCAGCACCAGCACCGCATTTCATAGATTTCTTAATTTTATTTATTTCATGCCTAAATGTATCTTTTATATTCTTAATTTTTCTTTTCAATTGCTCTAGGGTTGCTATTTCCCAACTCAATTAAATCGTTAGACAACTTTATGAAGGCGTCATCCTTTGCGTTTTTCTTTAAAAAACTGCTGTTATTTGTGTCCCACAGCTCCTCGTATTTTCTATACACACCCAAGAAACGATATCGTTATTTCTCCACTTTAGAGAATCTTTTTTTGGTTGACTCATCTTTATATACTCGTATCTATGCAGCGACGAAACGACCTGTAGCACAGACGTGTCTAGTCTAGAGCGGCGCGCTGAGCGGAATGGCTATTCGCAGCGAGTACTCTGTCACACACTTTTACTCTTGTCAATTATACTCTCGGTGAAAATTGAACATGCTCAATTCAAATCGCAGTGAATTCAGCTCGCGGCGAATAGCCTGTCACATACAGCGAATACTCGCGGCGAGTAGGCATTCGCACCGACTAATCGCTGTGTGTGACCGAGGCTTAAGAGTGCTTACCTGCTCCGACGGCGAATGCACGCACGAATTTTTCCCTCGCGCCTAATCGCTCAAGCTTATATGATTTTGCCTAAATCTAGACTTTCTCGTGTTGTCAAAGTGCTTTCATTTCTTTATCTATTTTCTTCGTATCTTGTCTTCCTTTACATCTTCGTGTTGTTTTTAACTGTACAGCTTTGCTCTAAGACTAATAAACGTTTCTAAAAACTCAACGGTGTTCGTGATTTGAGTAATCCATAGCCATGCCTACACATTTAATGAGTCAAAAAGTTGAAGAACATGATGTCTGCTGTACTTTTGGCTTCTTCGGAATTATTCCTTTAGCTGGAAAATAAAATAGGCAATTGTTATTACAGTGTTTAAATCTCACGTATTTAATATTGTTTTTATTGATAATATCACAGCTTGTGGGATGTAGGTGTACATAGAATAGAATAGAAGTTCTCATTATTCGAGTGACCAGGGACTCAACAAGACTGTTAGTAAAACTTATGTTAGTAAGTACAGATATTAAACAAACAAAAATGAGGAAAACAAAACAAGAAATTAAATAATGGCCGAATACTGTTGTGACATTCCACGAGAGGCGGCACAACAAATAACGGACATGAAAATGTTTAAATTAGAATTTTTATATTTATGTAAGCAGAGAGTGATTTGTTTTATTATTTTATTGTTGTGATATAAGAAAGCGCTTTAAAATACTTATATATTGTTGTGCCCTAGCAGGGTCATGTATGATACCTAATATTTGTAACATCTTGTAAACTACATGAATGCAATAAATGATACTGATACTGATACAGCGACCCACCCACATTTAATACAGTCCAGGCGACTCGCAACCACGTCTAAGACACTATTGGAGCTGCCCTATACCCTGCGCACCAGGGAAGCACACCTTTTACGCATCGTCGTGTAAAAGCAATCCACATGCGCATCTGCGAACATCCCCGAAGCACGACAGAAACGGGACAGCCCCACCAACATCCTAAACGCGTTGTTATATTGGACGCGAATAGCCCTGTACGATCTTTGCATGTATCTAGCCTACAGGCTGCAGGTGTAGAAGGCAGTACAGGCTCGAGAGAGCGTGATTTTGACTGGAAGTGAGCATCGTGCAAACCTGCGAGCCAGCATGTTCGCTCTGACTGACAGCGCCCTCCGCTCCCGCACAGTTTAGCTGAATAGTTGGGTTGCGAATTTAACTTTCATCCTGGGAGTTTTGCTTGTGTCACAGTGAGAAACCGTCAATGTTGGTACCTTCCGTATTCCTTTGTAGCCAGGATTTTCTTCATGTAGTGCAGTTATATGTTGCTATTTTCGTTTTATTATTTTTGACATATTTCCAATGTTTTGAAATTAAATTATTTCAAATGCATTTCATTAAGTGGGGCGGGTCATATAATGGTATGATATCTTTGTTGTTTATTAATATCATGTTGTCTCTGGGTTCTTCTGCCTTTCTCAACAGGATACCATGTGTCTCATAAAAGAGATACACAATATCACGCCTTGTTAGACGTTTGTATTTTAAGGATATCGGTTACCATTATCCATATTCAATATGAATTTGGATAAAAATAAACCCCCTGATCCTCCTGATGTCCCTTTTATCTCACTGTCTGGCTTTTCCCCATCTCATTCAAGTTCCACCTCCAACCCATTAAGCCAGTTGGCTGATGTGGCTTGCAATCTTGAGACCCAAATCCTGCCATCCCATGCCAACTTCCTCAAACGTACCAGTAATGTATACTCCATTTACAATAAGATTAGACATAAAAACAAACTGCCTCGTTGGTCTAGTGGTCGCAAGCGCTACTGCTGAGCATGAGGTCCTGGGTTCGATTCCCAGGTCGGGCAAAGTGTTATTGGGTTTTTCTATCTGGAATTTCTCAGTAGCAGCCCAGAGTCTGGATTTGTGCCCGGTAGATGGCAATAGGCTCGCCTCCTATACATGGGACTTAAACATAACTGGCGAAATGTGGGTGTACTTTAGGTACACCTCTGCCTAACCCTTCGGGGAAACAAGGCGTGATGTGTATGTTATAAAAACAAACCTTTTTTACAGTCCGTTCAACCGATTTTGACTTCTATTGCGTTGGTGGCATGACGAATGGCGGCTGCAGTAAGACATGATTATAATATAATCATGTCTTTGCTTTTATTGCCATCCTTATACCTACAGAATAGAAGTCAAAGTCGTCTGAACGGACTGTAAAAAGTTTTGTTTACTAATCTTGTTGTAAATGGAGTATAGATGATATAGGTATCCAGTCGCCCTACCAAACAACCAAGAACCCGTGTCGGCCGTGTGAGGTACTCAGTCCTGGGTAAAGGACCTTTTATTGTTTATGTTTCCTGTCAGGAAGCACAACCTAACGCAGGAACAACCCTACACCCAGTTTCATTTGGGCGATTTTTGGCTAACAATAATGTATCAAATATTGTTGATATTAAGCGTGTAGGTAGAAACCGCGTCTCGGTTGAGTACCTATGCATCCCCTCAAGAAGCAAACGCTTTTATTTCCAACAATGTTTTATACGACGCCGTTATCCCATCTTTTAATACAGGGTGTAAGGGACAGCCCTCCGCAGACTGATGGGGTGAATTCAGTATATCATTCTAAGATTACCAGTACATGAAATTATTTCAGGAACGTTATGGGAATCCAATAAACCTGATTTATTTCATTACCTCACACGCAATGTATCGTTAACGTGGCAAAACGCGCGTAGCGAACGGCAGCGCAGCGAGCCTTCGGCCGCCGAGTATTTCAACATCAATTGCCGATTTTTTTATTTTAGCTGTTTTATTTACATAAATGTAGTGCTGCGTACAGATAATGTAATTTTACATTGTAATAAAGAAAGAGTAACTGAAAATACGATAAACAAAATGAAATTTTTCCTAAGAATATTTTCGGTGGAATATGATTCAAAATAAGGAGCTGAATGCACCCTGTTAGTTTGCGGAGTGCTCTCCCTTACACCCTGTATAACCCGTATGGGTGTTGTCAGTGGCATCCCTACTGACTTCTCAGATGAGGAACTTTTAAACTATGTAAAGGTTCCAGCAGGCTGTGGTCCAATTCTGAAAGTTAGACGATTGAACAGGAAAATAAACAAAGACGGTTTATCCGAATATAGGCCCACAGAAACTTGTGTCATCACTTTTGATGGCCAAGTTTTTCATAGTTAAAATCCTGGCTACAAAGGAATACGGAAGGTACCAACATTGACGGTTTCTCACTGTGACCCAAGCAAAACTCCCAGGATGAAAGTTAAATTCGCAACCCAACTATTCAGCTAAACTGTGCGGGAGCGGAGGGCGCTGTCAGTCAGAGCGAACATGCTGGCTCGCAGGTTTGCACGATGCTCACTTCCAGTTAAAATCACGCTCTCTCGAGCCTGTACTGCCTTCTACACCTGCAGCCTGTAGGCTAGATACATGCAAAGATCGTACAGGGCTATTCGCGTCCAATATAACAACGCGTTTAGGATGTTGGTGGGGCTGCCTCGTTTCTGTAGTGCTTTGGGGATGTTCGTAGTTTTGAGATAAAAAAAAAAACAAAATTAAAATAAACTAAAACAAAGTAAACTCTACTTCGGTTTAACAGACTATATTCTGAGCTGAAAGCCTAAGTTAAACACTCGCATTAAGTTTGGTAGCAACCGGGACCCATTAATTTTCTTTCGGTTTATAATTTGCAAATGGGTGCCACTTGCTACGAAACTTAATACGAGTATTTATTTAACTTAGGCTTTCAACTCATATAAATATAGTCTGTTAAACCGAAATAGAGTTTAGTTTATTTTAATTTTGTTTTTTTATTCTCAATCTTGTTTCGGTCTTTTTAGTGCATTGCTTATAAGTTGACTTTTTTGCAGTCGGGTTTTTTGATTTTTTAAATTATTAATTTTTTATTATAATAATAAAATATTTTGTATTAATTTTGAAAATATGTTTGTTACAACACATTCACGTTGAGATAGATGAATGGGACAAAGAAACAAACTGGGCCGCTAAATGCTACTTTGCTATTATAACTTACTAAGATTTCCCTTCATTTGTACATCTTCGTCTGCACTTTTGGATGTAGCTGCATAGCCACAGAATCCAGATGTGACGTAACAGGTTCTGTAAATACAATTAATCTATTATGTGTAAACTATTATTAAGTATAAACCTTTACGTGTTATCGATTTATAATTACTCATATTATTGACCCGTTTCGGGTGGCGCAAGCGCAACAGATAACGGGATAAGCTTGTTGGTCTAGTGGTTAAAACTTCACTTACAAAGATTTTCCTTCATTTGAACTTTAAACAACATTTAAACTTTGTGAATATAGCTGGGACTAAACCTGAAATCGCGAAAAAAAAAATCTGGTGTTCCCTATGTTGACGACTTATGCGAACAATGTAGGAAACAGCCGATTTGATTTTTGGCAATTTCAGGTTTGGACCCATAGTAAAAGTTGTTCATAATAATGAGTACAATGACCCCCTAGAGTTACGGGATATATAGAGGAACACGGTTGTATATACCTACCTATACCTTAAGATGTAGCTGCTTGTGACATTTGAACAGGTCTAACACCCGTATTTATTTAAAGTAAAAGTGATTACTTCAGTAAGTGATTTTTACTCTATATTTTGCTTGAATTTAGAACTGTCAAAATTTAGAATTCTTAGCCAAGTAATGTCACCATTTTCTTTACGAACTCGACCATTTTGTGTTTGATTTTGCGGTTATAGCAATGGAAAGCATAGAAGCGACTTTTGGTGAAATGTATACTTATATAGATAATATCGTTAACAATATACTACCGGAGATTGAAGTTACTGAGCCTAGACATCGCTAAGTTTACTTTCGTGATGTGGATCCATTTCATGATAATTCAGAAGATTGTTTTAAAAAGAGATTTCGCTTTTCCAAAAGTATTGTGATAAATGTGATTTTACCGAGAATTACCGACTCTTTACAATCAGAGACACAAAGAGGATTTCCTGTAAGTCCACTGTGCCAGTTACTAATGACCTTACATTTTTATGCCACTGGTAGCTTCCAGATTGTTATAATAAACTAGCTGTGCTCCGCGACTTCGTTCACGTGGAAGTCGTAAGATGCACAATATACTAAAATAACAGCCACATTTTAATAAAACTCCCTCGTCCCCCGAACCGTCGGTCGCGTTGCATCGCCCGCCCGCGCTAGTACTTCGTTTTTGCTTAGTGTTCTTTCTGACTTTTTTCTTTTTGCTCGGCTCCTAAGGGTCGTAGCGTGATGTTAAATAGCTTGTAACTATTCTCAAGAATTGGGCTACCAAATGCAAAAAGAATTTTTAAATCCGACGTTTTGTTCACAGTTTCATGGGTTATCAATATCATTTTTTGGCGCGGAACCCTAATTATTTTTCTAAAATAAAAGTAGCCCAAGTTACTCCCCGTAACATCAGCTATCTGCTAGAGAAAGTCTCGTCTAAGCGGTCTAGCCGTTTCGGAGATAAGCAAACAAACAGACAGACAGACCAAAATTTTAATATGTAATTGCTTTTTTGCCGTACCATATAAACTTCCTTAGGGTGCTTACATAAACAAGTTTCCGGTACAGGCGAGCCTGTGCGGGTCGGTACCTGCACCGTTCGGTACCGATCCGCACAGACTCGCCTGTACCGGAAACCTGTTTCTTTATGTAAGCACCCTTATGCATTTAGCAAAAAGTTGTTATTTGGGCTTTACAAACAGAGTAACAGACACTTCAATTTTATTTATTTGTATATATGTATAGATAACAGAGAGATACAGGAAAAGAAATTAAAAATCCCATGTATGTAGTTCAAGTGTAAAAAAGATACATTCCATTTTTGTAGGGTTACGTCGTGTCAAACGTTTTGCTTCTCCCAACAATCACGTTCTTCTCTTTACAAATAAGGAAATGAAACATGTATAATATTATTAATTAAAATTAGTTATTTAAAGATAATTTTATCAGAACTATAAGTAAAATAAAATTTATGTAATATTATAGATATTAAAGTAAAATAATGCACATCACACGTGTGCCTTCTACTGAAACAACACGCAGTAGCTGAGTGTTACCAGAACGAAATAACTGTCAAGTGTTGCTTCTTACTCAAGCATTTACTCAAGTAAGTAACGTACATTACTCGACTATGGAATAAGATTTTTTAATGAAGAATTCTGTCTTCAAGTAATGACTTCATTAAGAAATTACTTAGCAACAAGTAATTGCTTGTTTTATAAATACGGGTGTTAAAGCTCTTCTTTCAGAGCTAAATGACATGTCCAGTTCTGCCCTATGGTATTGATAAATGTGCAAGGTTTATGATCATAACAGTAAGATTTAAAAATTTAGATCTAAATTAATATGGATTTACTAATTCAGTATTACTTGCGTAACATAATTCTCAAAAAAAAAACAATACTTAATCGCAGTTCCGCTTTGCCATTTTTAACGGGAAGTACTAACAATGTTTTTGACTTTACATTTTATCCCGTAATTACGTTTAAAGAGTGTAAACAATAACGTCAAAAACTATAAGCCGCTTATTGTAAATCAAAGGAATATATTAGGTCTTTACCTATGAAATTGGAGATTTGTATGATAATTTTAAAATATAAAAATTTTGGTATTTTTTTTATTTCAGCTAATCAAAGTACTAGCCTAAATATCTATACAATTTTGCCATTTTGATGGCAGTTTGTTTATCCCTTTACTGTAGAAGTCTGCCGGACGGGAGGCGATGAAGTCAGCGAAAGCGTTTTGTACTGCCTCTCGGGTGTTGAATTTTTTCCCATTTAAAAAATTGTCTAAGAAAAAAGTAGAAATCTGTTGGGGCAAGGTCCGGGGGGTACGGTGGGTGACAGAGAGCTTCCAGCTGTAACTCATGTAGCTTTGCGATGTCTGTCGTGAAGTGTGAGCTCGCGCGTTGTCGTGGAGAAGCAATGGGGAAGAGCGATTGACCAGTGTTGGTTGTTGAATTGCGAGCTTCTCCATCATTATTTGCAATTCTTGGCAATAGACATCTGCCATCACTGTTGTGCCATTCGGTAAGAAGCTGTGATGGACAAGACCAGCACTGGTCCACCAGACAGCCAACATCATCTTCCTATGAGTAATCTATTTTTTAGCGCACTGATTAGGTGCTGTACCCAGGTCCACCCACTGAGATGAACGCTTACGGTTGTCGTACAGGATATACTTTTCATTGCAGATAACAATTCGATTTAGAATTCCCTCGTTTCTATGCCGATTCAGTAGTGTTATGCATGCTTCGACGCGTAAGACTCGCTGTTTGGTCGCTTAGTTCGTGTGGCACCCATCTAGCTTTTTAATCTTTTCCATTTGACGCAAGTGCTTCAATGTTGTTTTGACACTAACTCCAAGGCCCGCAGCAGGCTCAGCCGTAGATTGAGTTGGATCCGCTTCCACTATCGCCTTCAATTCGCCGTTGTCGACCATAGTTACTGGCCGACCGCGAGTCACGTTCTTCAACTAAAATTTCCAGATTTAAAACGATTGAACCAATAATGGACCGTGTTTATGCAGGCAGTGTTAGGCCAGTACACGTCGTTAATGTTTCGTACTGTTTGCGCAGCGGTATTTCCACGTAGGAACTTATATTCGAAAATTGTACGAATTTTCAGTTTATCCATGGCGCCAAAAACTACCACAATTTCACAAAAACAAAAAACTATCTAAAAACAAATGACTGAATTCGAAATACACGGCTTTCGAATAAAATTTATTTGAATATCGAATTGCGCGCCAATTAACAGAAATCTGAAAATGCTGGTTATAGGTAAAGACAATAAATAATATTATGGGTATTGAAGATAGAAACCAAAATACGGATTTAAAGACGATACAAATATCATAATTATGTGCATTTATGTGAGAATAAGAATGCTTTGTGATTTAATGAAAAAAATGAGCACCTATTTAATAGATATACAAGAGGTGCTTTACATTTTTGTTACACAAATAGAAATATCCAAAAAAACTGCAGAATCTGATGTGAGACCAACAAAATATTAAATGTTTTATTAACCTCACAAAGGCATACCACCAATTAGTACCTGTGTTCGATCACAGATGACATTCTAATAAAAAAAAAAACTAAGAAAAATCCGCAGCATATAAACCTTATTTTGACCAGTTTTCTCAAGTTCCTGACTCCTGAAACTTATTAATTGATAAATTATAAAATACGACGATTATAATAATACTAGCTTCCACCCGCGACTTCATCCGCGTAAAATTTCTTGTTCCCTCGACCCACCCCGTCGCATCGCGTCGCCTGCCCGCGCTGTTACTTCGTTTTCGCTTAGCGCTCGTTCTTCCTTTTTTTGTTTTTGCTCGGCTTCTAAGGGTCCTAGCGTAATGTTACTATCCTATAGTCTTCCTCAAGAATTGGACTTTATAATGCAAAAATATTTTTTTAAATCCGACTGCTAGTGTCAGAGATTAGCGCGTTCAAACAGTCAATAAAAAATAAAATGTGTAGGTACAGTAGTACCCAACTGATATGGCTTAGCGTTGTACCTGCGCAGAAGATGAATTTTTAAAGCGTGGGAAATGCTATTGACCAATCGGCACGCTCCACGCACCGCGCTTCTTTTTCCTGTACCGCTTTGGTCGGCAGCTGCCGGCTGCCGCCATGTTAGCGCGCGCCGCGTGGCATGTTAGTCAGCCGCCATACGTCTGATCGAGTGCACGCGTAGCAGGCAAAACTACACTTAGTGGCAATAAAAGTGTTTTATTTTTTATGATTTAAAATGAGTTTTTTAAAAAGTGGGCAACCACTTAAAAGTCAAGCTCGGGAAATAATTTTCAATGTGCAGGAGTTTATGAAGAAAGAAGCTCAGGAGTCTAAGAACACATTTATAAAAAAAGATCGATTTTTGAAAATTATTGAAAAATTCGCATCCATCGCATCGGGCCAGATGAGTGGCAAAAAGTTGTAGATCATGCCATCAAATGCGAAGACGAATTTATGACATTGGAAGAGGCCATCGACAATAGATTGGACCAATTTGTATTAAACACCAACAATGATACGTCATCCTCATCGGATAGTTCGAGTCGTGATAGTGATGGTAATAGTAGCGACGCTCAGAGTGATATTGGCACAGCAGGAGTGCGGCCTTTAGATTGTTTTTCTATTGTTTACTAAAAAATACCTATTTGTTTATTAAATAAATCGTACATTTTAAATAACCTGTATTTTTAATTAAATATATATTTGATGAAAATTGGGGGCCTGATAAAATTGGCACGAAGTGTAATTGTGCGGAGTGAGACAGAACCAATAGCTGCAGTGTATTATGAACCATATAGTATTGATCTACGGTTGATTGTAAGTTTTAACCATTCTTTTGTTAATCTTCGGGGCCATACTTTCTTTTCTGTGCGAACGAAGATTCACGATGCGCCTTATCAGTTGGGTATCACTGTAACTAATAGACTAAGCCCATTTTTTTACCTTAAGCCATTAACCGTAACGATTTTTGGTACAAAGACTGCAGAGTTCACGTCCCTGAGGTGCACACTAAGTGCACACTAGTGCTAAGTCAAGATACTTGAATCTTTTTCAGCTTTCAAGAGATTCTCATAATCAGGAATAGCAATATCAATAATTAATGCATGGCACTCTCTGATCTATCACCACAATATCAGGCTTATGGGCTACAATAGTCCTGTCAGTGATGATAGATCAACCCAGATAACCATCCCAGTACAATGTGGAGTGACCATTCTCAAGAACTGGGTCAGGTACATGCAGCTCCAGTGTAACCTCACCCCCTAGAAATCTGTAAAAAGCGACATCTTTTAAAGGATATAGGTATGTACTACACAACGATGTTTACGTGCGCGCCATCTCTGTGACATCAATGAAGTTAGTGTTCTGTAGTTATTGACATCGATTCTACAAGTAAGCGTGCAAGATAGTTTACGTTATTGATACAAAATTGTCATATGCTAACCAACATCAGCATATTTAGGCTACCCGGTGATAACTGTAGGGCGATAGTGGCATAGTAAAAAGAGAGGAAGTACGTTATCTTCATACAAACGCACCGCGCGCGGCTTGTATGTGTGCGCCAAAGTATCTATGCGTCGCCGCACGCACACTTAAACAAATCTCGGCCCGTTTCGCAGCGCGCCAGTCGGGGCTAACATCGCACGAGGTTCGCGCGTCACGGCTTTTCGGCACCGCTAAATGAATGAAACATGTGTGATAATCGCAGGAGAACGTATTGCTGTGTGTTTGGGTGTCTTAATAATTCATCGATTCCAGAATTGTCTCTGTTCAAATTACCTATTGAACAGGAAAGAAGTCACTTTTTCTAGCATATCATTTTTACTTGATGATGAGATACCTACTTACTTATTTTTGTTGTATTAGTTTTCTATCAGACAGAGCAAGTAGGTAGGCCTACATTCCCACTAGAATGTACTAGGTACTTTTGATCTGTCAATTGATTTGCCGCTATTGCTTTGTTTATGTTTAGTCATGCCGATTTCTCAGTACCTATTGTAGGTATAGTAACTAAGTACCTACTTACAGTTATAAAATCGTAGGTACTTAAAAAATAAGTAATTGACTAATTGTGAATCAGATAAATAGAGCAAAGTTCGAATCACCTACCGTTTACTCGTGCTCATCACCGCCCCGCGCCGCCCGTTTGCTGGCCCGTCGCTCTTTCTTTCATCGTGAAAGGTTTCATCATCGTTTAGGTACCCAGACAATACAAGTAAAAAATACAACTTCCCGACCCTTGCCAATTTATTGGCACTGAATTAAAATTTAACTAAAAGTGATAACCCTGAGACAGTAGGCAATTATATCGCGGATTGTGCCGGAGATACCTACAGTGGATTTCATTTATTACGACCTTGGTTGTAGCGACCATTTACCTATAGCGACGTTAAATCTAAGTCCCTTGAATTTAAAGCATACTTTAGTACAAAATTCATGTGGCTATAGCGACTTTGGATGTAACGCCGAGTTCGGGTGTAGCGACTGTTTTTAATGAATCATTTGTAACAAATTCCTAGAAATCCCATGCAGATATTGCGACCGGAGTCGGCCGCCAAAGACACAAAGATTTTTTTCTTTCACAAACATTTCTTATCTTTTGTTTACATCCATTGCACACAGATGGTCAGCAAGTGTGGAGACCTTTACCTTTTGTTTATAGATATCAACTAAGTAGGTAGGGGAAGCGTGTACGTTTCGGAGCTTTTATGGTTCAGTTACAAAGTGATATTCTGAGTAGCAACTGGGTTTAGTAAACTTTTGAATAAGTATGGCTGCTAGACGCACATTCACTGTTAAAGAAAAGGCGGAAATCATTTCAAAATTGAAAAACGGTGAAAACAATGCTGATTTGTGCAAAGAGTACAAAGTTTCCCATTCAACAGTATCTACGATGTGGAAAAACCGTGATAAAATATTAGAATGCTTTGAATCCAAATCCTTAAAAATTAAGAAAAACCGCAAACCGACGCATCAAGATATCGAAAATGCCCTTCTAATGTGGTTCAAAGCCCAAAGAAGCCAAAACGTACCTTTGAGCGGTCGTCTGCTGCAAGAAAAGGCTAATCAATTTGGCAGACTGTTTGGAAAAATGGATTTTGAGTGTTCGGAAAGCTGGATATACCGATTTCGTCAACGACACGATATTGTAGTAGGCAAAGTTTGTGGAGAAGCCGCTAGTGTATCGCAAAGTGACTGTGACAACTGGCTAAAAACAGTTTTCCCAAAATTGACTGAAGGTTATACTGATAGCCAAATATGGAACGCTGACGAGACAGGTTTGTTTTTTAAGTTAACTCCTGACAAAACCTTGAAATTTAAAGGGGAAAAGTGCGTTGGTGGAAAATTATCAAAAGATAGAATCACCGTGCTTGTTGCATCAAGTATGGCAGGGGAAAAAAGAAAATGATTGGTCATAGGCAAGGCAAAAAAACCCAGATGTTTCAAAAATGTTAAATCTTTGCCAGTTGATTACGAAGCAAACAAAAAGGCCTGGATGACTTCAGAGATTTTCGAAAAAGTTCTACGCAAATGGGACTCCCAGTTAAGAAATAACAAAAAGAAGATCATTTTATTTATTGACAATTGCCCAGCTCATCCTAAAATAGAGAATTTGACCAACATAAAACTGGCATTTTTACCACCAAACACTACATCAGTGATTCAACCGATTGATCAAGGGATAATTAAAACCCTCAAAAGTCATTATAGGAAGATTTTAGTACAGAAAATGATGAACGACATTGAAAACTCGGCAGGCCCGTTTTCCGTTAATATTTTAGATGCCATTGAAATGGTAACTACGGCATGGGCTCGGGTGACTCCAGATACGATCAAAAAGTGTTTTCTACACGCTGGGTTCCGTAAATCTTCGGCTATCACAACAATTGACGACGACTCCGATGATGATTTGGACATACCATTGGCACAACTGACTACAGTATCATCAAGCGGAACAAATGTTGCGGACTGGGCAACATATGTTGATATTGACAGTCAACTTATCACTACTAGCGATTTGTCCGATAGTGAAATTGTTGAAACTGTTGTTCCATCACATACGACGCAAGATGAGGAAAATGAGGAGGAAGAAGAAGATTGCAAGGAAGGTGAGATTCCTACAACTAAGGATGTGTTAGGTGTTGTAACAAAGCTTAAAAGATACTGTTTATTTGGTGATGGAAAGGATATTATAGATATTGAAGAAGTAATGAAAATAGAATACACCCTACAGCGTACACTAGCACAAAAAAATAAATTGAAGCAAACTAATATTACACATTTTTTTAAATGTACCGGTGAATAACTATGTGTGCAAATATTTTCAATAATAAATGAATATAAACTACACATGTGTACGTGTCTGTATCTCTTTTCTTTTGCCTGTAACGACTTCCGGATATAACGACGAAAATAGAGTGGTCCCTTCATTGTCGTTATACCCGAAATCCACTGTACTTCCTCTCTTTATACTATGATAGTGGGGTGTTGCGGATTGAGAGGGGAAGTAGGTGCTTTTATGGCGGTCTTTCGGAATAAAGGAAATTCACATAAACACTTAGTATTATTTATTGTTATGGTATTCATTAATATAATTATTAACCCCTTTAGGTTAATTTTTCAATCGACAGATATTTTTTATTCATGGAATAAAATTGACAAAATTGAAGCCCGGGACATTCGCTGCAGCGACTATTCGCGCGAACCGAACGGCAAAACATCTGGCGACTAAAACAGATGTATAGAGATCGCGCAAATAGTCGCTGCAGCGAATGTCCCGTGGCCAGGCTGACAGTTTTTGTATGGGAGAACTGTCAAAAATTCAAAATTAATCCTCGGATCTGCGTTTCTGGCCCTTTATCCGAGTAATAATGTTGAATTTTTGGGCTAGGCTGATTTTTCCAGCGCCAGATATCTTGGCAAAATCAGCCCTTTGATTAAAAAATATTTAGGTATTTACTGAAAAAACTGATAATTTAGTTTTGATGATTTCACAAGAGAACCAACATGTTACTCACGTTTGAAACAAACAGAACAACAATTTACATCTCTCGAGATTTTTCAAAACTGTTTACAAAAAACAATTATCTACTTATAAAAAACTTAACTATAACTTGTGGGGTCAAATCTATACTAATAACGGAGTGGGTAACCTTCACTTTCTATAACTTCTTCTAATCTTGATCTCATTCCCTTTACCATATTAAAACAAATGTCACTTAATCGCATTAATTCCCAAGTTCTCATAACCTCTTCATCTAAATTTTGTCTAGTTCTGACTTTACTTGAGTCCCAATTAAGCACCATTTGACCCCACAAATTTTCTATCGGGTTTAAGTCTGGGCTTTTAGACGGCCAATCAATCAAAGTTATGTCCCTTTGTGTAGAAAACCAGTCCATAACCAGTCTTGACCAATGCACCGAACTATTATCTTGTATAAAATAAATATGTCCATCAGGGTATACGTTGCGAACTGTTGGAATCATCACGTCTCTTAAAATGTCCAAGTAACGTCCACCATTCATTCGAGCGCCGACTTCGACAAGCTCTCCAGGACCTGTCAAAGACATCCATCCCCAATATCCTGAAAACACACAAAAGTTTTATTACTGTACCTCATTGTAAAAGTGACACCGCAAAACACTTTTTATGCTTTGTTTACATTTACATTTTATCCTGTAATGATTCATAAAGGTAACAATAATTATTATTAGATACTAATAATAACATATTTAGTAATAATAGCCACAGCGCTAATGAGACATAACTTAGCAAATAAATAGTATTTATATTTCAATCAAGTGAGTAGGTAAATATTAACATTTAATTAAATTAACTGTTGCTTACCCAGCGTTAACCGGCCACTAGTCCTCAAAGGTAAAACATTTTGATTGTTGTAGCGTTCGCCTGGTCTTCTCCACAGTATTTTACGTCCATCTTTATCGGACTTAAACGTCTTTTCGTCGGTAAAAATGACTATTTCATTTTCCCAATCAAAATTCATGTATTGGGTTGCAAATCTTATCCTGGCTTGACGATGAGCTTCGGTTAGTTCAATTTTTTTGGCAGGTTTATAATTATGGATCCCAGCTGCATGTAAATGTCTTCGGACAGTGATAAGCGAAATGCCATGTCTTATAGCACTAGATCGTGTGGTTGTAAAAGGATCCGTGGTATGGCTATTAACAATATCACGATGACGGTTGGATTGATTTGTGTAAGCAATCGGACGTGGCCCTTGGCGGTTACACTTCACTTCACCAGTTTCTTGATACCGTCGCACCCATAAACGAACTGTGTTTCTCTATAAGGAAATAAATTAAAAATTTAGATTTTTAATGGAAAAAAATGAAAATATAAACGGATTTTATTTTAGATTACACTTACGTCGACATTTAATTCTCGAGCGATACTCTTTAAACTTTGATTTTGTTCCCAAAGGACAATTATTTTCACTTTTAAAAAGTTACTCAATCGAGGCATGATTTTATTGTAAAATAATATAAGTAGTTATTCGAACAGCACAAGCAGACGAGTAACTATGCAACGTCAAGTTTAACTTAGCAAAATTAGTTTACCCTCAATCTTCTTCATTATGTATAAAAATGACACGGCCGACATGAATGGTGCGATGGATGATTCATAAACATAATATATTGATAAATTTCACAACTATAATATGAAACTGGTTGGCGCAGCTGTCTAACAGCTGGTCTCGTGAGAAAAATGATTCAGGTTCAATTCTTACTTCGGCCTAAAAGATTTTATTACATTTTAAAATTATGTTGTGAGTTTTTAGAAATTTGTAAGAGATTATAATGTTTGTGGAACACATTTGGAAGTTCAAAAATATCAATAGGTAGGATGCGATGGATATTATTACCTAGCGGTTGCTTGCATGAGCGCTGTCAGTGTTTTGTTTCTAGTTAGAATATCTTAGTAGTTTCATTGATTTCACAGAGATGGCGTGCTTTTATACATTTCTGGGGGTGAGATTTCTCTGGAGCTGTATGTACATACCTGTAGTATGGTACTTCAGACTCCACAAGGTTGTACTGTAAGTCAAGTTGCTGGTGGATAATCCTAGCCTATAGATTGTGTCTGTGCAAGTACTCAATGTTAGCAAGACAAGAACAACTGGAAACGATATGTCGGATTGATTTACCAGGATGGTGGCATGCCCGACAGATGTCAACCGTACAGTCCTTGACAACATTTTTATTATTATGATTTATCTCTCGTGTTAGTTTGGTATACTTTGAATAGAGTGTAACAGCAACACATTATGATGCCAAGCTATATTCTCTTTAAAATTTATGAGCAGCTTGCTTTAATACATAGTTTTTGTTTCCTAAAAAATCATGATTATGACGCCTTTGAATACTCTTCTCTATTTCTCATTATTTCGGATTTGCCCATTCAATACCTGTATTCTAGATATTTTATTATCACTGACCTGCCATGTTTTTCGTTAGTACAGCTTCTTTGGTAAGTCATTTATTCTGGACCAATACTTTTGTTCGAAGTGTACAATGAAAATATGGTTATTTTCAAGTTGCAAAATGTCACCACCGATAGAATAGACCCATGTATCAAATAGCTCCTTATTCTTAGCTGGATTAGGTAATACTGTTTCCACAATTTTAAGTTTTGTCACCTCGTTCTTGATTTCTTGAAAACACTGAAAAATATTGCGATTTTTTATAAATACTTAGTAGTACTCAAGTTCTTCAAAATAGAAATTCAAAAAACTAACCTAATTGTGGAATAATTGAATCCAGTCGTATTCGTCGTTGTTTCTTCACAGAACACATTATATACTCCTAGCGGAGCAATGATGTTTATTAGAATATCATTGTAGCGGAGATTTTCTGTGCAGATTTCTAATCCAAACTTTGGTCTACAAAAGAGTTTTATTCAAAATAACATAGATAGACATGAGACGAATCTAAACCAATAAAGTCATTAAACAGGCAATAAACTGATGACTCCAAATCTCAAAATGTACGAAACGTCAATGCTGTGCGTCAATGTGACAATTTTGACAGTCCTAAAATGTTGTCATATTAAAAATTTCGAAAATAATTCGTGGTCAGCTTTCGTTGACCAAAAAAAAAACACGAAACTTATCTTGTTCTTTCAGCTATTAAAACTAACAAAGTGCACAGATCAACGGCTCATCTTGCAGTGCTGCCGTCACCATGCAGTCACATGAAGCTGGCAGAATAGTGGACTTAAGTTCAGCAAAAAGAAAAAAAAAACCTGTCAGTCTGTCATGTCATCTGTCAGTCTGTCATGTCACACGATCACGATGTGAATGTCCTGTCTTCAATAAAGGACCCCAAAAGTATAATTTTACGTAAATACAGTAGTTTAGTTAAACCTAATCTCCACATCCATCCGCAATGAGTCAAAGATAATTTATTTATAATGAGCATTCACGATAAATTTAGGGCCACAATAAAATATTTGAAAATCGTGGCAGCAGCAGGCAGTGGCTGTTTTATAATTTATTACAATATCGTGCAAACGTGCAAAACAATAGGAAATATAGTAAATCCACGTGTATTTGAAAGAGAAAAGAAACATGTAGCCGAATATATTTACGTCGATGACCCTTCCTACAATCGAATGTTCCAAATTGAATACGATAAAGCGACAAGGCAGCCGGTGGGTTTTGGTCGCATTTGGAAAAGTTTAAAGCATTCGTTAGCCTGGAGGCTGTTGTGGTTATGCCGTCATGGAAATAAAGATCAGCGGAATGTAGCCTTAGAACAACTTGCCGCTTTCAAAAATAATAAAATTTGGGACTGCTGTAAACTTGCTCAAGCTATAGATAAAAACACAGCAGTTCTACTGGCGCGGACTCGTGATGTCGACCTCCGATATTTCCTTCCACCCCCAATTCACGTTAGACGTGCAGCTCTGTCATCGGAACTCATCTCATACAAATTTCGAGACCTTATAACAGCCGTACAAAACATAAATCCCCATTGTTGTATTGAACTCTTCCTCAGTAAATACTTTGCGAATGTACAAGAGGAAGCATTGGAGTCGGATAGTATTCCACCCAAACCTGACAATATTAGTGAAAGAGATTTATGTATATTGTGTATGGATGCTCTGTACCACCATATAAGTCTCTTCAATGTTGTGGAATATGACAAGGATCTCTCTTTGAAAAAAATTGTTGACATGGGTGGACTATCAATATTAGCTGAAGCTTTGTTAAGACATCCTAATGATCCGGACTGTGATCTAGCAGTACTCAAAATCCTTACTGTTATGAGTGTGCATTGTAATTTACTATCAGAGTTTTTTCAAAATGGTCTCCTTGGTGAATTGTCAAGACTTATACGGTCTAAAGATATACGCTTGTCTAGTTCAGCAGCAGTATGTCTTGCAAATTTGTCTGGAGAGTATTGTTACAGACCTGGTTTATTTCTGTTACATCCTCTTTATAGAACCACTGTTGCAACTTCTTGCGATACCTTGCTTGTACATGGACTTAGAGGAGGAGTTTTTGTCACATGGAGACAACGTGATAAAAAATGTGCTGAGCCAATTGGAATCATAGAAGTTACTGTATCAGACGAATGTGACCCTTGTGAGACTATAGAACAACCAGTAAAAACATATCTTGACCCTGAAATGAAGCAGGTGATGGATGATTTGATAGAAATAGGAGAAGAGGTGTTTTTATCAGAACTAGAGGTGGTTCTTCATGATATTCCTATTGAAGCTATGAGAGAACCAGCATCATCCAACACATTCACTGCTAATCATAAACGTCTTGCACTAAACCAAGAAGAAGAAGACAAGTGTAATTACACAGTGTGTTGGCCTAAAGACTGGCTGCCAAAAGACATTAGTAACTTAAGAATACTTGGTGTCAACTATTGGAGTTCACTGTCAGAGTGGCTTGAACGCTGCCCGATGCAAACTGCAGACATTGCAACCCGAGCCTCTGAACTGGTTCCTGCCCTCGTAGATGCTGGTGTTGGCAGCAAAGACACTCCAGTTGTATGGCTGGCTCATTCCATGGGTGGATTAATTGTCAAGCAAGTGTTAGTTGAAGCCTCACAAAGCGACCAGCAGGCTTTGAAAAAAATTGCTGGTAACACTAAAGCTCTTTTTTTCTTCAGTACTCCACACAAAGGTAGTGCTATGGCTGCTATGCCTCGAGCAGCTGCTGCTATACTGTGGCCTTCCAATGATGTGAGACAATTACAGGAGAACTCACCAGTTTTGTTAGATCTACATAAAGCATTCATAGAGTTTGCTGATGCGTATAGCTGGGAAACTATTAGTTTTGTAGAAACCATGCCAACATTAGTAACTGCGTTTAAAGTTCCAGTACACTTTGTCAAGTCATATTCGGCGGACTTGGGCCGTGGGGAATTTTATCAGCTACCTCTAGATCATCTGTCGATATGCAAACCAGCAACCCGACAGTCAATTTTATATACTACAGTATTAGCTGTGCTGCAAAGAGTATCCATAAAAGAGGTTGAGTCACCATCTAATACTTTTATACAAAGTATGGTAAACATATTCTTTTGGATTTTAAGAACAAAAGCCAAGGAAGTATTAGAAACCCTAGATGATAATAAAACTCATACTGGTCTACGATGGACTGAGAGGATATTGTTGAATGCTTTCACAGATGATTTTTCCGATTAATATTTATAAATGTTTATTTATTTTGGAGTAGGTACCTATAACCTGATCTACCTATTTGTTTTGAATGTTCTTAAGAGTAGACTATATTTTGATGTTTCGTCTCTATATCCCATGTTTTTGTTGCTTGGATAAAACTAATGCACTGAGTCTCCTTTTTACAGTAGGTATTATTACAGGTACGGTAGGTATTATATTACTATACAGTGAACATTGAATAACTTTTGTTATTGTTTAAGAAATAGATCCTTTAACAATAGTATTATTTTCGAAATAAATCAGTTTAAATTTATATTTGCATTGATATTCTTTTTACCCTTCGTATAATCAGAAACCGCGAAAAAAATTACTACCCGACTAACCCCGGAATCGCGTAATTTTTTATTCATGATTTTGTTTTCCTATTGTAAAAGTTGTTCGTAATGTTCATAAGTTATGAGCCAATTACGAACAACAATCACTCATAAGATAACAATAATTATTTATATTGTTCAATGTATACGACGAGAGGGATTTCTTTTGCATCTCATATTATTCTTATGTGAACCTCTACCTACTCGTAAGTAATGCACCATCGATGGATTTCAATAGCACATTCACTTGGTGTTGTGAGCCAATTAATGCACGCAATTCCCCGAAAAAGTCGCCTAGTTGATTCGAATCAGCTAGCCACTGCATACGATGCGCTTAGTCTTCGCATCATTTATTTTTACGCTGCGGACGAAATTCCGCAATTCTTTGGAACCCTTTTTAGTCGTATTATTGTGATGATTGATGAGTCACTACGGCGTAATAGGTCTCTATGTTTTTGCATTATTTTCATCATACCAATCTTTATGGCATTTCGGTTTTAAACCTACGGTTTCAAATGCTGACTTGGTTACCTGAGAAGATAGCTCTCGCCAGTCGCCATTGTAAGTTCAGTTAATCTCCAACGTCGAGTTTAGACGCGAAGTCGCTAGTGGCTTCGCAAAATTGCAAAATCGGGAGGCACGCGAGTTATAATTATGAACATAGGTACAAGGTGTAACAGGACGATTGACATTCCTTTAAACCACGTAAAGAGAGTCATGTTCTTTACCCGTATACAAAAAATTAGCCACAGGAAATTATTTTTCATTTTCTTATTTTTCAACATGATGATCTGAGTAGATCTGAGTCCGTAATAATAGGTAAACATTGCCGCCGCCGCGTCCCCGTACCCCGTACCGCACCGTTGGTCAGTGACTTTTCGTAAATAAAGCGTGTTTACTTTTTATGCCGTTGATTCTGCTACATATTTATTTTGTTTGAAAACTGCAATTTTTTAATTTTCGATTATCTATTAATCTTCGTGTTTTAAAATGCTTCAATGGAGTAGTACTGTGCTCGTTTTTATCCGCGCGGTTTCCGTCGCGATTGTTCGGTTAATGTCGTACGTCCAGATACACGTTGTACCTATAACTTCCGTGCCTCCCGATTTTGCAATTTCCAAGTCAATTCTCCGGACGGTGGCATGCCCGACAGATGTCAACCGTGCCGTCCTTCACAATAAATCTCCACTAATTGTTCGTCATGATAACTTCGTCCATAATTGCACAGACAAAACCTTCGTTTTCCCCAAAGAGGTCACGAAAACGCAGCCAGGCTACGAAAATCTACATCGGGTCCATGTAGGGCCCCGGAAAACGCGTCCGTGAAGCTCCTTACTCTGCCATACCTCCATGCGATCGTTAGTGTCAAGCACTGCAGGCTTGCGCCAGTTCTCTTTAGCTAAGGAGAGCGGGGTGAGGCCCTTGTCCACTGCGACCACATCTCTCATTTATATTATTTTATCATAATTTATATTTCGTTTATTAATTTTTCTATCTTATTATTTACATTTTTAAATATTTCTTAAAATAAAAAGATATAAAAACACATTTAAAAATATAAAAAATAGAGTTCCACCGGTATCGGGAGCAGGGTCCAGGCTACCGGTGGTTAGGGCTGCAGAGACAGGAACCTCCTCACAATGCGAGCCGTATCAAGAAGAACTGCCTTCTGAATCCGGCCCTTGATCCAGCCGCCTAACGAGAGCCTCGAGAGATGTTGGTCGAGGCTGTCAGCCATCAGGCCATTGGCCGTTACGACAATCGGCACAATGGCAGCCGAGCTCACATTCCACATGTCAACAACCTCGTGCGCTAAGTCGAGATATTTTATTTGTTTCTCTTTCTCAGCTTTCACGAGGTTCTCGTCATGTGGGATGGTAACATCGATTATCATTGCGCGGCGCGCTAATCGATCTATCACCACTATATCAGGCTTATTGGCGACAATAGTCCTGTCAGTGATGATAGACCGATCCCAGTACAACGTGACAAGGTCATTTTCGAGAACTGGGTCGGGCACATAGTTGTAATACGGTACCTCAGAGTCCACAAGTTTGTATTTCAAAGCAAGTTGCTGGTGAATAATCCTGGCCACTTGGTTATGCCTGTGCAAGTACTCTCTGTTAGCCAGACGAGAACAACCAGAAATAATATGTCTGATGGACTCACCCGGACGGTGGCATGCCCGACACACGTCAACCGTCCCCTCCTTCATAATATGTCTCCGGTAATTATTCGTCAAAATAACTTCGTCCATAATTGCACAGACGAAACCTTCGGTTTCCTCAAAAAGGTCCCCAAAACGTAGCCAGGATACGGACGCTAGGAAATCTACACCGGGCTCATGAAGAGCCCGATAGAAGCGCCCGTGAAGCTCCTTGCTTTGCCATACCGCCTTGCGGTCATCTGTAGTAAGTACTACAGGTTTGCGCCAGTTCTCTTTAGCCATGGAAAGTGGGGTGAGCCCCTTGTCCACTGCGACCACATCACGGTGCATACCCACGTCAGCTTTTAAAAAATATTCCCTGAGACTGCACACCTCCCGGTTGTGGAGGGTCTTCGCATTTAAAAAGCCTCGAACCCCGCACTTCCGCGGGATGTAGTCTCATCACCGATGAGTGTGGGTGATGCATCCGGTTTGCGGTCAGCAGTGAACGGACCCTTCTATCTAGGGCATCGAGTTTGGTCTGAGTCCATTTGAGTATGCCAAAAGAGTACATCAAAACCGGCATGACCCAACCGTTGAAAGCGCGCACCTTGTTTCCGCCTGAAAGAAGACTAGTTAATACCTTCTTCAGGCGACCAAAGAAGCGCTCCTTCAACGATTGCTTCATGTCAGCAACATTGATGCCTGCTTCTGACATACCCAAATACTTATAGCTTTCGGTTGAGGAGACGGATCTAAGCTGTATGGAATCCGAAAGTTGAATCCCCTCGGATTCCATAATCTCGCCTCGCTTTACATGCATGACTGCACATTTGTCCACACCAAATTCCATCCTGATGGCGTTACTGAAAGTTTCAGTTACCTTCAGTAGTTCCACCAGTCGCAATTTGTTGGGGGCAAAGAGTTTCAAGTCGTCCATGTAGAGGAGGTGAGATATGACCAGACCACCTCTCCTCAACCGATAGCCTCGACCTGAATCCTCCAGCAGTGTGCTTAGAGGATTCAGGGCTAAGCTTCTGCTTAGCCCTGAATCCTTGGTTCTCCAAAGTGGACTCAAACTGTCGCCCTGAAATATTCCCCGTTTAATCCATACAGGTTCATCATTCCCCTGGATCTGTCGACACCCTGGACAGCGAAGGACCGTCCTCCATTGCCCCATACACGACTCAAGGAAGGTGCGTAGAGTTGCATCTATCTTGTACAACTCCAGCACCCTTATGAGCCATGTATGTGGCACCGAGTCGTAGGCCTTCTTATAATCTATCCAGCATGTCGACAGATCTTTGCGGGATTGACGAACCTGTTGGCTTATGGCCATGTCAATGAGGAGTAGCTCCTTAGTACCGCGGGACCCGTTCCTACATCCATTTTGAGAGGAAGACATAATCGAGTTACTCTCAATGTGCGTATTTATTTTCACTCTCAAAATGGATGTTAGAAGTTTATAGATCGTCGACAAACACGTGATCGGTCTATAATTATTGGGTTTCGCGGGACCTCCTGACTTATCGAACAGGTGGGTAATGCCTGTTGTTAGAAACTGCGGTAGCGACCCAGACTCTAAGGATGACTGGAATTGAGATGCCAGGCGAGTGTGTGAACTACTTAGCCATTTTAGCCAAAAGTTGTGCAGTCCGTCCGGTCCCGGTGATTTCCAATTTGACAACGGGCGGACTGCTTTGGCTACGTCTAATGGCGTTATTAAGACCTTTTCCATTTCTGGTATAGTTCCACACACTCGCTCGACATCCTGCATCCAGCCAGCCTCAGCGTGACAGACGGGCACCGACCAGATGCTGCGCCAGAATGTACTCGTGGTGGCATCATCTGGGCGGCGCACGTCCGCCACACTTTTTTCAGGTCGCTCCCAAGCTCTATATACCCGCCTCTCATCGCTCTGGAACATGCGATTCTGCGTGTATCGATCGACCCGCCGCTTATACCGCCGAATACGGCTCGCCCATGCACAAACTTTCTGCTTCAGGAAGTCGATGCGCTCTGTGACACGGGACATGTATTCTCGAGGGCTGATTCCAGTCCCCAAGAATGCCCGCCTTACAAAGCGCATCACTCGTGGTCGTGTATTGCCCTCCCTGAAGCAGTATAGTTTGCCGATGAGTACCCTGGTCCCATCGATACGACGTTCGATCCTGCACTGCCAGGCTGGTACGGCTGGTTTTGGTCGAGTAGCTCCGTCACAGTTTGGAAACTTGACGTTAGCTAAACGACATGCCGCAACAGCCGCGCAATACAGGATCGAATGTGTATCAATGAGATCCTCGCTGCTCTCGAAAAAATTCTTGAGCTGCGAGTCCAAAGCACACACCAGCGCCCTATTTTTCTTGTGCATAGGCAAGTGTGGTAATCGGGGCCTAAGTTCGGTCGGAGTGGATCTATACTCGAGAAACGCATCCTCCAGTGCGCTCCTCAATCGGGCGTTGCACTGGCTACTTACTGTGGCAACCCTATTATCCTCCTCTACAACACCATGATTAGACCGCGGCGGGATTAAATCAATAGTTGAAACTTGTACCGCGGTTTGTGCCGGAGTTGAGACGATATGGTTGCTGAATACTTCTGAGCGCAGCCTATCAAGTGCGGCATCGCCCAACCTATGATTGCGTTGGATGACCCGCACCTGATCCGATAGTCGTTGGGCCGAGACGTTGACGGTTGGTTCCAGTTCCTGGAACACAGACAGCATTCTAACACGGTACGCAGTGAGGTTAGTTCCCCCCTCTGTAGACCCGTAATATGCGCGCATGACGTTCTCGTTCATAGACTGAGTCCATCTCATGCGCCGCACACAACCACCGGCAGCGGGGACCCGGCTCGGAGCCGGTTGGCCCCTAAGTCCCAAGCTCCTCAGTGGCCAGCCTCTCGTGCCAGCCTCGTGGTGGGCGTGCTCGTGCAGCTGATCTCGTCAACATTATTATTTATTCATTGATTCTTTGTGGTTTTATCAGAGGTGACATGACAGATGTCACCTCCGATTCGATATTTTTATTATAGGGTTCATTTTCTGTTTTTGTAGAATAAAAATTTATATAAAAGGGTTTAGGTTGCCTTTGGGTTTCGTTTGAATTTCTGATATAATACAAAACTGCGTCTAAAATGAATAAAACTTGTGAAAATTATCGGGAATAAATTTCGTGACGTGTTGACGTTAGTGTTGCCGCAAGTGAACCACAGACTAAGTGAAGTGAACTTTTATTTATATTATTATTATCATGGAATTAGTATGTTCTTCTTGGCAGCCTTTCCTTGATCAATGCATCGTTCTTGATGAGCCTCAATACATTTAGTGTGATTACAGACTACCTGTGATCGTCGTCGTCACCGTAGATAATAGCAAAAAAGCTGTAGATAACAAGCAATTCAATTAAGAATAAGAATAATTTTATTTGTTCAAAAGTATACAGACATTTAAATAATATGGTGATACGCTATAATACACTTTATTCTATGATCAGATATTAAACATCTGTGTCTGAACTCGATATAAAATATCTGTATTTCAGACATCAGGGGGCCAACTACCTCCTCTTAGAGCAGTAGGTACATAGATATCCGTGGAGCAGTATTATTTTAATGTTACTTCAGTGTGAGAAAGAGATGGAGCTATACAGGACGTCTAGCTCCATCTCTTTCCCACATTGAAGTAAGATTACAATTATACTGCTTTAAGAGGTGGTTGTCTAGCTCCAGCGCTCTTCCCCTGTTGTAGACAACACTCAAAAATTAACTTTTGTTTGACCTCTATACACGTTTTAAACACATCGGTCAAAGAGATATATTAAACTAATATTAAAATAAAAGGAAAGACAAATGTAGGGGAAAAATCTTAAATTAGCTGTAAAGTGATGGCCTCCGATGAGTAGAGTGTAAATGAGTGGATGTATGTAGGAGGGTGAGTATTAGTTTAGTTTAATAGAAGCTACTTATGTTACTAGGTATAGATAACAGGTTTTCTGTTCCATTATAATTTAGCTTGCGAATGTAGTCTACTACCGTAGATTTACACTCGTTCCTGTGTAACTGGTATATATCTACAAGCTTACTTATTCTGTTATATAGAAAAGAGCCTTGCGAGCGTATGGGTGTTTAAAGGTCGGTAAATCATTGTATGTAGGTAATGATCTTTCGTCTGCGCTTAGATAAATAAGAAGACTTGTCATACTTTGTATTAGCATGATACGGTCTTTATCTCCGGATTTATGTATCGGATGTCGGATGCACCACTGACTTCTTTAGGACCGCAGGGAAAACACCTTGTGATAAACTCGTATTATAAAGATGAGTTAAAAGGAGCACAATAGTGTGTGTTTATTTTCATTAAGAAGGCTATTTGGTATAGAGTCCCCACCAACTGAACAGATATTTTAAGACCCATAATCAAACCCTTCACCTCCGCCTCATCTGTGTCCAAAAAAGCGAGAGATTTTACACTTGTCGCGTATCTAGAAAGAAAAAGAAGAAGAAAGAAAATACGTTTATTTGCGGTAAACATGACGCAAAAAAAAAGAACACAAACAAAAAGAAACAAGTTGGGGGAAAATATGCGTCACATCCACGCAAAACGGCCATCGCTCAAATCGATCGTATCTGGTCAAATTACTTCGTGGCATCGAGCATAATCCAGGAGTGCTGCAGCGCTCGAGTTTTTGCGTACCAGACCGCTATGTGTGGAGGCGGCGCCCGCCACTGCAGGCCGTGCCGACAGCCAGGACCCACCTACTCGCCAAAACACCTGTGACCCAGGGAGTTCGTATCATCAACGAACTTCATGGCAAAATTGATGTATTCATGTGTCATTTGAGTGAATTCGCAAGGACACTGTTATTTATTTTATGTTATAATTAATGTTAATGTAGGTAGAATGTTAATGTGTTGTATTATGTTATAGTTCCTATCGTGTTACAAGTTGTTTTAGTCCTTTTATACAGGGTGTTTGGTAGAACGTTGAACATACGAAAATGGTGGTTAGTTGGGGTCATCTGCTACCCACTTGGTCCAAATTATTTGACCTTGGCCCCACCGTTTTTTTTTTTACTTTTTCTTAATTTTACAGAAAATTACCAGTTTTTAACTTTAAATTCGAATATCTTTACTTGCGATGGGTAAAACAGGCAGGATGTTGTTTTGTATATAATGTCTAATAATAGCAGACTCTCATGAAATTATTGTTTGGTACAGATGTTAGTAGGAAAAAAAGTTTAGAGTCTTTAAAGGTGCAAAAAGATGTAAAAAAATACTTAGAGCATAACTTTGACTTCCATTTAAAAAAAAACTAAAAGCGATCGAGAACTTAGGATTACATCAAAATATCTCTGCTGTATGAGCTTTCTAACGGTATGTAATTTACATTTACTAAAACAAAAATTCAGGACTTATTTGACAATTTTATCAAGTAGGAGGTTTTTGACGAAACAGAAAATTAAAAAGTTTTGCGAAATTTAAAACTGTAAAGTTGTCAAAAAATGTAGCAATCAATTTAAATGAGGGGATTACTTAAATTACCCATTCAAAGGGCCTTTTTCTGTTACCTAAATGTCAGTGGGTAATAAAACAATTAAATTACATTTAAATGAATTTATTCAATTAAGTAATTGCTCAAATTGACGCCCTCCATTTTCAATGAACGCGCGACATCTGCGTCTTATTTCAACGGTTATCGTCCGCAGCAGCATCTCTCCCCTCATCACTTGGAATGCAGCATTAATTCTGTTGATTAATTCTTCACGCGTTTCTACTTCCGTGAAGTAGACAAGTTCTTTGGCTCTTCCCCACACGCAAAAGTCGAGCGGAGTGTGGTCGGGTGATCGCGGAGGCCATGGGATTGGTCCGCCTCTGCCAATCCACGAATTGGGGAAACAATTGTTTAGTAGCTCGCGTACGCTCAGACTCCAGTGAGCTGGGCAGCCATCATGCTGGAACATGATAGGCCTGTCTTCATCAAATGCTTCTTGTAGCAATGGTGGTAGATCGTTGATCAAAAACTCTAAATAATTGCTCCCATTAAGATGTTCGGGCAAAAAATGCTGCCCTATGAGCCTGTTTCCAATCACTCCGGCCCAGACATTGACTGAAAATCTTCTTTGGAACCCTCTTCGTCTCTTCGTACGGGAGTTTTGATCTTTAGGGGCCCAATGATGCAAATTATGCAAGTTGGTAATCCCTTCTTTATCGAACTTATATTCGTCCGTCCACAGTATGCTCCGCAAAAAGTTGACATCTTCTGCATCAGTATGCAATTAGTGTTGGCGCGTCCATACGCTAACAACATGTCAGCGTATTCTTCACTGGTAAAGGTAGCCATTTTTCACCAAGAAAAACGTAATAGCGCACAGGAACAAGAAACTTAACAGTACAGTAACAAGAAACTTAACAGACAGATAACACAACAAGTAATTAACAAAACGACTCGGAACGAAAACAGAAGTGACGGGCACAAACGATCGCAAAGGCAGTTAAGTCTCGACTGATTCAAATTATTCAAAATCATCGTTTTGGCCTCTTCAGCGGGCCCCGCCGGGAGCGAAAGAGAAAAAAACATGCCTTATGACTGCGCACGAGTGAGACAAAATGTTTACCTGCTTAGTGCTCCCGACCCCAGGTAACAAAATGTAAGTGGTTTAGTTTTCCTAGAAATTTCGCAACAAAGGAGTCTGTGCAGTGACTGGTAACAGAAAAAGGCCCTTTGAATGGGTAATTTAAGTACTCCTTTCATTTAAATTGATTGCTACATTTTTTGACAACTTTACAGTTTTAAATTTCGCAAAACATTTTAATTTTCTGTTTCGTCAAAAACCTCCTACTTGATAAAATTGTCAAATAAGTGCTGACTTTTTGTTTTAGTAAATGTAAATTACATACCGTTAGAAAGCTCATACAGCAGAGATGTTTTGATGTTATCCTAAGTTCTCGATCGCTTTTAGTTTTTTTTTTAATGCAAGTCAAAGTTATGCTCTAAGTATTTTTTTACATCTTTTTGTACCTTTAAAGACTCTAAACTTTTTTTCCTACTAACATCTGTACCAAACAAATATTTTATGAGAGTCTGCTATTATTAGACATTAATACAAAACAACATCCTGCCTGTTTTACCCATCGCAAGTAAAGATATTCGAATTTAAAGTTAAAAACTGGTAATTTTCTGTAAAATTAAGAAAAAGTAAAAAAAAAAAACGGTGGGGCCAAGGTCAAATAATTTGGGCCAAGTGGGTAGCAGATGACCCCAACTAACCACCATTTTCGTATGTTCAACGTTCTACCAAACACCCTGTATTTTAGATATATTTAAATTGTACCTAAATAAGTAAGTATAGGTACATTATTTGTAAATGACCGCACTATCGCATTGGGTACATACACCAGAGGCGAAGCGTGCTAATAACTCCATTCCCACCGGCTTCCCTTTGGAGGATCGAAAGAGTAACTTCACCTACCACCATTGAAAAATAGCACATTCAGTAATGTCTACGACTGCCAAATAATGTATATTCCAACAACAACACAAATCGTTCTAAATAATAATTTATAACTGAACATTTTCTTCTTCGGCTTCCCTCCTACGAAATGTCCAGCCTCGCCACTGTGGTTTGGTGTACAGTATTCGTGTAACAAAAAGTATTGTTTATATAATTGTCATGCAATACTAAAAAAGACTTGGGTAGGTATAATAAATGAGAACATAATAATAGACATTAATCAAAGAGAGCATACTAATATGTAGGCATAGTCATTTTGTGGCCTTCTGTTCATCCTTAAGCTTAATGAGGTCTTGTTCTTCGTTTGATGCCTACTTGCGCCCAACAAAGTCGAAAAACGGCCTAAATCCAGCACAAGCAAAAAAATAGTTTCAGACAGCTGGATCTAATTACTAACAGAATAGGTAGGTCAGGAGTTTAGCTACCTAGGCTTCATTATCATTACACCGTGTAAAATCGATATTCGCCGCAATGCGATGACCCACATTACCTACCTACATGCCAGCGCACGTGGTGCAAGAGCTTGCAATTTTTCGCAAAATCGAAATTGATCTTATTCGTATTTCTTAATCATCGGTATGCTTCCAGTACCTATTGATGATTCTGGAGAGCCTAGACCCTGAAATTTGCTGATTCAAGAAGTAACAACCAGATTTGGTCCGGCAGGCACGTCGCAGCATCGCCTAAGAGTTCAAAGCACTTCTAACGATGCATGGTTTACTAATCGAAATAAGCAGCCAATACTGTCGCGATTCTACTTAATAAAAATGTTACATTCATACATTCACTGACACACAACGCACAGCCTAAACCACTGGGACTAGAAATAGTCATGAAAGGAGAACGGCAGATTTAGTACAGCATACTTTTTTTGTTGTTCTGTTACAGAATTTGTACCACTTATTAAGGCAACTAAGCCATTTATTTTCATGTAAGTGTAGGTACTATTTTTAGAACTTCGGATTAATTAATAATATCAATAAAAAGATTTTAATAAATAAACGTAATAAAATCGTAAACTAAACGCAGATATGTTTTTAGAAGTTGCCATATGTAAAATAACACAAATATCGAAATGATAATCAATTATTTAGAAATAGAAATAACATTAATATAATTAGAAATATAAATTGAAATAGGTATCTCCTAATGCACCCCCCTGAGTAAGAGTAGATATGTACGATCCTCATCTCAATCTACCTACTTAATGGTAAGTAAAACACTACAAAGATAGCGACAAGCAATCTAGAACATTTACTTTATCACCAAAACAAATATTATGTATCTTTAAGTAACGATCTACATTGGTACACTAGTACATAATCTTAAAAAAATTAAACTGGTTATAACTTTTAAGTCCCAAGTTCTAAAAATCTAAGAATTTAAAAAGGGCTCGTCTATCATACCTAATATTAACTACCAATTAAAACAAAAAATATCTCAAAACACGAAATTTTATTAGCTGTACGAAATTCCCATACAAGCCTGCCGTTCGCCTTTAGCACGAGAGTTCCACAACGAAACACATCCTTCATATTTGAATGTTCGTTCCATAAAGAGGTTACTAAACAGGGGATGAAAGTTCGCCATTTCTTCTACCAATTGACCACAACCTTATGACAACGAAGAGAGTTGCGATCCTCAGCCCTCAGGTCTGGCGGAATGACTAAGGAAGGAAAGAACTCGATGTTGCGCGGGATATTTGCCACTTCCTCAGTTTACTGCTGACCTCCAATCATCTGGAATCCTTCTGACATAGCCTTTGGTGGATGTGGCCTATTTTGCTACGCGAGTTATAACGAACAAACGACTGTCATAACATAATAACTAAGTTTTAATTTTATTTTATTGTAAACTAGCAATTAGGTATAGGTAGATATTGTAAAATATGGTAAAATTAAATGCAACATCGCGGAATATGTACTTTTTAATCGGAATAAGGAAGCAACGCGTAGGTACCTATTTTATTACCTATTTACTTTGTAATGTTTCTTCATTTTTGATAGTTTTACAAAAACCTAAAAAGTATAAATTTTTACTGATCTGACAATAAAATAATACACTTTCAGGCTGACAGGAACGAAACGTATCTAGACCCCCTTCCATAAGGTGCCCCACCCAAACCACCCAACTCCCCTTTTCTGCATTGGGACAGGACAAAGAGGGCGCAAGAGAGAGAGAGGTAGTATCCTCTGTCTACGGAGAGAGGGGAGGGATGAAGGCTTGATCGCTCCGTAAAGCCATCTATTGTATTAAATCTGAACTTTTAACGTGAAACCTCTCCAATAGATAGAGCTAGTAGCGCTGCTGTAGAAGTTACAATAAAGTTCGAGAGACGAGAGTTAAAACTTTTTCGTATTAGGTAAAAGGTAGTTGGCGCCTGCAGACGTGTAAGGGCTTAAAAACCATATAAATATGCGTACGTATCTAACGGGAACGAAATACCCATATGAACCTAATTTTAATTAAAAGACTTGACATGTGGAGCTTGTAAATATCTTTCTCCTCCAACAGAAGCTAAGTATATCGTTCGGCTTCGATTTTCATTTAGTTTTGATACTGTCAAGCCAGTTTTTTTTTCAGTTGATTTTTTTCTCTAAATTCGGAAGCTGTTCATTTTATGTATCTACCTTTTAGGTAGGTGGATACCTTAGAGTAAATATAAACTAACGAGGTAATCAACTAGAATCAAGGTTGACAGCTCTGGTGTCTAAGGGCATTGAGAACGTGCCAACATTTTCTTAAAAAAATCTAAGTACAACGTAAAACGTATCGGCGGTGTTAACGTAACATTGACTGTATATAATCAATTTTTGGGTCTATTTTAGCTTACTACCATTAACAGGAACTTGGTTCTAATAATAGTGCGTAGGTAAGTACTTACCTACCCTTGATAGAGTTTTAAAATATGGCATTAATTAATTTATAATTCCTGCAAATGCCTACGGTATAATTTATCGAAGTACCTAATATATGTACCTACCAACCTTATTTGTTTTGCTGCTGAACAAGTATTTCCAATTTAAAAAATCAGCATTGTTCAATTAATGGGATTATCAGTTTTCAAGCTTAGTCTGGGCTTTGAATACTATATATTATATTATGTAGATATTTAGGTACTGACTGCTTTTATGATTTTAAACCAGCTTCTAGTTAAGAGGGCTGTTGCATTTTGTCATCTCTCTCGCTCACACGGAACCAAAATTTTAAGGATGTTAAATGAAAACATGCTTTTTTGAGAAATGTTATCAATTGGCGGACTAATATACATATAACATTAATTGAATAAGTAATTATTAAAAACATATTTCAATTGTGTTATCTAATAAACTCGGCTCAATATTAGTGTTACAATTTGTTTTTGAGATGAGTTAAATAAATGCCACAATAACAATGTGTTTTTAATAATTACCTATTAAATGAATATTAAGTATTAGTTCGCTAACTGATTACATTTGTCAATAAAGCATCTCTTCATTTCACATTCTTATAAAATTGGTCCCGCCCGTGTGAGCGACAAAATGCAACAACCCAAGAAAGGAATTGTAATTCTAAAGCTAAACTGACGCAAGGAAAATCTAAAAAGAAAATCCAACAGTCAGTTGTTTCCTTTCAACTAAATAAAAAGCGTCCAGTTGGTACGTCGTAGTATTAAACAAGTTCTGTATTAATTTCATCATCGGTGTGAATCCAAAATATAAATTTTTATAGCGTGTAAACTATAAACTTAATGATTTTAAAATAATTATTTAGGGAACATTATCTTAGGCTACATTTTTGTTCGAACCTTACATCTTTTCGATTGTAGAATACTGGTATTCAGCTGCAGCTTGCGGTTAGACTGGAAGCGGACCCGATTGCGTAACACACTATCAATCGCAATCTGAATGATTTTGAAGCAAATTGCTAATCCATTGCTTCATATGTTCGAATAATTTGTCTGCTCAATAACGTAAATAACGCAATGAATGTTGTTGAACTGTCGAAATGAAACCGATTTCTACTTTAACTGTGTTACGCAATTAGGATGCTGGTTAGACTGGAAGCGGACCCGGTTAGACAGGAAGCGGACCCGGTTAGACTGGAAGCGGACTCAGTTAGATTGGAAGCGGACTCGGTTAGACTGGAAGCGGACCCACCCGGTTAGATTGGAAGCGGACCCCGGTTAGACTGGAAGCGGACCCGGTTAGACTGGAAGCGGACCCGGTTAGACTGGAAGCGGACCCGGTTAGACTGGAAGCGGATCCGGCTAGACTGGAAGCGGACCCGATTAGACTGGAAGCGGACCCGATTAGACTGGAAGCGGACCCGGTTAGACTGGAAGCGGACCCGGTTAGACTGGAAGCGAACTCGGTTAGACTAGAAGCGGGCCCGATTAGACTGGAAGCGAACCCGGTTAGACTGGAAGCGGACCCGGTTAGACTGGAAGCGGACCCGATTAGACTGGAAGCTGACCCGGTTAGACTGGAAGCGGACCCGGTTAGACTGGAAGCGGACCCGATTAGACTGGAAGCGGATCCGGTTAGACTGGAAGCGGACCCGGTTAAGCTGGAAGCCGACCCCAACTTGGTTGGGAAAAGGCTAAGCAGTTCTATCGCATCTATTCGATTGTCGCTTATTTCTGTCAATTTGTGAACATAACTGTGCATTTTGTAGCTTCCTTAAACATTGTATGTTATGTATAGGTACTTACATTTAGTTTCAAGACTGTAATATAATCATGTATATACTTACTGAATATAACAAAGTAGATAGGTCTGTAATTAAATAATTAATGGGAACCTTGAAAACGCCGTGAAGCTGGCGCTATTACGAGCTTGGCAATGTCTGGTCAAGGGAACTGTATACATTAGAAATATCTGTTAATAACTAGCTAAGCTAATAAAACTACTTTACTACGGTACTATTTTATATTATTAATAATTGATTTAACAACTCGTGTGACACTCACTTTAGCAATCTAAGTTTTGAAGCGAACAAAGTATCGTCAACAGGGTGTTAGCCCGATCGCTCATTCCTTGTGATCCCACACTCAAACTGTGGCTGTGCTCCGTGGCCTTGTTTATAACAAGTGAATACCGAAGTAATAGTGCTTTACACGGGAGCAAAATAGTCGTTAGTACTTAAAAGGAACTTTGTCTCTTTGTTATAGTTTTAAATAAGATTTCAAATAGTTACGTAAAAAAATAAAAAATAAACTACTGCTATAATAATCTTTAATATTGTTTGTTACATTTAGTTCTTTACTTGTTGTTTCTGTTCCTTCCTGTAATTTCTGTATACAACCGTTGGCTAATCTAAATAAATAATCAGTGGTCCGTCAGTAGTATAAATATCTACTTCATAATAAATATGAATATTAAGGGACTTACACATAAAAATAATTTCGTATGTATCAATAATGATGCACTTAATTTTTTCAATCATTTTTCAACCAACACGTGTCTATACCGACTGAAATGTTCCTCCTTCTTACTTCCACACATTTTCACGTATTCCGATCAGCTTGCAAGGGATCAATAAACCTACTAACCTAAATTTTCTTCCCTCTCACTCTCTTTTCACTGCTATCTCTCTCTTTTATAGGAGAAGCACTCGACCTACTAAAAAGTGAGATGCATCAGTTCATGAGTAACGTTTTCAAATAAGTTGATTATTGTTCTCGTTTATTATTAACCTATATAGACTAAAGTAGGTAGGTAAGTATATAATTTCGGAAAGGTACATTTGTTTTCCTTAAAAAAAATAAGAATCAATTTGTCTAAAACCATGGTATACAATGGTGTTAAATATAATTATAATGGCACAAACATGTTTAGGTGAGATAAAACTTAGCATGAAAAATTTCAGGGCTTTTAAGTAAGTACCTAAGCTTTTAAATAAGCACGCACATTGCGCATTTATATCATCTTCAGGCATGTTGTGAGGCAGTTGTGATAAATAGCGTTAAATTAAGATAACCTCTAAGATAAGCTTGGAATGATCACAATGTTGTACATACATAAATAAACTCACGCCTTCTTTTCATGGGGTAGGCAGAAACTATAGGACGCCACCTGCTACGATAATGTTCTTCTTTTCAATTCGATGGCATGAGTATAAATATAATGGAGTATTTTATGGAGTTTCTTGCCCATTCTTCTCCATAGAGATCTACGTTTTGGAATGGGCGACTAGCTTCAATTTCCTGACTAACTGACTGAATCTTTAACAATTCAAAAGTGCCTGTAATTGGTTTAATTGAAATAAATGCTTTGAGTTTGAGTTTATGTTTGAATGTTGTAATAAATTTATATTTCATTATGTAGGAAAAGCTTATCCTTCTTACTAATAAACGTTGTATAGCGTCTGTATAGTTACATAACGCTTTGTCTTCTTCTTTCGAAAGTCAAATTACTGACGACTGAAAGAGAGAAATCGGTTTGTAGCTATTCACCTGATATAGTACGTTTATTAGTAAGGGGATTTGACTATAAAACTGACACAAACTAAGCATAATAATCTCGACTCATACCTAGTGTACTCGTAATCATGACTGAGCATCGTAACATAATGTGACGCTAGACTTATTGACTTAACTGAAACAATGCCTGTAATGCAGTAAGCAAACCCGGAAATCAACATTTATTTTTCATTCACAGCCTATAGTGGAAATACGCAAAGGTTTTGATTATGTCAGCGTGAGTTACACGCTGACATAATCAAAACCCTTGCGTATCATTATTCACTATTATTTCGTAGCGTATTCCGGAGATAGCATTTCTCGCCTTAAAAATGATATCTGGCCACTTTGAATTAAAATTAAAGCTGCATGGTGCATTCCAGAGTGAAACTTTTTTCACACGATAACTATAGCATTCTTAATTTGAAAATGTACAACATTCGATTGTTTGAATTTCAATTGTTTTTTTCATGCAGCTTTAAAAGTAAAGATGGATACATTGAAAACAAGAGTAATTTTTGAATATGAGTTCCGACGTTGAACTAACGCAGCAGAAACAGCTCGCAATATCAATGCTGTTTGGAGAGGATACCGCGAATGAACGCACCGTGCGTTTTTGGTTTAATCGCTTTCGTAGTGGAAACTTCGACTTGAAGAATGAACCCCGAGGAAGACCAGCCACTAAGGTAAATAACGATGAATTGAATGCGATGGTGACTAACTACCAAGGAATTAGTGGCATGGTTTGATGTTAGCATACCACAATATTGACCCATTTGCATCAAATCGGTATGATAAAAAAGCTTGAGAAATAGGTGCCCAGTGATTTGACTGATCTGCAGAGAGAAGCGCACGTTGAAGCTTGCCGTACCTACCTTGAAGAACCGGTACAGAAATGATGGGATTTTCGGGCGAATGTAATATCGAACATAACCTTATGGCCGCCCACTGTCTCTTAAGATATAGGTATACCCTAGTTTAAGAGACAGTGTAACGTAAATTGTCAACAGATGTACCATGTACTTATTATATCAATATGTTCTATCATATCTTGTAGTTACATAGCTTTGTATATCTGGCTTGTAACTAGTTTAAGTTTGTTTTCTCACCATGTGTACCTTCTCGATCAATAAACAATTTATTTATTTTATTCATTAATGTGACGTGTGATGAAAAGTGGATTCTTTACGATACTTGCAAGCGAACAGCGCAATGGCTGACTCTAGGTCAACAGCCGCAACAATGCCCTAAAGCGAAGTTTATCCATAGAAAAGTGATGATAACTGTTGTTATGTCTCTTCATGGTATTATTCACTACAGCTTCCTCAGATCTGATCAAGCAATAACAGCAGATGTATAGGTACTGTACAGGATTTCGAACAATGATGGCGAAACTCGCAGCGAGACAGCCCCGACTCGTCAACCGATCTTCACCACTATTGCTCCATGATAACGCAAGATCTCACGTCGCTCGAGAAACCGTTTTAACACTACATGACCTACCACCAAAACCATCCCACCACCTAGAAACCATCCGTCATCCTCCGTACTCGCCGGACCTGGCCCTAAACGACTACCATTTTTTCCGCAATTTGTACTATTTTTTACATGCTAAAAAATTTTATTCCCAGGAAGCAATTCAAAATGCCTTCACACAGTTTGTTGAGTCCAGGTCCCCAGAGTTCTACCGCAAAGGCATAAATGAGCTTCCCATGTGATGGCAGAAATGTAAAGACAGTGAGGGTACATACTCGTACTTTGATTAAATAAATATATTTTACCTTAGAAAAAAAATTGTTTGAATTTTTCAGTACAAAACGGCAATTTCATATTTAAAGCCGTAATTATCGAAGTGACGCGCCCACAAAGTTAACAAATCAATCTTTTAAGCGAAAAGACCATCAGTTAGATAGAAAACGGAAAACTTTAACTTAAGGAAAACAGGCTTATCTGAAACTTCAAAGCATGGCTCACTTCGAATATGGGTCCGGCACAAAAAACGAGAAGCGAGATTAGTGACGATGTGGTCAGTGGTGTAGTGTAGGTAGCGCGAGTTAGGAATTTACGAGTTCCTAAAAGTGGGCCACGAAGGCGTTATCACCATGGTAACCACTCCATGTTGCTATCGATCCCCAAGTTGTCTCCGTGCCGAGGCCTGCGGGACGGTGGCTAGCATTGCTGTGCCTTTGTTTCTCCCAAATTTTTGTTGTTCACTCCCGCCTCTGTATCAAATACTTACTCATGTCCGAGAATTTTACTAGAGATTCACAACTTAATCAGTTTTTTATGTAGGTATAGCTTGTCAAGGGGATTGTTCTTATGTACCTATCTTGATATGAATTTTAGATATTTTTTTAAGCCTCTTTATACATTTTCCTTAAGTATATTTCTCTTTTAGTTTTTGATTCTGTATACAGTAAAATGTAGTGAATAAGCAAATCCCGTCTTGTTTTTGTAAACTGTAGTGTTGGTTGTAACAAGGATAAACGTTCAAAGTGGATCAAATATTGGATTAACACTAAATACAATCTTATATAAATCGTTTTTTTTTGCAGTATTTCCTGTAGAATGGATTAGACTAAGTTAGGTTTTTTTTAAAACATAATTATGCATTGTTAAGTTGTTCTAAGTGAATCAAATATGGTTGCATCGGCGGTTGTAATTATATCGGGTCCGTACGTCTGAAACCAACAAAACAAAATACTGGGAAATTGAACTAATATTCTACAACAATAGGCTGAAAATATGAAATGCACTCGTAGGTATCAGTTACACGTATTACCTACTTTGACGAATATTTCGACGAAAAATACGACTGGCTTAGAATTTTTGACCAATTTTTTGTTTTTACATCTACCAGTGTCTGAAATTTTGTAAGCATGAGTTTAAATCCCACTCATCTGTAGCTACATAATCATTATTTATATTGACAGGTCCGATATTGAGTTTTTCTTCACTTTGTTCGCACTTAGGACTCAACGTCGATCTGTGACTGAAGCCTTCCACTATAATTCAATAAGAATGCACAGTAAACAACACATTTATTTTGTATCACAGACCAAGGTTGGATAAATCCAGTCCATGTCCGAAGACCGAGTCAAGGCAATGACTGCTTCTAAAACATTTATTTAGCGGTAACTATAATTATATAGCAGATAAACATTACATCTATATGGCTATCTATCTGTATACAAAATAATTGTAAAACATTTTAATAGAGTTATGGTAGCCATGCACGTTACAATATGCATACTTGCGCAAGTTTGGACTAGCACCAGTATGCAATATGATGTATGAAATTTGCGCAAAAATCTTCAAACACACGTTACTGTATACTTGCGCAAGTAGGTATACCTGTTTTAACGAGTATAGCTACCATAGGTGTGGATTTTCTTGCCTATTATTCTCCTTACGAACTACCTTTTGGAAGGCAACTACGGTAACTAGAATGAATTTTATTTTCTTGTGGACGTTCAAGTGTCATTTGTGTGCCTATCCGGAATAAATTATTTGAATTTATATGTCTTTGAATTGTTCCCACGTGTTACATAATTTAAAAAAAAACAAAAACCCGACTACAAAAAAACGAACTGAAATATGGAAACAAGGTGAAAAGAAAAACTACTATCCTTTAAGTATGTACCAAAAATAAATAATTTCCGTCGGAGCATCTAGGATGTAACGAACGCCTTAAAATAATATACCTCCGACTGCATTTTATTATTATTATTTATTTTTGTTTCATAAAGGATACTCGTTTTTCTTTTCATCTTGTTTCCATATTTTCAGTTCGTTTTATTGCAGTCGAGTTTCTTGTTTTCTTTTTTAAATAACTTATTTATTTTTAAGCTTTTTAGTGTTATTAATGCAAAAATTGTTCAGTTAAATATAGGTAAGTAAATAAACACTACGGTAAAGTAATGTTAGCAAGATGGGATATGCTTTATAAAAGAAAATGTGGGTACTTTTTTGTAGTTTGCGTGAAAATAGTAGCTTAAAAATGTTATAAGTAATATAAGTACAAATAACAGCTTCAGCTCTGCGTTGCTAAGTCAGTCGGTCAGGGTAGTCTTCTGACAATATTTATAAGTTAATTATATAAGTAAATTATGCGGCCTACCCAAATGTCCTTTCTTTGGTATTGTTCGTCGAATCGTTGAGCTCCTTAACTTTTAAGTTGAGCTGTACGATTACAGTTACTGACAGATGCTTACACTGACTGGACAGGTCCACTCAATCTGTGTGGTTCTTTCCTCAAAAGACCATTTCAGACACCAACCTACATGGTCTTCACATGATCGGACCAAGATTATGTCTGGACTTTAAAAGAGACTGTGACCTCTGAGTTTGTTTCGGCCTTTCTTCTCAGAGTAGTCAGACAGGAAACGCTGGCCTCATCTAGTTTAAAAAAAAATGTTTGACATGTAAAAGTGTTTGTATAAACCTACTGACAGAAATAAAATCATTTATCATTTATATAGATGTACCTACAGAGGGGCTACACAGTTACAATAGGTCATTATTCTTTTTCCACTACAGCACGCGCCATTCTTCTAAATAATTCGTGGGCATTTCTCCAGATTAAGATCCACTTAGTTACTGACGCCGTCATGATTTGTAGCTATTACCAATTAGTTTCTAATGCTCCCTTCACAGCTACAGCTATGGCATCGTTACGTGAGAGCCTTGCAGATAGTTCGTCCCATTCCCTCCAATGGCTGAGTAAACAAGGAAGATGGAGAAAGGGCATAAGCTTTAACCGGCGCTTTGGTAATTTGGTGTCGATCAAAAACGTTGCTATTAACGTCCTCGTGACAGGAATAAAAACGTATGGCCATTAAAGTGCCTAAAGATCTTTGGTTAGTGGTTTAGTTTCGGTAAAATGTAGTTTCAGGTCAAATATCCGATATCAAAGAATAAACAAGGTCCTACACTCATCTAACTATAATGAGCCCAATTACAGCTCACCATAATACGTTAAAAACCAGCTCAACTTAGCAATTAGAATTTGATTAAAGTTAGAATCTAGCCGTTCAATCATTTTCCACTCAAGACCTAGGCATGTCTTTTCTCGCTGCATCAGGCCTTAATTGTCGAGTTACCAGTCCTCCTAGAACTGAGTTATGCCCTGGTTTTGAGCTCCGGGCTTTTGCCTAACAATGTTACTTCGACTAACCTCGAGGTTAATGTGGTTATATCTGGCCCCACCGTCAGTCTCACTAACGAGAAAGCAAACATCATAATAGAATAATATCAGCTGGCATGAACGATTTCAGGCTTTATACGACTGATTTAAGAGCTGCTCATTTAGGTACCTACTTAGGGATTTCAGTACGAGGTTCATCAGTCTAAAATTACTTTAGATTTCAAAAGTCCAGTCTTTGTCGAAGAAACACTTTTTAAACATGTCTTGTGAAAGAAAGATTATTAATGTGGAAATATAGATACTTTACTCGTTACTAGCGATCCGCCCCAGCTTCGCACGGGTAGCACTATATCTATAGCCAGATGAGTTGCGGTGGATGATTGAAATATTATCTTGAATTCATGCAAGCCTAGTACTTTTTGTTAGGTTAGTGAGCCAAATTTCATCCAAATCCTATTCGTGGGATAATAATGATTGAAATACTATCTTGAATTCATGCAAGCCTAATATTTTTAACAGCCAAAAAAAAATTCTGTTTATCCGATCGTTATCAAACTTCACATAATCACCTGCTAGACTAATTTGAAGATTGCTTGAAAATTTCTTAAAATCCAGCTGTCAATTTCGCTCCAGCTGTTCATAGGGAACATACAATACATACATACATCCATTTTCATAGATCATCTTATCACATAATATCACCCAGCTACTCAGTTTAAACTATGATTTGGTTTTTTAACAAGGCAGTTTATAATTGTGTAAAACTCACATAACGAACTCGCTTCAGTTGCCAGTTCTAACAGTTTCTAACCTCTGATTTCACCAGGCAAACAGAAGTTAGTGAGTTAAGAGTTTCCATGGACTGCTGACCAAAGCGATTGTTGCTAAATTAGTGAAAATGTTACTCATAATGTTCATTTCATAGCAATTATTTTTTCTTTTCCAGATCTGGTCACAGATAAAATATATGTCTAGATACTAACTGATTATTTTATAAATAAAAAACTTTTGCAAAATAAAACAACCGATTTTCAAAAAAAAAAAAAAAAAAAACACTACAAAGTGAAAAATAACTTTAATTTCGGAAGTCGGTGTCTTTGGATCTTATCTCCACCCGTAAAATACTTATCATTGAGGAGTTCCCGTGGCCATCTGTGGTCTTCTTCGTCAGTTCCACTTCATCAAATGATAGTTTCTGAATGCAAATAAATAAATAAATAAATATCTTGGGACAACTCACACACGGCCATCTGATCCCAAGCTAAGCAGAGCTTGTGTTATGGTAACCAGACAACTGATATACATACTTATATAATTTATAAATACATACATATTATAGATAAAAAATGCTTGACTTGTTGATGAATATACTAAAATCGCTATGTGTTTGCCTATAATATTTGAGGAGTTCCCTCAATTCCTCATGGATCCTATCATCAGAACTGGATTTTGATAAAAATGGGATCAATATGGAAGTACGTCCTTTCAAATAAAAAAATAATTTCCCAAATCGGTTTATAAATGACGGAGTACTGAGGTAACAAATATAAAAAAAAACACAACCGAATTGAGAACCTCCTCCTTTTTTTGAAGTCGGTTAAAAAGCAAGTCATGCGCCCGATGAGTTCCCATCGGTAAAAATGACGAACGTCCATAGAATCTTTCATCCCTTATTCCGTTTAAAGTGCCCTTTAGGAGAAAGATTTTCAAAAACACTCGTAGAAAACACCTTCGATAAAAAAGGAACTCTTGTGCAAAACTTCATGTTTCGATACCCAGCGGTTTTGGCTGTGTTGTGTGGTTGTTTGTTAGTGAATGAATAAACTAAAGATTTTTGCCTTTTTGCCACAACTAAATGAAAACACACAGTAATAGTAAAAATCTTCGTTCCAGCAACAATCGTCTTCTACGATGTCCTTCTCACTGCTCTGGTCTCATTCACTCTTCATTCTTTGTCCAGGCGGTCTTTCTTTGGAAAGCGCTCCCTCTGAACATCAGGACGGCAACCAATCGGTTGTCATTTAAAGTGAAGGCACGTGAGCATAATACGTAAGAAGTTGGCAGAAACATCCCAGCGCTGATTTGTTGGATTCGTTTTCTCCTCTGCCGATCGTTGTTTCTCTTGACGAAGTTTATTCCGTTTTTATGTATTTATTCTTATATTTTATAGTTATTTTCGTGTTATCTATCCCTTATGAGTTACACTTGCCATGTTTTCTTTCTGCATCACCCTAAGGTTGATTGGTAGAAAATGCCTCGGGCATTAAGTTCGCCTTTGTACGGTATTCTTTTTTAATTGTGCATAAAGTTTCATAACCTATCAATGAAAGATGAAACAACAAAACTTCTATAGTATCGTGTTCGTGCCTGATGAATATGAAGAGCAAAACCCGTGTCGACGTTCTAGTTACACTAGAATATAAGTAGGTCCTACCTCGAACGAGCTCCTTCACAAAGAGACTTACTCAAACTTGTCTAAGAGGACCGTTGTGTAGTCGGGGAAATTAAATGTTAAGCAAATTAACTAGCCACTTTAATTATCCGTACTTATATTCAAATCACAACTTTCATTCTCTGACAGTTGTATTAAATCGCTATAAAACACGGCAAATTGAAGTAGTGCGTCAATTTGCTTAACAATTAACTTCCCTCATAAGCGTAGTAAGTTCTTTCTTCGATACCCAGACAAACATGCACCCGAAGATATTCAATTTTCTTGCAAACCTTTCTTTGTAAGAAACAAGGGACATAAACATAAATGGCAAAATGTGGGTGTCCACATTTCGCCATTTATGTTTAGGTCTCATGTAATATGTAAGAGGCGAGCCTATTGCTATCAACCGGGCATAAATCCAGACTCCGGGCTGCTACTGAGAAATTCTTGATGGAATCGATAACACTTGGGCCGACCTGTGAATCGAACCCAGGTCCTCATGCTCAGCAGTAGCGCTTGTGACCATTAGACCAGAGAGGCAGTCACCGCCTTAGTTTACTTTCAAAACCGTGTCTTCTGTATTAATAAAATAGCAATATGTGAATAGATTGATGGAAATGTTACAACTGCGCTGTGTTGCAGCAAAGATAGCATTGTGATTGCCGTATCGGATAGCAACATTATTGTTTTGATTGCGATTTCAATGCGCATTTGTTTTTCAAACATTTATTAGTTGAAACTCTGAAAGAAAGTCGGAGTGTCGATCTATGTAAATGTACAAAGTCGGCTACTGGTATCACTTTTCTCTTCAGTAGTAATTATTGGAACTTTGTAAGTATTAATATCCGCCAACTTTTTTTAATGTCGTACTTACTGTTTACAGCATATATTTTACATATGTTTTGTGTCAGCTGTTTGTAGCCGCCATGTTTGCAGCCCTTTGGTTAACTGTCATGGAGTCAATACAAAGTGTTTACTGGCGAAACCCAATATTAAAACATATGCTATGATTAGTACTTTTTATCTTAATTTGACCGAGATCTATCTTTTGAGAGCATTTACGAATGTACGCGAAGTCTAAATACGACACCCAGATTTTATGGAGTCCTGCCATTCTCCTTTGCATCATCAACCCAATTCATATTTTTTTTTAAGGGTGGCTATGAAGGCCGCCTACCTGATGGGTCACCGCCACGTTTACATGCCATATCTGCATACCAGCGGGCATCGCTTGACATTTGCTATCACAAAGAGTACGGAAAAATGTCTCTTGCGATTACAGCTGTACCGTAGTAGGTACCCGAAAAAAAGGAATTGTCCATACATACATACATAAACTTACGCCTTCTTCCCATGGGGGTAGGCAGAAACTACAGACGCTGTAGGAAGACAAATAGTGATCTTATTGGTGATGTTCTTCAGAAAGATGATGTTCTTAAGATGCGTAGTAGGTACTCGCAACCGGAGTGCGTGTATGACCAGATGTATGAACGTAACCGAGGCAAAAGAAGTATGTAAGGATCGTAGCAGATGGCGTTCTGTAGTTTCTGCCTACCCCGATGGGGCACGTCCAATTTGGTTGAAAAATGCCGGAGTTTTGATAAAACATTTAAAAAAAACATACGGTTCGAATTGAGAACCTCTTCTCGGAATCTCTTCGGTTTTGAAAAAAATATAAGTTTTCTTGTGCGATATTCCGTAAACAAATGACCTGTGCGATCATCCTTTGCGTACGTTTCTGTATGCTCAAATAAACGTGCCTAATGAAAGACTCTCTTTCAGAAATATTTCAAGTGTGCATACGTAGAATCGAACGGTCGGGTAGGTATTTGTCTGTTAGAAGTACGATGTTACTTTTAAATACTCTCAAACTCAAAGCATTTATTCCAATTAAACCATTTACTTTTGTACTGTCAAGGACTCGGTCAGTCAGAAACTAGATGAACTAGGTGAAGCTAGTAGCCCATTCCAAAGCGTAGGATAAGAACGGACAAGAAACTTCATGAACATTCTTTTCAATCATAACATAGTTACAAACTAATCTCCTTACATACCTACAGGGAAAAATGTTATTCATCTTGAGGCACCCACTTCAGGAGTTTTGCCCAGCGGTCATCATGCTTGCGGATGATGTGACCCGCCCAATCCCATTTGACCTTGCAAAATGGACGACGACGCCGCCGATGTCGGCCCAGAAAGAGGTGGCGAGGTGACCTCGACGCGTTCCGCGCTGGCTGGATCGAGGTGGCGCGGGAAAAGAGTTCCCGGAAGCACCTGGGGAAGGCCTTTGCCCAGCAGTGGGACAGTACAGGCTTATTAAAAATACACATATATTATTCAAGGTTTTTATTCCTGTAGGTAAATGTACACCTATTATAAAGAACGAATACCTAATGTGGGCACAACATTAGGTATTCACCGTTTTCCGACATTTTTATGGCATCGCCGTAAGAGAATGTCAAGGCAAGTTGTGCGAAGTATTAAAAATTCGAACAAACAGGTTTCACACTTTCTAGTGTAAGAAAGAATTTCCATTAATAATGTCAGTTTCAATCATCGTTCCTCTCTTTTTTCTTTTTTTTTGTGGATCGTGTGATCTGCAATAAAGATTTTTATTCATGTATTTATTACAGAGATTCATTCCAACGACATTCAATAATAGCTGTTCAAACTCATAATTGATTAGTGGTCCATCATGCATAGGTCTGTACAAGCTATCGCGTGGTAGACAATAAATGGGTTATTGTAAACTCGCCATAATGAAAATTTGCCACAAGTAAAAACTATAGTAAACTCGCCACAGTCTTATCTGTCTCACGAAAACTTGCCACAGCTTTAAAAGTGGGTCCATATCCATAATATTTTCACTCATACTCAGAAAGAAACATTTACCAATAGAATGATTAAAGGTCGTTTCACTGATTTTTGTCTTAAATGAATGAAATTCATGTCAGTGTCGTCTTGGGGGCACTATGAAAAAAATACTTAGAAAAATTTCGCGACCAATTTCGAGGTAGCGCTCGCTCGGCTCGCGCGTAGTTGGTCACAGTTCTAACCTAACCTAACCTATCGCAAAATTAATGTATATAATACTGATTATTATGAATAAAAAGAAATCTCGTTTTGCTGTCGGTACATTCAAAACAAGTTTGACGTACCTGTGACGAGTTTACTATACCAGGAGCTAGACCACCACCTCTTAAAGCAGTATTATTGTAATCTTACTTCAGTGTGGGAAAGAGATGGAGCAAGACGTCCTGTATAACTCCATCTTTTTCTCACACTGAAGTAACATTAAAATAATACTGTTTTAAGAGGTGGTGGTTGGCCCCCTGTTGTGAATTATTTTGTCACTGTGGCAAGTTAACCAATATTTTTAAATGTGGCGAATTTTCGTTGTGGTGAGTTTACAATAACCGCAATAAATAAATGATGCGATTAGCTGTTGGGCTGGCATGGATTGTTTACTAATGGCGGATGGTCTACAACCCGACTGTCACTATTCCAGTCACCATCATTTTTTAACAGAACTATTACTTCTCATTTTTTCATTTTCGTTTGCTACTGTTTCACATTACTGTTTTGATCATTCGATGTGATGTTTTAAGTTTAATTAATTTTTGAATGATTCCTTCTTAGTATCTACATACGTTAGTCACACGGTACTGCAGCTAAAGTGTATTTAGGTAATGTACCTACGTTGTCTTATTCCACAAATACAGGACTATTTTTTATCCCTACCCAAATTTTCACAGGGTGATCTACCCATGAATATGAACAACTTTCACTATGGGACCGTCTCTGAAATCACGAAAAAAAATGTCAGCTGTTTCATACATTTTGGTCAAGTAGGTGTTGAACGTTTGTATGAAACAGCAGATTTTTTTTTCCGTGATTTCAAGGTTGGTCCCACAGTGAAAGTTGTTCATATTCATGGGTAGAACAGCCTGTGAAAGTTTGGCTGGTGATAAAAAAATTGCCCAATATACAGGGTGTAAGGGACAGCCCTCCGTAGACTAATGGAGTGAATTCAGTATATCATACATAACGCGCGTAGCGAACGGCAGCGCAGCGAGCCTTCGGCCGCCGAGTATTTCAACATCCATTGCTGATTTTTTATTTTAGCTGTTTTATTTACATAAATGGAGTGCTGCGTACAGAGAATTTAAATATACATTGAAATTATGGAATAGTAACTGAAAGTACCATAAAAAAAAATTATAATTTTCCTGAGAATATTTTCGGTGGAATATGATTCAAAATAAGGAGCTGAATGCACCCTGTTAGTTTGAGGAGGGCTGTCCCTTTCACCCTGTATACCTACTACTAGCGAATTTATCTTCAAATTTAACGAGGTAAAGGAATTTAAGATTCATAAGCACAATAACGGGCATCCTGGGAGTCACGTTGCTTTTACATTTTGAAATGTAAGGAAAGAATTACAGTAAACCGTCACTATGTACAACAATGACCACCGCACCATCTGCACTGAACACATGCAGGTGGATGAATAGGGGGACACGAAAGCGTCCGGGACACGTGAGGAGCTGTCTCGGCACGTGCCGGACTAATGTGCTAACGTGCCGGAGTAAGGGCATTTACGTGCCACGGTAAAGTTACGTCGTTTAAGAATAAAATACATGAGTTCTCCTACTAGCTCGAAAGTTTGACAACCAGCCTTACCAAGGGGTATCGTGTTACCCAGTAACTGGGTTGTGTAGGTCAGATAGGCAGTCGCTCCATTTATATTTAGTTAGACTAGAAGGCGACCCCAACATAGTTGGGAAAAGGCTAGGCAGATGTTAATAGGTCCCAAATTATATGTTATATAATTTCGGACCTCCACGCAGGCGAAGATGCAGGCAAAAGCTAGTACTTAGGTACTTAATGTTTTTTTTAGCATCGTTTATTAAAACTCATAAAATCAGTTTATTGGCACCTGTCTGTAAACACAAGCGACTTTTAATTGCTTTGACTTAATTATTGTATTTCATTCGTTTCGTAAGGTGTGCGCGGAGACAGGTGGTCAAATACCCTGGTTAAGTGCTAGCGAACCGAAATATAGCTAGGTATAATACACATATCATGCGTATGCGCATGCGCATACATGAACTTTAAAAAACATGTCATAAAATACTATTATCGTTATCGTGCCCCTTAATTTGAATTCCATGTTTTATTGATAATAAACAAGATGAAAATCGAGCGGTTTTGACGTTATTTCTTTTGATAGATAATGTAGAAGGTATGCGGGTTTGATTGCTCGGTAAATATGAAGGAATACTTAATCTTTGTCTGTAATATGCTCACCAGGCAAATCTGTGAGCAAGATCGTGCATGGATGGGTGCGCACTTATCAGGTAAATAGTAACTACCACGCCTTTAGGCAAAACAAACACATTTAAAAACGGAAAAAGCCTTGTGATGAAGAAGATTGCTAATAAAAAAAACTTGTGTCGGTTCTACATATTACTATTTAGTATCAACGGAAGGGTTTTAGAATATACTTTTCTTGACATGTAAGTTTTCCTGTTTTGTATGTCAAAATACAGTGTTTGTTTTAACTTCGAATAAAGTAGTTTTATTAAACAGTCAAGACCACCAGCAGCACACCTGGAGCTTGATACTCAACAATAATATTGGTGAAAAAAACGTCAAAATTGGTTCAGTTGTTTTTGAGGAAATCGCGGACAAAATATACTAATTGACAAACGGTTCCCGTGACTTTTTTTTAAGTCGATTAAAATAATTTTAGTGGACTTAAAAAAAGCATCGAGGCGAGTTTATTCTGTAGCTAAATAAAATAACAGTTATGTTATGTATGATAATATAACTTCCGTAATCCCCGAATGGTTATGCAGACAGAGGTGTACCTATAGTACACCCACATTTCGCCAGTTATGTTTAAGTCCCGTGTAATAGGGGGCGAGCCTATTGCCTGCCATATCAACCGGGCACAAATCCAGACAACGGGCTGCTACTGAGAAAATCCCGATGGAAGAACTCCCCATCACCACCACCTACTTAAATAAAATGCTCTGAACCAGGATAAGACTCCCTACTCTTATGTGAATACATCCTGATAGAGCTCGTCTCATCATTTTGAGTAAAAGACAGATCGATATTGATGGTAGACAGTATCATTCTATCGGTCCTTATGTCAGGCCGGTAAGATTCCGTAATCCGTAAAGGTTATTGGGACGTTAAAACCGTAGATAGATAGGTTTTCCTATCTCTAGTATGCCAAAACTGGTGATAGATAGGTTATTGGGTTCGGCCGTAAGCTGAAATGGCGCGCATCTCTAACGCATTTACTGTAGTGTAGTACGTATACAAATTTAATTAGTGGGGTGCGGTATTTTAGCTTAGACGAGCTCGACCATCAGAAGTGCCGTTTACGGAAATCTTATGACGTCACCAGATTCGTTGTATGGACGCCAGAACATCAAGCTACTACAATCTGTCAAATTTCTTTAATAGATTTTCGACTTTATTGCCAAAGCATTAGGTTCAAGGTTGATTGGGAAAATTTGACAGTTTCGGATAGCTTGATGTGCTGGCGTCTGTTCATCGATGGTGGTTATTTTCGAGGAAACCAAACATGTGTAGAAAAAATGGAGTAAAATGGTTAATAATTACATATTTTCCTTAAAATAACTTTGCTATCACATTTTTCAAATAGGTAATGGAGTGTTTTTGGCTTGAGGAAAAGATGGCTACAACATGTTTATTTCAATTGAAATATAAATTGTTACTTCGAATATCACCTTGACTCCCACGTGGGATTATGAAGTTAAGCCGTGGAATAAGCATGCCTGTTTCTAAGTAACCAAATCCTGGAATCTTGGTAATTAGGTTTACAGGAATTTAAAAGCCCTTTCAGTGTTCTCCAAACGGAGTTAATGAAAACTGTAAAAGATCGGTAATTATGGGGTGGCAGAAGTATCGAAATAGAGCCTTTCTTATCAATATGATTGTACCTACACACCATGAAAGTGTCCCTTTCTCGAAATATGAGAGAAATGGGCATAACCCCAAGGAGGATAAAAGGTTATAGGCATGAGGTATATGTACATATATCTGCAACAAAACTCTTTGGACTGTTTTCTATGTAGAAATGAACCAGAGTAACTCAACGTACCAACATCTCACTGGAAAAAAATCACAAAAGACATCAAACACCATTCCTACTAAACCTACGTTTTATATTTTTGTTGTTACTTTTTAGTTTCTAGCTTCACCTGAGCTTAAGTTTATCTTTATATGTGGTTTCTAGATCGAAAACCATAGACAAAGGGTCCAATGCTGCATGTCAATTTCACCATGTCGTGTATTGCGGCTGCGGCACGCCATCCACTTATCTCTTTAAATATTCCGGGGCGATGGTACTGCTGTGGTTCGGCGCCCGTTGCTCGTAGGTTGTGTTGTGCCACACCGTACCACGTCCCCCGCACCCGGTTCGGAGCCGTTAAGTAGGGTATAAAAGTCAGCGTATAATTTGCAAATATTGCGCCCCGCCGGAATTAGGTCATCGATCGGTGTACCCAGTATATTTGCCCATACAATTTTGCCCGTCTAAATTCATTCGGATCCCTTTCCGTTAGAAATGGATTTTGTAAATTAAATCATCATATGCCTAGCCTTTTCCCAACTATATTGGGGTCGGCTTCCAGTCAAACCGGATGCAGCTGAATACCAGTATTTTACATGGAGCGACTGCCTATCTGACCTCCACAACCCAGTTTTGCTGGGTAATACGGATACCCCTTGGTAAGACTGGTTGTCAGACTTTTCGGGCTTCTGACGACCCGTAACGACTGTCAAAGATATATGAATGACAGCCGCTTAACGTGCATTCCGAGGCACGGAGGGGTCTTGATATGTAAAGATGGTCACCCATCTACGGACCAACCGCGGCAAGCGTAGCTTAACCTGATCGATTGACCCGTGCGGCTGTTATTTCTTAGCCACAAGCCCCTTTTTGTAAATTAAATGTTATGTCTATTATTTAAGTATAGGTTTCGGTGTAACTTTATGGAAAACTGCAGTGCTGTGAAATTTTTAATGAACTTATAGGTACTTAATAGGTATTTACTTGTCTGCAACACTAACAATAGTTTTGCTTTCATTCTTCAGTATACTTCCATTGATTTTCAGTGTTGGTGGTACTGTCTGACAATCACAGATTTCAGGACATACGTTATTACAATAATAGTTATTTATTAGTCTTTCTGTGTACTCAAATTTACTCATACTTTCGAGAACACTGTTCAGAGCACCTATAATAATATTTAATACATACACTTTCGAGAACACTGCTCAGAGCACCTAGAATAATATTTAATGCATACACTTTCGAGAACACTGCTCAGAGCACCTATAATAATATTTAATACATACACTTTCGAGAACACTGCTCAGAGCACCTAGAATAATATTTAATGCATACACTTTCGAGAACACTGCTCAGAGCACCTAGAATAATATTTAATGCATACACTTTCGAGAACACTGCTCAGAGCACCTAGAATAATATTTAATGCATACACTTTCGAGAACACTGTTCAGTGGTGATATTCTGTAAAGATCCCACCGTGAAAATTTAGTTGAAGTGAGCGTGATGTGAACTGTCATCCCACCTTACTCTACTAGGAATTGCTCACTTCACCTAAGTGTTCACGGTGTGATGTTTGCAGAATAGATCGGCTGGAGCTAGACCACCACCTCTTAAAGCAGTATTATTGTAATCTTACTTCAGTGTGGGAAAGAAATGGAGCTAGACGTCCTGTATAGCTCCATCTCTTTCTCACACTGAAGTAAGATTACAATAATTAAAATAATACTGCTGTAAGAGGTGGTGGTTGGCCCCCAGAGCATCTTAATAATATTTAAAACGTACCTAGAATGTAACTACTTATCTAATAATTTACAGTACCTAGTATTATTACTTTCTTACGAGGACTGCCTCGTTGCTCTAGTGGTGCAAGCGCTACTGCTGAGCATGAGGTGTTGGGTTCGATTCCCAAGTCGGGCAAAGTATTATTGGGTTTTTCCATTAGGAATTTCCCGGTTGATGACGATAGGCTCGCCTCCTATTACATGGGTCTTGAACATAGCTGGCGAAATGTGGGTGTACTGTAGGTACACCTCTGCCTAACCCTTCAGGGATTCCAGGCGGTGTTATGTTACATACATAGAAAAATAATTGTAGCCTTATGGTTGGTTATTAATAATATAGTAGGTATTCTGTTTAGCCGCCAACCAAGTGAGAGAAATATTTTAAATGAAGTAGCTTGACTTCTTCTTTGTTCAACTATTAGGTTCCTAATAATATGAGGTCGATAACGGCTTTAGTTGGTAGTTTTTTTTTCAGAACGCATTCCTTCAGGGCCCAAATACCACAAAACAAATGTTTCAGTGGCCTCTAGATTGTGTTCTTGACACAATTTGTAAAAAGAATGTGTCAAAATCACACAATCGAGAGTTCAATGAAACGTTTGGAAATTAGTAAGTGGAATTGGAGTCGAGTTATGTATACCATGCTACGTTAACCATCGGTTTGTCATGATAAATGTAACTGTCTGAGGATAATAACAAGACAGAAAAACAGACTTTTTTCTAATGAAGATAATTATAGCCAGTACAGTTGCTCAAGAAATCTCGTAGCACAGAACTTTCTTCTCGACAAGTCGTTTTAAGTCTTTAACAACGTCCTCTGCACAGAAACTTTTTAACATTTCAGTTACTTTTATCTTCGTAGTTTGGAAAGGTACACATTATTTATTCGTAGGGTACATAGAGCTGAATCGACCTAATGTATCGGGGACGGGGGAGTGGACACGAAAACTTTTACAACTACACACATACCTATTTAGCTATTTACATTGAAGAATGAGTCGAAGTAGATATCTATTTTGATTTTGCTAGGATAAAAGATACTCGTAGACTCTTATTATAAAGGGTGTCCGGTAATTATTGGATAACCTTGAAATAGCATAATTATAATAGACCTTATGGCTGTGCAAAAAAGAACAAAAAAAAATATCCGAAGTAGTAGGACCTAAGATACGATTTTTTAGAAACAAATACTGTGCAATTTCTAGTCACACTATTTACTGTTTCTCTGTCGGCTGAGCCAACATACAATATTATAACAACAGATAATTCATTGAACATCACGACCACAAATGAATGAATTCCGAAACTGAAAGTAAAAAATCTTTATTTTTTTCTAAACAATCGTGGTTAACTTAGGATATACAAGGTGTAACAGGACGATTGACATTCCTTTTAACCACGTAAAGAGAGTCATGTTCTTTACCCGTATACAAAAAATTAATCAAAGACAATGCATACTTTAGCCACAGGAAATTATTTTTCATTTTCTTATTTTTCAACATGATGTAGATCGGAGTCCATAATAATAGGTAAACATTGCCGCCGCCGCGTCCCGCACCCCGCATCGCACCGTTGGTCAGTGACTTTTCATAGATAAAGCGTGTTCACTTTTTATGCAGTTAATTCTGCTATTTATTTTGTTTGAAAACTGCAATTTTTTAATTTTCCATTATTCTACTAATCTTCGTGTTTTAAAATGTTTCAATGGACTAGTACTGTGCTCGTTTTCATTTAATGTCGTACGTCCAGATACACGTTGTATTTATTTGTTTTTTTTTTTTTGAACTGCTATAACGGACTATTTATTATATGCTATTTCAAGATTATTCATTCTTTACCGGACATCCTGTATACCAGGGGCACAGCCTTCATACAACCCGATTCCTATCGGCTGCCCTTCGGAACAACCATTCTTCTTAGCGTCTACTATTGCCAAATAATATGATACACCTGTGTGTGTGTAACTTTGTATCACATCACATTATACAAGGTGTAATTTTAATCACTTTTAACCTCTTAAGGGGTTATTGTAATTTTCCCCATCGCCGTATCTCTACGTTGACGTCGTGGTGGGGCTTGCGCGCTCCGAACTGGTCTGTGCCGGTAGAGGTTACTTTGCCGGAACAGGTCTAGGAGGGTGAGGAGCCAGACCAAGAGAGATACAGAAACCCGCAGGGCAGCATGTGGCGAGCTGCTGGGCAGTAGCAACCCCACGTAGCCTATCTCCCGGGAGAAGTCATGTTCCTCATCTCTGGCTTGCCTTTATTGGCCGGCTGGACTGAACACTGACGAGAACTGACCTCCCACCTCATTCTTGCCTTCGGAACAATCACTCTTCTTAATGTCTACTATTGCCAAATAATATGATACACCTGTGTGTGTAACTGTGTATCACATCACATTATACAAGGTGTAATTTTAATCACTTTTAACCTCTTAAGGGGTTATTGTAATCATCATTATGAACAACTTTTACTATGTGAACAAATCCGAAATCGCGAAAAAAAAATCAAGTGTTCCCGACATTTTGTCGAATTATGCGAACATAAATGTAGGGAAAAGCGGATTTTTTTCGCGATTCCGGGTTTGGTTTCATAGTAAAAGTTGTTCATAATGATGAGTGCAATGCCCCCTTAAGAGATTAACAGTGATTAAAATTACACCTTCTATATATTCAATACCAGTTTAATACACTCATCATAAGTATAAAAACATTACACAAATACCTACAATTTTTTGTCTGACTTTATGAGAACTGAACAATTTTTTCTGCGGCTTCCCTCTAATGATAATTGTAGCCGCGCCACTGCTGTATACTTAGAATATCTAAGTTTATTAATTAGGAGAAACAGATTAGAATAAGGTAAGAAAAAGTATCTTTATGTAATGTATAGGTAATCTGGTGTATTATAAAGTATATATAAAGAAATAAAAGGATATCTGTTTTCTAAGAATCCAAATTTAACACAGATAATAATATGATAGGTAATAACAATATGATCGTATCTAGCTTGTGTCTTGAATGAGTCTGGAAACAAATGACTACGTTGAGTGCGCTGTTCGTCAATGAAACCAAGGCATTAATTACTAGTGTAGCAAAAAACGGTTTCATTAGCTTCAAGCTTTTAAAACAACGTCCGAAACATAATATTATAATAACCCTAGCGATGCAGACGGCGACGCAACGCATTTCGTTGATATCTGAATAGTGTGTTAATTGCAAAAAGAGGACAAGCCGGACCGCGGGCCTGTCTTGTAATGTTGAACAACCTTGAGCTCGTCGCCACTTCTCGCCGATAGATTGCGCCACCCGAGCTCTAAATGCTGTCTAATGGTCGCACTAATACTATCCTAGATATCAACGCATAAAACTGAGTTATGTACCACAATGTTTTGCAAAAACCTCTACTATTCTCAAAAAAAATAAAGCCAATATCCTTTCATTTACCGTTTTCTTCGAACTGATTTCTTTTTCTAATTGTAAATGTCAATTAAACTCCGGTACAGTGAGACATAAAAAAACCAGTGAAGCAATCTTTCCCTCGTTCCTGTTGGACAGTGTAAAAGGAATGAAGAGAATGGCGCCAGGATACCGGTTTTCCGCCACCAGGACCGTTCGCTATTCTTTGTTTTGGGAAATCGATTTTTTTATGCGGTTTATGTTTTCAGAAGGCAAGCGTAAAGTCTAGTGAGCACACGTACTTAATTTCCGACCAGACACATCTTTTTTTGACTGTTAAGCATGGGATAGTTGAGTCAATAATTTAAAATCGATACAAAACCTGCTTGACTCTTTATTTTAATTTAATCATCGAGTACTTTTAAACAAGCAAATATTATCGAAAAGACAAAAAATTCCACGAATTTTCCAACTGTTACGCAACATCTGTGACGCTGATTTCGTAACAACACAACTGCCATGGAGCAACGAAGTACAGTTATCTAATTCAAATATGTTTAGAAGCAATTCAACATTATTTAACAAAGCAGGAAGTTAAAAACGCGGACGTCACACAAAGACCTTCGTTGTAGCGGCGTGTTGTCCATAATTTATCCGAGTTACCGAGTATAACCCTGTGGTTAATTATACTAGATGGAGTCGCGAGCGGCGAGCACATGTGCGCGATGACGTAATAGGCTGATGTCATTGGGCCAAGCCCGCGCATTCTATCAGCACTCCAACTAGCATGCTGCAGTTTAGGGTTACGTGGGACCAATGGTCCATCAACATCAAAATAAGAAACTCCACGGAAACTCTTTTAAAATAATTAACTTTTACAATATTTCTTAATATTAATAGGTATCGGAGGACAGTGTAGGCCTGTCAACATGTACCTACAAATCGAATCATCTGTAAGTTTACAAGGCCTACGTTCCAACTTTAACAAGAAGATAATCTACACATATACAAGATGTAACATAAATAGCGTGCAACTTCTTAAGGGGTCATTGTACTCATCATTACGAACAACTTTTACTGTGGTATCAAACCTGAAATCGCGAAAAAAAAATTAGCTATTCCCTACATTTTGACGAGATAACCTCTTATAGCAGTATTATTTAAATCACTGCAGTGTATAGGTGTATACAGCTAGAACAACTTGATCTGTTTCCCACACTGAAGTAAGATTTAAATAATAATGCTTTTAACCTGGGCTCCCTGGGCTGAAACTGGAGGTTGCCTTTATCCAGCCGTGGGCTGATGCCGGAATGGTGGAAAATCAAAGGTTTACTTGCTGGTCTGTTTCCAGTAGTGGGATAATGCAAGCTAACAGTAGCCTAAATAACAAAGGTTTCGATATTCTAATTTTCACAAATTCCGCCATTAAAAGTGATAATTTCTTATAGAGAAAATACTCACTATTTTGTATTTTCGTTATCTAGTATAGTTTTTATCATTTCCAATATATGTAGGATCAGAATAAATTACCTTTTTATACTTATTTCTCCGACCTCGTATACCTGTTATTCAGAGAAGACTGGTTCCACTAAAATGATTCTTAAACAATTTTCCCGCAGAAAATGTAAAATACTTATATAAACTGGAACGAACTTGCTTCAATTGATAACGTTTCACGGTTCCTCACGCAGCCCAACTCCAGTCAATCGGATTTATTTTTTTCTCCCATTTTCGTTGCTGTGAATAAATCCGTTGAGCCAGCTCCGAACGAAAGCAGAAAATATTCCTTTATTTAATGAACCGCCAGTTCTTTTGAATGTGCCATATTTATGAGAAAAATGAGGATTTATTTCCTTTTTCACGAGTAAACTGCTTTTCAGTTTTACCGCTTTTTTAATTTGGGAGGAAAATAATTTCCTGCCCGTATGTAATTCTATTTATTGAGGAGTACTGAAGCTCTTTGTGAAGGAATTCGTTCGAGGAAGTACTTACCCACCTTTTCGGCTTCAAGCAATGGTGCTGGGTTCTGCATCTTAATAGAGTAATACACTATAAATCACAATCTGAATGACTTTGAAGCATATTGCTAATCCATTGCTTCATATGTTCGAACAATTTGCATGCTCAACAACGTAAATATCGCAATGAATGTTGTTGAACTATCAAAATGAAAACGATTCCTACTGGAAGTGTGTTACGCAATTGCCCCGCTGGTTTGAAAGGTAATTGGGTAGTAGACGCATATTAGCACATTCAGCTGTCTCTGGGATGGCAACACACGTGTGACAACTCTTTTTATTTGCACATATCTATTGCTGGCGATGACCACTTCTCATAAAGGACTACTGCATAACGACATTAAACAATTGTACGGAACGCTCAATAAGTGTTTACTTCGCACTTAGCCATTTTTTAACTCGTTTTTTTGCAACGTAGATTCCACACTCCACATTTGGGAGCCCTCTTAGCAGCATTTCATAGATGATTATAGATTCGTGAGCAAGTTGCTTCGAATTGCGAAATGTGTTGCTAGGTGAAACCGGTTGTTACTTAAAATAGAAGACTCCAACCTATAGGTAGGTACATTGTTGTATCTATGTACTTAGAAGAGAGCTATTTTATGTTGGAATGAATAAGAAAACCTCAGAAACATAATTATGTAGGTATCAATTTTTACTCACGCAGAAACTAAATAATTGTAAAGAAACATACAGATCTTATGATGAATATATTGTAATTCATGAAGTGAGCTAGTTATGTATGACTCACAGACACGACTAAATGTGACGTGGTTAGAAAAAATTAAAACGATTTTTTTATTTATAGGTTATTAAAGACGAGCAACGAAGTCACCCAAATCATCTACGCGACACTTATTTACATAGATTAGATGACCCTCATTGGGTAGGTCACAAACGTGGTAAAATTGCCGATAGCATGAATCTAGCACCGAACATACAGGAAGCTGTATAAGTGCTCGAACTCCGTTATCTGCCTTAATCCTGTTAAACAAGTGGCCGATTTTGTGGCAACCTTAGTTCCCCCGTTGTTTACGCAGAGCGGCGTTTGGTATTGATTCTAAAATCATCTTGACCTACTTAAACGGTAGGTACATACCATCGTATCTACTTAGATACCGAATGACGATACGATCGCGTTCGTTAACAACATTAGATAAAGGTGTGATTACATCTAAATTGCTTTTATTTTCCGTTAGCGGAGTATAAACGATTTGTGTGAAGTTTCTTATTGTGTGATGCTTGCTAATGACTGGCTAACGTTATTACACTATTAGATCATTTGCCCTTGTGTGCAGCTGGATGAGTATACTCAGCGTCTTAGACTAGGTTTTATTACCTAATAGTTTTGATGATGAATAGGATTACCTATTCAAATAAGTAGGTAATCTATTAAAATAGGTATGTATTAACCTATTTCAATGTTGTGTGATTATGAAATGCAGAACTTTAACTTTATTAAAACGAATTTCAGTATAATTGCACTAGTTTCTGTCCTTTCGGGTAAATACATATTGGTTTTAGCAGTAAAATAATAATTTCTTTATTTATCCATTTTCTTAGAGAAGAGCTACCACAATATGAAATCTTAATATCTCACATTACCGTTTCAAACAGGTTGTTTTTTTTTTAACTGGGGAATTATTTTTATTTGTCTATTGTTTTTCCAGGAAGCTTTTACCATTGTGTCAATCGAATAAGGAATATGTACCTACTTAGTATCAATGTAATTTATTCTAATACCAGTACCAGTCTTTATTTAAAACCTCTGTCCTAAAATGTAGCTTGTGTAAAAACACACACGACACGATCGGTTAGGATTAGGTTACCTGCAGTGGAGTCCCAATCGTTCCTTATTGAGGCGTCCTCCATCCTCGTGATTAGGTCCACTCTAATCAAATCTAACCAACGCAACAGAACGCAACACCAGCTTCAGGGGTGCTACACATCCTTTCGGGTCGGCACATTGGTTTCGGCAGCTTTTTGTTGAACAACAAAGGCGACCCGAAGTAATTACGACATAATTATATTCGGTTCTTCTTCGTAAACTCCGTTTAGCATTCAGCATCTATCACCACTAGATCATGTTCGGGTCGGTTCGGCACCATTCGAGCTAAGCCGAGCGGCTTTTCCCGAACATACCTGTATTCAATGTTGCTGCCCGACTGTGCCTAATCATGCCGAGCCGAACAAGTGTGTAGTACCTCTCAGAGAGATAGATCGTTCTAGAAGATACACGCCACAGCCATGCCATGTTGAAATCTGGACCATTTCAATCAGGCCCAATTTACTATCCAATCGCCACTAAACAGGCTAAATTCCAAGCACATTCTTAGTGTAGGGATATTAAACCTTATTGCTTTGGAAGAAGGATTGGTCAAATGCATGACACGTTTGTTACTCGACAGTAGAGCACGGCGGGAATGAAGAAGATGGTTATCTATTTAATTAAGTGCCAAGTACCTTATATTTGGCAGGACTTACTTGTATTGAAGTAGGATTTTAAAGGCAAATATTTCATCTAATAAAAAAGTAATTTTCATTAAACCTGGCAGTGATTGGTAACACCATCCAACGTTTCATTTGTAGGTAAATAAATTGAACAAACAGTATCGACAATCCCCTTTTTGAAGTTTATAAAAAAATGCGAAACATGAACATCACGCATGGAAAAAACACGCCTTTGATATGAAATCAAACAGTATATTATTAATTGAGCAACAGTTCAGTGAATACAGCGTTTTATTTGAACAAAATTGTACCTTTATTCAACCGACGAAATCCATGCTTAATAATAATTATTCTTATGGTTTGCTGTGACCTTCAAAGAAATTATGAAGGTTGCTTAACAAGCTCTTCAGAAGTCCTAAGTAGTAAGAATTATTGATTTCTCGAAGGTCGCCCTCAGGGAGATTGTGCTGGCTTTTCTATCGATCACGTTGTTGGTAGATAAACGTAAAATGTTTTTTATACGCACGGATACATATATAACTACAATGAATAGAAACCATTATTGGAATATTCAAGTAGAAAAATAGTCTTAAAAAGCTGTATCATTATAGTAGGTACCTACCTATAAACATCTTCATCATCATTGTAATCAATCTGCAGTTAAGTATATGAGATATAATGTATCCTGTTTTGAATTAAATTATGACTGCTCCAGTCCAGTTGATTTTTAAAATTTCCGGGTATGTAGGTACATACCTATAATAGTCGACCTCGTAACACCTTTATCAATAGAATCTATGGTTGGATGTACGACGTAAAGCGTCAAGGTCTAATAATTGTCTATGAGACAGTTAGATAGTTTCAACCCTATTGAAGTTTCAATTTACTGGGAATGGTTGTCAAAAGTGACAAAGCAATTCAAATATTTTTATTCTCGAAATAAAAATGTTCCGTTCTAAATAAAAATGTGAACTTATTTTCCGGACGTTATATAGTAAAGGACAGAATTATAATTAAATTCAATTTGATGACCTTCTAACCTCAACAAAATTTAGCTCGCATCCTGAACAGATAATTTTTCATTATACATATTTAGGGCGCCAAGTTCGTTCTCAGTTTAGTGGCAACACAATGTAGGTACTTGTAATCGCTTGATAAATAAATGTGACTCGACGCTTATCGCGGCTAGCCTTGGCCTGCTTAGCCCACACACTACGAATTTTATTAGACGTTTTAGTGGCCGCCATTGTAGAATACTGGCGAGCAGCCGACAATGACGTCATGAGTGGTTCATGAGCATGTACTTTGCCTAATATGTTGTAACTACTGCTGATCTATGCTGTAAAAATCTCACCGGGAAAACATAGGTGAAGTGAGATTGAAGTGAATTTGTCAATATACATAGTTTCAATCCCTAGCATCTGCCGGTCTATTCTGTTATGGTGATATATAAAAACTGGGAAAATCAAACTGGCTGGGAATAAAAAAGTGACAGACTTCCACATGCGAAAAAAGAGAGCGCAACAATGCGCTGGAACCAAAATAATAAAAAAAGCCAAACCAAATAAAAACTATTTCAAAATAAATTAACCTATCTATCAAAAATATTTTCAGCCAGTTTTCATATAAGTACCCAACATGCACATTTTGAATGCAATTTTGCAATGAAATTACTTAGGATTTTAGAATTACAGAAAAAATATAAAAAGTAGAGGTCTTTACGGAATTAAATTCTGTCGAGGAAAACTCCGAATGCGTTTTCCTTCAGTCAGAGTATTAATCAAATAGTCAAGAAACATAATATATGCAAAAATTAAATTCATACATACATATAGAGAAATAAATGGTTACGAAAAAGCCTCCAATTTATTTTGGTATCGGCTTAAAATCTCACCGTCAGAACTTAGGTGAAGTGAACTAGTCAATAGTGTTGATCCCTAGCGTCAGCTAATCTATTCTGGAAAAATCTCACCGTCAGAAGTTAGGTGAAGTGAACTAGTCAATAGTGTTGATCCCTAGCGTCAGCTAATCTATTCTGGAAAAATCTCACCGTCAGAAGTTAGGTGAAGTGAACTAGTCAATAGTGTTGATCCCTAGCGTCAGCTAATCTATTCTGGAAAAATCTCACCGTCAGAAGTTAGGTGAAGTGAACTAGTCAATAGTGTTGATCCCTAGCGTCAGCTAATCTATTCTGGAAAAATCTCACCGTCAGAAGTTAGGTGAAGTGAACTAGTCAATAGTGTTGATCCCTAGCGTCAGCTAATCTATTCTGGAAAAATCTCACCGTCAGAACTTAGGTGAAGTGAACTAGTCAATAGTGTTGATCCCTAGCGTCAGCTAATCTATTCTGGAAAAATCTCACCGTCAGAAGTTAGGTGAAGTGAACTAGTCAATAGTGTTGATCCCTAGCGTCAGCTAATCTATTCTGGAAAAATCTCACCGTCAGAAGTTAGGTGAAGTGAACTAGTCAATAGTGTTGATCCCTAGCGTCAGCTTATCTATTCTGGAAAAATCTCACCGTCAGAACTTAGGTGAAGTGAACTAGTCAATAGTGTTGATCCCTAGCGTCAGCTTATCTATTCTGGAAAAATCTCACCGTCAGAACTTAGGTGAAGTGAACTAGTCAATAGTGTTGATCCCTAGCGTCAGCTTATCTATTCTGGAAAAATCTCACCGTCAGAACTTAGGTGAAGTGAACTAGTCAATAGTGTTGATCCCTAGCGTCAGCTTATCTATTCTGGAAAAATCTCACCGTCAGAAGTTAGGTGAAGTGAACTAGTCAATAGTGTTGATCCCTAGCGTCAGCTTATCTATTCTGGAAAAATCTCACCGTCAGAACTTAGGTGAAGTGAACTAGTCAATAGTGTTGATCCCTAGCGTCAGCTTATCTATTCTGGAAAAATCTCACCGTCAGAAGTTAGGTGAAGTGAACTAGTCAATAGTGTTGATCCCTAGCGTCAGCTTATCTATTCTGGAAAAATCTCACCGTCAGAAGTTAGGTGAAGTGAACTAGTCAATAGTGTTGATCCCTAGCGTCAGCTTATCTATTCTGGAAAAATCTCACCGTCAGAAGTTAGGTGAAGTGAACTAGTCAATAGTGTTGATCCCTAGCGTCAGCTTATCTATTCTGGAAAAATCTCACCGTCAGAAGTTAGGTAAAGTGAGCTAGTCAACAGTATTGATCCCTAGTGTCAGCTAACCTATTCTGTAAAAATCTCACCGTCAGAAGTTAGGTGAAGTGAGCTTGAAGTGAGCTGTCAAAAGTGTCAATTTCTAGCATCAGGTGGAGTGACAGCTCACTTCACCTATGTTTTCACGGTGAGATTTTTACAGTATAGACCAGCTGCAGCGCCTGCAGTTTCTAGCACGATTACGGAAGACTGAAGATTGATTTGCTGATTGAGTACGGTTTGATGTAAAAAATCTCGTAATAAGTAAGTAGGTATCTACCTAAACCTTCCGTGTGACCGTGTGTTTGTTAGCTATATTATCAACATTTTCTTAAGACACGGTCACACGGAAGGTTTTATTGCCACTGAAAACGGACTTTACCTGTATTAGGTATGGCTTGATATAGGTTCTATGCATATCATTTTGATGAACATATTAGCCTGACTAGATTTTTAATTAAGATAGGTTCCTCAGCATGTTGACAGAAGAAACATACGCTATGTATTATATTTTAATAACGATCAAATATTTGACTAACACTAAGTGAGTACGTAATGGACAATTGTTATTTTCAACCTACCAAATATGACCTTAGTTCGTATGGTGAAATGCTACAATACAACAAAGTATGACAGTAATAATTGAATATCAATGAAAATACTAATATAAATCCATTGCCCCACATAAGCTTGACAAATATTCCTTTGTCAACTTCCCCGAATCTTCCGTAGGTTTGAAAAACTCGTGTATTTTTCATTAAGCAAGCTGGAGAGGCTCTAAATGGGCTAGGCATTTGTCAGTTAAGGGCATTTTTAGTTCTGTTCTACATAAAACATTACATAACATCACGCCTTGTTTCCCGGAAGGGTTAGGCAGAGGTGTACGTAAAGTAGACCCACATTTCGCCAGTTATGTTTAAGTCCCATGTAATAGGGGGCGAGCCTATTGCCATCTACCGTGCATAAATCGAGACTCCAGGCTGCAACTGAGAAATTCCAGATAGAAAAACCCACTAACACTTTGCCTGAACTGGGAATTGTACCCAGGACCTCATACTCAGCAGTAGCGCTTGCGACTACTAGACCAACGAGGCAGTCGAGTAGTTCTGTTCTATAATTGCTTAAAACAAAATTAATTGCTTGTGGTCCGTTTGAAATAAGTCTGGTCGACAGTGGCCGAGCATGGTGAATGGCCCTTTATTTAAATATTACGTAAGCAACTACGGAGCCCTATGGCCTTGTATGGTAGGTCAGTAGTTTTTTGTGTGCGTGTGTTACGGTTATAGCCTTGGATTTGTACTATGGAGATTTAGAGAGATTTATAGCTTCAACACAGAACAGCTGCAAGTTTATTGTATAGAAAAATGCTTCAGTTTTTTGGAATGAATGAGTTCTTTAACGCGGCCTGTGGTAGGAGTGAACTGGTAGAAATCGTCACGTAACGAAGAAGCGTTATGACCGAAAAAGATATAACCTCATTGGTTTCAAGTGTCAAAAGATTTTATTTTTGTTTTTTAATATAGAGCCATCTAGTATAAGTCTTTAGAAGCTCAGAACTTATACTAGATGGCTTATATTACATAATATACAGCGAAAGGAACTTCGTTACAACTGGCTGTCCCACGACCACTCCCGACGTTTTTTTGTTGAAAATATTACAGAAAATAAAATCTCCTCCACATTCGTAAACGTGTGTGTGATCATAAATGACGTACCAGATACCTTCATTTTCCTTCCTAAACTACGAGCCATATTTTACTCAAAATTCTGGAGAGTGTAAATCATCGTGCTCTCCAGAAATCGATCTGCTACAACAGCCTTGAGCCTAGCCATGAAGTCATTTGAATACATTATAATTGATGAAGCAATAACGCAGGAATGGTGCGTGTATCTCGCACGGCCGATCGTAGCGTCTCCCTACGCTCCTGGCTCCGTGCCAACAACGCTAAACTGCTGGAGTGATCCGAAAACTGACTTCGTGACACATTTCTATTGATCCTAACTCTATTTTTATGGCGTGAGCGTCGTGTCTTTTTGGTCGAGGCACGAGATTATAAAAGGTTTTGTCTGTGTCATATTTTTATTTTTATTAAAATCTAGCGGTCGTTTTTCATCAGAACTACCTAAAAGTACCGTCGAAGAAAATCCAAACTAATATTATAAATTCGAAATATCTCTGTCTGTCTGTCTGTCTGTCGGTTACCTTTTCACGCCTAAACTACTGACCGGATTTCGATAAAATTTTGCAAGAAGATAGATGGCATCCTAGGAAAGGACATAGGCTACTTTTTGTTTGAAAAATAGTCGTGAAGGGGGTGATATATAGGGGCTGAAAGTTTGCATCGGAAACCCAGCATGTCTTAAGTTAAGGATATGAAAATTCTGTCTGTCTGTCTGTTTGTTCCAGCATTACTCCGAAACGGCTGGACCGATTTTGACGGGATTTTCACTGGCAGACCTGTAGCCCAATTCCCGTAACCAAAAACGATCAAAATCTAGTCGCAATCTTATCTCAGCGACATATCAAAAATGTAGGAAAATTATAGGTATTTTTGACATATTGAGACTGAGATCAGACTGTGAATGTTCTTAAAATTACGAGAATTACCTCTCTGATGTTATAAGGAGTAACTAGGCTACTTTTATTTTAGATAAAGAATTAGGGTTCCACGCAAAAAATTCAACCCATGAAATTGTGAACAAAATCATAATAATTGAATCAATTAGGGAAGTATTGACATCCACGCGGGTGAAGCCGCGGGCAACAACAGTTTACTTATATAAAAAAAGATTATTTGCAAATACTATACCGTGTAAGCGTAGCGGAGAGTTTGAGTTTATCAGTGTCTTCGGTACCTACATGGCGTTGTGGAAATGATGCGATTTTCTGCGCGCGGCGTTGTTGTTCTTATTTACCGCAGGATGCTGACTTTCATACGTGTGCAAAATGTTATTATAGTGTATCCAGCCCACTAAGTCTACATGTTCTAGCAAAATATGGCAAAATCGTTGTTGTTTACTAAACATTTACCTTCAATACGTATGGTTCCTTAAGACGACACCGCACGCGCAGTGGCGCCCTCATCGTTTGTTTGGTTATTTCTTTTATTTTAGAATAAAAATGCAGAAAATAAGCACGTTAAGTTGTGCTCCACAAAACTATACGTTATTATTATTACAAACAGTAGTTTTACATTGTTAAGTTTTATTATAATTCTTAAAACGGAGCTTAGTGACCACTATTTTCCGTTTTAAGGATTATAATAAAAGTTACAGTTTTAGACATTTATTATTTTTTTTTCTCAAAAGATTTACACAATCACTTACAGAGAAAATACAATATTTAAACTTAAAAATACATGAAGCCGATTGGCGTAGTGGGTTAGTGTTACGACAAAATACATTAAGATTTCATAACAGTTTTAGTAATAAGAGGGTAGTTGTAAATAAACAAATGTTCACACGAAACTAAGTACACAACGTCGGTCGTATGCGCATCGCCACTGGCGGGTAGGTGTGCAAGAGTTGAGGGATACAATACTTGTTTACTAAGGTCCATGACATAGTGATCGTTTCACTGCGTTTAGAGTAATTTGATGGTTGTTAATATTGTCTTCATTTTATATATTTTTTAACTTATTATTGTTACGTTATGTTATGACTACATAGAATTTATTTATTATGATTCCTTGAGTTTGTTTATGTATTACTGTATTATATATATATATATATGTATAGTAGTAGTTGTAATAATTAGTAGGTAGGTAGGTGGTTGGTAGGTGATAGGCTCGCCCCATATTACATGGGACTTAAACATAACTGGCGAAATGTGGGTGTACTATAGGTACACCTCTGCCTAACCCTTCGGGGAAACAAGGCGTAATGTTATGTGTATGTGTGTTAGTAGGTAATGTCAAATATGTACCTATACGTGTTAAAATATTTAAATTATTATTATTTGCAAATATATTTATTTAAACGTAATTTTATGTAAATTAAAATATAGTGTATAGTATGTATATTTTTTATGTCTATATTTATAGTATATATGTGTGTTAGGTAGTGTGTAGGGCTTTTATGTGTTATATTATAGTAATGTATTTATGTGTATTATTTTCATGAATGACTAATTGTTTAGTAAAATATATTTTGAATTGCATGTGTGTTACAATGTAAATTAGTAATTGATACCACTGAACTTAATATTAAGCTCCTATTAATGAAACATCCTTTCAAACAAACTTAACAATGTAAAACTACCGTTTGTCATAATAATAACGTCTTGTGAAGCACAATGTGACAGGCTTAAATAACCAACAAACGACGAGGGCGCCACTGCGCGCGCGGTGTCGTCTTGAGGTTACTACACGAATTTACTTACTTCCATGCATACTATTCATACTAATATTGTAAATATTATAAATTCGAAAGTAACTCTGTCTATTATTTAGATACCTTTCCACGCCTTTTTTTTTTCCACTTTTCCACAATTCCACGCCTTAACGACTGAACGGATTTGGATGAAAGGCATACGGATAGACCACGACCTGGGTTAGAGCATAAGAAACTTTTAGTATCCCGGCAGTACGTTCCCTTGGGATAATTTCCGCCCTCCACCGGGCAAAAGCTAGTTGTACATATATTTTCAAATTATTGTAAGTATTTTCAATTTCGATTTAAAGCGCTGGGCAGCGTTATAAATATTTTTCAATATTCTCGACCTGTGTGCTCCGATCGTTTTCACACCTGATGTATTCGTAATATCCGTATGATACGGCCTGCTCTGCCAGGAAAATAACGTATTACCTTGGTCTACCTCTCACGCAGTCACGTCCACCTTTACGGAAGCGAGGAGACGCCGTGAACAAATATGTACACATTAGCTACAGCAGATAGGTATGTAGATTTGTGTAGATACTACCCACGACATGTCGTAAACTATTTGCTAACTACGAGTGATAGTTTGGCAACGGATTTGTGTGGCGTGCCACCAATCGGTGGCTATACTGTGTTTATTTTATGTTGATCGACATGACACATGCATAATGCTCATTTTAGAGTTGTGACATTACTTACATCGATATCGGTCTCGCTTAAAAGTTGTACCTACTTTGAAATAAAGAAACGTATCTAAAATGTTATTTTATTGGTAGATAAGTGCAGTACATAAGCATAAAATGAACAGGTAAAGGAAATATCCTGTCTATGTTAAAATACCGGTAGTAAGTATAGACGACTGTACACCGCACACCACATTATATCTAAGCAATGCATCCCCCTCCAGCTCAGTATGTTGAGCCAGCAGAAGAGCTTCCAGCGGGCCACCAACTACCATGGCCCACCTGGAAATCTCTTAACAGACTAAGAAGCCAGGGAGGTGGCTGCTGGTACAATTTAGTCAGGTGGGGGTACTCCGATGAGCCACAGTGCGCTGTGGAGCCACATCACAAACGATGCCTCACCTCTTGTCGTGCTCTCTGTGTAAAACCACCAGCACTATGGAAGCCCTTTGTGCGGCCAACGCTAACGCTGTCGAAGTAGCCGAATTCTGGTCGAAGCTTATATAAAATTAATAAAAGAGAATCATCCATATGACGAAGTTGTAGAATACGGTGTAGTGCTCGGAGGACATCGAGCAACCGAATGGAAGCGATAGAACCCCAATAATCTCATATCCGATGTTACAAGTCTCATTTCAAGTTTTCGAAGATCGGCTCATACATCACTTCCCATTTTATTGATATTTTTCTTAGGAAATCCAATAAGAAAAGTTTGATGCGGAATTTTTTTTTGTCTTACCGTCAATTTTAATAAAGTATGTATGATAATGAAAAGCACATAACTATTCATTACTAGCTGGACAGTCGGGCAACTAGGAATGGTATTAGGTCGGTAAATCCAAGAACTGGTCATTATTTCCTGATACGTCGTAAGGCTTATGATTGAATATCGATTTAGGTAGTAGACGCGGTGACTCACAAAGCTACGTAATTTACGGCTACAGTTGTTATGTACCTACCTACCATTTTACTGATTAATCAAAACTGTGTGGAAACCGTGAACGGTTTTCTCAAAGAATCATAATACTGTGAGCTTTAAACGGCCCGTAAAATGATTTCAGACTTTATAGATAAATATACAAAAATTGATTCTAAAACTTAGATTTCTAAATTTTATACTAGAAAGGTAGTTTTTTTCGAAAGTGTAAAGTCGTAGCCACGTCGTAGCTCGTAGCACTTTCGTAGTTTCGTAGGTAACTTTAGAGTTTCGAATCCATCAGAAACTAAATCAGTGATTTACGAGACATACGTATACTCATTTGTATGCACTTGAGGCATCTCATCATCACAAAATCATCCTATATATTCCCAATGTTCGTACTCGCGCCTCCTCGCTATGAGAAAGAATCATCTCAAAAGTCATTAATTCAAACTGGGCTGAGAATCAGTACTTTTTGAATGACAAAATTACATACGAGTAAGACAGTTCCCCAAAACGCCCACCCTCCACCACTTCTTTAGCTGAGAAGAAGAAGTGGCGCAACAAACTCCCCAGCAGCACAGCTGTCTGTTTGACGAACTTGATTTTACGTATGCAAAGTAATCAACATTACGGAACACAAAACATTCAATTAAATTATTTGTCATAATATGTCAGCTAGCATACGAAAATATACCAACAAAAACATTAAAAACTATACTCAAGCAGAAATAAAAGCCTAAACAGAGTTAACACCTAATTAAGCCTCCAGGCATAAAGGGCGTGCCCGTTTACACGTGCAATGCCGGATTATGTTCATGCCCATCTCTTAAATGACATAAAATAAACCTTACGTAAGTATTGTTATACCTACTTACCTACTTATTTTCTTTGACCTAACAGTAACAAAGTTTAAGGTTGTTATGGAAACTTTATCGTTTTGCAAGTCAAATGTTTCAAATTTTCTTGCAACGATGTTGGGCAAAGCAAAGTCGCTGAGATCCATTTCTCCTACATTTACATTCTTAAATTTTTCAATTGGGTTTAAAGTCTATTGAACAATGTTTGATCTTATGGAGGTAGATATCTATTTCGTTCTGTTAATTATACCAAGAGTATTAAGGTTTATACTTGTATGTGTGTAATAAATATATCATTTGATAGTGAGCCTTTTAATTAAGTTTTAAACAGCACATACTGTTAGAGCACATCTTGTATCTGAGTCACAACACAACTGCTTAGCGGAAAATCCTTTGTCTTCTTAAATTCAACGTAATATGTTCGACATAAAACATAATTTCGTTTATCATTTATTCTGAAGCGAAGGACCAAAATGCTCCACGTCATGAATACGATCAGAGTTTCAGACCCCCGAAAACACACTCCCACCACCCTCCACCGCCCAATTTCAGAGCGGCGGAGCGGGGCGGGGAAGATCAATAATTCGCTGGTTACGTTAAACAAAGGCACAACATTATTCTACCGCCGAAACACGCCATCGTAAAGCTTAATCCAACGACACTAGACTTGACGAGCTACATTACATTTGTCATTAAACTCGCGTTGGAAGCAACGCAGCTGTTGCCGAAGCATTTTATATTGAAACAGTTTTTTAGAAAGCCGACTAGACGTGGCAGTTTCAAAACAGTAGCTTAAATATTAGGCACGTACAGTTATTTTTATTGGTTAAATTCTTTCAAACTATAACAACGGGACCAATGCACGAGATGGAGCCATTTCAATTCATGAATTCGCGAATCATTGAACTGAACAACACAGCATTTTGAATTGAATTTCCGAGTGCATTATAAAATATGAAAAGCTCTATTGCTCCTGTAAGGCAGCTATAAAGTGAATTCTTACAGCTGAGCACTGCCGTGCATTTATAACGAGGAGTTGCGGAGCGATGCATTTCTAAGGTACAACGTTCCGTCTTGAAGGAACTCTTGAGCGATTTATACCGACGGGAAAATATTGTTTATTCCAGCTTTTGGTTCATCGGCTAAATCAAAATGCCTGATTGCTGGTTGTTGTTGTTTACTAAGTTAGGAACCGTTATTGATTTAGGTAGGTATGCTCTAATTTTCATAGATACTATATTCGGCAATATCGATGCGTACTTTTGATACAAACACAATTTTCTTTCTTTCGACACATTTTAAGGAAAATTGATCTGAAAGTCTTTTTAACGAGGACCAGTTGTAGGTTTTACTCCATAACGTTACATTTGGTACGTTTACATGTAAATCCAACTTTGATTAGAAGTCAGACAGACGGAATGCAACTAAATATTCCGATTTTTAATCTTTGATATTTAAATACTTCAGAGATAGGTATTTGCAGAATATCAGGGAGAATATATCTCTGATAGTGACAGAATCGTTAGTTGACTTTTCAGCAGGAACAAAGGCTGAATATCTGCTCTTGTTTGCTCTTGCCTGAGTGTCACTCGATCTATTCTAGCGGAAACTGTCCGTTTCCGACAGCTTTTCCCGCGTATTTATCTGATTTATTCACCAAAGGAATGTGTCTGAGAGGCAGAGAGCTACAAAGGTTGATTTTAATTTGTTTTACTTCACTCTATTAGTGCCCATTTTAATAATAAATGCGTGACGTCATATACACACTAACAAATACGCAGGAGGGTCTCTATTAAGCAGTGTTTGATAAGGTTGGACAACATGGTAATAAATTAGAAAGTAATGGTCCTTGTTCCCACGTACTACATCGTTCTAAAAAGGGGTAGCATTCGGAAAGACTGTTAAAACACCAAGCATACTGTTCTACGCAGTAGGATTGAAATAACTCGATCGATGTTAATAATGGTGGAGTTTCTAAAACGATTTGTTTTAATTACACCCGTATAGCGTAGTTTCTTGAAGCTGACTTCAAAGCGATTCAAGACGGCTAAGGGAAGGATAGAGCACATATACACAAAATACACAAAACATATACTCATTTGAATAAGCTGATATAAAATATTAGTCTTCTGTATTAATTTAATTTAATTTACTTTAGTTTCTCAAAATTATATAAATAGTTAATACGGTCATCATTTTGTATGTGAATGTATATTACGTAAATCTAAGTTGCAGAAGAGTGGAGTATCCTAACACAGGCATTTATTTACTTAAAGGACACTTCTATTACTAGATTGATCGATAGAATACACTTTCTCTCTCTCTCTCTTCTCTTCTCTTTCTTTTTTACTAGCTATGTAGTACAAACCTTGTTAAAGAAATAAACTATTTGTATTTATTTGTATAAGAACAGTTCTTGGTATGTGTGACACAATAAATATAATATCAATATCTATACATATTATAAAGTCGCTTTTCGTGTTTATCTGTGTGACCGCGTTGTTATTCTAAGCTACGCAACGGATTTTTATTCGGTTTCACATCATCTTTTAGATAATTTATTCCGGAAGGTTTTGGCGTATAACACATTCATATTAAAATTATATAATAAAGAAATCTCGGTGTTTTGTCGACTTGACCGTCGTAAAGTCTGCTTAATAAACATATAATAGCTCTTAATGCAACACATTTCCGTGACAAAGTTTAGGAAAATCTAAGACGAGAATAATAATCGGAGTACATAACAACTCTTTTTTTTTTTCTTTTTTTTTGTGTATGGGAAATCATCAGATGACTTCTCCCGCTCTGGGGGGAGCGGGAGGGCGTGTCAGACTTTTACTGACGAAAACCCACCCGTGTTCCTTCTGTTGCCTGTGCCGGGGCCACGGTAACTCTTTGGAACATGAGATGAGAGGTGGAATGTCTGCACTCCGACGGCTGTTCTTTAGTTAATAATAAGTATGCTCATGCAGGAGAATCGACCTCAGAAAATCCGGAAAATTATTTAGTTCGGATTCGGACAATGTCGGACTAAATGTTTTTCGATAAAACGGTAATTTTTGGGACGTAATTATAGGTTATAAAGTGATAAAAAAGCAGTAATAATCTCACTTTTATCGACATTTTTTACATATTCGATATTATTCAATAGTTTTTTTTTTGGAGACTAAATCTGAATTTAAGAACATAAAACACTGTAGCGAAAGGGTACAAAACGTAGCACTTTTAAATAATGCACGAATAATAATAATAGTGATGAATATTTATTAGTATTGTCCAAACACTTGCAATATGGTAAATAATAGAAACCCTGAACATATTAATTAACAGTAACCATAATACACATAAATACGAGTATGTATACCTACTACCTATACCTACCTACTTAATGCAGAGGTACTCATGTCCTAGCTATTAATTTAAATACTTGATAAGGTAATCTGTACAGGTGTACACTCACCACGTAACCGTTGCATGTAAATGGACACTAGAATACTGACCTACTAAATAAAACGAACTTTTTTAAAGAAAGCAGTAGTACATTTTTTGCTTTCTCTCTTTTAATTAGCATTTGTTCTATAAATTATACATTATGTTGTACATTTTGACATGAAGCTCGAATAAAGTCATGGGAATTATAACCGTTTCATTCTTTCGCTGTTTTAATTTTTGGTCCTTCGAGCCGGATATATCTTGGTATTTCTCGTCGTATTAATTTCTGTTTCGTTTATTAATTTATTGACCTCAAACTTAAATTATCTTGAAGTACCAAAATCATTTAAAAAATACTGTCACAAATTCGGATCAATTCCTATCGCATCGTTTTCTAACAAACATGTTTGTTATCATTTATACCTTGTATGTACTTCTTAATGATTTAATAGGAACACTTGTATTAAATGATATTGAATTGGTACAAGTGAGGCTGGTTGACTTGACAGCGTTTAGCTATGCGCGAGTGTGTACGAGGTCGCTAGGGTAACCACTTTTAGTGTGGACTAAGCATAAATTACTACGCGTATAGTATTCGGGCGGGGCGTGAATATAATAATCCTACATCGAGTTTCAGAAAAATAATCGGCTTTTTAGAGCGTTTTCTCTGTTACCATACAAATGTGACAGTATTTTTCTAAGGCTATTTGTCCACCACCACGTCAACAAGAACGAGATGACGGTGCCAAAGTAGCGATACATATGTACATTTACTATGGCGGCGTATCCAACGCACGCCGTCACCGTGACGTCACGTTCGGCTCGCATAATCTCGTTTCTCGTTGACGACCCGTTGACGTTGTGCGGTGGACAAACAATGTAAGGCTCGATGTGTCGTTTTTACCCGGCCAAGCTTATTGTATTAATATTTTCTAAATGTAGGTACCATATTGAAATTACAGCTCTTGTCCTCGTAGCTAATTTATCAGTTAGCATATTTGTCTTGAATTCATAATGATTTATTGAAATTGGTCTGAAAAATCAGCACTTTGAAAGTTACTTAGGTAAATCCGGCCCCAAAACGCTAAATGCTTTAGCCGCGATGAGCTGATGCAACGAAGTCCATAGCTACACGTCTTTTCTCTGCCAGGTTAGAGTGCTCTACTCAGTTCCATTTATTCGTAGTCAAAAAACAAAGCCTAATTAAAAACGAAATTCGTTTTGTTTTCAAACCGGTTTATTATGCTTAAAACTCAATATTCTAATTGGTGTGTGACCACTTGCATTTATATGTATTCTGTTAGGGAGGTACTGTAACAATCCGCATGGGCTGTTACAGTACCAAGAGGATTGTTATGAGTGCTAATTGAAAGACTGTTAGACTCATTAGCTATTAATTATTCCTATATGATTTAACTACAAATTTTCACAATAAGATAACCGCTTGTCAGGCGCGGAAGGCCGACTGTCAACTTACAACTGTTTTTTTTTCCTATTATTTTTATTCAAATCAATGTTTGTCTTTTTAAACTAAACATCATTTAAACCCGCGAAGGTGGCATGCTTATAGCACGCCCGGTTAAAACTTCTACAGTACCTACTCGTAAAATAACACGATAATAAAGTGTTATTTATTATGTATGTGATAAAATTAACAACAGGAAAGGGGTTGGGGCCTGATGATTGATGTCATAGACAACATAATAACTAAGTACTTGTTTTTGGAGTGTGGGAAACATTGACAAAAAAAATCCATATTTAAATTGTTCTGTTGTATTTTCAATTCCTTCTCAGTAACGTATTCAGTATTTTGCTTTGATAAACAATTATGTTTTACTTAATTTTTTAGACCCACTAAAACACGATTGCTGCGTCATTTTTTTGTAATGTGCGTTTTGTTTGTGCAGATTAAGCAATTTTTCTTTCTTTGTTTTTTTTTCATCCGACACACTTGTACGTAGGAACCTAAAAAAACACGTTTTTAAAAGGATCGGTAAAAATAATGCAGCTTAGGTATTTCGTAATTCTCCTAACATACCTACTTCAGAAACAAAAATTACCTTAGTTAATTATTTATTATCATTGAAAAATGTAACTAGAAAACGGGAAATAGCTGTTCAAAATTTATGAAACCTGAACAAGATAGTCCTCAATTTGTTTTTTTTTTTATTTATATTTGTATATATTATGTACAAGCATACAATAAAAAATAAAAAAGGGGGAAGAGCTCATTGGGCATCAAAAAATTCGTCCGCATCGCTGTCAATGGTAAAAGTGCCCAAAAGGCTGGCAGCATTGCTACGCTGAATGGCGATGCTGATTCTTTGGGCTAAAAATAGGCCAGCTCGTTGGTCCTGTAAAGAGTCGACCAACCGCTTAGCGATGTCCCGAAATACTCGATTAGCACTCGGACCCCACGGCCCTAGTGTTTCAACCCCAAACGGCTCAAGCATATAGCTCCCAATGGGGTTGTTATATTTGCGCCGTTTAAGGTTTTCTGCACCTGCAGCAGCCGCCCCAGCACAGCCCGCAGTGCTAGGAAGATGGGATGGCGCGAGGGTGTCGACACAGGTTGCATCCCACACCAAAGGCCTACCCAACTTCCATGGCATTATGGTCATTCCGTCTGGCCTCTTCCCATTGTCGCGTGCCAAGCCGTTGGGTTCTAAAACAGCTGGCACCCCGGCGGTGACAAGAGCCCGACGGATGATGTCGTTAATGCTGGCGTGCCGTGCCATACGACCAGCGCTCTTGCTGCAGGATAGGCCATGGTGTCCGAGGCAGTCGACTCCTTCACCGCATTGACAGCGATGTGGAGCTCTTCAAGGAGCGCCCAGATGCAAACATGTAGCGAGCAGGAATGTGGTGTCACCCGGCATAGTGTCTATGTTAGGTGATGGTAGCGCCTGAAGCCAGAGGCCCGACTCCCATTCACCCACAGCCAGCAGGCGGGCACGCTCAGCAGTATTGGTGGACGTATTAATGAGTTTATTCCGTACCAACCTGCAGAGCGGCTCATCCTACTGTCTCTGGGAGGACGGGTTCTTGGGCAGAACCGTATTCGGGCAAGCAATTTTCTAGGCGTTCACCGCATCGGTCAAACACGGCACTTCAGATTCAACCTGAGAAGGGGCTAAGATTTTTGCGGTTAATTTTTCGGTGCTGTGGACCGAGGACAGGAACGCCGGTAGGCTTACACTAGAAATTTTGCGGACGCCAAGCCCACCAAAACGAATGGGTAGTGTGGCTTGCAGCCAAGCATGGTCGTCCAATGCCACATTTAAAATGGATGTTAAAGTACTTCGAATAATATGATCGATTTTGCCTAAAAGGTGTGGCTGTTTCCATAAAGAGGAAGAGCGGAGATAATACATAAAATTTGGACCGAAACAGCAATATCTGATAAGGGTGAATGCCGAGTGTAGATTAATTTTTGAAAGTCTATCGGAAATATCGTTAAAATTTTTGATTTTATCGTCGATGAATGGTGAAAAACTATCTTCTAAAATTGGGGAATCTAGGAGGTGCAGTGAACATTTTTCTAAAACTTTAATATCTGGGGCTATTTAATTGAATTTCTGTATAGTCAATAATTGACTATTTACCTTTGTGACAATACCGACAGACGATTATTGTCTGTCGGTATTGTCACAAAGGTAAATTTCGCATTTGGAGTTGTTGAGGTCAAGGCCGATGGATTTGAACTGCTGCTTTAGGAATATAAGATCTTTTAGAACGGTGTCTACGTCACCTCCTAGTGTTCCATCATCTAAATACCGCACATTAAATTTTGAATTTAGTTGTTGTAATATGGGATGGATAGCCAAACTGAAAATGACTGGCCCGAGAGGATCACCTTGTTGGCATCCGACTGCAGATTCCAAAACTTTGTCTTTATATAATAATTTTGATGGAGGCCTGTAGCACTGCCAACTAAAACCATAAATTTCTGGTAACTCCTTTTTTAGTTCAGCCAACAAAGTGTCCATTGTAACCGAGTTGAAGGCATTCTTAACGTCAACCTTGAGGATGACCTCACCTTTACTGGTGTTTAAAAAACTGGAAAGGGCATGTACGGCAGCCTCGCAGCCCCTTTGGAACCAAAGCCAAGCTGTAGGGGCTGGAACTTGGTGGTAAGAACTTCGCTATACAATTTGCAGCATATTTTGGCTGCCGTACGCCTGTAGGTACACCCAATGGCAATGGGACGAATGCTGCCGTCCCTTTTGCGCAGGGCACATAAGTTGGCCCCGTACAAGATATCCACGACGGCATCATTCACACCGCCATTGAGCATCAGGTTAATTAGAACCGCAAGCTCCTCAATTTGGTTAGAAAACATGTGGACTTAAGGAATTAGACAATGTACAACATTTAAAATGTAAATTATAGATTAGATACTTCAAGCTGAACTTTATCCAGGGAAGCCGGAATTGTGAAATGGAATGTTGATTCAAATATTTTTTTGTCATTGAATCGTAAAAGTGAATGATATTACAATTACCATGACGTAACCAGACTATAATGTTACCACTACTAGGACCTCCTCTATCTTTTTTTTTTTTTTTTTTTTGTTTCGGGGTGGAAAATCCTCATGGATGTCCTCCGCCCTGGGGCGGGCGGAGGGGTATGTCAGACTCTTACTGACTAAAAACCACCCCGGTGTTCCATCTCACACCTACGCCGAGGGTCGCGGGAACTTACGATCCTTCCGCAACCCCCGGCTGGTGCCGGCCCGCCACGGCAGGCCTCTCCTCGTGTCGAGGAGCTCAATCAGCTCTTCCTTACATTTATGTTCGCATAACTCGTCAAAATGTACGGACCAGCTGATTTTTTTTTCGCGATTTCAGGATTGGTGCCATAGTAAAAGTTGCTTGTTATCATGTGTAAAATCATGTGTTTAAGTATCGGTCACTAATTACCAGTCATCCTATATAAGTGCAAAATTGTTTTCCTTCTATATGTGTTACGGCTAAAACCCGAAGTGCGGCTACAACTAGTTTTAGCCGGCTACAACTAGGTGTGTTGTGTAGTCACAGTACTAACCTAACCTAACCTAACCTACCTTTCAGCCCACACCTAGTTGTAGCTGGCTAAAACTAGTTGTAGCCGCACTTCGGGTTTTAGCCGTAACATATGAATTTATTTCTGAACTAGTTACGGAAACTAATGAAAAACTGCTTCATTTTGACAGGCTTCCCTTTAAGATAACCTTGAATAAAATTGGCTTAGTCCACGATGTTGGTAGTCGGTAGGTACTTGCACAGACTAGGTCACCAACCGCCAGCAATTCGTCCTCTAAACATTCATGAGTATATTCGTATGTACTTTTGTCGTAACCAGTACACTGTGCGTGTTGTGCTCAACTACCGTCACAACATGTTGTACCCCAATCATACAATCAATGGAATCGTTTCTCTGCGTGTGAGTGTGAGTAGGCCGTGCCAAAACATATGAAGAGATTCACACATTGATAGAAAACAATACAATACTTTGTAGTCCCGCGACAATTTAGGAAAGTTTTTGTTTCAAATAAAAACGTTTTCAACATTTTCTTGGAAATCGTTCCAAGAAAATGTTGAACAAAGTGAACGAGTTTTTCCATGTGTAAAAAAACATTCAATTTGAATTCTAGGGTCGAAAACCTTAGATTACGATTAAATTATATGATAACGACGCTATTTACAAAAAGGTGCTTACTTACCTTAAAAATTGTGTCTGATAAGTTTTGATGTTAGGGACACAATGTTCGTAGTTACTTTAGGCGTGGCGTATCTTGTCGTCCGTGCGATTATTATCAACGTTCTATATCTACACGCATCCTGCCTCCAGGTCATTTTTCTGGGAACTCAGTAGCATATTTTATTCTTTACTGAATTTAGACAATTATTTTCAGTTTAGATAGGTTTTCTAATGGATACTTGCAAGCCATAACATCAAATAGATACTTACCCAGGTGGGTTTTAAAACGTCTCTATATTTCACTCTACAGATTTATCCTTTACCAACGCATTGAACAAGTGGTTTATATAATATACAGCTTGCAATTAATTTCAGTCTAGCAATTATAGTGCAGTGTACTCTCGTACGTAAAAATATTATTTATTATACTCTGGGAGCCAAACAATTAGTATTAAAATACAAGGCAATTAAATAACAAAAATATACAACAGTATGTTTAAATAACTTACTATAAATAAAGTCCTACATTAAATAGGTCTTATTAAAAGGCGAGAAGGAAATAATAATTTCAAATAGTGGTCACGTGTATCAATATGTTAAAACTTTAAGCTATAAAAAAATATATATACAATGTGGATCTGGACGTACGACATTAAATGAAAACGAGCACAGTACCTACTAGTCCATCGAAACATTTTAGAACACGAAGATTAGTAGTTAATGGAAAATTAAAAAAAATCAGTTTTCAAACAAAATAAATAGCAGAAAAAGTAAACACGCTTTATCTACGAAAAGTCACTTACCAACGGTGCGGGGCGGGTGCAGAGCGCGGCATCGGCAATCTTTAACTGATATTACGGACTCAGATCTAATCTATATCATGTTCTAAAATAAGAAAATGAAAAATAATTTCCTGTGGCTAAAGAATTCATTGGATATGATTGATTTTTTGTATACATGTAAAAAACGTGATTCTCTTTACGTGGTTTAAAGGAATGTCAATCGTCATGTTCCACGTTGTATAGCTGTAGCAGTGCAACATAATGTGCTTGAATGAAAATACTACATCGAGTACGTCACTGGTTTAAATGATAATATCAAATAAAATCTATAAACCGATGTTAAGGATTTCTTTACAACAATTCATAACGGAAAATCTTAAAAGTTAGTTATCAATAAATATGTATAAGATTGCACACACTCATTCATATGTGGTACCAGCCCAAGTCTGAACACATTAGCTATGCCACTATTTAACTACTTACATCTAACAAAAATAGACACTGGTGTTCACGTAATAAGGCGTTTAGTCAGTTAGCTGAGTAATGTTGTACATATGTACGTACTTATAAACAATGTTCGTTGGTTCATAGCAGTTAGAAGTTGCTCAAGGCTGGCTACTTGTGGAGGAGTAAAAACTTGGTCAAGGCCTGTTCTTAGTCAAACGGTTGTAATATGTCTGGTTTTGGCACTCTCTCGCGCATATTTGGAAATTCCTGGCAATTGAAACTTTGAATTAACAATGGAAAGGAAACGAAGGGCTTATCGTTGAGGAAATCGACACAACAGCACGCCTCTATGTACTTATATAAATAAACTAGTAGCATATTTTACATATTTTAGTTTATTGTGTAGAAAGGTATTTGAGTGATGATTGCACCTACTTCGTTCCTAATTTGACAACGCACTTTAATTATATCTATTAAACTGAAATTCGGGCCACATTTTAACTAGAAGTTAAACGAATGAAACAATGCCATTGTTACACGCAATGGCGCACAAATTCGGCCAAACTGCCGTATGCTATTGTGACCACTACTCTTGTTGGCATAACGATCACAGTTGCTTGGATCACAGGGATATAGTTTTGGTACTCACTGTGCTAAGGTGCGTATTGATCGGCATAGTAACGTGTCTACACGAGACTCGAAAAGTTGTTGTTGGAGATATTTTAAACATTATGGACAAGAACTTTCAAATGTAGTTTTCGGAGCAATATCTCATTCGTATTTAAGAATCGAGATGCGAGGCTTTCGCATCTCGATTCGTTCGATAATAACAACAACTATCCAGTTGTTATTATTTTCGATTGACTTTCGAAACTTTGCTACATAACGTGCTTTAGAATCGCTAGCATGTCTTCCTTTTCGAGAAAAATCGTTGAAAGATGCTCAAATGAACAAACTTTTAAATCTTCAAGTTATAAATTGTGTTTTCGCGACGGTTTGATGTCGATTCCAGATTCTAGCTAAACGAATAGTTAAGTAAGTATAAAGATTTGCTCTTCAAACATGTTTCAAAAGGTAGGTAGTATGTCAAAATATGTAGGTGAATGTCAATTGATAGGTATGCTTCCTACTTGTTGAGATAATGGCTACCTAACGTATTAGTTTGATATAAAATAGTGTTAGATATGTCTGAAATCAAAAACACTTTTAAAAAAATTTGTCTCCCTCTGTAGCGGTCCGGCCTGTGATGTAATTAGTATGATAACATGATAATTATAATTAATCGGATCGTAACTAATCCAATAAGCGTCCAGTTTAATAATGTATTGGTAGGGGTAGGTAACCGATACTGCAGTTACATGTACCTATCTCATAATTCTTCTGTACGTGTGTACGTCACTGAACTCCTCCTAAGCGCCTGAACCTATTTTGATGATTTTTTTTGTGTGTTTGATTTGGTGGTTTAGATTCACAATTGGACCCGATAGGTGGCGCTGCGATCGAGTTCTAGGAAACAGGACATCGTCTGTCCGGTCAGCTAGTTTACAATAAATATGAAACAGGTTACAATTTTCTAATTAGTCCCAAGCTTACTGTAGAGTATCTAATTGAAACGACATTTTTTGAGACCTTTGTTGAGGAGCTCATGGCTAAGTAATAACAACCGCACGGGTTGATCCATCAGGTTAAGGTACGCTTGCCGGGGTTGGTCCGTGGATGGGTGGCCATCTTTACATACCGAGACTCCTCCGTGCCTCGGAAAGCATGTTAAGCCGTTGGTCCCGGCTGTCATTCGTGGATTTTTGACAGTCGTTATGGGTCGTCAGAAGCCCGAAAATCTGACAACCAGTCTTACCAAGGGATATCGTATTACCCAGTTACTGGGTGGTGGAGGTCAGATAGGCAGTCGTTCCATGTAAAATACTGGTATTCAGCTGCATCCGGTTAGATTGGAAGCCGACCTCAACATAGTTGGGAAAAGGCTAGGCATTTATTGCGATCCAAGATGAATAAATGCTACGCAAATTCTTTAAAACTATAAACTGACAAACATGTGAATAAGTAAGTAATGATAATAAAATAAATTCGCAAGTCGATGACACCGGCCAAAACGTGTTAGGTACACCTATGCGTGTAGTCATTCCGCATGCTTGAAATACCTCTCCTCCGTTAAGAAAGATCGACTTGATATGCCATAATTAATCTCATGTAGCTGGAACTAATAAAAGCGACATTTCAAGAGTCAAATGTTGAATTTCTGGACCTAAAATCTCTATGGTTACAATGAGTAAATTGTTATTTGTTGGACTTTTTCCTCATCATGATTTTCTTAGTCTCGACTCAGTACATCACATGTCATGGCAAACCTTTCTTTATCCTGTTTCGTGAGTAATTCGTATGCATTGCGCATAAGCAATAGGTCCGTCCACTGCGAGATTCCATGATTACTGATTCCTCTACATTCAGCTTAATTTACCTTTCACAAGCTGAGACGGGTCAGCAACAACACGGTGAATGGTTTTCTGATAACATTAACTGTTAATTAGCTATTGATGTTAAGATTTGAGCATGTTAAAGTGAGACTTTTCAATATTTTTATATTGAATAGTTTAAAATTCAGTGGTTAAGCAGTTTCCGATGTCAAACACGAACATGTAGCCATTTGCCATTGTGTTCAATTTACCATTGTTTCGACACCGTATTGGATCGCTGATGGCGTGGCATCACGGGGCTAGCCGTAGCATAGTGAGCGTTATCGCGCGGCGTCGTGCGCTGGCGCAGCGCTTGCGTCGAAATTCGTCGGTGTCATCGCACTGGAGTAGCCTAGTTACGACGATATTTCGATAGAAGTGGCCACCAACGTTTCCTCCCACTGCCAACGCGAATTTGGACAGTTAGGTACCTTTTACGCATACGAATTATATACATTTAAAAATAGTTCTAGTAACTTGTGGTACTGTTTGCACGTCAACTGATTATGTTTAGCAAGAGATTGCTTTGTACTCGCTTTGTAAAGGATGCTGTTTATATTTATGTTAGCAGTTCGATTACTTGAAGAAAAAAAAAATTAAAATGTCTTTATTCACAGAAATACTTTGTTTTACAAGATAGCTTAGATGGTTGTATATTTACTTGTGCCAAACTGCAAAGCGGTTTGTTTGGCAGACGTAGCTCCTTTTTTCCTTGAATATGTACCTACTTCATTGTTCGACGCCGATAGTTATGGTGATTCTGAAGGGTGAACTATAATAATACTCAAAATCTTTTCAGGTGTGCTATAAATAGTGTCTCGCTTTGTTATCTCAGGTCGAGGCTGGCGACGTTTGTCCCCCCGTCAGTCTGACATCATTCGGCAGATGTCCTTATACTTAGATGAGTTGCTTCATTGAACGAACATTCTGTCATTCTATTACACAACATGAACTAAATGTGTCTTCCAATTATAGTGTGCCTTAAATTCATTAATAACTGCGCAGAGTTCGACCTGTCGATGTCGAGCCGTAACCTGGATGCCTTCCCGAGTCCGCGCGAATAGCAGACGCCTGTGAAGTATTTATATTTAGGTTCTTGCAGTACATGACTTTTCCATTTCCTCGGCGGAAAAGTTTTATTGTGAAAAATCTGTGTGTGATTTTCATTTCGGCGAAAATTGGACAGAATTTTGTAACTACTGAAATGATCTTTAGACAGCTGTTCCATACAAAAGTAAAAATGCGTGGTCGGCTATACCTACGCCACGTCCAAAATTCCATACAAAAAAAAAAGTAAAAATTAAAGTTAAAAAGTAAAACCCAATTACGACAAAAAAGCCAACTAAAAAAGTAAAAAAGGTATAAACAAGGGATCTTAAAGAGAAATTAAAAATCCGGAGTCACACATCATGTAACATAAATCGATCAGATTACGTGTGACTCCGGATTTTTAACTTTAATTTTTATTTCAGTTATTTTCGGGTTTAGGATCATTGTGGGTACACGTACCTACCCACTTCGTTGGTTTGGGAAAATTCAATAGTAAAATTTGGGGTTTATGTATATATAATTATATATAACCAAAATATTTTCAGAAAGACCTTACGACCTTTCATTAGACACCTAACACATGTTAATTTAAAAAAAAATTTCGGTGTCACTTTACATCCGCTATAAGCCGCCATCTTAGATTTTATGTGAAGTCATATAGCCTATAACCGGTAAAATAGCATGAAGCTTCCAAAGATACATCGTTTGTTAAAATACGACCAGGAGTTTAGGAGTTATGAGCGAACAGATGAACATACATACATAGCCTTGTAAAAATACAGTAATTTTAGTTCTTCACTTTTCTGGGGGTGCTTTTAACTTCTTTCAACTAATGACTATTCCAAATACCTTCGTGTACTTTTGGAAAATGGACAATCCTTTTGGTATTCAGTCTAAACTCACACACAATCAATCCCTATTACCAGTTTCAAATTTATTTTTTCGGATATGGTTTTTTTCAAAAACTTCTTAACCCGTTGTAATCTTGAAATGAGAATCCTCTCAACGTTTTACCTACACTTATTTAGTAGAGCTGAAAAATAATAGTGGGCAGTCTAAACGAGGTACTTATCCTAGACTAGGTACCAAGTTGCGTGATGCACTAATTGAAACTGATTGCTGTTATGGTGCAGGCGGGGCTCGGGCGACAAATTCACGAAGACACGAACGCAGGCTATTTCCGTGCTTCTTCATTGCGAACTTTTGAACTTTGGCATACATAGCTCATTGCTTTGCAGCAATTAGGGATCTGGTGTTTTAGACTTTGAATTTATTTTCGTTGTAGGTACTAACAATTATTTATTAGAGAAGACGCATTCTACTAATGCTGTAGACTTCATACCGCTTTGGACTGTTTTTTTCGTTGTTTATATCCTATAATTACAAAGGGCGCTCCGTACAGCACACTGATGTTGTAGATGTCGAACTGCTTTGAGATTTTCTTTGCTTTTTATTAGAAATCATCAGCCTATCCCTTCCACTTGTTCGCCATTCAAATCAAATGCGTGCATAATCAATTTCGGCAATATGTCATCCCCTTATTGCACCCCTCAAACGTAGGAAACGTTCAGTTTACTGGTTCCGAGGTATTATTTATTTATCACTGCATTATTAATTTTGCCAGTTCACTGAGTTTGCTGTCATTAGCAGCCGGATAATTCATTAATTCACGCAATGTCTATCGTAATCTGTACGAATGGAAATCATTGTTTTTGTGGAGTTCTGCAGGTAATTCTTATTATTAGCGAGGATATACTTAGTGGTTATTTAAACATAATATAAACTGAGCCGCATTTCGTGTCTTTCTGTGTGACCGTTTAGATCTTCTAAACTACACAATGGGTTTTTAAGGCGGTGAAAACCCGCATTTAGAGACAATATCCGGAACGTTTCTGTGTATAGGTAATACATAAATGTTTGACTTAGATATAGCTCAGAAACTTCGACATTTTGTCATGTCGCCATGTGTCGCTATATCAGTAGACTGTGCCGGTACGAAACATGGGCGGCGGGTAGCTTGTTAAAAATAAAGAGTTGGTAGTTTATTAAAAAAATGAGCTCGTGATAGATGGGATGGATTTGTGCCCGGTAGATGGCTCGCCCCTATTACATGGGACTCAAACATAACTGGCGAAATGTGGGTGTACTATAGGTACACAGAGGTAGGCAGAGGCCTAGACCCTTCGGGGAAACAAGGCGTGATGTTATGTGAAGATGGATGGGAATTTCTCACTCGAAAGCATACTCGAGCAGTACCAAAGTATTCGAGACCAGATTGGTTCGTTCAAAAGGTTAGCACAACGAAAAGTGTGAGAAATCATTATACGTTGTAAATTATAAATGGATTTAAGCATATTGAGTTCGTAAATTATTAAAATTCTAACGTTCTTTGTGAACGGAGCCTCTAGCGTGGGACTGCTAGCACACTTTCACATTGCGTTCTTTTTAGAAGTTCACGATAGAAATCGCCTTGTTGCTCGAATGGAGGCGAGGACAATTGGGAACCTTGAGTTCATGGGTTCGATACGAGGTCAGTGCCGAACTAACACGAACGTGACGCCGACTACAAATACTTCACTTATACATAGTACGCAGTACATTACTACTAATAAAGGGCCTTCCGTTTCAACTCGATAAGGTACCTATATATACGGAAATAACGCAATAAGTACCTACATATGTACATTTTGCCGCCAACTAGCTTAATTAGCATTTCAGTTAACAGCCCAGCCTTTTTACTGAATGATATTCAGCCATTCAATCCAACCGCTAGCTAAATGACTTGGATCGATAACGTTGAACTACATGCCTAGCCTATCCATAAGTGCCAGTGACAGGTTTTGGTTTAACTTATAGATATATTATTTTCTGACTTTACCATACTATTTTACGTGGTCATTTTTAAGGGATAGAATATAATGGTCCTCCTTGGTCTCCTAGTGTCTCTTTGTACTATCAATATCTAGGTACATGGTGTGTATTTTACAATGCAGTCCAGTAATTAAACAGTTTACTCATCGGACAAGCAATATTTTGGATGTGCACAACAAATTATATACAAGGTGTAACATAATTAACGCACAACCTCTTAAGGGGTCATTGTACTCATGAACAACTTTTACTATGGGACCAAACCTGAAATCGCGAGAAAAAAATCAGCTGTTCCTTACATTTTGACGAGTTATGCGAACATAAATGTAGGGAACAGCAGATTTTATTTTCGCGATTTCAGGTTTGGTCCCATAGTAAAAGTTGTTCATAATGATGAGTACAATGACCCCTTAAGAGGTTGTGCGTATATGACGGAGAGGGTACATCTCTGTAGTTATCGTCAGCCATATTCTAACTACTGTGGGCGTGCTATGGGTAGTTTTGGTTATTGCGCAATAGAAAAACCGTTTGTAGTTCAAATCAAATTATAATTCACGATCAAATTAATCACACTAGCTATTCACACACTGTACATAGGTACACGACACAACTATACGGAACGCGGGACAGTTTCTAAACGTATTCACTGCTCGACAGCCACCGACCAACCCTGGTTAACTCCGGTGACCAGTCGACGAGCGTTATGTTGTAGACTCTGTCGCACGCCGCTTGGTGGCGCTGGCGTCCCGATTTGTCAAACGACGACTGACGTATTTCCGACATATAGATACCTAGACGTATTTTTTTTTCTTTCTTTTTATTATATTTATTCCATTCTAACACTCCACTGCTGGACATAGGCCACCTCGACTGAACGCCATTTAGCTCGATTATATCCGCTCGATTATATATGCTCGATTTATTTATTCGATTATTTCGAAAATTTACTTTGCTTTCCAAAAAATAATGACTCGAAGATTAAGAAAAGAACCCGAATTATTAGTTCAGATTCAAACAAAAACAATAAATCATCCGATCAACAAAAATAAAATACCCTAATGATTGAAACTTGAAACTCGAAAGTTTATAAGCCATCATGAAATATCAACAATGCAAACCATTGCCAATGACTCGGATCATCACCAGGAGCTATACCACCACCTCTTAAAGCAATATTATTGTAATCTTACTTGAGTATGGGAAAGAGATGGAGCTAGACGTCCTGTATAACTTCATCTCTTTCTCACACTGATATAATATAATATACATATATATATATATATACATTAAAATAATACTGCTAGAGGTTGTGGTTGGCCCCCTGGTATACCTATAACATACTAAAGCATGCTGGTTGGATTTGGTTGTTCATTAGAGAATAGGAGCGTCCCCTGCAGTCTGCTGATATCAATATCATTGTCTCCCTGCATGGCGAATGCACCTCATTAGGACAGGCATTGATAACCGTCAGGACTATTGATTACTCCATCTGCTTGAGAACACTGACCTTGTCTGCACCATTGTATACATAAAATAACTGTAATACTCATACTAGCCTTGTGGGACTTAGAAGTAGAACTATGTTTAATTTATTTTACTGTTTATATACAGGCACTAAATTAACTAACCAACTATTTAAAAAAAATTAATAACCTAACCTAACTAAAACCATTAACAAACTAAAATATGGCGTCGAAAAATTCCTCCGCATACCTGTCGACTGGTAATGTACCCAAGAGACTGGCGGCATTGCCACGTTGTATGGCAATGCTTAGCCTCTGGCCAAGGTAAAAGCCGGCCCTTGGTTCACGGGAAGTGTCAACCAGCCGTTTCGAGATTTCCTTAAAGAGACCATGAGCACTCGGACCCCACGGCCCGAGGGATTCAACCCCAAACGGCTCGAAAAGAACTTGGTGCCAATATTTTTATATAAAATACTTAAATCAGAAATAATTTTCGAAACTATTTTCCACTCCATAATGAGGCCTGGCAGTTTTTACTGTCATTTTATAACTGTGTCGTTGTTTGAAATTCCTAAAAGAAATCATTGGCAGTGAAAGCCCGAGAAGGAGAGGTGGCTTGCAAGCAATATTAAGAATATAATTAAAGTAACAATTAAATACTGAGTAGTGTAATTGCCGCTACCAACTAGTTATAACCACGCCAAGCAAACGATTCAATATAAAATGTCTACGTAGCTATTAGAAATACTTGTGTTCTGCCGCGTCTGGAGACTGAATGGCCATTCCAGCGTTCTTTTAAAGTCTACTTAGGTACTCTACGGTACTCGGAAAAGCCTAGTCTATGATGAGGAGAATGCGAATGCCAGCGCTTTTAATGCCTTACAGCGTGAAAAAGACGAGCAAAAATATTTTTCAAGTTTAGAATAAGACATTGTCGCGTTAATGTCTCTCGAAGCTACGCCTAATGTAACATTTATCACAGTAAGTTAGGTAATGCAGAGGTTTGATGCCGGTGGCAACCTTATGTGACACAGGGCGTAAAGAGTTACCGTAGCCCCGGCACAGGCAACTGAAGGAACACGGGTGGGTTTTAGTTAGTAAAAGTCTGACACGCCCTCCCGCTACGAAGTCATTTGATGATCTCCCGTACGAAAAAAAAAAGGGCGTTAAGTATTTGCCTATGAACACGTTCGAACACCAACAAGTGTCGAACGCATTTGAATTTGATAGGATAAGCCAATTGTTTTGTATTGAGTCACTTTGAAAAATAACCGTGTCTTGTAAACCCGTGTCTTGTGTTTCCTATAAGTAAAGTTAATATAATATAATACTCGCTTATGTCTGTGATTTGTTAATTTAATTATCCAAGCAGACTCCACAGTCCAGACATCTAACACAGCACACTGCTTGGCCCCATAAAACCCCTGGCATATCATTACAGTACCTACCTTATTAAATTCGAGACTACCAAATTCTAGCTCCCCATTCCTACCGTACATAATTAGTTAGAGATAAGCATAAGTAACTGGTAAAATGTGGGTGTACTATAGGTACCTTTTTGTTAAATATTCAAAAATCCAAATTCGATTTATTTGTAAACCGTTCCCGCTCGTTCACAGTTTTCATCTATTTTGTCTGTCTGCGCTGTACCTACCTACCAACCTAGCAGGTACTCCACACAGGCTTGCAGCAAATTCATTGTTTTGTACATTCATGCATTCCCATTGTTACGGATTATGCACTCGAAGCCGACAAACAATGCACCTGGAAAAAGAAAATGGAAATTGGATCAGTGGTTTTCGAAATTCAAACAATCATAGACCAACAGATATTGCGACATGATATGAAACGTACAGGCATGATTGGCATGAAATGTTCTCATTGTTTTCTGAAATAGAACCTATTAAAAATCTATTTTCGTCAGAAAAATGAAACTGAAAGTTAACTTTTGGAAAACCCTATACTTTTAAGGCTTACGGTTTATTATTAGCCCTTAAGAGCGTTTACGATGTAGGTACGGCTTTTCATACAAATTTTCAAGTCCTTGTTTTTCGTAATGAATGAACCGATTTTAATGAAACTTCATACGCATAAGTAAGATACATAGGTCTAAAAAGTGAGTTAAGAAAATTTTCGAAAAATAGTGTTACAGCTAAATTCGATCGATTTTAAATTTTTCATAGAAACAGAGATTCCCAATTGTATTTTTTTAAATAAGACATTTCGAAAATGTTCTTAACTAACTTTTTAGAGCTATGTATCCTGCTTATGCGTATGAAGTTTCATTAAAATTCTGTTCATTCATTTCGAAAAACAAGGACTTGAATGTTTGTATGAAATGCCGTACGTCGTAAACGCTCTTAACGAAAATAAAGAGAGTCAAACCATATCAGATCATAATAACGATGGACTGAAATATATTGGCTATAAGTAGTCAGTTCAGCCCATCGGCCCACCCATTGGATTCTAATATCCAACCAGAAAGTAGCCACCTGGTCAACTCTATCTTCAGCTTCATGTAAATCCTGGAAAGTGCATGATGAGCAGGAAAAGAGGGGAGAGGCATATCATGTGAAGGGGCTCCACACTGGCAGTGTGTTTGGGAGGGGTCGAGGATACTCCATTCAGCCAGATTATTTCTATAGCGGCCAACCTTGGCCCGCCATCAGTGAAGAGATTTCCAGATTGGCCACTGTTGTTCGTATCCAGGCGGCGGATGTTCTGCCGGAGTGATGAAGTGTGGAGACGATGTGTGATGTTTGTTCCACCACAGCTCGCACCTCTCGTCTGACGATATCGACTTCTGACGAGGTCGTATATATCAAGAAACTTTAACGACTCTTATATATAGTATTTTAGACAAGAACATAGGATCGAAATGTCGAGATGTGCAATTCTGATCTGCATACGCTAATGAGGACAAATAATTGTAATTTATGCAAATGATTCCATTGTGAGATGCTGTACGTGTTGCAGAATGCAGTTTCATGCGTCTGTCTTCCTAATATTTGGACACGTTAGGAAGTGTTAAGATGCACCTCTGGCATATTACATAGTTGCGTAAATAAAAAAAAAACAAGAGTTTATTTATTTAAAAAGAATCATGAATAAAAAAACATTTCAAGAAAATTATCTTATGCAGTATCGTAATTATCTTCTGAACGTGTTTTTCGTTGCAGGTCATCTTTAGCAACGTTATGTGGGGATTACTTTTATACTGGATATAAATATATAAGTATATAATTATTTCATTAAAATTACGTATTGATAATTGCTTTGACATAACAACTGCCTACGGTGGGTGGAGTATACTTGCAGTTGTCCTGGGTTCCAAAAATTAATTAGATAAAACTTGAAATAATAAAATTCCAAAATCAAGCTCCCATTTCTTCACTGTAGTTATAATCCCCACTCACTCTCCTCCTTTTCCCCGTTTCCTGAAGTAGGCTTAAATTTGTCTAAAGAGCCGGATCAATCTCGTCAAAATAGGATTGAAATATCGGAAAATCTGTAAAATACAAACATGTACACAATTATCTCTCACGGGAATTAAAAATCAACAAAAACAAATTAGTTTATTGCAAACATGTTGCAACCGTTGTTCTTGTTTGTTGTTGATTTTTTTATGTATACTTGTATTTTGTTTGTTTCTGATTTCGAAATCTGCAAATCACAAATGCTCAAATGCTCAAAACCCAACGAATATTGTTTTTGTTTTCATCAAATTCTTGTTTTGAAACCTCCTCAGCTTTAGTGCTGTCAGCAACAAAAGACGATCAACTCTTCAGGCTTTTTTTAAAATTATATTTATTAATGAAAACCGGGGCAGAATATGGTAAATTGAAATAATTCAAACTCTTAATTATTAGATGAAATACTGAAAACCAGAGCGTTGAAAGATCTTGTGTTAATTAGGAAGAAGTAACAGTTTGTACCGAATTTCCTTTACTGACCATGCCTTCTTACCGCTACACAAGTAGTAATTAAAGCACTAGACAAAACAGCGACATGGGCTAAATCTGAGACGTAGACCTAGACACCCTCCACAGTTTGAAGTACCACTCAAACTTCGTATTTCGTGAGCCGCTTATTTGTTTCGATAATTGGCCTAAAAGACCAACATTCAATTAAAGTTTCCTCAAAGGACCTTATGTCAAGAACATAAGCTTTTCAGACTCGAAGCCCCAAAGGTTCCGTCGGGAGCACAAAAGCGATTACGTCGACTGCGACGTGGTTAGTCGATGCACGAGGACTATCCAACATTATTTGCTTTTGTACACTCTCCTTGTACCAACAAACATAAATGAGTACGATGTGAATAAGGTTTTGTTTAGTTTTTAGTTGTGTATTTGATATTACTTGCTTCTTTCTAGTCGACAAAACTGTTTATTTTTTTGGTTCTGCGGATGATTGAGTTCAGTAAGGGCGAAAGTACACATGCCTGTAGCTGGTACAAAACTATGCAAGTAGCTGGCATGCCATTGTGACATTGACCAATCAGAAGTTGTGGTGGCACATGGCATGCCAGATACTTGCAAAGTTTTGTACCAGCTACAGGCATGTGTATTTTCACCCTAAGGGTGGAATAAACTATGCAAGTAGCCTGCATGCCATTGTGGCATTCACCAATCAGATGCTATTATGTAGTACATGATTTAAAGTCGCTCGTGGTTTGAAGACCTGTCTCTAAAACATTCATACTTTTTCCAAATATAACGTAAGTACGTTAACCAGTCTTGCTGTCAAGATAAACATATTTATTTTATTAATAACACAGCAGCTTCTATATAGGTAGGTACTTAAGCCGCGACACAAGGCGGACTTAACCTCGTCTCCACCACGTCGTGTTAATGTAGTGTCTGACCGTTGCTTTATACTTTTGTTTGTTAGATTAGACTGGAGACTTCTGACTCCCTTAGTTACCAGCATATATTCTTCTGAATAGTTTTCTAACCTTTTGATATGTGGATATTTCGTACATTTTTATATTAAGGGTCTCGGGTAGTCTAGTGGGGTACATTCATGTGGCTAAAGCCTTAATTGAATTGGCTATTCTCGTATTCTAGCGACTACAATATGTATATGTACATTTGGCGTGCATTAAAATAGCCTCAACAAGTGGCGATATTTAAGTACTTCTTGATGGCTGGCACGTCCAGGCAGTCAAACCCTCAACTACCAGTATTTCACGATGCATTAGCTATTGTTACATTGTTTGTGCCAGTGAAATTCAGTGAATAATTAATGGTAGATTAGCCGATAGGTTTGGTGGTATTTGCTCTAATCTCATCGTCGATTTTAAGTCTTGCAAAATGTCATTCCCAGGAAAAGTGGCAGACATGAACAGAATGCTTAAAACTACTTAATTCATAGCGGAGCTTATGTGGGCGAGTATACATAACGCACTTCATTATATCTTAAATGTCGTAGTCGTCGTATGTGGGTGGCGAAATATAAATATTTATATTAATAGAAATAAGGTGGGCAAGGTGGGTTGTAGGTTTAATATTTCAGAAGGCGTAGGTATCAAATATAGTCTTACGATGACAGCTTTAAGGGCCGTAGGGCAAATGTTACGTGAATAAATAAGAAAATTTTCCTCTCAATGTTTACGTCATTCATAATAGTGTGATCTTGCAGTGTGGGAAAAAACATATTTTGATGTGAATTCCCTAGGAATTGCATGTGTAGTTTCGAAGACACATGGCCCCAACCTACTAGAAACACATGTTTGAAACTAAATGATGACGTCTAGCGTCCCGGCGTTTTGTATTTTCAGTGACGCTATTTAGCGGAAACACATTCGGGATTACAACAAATGTGGATTAAAACAAATAATTTCAAATTAGGTCATTGATACCTAAATGATAAATGATTTTATTTCTGTAAGTAGGTTTATACAAACACTTTTACACGTTAAACCATTTTTTTAATTTTTTAACTAGATGCGGCCGGCGTTTCCTATCTGACTACTCTGAGATGAAAGGCCGAAACAAATTCAGAGGTTACAGTCTCTTTTTAAAGTCCAGACATAATCTTGGTCACATCATGTGAAGACCATGTAGATTTGTGTCTGAAATGGTCTTTTGAGGAAAGAACCATACAGATTGAGTGGACCTATCCAGTCTCCAGATTCATCTGTACGAGGCTTCACGAGGCAACAAACAATCTCACATAGGTAATGTAAAGTCAAAGAAATTCATTGTTTATCAAATTGACTACCAACCTAAAGGCTTCAGCAAACCAAAAGCAGGTCAGTAGCAGCGCAGGCCTACGCGAGTTGAAATAGAAGAAGTCATAATATGAATCACGGCAAATGAAATTTGAGTGCGGGCCGCGGGCCTGTGGGCAAACTGCGCTGAGCCGCCCAGTTTATCGGCCCGCGCCGGCGGGTCCAAAGCTCAGCGCTGGGCAGGCGCAGGGCAGCAGAAGCGCGGGCGCGGCTGCGCGCTTTTGTGTCAGTATGGCCGTCATATTTGACGAAATGTGACGTACAAACTGTGACTGTGGGAGACTATCACGTAATTGTTCAAATGTTCTTCTTGACATTCGACAAAACTTAAAAAAAAAAATATCTTCGTGAGTTTCCAGTTTCGTGCCCAGACAATGATATTCTCCTCTCCTTGTATTAATATCGTGAACCCAATTTATTTTTCGACATAATGTCAAAACCAAAAAAGTCCTCTCTATCAGAATCCGTATCACTAAACATTTTGCAGTCAACACTTTGCGCACCCGCCCAACGCCACATTGAACGCGTTTCTAAACCGGGCCCGCCGCCTGTCAAAACGCTTTGCAACTGCCCGCGCGCCCAGTGTGACGTCTCCTCCTGCGCTGCTTACGCCCCGCTCTGTTACTGACCTGCACCTTAATTGCGTAACACACTATCAATCACAATCTGAATGATTTTGAAGCATATTGCCAATCCATTGCTTCATATGTTCGAAAAATTTGTCTGCTCAACAACGTAAATAACTCAATGAATGTTGTTGAACTGTCAAAATGAAACCGACTCCTACTGTAAGTGTGTTACCCAATCAGGGCGCTTTTGGTCTGCCAAAGTCTTAAATTGTCCCCTTGTTCAATTCAGAACTGCCATTCTTTGACTGTTTTACGAAAAAGATCACGGGAAATTGCCATAGCGTGTCAATTTGAAAAACATTATTAATTTCCCTGATATAATAGAATATTACATCCTTATAAATTACCTTGCGAAATCCTAACCCTCGCTTCTTCCTTTGGTGGTGTGGAAGAAATCCTCGAAATTTAATGAAGTTTTTTGTTGTAACCGTCAAATACTTATTTTTGGTTTTCTCACCTCCACGAAAATATAAAGAAAACATCGTACCTATTAGTTAGGTAAGTTTTGCAGCTTATCAGTCGACAAAGATAACAGGTTATTTTAATGGCATATTGATTACTTAACAGTTACTATTCTATACTAGGTACTAGCATTCTAATAGGTACTCGGTAGCAAAGTCAAAGTCAAATCATTTATTTCAAAGGCACTATTGAACGTCATACACGAAAATAGAATTGATTCTATTTGTTCTTTCCAAGGGGTAATTTCGTATGGAGAAGAATGGGGAAATAACTCATTTAGGTTTCATGTTGTTTTTTCCATCGAAATTAATTGTATGGATAATGGTGTCCATTGGATATTTGACATTTTCTTATCGAGAAGGGATATAGGCACGTTATATGTACATTACCTATATTCTTATCCAATAACGGTTTGAAATAGTTTACAAATACATTTTCCTTGATCTCGAATAGGAGGAAACTAATTACGTTGCTTCTGGGTTTTAATAAGTACAAAAGTGTGAATTTAATTAAAGATACTTGTAGCTAACAGGATAATTAATGTGTTCTTTGTTGCATGTTTTATTGTTCTTTCAATGTTCTCTAGGTACCAATTTGCGTTTGTTTTTTCGAAGTCATAAGAATCAGTCCTGTTTTACAAATAAAGTTTTGACTTTGATATCTACTTCATCATCATCATCTGCCTAGCCTTTTCCCAACTATGTTGGGGTCGGCTTCCAGTCTAACCGGATGCAGCTGAATACCAGTATTTTACATGGAGCGACTGCCTATCTGACCTCCACAACCCAGTTACTGGGTAATACGATACCCCTTGGTAAGACTGGTTGTCAGACTTTCGGGCTTCTGACGACCCGTAACGACTGTCAAAGATACACGAATGACAGCCGGGACCAACGGCTTAACGTGCTTTCCGAGGCACGGAGGGGTCTTGATATGTAAAGATGGTCACCCATCCACGGACCAACCGCGGCAAGCGTAGCTTAACCTGACCGATCGACCCGTGCGGCTGTTATTTCTTAGCCACAAGCCCCGACTTTGATATCTACTTACCTAAGTAATAATTTTTTTTTCTCCAGCCTCTTTTGAAATTATACTGAAAGTGGCCTTGTCCTTCAATAATGTCATTCTTCTGAGAAATAAGTGGCCAGTTATCCTGTGGTAAGTTGACCCATTGCTTGACAAAAGGATCGTCTCGTACAGAGATGGAACGAGCGTTGTTAATTTGAGGTCCACTGTCTACGTTTCCTGCTAAGGTACCCTTTGCCGTGGAGTCAGTCCTTTTCGGAGATAGGTACATACTTTTGAAGTTATAAACAGTTAGAAACTGGAAGATTCATTCAATAGATAGGTACTTAGTTTTGTACCTGAAACTCTTAGAGCACATATTTTTGAAGTTACATGAAACTGAAAAATTCATTTCAATAATCAGTTTTGTACTTAAAACTGTGTTCTTTATAAAAGCGGGCTTCACCAACCCTTTAGATTTTTGAACAGAAATATAATATTTTTTTATTTTTAAATCTGAACAGCTGCGAGGGTCGTTCATGTTGTAAATAACGCAAAGAAAGCCCAACTAAGAATTGCCCAATTGTCAACACAATCTCTTATTCGCTGGAAATAAAGACATAATTATAAGAATGTCTTGCTGACGGTGCGGAAAACCACAAGCGGCGCAAATACTCCAATCTTATTGGGAGTTATATGTTCGAGCCGCTTGAGGTTGAAACACTGGGGCCATGGGGTCCAAGTAGTTTTTCAAGACATCGCCAAGCGGTTGGTCGTCTCTTCACGTGACAGAAGGGCTGGCCTGTTTTCAGCATTTTGGGCACTTTTCCTATGCGGACGAATTTTTTGATTATTTCCTCTCCTTTTATATATACGTGTACATATTATTACTGTAGATTTTAACATATGATTATGTGACATGACCGGTGCGTTGCAAGTCTCATTTCCTGTACATTTGCGGACATGTCGCCCATTTGCTTCGATGCAGTAATAAGATAATACCGGAGCTGCGAAATTGCCCGGCGCACCGTCTTGCCGACATTATTGAGTTTGCTCAGGGTACGACGTAGCCTAGCGTACGTGCATGCTCATCTTGCCTCCAGGGATCCACACGTGGACATAGTCTGGGTCGTATTAAAGATGGCGGAAAGCTATTATGACTAGATACCAAGAAAATACTATCAGACTAGAGCGGAATAAAAACACATTTTACAGATGAAATTTTACGGAAAAATAATCTTGGCGAATAGCTGTTAGTGTGCCTTTGTGATCAGTTTTTTTCTAATTCCTCGTAGAAAATCAAAACAAAGGATTCTCCGCGAATGTTTTGGCAGCGTTTCGATTTCATGCGCTTTCATAAACATCGTCCATTCCTAGACACGGCACTTACACCTACTTACTAGTATTTACAATAGCACAATAGTAGCAGCTAGCGTGGGTTGTCATGTGCTCCGCAACAGGTTTAAGTCTAGGCGCATTAATGATGCTGTTACTCATTCAGTCCTCAAGGTCGAGTTCGTGAGTTCTCTTCCTACTGCATTTTAACTAGGTATAGTTTGTACAACAAACAAGGAAGAGGAGTTTTTCCATTATTTTCGTACTTTAGGTTAGGTATGAAAGTCTTGATCTTAGTTAGAAACACATACGGTTATGAATTACATCGAGATGATATTGTTAATTTTAAGTATAATAATTATAATATGCTTAGAATTAATAATAACGTCATCATGATCATCTGCTTAGCCTTTTCCCAACTACGAGTATGTTGGAGTCGGCTTCCAGTCTAACTGGAGGCAGCTGAATGTCAGTATTTCACATGGAATAAGCTTAGAACAAATAATGATGGTCTTAAAATGACAAAGGTTTGTATTTGAAGAAAATTATTATTATACGTACCTACCTATTTCTTTAGCAAATAAGTCAAGTTAAGAAAAAAAAATACACTTTTAAGTTCGTGAATTTGCACGTATTGTTTCGTCAGTGTCAACGGGAAGTATTTGAAATCAAAGAGGAACTTGAATTAACTGGAAGCGGCTATTGTGAACCGAGAATGTGCGAAGATGACAATGATGCGTAAGTGGTGATCAATTACTGACGATGCACGCGAGGGCCGCATTACCGCCGCCATTATCGTGTCCTCGGTGTCCCTCTCATTAGACGGGAATAGTGTCGGAGGAAGCCTTTTGTAACTGTGATGGTACTAACGAGACAGTTTTCATACTCGTGAAATTATACTGGTCTTCTTCTTTTCGTGTTGGTCGGACAAAATTTGAGTAGGAAGTCTGATTGGCTTCCGAATTTTGTCTGACCTCGCAATCAATCCTTTCAGAAACATTTCAATTATACAGTTAATTAAACTGGATTAAGTCTATGCGAACAGTTACTTTTCATGCGAATGAAAAGAGTAAATTGTCGGATAGAATCCATCTAATCAGCTTGATAATCTCCAGCTAGTATCGCCGCGGGGGCGTAATACAGCATAATGATACCATACCCGAATTGAGTAAGACGGTAAATATAAATTTCCTAATTATAATTTTCACGGGAACAGGGACGTCGCGTGTGCTCCGCTGGTTGGCTAAACTCCAGTTTTATATTTAAACGAACTAGTAGCCACTGACATTTTATGAAGGAGATTTTGAAACATTTTGAATTGTGCCATACTCATAATGGCTTAGTTGCATTTCGAGTTTTTACTGTGCAAATGAGCACTGAGGCTGATTATGCAACTGAGGTACCTGCGGAGATGAGTACGTCGTTGTACGATGCGGTCGCTTCATATTAATATCCATGTAGTAAGATAAGAATCACGTATTAATAAACAATGAGCGCTGTGTCGTCACTCCTCGTGCCTGTTCTATGCATAATCGTAACACTTTGATAACTCGTATTGAGCACAGCTAACAACTACTCGGTGCGGATTTCTGTCCTAAATACTAGAATATGTACCTAACTCGTTTAATGTACCCAAGTGTAATCTACACTCTACACTACAGGTGAACGTACAACTAAATTGACACAAGTGCGGATCGGGCTACGTGCTCAATAATCTTATTCCAAATATTTTCTCTTCTAGCTACTTAATGAAATATGATTTTCCAAACGTTCATATAAATGAATGCCAATTATTATTCCCTATTCAAATTTTACTAGAGAATAATTCCTTGTTGGAGACGTACCCACTCTTTAGATGACGCAATATTAATTTCGTTACTATGGTAATATTTTTCCCAAACATGCTTGGATATTCGAGCATTATTTTGACAACCATCTTCGAGATAAATTGAAAATGCTGTACTGGTCAAATACATGCGAGCAGCGGCCGGCAAAATGTTAGTATGAAAATCTATATCTATCGTGTATAGCGGCCGAATAAATTATGAAAACTCATACCTGTCTTGAAATTTAAAAATGGAACGAACTTTTTACCTCGACGCATGGCAACCAAGGAGGTAACTTATCAAAGATTTTAATTAAATCTCAACTACATGTGAACTTTTGGCGCGTGAAAAATTATTGTTGTTCGTCATTGATTTTGGAATATATAATTAATTGTTGAATTTCCGCGCATTATTTGAGAAAAGTACTAGGTATCAGGGGCGAAGCCGATTCCGCAACCCGATTCCTATCGACTTCCCTTCGGAACAACCACTCTTCTTAATGTCTACCTACTATTGCCAAATAATATGGTACACCTATGTGCGTAACTGTGTATCACATCACATTACACAATTATATTTAACACCAGTTTAATACATCATAAGATTAAAAACCTCCAGTTTTTTGTCTGAGTTTATGAGAACTGAACGATTTTTTCTTCGGCTTCCCTTTAATGATGATTGTATTTGCGCCACTGCTAGGTATACAAACCTTGGCCGCAACCACGCAATGATGGCCGAACGTGGTCGGCCGCTGCAGTAATATAGGTAGGTACTATAAGTCGGTACCTTGATTTTGAAGCCAGGCAGAGGAGGTTATCATAGTCAATAAGTAAGACAGGAAAAATGCCTACAGAATTGTTTGAAATAACAATGGAAAAAATACGGAATAGTATCAGCGAGATGCGGTTCTTTGATAATGCTGTACGTAAACGTGGGAAAGAAATTTAATAATAGCCGCACGGGTTTATCGAACGTATCGATACGCATGCCGAGCTCGGTCCGTGGATGGGTGACTATCCAATAATGGATGGTCACCCATCGACCAACGGTGGACCAACGGCAATCCACAGACGTCAGGGGTAAACAAGAGCCTGAAAGTCTGACAACCAGTCTTTCCAAGGGGTATCGTGATACCCAGTAACTGGGTTGCGGAGGTAAGATAGCCAGCCGTTCCATGTAAAATATGACCCCAACATCGTTGGGAAAAAGCTAGTCACATGGATGATGCTGGGAAAACGCGTTGAACTTCTGTACTTTCTTCTGACAAGACACTACAGAATAGACCTAAAATCTAAGTAGGTATGTATATTTTCTGGAGGCCCGCCACACACTTCCTAGTTACAGGAACAAGGAGGTCCTGTAAACTAGAATTCTAGACGAGACAATGAAGCTCAGCAAGTCCCAGGGAAATGAAACAGTCAACATCCATTATTTCTTTGGTCTTCCCCTAGTCTTAGGGCTCCCTGCGATGCGATGCGAATTCGCAGTTTTGTGTGGGAGCCCTTTTGGGACATTACAGGAAGAAACAGAGGATAATCATGAACTAGAATAACAATAAGTCAGTAGGTACCTAAAACACAAATGCAAAATAGGCACACTTATTCATTATTTTGATAAATATTATTAATAAACAGCTTTATAGTTTTATAGTGCATGTGCTCGAAAAGAGCGTTTTCCAGGCAGCCAAATTGTGTGGAAAGTGCCACTCTTTCACACTAGTGCACAGTTTTACAGTTCCTTTTTTAATTTTTAACTCCGTTGTCAGCGCGACACAAAGAGTTTTTATTATTTGAGAAAAGTTTTACAAGTTAGTCAAGTATAGATATCAATAACATTCATATAAAAGGTACAATAAAACTAATACTTCATTAAACGCGTTATTAATTACTGTAGATAAACAATAAACTAATTTTAAATATTCATTAAATATACGCCGTCGCTGCTGCCACGTCACGTCGTCACGTGGCAGCTACTTGCACATGCGCAGTAGTAGATATGCTGAGCGCGCATGTATTTAAAATAAGCTCGCCATTATACTAATTTCTCGCTTAGTTCGGAGTCGATCTGTATAAATCTTAACATTTTTTTATTCCCTCGCACAATGTACAGTAAAACGTTGTATGATACTCGTGCGTAAGATGATTTCCGATTCGTGTCGACTTATACACTCGACGGAAATCACTTACTTTCCGCATTTGCAGCAGAAATAACTATTACAATCAGCAGCGGCTTATCATCAATCCTTAGGCGCTCAGGAAGTGGCTATGATTATGTACATTGTATACCTACGATAAATTATATTATTTATATCACATTCATAATACTAATTAATGCCGCAGGGTCAAAGACCTTATTTTCAGTAACAGGTTCGGGTTGCGAATTCGAACATTAATAATCTTAAATAATTTTTTTTTTAAATTAAAAAAATAAAAATAAATAAATAAACGCACAATCTCTTAAGGGATCATTGTACTCATCATTATGAACAACTTTTACTATGGGACCAAACCTGAAATCGCGAAAAAAATCTGCTGTTCCCTACATTTTGACGAGATGCGAACATAAATATAGGGAGCAGCTGATTTTTTTTTCGATTTCAGGTTTGGTCCCATAATAAAAGTTAGATAATATGCTTGTATGGAATTTCGTCATTTTTGAAGTTAGAAAAGTGTACTTACCTACTTACGGCAGAACCCTTTTACCTATTTTCAGTAAAAGACAGATTGCTATTGATGGTAGACAGTATAACTCTATCTGTCCTTATGTCAGGCTAGTAAGATTCCTTAATCTTATAAAGATTATTGGGACGTTAAAACCATAGATAGATAGGTTTTCTATCTCCATTATGCCAAAACTGGTGATAGATAGGTTATTGGGTTCGGCAGTTAGACCTCTGTTTTTAAGGAAAAGGCTCCTGAGAGGGTACCGATTGTTGAGTGAATCCCATCGGCCACCCGGATTGTTACCGTCATTAAAAATTAAAAATATCTTAATGATTGACCCTTTCGATCTATGCCATTATAAAATAAAATACAGGGTTTCTATAGAATTAAGGCTCGAATATTGGTTTAGTCCGGTAAGTTAAAAACTTTCAAAATTGAAGTTTTTTGTGGTTTTATAATTACATTTTTTTTTTCTAAAGGCGCTATTAATGCCAAATTGTTTCCACCGATGCCGATGTGCGGTTTACTGCCACAGAGCCTAAGCATATGGATTTCTTATCGCCTTATCACACTAGTGTTTTAATACCTAGTTATGTGCAGTTTTATACCCTACTTTATCTATATATGAGAGTTCATACATTGGGATTGAATCTATTAAATAAAAGATCATAGCCATTTTTTGCATTTTCCATGATTGCATTTATCATGCAATCATTCATCATTTTGACTCGGTGGAGTCAAATTTTCTTCACGTTCACTGATGTCATACAATTTTAAGCAAGAATAAAAAAAATTCTCACGAAATTCGGTACAGGAAACTGTATGAATAGCGCTAAAACTCAGCACATCACTGCGCATGCATTAAAATTTGTAAAGAAAACGTGTTATAATATGATTCTATTTTTAAATTTCGGTATTGTGATTATAAAGTATGTCAATATAAACTCGTTTTGAAGTTCGTCATTAGAATTTTACGATATGAGAGTAGATAAAAATAATTTTATTAATATGCGACAGATATAATATGGGTAGGTTCTTAATGTAGCTAAACATTGATACGGTAATATAGAACATAAATTGTAGATAATCTAATGAATTCCTGTCATCTTTTTGAAGCTGACTGTACCGGGTAAGTGTACCTAGTACCTACAATCTACCTAGGTAAACAGTTTCGGGAACTAAATTGCTTCTATCGTAGAAAGGCAACGTAGGTACATTAGTGATAATTGTCACGACTCCCACACGTAAGCAAATGCGTCTCTAGCCATCCTATCTCGGTAGTCAGGAAATGTCGCCTGCTTAATGGAACTGTTGACGTAAATAATTGACACATGGATATTCTGTCAGATTATCTCTGTCATTGTTCCTATTATTGTGATGAAACCTAACTTATCTAAGTAGTTTCGTAGGCAGATAATATCCTTGGTTGAGTGAGTGATTCTGGGCCACGGTGAGCGGTTCAGAAGTCTGATCACTTAGGTATCTACTGTCATAGCTTGACTCTGAAGAGTTTAGTTAGCATTTTATTTTTGAATTTAAATAGAGCCCACAAAAGACAGACATTATAGCCTGTTTATTAAAAGATGACGTACCATAAAATGTTCCTACTTTGCTCCTATATGGTTAATTATGCTCCAATTCTCTTAAATGAATGAAGAGTATAAAAAAACCAATGAAACAAAGTGAATTTGTAAGTAAATTTAAGAATATAACATTATTTCTTTAAATTTCTTTAAAAAACACGGTTTATTTTAATTTTTACCCATTTTTCGAACATTGATACTATCAAAAAAGGTAAAGCGTAATATCACGGATTATGGAAAGTATAACTTTACTCAAAAAGCTTCCACAATGGAGATTGCTTGTGAATTATACGCTGGCGCAAAGTTACCCATGGTCATGGGTAACTTGCCGCCTTATTCATAGTTTTATATATATTATGAAATACGTATTTACATTGATTTAACTTTAAAAATATGTTTGATAACATGTTCTGCTTTAAATTAATACATCTGAGTATATTTCATAATTAATAGTTTAAACAATATTCATAATTCCCTTTTTTTGGAGCAAATATTGGAGCAAAGTAGGACCATTCTACGGTAGTACTTAATACTACTGTCACCAATTGTTACCAAGCACCTAACAAAAATCCGATATCCAATCCGCAAAATTGAATCGAGGACACATTCGCATTTCGAATGTTTTTCCCACCATAAAAAACAGACAATCAGAGCATAGAGTACAAAACATCTCCGTATGTACGTAAGTGTAACGGATCTAGAGAACAACGGATCAGAAATCCGCAATTAGGGTTACCTAGCGCCTTAATGACCCGTTATTCGTAAGCAGCGGAACCACCGCGCGTCATTAGAAACTCGCTTGAGCTGCGCTTGCGACACAATAGTCGCACAGCTCAGATACGCATAGATTACATTTATTTACGCGGCAGATGGGACAGTCGTTTGTTTAACATTTTTCTACAATTTTTGATGATATTTATAATCTGCCGACTTCAGACTTCATTACTAGGAAGTTGATTTTGTAGTGGAAGTGGGTGGGAACTTGGGAAGTGGGCTGCAGCTGACAATGAGCGTCAGGTGGTATTACCTTGTGTTGACATTATGCTGAGCTGAGGCCCTTTTGACATTATACGGTTAAAGATATTTATTTTCTCAAAAGAATTACAATTCACTTATAGAGAAAAACATAAATAGGTTTAGAACAATGTTATCTGCCAGTAAGCTGCGTAGATAAAAAACAAATATGTATCTTAAAACTAACATTACAATAAAACTTCGACATAACATACATCGTTTTAGCATAATAAGTACAAAATAAATAAAACAGAAGAGGGTAGGTTACACACAAGAAACAACATAATTTTGAGCGATGAGGGTAGGGTGCAATTTAACAGTCGTTGCGTATTTACTAAGGCCTACCACACGGTGCCGAACATAAGCGATTTATTCAATTGTTTTATGTTTTTTATTTTTTGGGTTAATATTTGTGCATAATGATTTTATATATTTATGTAGACTATCATTGTTTATTTATTTTCAGGGAAAGATCTTTTAATATATATTTTTTTAAAGTTTTCTTGTAAATGTATGACGATTTGATTTCTTTTTTCGTCTTTAGGTAGTTGGTTATAGAAATTGGCCCCTTCATACATAATATTGCTTTTTCCATATTTAGTCCTAGGCTGGTTGGTTTAAGCAGATGTCATTAGCTTGTCTTGTTAAAATTTTATAAGTTTGTGCCCTTTTTGTAAATATTATCTGAGAATGTATATCTTTAGTTAGAATTTTCCTTACGAGTATGCATGTGTTGTACTTATATATTTGAAGGAGATTCATAAGTTGTGTTTCTTTGTAGACTTTTTCAGTAGGAGTTAAATAGTTATACCTAAATAGTGTTTTGATTATTCTACTTTGGGCAATTTGGAGTATTTTTAGGTTTGATTTGGCAGCAGTTCCCCAGACCTCAATCAAGTAGTCCAAGTGCGATTTATCCATGGAGTTATATATAGTATAACGCACATGTCCAGGAAGACATCGCACTATACCACGGAGCGCACCTGTTAGTGATGTGAGCTTGTTTTTGATACTCTCTATATGTGGTTTCCACGTTAATTGATCATCAAGTATAAGACCAAGATATTTTTCTTGATGAACTCTCTTTAGTATTTGACCATCAATATGTAGGTTACTGTGCTGACCAATCTTTTTGTTTTTTGCTGCAAATATAATATAATTGGTTTTAGATATATTTATTGTCAAAAAGTTTGATTTAAGCCAAGTATGTAAGAGGTTTAGATCATGTTGAGCATGTTCTATAATTGAGCATACTGAGGTACCTGAGTAAAATAAACTCGTGTCGTCAGCGTACAGTGCTATATCCCCCCTTAGACCGATTTCATGGATGTTATTTATGTAGATCAGAAATAATAATGGCCCAAGGATTGAGCCCTGGGGGACTCCGTAGGTGATTTGTCGAGGTCCACTTTGGACTTCATCGATTCTCACAATTTGATATCTGTTACTAAGGTATGATTTTAACATTTTAAAAGCAGATCCTGAGATACTAAGATGATTTAGTTTTAACAAAAGTATATCGTGACTAACAGTATCAAAAGCTTTTTTTAAATCTACAAACACTCCCAGTGTTATTTTCTTACTATCAATATTGGATTTGATTTTTGTCACTAAATCGGTTGCAGCCGTGTTTGACTTTGGCCGAAACCCATATTGTTTCTCATATAAGAACTGTTTTGATTTTAAAAATGTACTAAGTCGGTTGTGTAATATTTTTTCAAACACCTTTGATAATATTGGTAATACAGATATCGGTCGGTAATTACCTGGATCTGATTTGTTTCCCGACTTATAATGGGGCTGACTTTTGCAACTTTCAGGGATCCTGGAAAATTTCCTTCTGTTAGACACCTATTAATACAAATACACTTCTGGACACATCTATTGGCCCACCTTAGAGTTTAGGTTTCGATGGCCCCTACCGAAATATGATTGCTAGATTGAACAAAAACTGTTGATGCAGTTTTAAACCTGATACATTTTACCATCTTTTTCGTATTGTTTTAAATTTGAATTCAGAATACCATACGACATGGAGCTACGCCTAACAAGTCGGATATGCGCCTTGTTAAAGGCAATTGATTTTTGAATAAAAAACATGTTTTATCAAATAAAGGTTTAATTTAATAACGCGTGTTGCCTCCATGGGCATCTACCACAGCTCTCATACGATTAGGCATAGAGTTTATCAACCGCTCTATGAAATTTTGAGGGATCATCTCCCATTCCTCTTCTATGGCAGTTTTCAACTCCTGCATCGTCTGGGCAACTGGCTGACGAGCCCTAACACGTCTTTTTAGCTCGTCCCACATGTGCTCAATGGGGTTCATGTCTGGGCTTCTGGCTGGCCAGTCCATAACTGTGATGTTCACATCCCGAAGATATTCCCTGACGATGCCGGCCGCATGGGCTCTTGCATTATCATGCATAAAAAGGAAATTTGGGCCCACATAGTCCGCGTATGGTATCACGTGAGGTTCTAAGCACTCACGAATGTACCTTTCAGCATTTAATGTTGGCAGCCGTGGTCCTGTAACAACCTCAAGTTGAGTTTTGCCGCTCGCGGATATACCGCCCCAGACAGTCCATGAGCCACCGCCATAAGCAACCCTCTCTTCAAAGCAGCATTGTGCGAAACGCTCTCCCTTACGTCGGTAGACCTTCTTCCTTCCATCATTGCCATGTAACACAATTTTAGACTCATCAGAAAAGAGTACACGGCTCCAATCTTGCTGTGTCCAATTTAAATGACTGCGTGCGAAATGTAGGCGCGCTGTTCGGTGGGCTCGCGTTAGTTTGGGCCCATTAGCTGGCTTGTGTGGTAACATATCGCGTTCTTTTAACCTTCTCCGAACAGTTCGAGCGCTCACAGATACTCCGTGAAAGTCGTGAAGTTGGTTTTGTATCTCAATGGAGGTAAGGTGACGATTTCTCAAGCTGGTCGTCACGATGAATCGATCCTGCCTTTCAGTTGTGACCCGAGACCGTGGCCTTCCTTGGCGACGAACAAAGCCGCCAGTCTCTAGGTACCTCCGATAAACATTTCGGACCGCAGATCGACTTAAATTAAGTTGAGCACTCACGTTTCTTTGGCTGTGTCCGGCCTGAATAAGTGCCACAGCTTGGGCGGCGACTTCAGGTGAAGTATCCATAGATTATTGATAGAACCTCACCTTAATGTTAAGAATAAGTAATGTTTGTTGCAAAACCAAAGATATCAATCACTTTTTCAAGAATTAAATCCAAGTAAACCAATAAAACCAAGTTTTCTTAGTATTCGATTGTTTGATATCAACAAACAGGCTCCAAATTGTCTTTTGTTTCTTTAAATTCTGTGTTCGAAATTCAAAAAAAGACTATTGAATGAAATTGTGAATGTGCCAGGTTCAAAACTGCATAAAAACTTTTTGCTCGACCTAATATAAAATTTTAGCTAGGACCAAACGAAACTGAAAATACAAGGTGGGCCAATAGATGTGTCCAGAAGTGTAGTTAAGTTTTCCACTTTTTGATCTTTAATACATCTTATCATTTTTGTACTTATTCCATCGATACCGGCGCTTGTGTTTGCATCTAGATTTTCAATTATTTTAAGTACCTGTGCAGTAGTTGCAGGTTCAAATTGTATTAGATTAGCCGTACTGTCTACTATGCTAGCGGGTATTTGTAAAGCTTGATTATTATGATATGATTTTGGAATTTTACTAGCGAGCTCTGCACCTATGTTAGAGAAAATAAGTTAAAACACTCACAGATTTCCTTTGTGTCAGTAATTTGGCCTGTTGGCGGGTCTAATTTTACAAGAGTAGAGTTATGTTTTGTTTTATTGCTAGCCAGACTATTAATAAGTTGCCACATTTTAAGAGGATTTTTGTCACAATCTTTGAAGGCTTTGTAATAATATCGATTCTTTGTTGATTGGATTTCTTTATACACATTTTTCTTTTGCTGTAGGAACTCGTCTTCTATCTCTTTGTCTCAAGGTGAGGAATGTTTCAATTTATGCCACAGAATATTTCTTTTGTTTATGGATGTTATAAGGTGATTGTTGATCCATTCTTGTTTTGGCCTGTTTAGTATTTTGGTCTTTGTGGTTTTGTTTTTAGAAATAGCATCCAATAGGTATTTTTCTAATGTTGTGAAATCATTGTGCATGTCAGAAAAAGTATGATCTTTTATAGTTTTATATAGATTATCATAATTAATAGCTTCGTATGTTACTTTTTTGGGTCTTTCCGGTGTGATTCTGTTTACCTCAAAGTAAATTTGTTTGTGATCTGCCATGGCGCTTTCCACTAGAGCCATATGAAAAGTATTATCTTTTAGAGTTGTACATACATGATCTAATATTGTCTTACTAGTTTTAGTAATGCGGGTGCAGTACGTTTTATCAATTTTATTTAGTATTCTAAGCCCGTTTTCTTTTAGCACTGTCTTATATTCTTTAATAGATTTCTCTTTACTTAGTAGATTCAAGTTAAAATCTCCAAAAATGATAATTCTTTTCCTTTTGATTAAGTGATTCGTATATGTTTCAAGAAACTTTTGTACGTTTGCTGCAGGCTGTTTATAGACCACTCCAATATCTAAAGAAAGTTTGTCCAGATGTATCCATAAAAAGTGATTGTTATCTTCGCAATGCTCTTCCATTAATTCATGTTTAAGTTCGTTATGCACATATATTGAACTTCACCGCCCCTTGAAGACGTTCTATAGTTGTAATAGTGTGTATAGTTTGGTAATTTTTGTCTCAAGGCTTCATCTTCATCCTTTATCCAGGTTTCAACCAGTAATATTACATGTATAGTGCACTTAAACGTTTGTATGATACACTGTATTTCATCAAGTTTCCCTGGCGCAACAATACTACGAACATTTGCGTAAAGGAAGCTTATTGATTTAGTTTTAGTTGTGATATTTGCATAGTTATTTGTTAGTTCGTATGTAATTGAGTTTCGCTTTGTTACAAGTTTACCTAAGTCACTTAGTTTTTTGACTGTTCTTTAACTATCTTTGGTGTTCCCTTTGAAAATTTTATTATTAAATCCTTTCCTCCGTTATCTTTCCTCTGTTGTAGTTCGTCTCTAAGGTTTTTCATGAACTTTTGTTGTTGAGGAGTCTGATCAGAGTAAATTTGCACACCATCCACTTTCAGGTTAGCCTTATTTCGCAGTATAGTCTTCGCAATTTTCTTGGATGAAAAAGATAATTTAAGTGGTCGTGTTTTCTTGCCATCATATTTTCCGACTCGTAACACTTTTACTGCTCCAGGACAATCCGGGTATATAGTGTTTATAATTCTTGCTGCTTAATTCCTTTCTGTTTCACGTCTCTCTTCGCTGTTACTTATATGTCTCTCAGGAACACCTACAATAATAATGTTCTTACTACGTTCAGTGCGGTCGTGAAATTCCTGAAAGAGATCTTCATAAATAGTCTGTTGTGTTGCCTGTGTATGTACTGGTGCTGAAGAAACAGATTTTAACTGCTGGACGTCAGTTCGGAGGGATATTATTTTGTCTTCGTTTTCTTTAACGGTGTCCATTAATGTACTAATTTGCGTTTTAAGACTTTTATTCTCTGCTATCAGCTCTTCTTTTGTAATCTTCATGTCTTGTAAAGTTACGTTAATGGAAGAAATATTATCACATATTGTTTTTATATTTTGGTTCTGCTTTGTACAAGAATCCTGTAGTATTCCAACAATCTCTTTCATTATTTCATTTTTAAATTCAGTGAACTGATTTTCAAAGTCGCTGTCAGGCGATTTTCTCTTCCGGTAAGACACATTTTCTGAGTATATCTCGTTCATTTTTGACAAATCAGGCTGAGAAGTACTGGTTTCTCCCGAAAATGTTGTTTTCGTCGTAGTAGGAGTTTTAGTTGGCGAGCGGAAAGGCTTCATGTTGTTGTTAATAACAATGTTGAAAAAAGATGTATTAACAAACAATAACTCCGCTTATCGCTCCGCTTATGCACTGCGTGCACCTTTATAATAACACCACCGCTCTCTTTCATTATAAGCATTGTTTTCTTTCGGTTTTTAATAGTTTTCAGGTGTTTTTGTTATAATATCAATAAACGCATTTTTCTTTCTTTCTACTTTACTTCCTACTTTATTTTTATGAGTAGATGGCTGTCATCGACCCACAAAGATGGGTAGTTCCTTTTCTCCAGCTATTAGTGACCAATAAAATTTATAGGGTGTATTGTATATAAGGGCCCTGCAAGACTGATGAAAGGTACTTAGGATCATCAGGCCCTGTTCAGCACTTCAGCCGAACTTGCTGACTAATCTATGATATATGTATAAAAATGGATATGTGTATGTATAGATAGATAGAATACTCATTATTATACACACTATAAATGTTACAGTTATAAAAGTAGAAATTATTATTAGTCGTATGTGTGTTAAATACTCGTATGAACTCCAAAAAGGCTGGTGCGATTTTTATGAAATTTTCAGGGAAATCTTCATATTAGCCCAGCGGGTAATTGTGTTAAAGTTTGGTAGCGATTGGATCAACAGAATATTTTTGGCTTTTTATGTCAATTTTTTTCTGAACAGGTTACAAAAGGTCTTGCATGAATTCAAGATAGTATTTCAATCATTCGTATTATCCCACGAATAGGATTTGGATGAAATTTGGCACACTAACCTAACAAAAAGTACTAGGCTGGCATGAATTCAAGATAGTATTTCTACCACCACAAGTCATCAGGCCATACGGTATGGCCCATACCTAGACAATTAAGGCGCGGACCCACCGCGGTGCACGGAGAGGCTACGCACGTGTATTAAGCTTCGCTTTGGAAGAAAATGTATGTGGTTGTGTCCACTGCAACCCACGGAGAGGCTACGCATGAATTGACGTCATTGATACATGCGTGGCTTGCTCGAATAGGCGGTTACATAGCTCAACGCTGTCAACGTGGGTCTACGTTTCCACTGGAGTACACGAATATGACCCACGACTATGTACAGCTCATTTATCGCAGCGCAGTTTTCAGTCATACACCTTGTGGAACGGACGCATTTCATGTTTCTCGTATATATCACGTGGCACGTGCGTAGCCTCTCCGTGCGCCGTGCCACGCTATACATAGTCGTGGGTCATATTCGTGCACTCCAGTGGAAACGTAGACCCACGTTGTCAAACAAATTAATACACGCAGCTAAAATGCGCCGCGTGCCCGTGCACAGCATGCGCCGCGGTGGACCCGCGCCTATATTCGTGCACTCCAGTGGAAATGTAGACCCACGTTGTCAAACAAATTAATACACGCAGCTAAAATGCGCCGCGTGCCCGTGCACAGCATGCGCCGCGGTGGACCCGCGCCTTTAGTGCTGCCCGTGCGAAGCCGAGGCGGGTCGCTAGTTACTTATATATTAGTGAATCTTTTCACCATGAACATGATGAGCTGTTCTCATACGATCCGGGCCGATTGGGACGGCTATAATAGGCGTTGCAATTAACAAATTAATGTTTCCGAATTTGTACACTGAAATATTATTTTTTCAAATCTTAAATACACTATACAATTACTAACATAATAATAATAATATGTACAAGTATATAAAAAAGGGAGGGGGTAAATAATCAGAAGGCATCAAAAAATTCATCCGCATCGCTGTCAACAGGAAAAGTGCCCAGAAGGCTGGCAGCATTGCCACGTTGTATAGCAATGCTGATTCTTTGGCCAAAAAATAGGCCAGCCCTCTGGTCACGTGTGGAGTCGACCAACCGCCTGGCGATGTCTCGAAAAACTAAGTGGGCACTCGGACCCCACTTAGTTTATACTAACAAACATTCAATTAGAGTTGAATACACATTTATTTTGAAATTAAAAACTCATTTCTATTAAATTCTAACTAACATTTCAGTACGGCAATAATGTAAACTTTAATTTCCGTAATAAGTAATTTTGCACGTTCATATTCCAGAGGGCTTGCTTTATTATCCGTTTAAATTATTATTTTAGTTAGATGTACAATCTAAATTTTAAAATATGCACTGCTAATGTAATTCCCCTTTTGTAGTTGTAATATTTGCCTAAAAACTAATTATAATTGTAAATTGCAAGGGAGAAAACTGCAAATGAATTTCGTTACCTGTGTAAATTCATCGAGTAGGTAACTAGTTGTTTTAAATATTAAAAAATAAATGTTGGCAAGCAGCCAAGGCCAAGCACCTCTAGGAGCCAGGTTTTTAAATTAAATTATGCTTACAACTTTTTCATACCTAATATATTCTAGAAATTATCAGGGTTTTAAAACTTTTGTCTCGAGTTGCTAACTATAAATAATAGCAGTTCTACAGTCTGCTAAAAACTGCGATGACGAATCCCGACCCGTCTGCCAAGAGTAGGTTAGGTATTACGGCAAATAACGATTTATCCGTTCATTGTCACGGTTATTGCGGTTTTCCATGTTGAGTAAAGGATTAAAACTAAATGCATCAGCTAAGCAATAAAAGCTGCACGGGCCGGTCGAAGGTTAAGCTACGCTTGCCGAGATCAGACTGTGGATGGGTGTAAATCCATTAATTACCGAGACTATGTCTGAAAACACCTTCAAAAAGCCGTTGGTCTCGGCTGCTATTCGTAGATATTTGACCAGTCGTTACGATTTTTACGAGTAGACCATAGCCCGAAAGTCTGCCAACCAGTCTTACCAAGGGGTATCGTGTTACCCAGTTACTGGCTTGTGGAGGTCTAAAAAGCCGTAGCTCCAGGTAAAACACTGGTATTCAGCTGCATCCGGTTAGACTGGAAACCGAACCTAACACAGTTGGGGAAAGGCTTGACTGATGATGACCACACAACATTCAACCTAGTCAAAGTCATGACCGATGACAGACACTATTAATGTGGCTGCAACAAGAGTTATGCAGCACAAATTCCGTTAGACTCAAAAACGTTAAGTTATAAACGAAGATGCGTGTCTCTGCTATAAGCTGATCTACGTCTCTAGAAAGGTCGGCACATTTTTTCACAAGTGACTATGGAGTGAAAGTCAGTGAGCGGGCCTTTTTTGGCATTGCCAAATAACATGGTTTAGAATGGTGGCCTCTTAGTAACAGTCGCCGGAGTAATGTTGTTTCTTTTTTCCAGTAAGTATCTGATTACTTATGATTTGAATGCTTTGGAGGTAGTTAATTTAGACTTGAAGGGGCTCATTTTGTTGTGTTTTGATGAATCTATGATGGTCATGTTAAAGAAAGTGCTGGCGTGGAAACAAACGACGTTAATGATCAGGGATTCAAGGCATATTTAAATATGGCGGTTTTATTAATAAAGCGACCGGTGACAGGTAATAATCTAACAATTCGACAGTTTAAAAGTTTGTTTCATAAATTGTCTGCTTCATAGGACCTTTCGTGAACATGCGACAGTTACGTAATTTTTTTACAAATATGTCGCATTGTCGGTTATTTAAATGGGGCCAAGACTGTTAAAATTAATAATATAATATATATCCATCAGTTCAATTCAGTTTATTTGTTTGAACTTGAATGGTTTGTAATCAGCGCGTTCCTTATGAAATTACATCACAATTACACATTAAGGTTGGTACCAAAGAGGTAATAATTTAGGTATTGCGTGTTCACTGATACTGTTTCAACGGTCGCGGACACGTGGTTCGTGCCAACCTTCCCATGAGTTTGTACACCTCATATAACGACGTCGATGACGTAGATCACCAATAGTTCGTTATGTATTACTGTTGGTAGTCGGAACGCTCAGGTGCCACCGGCCTGAGGAGAATACAAGCACGAAAGAATTTCGCGGATCTCCCGTCCTATTTCGACTTATTAAAAACCTGCGGTCATCTCGTTCTGACACGTTTCACCTCTAAAATCCTATTGGGCTCCAGACAGGGCCGAACTTGTTGGACAGGTTTCTAAAAATAGCGGAAATGGCCGATTTTTTGAGAATAGCCTAAGGTCCACAGCGGCGTTTCTACGTTAACCGCTTGTTCATTTTAGTTCGCGATATTCTTTTTAATAAAGTTTGACGCTACAGCACAAAAGCGATGAGTAGACGGCTGATGTCTTGGCGTTTCGGATAATAGTTTTTTCAATGAAGCCCTGTGTAATATGTTGCGTTGTTATTCAATTATTAAATTGTATTTTTTTTTAATTTCCTGCTAGCAACTACTAATTAGGTAACAGAAGTTAACGGTTTTGCTCGGTCAACCAATGTATGGTCGATTATATTATTATAGTGTTATTCATGAAGGTAAAAAATCTCGTGTAATTTTGGTTGAAAGAGTAGCAGTGAGTGAAGTGAGTGAATGACTAATTCCTGTAAATAAAATATTATTATTATATAAGTGACTCCACGTAAAAATTGATCTCAATAGTGTGGACACTGAAGATCTTGCCATTAAAATGTAGATAACCCTCCGTTGATTGAGAAATTGTAGGTGATAAAACGATGTATCAAGGGCCTATACTACCTCAAATAGCTTAGCATGATCCTCCGTTATGTCGAAAATACTACAGCATTCATTTTGAAATAAATATATAGTAAAGTTGAGGATTAATGTTAAGTACTATGTTGGTCGAAAACACGATTCCATAAAATTTTCTCGATAGAAAAAAAATCCAAAGTTACCTCCAAACCGAACAATAAACCGCTAGTATTCAAAATATACTTCAAATTAGATCATGAAACTTTGCATACTAACTGAACCAACTATAAATCAGGTCTTATATTTTTTATTTTTTTTAAATTACCTTTATTTGCACCGTAAAAAGCAATTACCTAAACTATCGGCGCTCCCTGCCGCCCAGCACCCAGTCCCGCTCGCACTCAGTCCGCGCGCAGTATCGTGCAAGCGAGATAAAGAATAAATTTTAGCTGAGGTAGTATAGGCTCTTAACTTCGGCACCTATATTCACCAAACTGGTCTATAGAAATAATACTGTGTAATAATACAAGAACAAATTAAATTAGCTAGTGAAACTCCGCCGACGTAAAGGGTATCGATATCTAAACATGACAAAACCAAAAAGAAATAAATTTGATGATTATTTTTTTGGGGTCATCAACCGCTGTTAGTAGATACTAGCGACTGGCGGCGCGAATCTCGCCAAATATATACAGGGTGTAAGGGACAGCCCTCCGCAAACTAACAGGGTGTATTCAACTCCTTATTTAGAATCATATTCCATCGGAAATATTCTCAGGAAAATTTTCATTTTTTTTTATCGTATTTTCAGTTACTATTCCTTTATTTCAATGTAAAATTACATTCTCTGTATGCAGCACTCCATTTATGTAAATAAAACAGCTCAAATAAAAAAATCAGCAATGGATGTTGAAATACTCGGCGGCCGAAGGCTCGCTGCGCTGCCGTTCGCTACGCGCGTTTTGCCACGGTAACGATACATTGCGTGTGAGGTAATAAAACAAATCAGGTTTATTGGATTCCTATAACGTTCCTGAAATAATTTCATGTACCGGTCATCTTAATATGATATATTGAATTCACCCCATCAGTCTGCGGAGGGCTGTCCCTTACACCCTGTATAATATTATTACATCAATCACTAAAACTCTATTCACCAATAGGAAGGCATCGAGACTACGTCTTTGTTTATAAAATGACATTCATTTGTTCTTATTGTCTTTCAAAGCAATGTAAATTAATCAACATTATCGTCAAGTCGCATTCAATAAAAATCTACAACTTCAATTAATAAAATGAAAAGGCTTTAGTTGGTTCTAACAAATTGTATTAATTAATAGTCTGTCTCCCCTCTGTGCAGTATGTTTGCGTTAAGGCTAGGCCCACACAATGGCGACGAGACTGGAAACGCCTATCGCCTATCTAATATATTTTCTGTGAAGTCGAACTCTGGGTACAGCGGGATAATTTTCATCAGCCTACAGCAGTCCACTGCCGGGCACAGGCCTCTCTAATTTCCTGCTAGCAACTGCCATTCCACTGAATTCTCGGCAACTCTCATCCAGCTGCTACGAGCCACCCTGCGAAGATCGTTGCTCCACCTAGCCTGCCTTGACCTTACGTTTGCCGATTCGCGGCCTCCACTCGAGAACTCGTCTAGCCCAACGGTTATCGGTTTTACGGCTAAAGTGGCCAGCCCATTGCCATTTCAACTTGCTTAGGTCTTCTGTGACTAATGTGGAAGAAGAATCGTGGTCACACTGCCAAGTCGCATGTGTGTCTGAGACACCGTGGTTCCTTCTTTAGTCATGTCGTGTTTGAGTGTAGAGGTGTGCACGACTTTATGAAATTGTCCTTTGAATATACCGCGAATGCATATCGCAAAGTCGCGCCGTGTAGTCCAGGCTTTATTATTTGTACAAGCAGCCGTTGCTATTTCATTGCGCGATAGATACCTACTCGTGTCCCGGTGTTCCGGACCAATGGTCTGATTTCCCATGTTGTTCATTCGCTGTGAACAGATAGTTCTCTTGTTTGCCACTGCATTCATGATTGACATTTTAGCGAACTACGAATTAGTAATGTGTTTTTGGAAACAACCGCGTAAAAAGGTTGTTCCCAAAAAAAATTACGCATATAGATATTACTTATAGATATTTTTTTACCTACTACGATATACGATTTTGTCTAATATATTAGGGCTCTTTTAATTTACAAAATAAAAATTACTTTTAGGTATAAGTAAATAAATAAAATACACTACATGAAATAACAAACCTGACAAATAAATAATGTTGCCTTAAAATTCACAGTAAATAAATTCCGATTTATTTTCAGCTGGCAACACCGAGAAGGATTCGCCGGAACAGTTGTTGCCATGTTAACTAATATGTTAATCAGTTTATGGCGTTGGAGGCGTCCGCTCCCGGTCCGCTAGTTTCACACTTGCTTTATACCGACATAAACTTGGAGGTTCTGGGTTTAAACTAGTTTTCCATAGCAGTCAATAGTAAGGTCTGAGTTTAGATTGTATCTGGATTAGTTCGCAAAAAACCTCCTCTTGCAGCCCCTTAGCTAGAAGAGCGTATTTTCTAAAAGAGCGTTAACTGATATATTGTTTTTAAAAAAGGAAAAAGTCAATAGTAAAAAAACGGAACCTTTATAGGATCACTCATGTTTGTCTGTCTGTCTGCCTGTCACAGCCCGTTTGCTCCGAATCTAATGGGCCGATTAAGCTGTGGTACACATGAATTTCTGGGACCCAAACACCGACGTGTAACGTAAATAAATGAATTTGTATAATATGGGAGGCAAATAAGAAAATTAAAAATATATAGGTATACATTGCAAATTATACCGTGTGACATATCAAATGATAGGGTCTTAAATCGATTTTTTTTTATAATTTTAAAATTTATTGTTTTAAAGTTATTTAAGAAATTAGACGAAAATTTACCATACCCTCTCCCCGCCTCCCCCGGTTTTTCATATTTCTATGGGTGACCGCCATATGTTGCCGCAATGATGGCTGTCATGAAAAGGATGGCAGCGGGTTTGACTATACGGTGTCAAAAAACACTCTCTAGGAAAACACATCAACCTACTTCCGTAAATAACGTCCCAGTGACGTCATTCGCCGGTAAATTGTAGACGCTCGGTGGCGGCCACCGCTCTTCTAGGACACCGTATCTTTAGGGGTTTTCTTTTTTTTTTTAAATTGTTTTTTTTTTTTTTTTTTGGATGGGAAATCACCAAATGACTTCTCCCGCTCTGGGCGGAGCGGGAGGGCGTGTCAGACTTTTAGTGACTAAAACCCACTCGTGTTCCTTCTGTTGCCTGTGCCAGGGCCACGGTAACTCTTTCGAACATCCCGCAACCCCGGCTGATCTTTAGGGAAGGATGGAGTTTAATAAAGTCCTTTCTAAGCGACCTTTACCTTATAAAAAGCCTATCGGACAACTTTGATGTTTGTAGACTTTTGATTTTGAGATTTTCTGATTTAGATCTGATATTACACTATTATACCTACAATCATATATCTATGATTCAGAGGTAAATAACAAAGTAATATAGATGCATTTGTAAGTTTCAGTTTAATAATATTATTTCTTTTATTTCCCATAGGATTAACCTTAATCCTATACGAAATATATATAAAATTTTTATGTACCTATGAATCATAGATCTATGATCCTAGATATGATATTGTAATTGCCCCTTAAGTCAGTCTGCGAGGGTGTTCGTACCTGTAACGAGACTAACATAAAATAGGGAAGGAGGAATACTCAGCAGTGGATGGAAAAGACTGTTAATGATGATGATGGTGAGGAAAAACTGTTAAAAAAAATGGATCGTGTTTGGTATCGAACCCATCCAGATATAGAATGAAAAAGGCCGAAAACTAGACATGGCTGGAAATTGTGTGTGTTTCGTATTGAAGGGGAAAGCGCGAGGTAGCACGTGAAATTCAAACTTTCTTATGCTTTTTGCAGTATGCAACGTTGTATATTGATTAAATTATCATTCGCGACCGTAACAAATATGCATTTACAGAATTATAATCATCAAAATCAGTAATAGAACTCCATAAGTTTGTATAATCCTAAATGTCAAGATTTCATGAAATAGTCAATCAATAGAATTACCTGCACCCTAATTGCGTAACACACTATCAATCCGAATCTGAATCATTTTGAAGCAAATTGCTAATCCATTGCTTCGTATGTTCGAAAAATGTGTCTGCTCAACAACGTAAATAGCGCAATGAATGTTGTTGAACTGTCAAAATGAATACCGATTCCTACTGTAAGTGTGTTACGCAATTGCTCCGCTGGTCTTAGAGAGTTGTATTGATGACATTAATTATTATAATTCTGTAAATACATACTTTTTATGGTCGCGAATCATATTTTGATCAACATACAACCTAATACTGACTTGCAAATTGCAAAAAACGTAAGAAAATTTTAATTTCTCGGGCTACCTGGCGCTTTTGCCTTAAGTCGTATATTTATAATAAGTAATAATGTTTTTTTTTTCAGGGCATATTAAAATGCAACCCTGTTAATGTGAACAGCCTCGGGCTAGCATTTGCTAATTAATGGCAATCATTCCTGAAACACGAGTTCAATTTATCGTAATTATGCAAGGTCGCGTCAAATTGATGATTTGATTGGCTCATGATTGGACACTGGCTGTCCTAAATGTGCACTTATGAATACAATGTGAATTTATGTTCAATCGTGTTAGTAGTTAATACATTCTCGGGAGAATAACTGGGTGCCCTCAGGCTAGGTGGAGCAACAATATTCGCAGGGTGGCTGTTAGCAACTGGATGACAAGAAGCTAGTTGAAAAGCCTACCTATATCCGGCATTGAATTAATTATGATGATGATGGAAAGATAAATCTGTGATTATCAGAGAAAAGGCATAACATATTAAGTAGTTACCTATAAAACAAGAGATAAGTAGATTAATTTCAATTATCACACGACGTATGCACAATTAAGATAAGACACATCTTCCGTTATCTTCAGAGTAAACCAAGAGACGGTAAACCTTGCATTATTTAATCTGTGACGTTAGCGTAAATTACTCTGTACGTGTCCAATCGTCAATTTGCAGTGCCAGTAGTAAACCCGTTCGCTGCCGTGGAATTGGTTGACGGCTACCGGGGCGCTGCTCGTGCGCCGCGGTCAAACACTTCGACACTTCGAGAGTTGGCGATCTTTTGGGGAGGCCTATGTCTGTGATACAGTGTAGAAGTAACGCAGTATCTTCGTTTATTTTTGTACACATCATTTTGACTAAAACGACAAAATTTATAAAAACGAAGATATTGCTTTGATGTATGTGATGTCGTGTACACTTGTAATTGGTATATCTGTTACTGTAAAAGTCCGTGTATTGGTAAATCCTTGGCTTTACTAGTAAATCTTAGGATTTACCGACATGCGTTGGTAAATGTAAGGATTTTGTAAATAGAGACAATTATTCGGGTTTTCACCATTAGACTTTGGTTCATGCTAGGTTTTACCAAGGACGGATGGTAAATGTTGATATTCTTGGAATAAAACAATTAATGGAAGATTTATATCTATAATACATGATAACACTAATATATATATATTATGTACAAGTATACAATAAAAAATAAAAAGGGAGAAGAGCTCATTGGGTATCAAAAAATTCGTCCGCATCGCTGTCAATCGGAAAAGTGCCCAAAAGGCTGGCAGCATTGCCACGCTGAATGGCAATGCTGATTCTTTGGGCTAAGAATAGGCCAGCTCTCAACAATTAATTAATTAACTTGACTTTAATCATTTACTTCAAATACGTATCAGTTAAAACCTTTCATATTTTTAATTATAATAAAATTCTGATACATGTTTAATTATCATTATTTTTATTTATCATAATTACAATATAATTACCCCTCAGTCAAATCCTTACAAAGTGTAAATGATTTTAACGTGGTATATTTAAATAGCTAGTAAAACATAATTTTAAAACACCTTCAAAATACTTTCGAATAGTAAAAAACAAATAACCAACATAGAATTATCTTCTCACAAACATAATGCTTGCGTTGGCTAAGCTGAATCAGTATTTTTCTAATTATTTGGTATTTAATAAACAAATTGTGGACAAACAGTCGGATTAAAAAGAAATATTTTTGCATTTGGTAGCCCAATTCTCGTAGATAGATATAGGTTATTTAACATCACGCTACGACCCTTAGAAGCCGAGCAAAAAGAAAAAAGTCAGAAAGAACACTAAGCGAAAACGAAGTAATAGCGCGGGCGGGCGATGCAACGCGACGGGTCCGGCGACAAAGGAGTTTTATTAAAATGTAGCTGTTATTTTAGTACGAGTATATTGTGTATCTTACTGAATAAATGACTTTTGATTTTGATTTCTTACGACTTCCACGCGAACGAAGTCGCGAGGCACAGCCAGTTCTAAAATAAAGTAATCTAAGTTACTCCCCGTAGCATCAGCTATCTGCCAGTGAAAGTCCAGCCGTTTCGGAGATTAGCCGGAACAAACAGACAAAAATTTTAAAAATTGTTTTTTTCTTAAAATACCGTATATACTTTCTTATGCATTTAGTAAAATACAAATAGAAACTTGAATTTTATTTATTTGTATGTATACATAAATAGATACGGCAAAAGCATATAAATTGTACATCTATACATAACTAGATATACAATATCTACTTATAATAATAAATAATATCTAATAATAATATCTATATATGCTTTTGGTGTACCTATTTGAATAAATAAATAAAATAAAATTACACTTTACCTACCTTTCCTGTCTACAATGCACTAAACATAGAATTTCGACACAGAGTGTCTACTCTAGGGTAAAGTGTCGTAGTGCTGTCATTTAAATACCTTTAATGACAGGACCACTTTAATCTTTTTAGGACAATTCTTAGATATGGAGTCATCTTTTGGGGGAATAGCACGGACAATGAAATAGCGTTTCGGGCACAGAAAAGGTGCATTAGATCGATGTTTAGACTGCAAACAACGGACAGCTGTAAATCGTATTTTATAGAACGTAAGATATTGACATTACCCTCATTATACATCCTGGAAACAGTAATGTTCATTAAGTCAAATTCTCATTTATTTCAGCGTTTGTCTGATGCTGTCCCTCGGAATAGACGTGATAATTTCAAACTCTGTGTTCACGGCGCTAAAACAACTCTTATGCGTAAGAGCATCTTTTGCATGGCTCCGACCATTTTTAATAAATTGCCCAAATCTTGGAAAACATTAAATATACCTGCTCTTAAAAGTAAATTGAAGAGTTTACTAACTGAAAGAGCATATTATAGTATAGCAGAGTTTACGAAAGAGGACAAATTTCTTCGTTTTTGAGATGACAATGTTGTATTTTTGACATGTTATTGGAATCTATTGTATTTTTTTTATTTTTGGAATAATTGTAATTTAGAATTGAAATGTTTAATGATATTAATTCATATTTTTATTGACCAATTTATTAATGACTACTTTGACAAAAATATGACTATTGAATTGTAATAATTATACCTAATCTTTAATGAATAGTGATGAAAATAATTTAATTTTGATGAATATTATCACGGTTTATGCACCATCTCTTTCTACCAATTTGTACGCCGCGATATGCGGCTGAACATGTTAGAACTTTCCTGTATCTCATTATTATCCTGCATGCAATGTATCATGTACACCATGTTTCAACAAATAAAATTACTTACTTACTTACTTTCAGGGGGCCAACCACCACCTCTTAAAGCAATATTATTTTAATGTTACTTCAGTATGAGAAAGAGATGGAGCTATACAGGACGTCTAGCTCCATCTCTTTCCCACACCGTTTCCAAGTAAGATTACAATAATACTGCTTTAAGAGGTGGTGGTCTAGCTCCTGAGCTACAGAATCGCTTATATATTTCCGAACCCTTTGATGCATTTTGATTGAGATTCGAACTCTAAGTATTGCTCTTGTTTTCTTTACGTTATGTACAATGAGACCGTTCCTGAGTCGGCTTGACAAGACCCTTTGTCTGTAAATTACAGTTTGGTTTGGAACCTGTACTAATTAAAAACCTATGTATTTGTAAAATGTAGGAGTTCAAATTAGAGCGAGTTATGTAGGTATATAATGTAACAGAAATTGTATGGTTTTATGTGTCATATAAAACCATATAAATCTAAAAAAGAGGGGTGTTATATGTTTGACGTGTCTGTCTGTGGCATCGTAGCTCCTAAACGAATGGACTGATTTTAATGCGGATTTTTTTTTGTTTTTTTGACTATAATTTTAAAAAATCTGTTCGACCGTTTGAAGATTATCAACTCTTTTTCTGGTTGATGAAGGGATGTGAGCATCTTCCACAAGCCTGATCGAGTCGAAATTTGCTGAAAAAGAATTATTTGGAAAATTCGCTGTTCCATACATTTTGACCACGTAGGTATTGCACTTTTGTAGGAAACGGCAGATTTTTTTTTTAATAACCCATGAGAAATTTCAACGCAGTGTTAATCATAAACTGAATCCATGATAGATAACAGGTTATGCGTCGATGTCGCTACTGCCACCCTGTATATTTTCATTCTTCCTTTCTTTCTCATCAAATTAAGTTCTTTTCCTCCTACTTTATTAAATCCTGTTCATCCGCAACTGTAGGAAAACAAGTAAAGTCGTGGTACCGTTAGTCAGACTCACTGTTGGCGTGTCGACTTAAGTAATTAAATTCTCTATCCCGCAGATATCGTGAGGACGTGTACCAGGGAACAAACAGCACACTAACAATTACTACTGGTGTACCTGTTTGTTAATTTAGACTTTAGACAGCGCACATACACAAATCTATAGGTACCTATAGTATACCTACTTAATATTATATTAAAGCTGTACTAAAATAAACAGTTTTTTTTTGTTGTTGGGTTTGAAAAATTATTGTTGCATTTGATAGCCCAATTCTTGAGGAAGGCTATAGGCTATTTCACATCACGCTGGGACACTTAGGAGCCGAGAAAAAGAAAGAAGGAACGCTAAGTGAAAACGAAGTAACAGCGCGGACGGGCGCTGCGATGCGATGGGGTGGGACGAAGTCGCGGGCAGATGCTAGTGAATCTATGAAATATGGGGAAAGTACCTGGGCGTTAAAGTGGTACGTGGAGTTTTAGAAAGAGATAGTCCTACAGGAATGAGTGACAGGAACGACACTCTACAATGTCGGACTTTTCCTAAAACTTACGGCCGAACCCAATAACCTATATATTTTGGCATACTGGAGATAGAAAAATCGATCTTGGCTTTAACGTCCCAATAATGTATAAGAGATTATGGAATCTTACCGGCCTGACATAAATGACAGATAGAATTATACTGTCTACCATCAATCTGTCTGCGATCTGTCTTTTACTGAAAATAGGTTATTGGGCTCGGCCGTTAATGTGCCAATATTACATATCAGTCTGTCTGGGTGTATGTTATTTAAATTTATGATTCGCGACCGTAACAAATACCTATGTATTTACAGAATCATAATTATTAGAATCAGTAATACAACTCTTTAAGTTAGTATAATGGTCAAATGTCAAAATTTTATGAAATATTCATTCAATGGGATTAGTCTTAGAGAGTTGTTTTGGTGACTTTAATGAGTATAATTCTATAAATACTTATTTGTTATGGTCGTGAATCATATTTTAATCAACGTACAATCTAATCATCAGCCGCCTAGCCTTTTCCCAACTATATTGGGGTCGCCTTCCAGTCTAACCGAATGCAGCTAAATACCAGTATTTTACATGGAGCGACTGCATATCTGACCTCCACAACCCATACAGTTACTGCGTAACACGATACCCATTGATAAGTCTGGTTGTCAGACTTCGAGGCTTCTGACGACCTGTAACTACTGTCAACATACAACCTAATACTGACCTGGAGCTAGACCACCACCTCTTAAAGCAGTATTATTTTAATCTTACTTGAGTGTAGGAAAGAGATGGAGCTAGACGTCCTGTATAGCTCCATCTCTTTCTCACACTGAAGTAACATTAAAATAATACTGCTTTCAGAGGTGGTGGTTGGCCCCCTGCAAATTGCGAAAAAACGTAAGAAAATTTTAATATCGCGGGCTACCCTGGCGCTTTCGCCTTAAGTATGTAGGTACCAAATAAAGGCGCTATAGAAGTCAAATTGTTAAGCTACGGTTTCCTGGATGCGGTGGCCGTCACATAACGGCCGCAGTGACGGCTGTTATGAAAATGATGGCCGCGGGGTTTGACTTTACGGTGTACAAAAACGCTCTCTAGGAAAACACCAACTTACTTTGATAAAAAAGTTTCAGTGACGTCAATCGCCGGTAAGTTGCGGACGCAATGTGGCGGCCACCGCTCTTTTAGGAAACCACCGACACGCGGTTGACTATAGCTTGACTGTACATACACGAGTGCCGGATCCCTGTGTAGGTACCTAGTACAGTCGACAAGTGATCATCAGAGCATAGTTCTGTTTGCCATGCAAACAATTTGGTCTGCGGTCATCCCAGGGGAGAGCAACATCCTCGATGTATGTACCGTTGCTACAAGAATTAAATGAATTGGCAATTTGGTAAAAAAAATATGCCTAAAATCGACCGACTTCCAAAAAACTCTACAACTCTTTGGATCTGTATTTTGGTTTTTTGTCACCGACTTCTAAAGTTTTTTTTTTTTCACTTTGTATTTATGGTACCTACCCCACACCAATTCGTATACCACTACTTGTTATGTAAACAACATTACAGTGACAGGGAGTAGGTATTATTTATAACATCACCATCAAGATACACAAAGTGGATTAAATACGTATTAATATTATAGCTAACTCAAAAATTCCTCAAGAAAAGTTAATAAAATTTATATGGGAACACCACGCAAGCTTCCTCTACCAAATGACTAAAACATTATTTTCAAATTCGGTCCACAATTGACGAAAATATCGATGAACATAAATTTTAAAAAAAATACACACAGACAGACGAACATAAATAACCTCCTCCTTTTTTGAAATCGGTTAAAAACAAACAGACAAACAATTTGTTTGGCTTTCAGATGAAACAATACTATCTGTATTGAACATCAAAGTAGTACAGGATTGCTTACAGCACTCTTTTTTAATTGAAAAGCTTATCAAATATTTGCAAGGTGGGCGCCACATTCCCGAATTCAGTTTTTCATCTTCAAATCTAAATCATTTTATGGAAAATGGGTTATCTAGCATAAATTAATGTAAGCTGTAAATTGGATTGCATAATTTGTGTTAGGGGCATAATTCGTTTAAATTATGAATTCCATGAATTTATTTCGAAGATTCGCATACTGGATTGTTAGCCGGTACCTAGACACACTGTACAAACTAATTATCTTAGTACATAGAGATCAGCTGGAAATGTATCAGTGCGGGTGATTGAGGCTCCCCCGGGTCACCACACAGTAATTACGCCATGAAGTACATAAGCAAGGGCAGCCAACATGAAAGGTCGATGACGTTTTCACAATTTCCATATTAAAATTATATTAAACATTGAATTTTTGTCTTTTCTATAATTATTTAAAGAAAAGACAAAAATACATGTCTTTGAAGTTTAATATCCTCGATAAATGAACATAAAACATTCACCTAAACTAATCTATCTAAACTGATAATATAAAAAGAGGTAACATTGTTTGTTTGTAAGAGAGAAGTAGGTTCTGATCCGATTTCTTTTTCTTCCATTAAAATGGACGAATTTATGTTCTATAGATAGTATTGCCGTGAGCTGTAGGATATATTTTATGGTATGGTTGACTTCCACACAGACGAAGTCACGGGCATAAGCTATTCTATAATTATTTTGCTTCTAAATTATGTTAGAACTTCAACGAGAAGACAGTATAAGTACCTCTAAAACAACATACACTTAACGTTGAAATAACGTTATTATTCAATAAAGATGCTGCACATATTATTATTAACAATACCTACCTATACATGGCCATATCGCTGATGTCTTAATACAATTTCAGCCAAGTATATACATACATATATCATATATGTAGGTATATACAGTAGCTACGCAAACAACATCAAGTTGTTGTTGATATTGTTAGAACATGGCTCCTTGCGAGCGCGACGTGTCTTTGCTATAATAATGTTATGAAGAAGTTTAATAAAGACTCGCTCCTCATACTCCAAGACATGCATATAAGAGCGTTGCTGAATAAAATACTTGGTAAACAACTTCTGCACTGGTTATTAACATACTAGCACATACTATCGACCCACCTCTGCTTCGCACACTTTTTCCGGCTTGTCAAAACATCGAGATTACTTCATTTAATAAAACAAATCAGCTTAATAAAACTGTATTTAAACATGTTATGTTTATAAAACTTCCGGAATAAATTCTCTAAATAAGAAAAAAAATACTTGGCGTAGTTTAGAAGAACAACGCGGTCACACAGGCAGACACGATAAGCGAGTTTAATTTATAATAATTAGGTTTATATAATTAGATAAAGTAAGTGTAGCTATGATTTGCGTTTATCTGGTCCAATCCAAACAGTCTAAGTGAAAATAAAAAATACAACCGACTTACAAAAAAAAAAACACTACAAAGTGAAAAATAACTTTAGTTTCGGAAGTCGGTGTCTTTGGATCTGTATTTTAGTTTGTTGCCATCGACTTCCGAAATTAATGTTATTTTTCACTTTGTAGTGTTTTTTGGAAGTCGGTTGTTTTTTTTTTAAGAAATGTTTTTTATTTTTCACTTTTTAGTGGGTCGGTTTTTAATTTATCTAAGGTACAATAGCCTAATGTCAACTGCTCATCACCTTTTACAAAATATTGCTTTTCCCGATGCAGGGACGTTATTTGTTGAGGAGTTCTCCTGGCACTTCACCATCAGGTCCACTTCACTATATGCATTGTGACAAGCATAAATTGCTTGGCAACCATATTAAAGTAATCGAATCGCAACCCGTGAAATACTCAATATTAATATTGAATAGTTCCGGTGGCCATCTGTGGTCTTCATTATCAGTTCCACGTCATCAAATGGTGCTTTCCAAGAGCAAATGCACGAGTTACATCATCAGATCCTGACCTAATGACAACGAGACCACCTGGGAAGTATACCTTTTCAAACAAAAAAAGAATTTTCCAAATCTGTTCAGTCATCTTCGAGTAATCGGGAAACATACATAAAAAAAAATCCGACGAATTAAGAGCCACGTCCTTTTTTTGAAGACGGTTAAAATGCAGAAATTAGACCAGACTATACAAGCTCTTGTTTTGTACTTGTACACTTCTCATCACATAGCTCGCCCTTATACCTAAGCCTATCGTTTATCTATATGGATCTTAATTATATTTTATCCTGTAAGAAATATATAAATGTATATTATACCGAAGCTCACAAATGAATCGTGTAACCGAGGATTTTCTTGCCGGTTCTTCTCCATGGGAAACGACCAATTGGTACCGTGCTCATAGCTTCTGACGTTTCATAAATGCCCATGTAGGTTTATGTGAAATGAAATATTTTTATTTTGAATCATAATGATGTCTACCGTGATTTATGTCTCAAAGACTATGATCAATGGCCATCATTGATATATGTACCTAATATGATGGTGTAATATTTAGCCCCATTAAACAGCACTAATTAAATAAGTCAAATTAAAAATTATTTCCTGCCGGACGTTGAAAGAAATTAATAGATTAGATTTGATTACATAATGAAGTACGTTTGTGTCAATAAAATTACTTTCTAATAAGGCAGTACTTATTATAAAAATATTGGCGTAGGTAAGACGAATTGTGCAGCTAAGGGCTGTTACACATAAATACGATACGACGTCGCGTCGCACTAAATAAATGTAATAAAAATGCAGTATATACACTGCAAATGTTACATTTTGACTGTTTTAATCCCGTAGAGTGAGGGGTCGATCCGGTGCATGACACACTGTCCATTTGTAAACATAAAATTAAAAAATGAAATTACTTTTTCTTTTAAACTCGACTCAATTCTCGCATTAGTGAAAAATCAATGCGAACCATTAGTAAGTAGAGGCAGATGATTCGAAACTCATTTCGTACCATAGGATGTGTGTGTGTGGGTGGTAGATAAGATAACATTCAAAGTGAACAACGCGACGTAGGTAAGTAGGTAACTAGCTCGTGGGGCTACTACTGGTTTCATGCATTTTGCGAATGTTACGTTATCACTTCCTATTTTTTTAATTTTTAGAGATACAATGTTGTGTAAGTTGTTGATGAATAGTACTTTGTAAGTTATACCACCCGTCCAAAGGACAACGATCAAAATGTTACAGTGTACGCGATTCGACGCACGACGCGACGTCGTATCGCGTTTATGTATAAGAGCCCTAAGCTTACGTATGCAGTATTAAGACTTGCAGTAGTAAGTAGTTAGTCTTGGTTCACGGTGTGCGCTGATAATAAGTATTACCTCTACGCATTTAAAATGTATTGTAATTTCAGTTTTCATGAAATACTTTTTTCTGTCCAGTTTTTCAAGAAAGGAAAAGAAAAACGAACTGTCTACCACTGAACGCGCGAAAATATCAATATTTTTAATCAACAACTTCTCATCGACGCGGTTCGTAAAATGAAAAACTGACAGACAGACATTCGATTTCCGCTGTAGATAATAACTAATCAAGGCTGAAGAAGGGGGAAAAGGCAAGGATCTCGTAAATGTGGAAAAGTGGATGTCGGGAAAAGAGATTTGTCTTCGGATATTTTCACACAAATATTAATTGGCTCTTTATTGGGTTTATTAATCCGTTCGTAATCATTCGTCAAAGGATTTAGGTAGATAGTAGCTTTGTTTTGATTAGGCATCAAATAGCATTATTTAATCAGACATCTAAGAGAAAGAGAGTTATTTAATCAGACATCAAAGAGAGTAGACAGTCAAACGCAGACGTCAACGTACACAAGATGTTTAATTTACTGAGACGTGGAGTAAATATCTTTTTGGCAAGGGTAACGGATTAACAGTGTTAAAAAGAAGAAAAGAAAAGAAAGAAAAACTGTTTATTCGCGTGAAAGACCTGACGTGACGTGTGACGTGTGTTTTCGTCTCCTCAATTTTTATGTCTTATGATAGTTAGGTAATACTGGCTGGTGTCCGCAACTCCACGTCAATGCGCGTATTTTGCGTGATGGGTGGGAATATCGATTATTCGATCCATCCCAGCTCCTCAAGGAAGGCCAGCAACGCCTTGGTGTTACTGACAATCTCACGTAGGGTACCTGGGTCACCGAAGTACTTTGCCCTGTATGTGACGAGCACTGGGCAGTTTAGTAGCACATGAGCTGCTGTCTCGTCGTCCTCCATGCAGGCCCTGCACAGCGGACTGTCTGTGACTTGTATGACAAAGAGGTGTTTATTAAATGACCCGTGGCCAGTTATAGCTGCTGTAACTGTACGCAGCTGCTGTTTAGTTAGTCGGAGAACCTGTTTCGTGAGGCGGCCATCAATTGTAAGGACTGCTTCCTTGGCCTGCCTACACTCACCCTGCTCCAACCATTGCTTGTAGTGTTGTTCACTGGTGCGTTTCCTTACCAGAGTGCGTAAGTACCCGAAGGGGAGTGGCACGATGGGTTCAGGTCCCACTGGTGCCATGCTCGACCCTCATCTGGCAAGTTCGTATTTCTTATGATACAAAACGCGTTATAGACTCGTTCTCTATTACATGGGACTTAAACATAACTCGCGTAATGCGGGTGTACTAAGGTACACCTCTGTCTAACCCTTCGGGGATTACAGGCGTGATGTTATGTTAAAACACGTTATAACAAAAACTACATATAGACAGTACCTACAGCACAAAGTAGTACTAATAGAAATATACTTTCATCCTTCTGAAGTATCTATGCTACGGGTATTTCCTCCAGACAGGCTTATCAAGAAAACGATTGGTACCGATGATACCTGTATCGATCCGCTTTGGAATGAATACTGCAAACCACGTAACCATTGTAGATTTTCTATCCATACTAATATTATAAGCTACCTGTTGCCCGCGACTTCGCCCGCGTAGATGTCAATACTACCTATTTGAATCGGATTTTGTTCACAATTTCATGGGTTTTTTTTTGCACGGAGCCCTAATTCTTTTTCTAAAATAAAAGTACCCGAATTACTCCTTATAAAATCAGCTATCTGCCAATGGAAGTCCCGTCAAAATAGGTCGAGCCGTTTCGGAGATTAGCTGGAACAAACAGATAAAATTTAAAAAATTGCTTTTTCATTATAGGTATCGTATATACTGTCATATGCAAAGTACAAAGCTTTTATTTTGACATTACAAACTGACACTTTAATTTTATTTATTTATATCTATGTATGTATATGTATACTTAGATGCGAAAGTAACTCCGTCTTTCTGTCTGTTACCTTTTCACGGCTTAGGGCGAAAATACACATGCGTGTAGCTGGTCCAAAACTATGCAAGTAGCTGGCATGCCGTGTGTCATAACTTCTGATATTGACCTGTCACAATGGCATGCTAGCTACTTGCATAGTTTTGTACAAACTACAGGCATGTGTATTTTCGCCCTTAACGGCTGAACGGATTTCGACACACAGCACACAGGAAGGCTTAGACTCGGGCATGGGATAGGATACCTGGGACCCGGACCTTTTGGAAGGGGCATCTAGATTCAATTCTATTTTCTTGTAAATTTTGACGTTCAAAAGTGCCTTTTAATAGCCTACTTAAAATAAATTATTTGACTTTGACTTTGATATTTTGGTCCCAGTAGTACATTCCTGAGGGATAATTTTCAACCAGTACGCGGATGAAGCCGTAGGCAAAAACTAGTTCTTCATAAAGAGTTAAAAGAAAAATCGCACTCGGAAGGGTGTGCCTAGAAAATCGCTCAATCCCTTTTATATGAATTAATCGATTAAGCGCGAGTAGTCGACGCGTTGTCGCGGCTCTCTGGCGTCAGGTGGTGACGTCATGGCTTGCGAGGAAGGTTGGCACTGTTGCCTACTAAGACAAACATACGAGTAGATCCGTTGCTATGAATTAGAGGAGATTTGACCTCGTTGAAAACATTTTTTGTTTGAATGGAGAAATTTATTGATTTAATTTTAATTTTTTAATATTTCTAAAGGGTTTCATACAAAATGCAAAAGCTACACGGTCAAAATTTATGGAAAAGTGGATTTTGTTCTTTAAACCAACAAGAAAAAAATACCACGGAGGTCAAGAATCATGTGCTGAATTCACGGTAACAGTTTTCTAAGTCTTAAGAACTATTATTATAACGGCATCTAGGTATTTTACAGTTGCAACCAATTTACAGGGATTAACAAAAGAAAACGTGCTTTCATGACAAAAAGAAACATGTTTCCATGGATTCTTAAAATATATTTGAAAGTACTTAATTTAGAAATGAGGCCTATCCTTGGAGTTTCCTTACGTGATCGAATTAGAAATGGAGAGATCCGCAGGAGAACCAAGGTAACCGACATAGCCCTAAGAATTGCCAAACTTAAGTGGCAGTAAGCAGCGCATATTGCTCGTAGAACAGATGGCCGAAGGGGCCGAAGGGTTCTGGAGTGGCGACCGCGTACCCGGCGCTAGAATGCCTACCACAAGGTGGACCGATGACCTGGTGATTCAGGCCGCAGGAATCCGCTGGATGTGAGAAGCACAGAACCTGTCGAAGAGGCGGTGCTTGGGGGACGCCTATGTCCAGCAGTGGACGTCTCGAGGCTGAAATAATGATGATGATAAATTTAGAAATAAGTACTACTTTGTTTGTTTTGGTTTTGTTATTTTGTTTTGCGTGGATGTGACACATATTTCCCCCCAACTTGTTCTTCTTTGTGTTTGTGTTCTTTCTTTGCGTCATGTTCACCGCAAATAAACGAATTTTATTTATTTATTTTTCTTTCTATTAGCCAATTAAGTAATCTTCTACAATCTATTACAATAAATAGTAAACTGTGTGTAAAACAAAGTCGCTTTTCGTGTCTATATGTGAGACCGTTTAGTTCTTCTAAACTACACAATGGTTTTCATGCAGTTTTCACTATCATCTAGAGAATTTATTCCGGAAAATTTATGTGTTGATTACATTAAACATAGATACAGCCATTGAGATATACATGAAGGTATAGCACAGAAATCTCGATGTTTTGACGTGGCGCCACATTCGCATCCGGGCAAACATTTTGAAATAAGTAAGAAAGAAAGAAAGAAAAATATTTAATTTGGGACACACACAGTAAATACAACAATAAAAAGAACATTAAAAGTAACAATAGCTTAAACACAAATAAAACAAAAGGAAAAAAAACAAAGAAGACCTGTGCGAGGCCAAAAACGCTCCTATCTCAGCATGATGCTGCGTTATTTGAAAAAACAAATACCGCAGCACTGATATTCTGACAGGGCCCACTGTGATGCCACGGAGACACCTTTTTTTTGGGTGGGAAATCATCAAATGACTTCTCCCGCTCTGGGCGGAGCGGGAGGGCGTGTCAGAACGGACGAAATTCGAATGATGCTGAATTTGCATAGACAAACCAACCAACCTGGCAGTGACATTCCGAACGTCAATTAACGGAAAAGGTTTTCTTTCTATCCACGCTGCATTTTTCAGTAAAATGCCGATGACGCAGTCTGATCCAGCCGTTGACGTCGACAGATGTAGAAGGGGCGTAACATTGTTTATTTATAAAAAACGGTTAGCAGGTACAGTCACGGATAAAAATATGTTATCATCATGCTCTTCTTGCTCTTAACCCAATTATATTTTGGGATCGGCGCAACTTGCCTTCTTTTTCCATACATTCAAGGATAAAAATGTCGGTAAACACCGTGAAATTCAACACCGATTTTAGTTTTGATTGAAATAAACGAGCTGCTGTGATCCTCGCACATAATGTAAACTTTTTTAATTGAATCACATTAAAACATTTGAACCTCTACAAGAAACTTACATTTCTATACCTATTGATAAGTGAGCGCATATTTATTCCCTTGACTGTACGGTATAAACTGCATGGTAACACTTGAACTACGAACTACGACATAAAATGGCGCTGTCACTGTCAATGTCAAATTGCTGCTATGTGTGCTGTACAATACGACCGATGAATCATGGCCGTTCGGAACATAGGCTCTCCGAACTTTCGCGCATGTTCGCTCGCTCACACTCGCCTCATATCACCAATTGGTTCCTAAAAATGTTATTGCATAGCCTTCTGCGCAAAGTTCGGATTAGCCATGATTCATCGGCCGTATTATACCGTCGATTTTTTGTCGACTCAGTGCGTTTCGTCGCCTTATAGCATTAATGGTATTAGTGGCGCTGGTTATTAAATTAAATTTTTGATAAGTAAGTTACCTCGTTGGTTGCCGAGTGTCGAAGCTAAAAGTTCGTTCCGTTTTTAAATTACACAACAGATAAGAGTTTTCATAGTAATTTCTTCGGCCGCTATACACGATAGATATAAATTTTCATACTAACGTGTTGCCGGCCGCCTGCTCGCATGTATTTGACCAATACAGCATTTTCAAAGTTGTCAAAATAATACTCGAATTTCCAAGTATGTTTGATAAAAATAAAACCTACCCTACCCTACCCTAACCTACTGTTTACCTTTCGGTTGCGTTGAAATGATTTCATTGTGCCTACCAAACATTTCCTCACCGGAACAAACGCCTGTCAGCCCACAGATAATCAACTAAACAGAAAACGGTCTCAACTCAACTGTTACAAGGATTTGCTTTTTCGTCGTGATGGATGTATATCTATAAGGGGTGATAAGTACGGCTGGAACATGTCAGGAAAAGTTGGCAGTCAGACATGTCTGACATGTCCCTAAAAGCTGCGGGCACAAAGTGCAATCATAAATCACCGATAGTCGAGATCTCCATTACAGAAATGTCAGTCAAGTACTGTATTTAGGGCGAGAGTCGACACGCTCGTCGACTGTTGCTCGACAGCTTGCCATTTCCACTTCCTAATCTATTAGTACCTACCAATTCCCGCTATCGAATAATAAGTATAGCTCCAACAGTTGTAAGCTCGAATATTTCAATAACAGTTCAATGCCTGAACAATGACACACTTACTTACACAGCACTTGAAGACATTGTGAACCTGTAGGTACGTAAAAGCTACGCATGTTTCTACACTGATCAGAAAAACAGCTAAGCATTCATGAGATGTAAATATTGAAAATAGATGGTAACGTATTCAAAATTGTAGAGAAGAAATAGGATTGGTGTCGGCCGTTGACGTCCGACAGGTTCGCACTAATGCTGTCAATCTGTTATTCTGATCGAGTAACAACCACAAGGTGAATTATTCACTTTTCCTTTTCATGCTGAACTCGTTACATTTGCAGCGTGTCAAAGGTATTTTCGAACACGTTTCATTGAATGATTTAATAAGTTATTTTGTTTATTTTATTTATTTAAATCTCTCTCTCTACCTATTTATTTATTTTACAATAATAAAATAATAAATAAAAATATTTTTTACCTCACAACCTCGCAAAGATTCTGTTTATCATTCGAAACCTGTGCAAAAGTGCATTTTATCCGTTAGCGTGGAAAGATTTTTAAAATTCTACACCATCACTCCACTAAAAATGCATTTATATTTATTTCATGTCAGTGCGCCAACCTCATTTTTAGAATAATCGCACTGGCCAGTACGACGACTGCATGAAATTAACTTTCACTATTACCAATTGTAGTAATTTTACTTTTAATTTTTAAAATAAATTAAACACTAAGTAATTTATTATATTATTTAAGCTGTTTTTCTTGCACCTAGCATTTTTCTCGCTGTAGTGAGGTGAAAAGTGGTTTGTTTCACTCGGCAGCAAAGTTATTCTGCGTCTCGTACCTTTGAAACCCTCGCTACGCTCAGGATTCAATACAAGTACTCGCGCCAACAAACAACTTTACAGCCTTTCATAACAAATAACTATTATTTTCAGACCATAGATATAGTTACAAAACACTTGAAAAGTATGTTAGTAAGTACAGTAATAAAAGTGGAAAATAATGTCGATTCATCAACCCGCAACTCTCTCATGCAGATTGATGAATCGATTGAACACAGGGCGTCCAACCTATCTGCTACCATTTTCAGGATGCTGTTGATACTCCGCCGCACAGTTTTCAAGACTGACGCTGTTACACTGGCAATATGTCTAGCGTCATTTAAATTTTATAAAACTTAGGTAACAATGAAAATAATTCTGTTGCACTAATGCTAGTGGAGCTTAATTCGTTAATTATTAGACGACGCGACGGATATGCTAAAATACTTAACTAATATCATCACATGCCTTCAGCGGTCCAGACACCTAACGTTTTGCAGTCTAACGATTTACGAATTTGAAACTGGAAAACACTTTTATCTCGATGTGGTCATAAATCTCGTGTGGTGTGGGTCAGATTTTAAATAGATTATCGCGTATGAACTAAACTGGTCTGCAGACAGGATTATAGAACTGTCAAAGTTAAGGTTGCTAATTCAGAGTATTGTGGCAGACAGCGCTGTACAACTGTTTCTACTCCACTCGAGACTAATTGGACATATCAATTGGACACTCCGATATGCTGAAAGTGTCAAAACTTTATACTTGTTAGTAGTTGGCAAAACTTGGAATTGTTAACAATATGAGCGCCTACTGTGAAGTGGTAAAGTGTAGTTAGTGAGGGCTAACGCTTATTCGATGTATGCGGCACCCCATTTATCCCTTTCTCTGGCAATGTTCGACTTTACTTTGAGCTGCATGTAAAGTTATCTATAAACGAGGTACAGTCAGCCTCAAACCGATTTGAAGAAGACAGGAATTCATTTAATTTTCTACAATTTGTGTTCGATAATACTACCCAATGTGTAATATGTTTTGTGGCTACACTTTGGTACAATATTATAGAACAAGGATTGTAGATAATTAAATTATTTATTTTCGATGTACCTTTTTTAAGACTGACTGTACCTACCATGCCGTTGTACTATTTAATAACAAACTATTTGGCTTTTGAGTGTAGGTATATAAACTCATAACTGTTTTTGAATTAATTAATTGAGGAGCTCGTGGCTAAGTAATAACAGCCGCATGGGTCGATCCATCAGGTTAAGCTACGCTTGCCGGGGTTGGTCCGTGGATGGGTGACCATCTTTACATACCGAGACTCCTCCGTGCCTCGGAAAGCACATTAAGCCGTTGGTCCCGGCTGTCATTCGTGGATCTTTGACAGTCGTTACGGGTCGTCAGAAGCCCGAAAGTCTGACAACCAGTCTTACCAAGGGGTATCGTGTTACCCAGTAACTGGGTTGTGGAGGTCAGATAGGCAGTCGCTCCATGTAAAATACTGGTATTCAGTTGCATCCGGTTAGACTGGAAGCCGACCCCAATATAGTTGGGAAAAGGCTAGGCAGGTGAACTGTTTTTGAATTAAAGTCTCAAAAATTAACTCTTATGGTTACGCTGGTCAGTCATTCTTCCATACAAACGTCGTATGGGTTTTAATCCACTATTTTACAGTGTAAATTAAAAGTAAAAAATTATATCTACTCGACTCGTCTAGCCCTGTACGGAAACAGAATTAAAAAAAAAATACTGGTTTGAAAGTTATGAGCGTCGACACTTCCATATTTCAACACTAATTTTAACATTTTTGGGTGTTAATAAATAACTCCCGGAGTATGAAAATGGCAAAATTGTTACCAAACAGGGATAGTAACTTTATTTTGAATAAATAAATTCAGTAGTTTTTTCATAATATCTATACGCCCAAAGGTCTGTTCGTGAAATTTTACACGCTCGTTTTCGTTATCGCGTATCGCATCGTCTATTTCACTAAATAAATAAATAAAAACTAAATAGCATGCATTGCATAATTTTATTGTCAAGAATCCCTACAGATGAAGCTTTTCGTTCCGCTTAAGCTAATCTGAATTTTATGAAGTGGACGTCTCTGTCGTTGACATTTAAACCAACCTTTGGATATCAAAAATCAAAATAATGCTTAATAATAAAATTACCTCAACTTAAAACCCTTTTAGAAGTCGAACAGTCTCGACAGTTATCAGATAAGCAGTCGCCTAATATTTGGGTTCAGTTTCACAAGGAATGCTTAAGTATCTAATATTGCCTTATTGCCTATTATTGTTGTTGTATATTTGTTGTTATTTATTATAAATTATTATTTGCTGGTGACCTGTAACATAGGTTTATCCCAAGAACACTATCAGGCACTAGGATCTCACAAAGGTGGAATACAGCCGAGGCATTTTTTGTACACATTAACTTTAAGTCAGCTTTGTGGAGAGAATAAATGATAAATAAATTAAAGATTCGTCGGAGATTCAGCACCTACCTACGCTGTACCCGAAACTCGGCTGGGCCAAACATCGTCATCCAGTATGTAGGAACGTCGCAACTTCAGGTAAAATGACTTAATTTTATTTCAGGCGATTACATTTAATTCCACTAGTGAGCATTTTGTACTTGAGCAGTTCTTACATGTTTTTTTTTAATTTGTTTCCAAAATGTTTGTAGCTATTCTACCTATAATTATATATTTAATTTATGCACATTTTGCACGGAAAAATTGTAAAGCCGCAACTGTATTTTGTTTGTCGTGACTGGTAGGTACACTATTCGCAGTTACTAATTAATGTTTTGTAATTTTTACAGTTTTCTTGTCTGTCTATCGATTCATTGTTTTATTTGTATTTGTTTCTCGTGTTGCGTATGTTGTGTGTTATTTTGTTAATTACTTTGAAAGTATAATCAAACTCTACTCTTGTAATATTAACTTGTTGATGATTGTTATTGTATTGGTAACTCGCATTTTCATATGGTAATTCCAATCCACATTAGGTTGAGCATGTCTCGAAGACAGACTAAGATAAGCAAAATGCTTCCTTTGCGTCTTACTTTTTTAATGTAAGCCTGTAGACTGAAAAATATTATCACTATCAAACATCCTGTTATTTCCAACCACTACACATCCTGTTATCCAGACTCCACAGAGGCTACCAGAAAAGCTTCAAGACAGTGAAGCTCGACGAGCCTTGAAGCCAAGTCTGCTATTTTCTATGATTGGTGGATGGCAATCATACCACGGCAACGCCATTACCGTTGTGCTAAAAGTTCGAAGATTACCAAATAAGATTTATGAAATGAAGTGAAGTGGCAAGCCATACAAGAATCATAATGACGCCTTTCAATTAGGAGATAGTTTCCAATTTCCAGTGGCTGCATGACACCAAGCAAGAGACAGTATATTTTATCAGTAAAATTACATATGATTCCAATACGTATCATGTGCGCGTATCGTTCAAGTGTCTCTAGTCACGTCTGCCATATCCCGGCTGCTTGCTCAGCCACCCATGAGACCGCTCTGCATTCAACCATGCATTCCCGAAGTCCTGCATACCGTACGAGATACTGCATGCCGGCCATCTCAGCCACATTCCGCCTGCTTGTCTGAAATATCACGCATTCTGATAGCGAAGGGTTTCTACTTGATCTTATTGGGTAACGCCACCCAACCGTAATAGAAGATATTGGAGAAATTTATTGAAAGTTGGGAAACTGTGGTTTAAATTCTGAAAATTTTTAGGGGCAACGCGGGTTTTCGGCTCCCACTCCGCTCCGCCCCGACGCAAAAACTCACGGCAACTCGTTTGATGCTGGCCTCATCCTACTTTGACCCACAATTGTTATTAGCTATCAATTTAAATACATTAAATTAAACGTAAAGTTACGGACGAATTTCAATCTGGTAGAATATAAGTACAAAATTCATGATGGGAATGGTTTGTAATCGACTGAAGTCGTTTTCGCAAACTGGGGCAAGTTTGAATAATAACATTAATACAATAAAGAGGAAAATAAACCATGAAGGGACGCCTCAATTCCTGGAATACCAAAACTTAACTGAAAGCATCGCAAAGACCTCTCCGACTCGATGCTAGCACAAAAGTACGAAAGTACAAAGACGCAACGAAAGTTCAGGACAAACAGGTCCTGAAAAATAGATGAACCCACTCCGTACAACCTGCAAGGCGTTCATAGCAGACACACTTACAGGTACCGTAAATGATAAAAGTCTAATCGAAGGGTTACGATGCCGCGACTGAGAAAACTATGTTAATTCAAAACTTCAAGAAGCAAACGCTTTATAATTTACACTACTTAGTGACTAGAAGCAATTCTTTTAACGGTTATATTATACAAGGAAAAGACAGTAGGTAAGTGAAACACCTACTAGATGTTCCAATTCATCAAGAATCTAGGTAGGTAGGTACTCTTTAGAACATCGAGTCAAGCTGATTACAACAACATCTGTTGGTTCTCTCTAGGTGCATCAACCGCACATCAGTGGTAACAAACTGGCATTAACAGCGCCTTTATGACGTAGCATTTTAAGGGCAATTTTCGTAGAGCAAATGTTACCAGTTATTTGCGATCGACTGAACAAGAAAGAAGCGAATGTTAGTGTCGAAACAAAGGAAAATGTGTTTTGTAACCCTAAAGAAGAAACTATCTATTTAAGCGGGGTATTAAACATTTTTCAGATTTCCGGGAGGAGTTCATTTTGAAAAATATGATAAATGCGAAATATTATTTCTAAACTACGTTGCCTATACAAACACAAATAGGCGCGCACTTATCATAACCTCGCTGTTATTCTTTCAAGATAAAGTATATTGTTAGTAACAGAGTGATAAGGAACGTAAAACGGTATCAGTTTTTACGATTAGGTAGGTACTGTTAGCAATTTCATCATACAACAGCTATTGTTAGGAGAACAATCTTGCTTATTATTTTATACAATAACTAGCTGACCCGATAGACGTTTTGTACCGAATTTAAACATTTTCCGGGAACCGTTTTTTTATTACGAACATTTTAAAACAATAATTTACCAAATCGGTCCAGCTGTTCTGAAGTGACGCGCTTACCAACGAACAGCATTTCATTTTTATCATAATAAAAGATAGAAGATGTCTGGCCACAGTAAATGCTGCAGTTGCATCGTTAATCTAATAGTTCTTTAAAACCGGTTATTTCCCCCGAGGATAACGCAGGAGTGGACACAATAAGGATTACAAAAGTGTACACACGCGACTCGGTTCCGACACTGTAGTAACACATCTGCAGGCACTGAAACATTTTTCTTTGGGACGGCAGACTCTGTCTCGATTTGCGTCGTTAGGTGGAAAACACCAGCATGGTCTAACTGGAAAATTCCCTTGCTAATTCCATTTCCCTCCCATCCGCAACGAGTGCGACGTTTTCATTAAACTATGAAATTCCATTATGAATCATGTATGAATGTTTGAATTAAATTTACCTACTTGTGTTTGCAAACTACAGGCAGGTAGGTACATATTATTATAAATATTATCATTTATTACGGGTCATACATAAAAATACACACAATCCATATAGTATTAGTAACAAATTCAAATTCGAAATATTTTGTTTCACATAAACCTACATGGGCACTTATGTATGAAACGTCAGAAGCTAGGTGCACGGTTCCAATTGGTCCTATGGAGAAGAACCGGCAAGAAACTCCACGGTTACTCTTTTAAAAATTATTGGCTTTTACAATGTTTTCAAATTACAGTGTTATTAAGTATGGGAGGACAGTGTAGGCCTCTCAACAAGGTACTTAAAAACTATGTTAGTAAAACTTACAAACTAACCTCACAACTATCTAATAGTTACGTGGCTCTGCACCCAATGCCTAATAAAGGGGCTGTCCACCTTGTCATGTAATGTTTTTAAGATACTGATGCAGCTTCCGCGCAACCTGCCCATATTCCTATTAGGGATGATGAGAAAAAAAAATTGTCCTTCAGGTAGATTATTGCGGGATGTTCGAAAGAGTTACCGTGGCCCCGGCACAGGCAACAGAAGGAACACGAGTGGGTTTTAGTCAGTAAAAGTCTGACGCTCCGCCCGCCCAGAGCGGGAGAAGTCATTTGATGATTTCCCATCCAAAAGGTAGATTATTAAAAAATATTGGACACGTATTTTTTTTTTTACGTAATCAAAAGATTACGGCGATACATTGAGTTAAAATGTGGCATGACTCTTGGTAGATTTTAGCGAGCCCCCACTCTCCAACTTAAATGCGTTTTATATAAGTATTTTTTTATAAAATGATAAAGCAAAAAATACGTGTCTAATATTATTTTTATTATCTGACTGACGGACTAAACAGAATTTCTTTTTTTTATCCAGGCATCATTCCTATTGGCGCTGCCATTTTTATTGGATTGGAAATGTACTTTGTTATCATATTCATAGATTATACAGATACTTAGCATGCCCCTACTTTATATGATTGTTTTCTAAACGAGTATATAAAGTGCATATATTTAGAAAGGAATTTCAAGTACCTAGTTACTTGTATGCACATATACATACTTGTATGTACATATTTATAATGTTATAAGACTCGCTTTATGTTTCTTTACAGTGTTTTATTTATTTTCTGAGGAACTGTTAGATACCTATTTATTCTAAGATCGATTTTTGAGAATAGATCAAGAAAAGTATGAAATGGCGGCGGAATTCAAAACGAGATACAGTAACTGTTTCAGGTTTGGTCCTATAGTAGAAGTTGTTTATAATGATAAGTACATTGGCCGCATAAGAAGTTGTGCGTTATTTAAATTAAGTACACGTTTTATAGAATAAGAGCATAAAGTACCGAAATTCGTTTTATCGGAACCGGAGTAAGTATATTTTTTTCCTTTTATAAAGTATCACGATCAGTGATACTTTATTCACATTACAATCTAGCCTAATAAGTAATTTAAATATAACTTAAACCGCTAAGTAACTATAAGAAAGTCACTGAAACAATGAAAGATTTTTACATAGTACGGTACCTACTTCTGGACATGCAAATGTTTAAGATCTGATGCTGCTAACAGTAGCATCTCATACCGAAAGTGAACTAAGATATTACGACTAATCAGTAATTACTTTTAACAACAATGTATGGAATTGACCAATTGATGATCGTTGCAACTAGCTAGAAAGGCAGACAATGTTCATAGTGTGCGTTTAATATCGAACGTAATCATCAAATATTAATAAACGTGGCATAAACACCGATGCTTGAAACACAGCCCTTCAGTATCAAAGAAAACATCCGTAATTAATTAATCAATAAAATATGGACAACTATGGAATTTTTTTTCCTGAAGGACTGTAAACTCTCTTTTTACACGACTGACCAAAAAACGAATGTTTTCAGGGTTCATGTTCGATAATAGTAATGCTATTGATTGACAAAAGATAAATTGATCAAAAACAATTATTCTGAATGTCAAGATGGATGACATCTTGAAATGTCATCATAATGCCTATGCCAACTATGTTTGGGTCGATCAGCTACCAGTAAGTAAGTACAGCCAATAGTAATTAAAAAAGTTTAACTTAAAAATAAACTTTTTTTATTACTATAAGTAATAGAAAACTTACAATCAAGACAGTTGCATTCCCTCGTAAGAAGAGCCTGGCTGCAGCATTAGGCCATCCCTATAGAAATGTCCACGTGAAAGGATTTATTATAAATCTTCAATTTTATGAGGATGTTGTAGGATATTGTAGCCTGCAAGAACACACCCGCACGCGTATAACTAGTGCAGCCTTTGATCTAATCCAAAGCTTTTATTTTTTTTAAACCAACCAAGTGCGTGTTGGACCACGCAGAATGAAGGGTTCCGTAGTTAGAATGAATTTACCCCAAAAACAAACTTAACATTGTAGTTGAAAAACAAGTTTTCCCATACATCGATACGTCACGGTCAATTTTCCAAATGCAAATGTAAGTTTGTAATCGCAATTTTTCTTTATGTGGTAAAACTACAAAGTAACGATGTTCGGACTTTTCCTTTTCTTGTGCTCAAAGTCAAAATCAAACCGTTTATTTCAAATAGGCGCTTTTGTGGTAGGTATGTACTTTTGAAGTTTGAACGTAAAAATTTACAAAAAAATAAGAGTTGATTCTCGTCGCCCCTTCCACAACGTAGTTTCATATGGAGAGCAATGGGCAAGAAACTCCACCGTTACTTGTTTAAAATGTTTTACAATAATTTGTATACAATAATTATACAGGCTGTAAGCGTCTGCCCTCCGCAAACTAACAGGGTGCATTCAGCTACTTATTTTGAATCATATTCCACCGGAAATATTCTCAGGCAAATTTTCATTTTATAATCGTTTTTTCGGTTGGTATTCCTTTATTGCAATGTAAAATTATATTCTCTGTACGCAGCACTCCATTTATGTAAATAAACCAGCCAGCTAAAATCAAAAAATCAGCAATGGATGTTGAAATACTGGGCGGCCGAAGGCTCGCTGCGCTGCTGTTCGCTACGCGCGTTTTGCCACGTTAACGATCGAACGTTCATAAGATTGCGTGTGAAGTAATAAAACAAATTAGGTTTATTGGATTCCCATAACGTTCCTGAAATAATTTCATGTACCGGTCATCTTAGTATGATATACTGAATTCACCCCATCAGTCTGCGGAGGACTGTCCCACACCCTGTATAATTATATGTGAAGTAAATGCACCTAGAATAAAAATACTATACCATAATAGGTAAAAAGGATTAAAAAACGGGCCAAGTGGGTGTCGGACCACGCACAATGAAGGGTTCCGTAGTTGAGATGAGTATCCCAAGAACAAACTTAACATTGTACCTACCTAGTTGACTAACTCACCAGCGCCCAGCCCAAACCCTTGGACCTAGAAAGCTGAAATTTTGTACAGAGGTTCCCTTTATTATGTAGACAAGGAATAAGAAGGATTTTTCGAAATGCAACCCCTAAGGGAGTAAAATAAGGGTGAAAATTTGTATGGAAAATTGTCATTTTTGCATATTTTAAATTAAAAGAGTGTCAATGGAGACTTTTGCCTGTTCTTCCATGGGAACCTACTCCGCTTTGAAATGGGCGACTGCCTTCATCTTTCTGACTTTCCGACTCCTTGACAATACAAAAGTGCCTTTAACTGGTTTAATTGAAATAAATGCTTTAAGTTTGAGTTAGACTGGTGGTCAGACTTTCGGGCTTCTAACGACGGTCAGAGATCTCGGAATGACTGCCGGGACCAACGGCTTAACGAAATTAGTCTTCAAGTCCGTCGTCTCCTAATTATTCATAGGAAATACAAATCAATTCAGTGTTGCTAAGTCTAGAGCTCGCCTAGCTAGCTGTGGGTTGGACGAAGTAACTGTTGGCTCGTTATGATGACGGACGAAGCTGTTTACAGGCAAATTGAAAGATTACTTGAGGCGATAATATCGTATATGCGCAGTAGACTGCATGTGTGTATTGTATTCATAGTTTAGTATGAGATTCATATTTGTAGGACGGTGACTATCTTGAATTGCATAATGTATCTTTTTTCAGGGTTCTGTAGTCAACAAGGAACCCTTATAGTTTCGCCATACTCGTCTGTCCGTCCGTCTGTCCGCCGCTTAGCTCAGAGACTCTTAGTAGGTACTAGAAAGCTATAATTTGGCATGGATATAAATATTAATCACGCCGACAAATTGGTGAAATAAAATTTTGGGTACCACTCCTGTACACGTAGTGTTTTTTTTTTTCGTCTACCCGGTGTGGGATGTTGTTGGATAGGAATTTCAAAAATATTGCGGGTTTGTGAAAAACAATTTTCAATTAAGGGATCCGTTTCTGAAATATAGGGTGTAGGGGACAGCCCTCCGCAAACTAACAGGGTGCATTCAGCTCCTTATTTTGAATCACATTCCACCGGAAATATTCTCAGGAAAATTATCATTTTTTTATCGTATTTTCAGTTACTATTCCTATATTTCAATGAAAAATTACATTCTCTGTACGCAGCACTCCATTTATGTAAATAAAACAGCTAAGATGAAAAACTCAGCAATGAATGTTGAAATACTCGGCGGCCGAAGGCTCGCTACGCAGCCGTTCGCTACGCGCGTTTTGCCACGGTAACGAAACATTGCATGTGAGGTAATGAAACAAACCAGGTTTATTGGATTTCCATAATGTTCCTGAAATAATTTCATGTACCGGTCATCTTAGTATGATATACTGCATTCACCCTATCAGTCTGCGGAGGGCTGTCCCTTACACCCTGTATTTAGCTTTAAAGTGCAAATTTTTGTTAGAGTCGTGTCCCCCCCCCCTGCCAGCTAAACGGTTACTTTTGAATAATTATGTGAAAAAATTCACGGCAGTAGTATATACAACGAAATTAAAAAGAAAACTATCACAGCTAAGTAGGCTTTACAAGTTAACGAGTAATAGTCGACCAACTTACATTTACAGTTGGAATGTATGAGAGAACATACTTTTCAACTACAATGTTAAGTTTGTTCTTGTGATAAATTCATCCCAACTACGGAACTCTTCATTGTGCGTGGTTCGACACGCACTTGGCCGGTATTTTTCTAATTACGTCCCATCCCTGGGCAATAAATGATATTTTATTACTGTCAAATGATTGTAAAAAAAAACACTTTTACACGTCAACAGAATTTTTTTTTAAACTAGATAAGGTCGGTGTTTCCTAGCCGACTACTCTGAGAAGAAACACCGAAACAAACTGAGAGGGCAGTCTTTTTTTAACTTCAGACATCTTGGTCAAATGGTGTGAGAATCATGCAAACCAGTGTTTCAGAGGGTATTTTGAGGAAAGAACCACAGATTTGAATGGACCTGTCTAGTCAGCGCTCGCAATGTCCCATATATTCTTTCTTGCTCTCCTTTTGTCTTTTCTAACCAACCTGTCTTAAGATGCTGGCCTAGGAAACGCTAGCGACTATGACTTCCTTGTAATTGCTTCGGAAAAATGTCTTCGATTTCTGAATGATCTAACATGTTTTCTAAAACACGAAAACGGTTAATCAATAGCGTGTAGGTATGAGCCTTAAAAGTAAACTTTATTACATGTCCATGTTTCTTTTTCTTCTTAGCGTGACTGGCTTAGCTAAAATATACCTGGTAAGTACACCTACATCGTAATAGCATATAAGCCTTGAATAGTAGCTACCATACAAGTGCCAAATAGGTAAAATCCCCACTAAACTGCGTGAACACAGGCGCTTAGTAGACTTGTCTAGCGGGTACTTACCATCGCACTCAGAGTGGTCATTCTAACTAATGTTTTTATAGCATAACAAATTGTAGGTATCCAAAACTAAGTCCCAACTTGTCCATACATCAATGTTTCATATTTCTGACTACTCTACTTTCAAAACGGCGAAGGAAAACATCGTGTGGAAACCGGCATGTCTTAGAACCAAAAATATCGAAGACATGTGACATCACCCAAGTGGGCCATAATCCACCACGGAGGCTCAGTGCGTGAACTGGGTCGGCGTGGTGGGTTACGGCCCATTGCTTCTCACAGAGAGTAGGACTGTGTCCCAGCAGTGGGAACGGTATAGGCTGATTAAGCCTGGCTACTTCGCCTATTTGAGATTCTAAGCAGATAAAGGAACAAGTATGCCACAACTCGAGTACCACAAGGAGTTGTCTGGTCCGTTTCCGTTTATGAATCACAAACGTTACTAAATGCTTTAGGTACGTACTTTTCGGCGGTGGTAAGTGAAAAGAAGGAACATGCCTCAGTCTTGAAATTATAGCTAATAAACATGTTTTGAACAGTATTTTTATTTATTAAATCTGATAAAAATATTTCGTACTTTTTACTAAGAAATGTTTTTATGTAGCTATAAATGTTAGTGAAGATTTTTAGCGTCACAAATATTTCTTGTTAGAATATAGTTTACCCAAGAGCCTCCGCAGACTACAGAGTTTCTATCGGCCAGTAGTTTGGTCGGTTTCTTAATCAGTAGCTTCATACATCTTCATGCATGCCAGTACGCACATTACAACGATCCGGTATCCGACTCAGCCGACTGCTATCAGTATGGCGCTGTTCCACGCACTAATACCGGGTCCACACGGTTCGATGTTAGTTGATCCACTGCTAAGTGGAAAGCGATTTCAACCGTCGCTCAGTTTGGTCCGAGCTATGGCTCCGGATGGTCATGCGTATTTTCCACGATGGCGCTGTCCGGTTCTACTCCAACGCTCCTTGTCAAAACGTCGATCGTAGTTGAAAAAAGACCCGCACTTTATTAAAAAAAAATTAAAACAGTCGAGAGCATGGCCGAATCTTGTCTGGTATGCGCACTCACCACCAACCCGACTGTTTAGTGTGCGCGCTAGTGGGTGGTTGGAGGGCACGGCACGGCATACACTGGCAGAATGTGCCGCATGTGAGGGGCCGCGCCGTGCCCTCGTATCAGTTATGGGGACCGACCTGGAGCTGCCGGCCGTCGCACATTCGATGGTCGGGAGCGCTGAGTCGTGAGATGCGGTGATCTCCTTCTGTGAAACCGCCATTTCGCAGAAGGAGGCTGCGCAAAGGGAGAGGGAGATCGAAACCATTCTCCCGCGTCGACCAAGCGTCGGCGGAGGGCAGACAACGCAGAGGGCGTTGTCCGCCCCCGTAAACAGGTCCAGAGGGACAGCGGACTCGGGTACGTCCGCCGCCCCGGTCAGTGGGTCGTCTTAGGGGTGTTCTAAACATTTTAGAGCTGAAGACTATAAGAATGAAGGATATTTTACAGGTCAGAATATTAACCTAATGTAAAAACACAATATTTTTAGTGCTATTTACTGAAGTAAATAAATCAAGTAAATGTAAATGTAACGTTAAAAGTTTATTGTAAAGTAGTTCAATATCACAAAATCAATATATTTGAAATTCATAAAAACATGTTTTTTAACCTTTTGGTATTATTTTAACCTACAATTATAGTAACAAGGATGAAATAAAGCTGAAATTATATTGAAGAATGCCGAAAAATGTTGGCGCTCGCCTTTGACAGATTGCTTTGTTTACTTCGTGTTTGTGGCACCATCTGCTGTCTCAGCTTTGCGTAACATTCCCTATTGTTTTGTGAAATGTATTGTTAATACAAGATGGCGGCGTTTGTTCCGATTTTGGCCACAAGCCAAAAGATCCCTACAGCTCATAGGTATATTTATATGGTAAAGCTATAGAGAAAAACACAACTGTCATCTGCAGTGTAATCACAGCTAAAAAGCCGATCCGGCAATGCGTGTGGCATTTATTTCAATTAAACCAATTACAGGCACTTTTGATTGTCAAAAAGTCGATCAGTTAGAACATTGAAGCTAGTCGCCCATTCCAAAGCGTAGATCTCTATGGAGAAGAATGGGCAAGAAACTCCATGGATACTTTTTTAAATCAAAATTATTACAAAATCCTGGGTACATTGTTCTTGTTGCTTCTATATGTGAGAACTATGTAAAAAATAAATAATTAAAACAATTTAAAATATAAGATTAAAAATAAGCCCTGGCAGTTAAGAGATGACCAGTCACCACTGACGGCGCCCGTTCACGAACATGACGCGTGGATCAGCACCATCCAGCTCAACCATTTTGTAGGGAACCGAACATCCTCTTACTTCCCGGAAATGATGACGGAATAATTCCGTTCTGCAAAATCTGTTATTTTCGTAAAAATATTCTACACCGCCTAGGGGAATTACTTTATAATGCTCCACCTGCGCCTGCTGCCAATTTTCACGAAAATCCGTTCAGCCGTTGATGGGAGATGAAGTAACAAAGATACAAAATTGCAAACGTACCAACTTTGACATTTCACATTAGAAGTGAAGTGAACTGATACCGACCGTAGAAAAAGTCATGTTTCCATTAACAAAACGTTTTCTGTAACTGGTTTATCACTATAGTTTTTAATATTATTCTTCGATTACATGAACTCTTCGTAATTTCAGATTAGGTACTTACTGTTCAATTAGTGTGTTATTATTCCTTTGTGTTCTTTTAATATTTTAATTGATGAGTGTATAAGTAGGTATCTATTATTTTAAATCACTATCTATGTTTTCAACCACTAATTATTATAGCCCAATTATATTGAAATTATAGTAATCTGCAATATGTTTTCTTTATAAAAATAAGTACCTACATTTATGAGTTAAACAGTAAAACTCTATTCTAAGTGCGCTAGCGCCACCAGCCACTCGAGAATCAAATGCAATTTCGAGATAAAATTGTGCATTGGTAAAGGCACGCGATTCTTGTAGAACAACTTCCATGGAGTTTTCATAGAAATTGTTCAACTAGAATAGCGTCGCGTTTTCGCGTCGCACCTGTCTGCTCCCGCAAAAGCTATTGGGTTTTATAACTTTGCAGATATAACTGACGCTCAATTCCGTGCTATGACTTAACGTTTTGATAGGCACTGAAATGCGCTCATTGTGTGTCAATCATTTAAGTGTAACTTAAAAACTGTAGTGCGCAAATTTTTACCAATTTATAAAAATGTTGGTACCTACTAATTTATTTTTTTAAATCCTTACTAATATTCGGTCCTTACCTATGAAATTGCCGTTTTACATAGAAAAAATAAAAATAAAATGTTTAAAGAAAAATTTATGTTTAACTAATCGAAGATTATTGTCGATGCACTTTTGCCATTTTGAAGGAAGTTCGTTGATGCCTCTGCTATAGAAATCCTGGGGACGGGAATCGATGAACTCTTTAAAGGCGTTTTTCGCCGCCTCGTTGGATTGTAAATTTTTCCCCTGTAAAAACTTATCCAAATTTCGAAAAAAAAAATGGAAATCGGAGCAAGGTCTGATGAGTACGCTCGGTGACGGAGAGTTTCCAGCATCTCTCATTTGTGTGCCTATTCAACAACTAAACACAAGCCTCGACGCGATTTTGTTGTTTTTGTTCAGTGAGTTCATATGGTACCCACTTTCGAAGCTTTTTTATCCTTCTCCAATTTGAAGTAAATTAATTAGTACCGATTTATCACTTACGTTGAAGCCTGCAGCAAGTTCCGACGTGGTTTCAGATGAATCAGCTTCCACTATGGCTTTCAATTCATCGTTATCGACTTTTGTTTCCCGTCGGCCAAGGGGCTTATTGTTGAGATCAAAATTTCCAGAACGGAAGCGATCAAACCAAAAACGCACCGTGCGTTCACTTGCAGCACCTGGTCCATACACGTCATTGATGTCGCGTGCTGTCTGCGCTGCGTTGGTGCCACGACAGAACTCGTATTCGAAAATAGCGTGCAATTTAGATTTTTCCACGGCTACAGAAACAGCGATATCAAAGAAAAATCGAACGGCGGAAAAACAAATGAACAACTAATTTTAAAAAAATATGCTATATTATAAAATTAATTTTAATTTGGTATTCTAAATAGAATGAAAGATCTTCACACTAGTGGAGTATAAAAAACCGGCAATTTCATAGGTAAGGACCAAATATTAGAAATTCGAAAGTAACTCTGTCTGTCTGTATGTTACCTTTTCACGCCTAAACCACTGAGCGGATATCGATCAAATTTGGCAAGGAGATAGATGGCATCCTGGGCTACTTATAGTTTCAAAAATAATCCTATAGGGGGTGATATTGAGGATGAAAGTTTGTATGGGAAATCCAGCATTTTTTAAGTACCACACCTGCAGTACCTACTGTCTCTCCTTTCTCCCTTAATCCATCCACAGGTTGTCTTTAAAAGATCGCTCTTAGCGATAAGGCCGCCCATTGTGTCACCCCTTGTGAAATTTCTACTTTATATCTGTACCTAATGTTTATGGTGTGCATAATAAAGAGTATTCTATCTATCAATCATCCCGGGGTAAAACAGAGGTTGATTTTAAAATTTACATGTAATATTGATATTTTTGTGTAGGTACTTCTTTTTAAGAGGTTTGAAGGATTGGAAATATAGTTAAAGTCCTTAGCTTGAGATAACATTCAGTCTTTATTTCATGAAGTCGATCTACTCGGTCAAAAGTTATTACATTAATGTTATAAAAATAACTTGGCTAATAAGTAGGTATACATGCACCTAGGGACGTGGTCAATGGCGGCGCCAGATTAGGTATTTCAAATTAATGGTGTTCATAATTAAAATGAATAATTATTAAGTATATTTAAGTTAGACATTTAGCCCCACTAGCACCAGAAATCACTAAATATGTTTTGCGCTAAACGAATTTAAAACAGTGTTCTATTTCTGTCAATTGTTTGAAGTGGTCAGGGATGGAATGATGTTTTAAATATGTTCAGTGCTAAATGTGTTTCTGGTTTTTGGTGCAAGCGGTCCTTGGAATCATAAAATCCTATTTTATGTATAAGTAAGATTATTTGTATTTATTATTTTGTCTCTCTGTCTATTTGTTACCTTTCACGACTTAACGGCTGAGTTGGGTGACTGGGTTCGGACATAGGATATTTTTTATTCCGGAATACGTTCCCCTGGGTCAGTGGCGGTAGCTCCATAGAAGCCAAAAAACCGGGCTTGCCTTAATAAAATCATAATTTACAACAACAAACGTAAGCCTATCAATAAAAAAAAATGTACTCTTCGTATTTTAAAGGTTTTCGTACTACTAACAACCATGAACAACATAAGAAAATCCCTCAGTTGCCCGTTTTTTTTAATCGTAAAAAATCGTCGGCTTGCCCTAATTTTCATCCTTAGGCACGCCACTGCCCTGGGTTTATTTCCGACTTACACGTGGTCGAAGCCACGGGCAAAAGCTAGTCTTTTATAACGTAAACTACATGTTTCTGTTACTGGAGCGACACAAAATACTTACCAGATAAATTAAAAAGTGGCACAGAGTTTGTATGATCAGTATGAGTTAACCAAAAGATTACCCAAGGTGGTGTAACCATTGTGCAGAAATCTCACCGTGAAACTTACGTGAAGTGAGCGTGAAGTGGGCTGTCAGTGGTGTCAATCCCTGCATCCGGTGGGATGACAGCTTACTTCAAGCTCGTGAGTGAGATTTTCTCAGAATAGATCCGCAGGTCAGATTGTAATCAGAACAGTAGTCTACCAAGAGTAAACTAATTATGTATGAAGCTCCATCCTCTTTACACTGACAATGGTGTCAATCACAATAGGGTCGTTGAATCTTGCTCACTGGAACCATTTATAAGGATCGTCTTTGAACCTTTGAACCCGGTTTCCTTAGTTTATTTATTTATTTATGATCTCCAACAAAAGATATACCGATACAATACATGCCACTTAAATAAAGATCACCATCAGGTATTAAGTACAGGTGTACTCCTTTACTTATAGACCACAGCATGCACAATAAACAACTAAGTAAACAAAATTACAATATTAGTATTAATTAAAATGTTCAAGGAGATATTGAAACAAATTTGGTAAAATTTGGGAAACTTAATAAATTTTTAAAGGACATAAAAGAAAAACAATATATCATTAAGGTATACTTAAATCAAATTAAATCTATTAAACATTTCTTATATTTTGACAAAGACACGCAGATGTCTAAATTCGTAGTTTTAACAAACTTCAACATGTAATGGCCTACAAAGTCTTGGCTCAGCGGCGTAATGACCAAGGTTAGTGTTTGAGCCAGGGATATAAAATAAATTGTAGGTGTTATATGCCTGGGAATCCGAATCTTTGTGAAAATTATGTTCTAGAACATAGACGTATTTTGGAATCGCCAGTAACCCTTTGACGTAAGCTAATATTATTTTGTCAGATTTCATAAAATATTTACTGACGCGACAGAAAGGCACCGCTCGTCGCGCTTTGTGTCGCGCGCGATTCGCATCGCGTATCGCGCCTGTTTGCAGTAGCCTTAACGCAATTGGGGGAGCAGTTTATCACGATCTAAATGTGGTAGATAAACAACCAAAAAAAGAGCTACGCAGGTACCTAATAATTACGAGCAGCTTTTGTTTTAGCCCAAGTCAAACTCAAGAGCTTCATTTAGTTTAGAAACGTCAAAAATATTAGAAAGAAAATGGGGAAATGTATGATACTGCACAAAGTTTCTAATAGATTCCATAACTCGCGCAGGTGAATGTTTCTAAACCTGAAATATACCTACATTTTAAATTTGTAATTTTCCAACTAAGTAGGTATACAATACACTGCAACAAGTCTTTGCGTTTAACCTACTTATTTAACTTTTAATTATTTTATTCTGCTACGGGAAAATCACAACAATAAAGAATGTTCTTTATTTAAACCATCGAGAACCGAACAATTCACTTTGATTATTTTCTTTTGGGCAGATATTGATTTTTAAACTTTTTAAAACTTCACTTTTCAGACTTCACTTTTAATTCCTTGCGTTTGGCTGCTTCCTTTTGAAATTTCATTTTATTTTTTCTTCACTGACAAAAAACTGCATTTATTATTAGGTTACTTTGATTGGGAGAGCCCGCACTACACATTAAAAGATATATCACCATTTCACTTCACCTAGGTCCCACCAAACGGAAGGGAAGAGACACAACAGAAATAATGGTAATGGCACAGATCAACAGGGTAAGAACAACAGAAAAACTAGGAAGTTACAAAAAAAAAAAAAATAGGTATCGGTGTTTTTATTTTGCATGAAAATATATGTGATTTTTGTACGGATGGTGTGTAGTGTAAAGCTTATTTTTGCGAACTATTTTGGAAGAGTAGGTATGTAAGCAATTCCTTTGTTTTCGATTAAATTAATTCTACTTTAGTCCTAAAAACCTTTTTTTGGCAGTAGGCAGTAATACGATTGTTTTACGATTATTCAGCCTGGAATACATAGGTATGTATTCCTTTGTAAAGAATATACATATATATATGTAGTTTAATTGAGTTTTTTATGTAATCCAGTATTATAATGGTAAGTTGCTGAAGTTCCGATGTAAAATGGTAAGAGGCTGAATTCTCGATGTTAAATGGTAAGTGGATTAGTTAATCGTAACAAGGCACTGGTCCTAGTGTCTTAAAAGATATTTTTTTATTAATCTTGCAGTTCTACAGTGCAGCTTTCAATTATTTAAGTAAACACTGTTTGAAACAACATTAAAAATTATTTGTATTATGAAAACAAAAGTACCAAAGTATTATCAATTCCTTTAAATATTTATGTATTTTAATTTTCAAGATAGGTACTGTAACTTAACTGGTGATGCTGAACAAAATTTGTTGGAGTCTGTGATTCCTTTGGGTTTATGGGTGGTATAAGGACGCTAATTAATTTCAGTATCTGTCTCATTCATTAATAAAACTAAGCCAAGCCTTTCTATTTACTTTTTTTCTATTTTTTGGAGTTCTCTATTAGGTAGGTACTTTGATTATTCATTGCATTAATAAATTTAATATTTTTGAAAATCTTTTCATGTCTGATTTAAACTGAGTTTATGAAAATAAAGTAGGTAGGTATATTACGAAATATCTCCAGGTTTTTTTGTACAGACTTGAGACTGTTTCAGTAATATAATTAGGTACCCTACCATGTTAAAACGACTAATTTGGAACCGTGCACCTAGCGTCTGACGTTTCATAAGTAGGTAGGTTTAAATTAAATAAGTTGAAACAAAATATTTTGATTTTTGATTTTATTTAATGCTTTGCTACGATTTTCATGTAGGTAAATGATTTTTAATTCCCCGATCTGTGTAAATCCAGTTTCTAATTTCTTCGAAAACTTTTTTTTTTGTTGTTTATTGCTATTTTGCTCAAACCTCAGCTTTTTATTGAACAGATGTCTTTATATTTATTTTGTAGTTTGGATCGATTCGGTCCGTAGAAGTTAAAAGATTATTCTTCTCGAAGCATCTGCACTTACTTACCTATATTAACCTATCAATTTGGAATTTAAATTCCTTTAAGTAACATATTTGTTTTATTACTATTACTTCCGATGTCTAACCACTTATTTTAATGTAGAACTACCCACCACACTACGCCTATATACCTGGTTAGGTATATACAACATGTCCCTGAATGTGCACTCGTCACTATGAACAACTTTGATTATGGGCCCAAACCTGAAATCGCGAAAAAAAATCAGCTGTTACCTACATTTATGTTCGCATAAAGGCTCCTTCAAATAGGCGCGACTCGCGACGCGAATGGCGCGCGACACAAAGGCACCGCTCGTCGCGCGATATGCGGTGTCTTTATGTCACGTCAGGTGTCACGCGTGTTTGCAGAAGCCTTTACTCGTCAAAATGTAGGGTACAGCTGAATTTTTTCGCGATTTCAAGTTTGGTCTCATTAAAAGTTGTTCATAATGATGAGTACAATGACCCCTTAAGAGGTTGTGCGTTTATTCCAGGATATGTTGTATATTACTATACCGTTCCTGGTAAAGTCTGGGAAATTAATCGTTGAGCAAATTGTCACCCTATTTATTTATTTAAGGATTACCAACGAGATACATTAGTAAACCCTACGTCAATTTGCCGTAGGTATTGTACAATACGGCAAATTGACGTAGGGTTTACCTACCATTACCTACAAACAATTGTCAAAGAATGACAGTTGTGATTTGAATACCTATGGACAATTTAAGTACTTACCTAAGTAGTTTGGTAGTCAGTTTGCTTAAAAATTCATTCAAAGTACCTGACTTTATTAACAGGGTATAATTATTACCCATTACTATTCTTAGCTAATTCAAAATATTTTTCCTGTTTCCTTAATTCCTTGCAATATAAAAAGGGGGCTTCGGTACCTACCTACTAATATATTCTATTCTATTTCTCTCAGCATTTATTTCAATTTCATTCGAATACCTACATGGTTTTTACGTTATCATCAATAGGTAGGTAGGTATAAAAAGAATACGGCTTACTTTAAAATTACTGAACGTGGTATGTTGGTTCAATGATCGATTCAATTTTATCTGAAGTTATGAGTGTTTTAAAACAACTTTTAAATGAATAGTTAAGTATTATCAACTTATTCCCTACTTTATTAAGATTTATTTACCTATGTAGGTACTTCATTACTAAACTCGCCTCACTTCTTTGTGTAATGGTTTATTCCGCTTATAGATACCTACCTACCTTCAAACATTTTGCTTGCTTCTATAAAATTCTTCACAGCTTTGAAATCAATGACAAATTAAATTCGCTTAGAGCATTTTATCAATAATTGTTATTTTGATATTTCCATTGTAAATAGTGTATTGTTCTCTAGCGATAATAGAAGCATTATTTATGAAACTATTCATTCGCCAAGCCATTGTGTGTTTTCTATGTCGGCGTGAGGTTTCACGGAAGTCTCGATAATCTCAAGGACAACGATGTGGCTCGCTATTGGGCCTTTCCGCTGAGGGCGGGCCGGGGTTCCACCCACAAACTTTGAAATTGTTTAGTGTAACTTTAAGTGTTGTGTATTTTAGAGTAACTCTGTTGCTAATACAACTTTAACCATGTTCAGTGTAATAGGGGTTTAAAAAAATAGTAAAAATATGCAAAATAAAAAATAAGTTACAGTAAAAACAAGTAGATGTCCAATAAAAATCAGTTTTATTATTAAATCGCATTGCATAGTACATAGTAGGCGCAGTAATCATTATGCTAATCATCAATCGCAATGGCGTGCACGTTATACAAATAGAGGCCACCGCGTGACGTTGCACAATGATGCTGGCTGGAACAAAAAAGAAAATTGAACAAGCTTGAAATCGTAGTCTGTCCGTTGAGTTCGCGTTCTTCGACCAAGTTTAAAATTTAGGCAGCAGGGGGGGGAGGCGGTGCGCGGGACGGCGGGCAAGACATCCGCTCGCTCGCAGATTGCCCAATTCCCGCCACGAGCGTGCCGCGCCGACGATTATTTCCATTTCGTCATTCAGTGCGCAATGATTCAAACCCAACACTGTTACGACACAGATATTTAAAGCGAAAGACATCACACAGAAATAGTAACACAGGAATAACAAAATTATTTCAGTTACAAAAAATATATAACTCCATGATGAAAATCCTAAAAACGGCCTTGTCTCAAGCAGAAAATTCAGTGATTTCGCAGCCGAATCAAAAAACAGCTTGCGTAATCTCTGACGTCACTGCGGACTTAGCCATGCTGGAAGCCATGATGAGCGACGACAGCAGGACAGCATGTGGATGATAACGACGGTTACATGCCAACCATATAGGAGAGAGAAAAAGACTGACTAGTATATATTAAAGTCAAGTCGATTCCTCCCCCCGACACGACTGACATTTTAATTTTCTGCCTTCTAGTCTTCATAGTTCAGCAATGTTCAGCCCCAACTGTAATTAAAATATTAAACGTAAACGCGACACGTGCGCGAATGCTACAGCGAGACGTGAGTCACATGACAAAGCAAAAGGAAAAATATTACTAATTGTTCAGTAACAGCGCACAACCGAACGCGAACCGAATTTGCTAATGTTATAACTTTTTGAACGAATGATAAAAAACGGAAAGTGGAAACTCAACTACCTATACGGAAGTTTTAAAAGTAGGTCGCGAACATCTCACAAAATGTTTAAATCCAAAGTTATTTTTGTTCACTTTTAAGTAGACTCATGATCACTACTAGTCCCTATTCCCAGTTAACTTTAACGCGCCTCACATCGCACGAAAAATTACCAAGTTTGAAAATGTTCAACTATAGTTAAACTTGCACTAGGGTTCCGAGAGCACGACCGAAGCGGACGACGACCAAAGTGCGAATGGCGGCACGTAGCGGCGAGCCATGGCGTTTGCTGTGAGAGGGACACGGCGGGGGGCCCGGGGAGGGGGCCACGGGGCGTGCTGTGCGCGCGCAGAGAAAGGACGCAAGTGGTGATGTAATCGCGATCGATGCACTCCGATCTGCCATCGCCGTACCGTGCGCCACCTTTGTTCAGCTTCGAGCAACTACGAGGTAGTTGTCAGTCGTCTACCTCATACCTGCTACAGGGGGGCGCGCACTTACACTTACACACTTTTATAGGTACTGCGCTGCGGAGAACTGTCTTTCGGTGAAAATACCTTGTGACGTATTAAATAGTGATAAAGTTGAGGATTGCTGATCTGCAGCCGTGGGAGTATCGAATCCGGCGGCTTCAATGCAAATTAATTACGAGGTCAGTGACCGTAGTATACACACGTGGTTTATTTTACGTGTAGTAACAAAGAAAACTCGTACGCTGCATGATTTTGGAGTGGTATCCGGAATGGTGTCAGTTCGGTCGTATTCAGAAAATCGCGCTCGTATATATTAGAGCAAATAGGTGGTCGAGATAATGCTGGTACCAGTTGGATATCGATCAGTTGGCTTGGTGACGACTGACGGGGCGCGCGCTCATCGTGCTCCGTCGTGCGTTTTCGTAGCCCCTCGGCTTCTATGTAGGTCACACGTGTAAGCGTTATCCCCACCAGACCGGCCTTGGCTTACTTGGACTAAATGGCATATCACCTCCCCTTCTTCTTGGGTAGGTACTGCGAGAACCACAGCCCGAGCCATTTGTAGGTACCCCTGGTAATTTTATTATACTGCAACTAGGTAATTATTTATAACACCATAACTTTTAATTCCTACCTATTTCAATTAATAATATCATTATTGTCCTTTGAACGATTTCGTACCTACTTAGTAGTTATAACGGTTATTAAGGAAGATAATATTAAATGATAAATTAGTAAAATGGACTTAACATCGTCTAACATAACAAAGGATTGACAAAGGGCGTGGCATATGCTCCTCCTTCTAACAAACGCCACATATTTTTTTCTAATAGGAACTAGTTATGGGCTTTCATTGACCCTTCATGTGTTTTGAACTCATATACATATGCTTATTTCTAATTAAAGAAACAGTATCACCATTTTTGGATGTATAATAAAATTGTCAGGTAGAATTGTTGGTCGGCTAGAGCATTAATGCGCATGACAAAAACTGCGCGGCGAAAATGACGCAGATTTAACGATCCAAGTCAGTCTCTATGAGTTCGGGCAGCCCAACGCGGCCTCTCCAAATAAAAGTCGCTGCTGATGATTAAAACAGCATTTCGGCCTCGTTGTATCTAGGACGGCACCCGAAATAACTAGGGCACGGTAACTGCGCAGCTGCTAACGCAACTCATAGCTGGCGTTACGACGAGGCGTCCAAAACTTTAAGATCCGCGAGAAGTTACGTCGCCTTGCGAGCGAGGCGTGTCCCGAGCGGCGCGCGCAAGGGTAGGGGGAGCTCTTCGACAGTGGTAAGTTCAGTTTCCGAAATCGACCTGTCCACGGTACTTTCGTCCGTTCTCTAACCGCCAAAATTTATGTTAATTGCTAACGCGGCGATAGTAATTGGGAATTTTAACAGGTATTGTGGAGTTTGTGTTCGCGATCATTGTTTAGATTTGAGCGGAATATACCTACTTAGTCGCAACAACGAACAACGATATTTGAGCATCACGGACTCCATTTTGTGTTCACTTTGCCCCTAGGTCACGACGGACGCAACTGCAGGCTTCGAAATCCCGATTCTGGTTTTAGCTGGAATTGATGAGAACCTTCAAGAATTATTAGAAGCGGTCACTGCTGTGTTCGTGAAGTACTTAGGAATTAACAATTGTTTGCTGAAGTTTGAAGATACAACATGGCGGACCGCCGGCGGTGCCGCCGCGGAGCCTCGGTTTATGATCCCCTTAGCCATCAGCGCCTTCAGGACAATAACGACACATTTTTCGATGTAAGCACTATTAATAACTACTTATTAATTAATTTCTGATTCATAATATGACTCTAGGTTTACCTACTTAGGATGCAGTGATAGTCCAAGATAAGCGTCGACCAACAGCATCACATAATATTTTCCTATCCAATTGTTCTATTTCATAATAAACTCTCTAAACTTGGTTTAAAGTGTGTTTAGCAACTAGGTATATAAGTCCTACCAAATTTTGCCTTATGGAAGTATTTTTATTTCGGAACATAATATTTACATAAGCTAACAGACTTAAAATAATAATAATAATATGTACATATGTAAAAAAAGAAACATATAAGTAATCATAGGGCATCAAAAAATTCGTCCGCATCGCTGTCAACAGGAAAAGTGCCCAAAAGGCTGGCAGCATTGCCACGTTGTATGGCGATGCTGATTCTTTGGCCAAAGAATAGGCCTAGAATTTTGCCTTAATTACCTAAATTAAACCGGAAGTTTATCTTCAATCAGGATGTAAGCATAAAACTACAGTGTAGGTAGGTACACCTGGGGGCCAACCACCACCTCTTAAAGCAGTATTATTTTAATGTTACTTCAGTATCTCTTTCCCACACTCAAGTAAGATTACAATAATACTGCTTAAGAGGTGGTGGTCTAGGCTCTGTAGGCTGAAGTTATAAGCTTACATCCTAAATAAACAAACATAAAATTGAGTCTACCTACCTTTATATTTATCATAGGTAAGTATTTTCAAAGATTTTTTTAACAATATGGAGTTGTAAAATCGTTACAATTATAATTTAGCTAGGTATAATTATTCTACTCTACTTCTTACCTAAAAGCCCTATATCAAACTATATAAATCAAAATTAATGTTTGTAACTTTTTGTGGCATTGCAACAACGTTATAGCTAGGTACTCATAAAAATAACTACTAGATACCTTTTATATTTGATATCCACAAAGTAAGGAGAAAAATAAGAACTGAACAATTTCTGAATGAAGCTCTAAACTTCATTTTCTAACTTTAACTCTAAAATTCATACGTTGCTTTTGTATAAATATTATATACCTACTAAATTCAATAATTAATTATATTAATCCCATATACTTATAGATATTAACAGGACATATATTTCAGTATTTTAAAGAACCAATTTTCTTTTAAAATACAAATTAAGTTTTTCATGGGATGTCCCACTGGCCCCTTTATATGTATCAATTGTGTCTAATGAAAATACCTACTATATAAATACTTTCATTGCTCTTTAGCTTACTTTTGTTACTTCTTTTATTGAATAAATATTTTAATTTGGGCAACTGACATTCTGATTAGCTAACATCATGATATTTCACCCTGTCTAATTGAATTAAATGATTGTGTGCTTGATTTCGGCCAAAGTGTAACAAAGTTTTTGAGTTCATAAAATATTCAAGCATTGATAATATAAGTTCACTCAATTGTACTCATAAACAATGCAAGTTGACTTAAATTTAACAATCGCAAAAATTCAATAATTTAATATATTTTACACCATATATGGCAACAATATTTTTAAACGGCTTTACGTAAAGTCAGCGAAATTTATGACAACCAACACAATTGTCATTCTTTGACAGTTGTATGAAATGGTTATAACACAACAAATTGACATAGGGTATTAAATAAAAATTATTTTCTACTGTTCTATCAACAAAAGTGTTAGTTACCAAACAGTTAGTTAGCTCACAGTAGCTGTTAGCAGTTTAAGTAACTAACACTTCTCACTTCATCTTTTGAACTGCATTGTGTGACGTTCAGTTGGTAGTTTAAATCATTTACATTCTTTGTTAAATGCTCTGCTCTCAAAACGGTGAAGGAAACCGGCATGACCTAGAAGCAAAAATTCGAAGACGTGACATCTACCAACCCGCTCAGGGCTCGCGAGGTGGATTACAGCCCTCTCGAAGAGAGGAGGCCTGTGTCTCAGCAGTGGGAACATTATGTGGCTGATGCATAATATGTCTGCATTATGCTTTGTTAACAATAACCGAATTTTACTTAAACGATGGTAATTCCTTGTCAGATAGCCTATTCTAGATATTCATAATTCGGTTTTATTGTGTGTTCAGTTCTTTCTGGACATTTACGTAGATGGTGTGGTTTAATTAGAATTTCTTTAACACCTAAATCATCTCTTCATAATGTAATAACATTTTTGAATTCGCCGTCTATGTTCGTAGGTATGACAGAAGCCCTATTGCCTAGCAATGAGACAATGACAAAATGGTTTTCAGTTAGTCATGTCAGAAATATTTACTTATTTCAGATAAGAGACTAGTTTAATTTCGTGCTTATCTGCAGACAATTTTAAATCCAATCAGCTTATATATACCAACCGATCAATTGTAGACAAACGAATATCAATTTGTATTCAACAACATTGTTGAACCAACATTGGTATTATTTACAATTGAGAACCAATGAGATTCATACTAGAACGCGTTCCATTCATATTATTATCAAACAATACATTCCGCAATCTAGCTCAACCATTATAATTCGGAATACCTACAATTTTCATTTGTTTTTTTTTTTGTTTTATACGGATAACTACCGTCACGTTCAAATCGCGCTAGATAATTTCGAGTTCACACGTCGCATACGTTTGTTGGACTCAATAGATATTAATACCTAAATCGTGTTAACTAAATATTATATTGAGGCGACAAAGTAGGTACTGAAAATGCCTTGAACACGCCACCACGAGCCGCCATTGATAACGGGTGTGACGATACGCGGAACACACTGATAAGAGCATTGTGGTATATACATATATATACAGTCATGACGCCGCGACATGATTCGGCGCCGAACCGAAACGTTCCACTTAGTACTCCGCCGCGCGGCCACTATTCGTAACATGATAAGTAAACAGAAGGTTAGGAAGAGAACGTAGTTTATTATAAACTTGTCACGTATCAAATGCCCGCACTCATTAAGAAACGATAACACCCCGACTCTTGACTAATCTTGAGCTACCCAAATCATACGATGTAATTAATAAAACAGCCGTGTTCAGTAAAAAGAAGGAATTTAAAACCGCGGGCTTACACGCGGCGTTTGATAAGAGCCCGATAACACGTGGTTAGTAACTGAAATTTCGCAAGCAAAAAAAAGTACGCCAAAATAAAAATCGCCGATAAAAAGTATAGTTGAATGCGAGCGCGCAGCGGGACTTACCTGGGGACGGCGCGCGGCTTCTCGTGATTCGGTCGGTAGTGTTATGCCAGTAACGGCTGGCATTTTAAGTATATTTATGACAGTCGCGGCGGCTAGTACGCTGGCGCGCAGACCACGTCGACGCAGAGCGATGCCGCATTGTGCTCTATACTGTATACGTATGCGCGCCCAGGAGGCCCCCCCCGCGCATCCAGCACTCCTCCGCCCCTCGCGTTTGACAGTAAAACGACGTAACCGCAACTGACCGTGTTACATGGAAAAATTACTCTTCAAGCCCAAATGGGCCTGAAAGAAATGGTAGGTTTGTATCTCCATGGCAACGCTGCAATGGTTTATGCGGCATTTGTCTGCTACGTTAGCGGAATTCGTCGATAACTCGACTCGTACCGAAAACTCAACGCGCCGAATTCGCTCGCTTTTGGCCTAGCTGGCGTCAGTGGAGTCATGTTATCACGTGACACACTTTATAGCATGCCAAGCGGTCCTAATTAATAGGATATTCTAGTTTTATCGAATTAACGTTTCTCCGTCAAATTACTTAATGTAAAGACTGATTTTCTTCATGATGAAGAATTATCCTTCGGTAGATAATTACTTGGTGCCTTCTAAGATAATAATGACTAAGTATAAATAAGTAGGTTAAATTCCTGGAAAAGAAAACTGAAACTTTCATACATCTGAACAAACATTATTTTGAATGAAAAAGACTTTATGAGCTTTCAGTGCCATAACTTTAAACCAAGTTTTTCAGGCATTGCGTGGGAACGGACACTGAACGCATTGAAGTTGAGCTCAAATAAAACTCCATACAAACATAAGTAACTACATATAACTAAAATAATGAAAAAATAAAAATAAGATGATGAGTCAAGCTCAACTAAAGCGTCCTGTAGAAGTTTTCCAACTTTTGTGACACATTTTATTTGAATATTTCTAATAGACTGAATAAAGATACTGAAGAGAAGCATAGACTTTATTATACATAATTTTTATTTTTTATTTTTTTAGTTGTGTAATCCACATGACAAAACTCACCCGGTGTTTCTCGAACGACCCCTGGGTGTCCGATGGGAGCGCTCCAGCAGTCAAGGCTACCTCAGTATAGGCAATGTTTTATTAATTTTATATATTTTTTATTCATTTTTAAATTAATTTTCTTTACTTCTTATTTTTATTATTTTTTTAAATAAAATAACAATTAACTAATATTACCTACTAATAGAATAACAATTTATTATTTTTTTATTATTTTAATAAAAATATTAATATTCATTATTATTTTTACTTTGACATACATATTATCTCGGGGTCCTGTAATCCCGAACCTTTATAAGGCGTACCTACGAGTAGCCGAAGTTAACAACCCGTTAGACGCTTTTAATGAAATGAGCCACCAACCGACGATTATCCCTGTACGCACTATGCAAGTGCACCCAAGGACAACCCCCGGTTGGTGTAGGACTATTGCAGGATATGGAAACAAAGATATTGGAATATGTGTTTGGATGGCTAAAGTGGACTGGGTACATAGAACTATGAAAGGACTATGGCCCCTGCCTGATCAAAGTTTTATTATACGCGGAAAAAACGGCAGGGGGTGACTTGCGCAGACAATAATGGGCCCACGGAATCTGTCGCTAGCACTTAGTGACGTAGCGATAAGGGGCAACATATCCTGAGGTGCTTTAGTAGTGGAGAGTTATTCCACGACTATCAGGACAATCCCAGAACCCGGAAGATGGTCAAGATCCCTACAAGCACTTACTGGAATACTTTCTTCCTCCAAGCACGTTTGATCTTGCGAATCACCACTCAAGCTGGCCAATAAAGGCAACAAGAAGTGGGAGCTCTGTTCCTCGTCAGTGTTCACTCCAGCCGGCCAGTAAAGGCAAGTCAGAGATGAGGAACAAGACTTCTCCCGGGAGATAGGGTCCGTGGGGTCGCTACTGCCCAACAGCTCGCCACATGCTGCCCTGCGGGTTCATGTATCTCTCTTGCTCTGGCTCCTCACCCTAGACCTGTTCCAGCAAAATAAACTCTACCGGCACAGACCTAGAGTTCGGAGCGCGCAAGCCCAACCACGACGTCAAACGTAGAGATACGGTGGTGGGGTTAATTATTATTATTATACTTTAGTAAAACTAATAATTTACTCATTTCGATATAACAATTTACTAATGATTTATATTCTGTAATATTGGGAAGATTAAAACTTGACGTCTTCTCATGTTTCAGAACCCTGTCTGCCCTTGCGAGGCAGTTGAACCAGAACCCCAATCCGAATATGATGTTCCCGGAGAGTGGGTAAATATCTTACCCACAAAATATGTGCTAATAATTTTCAGCAATTTATAGTTTCTTACTTTTTATCTAGAAATTATAATATACGGGTTTCTTCCAGCCTTTTAATATTGTTAGCAGCTGCTGGGTCAAACAATATTTCATCTATGAAACTTTTTTGATCAGGTAGAACCTAGGCACTAACTTAATTTATTTAATTTTGGTTTGATTGTTCTAGTCTTCAGTTTTCGCCTCAACTCACTTGATGCTTGATTTATTTTGGTTTTTTTCAGACCATTTTCTTGTGTTGGTAAGGTAGATATAATATTATTATCCCTAACATTAAAGCCACTTTCTACCAATGTACCATTTTAAACCCCTTTACAATACGACTTTGTATTAACAGTCAATGGATTAAATAAGTTAATCAAGCTATCCCAAGGCAGTGGACTGAAATGAGCTAAGAAATCATTGGATTGCAAACTAAAGAAGAAGACCAAGTTAAATTAATTAAACTGGAAAAAGCGGATTAAAACAGCTTAACAAGAATCCAGGTCGCCACTGATTGAATTTTCTCCAAAGAATGCAGTTCTGTGGGAGCGCACAATTGATTCATTAAAATGCTTTGCCTTTTAACAAAGAATGGTTGAGCGAGGCTTATAAAAGAACTAACTTTAAATTGACTGACTTTTCTAAATCTCGATTGTTCTTGATGTTAATAGAAATAAATATACCTAAAAGGTAATAAATATAACCTCAAACTTATATTTTGTTACGTTAAAACGAAGTAAATATACTCGTATTAAAGACATGTCCCCCATTTTCCCCCAACTTGTTTCTTTTTGTGTTTGTGTTCTTTTTTTTGCGTCATGTTTACCGCAAATAAACGTAATTTCTTTCTTTCTTCTTCTATGTTGTTTTATCGCATTCTGTAGGTACCTAAATAAAAATAAATCTGTAATACAATAAAATAAATGTCTAGATTTTATTTGATTCGTTTTTATTGATGACGGGGTCTGTAAGTCTGTAACAAAATAAAAGGTTGAGGTTATATTTATTCTCGTTTATATTTATTTCTAATAACACCAATTATAATCGAGATTTAGAAAAGTCAGTCAATTTAAAGTTAGTTCTTTCTTAAGCTTCGCTCAACCATTCTTTATTAAAAGACAGAAAAAAAATCAGTTTTAGTTGAACACAGTAACTAGGCATCAAGAAAATTATTGAATAAACTGGTAGCTCTCACGATACTGTAGTTAAAGTATGAATTACGACTGAAAGTGAATTTTCCAAGCGATTGACTACTCACTGCTTCGAAGGCAGGAAATCCCATTAGTTCATTGTAGCACAAAATATAGGATAAAATCAATTTTGTTCTGAGCGCACATACCTCGAAACAGTTTTCTCTACCGCAGACCGTGTTAGTCTGACTACTTACATAATTCAGATGAGCGCATATTGGTGAAATCAGCCTTTAGAGGTAAGCCTTTAAGGGCTGATTCCACCAATGTAACTGATCGCGATCAGCACATACACCACGTTTAAGGGCTGTCAGGGCTGTATGATACTGGCAGCTCTTGAACGTAGTTTAGATGTGCTGATCGCGTTCAGTTTCATTGGTGAAATCTGACCTAAGTGTCTGTCTACACTTTTATAAGTAACCCCTTTTATACGGACCTCAAAAAAAAAATAGAAACTCAATTAAACAGCATAGTAAAGCTACGTGACCCGTGTATTGAAACCCGGAAATAAAACAAATAAACGATTTAATTATATTTATAATAATTGCAATCCATTTCTGTTACTATTCTCGTATTTATAAAATAATTATGGATGTATGTTTGTACTGGCTTTTAACTCTACTAAGATATCAATTAAATTCCTATCGGCTTCCCTTCAGAACAACTACTCTTCTTAATGTCTACTATTGCCAAATAATATGGTACACCTGTGTGTGTAACTGTGTATCAAATCACATTACATAATTATATTTAATACCAGTTTAATACATCATAAGATTAAAAACCTACAGTTTTTTTCTGAGTTTATGAGAACTGAACAATTATTTTTTCTTCGGCTTCCCTGTAATGATGATTGTATCTGCGCCACTGCTACTTAGTATTGATAAGGAACAATAAATGTTGCTAGTAGGTACTATTTACTGTTTCTTCATAGACTTGGCATCCTAATTGTGTATAAGTACTGGTTCTAGAACTCATTGCCTAAATATCCTATGGGAATTTTCCCGGCATGGAGCGATATAGACGTACTTCTTACTAAGCGCTGAGTAACGTTACAACCAGTACCTATAACCTTCAGATGAACCATACATTTTTAGGAGAATAGAGTCCAACGACCAGGATATTTTATTTGTGACAATGTATCTTGCTCAGATCACGTACACCGGTGACATAGATATGAGAATATTTGACAACGCTGCCCGCCACGCCGAGGCTGACGTGGAACAAAAATGGGCCAAAGCTGCCGCACAGATGGCCGCAGAAGCACAGAAACTTTATGGCTCATCTGCCGAAGCTGCCCCAAGTGCGCCAGCTCTGGACGAAGATGAGCTGCCAATTGACCCCGTAAGTATAGGAACGTACTCAGCATATCAAATAGCCGAACAATAACCAAGTAGCAGTATAATGTTTGGTTATTGTTCGCCAACTCGATATGCTGATGTAAAATAGTCCATTATCGACAATATTTCATTTATAATCATGTATTTTATTCAGATACATGATGAATGGTCGGTCTTTATGGCCAACCAGCGCGCATGCGATGCTAACGACGCTGCCCAGCGCGCTTGTGTTGTTGCTAGGAGCGCGCAGCGAATCGCAAAGGCCGCCCAACTGGCTAAATTAGTAGAGGCACACGAACTCGCCAAAAGGGCCGAAGTCTTGGCCCAGCGCGCCGTGGAGGCAAATAACTTCGCACAGCGAGCCACCATTGCAGAAAAACGTACTGCCGCTGCGCATGCCCAGGTGAATGCTACTAAAGTTACCCAGGCGCAAAGTCCCGCTGCCGAAAGCCTTGTGGAGTTACCTGTTGATCTGGTTAGTATTTCAGATATTCACCTACATTAATAACCAAGTAAATTGCCTAGCAAGCTGATGCAAATAGTCCATTATCGACAATATTTCAATAATAATCATGTATTTTATTTAGATTAAAGATGAGTGGTCGGCCTTTATGGCCGCCCAGCGGGCTCAAGAGGCAGCCAACGCGGCCCAGTGGACGTTTAATGCTGCCGAGAAGGCTCAGCGCGATGCAGATGCCGCCCGACAGGCAAAGTTGCCTGATGCTTCCCAGCTCGCCAAAAAGGCCAACAGCGCGACCCAAAGCGCTTTTGAAGCTGCTCACTTCGCCCAGCGAGCTGCAGATGCCGCTCAGCGGGCTGCCGAAGCGGCTGCCTGCGCTGAGACCCAAGTTGCCCTTGCCAAGGCCCAAGGTGTCTCTGCCGAAAGTCAGGTTCTTGAGGCGAAACCCACCCATAAGGTTAGTAGGTATTTCAGACATTTCATACACATGTACAATAAGTGCATTAATTATTTTGTTACTTCAGCTCGACTTTGGTTGGCATTATTATAAGTTATTTGTAATGTAGGCTTCCCTTTCTATAAACGGTGATGAACACCAGTGCCTTGTAAATCGAACATATTTTTGAACCTGAAACATTAAATCTTCAACACTTATACCTACTTGCACGGTAGGAATAGTCTAAAAACTTCTATTAATATCAATCCTTATAATCAAATTCAAAATGGGCAATACCTGGGAACCTCTGAAACTTTTAAATCTCAATATTTACTTACCGCATGGACGAGCCGTGTGTCATGGCCCATCTAAAGAGGTACCTATTCTCAGAAATTGCTCCGTGCGTCGAAATCGCTTACGCACATAATACAAGTGCTTTCGATACAGTTCCTATAGCAATGTAGTCTAGTACGGAGTATAGGACGAAGCAAGAGATATTCTCTCTGACCACGCAGGTTCATAGGCACCAGCTCATTGTTCATAATATGGAGGTCAATACTACTATCTACTTGTAATCTCAGGCGAACGTATGAAAGAGAAAGTTCCTATGTTGTTGCGGACGGAATTCCAACGTTTATCAATTTCACTTTCGCCTGCTCTCGATTCTTTTTGCCGCAAACATAAATATTAGGCAATAGACAAGCCTTACCGCCCAGAATATAATCAAGGCTCATTTTCAGCATCGGCGTAACGTACGTAAAAATAAAATAAATAACGTACAAAATACGTACATAGTCAATTTATGTTGTGATCTAAAAGAGAAGAGCGGGTAGCTAAAAATATAGAACGAAGGACGGCGATCCTGAACACGTAAAGCAGGAAATACTTATGTAGGTCACGGGGGCACACAATCCCCCGGGGTGGGCGACGTGATGCTCTGAGCCGGGGGAGCTAGCGGGGGAGGGGGCTGCCGAACTAGGTGGCCTACATGTTCACAGAGCCCGCTCCGCTGCACAGCACATTTTCATCGAGGGCACACGAATGAATTATTTGAGGATCCCGCCCGCGACACACATAGGTACTGCAGCTAAATTTTTGTTGTTCTATATAAAACTTCAGGGACACCCCTTTTCCCTAACGTGTTGTTAAAATAAAATGCCAAATTACGTCAATATTACTCAGGAAAAACTTCTCTATCAAAACTCGTTATTAAGGTCTGCTGTAAGTAAAAATTAATTAGGCACTCTATCAATCTCTTCAGATTAAAGACTGTCTTGAATCGGTTTGATGTGTTGCCGAATGCCATTGCGATTGCGAGCAGTTACTCGCACTACAATGCAGCACTCAGTCAGTTCACACGTATGATCTGCACATTCCTGTCTCCTACGTCACGACTAATGTCGCTGTCGCAATCATTAACAGACCCAATTACGATAAGATAGCCTATGTCCTATGACTTTCGGTTGACTGGAAGTTAGTGATTTTTCGTATTATCAGATTTGCGAGTTCTCTTCGCAAGCCACATCCGAAGGAGTGCACCTCGGTTGATAAACTCGAACGTAGTCAGCTACATACGTAAACTTTGTGGAATAAAAATAACGCCACCATACCGTATTTTTCATTTAGAAATATCGTACCTAAAGATATATTTATTGTACCTAAGTACTGCAGTATCCCCTTTAACTTTAGAGTCTGTAGGGAAGGCCATTTTTCAAGATTTGATTAGTGTACGAGTATACAAGGTGGAACGGGAGGATTGACATTCCTTTAAACCACGTAAAGAGAATCATGTTCTTTACCCGTATACAAAAAATATATTAAATCTAATGAATACTTTAGCCACAGGAAATTATTTTTCATTTTCTTATTACAAAACACAAAAAAAAACGCAAAAACCATTATCGCGCCCCCGGGTCTACTCCTTGATATGCAATGACCTATGTAGCCATACAGGGGCTACTGTGAATCTTTGGGTTTATCGAGTAATCGAGTCTGGTCAAACCACGCTGGAGTCGGTGCATTTCAATCATTCATTCACCGACTTCCGAAATTAAAATTATTTCATCATTTTGAGCTAATTTCTTTTTGAAGTCGATTTAATTTTTTTAAATTAAGTATTTTTGTTTCGTAATTTTTAGTTTTGAGTAAAAAATGGAATATTTGTTTGTAATAAGTAGTTAATAGTTTTGTTGTAAATATTGCACTAGAATTTGACAAAGGTTTTGAGATGCTTTCCTTTTGACACCACACCCGTAGCTCGTATCAATAAGCCAGGCCATCACACTTGCACGTATTAGTGCATATCTTGAAAAGTACTGAACCCGTTTTGAACCGATTTATAGTTTCTGAGAAATGCGTGGACAAACATACAAACATATGTACCCACATACACCTATTAAATTTTTAATATTTGATTGGAAGCCCTAAGTATGTCAGTATAATGCAGTTCCAATAATATTACATACAAACGTGTCGAATTGATAACCTCCTTCTTTTTTGAAGTCGGTTAAAAGTTCAGCTTCAATCGTAACAGAAAGACCGCTTTGGAATAAAAATACGTGAGTCGCACACGTGTTTCTATAGATAAGTGTCTGGCCCGGGCACAATGGGCCCCTTGACACGTTCGCGAATCTAGTGCCCTATGAATGGGCCCCATTTCGCCTTCTGCGCAAATATGTGCTTTACAGTCAATACAGGAATAACTGAATACATTCGCGATCAGTGACCGAAAAGGAATGAGATATCAGCATAACTGGTAGCTTGGGATTTTCCCCTGAAATTATCGGGTTAAGTTACTAACAAAGGAGCACGAAATCAAGGTTATTAACTTAGTCTAGGCAGGGAGTCAGAATTCTTTAGTTTCATTGTATTCATTGTATCGACAGCATACCAATATACGTATTTCTTCAAAAAAAGTACCCTGAATGAGTGAAAACAAATCATATCAACATATTTAAAAGAGTAACACTTACATTTTGCTTACCTAAATGAAGGCTGAAAATCAAAAACCTTATCGTATCGACATGAAACTGATCATATTAGCTTGTTGCCAAGATTTGTATGATTTTTTTTTGGAAATGGAATATTCAAGTACGTATTTAACATCTTTGTTTGGGAACCTATGTTCATATAATATAATGATACCTCCTGCTGGCTGTGGGTGTGCGGGAGTCGGGCCTCTAGCTTCAAGCACTACCGTCGCCCAACATAGGCACTTTGCTGAGTGACTCCACCTTCCAGCTCGCTACTTGTCTGCGTCTGGGCGTTCCTTGCGGGGCTCCACATCGCTGCCACTGCGGTGAAGCTGTCGACTGCCTCGGACATCATGGCATATCTTGCAGTAAGAGTGCAGGCCGGATAGCACGGCACGCCAGCATTAATGACATCATCCGTCGTGCTCTTGTCACCGGAGTGCCAGCTGTTTTAGAACCCAACGGCTTGGCACGCGACGATGGGAAGAGACCAGACGGAATTACCATAATGCCTTGGAAGTTAGGCAGGCCTTTGGTGTGGGATGCAACATGTGTCGACACACTTGTGCCATCCCATCTTCCTAGCACGGGGGGCTGTGCTGGGGCGGCTGCTGCAGGTGCGGAAAACCTCAAACGGCGAATATATTCCAATCTTATTGGGACTTAATTTTCGAGCCATTTGGGGTTGAAACACTAGGGCCATGGGGTCCGAGTTCCCACTTGTCGTGCCACCAAGCGGTTAGTCGACTCTTCACGTGACCAAAGGGCTGGCCTATTCTTTGGCCAAAGAAACAGCATCTCCATACAACGTGGCAATGCTGCCAGCCTATTGGGCACTTTTCCTATTGACAGTGATGCGGACGAATTTTTTGATGCCCTATAATTCTTTTCACTCTCTTTTTATGTATGTACAATCAAAGGTCTTAAGTGGACTGCCACCGGAATGATCATATTGGCCTGCACGTCAGTTCTGCGCCTATTTCTGTGTGTGTGATGTTTTAATGTAGACACAGTTTATCTACGAAAGCGCGTTGTTGGTTGGTCAGATGCATGTGTGGTCAACACTAAATAAAGATACCTACAACTACCTACTTTATACTTGTTTTTTTCTTAATAAATTATCGACCACAGCGCCTATTTAAAAGCAATGCTAAAATTCGAAGTGAGAATTATAAGCAGCGATGGCAGGTTCGCACGAGTGGGAGGCTGTTATTGTGTGAATTGGTGTGTGCGTGAAGTTGGAGAAGGTTCGAACCTCAGTGCGCGCAGTTTTTTTGTTTTCGTGTCAGAGTTCAATTATTTATTAATTTTCGTTAATACAATGACACTAGGGTATAGAGTGTAAAAATAAAGTATAATATAATAGGCAATTTAATTTTTTTTAAACACTATTTTTCATAACGAACATTTATTGATGTTATTAACAACCTTTAAAACATAAACATGTTCCAAACTTTGAAATAAATAAAATACCTAATTTGTTCGTAAATCATTTTTGGTTGCTACTAAAATGGGATGTTTTTGGATTATTGAGGTTATAGCTTAGTTTATTCATTTTTTCAAGGAAAAGAAGATTGAAACTAAACCTCAATCCTACAAGCATACGATCACTAAATTATTCCTATTATGGCCAGTGTATCGCCTGAATTCCCCTGATAACATTTAATATTATATTTTTTTATTAATAATTAGTGTAACTATTATCAATGCAGTCGAGAAGACGTCGACGCATGGAGGTCACAATATTACTGCAAATATTTGTGCCTAAACTATCCCATAACTCCATGCAATGAGACTTCAGACGTTCGAGACATCTTTCGTCTCGCGCTTCCCATCTTTGCACCATTAAATTCCATACATTTTCTATAGGGTTTAAATCAGGGGATCGCACTGGCCACGGAATAACTGTAACATCCGAATGTTCACTAAACCATTCACGAACAATACTGGCACGATATATCGGACAATTATCTTGAACCAAATAAAATTCACCAATTTTATCCACTGGATAAACGTTGCGAACAGTAGGTAGCCTTGTATCGCTCAAAACCTTGACGTAATTGGAGCTGTTAGCCCGCGTCGGTATAAATACCAGCTCACCCGGCCCTTGAGCACTAATCCACCCCCACATACATATTCACACTAATTCTTCCTGACTCCGTATTGTTTATAATATTACTGTCAGACCAACGTGTATTGTCTCTGCCCCACAAATGAAGTCTTCCTTTTTGATACGATTTGAAAGTCATCTCGGCAGTAAATACAGTATTCTCCCAATCAAAGTCTAAATATTCTCTTGCAAAACGCAACCGTTCTTCCTTATGCCTTTGCTTTAACAACGGTTTTTTCGCCGGTGTTCGATGATAGAGGCCTTCGGCATGGAGTTCACGGCGAACAGTGCGCAATGACGGATACGTCATTGCGCACTGTTTACCGTACAAGACGATTTGCTGAAGAATTTGATAAAATTCTTCAGCAAATCGTCTTGTACGTATGAACCCCTCTTCCTCAAATCTCCTCACCCAATGTCTCACTTTATCTCCCTAAAAAAAAGAAATCCTTATTAAGTACACCTTTTGAAGTGTCACTTATGAGAACAAATAAAATCAAAAACAACAAAATAACTTGTACAAAATCCGGTTTCATTGGATATATCAGATACTTATATTACAGCCATTGTTATGCAAGGATGTTTGCCCTGGCTTCAGTATTTATATTTGCTTGCATTTCAATAAAAATCTTCAAACTCAACAGCTCTAATATCAATAACACAAACGCTCGTAACTAAGTTCACCAACCAACAACGTCACACCATTCTAACTACAGTCAGAAAATTGATTTTGTTTCAAATCTACCCTCGCTATCTCATGTTCCAAGCACGGCGTGCTGTGCTGGCGCCGCTGCTGTGGCTGCTGAGACCCTAAAGCGGCGCAAATACTGTAACCTTATCGGTACCTAACAACAGTTTTGAGCCGTTTGGGGTCGAAACGCTCGGGTCATGGGGCCCGAGTGCGCGTCTCCTTTTTAAGGAAATTTCTCGACGACTGGTCGACACTTCACGTAACCAGAGGGCTGGCTCGTTCTTTGGCCAAAGAATTAGCATTGCCATTCAACGTGGCAATGCTGCCAGTCTTCTGGGCACGTTTCCGGATGACAGCGATGCGGACGAGTACTTCGACGCCTAAGTTTCCTTTTGTTTTGTATATTTATTTGTATAGTTAGTTCGTATGTAGTTTAAAATATTCGTTGTCTTTTCTCATTAGCATAATCAGAAAAAGACTGCGTACCGCGATAGGCCTATGATGATGAGCATATACCGCGCTTTTTCTGTTTGGTTCGTGATGAAAGAGTGCAATACAAGGGTGTGTATGTGTGTGTGACATACATAAATAGAAGGTCTCAAGTGCGACGATTAACGATGCGATAGTTTTGTAATGCTGGCGTTGGAGTTCTGACCACTACTGTACATATTATTATTCCTATTTTAAGTCTGTTAGTTTATATATTATGTAAATATTATATTCCCAAATAAAATTTAATGATACCTAGAAAGTATTTAATAACGAGGTGTATGTAGGTATTTCTAATTTAATATGATATGTAATAATATATTTGTAGGTACCTACAACTTATTTTTAAGTAAAACACTGTTTTATTATGCTTGTCCGTAATTATGTAAAAGCACGTTTTTGAGCAGGTTTTCAAAATCATCATCATCAGTCATATTTGCTCGTTTACATCAGATAGTCTTGTTTACTGAACACACTGTACCTAAATTATTATAGTTTGTGGCCGTCCTACCAAAAAGGGTTCAGTGGCTGGTATTTAGTTTCCGAGTATACCTACGCAGATTTGTAAAGTTGGTGAAAAAATGGCATTTCGCGATTAATACTCAATTATCTACAAGTTCTTATAGTAAATTACCTTACACACGGCAACGATTTATAAATCGTAGCCATTTGTCTGTGCATTCCGTTTGCGTACTTTTATTGAACGTGTTTATGATGTATCGTTGCAGGTTATTTCGTTTGCGCAGTTGATTGGTGGCAGTTGTATTACCTATTCGATAAATCGTTGTCGATTGCGTTTGCACAGTTTTATCGTAGCGTGTGGATGACGGCGATCACTCGGTTCACGAGGGGACTTGTTGTGGGCGACCGCATCTTGTGCAGGTTGTAGCAGGTCGGAAGAAGATCGAAGTGGACACCGTGAACAATAAATAGTACTCGTAGGAGTTCATCCAAAGCTACAAAAACGAAACTTGGCTTTGGAAGACAAAATCCAAAGATTACCATGATCGTAATAAAAAAATTACGCCTACAACAGATTGGTTGAAAAATATAAACATATTGATCCAAATGCTAACAGGGATAATGCTTAAGAAGATTAATAATCTAGTTTCAGGAATGATTTGACTGAGCGCGTGTGGTGATAGCATCGTAAAGAACTTCATACATTCATAGGAGCGACCTGTAGCTAAAAATCTCAATGTTGCCGACAATCTCTCGTGAGGACTTTTCTGTATTAGGGGACTGACTAAAGCCATAATAAGTACGTTTCATCGTTCATCCTTAAATAGTTACCTATGCAAATCTTTTGGCGCGAATTTTAACTCATTCAATAAATTTATATGAGAGTTCATGCCTACTCTCATTTACATTTATTAAATGAGTTAAAATTCATCAAAGGCAATTTGACAAAGGTCATCCTTTGTTTTAGAAGCCAGTTCTTCCACCCACACCCTACGTGCCTTTATTTTCTTTAAGCACATTATTAAGCCCAAAAATGCATTTGTGCGTCTTCAACATCTTCCGTTACTCCCGAAGACATGTTTCACGCGCGTGCTTCTGCGGAGAACTGACGATCGACGCACATATCGGTGGCGTGTTGAGAACCACTGCTCTTGCTGCAGAAAGGCCATGGTGTCCGAGGCGATCAACTGCTTCACCACACTGACAGCGATGAGGAGTCCCACAAGGAGCGCCCAGACGCAGAATTGTAGCGAGCCGGAAAGTGGTGTCACCCAGCATAGTGGCTATGTTGGGTGACGGGAGCGCCTGAAGCCAGAGACGCGACTCCCATTCTCCTACAGCCAGCAGGCGTGCACGCTCAGCAGTTTTGGTAGTCGTATTAACGAGATTATTCGGTACCAACCTGCAGGGCGACTCATCCCACTGTCTCTGGGAAGACGTGTTCTCGAACTGCACCGTATTCGGACAAGCCACCTTCCAAGCATTCATCGCATCAGTCAAACACGGCACTTCAGAGTTAACCTGAGAAGGGGCTATGATCTATTTGTTATGTTGTTACTTCTTGTATTTAAACACTTTGTAGTAAACACTGACAAATGGACCTTTTTACTAAACTATGAGATTGTAATTACTTACTTATTTTATAACGTTACAAATATAATTATTAGTTCATTTCCTGCAGAATATCGATCTAATGTGTCAAACAAGCAGGACAGTGTTTTTTTTTCAATCAAACAAAATAATGTTTTTTCTCAAAACTAGCTTTTTCTGAGTTTCAAAAAATGTCTGGCAAAAAATATATGCCAACTTTTGGATATTTTTTAAATCTTTATTAGGTATCTATCAATTGACTATTCTAAATACCCCACTACTGGGCCCTTTTTGCTTGCACACCCATATTTGTTTATTTATTACCTGATCAACTTGTTTATGTACTTATAGAACATAAACTTAAAAAAAATGTGTGCGGTAGGACCCCGGTCAGGAACTAAGTTACTTCTGACGTATGATTTAAAACAAAAACAAAATTTCCGCAGCCGCCATCTTGCATTTACTTTTTGACCAAATTCACACTTTCTCTTTCTCTCTGTATCTTTCTATTATTTATATTAATAGAAAGAGACAGAGCGGGAGAGGAAGTCGCATGGAGGGGCATAGCGCTTTTTCGTTACGTGACGATCTCTAAGTACCATTTTACTCCTTTAGTCCTACCGCAAGCCGCGTTAAAGAGCTTAGTTCCACTTATCTCTGGTTCTGGTATACTCGAATGGCATATTATCAGTTAAACATAAAATGATGTCCCAGAATTCTATAATGAGTTTTCAATTTTCAATAAATCGCTGCAATTTATCGCATCGTATAATTTATAAAAATCAATCAAAGTACTTATATTACTAAAGTTCAAGGCAATAGGTATTACAATATAAGTTCAGTATAACCGGTGAAGAAACTATAATAAGTTCTACTAGCAATATTCATATTATTTAAACGCTGGGTTCACCTTTATAAAACAGTCAAAATGTTAACGTCCGCGTCATCAGTTTCAAACAATCCAATGGGCGTGAATAATGCAGGCCAGAGTTGATGAGCTTCTGATCATCTTTTGGAACTCCCAAAAGATGATTACAATCTTTTGCGCTACAAGAAATCATCGAGTCATTGATTCATTGGGCAATAAATTATGTCGTAGGGTTTTCTTTATAGCATCATCATCACGTGCAATAATCACCACTCTTGACCAACATATTATTGACAGCAGTATTTAGTTATCAGCTTTCAGGTAAACGATGCTCCTCATCCCTGACAAGTCCTACATTATGATGAATTGGCCACTTCCGGAAAGTGATGATCACTACGCGAGATAGATTTGGAGCACAAAAATGTAATGTTGCTCCGCCCGGAAAAGAAGCAGCAATTAAAGAATTAATAAATAAATATACAAGAGTTACGTCGTGGATTAATTTTCAAGGAAAGGCGTTTGGACAGGTACCTGCTGTGTGGAGTACATTGTTGGACATAGACCTCTGAGCAGAATGGCAAAATCGAGAAGAATCTGAATGACAATGGCGTTGGAAGGGCACTTCGTCACCATGGTTCGCGGTACTGACAACCGTCTCTGTAGAGAGGTTATCACGAAGGGACCACTAGCGGTCTCCGAAGCGTGGGATGTACATACCCTCTCTTGACAGTCAGACTGGGTGGTAGCAGGGGAGCCTTCACAAGCAGCTCTTTACCGTTCGTTACGATCAGGTACACTTCCACTTCAGTCAAGCTGGCGGCTATTGCCTATGCACAATGTATATCAGAACTTCGGCGAATTTTATAAAGCAATGTTTTTATGTGGCATAGGTTAGTGTATATTTATCGCTGACTTCAACATCGCTAAGATGTCATAAAGTTTTGATGTACTTCCACTTCTTTCAACCTATTGACCGCTTGGCTTTACATCAATTGCCGTGCCTCCAGCGCCCAGCTCATAAATCGACAAATAAATACCTACGACGAATAGGGTCGTGCAATACAATAAAAAACCGGCCAAGAGCGTGTCTAACCACGCACAATGCAAGCTTCCGTAGTTAGGATGAAGGAAGAAGAGAAAGAATCAAGAACAAAGTTAACATTGTAGTTGAAAAATATGTTACCCCATGTATTCCAACTGCCAATGTAATGTACGCACAATATTGAAAGATTTACCATGTTATTTTAAGATCATAAGTAGACTTCTTATGGAGGAGCTCGTGGCTAAGTAATAACAGCCGCACGGGTCGATTCATCAGGTTAAGCTACGCTTGACGGGGTTGTCCGTGGATGGGTGACCATTTTTACATACCGAGACTCATCCGTGCCTCGGAAAGCACGTTAAGCCGTTGGTCCCGGCTGTCATTAGTAGATCTTTGACAGTCGATACGGGTCGTCAGAAGCCTGACAACCAGTCTTACCAAGGGGTATCGTATTACCTACCCAGTTACTGGGTTGTGGAGGTCAGATAGTTAGTCGCTCCATGTAAAATACTGGTTTTCAGCTGCGTCCGGTTAGACTGGAAGCAGACCCCAACATAGTTGGGAAAAGGCTAGGCAGATTGATTGATTGAACTAGACTTCTTATTAGTCCTATAATCTATAAGTATAGAAAGAACTATTTTCCGTATTTTTTAAAATCAAAATTTTAGGCTCAGTAGTTTCGGAGATAAGGGAGAGGGAATGTTCAATTTTCGTCTATTTTCATAAAATAAATAATAACTCATGTATTTTGAAATTATAAAAAAAAAACCTATTTGAGACCCTCATAGGCCCTTTATGTCATATGTCACACGGTTTTGGTTTGCAAACCTTCTTTTTTTTAATTTTCTTTTTTGCCCCCCAAAAATGAATTAATTTGTAAAAAAATCATTTATTTACGTTACACGTCCGTGTTTGGGTCACAGAAATGCATGTGTGTATTGGTACACATATGAATTTCTGTGACCCAAACGGTCCATTAGATTCGGAGCAAATTAGCTGTGACAGACGGACAGACAGACACACGAGTGATCCTTTAAAGGTTCCGTTTTTTCCTTTTGAGGTACGGAACCATAAAAAAAACAAAAACGAACATAAGTTCTAAGTCGTGCGACTGAGGCGGCACGGGCACGAAAACATTTGTCGTATTAATCCAACGGGGGCGGTCAATAGGTTAAAATAGGAAACTAGTTGTACCTCTCGCGACTGCAATACCGAGGGATAGGAAAATAACAATAATAGGTAAGTCGGTGTGTGTGTCAGTCGGCAATCCAAGTAATGCCCAGTTTCTGAGGTATTATAATCCATTCGATGATGCTGTATAAGTTCGATATGTTAACATATTGCGTTTGTAAACGCCGGCGTGTTGAAGTGTTGAAGAACTTTGCACTTAGGTTAGTAGTTTATCGAATTATTGAGAGTTCATCTGACGACCACATAAATTGGGCATAGAATTGACTGAATTCTATGCCCAATTTATGTGGTGTTTTATGTGTCAGAGTATTGTATATGAGAGTCAGAGTAGGTTTGCAAGTTGAAGTACTGATCCACGGGGCGCCGGCGCAGCTGTGGTAAAAATTAGGTTTTTACAACGCGTTTCATGTCAAGCTGCTTCCACATCCTTGATTTAAGTACGATTTTCACCGTCTGGGCCGCGCCGTAGCGCAGCCCAGCGCGTCGTACGGATAGCGGATGCATGCACACGCGGCGGGAGCCGACTGTGTCCGCCATTCGGGCGCCTGACCCTGGATGCGTGCGCGCTCTTCCGCCGGCACGCTATCTTGACTTGAACGATCTAGTGCTTTCGCGTCGCATTCAACTATTTCAAACTGCCGGTCGGCGAAGACACCCGAGCGCACTCCGACCAAACGCGACGGCTGCGTTCGGCAGCCGTCGCGTTTGATTGGCTCCTTTCGGCTACATCCGCGTACGCGACGATCCGATGGGTTACCGCCACATGCGCGGGGGTCCAGCCAGGTTCCAAGCTGTGTAAATTCTTTGCAATGATGACATTTAATTACTTTACAATCGATTAAATTTCCTTTAACACATTGTGAAATGCGCTCCGATGCAGCCCGATGCGTTCCGGCCGGTGTAAATCGTACTTTATTTTATACGATCCAGGACATTAAATCGCACTGATTTATTTTTTGCTGGCGTTTATCTGCCGCTTGCATTGTCTATGTTGATTACTCTGTGTTTTTACCTCTTAGGTACGGAACTGAAGTGTATGATGAGGGCTGTGGCTGTGACCTCTCTGAAGAACAAGACTCTCTGCGAGTGTTTTAGAATTACAGCCCTTTTACTGAGGGATCATGCACGTTGCACATTCAGGTTTTCAACCGGAACTGATAACTAAGAGCCGAACTAAACTGACCGTGAAACCGTCTAACCACAACGCTACATTATCCTGCATTGAGAGAGGAAAACCGCGGTATATGCCTGTTTCTAAAACTTCACACAAGCTTTCGGTTTCAGCGCTCAGCCGCATGGCAGCCTATTCTGAAGAAAGGTTAGAGAGTCAAGCGTTATGAGATGTGGCATACTTGGCTAACGCGAATCAACTGCAGGGTGGATGCGGCAAGGCAGACTCATGTCCTCAGTCCTGTTCAATCTGCTTGAGACTTGATGAACAAGAGATAAATCAGCACTCGTCCCGGATTCTACTGTCATAATGCTGCTGGCTCCCTTGATTAACCCGTCCACAAAACTTGTTCTTAGTTGTGAAGATTTCAAATTCAACGTTAAAACAGATCAAATTGAGGTTGCCTTTTTCTAAACGGGGAAATTTAGACCAAAGGCTGGATGGTGCTTCCATGTGGGGGGGGGGGGGGGGGGGGCGCAAGATCAAAGAGAAGTTGCAGTAGGTACCAAGATCACGTACTTACTTCCTGAAGATTAAACACACACAATGACCATGATACCCTCTTCAACGTCTTACAAGTGCCGCACAGCATTTATTTAATGATTCTGATACACATTGTAGACGCTTTCGCACTTGATACGAGTATAAACGGTTTTACACTGACCCAGTATTTCAAGTCAGCGCAGAAGCCAGTGACGCTGGCCCGCCCGCGGTACTTCAGCAATCGCCGTTTACATTGATCCAGTGTCACCGCTGGATAAAAATACTGGACCAATCCGCCATTAATGTCTAAAAAATTACTCTGCGGTTCTATCCTGGAAACGACTGCAGTTCTTCACAACTAAACGACTGTCCAATTGCTGGCTAAATTAAATAATATGTACATTATTCATTAGTGCATTAGTGACAAAAAACACTTTCTTAACTATTTTTCTAGCAGTTGAATACAATAATTCTGGCCACACATTGTATTTCATCAAATTCATTATTTTTGTCAACAAATTAACATTAATTTGCGTTCTATACCTACATAAGTAATTTATAAAAGTTATATTTTAATATAGGGCTGTTTAGGGGCTTAGGCTTCAGCGCCTCTTCTAAATGTTAAGAAAAGGCGCACGAAAGAAAATCCACGAGCTTTATTCACACATTTGATACTAAAAAGTATATTGTTTATAGATTTTAATTTATTTTATCCCGCAAGTGTGTTGGAAATCGTCGTTAGATATGCGTGAGCATTTGTTTTTTCACGCTCGGCTCCGTTACGACTTTGCCTCCGGCTCGGGCTGCAGTCCGCCTCGAGTGCAATGAATTTGCTCACTTGTATCAAAATGTACCTACTATTTCTTAGTAGGTTGGCTTCGTTTTACTTTGAGTGGAGTTTTAAATGAAAAATGGCTGTGCAAAGCAAAAGAGCGAATTATAAACAAAAGTAAACCTTTAGTTTAAAGGTTTAACCTAATATTTTTGTTACTAGGTGGTGAAATACCAATGACTGGTCCGGGAGCGAGAGGCGGCCATCACCGGGCCCAACGGTGCCGAGTTGGGGCATGGTCGACTAGGCCGGGCCGCGCGACTCGGTGGAGCCGCGTGCGGGGCAAGTGTCCCCAACTGGGCACCGCTGCCCCGGGGCCGCTGGGGCCCACCCATCCGCCCACTGTATGTGGACTTCTTCGCCTACACCAGGCTCATTGGCTGCACTGAGAATATTTTGAGGCGTTTGCTCGTAAGCGATAACTATGATTCAGTAAGTAATTTTTTTGTTTTGTATGATGCTTACGAGAAAGCACGCCAGGGAACTTCGCTGGGTGAAGTGTACCGGAACTTCGTGCCGGTGGTGCGTCCGCATGCCTACACGTGCGTCGGCTTAGCTCTCGAGCTAATGCGACGCTGGGAATGCCTAGAGGGTAGGTTCCCGGGGCTGAGGTCTGCCACGGGGCTGATGTCCTGCGAGGAGTCCGCCCAGGGCGTGTTGCGTGATACAATTTCAACTGACGCACCCTACGAGATGCTCGCGCCCGACAAGGAGCACGTCATGGTGGGCGTGCACATCTCACTCAACGGGAGACCTGGGATTTTGATCGCTGATCCCGGTTATCACGTGTCCAGAATCGTTACTGTAATGACAGACGGGGGAATACCCCATACTGGGTGGTTTAATCAGGTTCTAGAAGACATACATCGCAAGGACTTTCGTTATTTCGTCTGCAATTATAACACAAATTATGTAATCTGGCGCGAAGAAGAGACCCGAGAAAGGGTTTTGAAATTTTCATGCTCGCTTATTTATGTTTCTAGGCCCTTTTGTGATGGAATCTGCGTTACGGAAAAAAGGAATCTGGTATATAAATTAAAAAGCATAATACGGCGTTCTCATACGGGACGAGTGATGGCGGGGATTGTATTTTGTTTAACGCCCTTATTTAACCAGGCCAAATTCACTATATTATACTTCAAAGAAGAAAATAATGAAACAATAAAAATAAAATATGATTTCAGAATTTTTAAAGAAAAACCTGATGAAAATATTTTAAAAACAATAGCGATCTGTAATACACAATTAAACTTTCCCGAAGGAAAACTGCTTTCTATGATATACCGATTAACGCAAATAATGTCTGATGAAACATTCATTAGACAATGCCTAGGGCTAAACGCGTATATCGGGCAGTGCAGTAAACAGCAGCGGGATCAATTCTGGGCAACCTGGAAGCGCTATCTGTGGTAAAATAAACTGCAGTCTCATACTATCAACTAGGTGTTGCCATTTTATATGGAAAATTTGTCATTTTTCGAAATTTCTGAATTGCCTGTAGGTATTAAAAGTTGTGAGCGCACCAAGTGCGTGATCAACTGATCATAGATATAAGAATTCTATGTGCGTGATAGTCTCGCGGGTTCCGTACCATCAAAACCATTTTAAGATAAGAAGTAGGTCTGTACCTACCATGATATACATATATACTTTTTATGATAAATTAAATGATAAATGATTTTATTTCTGTAAGTAGGTTTATACAAACACTTTTATACGTCAAACATTTTTTTTAAACTAGATGAGGCCGGCGTTTCCTATCTGACTACTCTGAGAAGAAAAGCCGAAACAAACTCAGAGGTCACAGTCTCTTTTAAGAACGTTGTCACATTTTATCACCCCTCTCGCTCACACAGGATCAATTTTTTAAGAATGTTAAATGAAAAGATGATTTTTTGAAAAATGTGATCAATGGGCTCCCTACTAAATAATATTAATTTAATAGGTAATTATTAAAAACACATTTCTATTGTGTTATCTAATAAACTTAGCTCAATAAGTATTATGATCTGTTTTTGAGACGATTTAAATAAATGCTACAATAAAAATGTGTTTTTAATAATTACCTATTAAATTAATATTATTTAGTAGGGAGCCCATTGATCACATTTTTCAAAAAAGTATATTTTCATTTAACATTCTTAAAAATTTGGTCCCGTGTGAGCGAGAGAGGTGACAAAATGTGATAGCCCTCTTAAAGTCCAGACATAATCTTGGCCAGATCATGTGAAGACCATGTAGGTTGGTGACTGAAATGGTCTTTTGAGGAAAGAACCACACAGATTGAGTGGACCTGTCCAGTCAGTGCAAGCATCTGTCAGTAACTGTAATCGTACAGATCAACTTAAAAGTTAAGGAGCTCAACGATTCGACAATACCAAAGAAAGGACATTTGGGTAGGCCGCATAATTTACTCAAACTGGCAGACTATGATTAAAGCTGAGAAAAAAAAAACAAGGACCCACATAGTCTTCACATTCACAGTAATTAAAATAATATAACATTTTACAAAGTAAATATTCATGTCATTGTATATATAAAATTCATCAATGTCAATGTGTATATAAGAAGAAAAGAAAAAAAATTAGCAAAAAGAAAAGAACAAAAAAAAATCAGTACTTATGTACATATATTAAAAAAAAAAGTATTGGAGCAGCTCAATCCCACGCCTTTTTGTCTTCAATGTAATCTTTAACCGTATAAAAGGCTTTCTGGCACAACTTACGTTTAACAATTGATTTGAATTTATTAAGGCTCAGATCTTGAACGTGGCTATGACAGGCATATATAGACGTATTCTGTGAACATTTCAACTGGTTAGCTGTTACAATTTAAAAGATACAGCCCTATTACAGATAGACGAAAAGACAGTCCGTCAGATAGACAGACAGACGGGCATAGGCCTAGTTTTAGGATCCCGTCAGCACCCTTTGGATCCGGATCTCTAAAATAGAAGTACCTATTGAAAAAAAATCAAAGGTTCCTAAAACAGGGGTACTGTCGGTAATCGGGACAATAATTTAGGATATTAATAAAATTAATGCTTATTATTTTAATACTCGTGAAGAATTAGTTATGTAACATAATTAATAAATATCTATTTCCATGTAAAGACTGATTTTCCTAAAGCTCAACTACTTTCTATAATGATTTGATCATCAAAGTATTGAGGCGCGCAGGTTATTAATTTAAATGGTAATTTAGGCACTTATGTAGTACAATACCTCTTACCCATTGGCCTCATATCCAACCTGATTACTTATATAAGGCGAAATTCGTCTGTCTGTCTTTACCTTTGCTCCCCTAACCACTGAACCGATCATTAAAACGACAGATGGGTAGGTAGGCAGGGGTCAACTCTGAAGCGTAAATCGGAAGTATCGGCCGAACGTTCGGACGTTTCCTACTACACTTTTTTCTATTTCGTTCCGTCGGTTCGGATCCGACCAAACGTCATAAATGACGTTCCTTGAACAAACGTCAAAATGAAGTTCTGATTTACGCTTCGGAGTAGACCCCCTGGGAATCCTGGGAAAGGCCAATTTTCATCTTGGATGTTTGTAATAAAAATCATGATAATAGTAAAATACACGCAAAGTTGCGGACACCTATATACCTAATAGGTAATTTATAAATTAAACAAATTAAAATTAAAAAAATCAATTTTAATTATTTAAATTGACTTCACGATTCCTCAGATTCGGCCATTTACTTGTAACAACAATGTGTATTCGTTCCCTAAATGATCTGCAGAAAAGACTACGTACATAAGAATTTATTTTATCAAAAAATATTTATGTGCCAAAATTTACAGGAGCAAAGCTACGGAATTTTCCCTAAAGACACAGATGGAGATAATCTAGTAGGTACAATACCTACACGTCCAATCAAAATAATGGTTGGTCATTCGGGATGCCGGTGTGGCCGGGTGTTGCTAGCGTGATCTGGGTCGCGCGGCGCGTCCCACTGCCAAACGCACACAGGCGCGATCGCACCGGCACGCACACGGCAACACCACACCCGTCCGCGTTGCCTCGGCCTCGCTCGTCACTAACTAGGCCGAAAAACTCGCGCATGCGCTCACAACCACATACTATACGTACCTACTCAAATACAACGCTGAACGCCGATTTCGGAACATTCCATACAACTCCAATGTCTCGCTTACGAAGTAAATGAACGATTTATAAAAGAAGAAGTAAACGAACGACTTAGACAACTTACTGTTAACCCAATAACCTATTTTCAGTAAAAGGTAGATCGCTATTGATGGTAGACAGTATAATTCTATCCGTCCTTATGTCACGCCGGTAGGATTCCATTTAGATTATTGGGACGTTAAAACCAAAGATAGATAGGTTTTTCTATCTCCAGTACCTATGCCAAAACTGGTGATAGATAGGTTTATTGGCTTCGGCCGTTAACAGTAAAGGATATAATTATGATATCCCATAATTTATTTAGCCAAGCCCAACATGTTTGGGACAAAAGGCTATGTAGATGATCGTGATGATCCCATAATCTATGTACGTACATAGACTATGCATAATTATGTAGGTACCTAACAATATTAAGTTTGTGGTTGAATTAGCTGAAAAAAAAATATGGCAAAATATGTATGATTTTTTTTTAAATTTTAAAGGGCTTTGTCGCTTAGCGACCACATCGACCTATACGGAAAAATCACAAATTATTACAATCTACCTTAAAACTAACTCATACAGCTGTTTAGCATTCTCCGATATTGGACAAGCGAGTATTGTGTTACAAATACCAATATCATAAGATTTAGGTACAACGCCCAAAAACATTGATCCTCGTATTTTCATTCCGAACACACTCCATCAGGATATGATACACATCATAACAATATCCTTGCCCAACATTGAAATTGTGAAGTAATGTGCTTGCATGTAGCGCCTTCAGGGGGCCAACCACCAACCACCTCCTAAAGCAGTATTATTTTAATGTTACTACAGTGTGAGAAAGAGATGGAGCTATACAGGACGTCTAGCTCCATCTCTTTCCCACACTGAAGTAAGATTACAATAATACTGCTTTAAGAGGTGGTGGTCTAGCTCCTGGTCAGGCATTATTGACTTCTGAGAATTGAACCGATCAAGGAACCTGCTGTTTACGAATAATAGTCGACCAACTTACATTTGCAGTTGAAATGCATTTGGTCGGTTTTTTTTTATCTTTGTATTAGATAGAGAGTCTACCATGGACTTGTAGATACTTGCTGGTATGGATGCCATCGCCTTGATGACAAAATAGAGTTAAGGAGACCCCATTCGGGCGTCAATATGATTATAAATGTATTACGTACTTTTAAAATGAATCTGATTGTAGAACACGTGGTGTCTAATATTTTCTAATATTATATATTATATTCTATGCTGTACCCGACAGGGTCCATAATTGTGACTAATATAATAATTCCAGACCAACTATATACATTATGGTGCGAAATAAATAATTGAGAATATTTTATTCGTGTTTAATCATATACTTGTGCTAGATTGAATTCAACATTTCTAAGGAGTATCGGCTTCCATATCTAAGCCAATTTAGCTATTTACATATACACTTACTTATACCTATTAATTAATATAGGTACGTTTACTTAATCTTAATGAGCTTTGTGAAAATAGTAGTTGCTATATGTAGGTACCTAAATCTAAATGTTTTAATTTAAAAATATCTAAAGAATAATTTTGTCAGTTGATTTTGCTTAATTTATGATGTTTTACAGTTAAGATGCTTAAGTGGCCATAGGCTTTGTATAACTCAATGTTGCCATTAAAAAAGAAGGTATGTGCCTACCACTTTATAAAATATTTTAACTTTGCACACTTCAATAGCAAAATACTTATTTAAAAAAAACATGGGTATAACCTAAAATTGCGTACATATAAATATTAACGCACATTTTTTTTAAATAAACGTTTAAAAAAATTAAGACTGTTTCTATGTGTCTATTGTATTTAAGACAGGAAGGTTGAGGGTTGTCTATTTAATCACGTCCAAAAATGGATTAGACGGTGTTTGTGTTTTACACAATCATTTTAAAACTTTATACTTAAGGTTTAAAAAAATTATATTGTTATTCGTGTATCTGTAGGTATATTCATCAAAATAATATTCATGACCACATATGAAATTATTTTATATTTTATGTGTAGGTACTTTTAAAAACAGTTAGTAAGTATTACCGAAAGGTACTTTATTTTACTTCGTGTACTGTCTACATTTCAATGGAAAAAAATACCACCTACTGTTTTCAGACCATCTCTTAATGGTCATTAAAACAACAGTATGATCCCTTTTGTTAATTTGATTTTCAATGTGGCGAGGTTTTATAAACAACCATTCACAAATGGTGATAACATAATAATGTTCAGCAAAAAAAAAAATTTTTTTTCATAAAATCTGCTCAGTTGCTTTCTCCGACCGAATTGTACTTTATTTTGTGTTGACTGCCTCGTTGGTCTAGTGGTCGCAAGCGCTACTGCTGAGCGGTCCTGAGTTCGATTCCCAGGTCGGGCAAAGTGTTATTGGGTTTTTCTATCTGGAATTTCTCAGTAGCAGTCCAGTACACTAGTACACGGGACGTAAACATATCTGGCGAAATGTGGATGAACTATAGATACTACTCTGTCAACCCTTCGGGGAAACAAGGCGTAATGTTATGTTATGTCGTGTTAAAAAGTTACATTTAAGCATTTTTTTTTTATTTGAGATAGGTTTGCTCTTGACTCTAGTCTAGGTCAGAGATGACAGAGACAAAGTCGACGATGGAGCGAGCTTACCCTTATGCATCTACTATTGTAGATGCACATATATTTATCAGTATAAAAAATTCAGTATATACTATGGATATATTATACTATGGATCATTAAATTATTTATCATTTTAAGTCTGACTGAATGTCTATATAATGATGTATGTGTCGTGGCCGAGTCTAAGAATTGATAATTTCATTAAGTGTTCGGTTATTTCATGAAATGGTTGTATTTCATGAAATGTCCAGCTAAAATTGACCATATCGATTAAACGTCAAAGTTTAATGACATGCCAGTCTACGTTTGGCCATATCATTAATGTATGTTATCTGTCGTGGTCCGATCGGCTATATCGTGACGAAAGCAACCTATTTATCGACATTTCCAGCTGACCACTGGGCATATCGCAAAGTAGTTGCATTTCACGCCGCTAGTGGCACCCTAACCAAATGGGTTAGGTTAGGTTAGAATTGAGACCCAACGCGCGCGAGCCGAGCGAGCGAAGCGAGCGGCGCCGAGGCAGCGGCCGGCGAGCGCTACATCCAAGTTAGTCGCAGTTACTTAGGAATTATTCGAGTAGGAATAGATGCACAACAAAAACAAAGCGCGTCTACCAGTGGATAATCTAACTATTTTACGATATAATCACTAATGTTTGGCCACATCATGAAGTAGTCGTGCGTTTAACTGTTCATATCGTCAAACGTTGAGTATTCAATGATCTGGCCAGACCACATCGTGATGTGACCAGCGGTCGATGTTTTATTTCATGAAATACAACCATTTCATGAAATCGTCGAACACTTCATGAAATGATCAATTCTAAGATCTGGCCACGACATAACTATGCATAGGTATAAGATAGATGTAGGTATGCATTGGCGTAGCCAGATTCCATATTTCTTCAAAAGTCGCTTGACCTTACAGGTTTACTTATATACCATATTGAAGATATCTTTATTCACAATTCTACGACTACGGTGCCGATTCTCTTGTACACCGAACTAAACTAAACAATCACAAAAATTTCTTATTTTTCTCAACTCGAATCTAGTTTGACAATCGCTAAGTTGAGTAGACCCATAGTCCAAGATTTATCGGAAATTCAAATAAAGAGTGAACGAAAGTGAACGAAATGATCCGGAGAGCAAAAAAAATCGGAATAAAATCAAATAATTATCTCTAATTATTGTTTGTCAATAATTATTTAAATAAAATACAGGGAGCATCATGAATGCTTAAAACTATATTGCTGTTTATATTTTAATAAATTAAGATGCATTAACCCTGTATTTGTTTTTATTATCTGTGACCTATGTGATCCTGCCAGAGTTGTACACCGAAAACAATGTATACGTAGAGTGCGCGCCAGATAAGTCTGCGCGGACTCTATTTACGGCGAATTTTTTTCGGTTTTCAGTAAGAAAAAAACCTTTTATTTTATAAAAAAATATCTTCAGCCATTTTGGAATGAGTTGGAACGGTCTCGCAATCTTTCCAACTGAACTAGTAGTTTCTAAAAAAAATGTTATGGCTTTGATTATGGGAAGTGGATTTATCCACTTCTTTTCCAAATCATAATGTAGGTACCTAGTACATCAGATGTTCAGTACAAAAATCCCTTTAAGTTTTCATGAATGCATTTCGTATTGAATTATTTTCTATTGCTGTCAAACTTTAATAATAGTTGTCTAAGTTGTGTCACATTAATCAATTTCAGAATGGGAAACGTCGTTTGACAGGAATTTTTAGTCTAGTTTAGAGGATTTTGTGATAAGAGAATCGGCACCTATTAACCAAACATATTTTCATCATGTAGGTATGTATAACCTATGTACGCATACCCTATGTAATTTATCCAAAAAATAATGTAACTATTTGTGTAAATTTACGGACCGTGCCAAATATTTTAAAAGGAAAAGGCTTTATTGGCTATTTTCAGGACTGTTCAAATATTGACTTGTGAAGTCTATTTAATTATTTCGTCTCGAAAGCTTTACTTTAATCTGTAATCTGCCCTAAGTAAGTACCATCCTCCTCAGAATAGATATAGGTTCATAATACACACACACACACAAAATCACATTCTATCAAACGAACACTGGTTTAAAAAGGCTATAGGTTAGTCATACAGCAGTTTAACTTGAATTTAATAGGTAGATAGCCACAGCTTAGCACAACCAGCACCCTAATTGTGTAACACACTATCAATCACAATCTGAATGATTTTGAAGCAAATTGCTAATCCATTGCTTCGTATGTTCGAAAAATTGTCTGCTCAACTACGTAAATAACGCAATGAATGTTGTTGAACTGTCAAAATGAAACCGATTCCTACTGCAAGTGTGTTATGCAATTGCCCCGCTGACATAGTGTTGACATAGGATTTAGTCAAATGTGTTTCTTACAACCTACACTCGTAAGGAATAAATTTGACTAAATACATGTCTACAATTAAAATGGATCAATTTAATGACAGTATCAGTGGCTGAAATATTCTTTGAACATAGATCTTCTTAACTCGAATAAATAAAGATGCCATGAGCCGTAAAAACTTTTTTTCTTTCTATATTTGCAAGTGAAATTCTGGGACGTCTACAAAAATCTTGGCTACGCCTTTATACAGTAGAGTAACAAGGACTAGTCAGGGATTGAGATCCGAGGAATAAAGCTTTGGAATTTCTCATTAGGTCAAAATAAAAATACTAACACCTTATAAGTGGTTGCAGGATTATTATATTTTGTAATATCCCTAAACCTGCACTACTTTTAAAAAGTTTCCTTTGACTGAAAACATTAGATACCTACATTAAAAGCTTAAAGCAAACTGTTCCTCAGGAAACAATGACAATCAAATTGCAGATTAAGGCGGAAAGATTTTAAACGGTAGTGTCTAAGGTCATTCTCTAAACTAAATGACCATTGTGTTTAAATTAGGAAAACGTCACGGTAATAAAACTGAATATCAATGAACTTATTAAACTAAGTATCTATCTAGAATCTCAAAAGTAATCGAAATTGTAAGGCTGTATGATACGTTTTATTGTATTAAACAATACTTAAAAGTTACGGTCTTTTATTTTACTAAGTACCTCAACCCTTTTTTTCTTTTTTTTTGATGGGAAATCATCTTCTCCCGCTCTGGGCGAAGCGGGAGGGCGTGTCAGACTTTTACTGACTAAAACCCACCCGTGCCCCTTCAGTTGCCTGTGAAGTACCTCAACGCTAAGCCGGGGGTCTACTCCCTAAGTCCATCAACGATGATACGGGTCCGTCCGAAAGTAGTTAATCTGTCAAAACTAGTGTAAAATTAAAATTTTCGGACGGGAAAAAACATCGGGCGTAGGGACAACTGTAAAATCGTGTTGTCAATTCGTTCTTAGTTCGGGAACCGAACAAATCTTATGTCCGTAAGTGGTACGGAGTAGGAAACGCCAGTAACTTCGGCCAAAACTACGGACTTCGTTCTTAGGGAGTAGACCCCCTGATGTCAGATAACCCGGACGGACACTGCGACGGCTGGTTCGTAGTGGTGCTGCAGAAGATTAAACGTTGCAGTTGCGGTGGTGTTCACTAATATTTACTCTAGACTTAACTTAGTTAATAAAATAAATACCTACCCTGAAATTATAACAACCATCAATTAAACAGAGACCGACTGATAAAGTGGAACGGACGATTCATCATCATCATCATCATCTTCCTGCCCTTATCCCGTATTATTTGGGGTCGGCGCAACACGTTTTTTTTCTTCCATTCTGTCCTGTCACTCGTCAAACTATCACTGACTCCCTTTTCTTTCATATCACTTCTCACACAATCCATCCATCTTTTCTTTGGCCTCCCTCTCCCTCTCCATCCATCCACATGTAAACTCATAACTCTTTTAGCAACATGCGTTTCATCCCTCCTCTTCACATGACCATACCAAGGCAAATGATTCCCTTTCAATTTTTCAGTCACTGGCGCCACTTTCAAACTTCCCCTAATATATTCATTTCTCACTTTATCCATTCTCGTCACACCACACATCCATCTTAACATTCTCATCTCCGCTACGTGCAATCTTTTTTCATCCGTCTTTTTCACAGCCCAACATTCTGATCCATACAGTATGACAGGCCTTATCACGGACTTGTAGATTTTACCCTTCAACTTGAAAGGCATCCGTGGGTCACAAGTTGTTCCCGTGACCTGTCGTCATTTCATCCATCCTGCGTTGATCCGATGTGTTACATCCCGGTCTACCTCACCATCCCCTTGAACGAGCGACCCGAGGTACCGAAAGTCGGGACAGATTGGTATGGGCGTTCCGGCGATAGCTAAAGGCACTGGATTGGAGAGACCGCCGAAATCGCAGAACAAGTATTCCGTTTTGGTTCTACTCAATTTCAGGCCAACACTCTCCAGTCTGTGCCACCACACCTCCAATCTGTTCTGGACCTCTAGGCCACTTTCAGAAACCAGCACAATGTCATCGGCAAACAGCATACACCAGGGAGCCTCTTCCTGAATGTCCGACGTCAGAGCGTCCATTATCATCAGGAAGAGGTAAGGGCTGAGAGCCGACCCTTGATGTAAGCCGACCGCCACATTGAAGCTGCCAGTGGTGCCCACTGTAGACCGGACTTGGGTACTGCATCGACTGTACATCGCTCGGATCAACTGCACATACTTCCCAGGTATACCTTTCTTCTTAAGGGCCCACCACAGAACCTCACGAGGTACCCGGATAAAGTGGAACGGACGATTATATATTACAAATTCATTGCAATCGCAACAAGCTCGGGTTGGTCAAAACTTAAACCTAGGTACATACACTGAGCGACTTTTAAAAGCCATTTTCTCCAACTGTATCGATTGTAATTTTATGTCTTTACGAACGTAGTATTTTTAAACCCATACTATTATGAAAGAGGTCTTATTTCAAAGTTGCAATCGAAATTTCACGAGAAAATCGCTTTTGAATTGTGCTAAATGTATTAGTGCTCTGTGGGTACTTCCTACAATGGTGTTTTTTTTGTAAAAAGGAACCAACCTTATGTGCCTGTCTCTGTGCGGCAGCTATTATTATTTCAGACATTTTCATTATTAATTTAGGTAAGTACAGATTGTTTCGAAATCTCGCTGTTATTTTGTACCTAACTAGAAAGAAGAGGATTATTTCCTTAGAAATAGTTTAGTGTAGGCACTGGCCAATAACGAGTACTTTGGTATATTTATTGTACAGACCGACGTTTTCTGGCTGACTATGGTCTTATTGCATAAGCATAATCAGCCTACAATGTTCCCATTGATGGGACACTCGTGGGCTGTAATCTACCACGCGGGCCCAGTGCGGGTTGGCAGATGTCACGTCTTCATTTTTTTGGTTCTAGGACGTGACGAATTCCTCACGATGTTTTCCTTCACCGGTTTGAGAGCAGTGGTGATGAAATAATTTACACAAATTTAAAACGCCTGCCTGGGTTTGAACCCACGACTCGTAAGTCCTGGCCATTACCACTGGGCCACAACTGCTCAATATGATCATAATGGATGCATCGTGAAGCTATTTTCAAAACGTCATTCGTGTCTCCATTTGTAGGTGGGTAGATAGGTAGGTCCTTGGGTAATCTAACGATAATCTACGATACCTTGCTTTAAAGGAAGATACCTAAGCTAGGGAGCCGTCCATAAATTACGTCACACTTTAAGGGGGAAGGGAGGGGTTCAACAAAGTGTGTCATAACCCTCGTGAGGTTACATGAGATGTATAAATCTAAAGTATTAAAACAGTAAACTTTATCTTTAAAGAAAATCTTTAAAATACCTACTCTATTAATATTATTATAGGGTTTAATTTAAAACCTGCGGTGCTGCCTGCATCCAGACATCGCTTCTCTCACGGTTACTATTTACTAGATAAAGACTAGCTCTCACCAATATTAATATTATTTACTTCCCTTTCCCTTCTTTGTATAAATATGTTTGTATTTCATATATTTTTGTATCTCATTTTCATTCTATTTTATTTATGTAATTCTAGTAACGATATCTTGTACGTACTGTTAATTTCTCTGCTAGTGCTGTGCACTTCGATGAGTGACTATTTCACAATTCCTAAAACTGTATGTGATTTTTGCTTCTGGCTTAGTGAGTAAGTCGTTGAAGTGCCATAACAATTTAAAAAAAATAATATTCAAAATTATTATTATTGAAAGTATGCAGTCCAATGTATCTCAGTTAAAGTATACCTACCTTTACCAGTTAGTACTTTCTACTGTTGCTATAGGTTAGTTTTGTTTGTTTTTGATTAGCAACAGCGCTTTCCATATTACGACACGACACGCTAGTTGCGTCACCTACGAAAAGGTTAGCCGGTATGTAGGTATCATGTGTTCGGATTGAAAGTGGAACACCATCAGTGGGTTATAGAAAACTTACCTTTAGGTACATATGGTCACGTCTTATAAAATGTTTACACTTTGGGACCTATTACTAATACCTAACATTTTAATAGATTTTTTAGGTACCTAGCAGGAAATACGCTAGGTAAAAATACAATTAAAATATGTAGGTACCTAACAGAAATATACCTTAACTCAGAAACAGAACATAGCATCACGCCTGTTTCCGCGAAGGGTTATAGGTACATACACCCACATTTCGCCAGTTATGTTTAAGTCCTATGTAATAGGGGGCGAGCCTATTGCTCGGGCATAAATCCAGACTTCGGGCTGCTACTAAGAAATTAAAAACCCAATACTTAACACTTTGCCCAACCTGGGAATCGAACCTAGCACCTCATGCTCAACAGTAGCGATTGCGACCACTAGACCAACGAGGCAGTCAGAAACAGAATTACCTTCTATAATGTACTCAATACTATGAATAATAAGAGGTACCTATGTACCAATAAGTAGGTACCTAATAATACTCCAACATTTCAATCTTCTCGCGTCAAATGCGTAGGTATGTGTGTATGAATACCTTACGGATTTTGTATTTCTAAATAATATAAGTAGATACTTACCTAAGCAGTTAAATCTAGGTCACAATTAAAGTCTACCTTTTCTCCTTTAATATCTTACTTAAAGGTAAGCTAGCAGTACCTAGGTATAACGATGAAAAGTCCTGTACATATGTACATAGGTACTTGGCTACCTATGTATGTACAAACGGAAAACGGCCGTGTTTAAAACAAAAGGCGTTGCATAAGCACAGTTATAGCGACAAACCCACTTAAACGGATTGGGTTGAGGATTTTCAGCGGTGACCCAGATAAGTTAAGCCGTGGTTTCAGTACACGAGCCATGAGCCACGAGCTTTCAGTACCTACTACTGAAAAACATTGTGTTAGAAAATGTACTTACAAGGAAAGTCTCGTATAGGTACCAACCCGACCCACCCAACCTATCCAACTGTTTTTATCAAAAGCACGACCACAGACAGAAATCCAAAAAGGTAAGTAGGTGTATATAAAAGGTTGACTGTAAAATATCGCTTTTAGCGAGAAGACCGCCCATTGTGACCCTATGTGTAAAATTCCTACATTTATATCTGTAATTTTTATGATGTACATTTTAAAGAGTATTCCATCTATCTATCTATCTAAGGTTTAATTTAAATAACTGCCAACCTGTTGAAGGGTCATTATACTCATCATTATGAACAACTTTTACTATATGGGACCAAACATGAAATCGGGAAAAAATCATCTGTTCCCTACATTTTGACGAGTTATGCGAGCATACATGTAGGGACCAGCTGATTTTTTCTCGCTTTCTGTATACATAGGGTTTTTCAGGGAAAACCTTTGTCCAGCAATGGGGAAAAAATAAAGGAAGAGCCGTCATTAAACCGTTCAATATGGTACCTGGTGGTATGATAGCATGGTACCTAGGTAGGTACTACAGGTAATACTTAATCTATTGTCGAGACTATCTTGATTAAGAAAAAGGTTGCCTACTTACCCCAAGACTACCTTCAAAAAATATATGAAAAGGAAGAAAATAATAATTCTCAAAGATCCCCATTCCAAGGTTTTAAGTCGAGCTTGAAGCAACGCCAGCAACCAATATTATCTACCTGTCTGAAGATTAATATTGCACGACGCCGGAAAGTCTTCGAGCGATGTTCTGTCTCCGAACATATTTGCGCTGTCAATACGAATGATCGATGTTATTAGCAGCTTCATTTGAAAGATTTCACTGAAAATACTCTTGTAAGGTAAACCTTGAATTTTCTGTATTCATCTGAACGAAATTTTGGTTAGTCGTACTAACAGGCTTACTTGATTACTTTCAAGTTTGGAACCAGCCAGAGGAGGTAGGTACAAAAGCTTCCAATTGGGAAATACCTAATAATAAATAGGTAATGTAGATATTCTAGTTTGGCAGGTAAATAAAAAATACAGCGGAATGTTGCATAAGTCTGGTCAAAATATTCCTTTTAATATTTTCCAGGAGTGCCTCTGTGGTTGTGTGTACATCACGCCAAGACAATGAGAAGCCACAGCGTTCAGAGCTGAAACTTAAATTGAAACTTCGTCATCATTTTAGCTACGAGACGTTCACTGCTGGACATTGGCCTTTCCAACCCACTTCACAATAATATACGGATCGGTACCAACCTGAATTATTTTCAAGTCATTTGCTTTGTACTTTCAAATTCGTTCTACCTATCTGTAGTTTGCAATTTTATCATTGATACTTATACAAGGTGGAACAGAACGATTGACATTCCTTAAAATCACGTAAAGAGAATCATCTTCTTTACCCGTATATAAAAAAATCAAACACATCAAATGAATACTTTAGCCACAGGAAATTATTCTTCATTTTCTTATTTTTCAACATCATGTATCCGAGTTCGAAATAAACATAGCCGCTGCCGCGCCCCGCACCCCACACCGCACCGTCGTCGGTCAGTTTCTTTTCGTAGATAAAGCGTGTTTACTTTTTATGCCGTTGATTCTGCTATTTATTTTGTTTAAAAACTGCAATTTTTAAATTTTTCATTAACTACTAATCTTCGTGTTTTAAAATGTTTCGATGGACTAGTACTGTGCTCGTTTTAATTTTAATGTCGTACGTCCAGATCCACATTGTATTTTTTTTTTATAAATAAGTTTCTCCACCGTGTCCTCTACGTTTTTTTTTTTCCAGCGTTTATTAAAACTTTTCCCCTAAGGGGTGTGCCGTTCTAATTCTCGGAACGTAACCCTAACGAGGATGGCGTGAGGAGCGGGCGCGCCCGCCGCCGGGCTACCCGGCCTGTGATCCACTTCCACTGACCCAATTCCTTGCGTCTCATATACTCCAAATTAGTGACCCCGACGTGCCACGGAGCTGCAATATACCTTCTTATATATACCGTATTATATATTGAGGCTACTTCTGTGGGGTATTTAAAGCCTTTTGTACTAACTTTTCCGTTCAAACTTGAACAGAATCCGAGTTGAAATATGAAATGGGCAGTGTCCCGAGGAAGTACCCATATTCACAGGAGCGGTACCTAATATACATATACCAGATAGATATTATAGGTCCTACATACTGAATTCGTATGAGTGCTTGGATGGAAATCGAGTAATGTAGGTAGGTACTATTTACTTAGGTAGGTATAAGTGCAGTCATGTTCGGTAACAAATTTGATTTTGTTTGTTTTGGTTTTGATTTCGACGCAATTAGGGTGCCGTTTGGCTGTTTCTCGTACACGTAAATACTGGTCATGTATACACTCTAATTGCGTAACAACTAACACACTATCAATCACAATCTGAATGAATTTGAAGCAAATTGTTAATCCATTGCTTCATATGTTCGAAAAAATTAGTCTGCTCAACAATGTAAATAACCCAATGAATGCTGTTGAACTGTCAAAATGAAACCGATCCCTAGTGTATGATGTGTGTTACGCAATTTCCCCGCAGGTAGCTAACTGGATTTGTACCTATTCAATTATGTAGATAATGACGTAGGTCGACATCTGAGGTTTTCAATGACCCTATTATGATCATAAAGCGTTCTATTACATAAGAAGACCCTGGCTACAATAATTATTAAAGGTGCTAGACCTACATAATTGGATGATGATGACTCGAAGATATCATGGTACCTACCTGTTTGCAATGACAGTCAAAACTACTGCATAGATAACAAACCGAGAAATCTTGAGATCTGTGTGAAACTACTACCATTTTCTGAAGTAATTGTAGAATGATTTTCTATTGTAAGCATAAAGGCTCCTTCAAACAGGCGCGACATTGCGACGTGAATCGCGCGCGACATTGCGACGTGAATCGCGCGCGACACAAAGGTAGCACGACACGCGGTGCCTTTATGTTGTGTCGTGTGTCGCGCCTGTGTGCAGGAGCCTTAATACGTTTTGGTTGAACCTGAGTATATTCCATTATTTTTGTTGGATAGTGATTAAACAACTTAGGTACTTATTGTATTAAGTAAGAAGATAACTTAATTATTGAGTTATTGTGAGTGTGACCGAACTAACTCCTAAATAAAATTACCTAAGTAATTAATTCATATTAAGTAAATACCTAATAAACTAAGAAGGTACCTACTACCCTGAAACAATACCTAATATCCAACTAAAACATTGAAACCTTGAACTACTCGAATAAATCTTACAAGTGTGTACTAGAAACGACGATCTAGCAATCTCCAACAAGTAGGTCAATGGTTATCAAACGACGGATGGGCTACACTCGCAAGTAGGGTTACCATCCGTCCGGACTTGTCCGGTTTTTTGACCCGCATCTGGACTTGTCCGGCCTTGTCGTTTGTCCGGTCTTTTGATTTAAGGTGATTCAACAAAATACGCAACCTAACGTTTGTAATCCCCGAAGGATTAAGCAGCGGTGCACGGATAGTAGGTAGGTACAGTGTACAGTCACGAGCACTAATATGTATACACTTAGGGAAATTCAAAAGCGATTTTCTCGTGGATTAATGATAGCAACTTAGAGATGCCTACCTATTTCATAATTCTATGTGTTCCAAAACGCTATGTTCGTAACAACATAAAATTACAGTCAATACAGTAGAAGAAAATCTGTTTTAAATGTAGCTAAGTGTATACAAATTAGTGCTCGTGACTGTACACCCACATTTCGCCTCTTAAGTTTGGCCCATGTAAAAGGGGGCGAGGTGAGCGTGGGGAGGGAGGTATGTTAAACTGAACTGAATTTCTTTCGGAAAATAAAATAAAAGTTAAACGAATGCTGAAAAAGTTATAAGAAAAAAAACCGAACTTTTTGCAATAGTCCGGATTTCTGTGAGGACATTTCAAAATTTAGAAATGGTAACCCTACTCGCAAGTGGCGGAGGCGCAGCATCTTCACGGGATTCAAGTCATTAAAGCCACCTCTTCGCCGAGCCAGCTTCGATAGCGCTGACCCATATCTTTTAATCCGAAATGTAGGTAACTGGGCCGCCCGCCGCTTTTATACGTTTTAAATAACGAAGGGGCGACCCTGTTTTACTATAAGTACTTACATTATGTTTGTAGGTAGCAGATGTATTCACTGTGAACTTATGTAGGTACTTTCAGTAATAGGTGTACTTACACAGTGCTAAAGCTGATTAAGATTTATTTCTTACCTACCTATAACAGTTAACAGAATAAAAAATATAACAAAATCGATTAGGTTAGGTTAGGTCAAATGCCGGTTTTCAAGAGCACTAGGCGATACCTAAATGAATGCCTAAATAATAGCGCGCTGTTGGATTTTCAACGCTCGGAGCAACGCCGAAAGTTGAAATACCAACAGCGCTAGACGCAACATTGTCATAGCTCATTAAAGCGTAATGGAAAGGCTTGTACTGTCACAAGGCACCGCATTTTGAATAAATGCAAATTTAATCCCAGTACAATTAAAAAATAGGACAGTTTTTCGTCGTACCTACCTACTTAATTTTGCCTTATTAACAATCTATAAGTATACTAATATTATAAAGCTAGAGTTTGTTTGTTTGGTTGAACGCGCTAATCTTAGGAACGACTGGTTCGAATTGAAAAATGTGTTTAGTGTTTGATAGCCCATTTATCGAGGAAGGCTATAGGCTATGTAACATCACGCTATGACCAATAGGAGCGGAGCATCAATGAAAAATGTTGCAAAAACGGGGAAAATGTATTCCTTTTGCGAGCTTCCGTTGCGAGCGCTGCGTAAACGGTTAAAGTTACGCAAAAAACATGTATGACGGGATTGTTCCTCTTAAAAAGTTCTAAAAAAAAAGTCCGCGATAGCATATGTCTATCTTTATAGGTTGGCTCACTATAACATTTTTAATGGTAATTAAATTTGTTATAAAATAATGCATTAAGTATTTGCGAAGGTGTTTTCATAAACATGGTATTAATCCTTATCCAAATAAATAGTTTCATCATCAATTCGTTATAAAATAATGCATTGCTTGCGAAGGGTTTTTATAAACATCGTATTAATACTTATCCAAATAAATAGTTTTATAATCAAGCTTGATTATTAGCTCATGTAAATTCCTTTTTAAAATATTCGGATATTTATTTTAAAATATTCATTCGTTTAGAAATTACGACGGGTATAAAAATGCTTAAAGTAAGAAAAATGCGCTTAGTCTATAAGTTACCTACACATTTTAATTTTTATTGATTGTTTGAAAGTGCTAATCGGATTTGAAGCCGAGCAAAAAGAAAAAAGTAAGAAAGAGCGCTAAGCGGAAACGAAGTAACAGCCGCGGGCAGGTGATGCGATGCGACGGGGTGGGTCAGGAACAAGAAATTTCACGCGGACGAAGTCGCGGGCAGAATCTAGTATTTTATAGTGGGTAAAATTATCCATAGGCAGAGTTCGACCGAATTTCATTTTCGTTTTTCGCTATTTTGCGGCCGAAATATTTTTCGGCCTGTTTCGTTTCCGGACGAAAAAAATTAAGCGCCGGCAAATCAATACTTTCAATTCATTTATACAATTTCAACTAAAAGCATAACTTTATCTGAGAAAATAAATGCTTTTTCTAATATATAATGTTGTAGCAGGTGGCGTTCTGTAGTTTCTGCCTACTCCCATGGGAAGAAGGCGTGAGTTTATGTATGTATGTACTTATGTATATTAGGTATAAGATTTGAGAAAAGTGTAAAGTTCCGTGTGATTTACGACTTTTGTTCACAATTTCGTTGGTTTTAATGTTTTGCGCGGAACTCTAATTATTTTTCTAAAATAAAAGTAGACTAAGATACTCCCCTTATCATCAGCTATTGGCCAGTGAAAGTCCTGTCAAAATCGGTCCAGACGTTTCGGAGATTAGCCGGAACAAACAGACAAAAATGTTTTAAATTGCTTTTCTGTTATAAGTATTGTATATGTATTACTTTCCGGCCCACTCCCTCTCACCGAATGGAGGCCTGTGTCCCAGCAGTGGGAACATTATAGGCTGATTATGCTAGCTTCAACAACTTTCCATGCATGCATCTGGCGTATACATTGAGTATTTATATACTATTAAGTACTATAGCATTTAATAAAAAGTTGTTATTTTGACATTACAAACAGACACTTAAATTTTATTTATTTGTATAGATGTATAGATTCTCAGTAACACCCTCGTTAGTGGTTAGTGGTTAGGGTCAACCCCTTATTACATGGTAAATGTAACTGACCAAATGTAGGTGTATCTGCTACACCTCTGGTTACCGCTTAGGGGAATACGGGCATGATGTTATGTCGTTTAGGTAACCTAGGATACTATTGGATCCAAACAGATCCAGGGACTTCATTCCTTGAAATTGTATTTTAGGCGGTGTTGTAAACCGCACGTCCATGGTAATAATTATAGTCAGATCAAAAAAAAAAGAAGATAGTGATGAAAATGTCAATTCGTAGTGTCATTTAGAAATTGAGTGCTTTGAATTAGTCATTTTAATCGTAATTCTAATTTTAAATCAGCTTATAGATGTTTTCTTTTTCATTTAACAATAACATCAATTTTCGTCGATGACAATTTAATTTAAGTCTAATAATAATATTGTTGGAAAAAGGTGGTCAGATAAAGTTGAAAACTTCTAAATACAGTTGAATTTGTTACTAATTAATTCCCTTTAGTTACTAGATTGCGTAAGAATTTATCCTGAAAAGGGTTTGTTTACATTTTGATCAGATGCTTTTCTAACAGACCATAGACAATGACAGCGCCTTTATGTCATAACAGTAAGGCATCGTTCACACCAAACGTATTGTCCGCCGCCGACTGTGAGTATGCTCACTGTCAGCCCTAGTGTGAACGTGGACTCAGTCTGCAGTATGCTTTCTCACCAAGCCAACAATACGCTATTGCGTACAATGCGCTACTTGTGTGAACAAAAGAGTAGGCTTGTGCACGTACGTTCACACTGGATGCGTACGCTGAGCGGCCGACTATTCTACACATAAATAGGATTCAGTATTTGAAGTTGCTTGTAGTATTTCACAAACGATCTCCGAGTTCGCTCGTGGTTCTCATTACATACAACTAGCGTTTTTTTTTTGGTGTCGAACATCGCGAGATACACGTCTGTATTCATTGAATTTTCTCGAGTTGCGCCCGCTGCGCGGCGGCGCTGCAATCTAATACGCTGTTACGTTTGGCAACGTAGCCAATTCGCGTCCGCAGTGCATAGACGCGTAGTACAATAATCGGCCACCGAGAGTCAGCAACAACGCACTACGTCAGTCTTTCCCAAAATGGGCGATAACGCCCCCTTGTGGGCGCTGCAGGCCTAAAAGGGGGCAGTAAGAGACCCAGCAAAAAATGGGGGCGTTGTGTAGAGGCTTAGGGGGCGATTTGTAATTTCATCTAGGTAGTGGTTTTTCAGTAGGTGAAAAAGTGAGGGCGCTAAAAAATAATTTATTCTCAAAGTGGGCAGTAGACAAAATAAGTTTGGGAACCCTTGCACTACGTAATAGCGTATAGTCGGCTCGGTGTGAACGAGAAGTTAAATACAGGGTGTAAGGGACAGCCCTCCGCAGACGAACGACGTGAATTCAGTATATCATACTAAAATGACCGGTACATGAAAATCTAAATTTTAGGTGAAAAACGTCAAATTCAGAATAGCAAAATTACCATTTTCACTAAACTAATAACTCAGTGCCATCTTAGTGCAGTCAAACTAAAATATAGTTAAGTTGTGTCACTTTAGTCAATTTCAGAATGGGAAATCGTCGTTTGACAGGAATAAACGAAATTTTGGTGATTTTTAGTCTACTTTAGACGCATTTGTGACAAGAGAATCGGCACCATTATCCAGCTGTACGGTTCCAAAGATACAGCCTAGTGACAGACAACAACGGGACCCAACTGCAAACTCTGTTTATAGTTGGGTCCCAATGGATCCCTTTGGATACGGAACCTTAAAAACTATCGCGTATAATATTGTTTAAAAACGTGACCACGTCATAATCTCTATTGGTTCATAGACCCCGGCGATTTTTCTTCGCGCATTGGATTTTCAACGCTATGCTTAGCGCCGCGAGTTGAAAATCCATGTGTTTTTTCGACGCGCTGGAATGCACTCTGTTAGATTCTCAATGCTCGGCTCAATACAGAGAGTTGAAAATCCAGTGCGTGATAAAATCCTGCCGCGATATTTTTACGTCCGTGCGAACGTCTCCAGGAAAGGATTCAACTGGTAAATAGGGTACCAAATGAGTCAACGCATACAACGCCACAAGGTTCTTTTGGCGCGTAGCTAACATTGAAACTATCGCCACCATCTAGTTTTGTTCTGTGACATTCCCCTGTCAATGTCATTCAGGCGCTAAAAGATCCTTGCTTTATATACTTAGTGTATTATCTATGGATCCTTGTGATCCAACGTTGGTATGCCGGCGCCGCGCCGTCCCGCTAAATTCAGTCGAGTGTGGCGCATAATACACACATGTAGTATGCGCATTGGTGCTATGCCTTCTAAAAGACTGTCTTTATGACGTCATTGAATAGCGTTATCTCTGCTTTTACAGTATATGTTTTAAGAGAAGTTATTGAGAAACAAAATAAAAATACACCAATTTTATAGCTAGATTAATTTATTTCATAAAAATATGCACGATTGGTTTGTTTAATTCCGTTTTAGTCTATAGAGGCCAACATGGAAACTGCTTTGACAATGTCTCCTTTTGTTTTCTGTAGTTGTTCGTGGCACTTGTCAAAGGTGACGTCAGAGCCCACTGACACTTTCACCCGCACTAATTTGATGGCGTTGTGAACGTTCCAGCCGCTCAACTCCAGGGCTTCTAAGCACTCCGACTGATTCGCCTGAGGATTACAAACAATTTACATTATAATCACATATAGGTTGGTATTTAGATCAAACAACGAAAGCTTGAAAAAAAAGGTGATAATATTTTATATAATTTACAAGAATACAGAACTAAATTAAAAGGGAACACCATTTTGAATACCACCAGAATGTTCTGTTCGAATAGAAATTCTGAAGTGCACATCGAGTGTTACAAAAAGTTTGGCTTTGTAATTCATCGTCTCTGACACGCAGTGTGCCAAATATGGCACATCGCGACTGGCTCTAGTTCCATTATATTAGTGATAAAAACTAGAATATACTTTGCAAGAATCAATCAACTCACCTTTTCTTTAAGTACTTTGCACATGATGCGGACTTCATCAGATTCTTCTCCACGCTGACGGCCGCATGGCTTCTGGTCAGCAAACTCCAGCAGATCTTCAACGGACACGTGATCTTTGCGCTCTGAAAATGTTTGAAAACAACAGTTGAAAAACTTATATTAGAAAATGTATGAAGACACGCGTTCCGCAAAGGCTTGTTGAGAGAAGTACCAGTTGGATTTGAACAATTATTTTTGCATTTGATAGCCCAATTCTTGAGGAAGGCTATTTATCATCACGCTACGACCCGCAGTAAAAGCCCGAAAACCAAGTAATAGCCCAGGCGGACGATGCGATGCGAAGGGGTGGGTCGGGGGAACAAGAAATTTCACGCGGATGACGTCGCAGGCAGCGGCTAGTATTAATTATAAGTCCAAGTTTCTTCTCGATGTTTTCCTTCACCGATATCAGTGATGTCCAAGATGTACTTAGTAGTAGTACATAATATGAATTGATTGAAAACATACACAGTGCACACTATACTCACTCATACATATTTCTACAAACTACAAACCAAATCAAATGCTTTGGAGAGATCATGGAAGCAAATCGATCGGTGTTTCTATGTCGGTGTTTTTCTGTCCGTGTAAAATTTATTGACAGTTTCAGCTCAAGATTGCACTTTGAGTCGACAGCCAAAAGCCGAACTGATCGCAAAGGAATCACGAACACCACGAAGTATGATGAATGAAAGAAGTCGAGGGCTAACGATATAAATAGATCTGTTTAAATAAAATTTAATGCTGTTCGTTGCTAAGCGCATCACTTGACACTGATTTGAACAATAGTTTTTTTTTAATGTTCGTAATAGTCCGAATATGGTTTTTAGAGAATGAAAATAGAAAAGTGACCCGGAAAAATTCGGGAAAAATTGAAAGCGGTTTATTCTTTGGGATTTTTATTTATGAACTATTTAAATATGGACGTCTGTCAGGTCAGCAATTAGTGAATAAATTACCTTTTTCAAGCTTTTTATTGCTCTCATTGTCACTGCTGTCTGAGCTTTCGGCGCTGACCTGCACACCAACATCTTCTTTCAGGAAAAAGTCGCCAAAAGGATTGGCTGAGTTTGATTCAGTCCCATTGGAGAAGGGATTAGTATCTACCTTCGGGGCTGAATCAACGACGTCTTCAATGGGTTCAATGGCATCGGTTGTGATAGAAACCTCTTTCTTTGAGGAAGTATTTTGATATATGAGAGTTTCTTCAATTTGCTCGATCTCTTTTTTAGGCTCGGCGAGCAACTTCAATGGGTATTTGCGGATGTGCCGCGGTTTGTCAACCAGCATAGGCTTCGACGATCGCGGAGGTAATGGCAACACGTTCTGTGGAACAAGTTTAATATGTAGTATGTTAGGTGCAACTTTATAAAATGTTATTGGATATGTCGCAGTAAGATGGTTGAAGAAGCCGTATAGCTACGTACCGTAATATAGTTATATGAAAGCGGTTCATAACTATCTTAATAGGAATATGACTATGATACGAGCACAATCTATTAATAATATAGCTATTAGGGCACTCCGACCAAATAGGTTAGGTTAGAACTGTGACCAACTACGCATTCAGTACATGATTCTGGACCCCGCTGCGTTGAAATTTTTCGTCTGTTATTAAAAAACAAAATTTGCTGCTCCATACATTTTTGCCTACCTACGAGGTCAAAATGTATGGAGCAGCAAATTTTTTTTTAATAACCGACGAAAAATTTCAACGCAGCGGGGTCCAGAATCATGTACTGAATGCGTGGTTTCAATTAATGTGATAACCTAATCGCCACCCTGTATTAATTATTGATACTTACGAAGATCACTTCCTCATGGGTTGGCTCACCCGTGTATGCCCTGAAACACATATTGTAAAATAAATTGTTTTTTACGTAGGTGCATTATTTTTGAATTTGAATAATTTATCGCTATTCATAATATTTTATGTTATCTTAACCAGATAGTACAATTTTAAGTAGCGATTTGACTGCTGGTTACATTAATTTTCTATATAAACGCTGCTAAATCACCATTTGTTTTAATTCCTTAATTAGAAGTTATGTGACGATTGACAAGTCAGCTCTCAAGTGGAAATAACGTCAATTTGCGATGCTTATATGGTGTAACTATGAACGACAGACTGAGGAATGATGTGCTAAGGCAACGTTGTGGTTTAAAAGATGTAGTGACGAAAATTGAAAGAACAGAGTATGTTGAAATGGTCATGTTGAGAGAATAAATGAAAGGGGACTACAAAAGATATTTGCAAGGCAGATGTGTGTTGAAACGCCGAGAGGGGACGTCATAGAAGGACATACAGTGACCTTATCGGTGATGTTAAAGGTCAGGTGCGTAGTACTCGCAACCGCGTGCGTGTATAATCAGATGTATGAACGTAGACGAAGCAAAAAGAGTAGGTATGCTTACATACCTACCCCTCCTGATCCTTATATCATAGCAGGTGGCGTTCTGCTTCTGTCTACCCCCACGGGAAAAAGGCGAGAGTTTATGTATGTATGTAGATACAAGAATTTGAATAAAGTTTCACACACCGGGACTTGAGTGGCGGGTTTTGCAGCGAATGAAACTGCACATGTGTCGTCATACGAGCCGGCTTCGGGATAGTTGTCGGCTTTATCACAGCTCCCGACTCCTTGGCGATGTGAGACATCAGTGACGTAGAAGGAGTTGGCTCTTCAATGAGGCTCGCGTAGGCCATCTTCGACTCTTCAGTTATGGTGGACTGGAAAATAATGTGCGTCTACGTTAGAGGTGGAATACAGATGAACATATATTGCTGTATTCCCCGAGGGTTAGGCAGAGGTGTACCTACCTATCATTAGCGAAAGCAACATTTAACAATTCTTGCCTGCTCTACCGCTATTAAAAAATAGGAGTCAATAGTGTCTACTATTACCAAAAAATATAGTAACACTACGGATATTTAACTCGCCATAACATTCAAACAACAAAAGTTATTAACGAAGCGCCAGGGTAGCCCGCGAAATTCAAATTTTCTTACGTTTTTTGGAATTTGCATGTCAGTATTAGGTTGTATGTTGATTAAAATATTATTTGCGACCATAACTAACATCATTAAAGTCATCAATACAACTCTCTAAGACCACGTAATTCTATTGAATGACTATTTCATGAAATATTAACATTTCAGGATTATACAACTTAAGGAATTGTATTACTGATTCTAATTATTATAATTCTGTAAATACATATTTGTTATGCTCACGAATCATACTTTAACTAACATACGCTCAGACACCGAGCTGCAAATTGCAAAAATCGTAAGACAATTTGAATTTCGCGGGCTACCTTGGCGCTTCCCCCTTAACTTTGAATTACAACAACAACAAAAAAATATATAAAATAACCCGGCGCCAAAACGTCATAATTGGGAACTAACATTCATACAATAGCGATCCCGTCATGACGTCACTTTCGGTCACGTGGCACCGCTTGATAATGGACGAGAGCAAGCCGCTGTACAACGGGTTACTATAGAGACATATATAGACAAAATGCGTCAGCGAGAACGAGATGGAGGAATATTACACATTTTATTTAGTTTTAGTATAGGTACCTACTTTAGTTGAGTTTATTTCTCTAAAAGTTGTATAACGAACGTGAGCACTAAGGAAGGATTTTTGAAAATTCATCCCTGAAATGGGTTAAACACGGAATGAAAGATTGTATGAATGTATGGAAGTTTGTATTTTTTGCCGATGTGAAATTCCACCGGGTACACTGCTTGTTAAGTAAGGGTGCTTACATAAAGAAACAGGTTTCCAGTACAGGCGAGCCTGTGCGGGTCACCGACAAGTTTAAACCTGTTTCTTTATAAGTGAGCGCATAAGATAACATGGGAATATTATACCCGCACCGATCGGTACCGACCCGTACGGCTTTGTCTGTACCGGAAACCTGTTTCTTTATGTAAGCACCCTAAATAAAGTTTCAGTCATACCTGTATGTCGGGAACGCTTTTCGCTTCCTCACTGAAGTTGCGACGCGGCTCGCGGGCACCTGTAGCACAGTTTTAAACAAATATGAATACCTATTCAAATGGCTAAAAAGTGGGGATTTTTTTAAAGGAACATTACTATGTAGTTCGTTCTCAACTAAGGTTGATGAATAAGACACAGGTACATTTTTTAAATATTTTTGAATTGGAAACTTCCTTAGGCGCGTTGAGCGCTTTTTGGCAGGGGAAAATCTTATGGGTCCGCGACATGCGACATGCTCGCGTCACCGACATGCTAATGTGACGTGTCGCGCAAGACTGGCGTCGCGCAGCGGCCTGTGTAGGTCCAGTTAAATGTTTTAAGTTTTCACTTCTGTCGGCAGTCCTCATGACTGCCTACTTTTATTGTTGTACAGTTTAAAAAAAAATAGTATTTAGGGTTTTACAATCTGTTCGAACTTTGGAGGAGCTCGTGGCTAAGTAATAACAGCCGCATGGGTCGATCCATCAGGTTAAGCTACGCTAGCCGGGGTTGGTCCGTGGATGGGTGACCATCTTTACATACCGAGACTCCTCCGTGCCTCGGAAAGCACGTTAAACCGTTGGTCCCGGCTGTCATTCGTGGATCTTTGACAGTCGTTACGGGTCGTCAGAAGCCCGAAAGCCTGACAACCAGTCTTACCAAGGGGTATCGTATTACCCAGTAACTGGGTTGTGGAGGTCAGATAGGCAGTCGCTCCATGTAAAATACTGGTATTCAGCTGCATCCGGTTAGACTGGAAGCCGACCCCAATATAGTCGGGAAAAGGCTAGGCAGATGATGAATCTGTTCGAACCTTGACAATCACATTTTAAGCATTTTTTTGTTAAGTATGTATACAGACATACCTTTAACAGATATTTTACCTCTGATTTTGCATCATTGCCAAAATCTTGACAGTGATGCACAATCAGAGGTACACAGTGATCAATATTATCGTTACAAATAGGGTTGCTATTGATGAGAGATAGAGGGCTACCACAACATATAACTCCCTTGATCGTACCGGGACTCATTTCTGAGTTTTAGCGGCACGCACATTGTACACTTTCGTTTATAATATTTATATTGATTATTCTGTAAGCGAGTGAAAGATTCCAAAATCCAACATCGTTGGACCGGTTCACTAGGCACCGTATTATAAATGGAGTAGGTATAGCTGATATCCAACGCTTCACTTGAATGAATGTTCATTTTTTTTTTTTTTGAATGACCGACAAAGTTACATAGGTATAAACGTTCATCTGCTTATTTCATTTATCGATTATTCGGTAGGTGACTGAAAGAAAGCGAGTGTCGAAGTGGAACATCGTTAGTCCTGTTCACAAATGAATTCATTTTTCACTTTTGATTCATTTTTGTTTTCTGACGTTACACTTGGAGTGAAAGATGTCGAATGAAAGGCAACAATGAACGAAAAGTGAAGCATTAAATGTTTATTTACCTGTAGTCTGGTCTCGTTCACCAGGTTCATGACCATGATGTAATGTTAGAGGAAACTTGAAGTGAAACTTAGAACGTTCGTTTGGCGACTGGGGGAACTTCTTGTCCCCATCGAGATCATTCATGGACCTGGAAAAAGTAGGTGACAATTTTAGTAAAAATGAATTTTAGGCATAAACCGTCAGGGAAGGATATTCTTATCTACTTTGTGATATTTATACAACTATTTATATGTCAAATAACTCGCAAGCACGAACCATTTACTTTCATTTCTTGCATACTTTCTTCTTATTCTTTGTTCAAACGTTTTATTTCAAGTGAAAGAAGAAAAATAAAAGACCTTATAGAACGAAAAATTACCATCTGATGTAGTCCTAACAGCTTGATAGATGTGATTTTAATTTGTATAATATGTAAGTAAGAATTATAACAACCACCAAAGTGCTTACTTCGACGTTATTTCATTAGCCATAGCAACAGCTGTGTTCAGTGTCTTTTCGTCGGCCGCGGACATGGGCTTCATCGTACTGGTGGAAAAGCCTTTCTTACGCTCCGCCTTTGAAAGCGTCTGTGATCTGTAACAAAACATTATACATTTTAAGAGGGCTGTCGCACTCTCGCGCTCACACGGGACCAAATTTTTAAGAATGTTAAATGAAAAGATGCTTTTTTGAAAAATGTAATCAATTGGCGAACTAGTAAATAATATGAATCTAACAGGTAATTATTAAAAAATATTTTTATTGTATCAAAATAATACGAGCGAGGCAAAGATCCAGTGTCTGAAAAGATTTCAAAGTGATTGGATAGACTGTTGTTATCTTACGGCCGAACCCAATAACCTATCTATCACCAGTTTAGCATACTGGAGATAGAACAACCTATCTATCTATGGTTTTAACGTCCCAATAATATATAAGAGATTATGGAATGTTACCGCCTGACATAAGGACAGATAGAATTATACTGTTTACCATAGCAATAGCGATCTATCTTTTACTGAAAATAGGTTATAGGGTTCGGCCGTTAGACATTTAAGACCAGCTGTCAACCTTAGATTGAAAGTTTGTTAAATAATTTTTGTGTTGATTAAATAGCCTTGTAAAGCCTCTCTTCTTCTTCTAAACAACGTAGTTCAAGTAGAGACGAACTACGTATACATACAAACTGTAACAAGAAACCGTTCATTACTATTGACATTTTCTTTACTATGGCAAAGAAGTCATATGCCAATTACAGTGTTGAAACCTAGCTCACTTTACAAGTAAAAAAAAAGTATACGAATATAATAAAACTAAATAATGGGAAGTTTCCTCTCAATAGAGCCCACACCACTAGCAACTTGGACCCTGTTCCTGTTACCGGTGGGCTATAATTTTTTTAAACATTTTCAAATATTTATAAAAGCATTATATAATTATGACGTATGTATATACAATTAATTAAACGGAATATATTATTTCTAAGAAAATTATAATCAAACATTAAATTGCTAAGAAAATTATAATTTTCTTCATAGCATACACATAATGATATTAACAATTAAAATAGGCTAGTTGACATAAAAAAAAAATACCTTATGAATGTTATTATGTAGGATAGTTGTGACTTAAAACTATCAAAATTCAACTTAGTTTTGTAAATTATTTTAGAGTAATTAACATTTTTGAGTAATAATTACGCAAAAATATAGCCATTGGTCACGTGACATTGAACGCGAATCATAGCGCGACACGTCACGGTCTTAAGTCTTCAAGTCATAATGTCACTTTGACAAAATAACATTGTTCCGGGGTTCCCCACCTCAGGATATTTACCCCTAAATTTTGAAGATTTTTTTTTTAGAAAAAGTAAATAGCATTCACATGTTTATTTATAGAATAGTCAGAAAAATTGCTTGCGACTTGATTTTTAGATATAGCTTTATTTTGAAATCGCTATTAAAATAATCGAATTCTTTCGACGAGTAATAATCGATTATACCTATCGATTATTTGATATTGATTGGTAAAAAAACTTACAAATAAATAATCAATTATTTGGATCGATATCAAACATCAGAGGGGCAAACCTAGAGCAGAGGGTGGAACCACTGAATTTGTTTTTACTCGTTTGACAGCGGACAATCCGTCACAGTTGTCACAGATTTGACGACTAAAGATGATGACATCCTTCAAGCCGCCATTACAGTGTGCCCCGTGATAACTATGAAAATTAAATTGAGTTTTATAAATGAAAAATTTGTATTGATAATATTAATATTTTGATGAAATATTCATGTTTTAAGGAAAACAGACCACGAGGAATATTTAAAATCGGTTTCGAAAAAACTGTCAACTAGCCTATTACAGAACTTAAGAGAATTTATGTTTTTAATATGACATTATTACAAAAAAAAAAACATAATTACAACAACATTGATAAAATACATTAACCAAAAAATGTTTTGCACTTGAACAATATTTCTGCAAGAAAATGTTTAGCGTTTGAAACTATAATCTTAGGCCGCGTCCTAACCACAGCTATCGTCGCGTTCATTTTGTTCGGTGAACCCGAACTCGTAGTCGCACCGACAGAGGGCGCCGTCCAGTTTTCAAACAAAAGTGAAATATGAACGCGACGATCGCGTAATCGCGTGACCGATTTTATTCCGGTTAGGACGCGGGGGATATTGCGTAAATTTTGAACTGATGAAGGCATTTTTTATACAAGGTGGAACAGGACGATTGACATTCCTATAAACCACGTAAAGAGAATCATGTTCTTTACCCGTATACAAGAAATCAATCAAATCCAATGAATACTTTAGCTACAGGAAATTATTTTTTATTTTCTTATTTTTCAACACGATGTCGATCTGAATCCGTAATAATAGTTGAACATTGCCGCCGCCGCGCCCCGCACCCCGCACCGCACCGTTGGTCAGTGACTTCTTGTAGATAAAGCGTGTTTACTTTCTATGCAGTTGATTCTGCTATTTATTTTGTTTGAAAACTGCAATTTTAAAATTTTACATTAACTACTAATCTTCGTGTTTTAAAATGTTTCGATGGACTAGTACTGTGCTCGTTTTAATTTAATGTCGTACGTCCAGATCCACATTGTATAATGTTATTTGGTAATAGCAAATGCAATACTTTTCTTGACCAGTGCATTATTCCTTAACTACTTACGGCTTTTCGTCCTCTCGTATCTCCTCTCTACCATTTTCAATGCGTTGGTGTGAGGTATCTTCTAGCGTCCTTTAGGTTGCGTGGAAAATGGGGTGTATCGTAAGGATTTATTTTATCCAGTAACAAAAACATTTACCAGCTGCTTTTCTTTTCTCAACAAATATAAAAGTAAATTTTAACATCAAATAAACAAAATTGCTGGGAAACTGTTTCATTTAAACATAAAAGTAAAAAATAATTTAAACATCAGCTTATTAAATTAATGTTATCGATATAAAAATATAGTATGACCAAATAATAAAACAACATCAATACAGTACTAATCGAAAAAAATATTTACACCTGAAATGCATATTTTGCTCCGAAAAAAATATTTGAGCTTGTAACTAAAAGTTTATTATATTAATTGGTTTATTAATTAGTTAGACCGTCAGTAAATTCTTACTAGAAGTTTTTTTTTTTATAATTAGAAACTTGTTTTTAAATGAATTTAAAATGGTGCAATACTTTTTTAGACCAGTGTATTATAATTTAATTACAAGTACATACGGCGTCTCATCATCCTTACGCTTGCGACGGAAGGTCTTCAAGACGCAGGTAAATGCCAACGGCGTTGAGTGCATAGCTTGCGTGTTCTGTGCTGAGCTCACGCAACACGTCGTACGTCCACCCAGTAATAGGACTCGCCCATCAAGGAGCTCTGTCCCGAATTAGACGCATTATTAATTTATTATACATAAAACAAAAGGTATTATGAACACTTAAACTAAAATATACATAATTAAATTATCTTTAAAATGGTAAAGGTTTCATAAAAATACGCTCGATAGTTTTTGCGTAATTCTCAGTTTTTTATCCGCGTTAGACATAGCTTTACAAATTAATTAACATAATCTAAAATATTCACATACTTCTAAGTTATTAAGAAAATGTTCTAATTTAACTTATATTTTTTCCAAATCATTAAAACTACTCGTTTAGACGTGATTTTCAGTTTAAAATAATTAAAAGTCGGTTTTCGTCGCCTTTTATTCCACTGAATCCTCTATGGATGCGTGTGATAAAGATTGAATCGTTTACATTTATTACATCCATCTAAAGACAGTAGAAACTAAAACTTAATAAAAGTTTAAAATAATAATAGTGATTGATTTAGTCAAATCAAACCAACTTAAGGACTGTTTCTCAATGTCTGAATAGCAGTACACATCGAATAATTTAAAAAAATGGATGCGTAAGAAAATATCTGCTAAGTAATTAAATGGAAACTAATTCGGACACGCCCATTTATAAAAATACCAGCTTATGCCTGCAATATCATCCGCGTGAACTTTTGGCCCCAGACACACCGCGTCGCATCGCATCGCCCGCTCGCGCTATTATTTCGTTTTCACTTAGCGTTGTTTCTTTTTTTTGTTTTGCTCGGCTCCCAAGGGTTGTAGCGTGATGTTAATTAGCCTATAACCTTCCTCAAGAATTGGACTATCTCCAGCTCTTGTTTCTGGTTTAAGACGTTTAATTCTCATAAAGAAATACATTTCACTTACATGAGAACAAATTTATATTATAAAAATTAATCACTGTCCTTCGACACTCGGACTTACAATAAATCCTTAATTACTATACAAAAAAAACTATAAAAACTTATATTACTATACATATCATTAACTTGCATTGTATTTTATAAATAAGGTTTGTGGGGTACTCCCAAAATCCAAGTTGTGCCACTACGCGAAAGTACCCTGCTCGACGATAATGAGTGCGATCCCGTTGTCATACTGCAGATAAATTGGCCACAAGTACAACTGTTGTTTAATACTGCTATTTTAAGTTTATATTTATTTATTATATTATTTTTCTTATTGATTTTACGTAAAATTAGAAGCAATAATCTTTTATGGTTAGTTAATAATAATATTTTGAAGAACGTATTTTTTTAGTTTGGTCTTAAAAATATTGAACGAAATCGCCCCCCTAATCTCGTTTGGCAATTTATTGAAAAGTCTCACTCCCTCATAAACAAGTGATCTTTTACCTTGAGTGGTTCGCGTTCGGGGAAGAACGATGTGATCCTTTCTACGACTGCTACGGTTATGTAATTGATGTGTTTTGGTGAATGTGATTTGTGTATGTATGGTTTTATCAAGTATTTTTTGAATGAGTATGCAGGTATAGTATGCGTGCAGCTGTTTAATGTTCATGAGTTTCGTATCTTTGTATATTTTAGTTGTAGGTGTTAGGTAGTCGTAGTGAAACAGCATTTTAATAATTTTGTTTTGTGCAATTTGTAGGTCTTTTAAGGTTGTTTTAGGTGCGTTGCCCCAGATTTCGATTAGGTACAGTAAGTGTGGCTTTACTAGAGAGTTGTATATTGTCTGGCGTACACTATATGGCAGACAGTGTACGATGTTACGTAGTGAGCCCAATAAAGATGTAATTTTGGATCTGATATAGTCGATTTGAACCTTCCAATTTAGATGGCAGTCTAGTCTTAACCCAAGATACTTCTCATGTTGTTTTAGTTCGAGTATTTGGTTTTCAATTGTAAGAGGTGGATGAGATGGTATTTTCTTATTTTTGGCTTTAAATATAACGTAGCTTGTCTTGGATGCATTGATTGTTAGAAGATTTTGTTGAAACCAGATGGACAGTGAGTTTAGGTCTTGTTGAGCTTGATCATCATGTCAGCTATAGAATCACCAAAATAAAATAGACAGGTATCGTCCGCATATAGCGAAATATGGCCGTGCATTGGAATGTTATGGATTGAGTTTATGTATATTAAGAAGAACAGTGGGCCTAGCAGCGATCCTTGGGGAACCCCAAACGTGATTTTGTGTGGTTTACTTTTGTATTCTCCAATTTTAACTACCTGACACCTGTTATTCAGATAAGATTCGAACATTTTATACGCCACACCTGATACACCTATGTCTTTTAGCTTTTGTAGTAGTATGGGATGGCTAACTGTATCAAAAGCCTTTTTAAGGTCGATGAATAAGCCTAACGCCATCTTTTTTTGATCGATGTTCGTTTGTATCTTGGTAATTAGATCTGCAGTAGCTGATAGGGTGTTAGAGTGTGCTCGAAATCCATATTATCTCTCAAAGAGAAAATTGATTGAGGTGAGATGTTCATCAAGGCGTGTACAAAGCACCCTTTCAAATATTTTAGATACAATCGGAAGAACTGAGATAGGTCTATAGTTGTTAGGCTCCGTTTTGACACCAGATTTGTGGATTGGGGTAACTTTGGCTACCTTTAATTGATCTGGAAAAGTTCCACTGGCAAGATGAGTGTTAATACAATCGGTCAGTTTGTCCACGATTAAGTCACTTACGCACTTGACGACTTTGGTGGTTATACCATCGATACCTGCACTACAATTTGGATCAAGATTCTTGATTATCTTGGAAACTTCGCTAACTTGGCATGGTGTGAACCTTATAAGTTCTCTGATATATGGTTGAGAATATAGCGTTGTTACAGTTTTGTGTTGTTGTGTAGGAATGAGGTTAGCTAGGGTGGAACCAATCGTAGAAAAGAAGCGGTTAAATGTTTTACAAACCTCGTTGGCATCAGTTAAAGGTCCAGATTCAGTTACAAGTTTAGGGGGAGTGCACTGTGATTTGATCTTATTATTAGACAATGTATCTATTAAGTTCCACGTCTTTTTAGGGTCTGCGGTGTGTTTCATAAAGGCTTCACAGTAGTATTTCTTCTTAGTGTTCCTAATTGTTTCAGCTGTAGTTTTTCGTGTAATTTTAAAACTTTCAATCAGATCGTCATTACTTGGGTCTTGCTTTAATCGATGCCAGATTTCATTCCTTTTCTTAATTTTGTCTGTTATTTCTCTACATATCCAATCTTGGCGTGGTGGGTTTAAAATTTTTGTTTTGACCGTTGTACTACCATGAATGCCACATTTTAGATATTTCTCAAAGGTCTCATAGGTATTATTAGTTGACGGGTATTCTGCTAGTGCGATGCTTTTGTGTAGTTTATCGTAGTCTATCGCTTCGTATTTTACACGCTTCTGTGGTGGTGCTTTGTATTTTTTTATGCTTAGATAAATTTGCTTATGGTCAGACATAGGCGAGTCAATGATGACCATTTGAAAGCTTTTGCCCTTAAGGTTGGTGCATACGTGATCAAGAATGGTTTTTGTGGAAGCAGTCTCACGCGTGCTGTAGTTTTCATGGATGTTATTAATAAAGCTGTATCCAGACTCTTTCACAGCATCTCGGTAGCATTTAGTCTTGTTGTTTTTAGTCAGGAGGTCGATGTTGAAATCGCCGAAAACAATAGATCGGGGTTTTTTAATCAGCTGTGATGAATATACCTCAAGGAACTCTCTTGCGTTATTGTTTCCTGGATTGTAGACAGCTCCTATGTTTAATGCGTGTCTCTCGAGGTATATCCATAGGTAGTTGATGCCTCCGGCGTAAACTTCATCGACTTTGCTGTGATTCAAAGTATTGTGCACATATATGGAAACACCACCGCCCCTGGAATCTGTTCTGACATTATAGTAGTGGGTATAATTCGGTAGTTGGAAATGATCGGCGTCTTCACAAGATTTGAACCATGTCTCGGTTAATATTATGACATGAGTAGTGTAGTTGAAAGATTCTATTATGCATTGCAGTTCGTCGAATTTTCCTTGTCTTTTTATGCTTCTTACGTTTGCGTAGAAAAAAGTTAGGGTTGATATGATCGATGGCAGGTCTTGGTAAGTATGACAGAGCTGGTAAGTAATTGTATCATCTGAGTTATTTAGGATGTTCGGCGAGTAAACAGGCATTAGTTTTTGAGTGAGTTTGCACGATCTTTGGAGTGCCTTTGACATATTTAATGATTAGATCCTCTTCTCCATTTTCTTTACGACGGGTTAGTTCAAGGCTGAGGTCTTTCATTATTGCCTTTTGGGTAGGGGTTTGGTCTGAGTATACTTTAATTTTATCAAGTAGTTTTGTTTTGTTCCGTAATATTTGTTTCGCCTTTCCTGGTGATCCAAAACAAATCTTCAGTGGGCGTTTCTTTTCTGAAGTGTATTTACCAAGTCGAATTGTTTTGGCTATTTTGACATGTTCGGTCAATGCACTTTGCAGAATGTTTAGAGCTGCATTCAAGTCCTCAGCTTGCCGTGCTGTGTTATCAGCTAAGGTTGGTTCGGGTAGGCCAGCGATTATTATATTTTTGCTTCTGTTCGCCCGTTCCTGCATTTCACTTATAACTTTTTCATTGGCAAGAACGCAGTTTTGTTGTGTATCAAATTTTGGTGATGTAGATTTGAGTTCGTTTATTTCGGTTTCAAGCTTAGTTATCTTCAGTTCAGCAGTGTAATTATTTTTTTTCAGTTCTGAAATTTCAGCTTTCATGTTGTTATGTTCAGCTAACATCTTGGCAGTTGAGCTTTTTATATCATTGACCTGGTCTTTCATCAAGGAGATATCATCGCGCACGGGCTTTAAATTTGCCTCCAGTGCAGAAATCATTTCCACTCGAAATTTATTCAGTGCAGTTACTATGTCGCAGCATTCTCTTTGTTTTCTCTTCCGCTGAGTGGCACGACTATCTGTTTCATCACCACTAGTTTTAGGGAAATCTGAATGTGAATCACTTTGACCTACTGCTATGTTCGTGGATGGTGGCGAGCGTCGAACACTCATAATGAGTTATCTGACTTTAAGAACGCGTGGGTAGAGGTTAAAAAATGCAACGTCTCCTTTACCCGAGGTGGAGCGGGGGAGTGCACGCCGACTTGATGCGCTGCTACTCGTTGTTGGGTGATGGTAGATCGTCGTAACTAAAATCACTATTCGACACCACTTTCGTTCTTGTACTTCAAGCTTTATGACTTGTTATTGGGTAAACGGTTTTTTGTTTTTTGCAAATTAATTTGACACACGTCCGTACTGTCCGAGAGCCGAGCGGTATTGTTTACCATTCTTATTTGGTAATCGTTGATAAGGCTTGTAAGGAAAAGGTAACAAACTACATTTTGTACAATGGGAATGACGAATAGTTATTATAATGTCAACTTTACGAATTATTGTACTCTTGGATTTTTAAACTTGATAATGATGTAATAAAGGGAGTTCCTGGAGGGACTTGGGCGAGGTCTTTGCCCAACAGTGAGACAGCTTAAAAAAAATGGAAATGAAAACGAGTTACATATACCCATTCCGTCTAATCGAATTATACAAATTGTACGTAGATGAAGAAGGGTCTTCATATTTTTAGTGTTACAACCTGATCCGCTGCTTTGAGCACTGGGTATAAAAAAGATTGTTAATAATTAATATTTATGTAATGAAGTTTTCTAAAAGCAAAACAAACATGCTATTTATTGATCAAAGTTATACTTCTCGTACATCTATATTTGATTGCAATGTAGAAACATAAACATCACAAAAGCCAAGCTGGTTATAGTGATACTAAAAATAATTTCAATAGCTACTGAAATATGTTTTGTGTGTGAAATATTTATTCCATTCATGTGGATACATAATTATCGTAACAAAGGATTTCAGTACCTATCATGAACCCTGTAAGGGCACAGCGCAATACTTATTATTGTTAGTATCAACTGTCCCGCTAGTATGTAAGTACCAACCGAAAGTCTGTTTTTTAATCTCGGAGACTAAATTGACAAGTGCAAATGTCAAACTGACTTATACATAATTATACTATTGTAATGTAAGTGAGGTTGCCATTCGCACTTGTCGATTTAGTCTACGAGATTAAAAAAAAACAGACTATAAATTTAGGATTTATCAAAACAGGATGACGATACTATCCCCTACATCATAAAAAACTGGTTTAAGTCTATAACGTATTTCAGCCACCTTGGGCAGGTAAAGAAAACAAAAGCTATAAAACAATAATGCTTCTTCTTAGCGTGTCGATGGCAATCTAAATAGACTCGGCCCAGAACTCGGTTACGAGTTTGGCGCCATCACTAGCGTCCATCAGTTCCTGTAACGTGCAGCTGACAGGACATGCAGGCCATGATATTAAGTGTCCCATCGTTTGTGGAACAGCACCACATTTACACTCCAAGTCGGACGGAGTCACCAATGAAGCTCCACCTGAATAGGTTTTCCCTGCTTCGGCCAACCTGGGTCCGGAGTCTGTTTAAAGACTTCCAACAATAATGCTGATTTCAGCTTTTACGTTAGCGTAAATGCGTATTAACGTATTTACGTTATTATTAAGCCTAATCTGAATCAATTTTATTGTGTGTCCTATAAACAGCTAAGGAGCCGTTTATATAACAAACAATAAAACTGTTTAAAAGGGACAAATGTTTATTATGAAAATACTGTGATACCTGAAGAGCGAGATCTTTGGTTTCATATTATAGCTATTAACTTCAAACCTTACTGAAATTGGCCACTTTGAAGTCAAATATTGAAAAACCCACATAATTTTGAATATAGGTTTTAGAAGCCTCATGTTACTTAAATACCCTTTTCAACGATAGCCTTGATGGGTTAAGCCCTACCAATTTTTTTTTTTATCCCTGACATAAATCTTTATAGCAGGTATAATTATATATTGGCGTACCGAATTTCAGCATTTAATGCCGTATATGAACATAGCGAAACCGCAGCATAGGTTTCATTCGCTAAGAAACCAAAAAGAATCGAATGTAAAATATCAATTTCATATACCACTGCCTAGAAAATGCAGGCAAGCGATAGTGGACGAGTGAATTGGACAGCTTTATGCAATAACGCTTCAAGCGACAAAGGACAATGCCAGAAACTATGGAGCTTTAACCTAAAAATATAATACCTTTAGAACGTGCGGTTGCTGTTTAGACCTAAGAACAATTATTACATTTAGGGCAGCGAGTAGGCGAGATCGAGTCATCGAATCGTATATAAAATCAAAAGTTGGCGAGTTGGCGAGATCGACCCCATGTCAAAAATCGTCAGGAAGATAAAACAGCAATAAGAGCACGGAGAGATTAGGGAGCGTGAAAACAAACAACAATGTAAACAGAACAGACCGAATGAATGACTTTTGACATAGCGACTAGCGCGTCGATGACGTTTTGTTACACCTCATGACCTACTAACTCATGATTACTTAAACAACATAAAAAACATATATTGAAAAACATTATTTACATTAACTGCGTGTATTTAAACCAAATACAATATTAAAATAGGTAAATAATAAATTAACGGATGTAACTTTTACCCGACTACGACAAAGCCAAAGGAGGGGTTACTTAATCTAAGGGAATGATTAAAGCGAGACATTAGAAATTATAGTAACCTAGGGCATATCGATATGTTATTTTAATAGAAACTAATAGCTAAAGTCACTATTATAAAAGCGTTCAATCAGAGGGCAAATCAATTTTTAAGAACGGTCGCATTCTAATCTGTCTCAATCTGTCAAAAAAAACCTCTAATTTGCCAAGTTTTTCACATTTACTGTCGCTGAGATGGCAATCTCATCACAGCGACAAAGGCACAGCGACTTGAATTTGAACGTTTTTAATTAGTAGAATTTGACCTTCATTTAACATAATGCATAAACGTATTAAACGCTGAAAACGCAACTTGTTCATTATTCCAATCTAGACTTCACATTTTTTAAACCCAAGACCAAAGTATTCGCCAAAATAGGCATGGCACGTCATTTACACGTGCAGGCAGGTTACCATAAAATACTTACCTATAGCAGGCAAATATTTGATTAAAAAGTGGAGTGTCATACTGTCATGTGAAGCGTTATGTTTGAACCATGTGAGGTGCAACTAATTCTTCTGAGCTTCTTTTTGTGTAGTCACCGGATAGATCTTTACAATGAAACTTTAGTAGTATGAAGCTTTACATGTATTTCGTGTCGCAATTTCTCTGGAATGCCCACCGAACCAAAATTAAGACGTTCATCGCATTCACGTCGAAGTCGAAACGATGTGTTCTGCGACATAACAAAGTTTCAAAACTTGAACTCATTGCCTCGTTTCAATAAACTGTCGTTCAGTTTGTTGTTGAGCAACGCCATCCAATAAAGAGTTATATACTTATGTGTGCTGCATATCTATGTGCATAAGTATTCGTTTCAATTTACTGGCTGCGCAGTCGTCACGGCGCAATGAATTGATTTTATAGGCACTACCAACATGGCAGTATACAATTTGCTTTGACATTGGGGGTTTTACAGGGAGGTGGGTGGTCTACCCGTACCCCCGGAAAACGCTGTGATTTTATTTTTAAAAATCGCAAGTCGGGCTCATCAATATGTCTTTTTTTTTCTTTCTTTTACTCAGCATTCTGTCGTCAACCGCAATAAGGTACTTCTTTATCCGATATCTCTGGTTGTTTTGTATTAGGTACTGGAGCTTAGTGATAACTTCGCAGTTAAGTTTCGTTGTTGAGTTTACAAATATTATTTGTGTGTGTGTGTTGCAAATAGGGCTATGTCATCTGCATACATTTTAACAGTAGTTTTCTACATATCAGGAAAAAACTGCTGTTGCAACGTACGCAGATCGATATGATTACAGAAAAATTATCTCCAGACCGCGCGGTAAAAACTGAAAAATTATTATTAATAGACACTTAACATTTGAAAACATAGTTGAGTGTTTAGTTAGGTATTTCACAATTTCTTCACTGATTAATTATTATAGTATAATCCTGTCTAACATATTATACATAAAGGAATGAATAAAAATGCTAAGCTTACACATGATAGGAAATATCAGGAAAATTGTCTTTAGTACCGAGCCACAATACCTTAAACTATGTTTCTTTTGAAATAAAATACGTACGGGAGGTACGTATACATAGGTTATTTCAAAAGAACCGGTGAAGAGATACATTCATAGAACTTTAAACACAAACAAAATAATTAAACTAAAACTACAGTGAAAGCGGCACAATATTTACACAACATAAATCTTCAACCCAGAACTCAGGTTCAATCACATTTAGATTCCGTTTTTGTTATTTACGGGACTGACTTTGCAATCGTCTGATAACTTAAACAGGGAAACACAGTTATTCAATACAAAATCTTTCAAAAGTCAGTTTTAGTCGATTCAAATTCAAAGATATCCAGAGACATACAAATCAGCCCTTAACAGAATAGAATCCAATCGTAAAGTGGACCTGCGGAGTAATTGCGTAACACACCTTTCATTATGACAATTCAACAACATTCATTGCATTATTTATACTATCGAGCAGACAAATTTTTCAATCATGTGAACCAATGGATAAGGAATTTCGTTCAAAATCCTTCGGATGGTGAAGGAAAATGTGTTACGCAATTGGAGAACTGAGCTCGTGGTCACTTACATTACATTAACGGCCGAACCCAATAACCTATTTTCAGTAAAAGACAGATCGCTATTGTTGGTAGACAGTATAATTCTATCTGTCCTTATGTCAGGCCGATAAGGTTCCATAATCTCTTAATTATTGGGACGTTAAAACCATAGATAGATAGGTTTTTTATCTCCAATATTCCAAAACTGGTGATAGATAGGTTTACTGGGTTCGGCCGTTAAACAATGTATCTGCATCTACCCATTAGATGTTTAATTTAGATTGTTTATATCAAATGTTTTGGGCAGGTTTATAAAATGTGTAAGTACAAGTGTTTGGTCCAAAATATTTTTTTTTTATGGGTTTCGCAGAGTCATGGTTCTGCTGCGTGGCGGTGTATTAACGAACACAAATGAAATAGTTAACAGTCGGAACCACGACAGTTTACTTGTAACAGAGGTTTTTCTCGCGGCACATGCAATGTAGGAATTAGCATATTATATTTTATGTCAGTATATTATATTGTAAAGTCTCCCAGGTTAGCCAATTCAAGAACAAAACCTAATTTATTATAATTTGTGGGGTCATGTCGATTAAAAAATAGTTTTAATAAATATTTCGTGTTAAGTACACTTAATTTGAAAGAGGTGAACTTATAAGTAGTGTTAACAAGGAAAATAAAGATAGTTACCTCTGACCCGCCTCTCCCTGCTTGGGGGGCTGAGACTGAAACATAAAAAAAAAAATTGCAGTTCTTGTCACAAGAGCTATTTTGTGTGGAATTAACTATATCTAAAACGTAAATAACACGCTTATCCATTAATCAATCAATCAGCTGTTGCCCGCGGCTTCGCCCGCGTGGATGTCAATACTTCCCTATTTGAATCGGATTTTGTTCAAAATTTCATGGGTTTTAATTTTTTTTGATCGGAACTCTAATTCTTTTTCTAAATTAAAAGTGGCCTAAGTTAGTCCTTATAATATCAACTGTCTGCCAGTGAAAGTCCCTGCAAAAGCGGTCCAGCCGTTTCAGAGATTAACCGGAACAAACAAACCGACAGACAGACCAATTTTTTATAACTACCGTAAGTATACAGGGTGTAAGGGACTATCCTCCGCAGACTAACAGGGTGCATTCAGCTCCTTATTTTGAATCATATTCCACCGGGAAATTTCTCAGGAAAATTTTAATTTTTGTATAATTTTATCAATTTTAAATTACATTTTCTGTACGCAGCACTCCATTTAAGTCAATTAAATAGCTGAAATAAAAAAAAGTCAGCAATGGATGTCAAATTACTGGGCGGCCGAAGGCTCGCTGCGCTGCCCTTCGCTACGCGCGTTTTGCCACGATAACGATACAATGCGTGTGAGGTAATAAAACAAATCTGATTTATTGGATTTCCATAACGTTCCTGAAATAATGTCATGTACCGGTCATCTTAGTATGATATACCGAATTCACTCCCATCAGTCTGCGGAAGTGCTGGCCATTACATCCTGTATACTTTCATATGCATTTTTACTAAATGCATATACAGGGTGTAATGGCTGTTATTTGACATTACAAACAGACACTTCAATTTTATTTATTTTTATAGATATAGATGTATAGATTCCATAAATAATGAATTACGAATGGCTGGAGGAATGATAGCTAGAGTGCTACAAGGAGCGTTTGGCATTTGAATGACGATGATAGGGCGGCGCTGTTGTTAAACATTTGTATTGCTGTATTGAAAACATGATGGCCGCGTTAATTCCGATACCAAAAGATCCTTGTACAGCTATACATAGATCTATGCAAAAACCATTGCTTAGTACTAGTATTTTAAAATTATCATCAAACGCCGTTACTATATTATAGGTAACTAGTGAACTGAAGTAAGGTTGCTTCGCACAGGTGCAATCTACTAAAGTCAACAAAAAAATCGACATTTCTGCGCTATATCAAGTTAAATGTTAATGTATTGTACACATAAACCTTCCGGAATAAATTCTCTAAATAATGGTAAGTCTAATACTACAGTTGCGAGCAACCAAATTTACTGAACACTAATCATGCATTTTAACTAGCAATTACTCGAAAACAACTAAACCGATTTTAATACTTATGAAAAGTGCTTTTTGAAAACTAAACTACTTTGTACGCACGGGTTTGTATGGGGTCGAGTCGATTCGGTAGCTCGCGAGTCGTGAGTGTAGAAACTAAGACTACGTTTAGAACTAAGCGAACACACACAGAGAGACACGAAAAACGACTTTGTTTTATACAGTCCCGGACTCCTAAATATAGCCACACTGCAATTTTATGTTTATACAGCGTGTATCTGGATGTACGACATTAAATGAAAACGAGCACAGTACTAATCCATCGAAACACTTTAAAACACGAAGATTAGTAGTTAATGCAAAATTTAAAAATTGCAGTTTTCAAACAAACTAAATAGCAGAGTCAACTGCACAAAAAGTAAACACGCTTTATCTACGAAAAGTCACTGACCAACGGCGCGGTGCGGGGCGCGGGGCGCAGCGGCGGCAATGTTTACCTATTATTACGGACTCAGATCTACATCATGTTGAAAAATAAGAAAGTGGAAAATAATTTCCTGTGGCTAAAGTATTCATTGGATTTGATTGATTTTTTGTATACGGGCAAAGAACATGATTCTCTATACGTGGTTTAAAGGAATGTCAATCGTCCTGTTCCACCTTGTATAGGCCTAGAACATCAAAATAATGATAAGTCAGAGGAAATTTTCCAAAGAATTCACGAATTTGAAAAGGAGATGAAAATCGGAGTTTGGTCGCTCTTAAAGAAGCAACAAGCTTTGATTAGAGCATCTATAAGTCATCTGTTAGCAGTGGACTTGAAGAACGTGGCCTGAAACCACATAACCCATCCAAAGGTCCCAAACTGACACGAGCTCACAGTTGCATTGGACTCAATGTCAATGGAGCCAGGTTCTTTTTACGGCTGAAACCAAGATTATGCTTTATGGAAATGATGGACGCTGGAAAGTCTACCGAAGACAGGGATAATGTTTTCGGCAATGTCGCATTGAAGTGAAGGTGAGTTATGGCGGTGGGTCATGGACAGTCTGGGGCGGAATTCCCATCAAAGGAAAAACTGGCCTTGAGATTGTGACAGGACTACGGTTGCTAAATAGCGACCGATACATTTATCAATGTTTTTTTATGCTGAGTTTCTGGGCCAGGATTTCATTTTTATGCATGATAATGCAAGTACGCACACTGCAAGAATTGTTCCAGAATACCTGCATGACGTTAGTATCGCAGTATTGGAATGACGAGCGAGAAGCCCTGATATGAATCCAATAGAGCACTTATGGGATGAGCTGAAGAAGCGTGTTCGAAGTAACCAAGCCGCTCCACAAACTTTTCAGGAGCTGAAAACTGGCGTCTTGGAAGCATGGGAGAACATTCCACAGCACGTCATAGTGGCATTAGTTAATTCTATGCCGAACCGCATGACGACCCGAATAGCTATGCTCTTGGAGGTAACACGAGTTACTAAATAAACGTGTTCTCTTTGTAAACCATTGTTTTCTTCAAAGATTCCACGCTAAATTTTCCTCTGAGATACGCGGAAAGACGACTTATTGCAATTAAACTGTTTTTTTTTAGTATTCAGATTTCAAATTTGGAACAATAAACAAATGAAAATGATAGTGAGTGAAGGGCTTCAAAACTTTTTTCTTGTACTACCATTATTTAAACCTTTACAAAAAAATGCAGGGTGGCTCGATTCAGGTGTCCGGGAGTGAACTTGTTGATAAAAATATCCGAAATGTAGTAGTACCTACAATACAGTCATATCTTTCAACTCTTTAGGGAATTTGTGCGTGATGTTTTGTTATTTATGATGATGTTTACAAGTTACTATTTATTGATAAGTTATTGTTAGTATTTATTATGAGAATTAAGTTTTAAAAAGGACGATTTTACTCCGAACAGACTAATAATTTAGGCATGTCGTAGTAGTAATAAATGTACTTCTAAACGAGATCTTTTCAATGAAATATATCTTAACGGTATTGGGAGGTTCGGCCGATTTAAAACGTTCTGTCTGACCGACTGTTAGAAACATTGTAAATACCTAATACATACAAGAAGCCATGTTTTAATATCGGCTTTGATAGACTTTTATGATGATGTTTAAAAGAAACTGTATTAGGTAATGAAAGTTAATTATTATCTGACGAAATACCAGATTTTAAATGATATCTGCTTAATTACTCAAATTTAGGGCTGTATAATTATCTCCAAACAGACAATCAAAACAATGTGAGAAGTGGTCCAAACTTGAAATATTTCCCTTATAGAGATTTTTCCATTGGCATATAATCGTAACACCGTTTAAAGGCAAGTTTAAAGTTAAGTCCGGCCAACCAACTCGTAAAAAAATATTACTAAACTACCTAGGAGGCCAATGTTTTAAAATGAACGTCTATAGACTTACGGCCGAACCAATAACCTATTTTCAGTAAAAGCCAGATAGCTATTGATGGTAGAAAGTATAATTTTATCTGTCCTTATGTCAGGCCGGTAAGACTCCATAATTTCTTATAGATTATTGGGACGTTAAAACCTTAGATTTTCTAATTCCAGTAAGCCAAAACTGGTGATATATAGGTTATTGGGTTCGGCCGTTAAAAGGTAATGTTTGCAAAGCACGAAATTAATTAAAGTCTATTAATTGCCGAAATATCAGCATTTAGATAATACTTAATTACTCACATATAAAGTTCTGTAACTCGTCACAGACTAACAATCGAGAGAAGTCGTAAGGATAAGAAATATTCTTCTTGAAGGGATATATATCTTAACGTTATTAGGCGTTAGGGCAGATTAGCCCAATCTTCTTTTTAGCCCCATGGCTATTAGGGGATTCATGTTAAAGGGCTCGAAGAAACGAATCCAAAAAGATAACTCACTAAAAGGTCTAAAAAAACTTGACTGCAAAAACACTATCAAGTTTAATATGTGAATAATAATGTTAGAAATTAGTACTTGCGCTTGGTGCTAGGATAGCCTGCCAAAAGCGTTATTCAGTTAGTGTCAAGCGTTTACTGAAATGCGTATAAAGGGTGACGCTCATGACAGGCACGCAGCGGGCTGCAGCGCTTCGCATGCCAATACAAAAAAGCGCAATGCAGGCCGCCTCTAGCGTGCGGTGGTTCACACAAAATGTATTCAAGTGACGTATGTTTGCAATGCGGCGCGGTCAGCCTATACGTGCGCTGCGGTTAAAGAAACATCATACAAAATTGTTTTATTATAACATTACTGGGTATGAATAATCTACCCCTTGAAATATTTTACAATATTATTGTTAGACCTCAATTATCAACATGTGAAAGAATAAGCCATGGCTTATTAAACAAAGGACATGTCCTTTGCTTGCTAATTAAGATTGACTAATTAGAACGATACTCTGAACCGTATCAGCAACTGGTAAATTTAATAAATCATAGCAGCATAGATTTTGCAAAAAAAAATCCTTACTTACCAGTTGTAGCTATTGTAAAGTAAATTATCAATACCAAGCTCTACTAAGCCTCACCTTATAAAATATCCAAATCATCGGGACACTAAAAACAAATAGGGTTCAACGATAAAAAAAATGTTTGGATAATTATGGATAAGCTACTTTCGCAAGTGCTTTTGTAGCAGCCCAGCCAACTACATACATGGTTATTTTATATTGGCTAGCTAAACTCTGCAGACGCGATAGGTTCGATATCTAAACATGATAAACAAAAAATAAATAAATTCGATGTTTTTTTTTTGTGGTCATCGTCGTTATTGTGGTCACTTGAAATAGCAGTTTAAAAAACTGTTCTTTTTTGTGCAAACTTCACAGACGTGATGGGTATCGATATCTAACCACGAGAAAACACAAGAAAATAGTTTTTCTCAACTCATACTTCAAGTAACAACACTAAGAGCGGTCATTGACCTTCTAAAAAAAACATCAAATCTTTTTATTTTATCGTGTTTAGATATCTATACCCATCGCGTCTGCGAAGTTTAGCTAGCCAATTTAAAATAACCCTGTATATCAAGATGTATGTTTATAAAAATAATTATTGGCAATGCCATATAAGGGCTTGTACCCATCTACTACTTAGTAAAGATTTAATTCATTTTATTTTTACCATGGATTTGGGTACCGTACTTTACAGGGTGTGGTACAGACCATCAAACTGAACAATTTTCTCCATGGTACAAACATCGTAATCGAAAAAAAAATACTATCAGATGTCCCGTGCAAAGCTTCAATACCTACTCGACCAAAATGTATGGGACGGCTGATAATTTTGATCCAAGCTACGTCGCGTCGTCGCGGGACGGTTAACAAAAATATCAAGTTACTATCCTTTCTACAATAAAATACATTCATAATTGCTAGGTATAAGCCTCGTGTGTTTGGCATTTTCATTAGCCGTCCTCCGTCGCGACGACGCCGACGCTTGGATCAAAATATTACCTACAACTTATATTAAACTTAAAGGGCCAATACATATTATTTCATTACATTTTTAAAGGATTTTGTGTCGGGGGTTTTTAAAATTTTTCATGTAGGTTACTTTTATTTCCGGCTATTCTAACTATATACTTATTATTTAAGTTATAAATATGTATAAAGTAATCAAGTTAAGGGAGAGCGGCCTTTCCTGGCACAAGTGTTTTCACACTTAAAAGGAGAGGTCAACCTCAATACTGTTGAACGAACTTTGTTTGTTATTGAATAAAACATTTTTATACTTTTTTTTTTTTTATATATTACTCGTGCCTCGCTTGAATCTCCGCAGCTGTACGTATTTTTCCCACAGTAAAGTTAGTTACTATTTTACCCTCATTTCTTTCTGCTACTCCATCATCAGACCCTGGTTACCATCTATCTATAACCTATTCATTGAGACCATTCCAATGATCCCAAACACGATAACTCTGCTGTAAGTTGGTGAGGGAGTTGAGTATCCTGCAAATGTCAGGTAATGCTGCAGCATCAGTTCAAGGTTACTTTGTTATTCTAATATCATTGAAGTAACAGAATACCAACTTTCGACTCGATCAGACTTGTGGAAGATGCTCACATCCATTCATCAACTATAAAAAAGCCGATAATCGTCAAAAGACTGAATAGATTTTCTTGAACGATAACTAAGAACACTCGATCAAGTCACCTTTAAAACAAAACAAAAAAAAAAAACTAAATTGGTTCAGTCGTTTGGGAGCTACGAGGCCACATACAGATACACATATACACACGTTAAACTTATAACATCTCTCTGTTTCCGTCGGGGGTTAAAAATGGTTCAAATTGTGGTATGTGATAGCTGAATATACGGTGTATCTGTCGTGGCCAGATCTTAGAACTGATCATTTCATGAAATGACCAGCTATAATTGCCCATATCGTTTAAACGTCAACGTTTAATGATACATCAGTCGATGTTTGGCCATATCATTAATGTAGAGTATCTGTCGTGGTCCGATCGTAGAAATGGGCATATTTATTTATTTATTTATTTAATACTTCATGCACAGAAAAGTACAGAGGCGGGCTTAATGCCATAGGCATTTTCTACCAGTCAACCTTTGGGTGATGCAGAGACAAACAGTGGTAGGTGCAATTATGAGAAATTTTGGAATACGAGGGCGGGTCAATAAGTCCGTGACTTTTTGATTTTTCCGCCTCTTAATTGAAATGGCAACACTGCTCCCGTCAACAGTCATCTGTCAGATGACTCCTGTCAAAAATTGAACAAGCTGTGACATTTAGTTTGTTTTTGACAGCCGTTAATATCAGACTACCGCGTTGACTGAGAAGAAAATGGAAAAAAGTGAATTTCGTGTGCTCATTAAGCATTATTTTTTGCGGAAAAAATCCATTACGCAAACCAAGGCTAAGCTTGATAAATATTATGGGGACTCTGCACCATCCATTTCCATGGTAAAAAAGTGGTTTACTGAATTCCGATGTGGCCGTACCAGCACGGAAGATGCCGAACGTTCTGGACGCCCAGTTGAGGTCTCCACATCCGAAACAGTTGAAAAAATCCACGATATGGTTTTAGCCGATCGGCGATTAAAAGTGAGAGAGATTGTGGAAGCCTCATATTTACGCAGATTGAAAACGAATCGAATGCAGTAATTGAGAAGACGGTCAAGTTTGTCGAGGAGATCTGCATTCAGGTCATAGTAGCACACATCACCATAATCGATGATAGGGAAAATTAAGGACTGCACAAGCATTGTCTTGGTTCTCGTTGGTAATAAATTTTTCAGTCGGTACAGAGCCCGCAATGTTCCAGTAACCTTCTGGCTGACCCTAGCGACTTGGATACGCCAGTTCAGGGTACTATCAATGTGCAAGCCTAGGTCCTTCACGTCAGTGCTAAATGGAACGATTGTACCATTGAAGAGAACTGGTGGCAAGGTTGTACTATCCACCTTACTCATACTCCGAGAACTACCGATGATGATTGCCTGACACTTATTAGGGTTTACTGCAACACCAAATCTATCAGACCAGGTTTTTATGGCTATCAAGTCTCTATTTAATTTGTCGATAGCTTCAGGTATTTCATCAACCTTCCCTTGACAGTACAACTGCAAGTCATCAGCATACAGATGATACGCACACTGAAGTTCGGAAGTTATAAGATTAATAAATATAGAAAACAGAAGAGGAGAAAGAATACCGCCTTGAGGAACGCCCGTTACCAAATCACACCAGCATGATGAAGAATCCCCAACCTGGACGGACTGCTGACGTTCCTGAAGGTAAGAGGAGAACCATCCCAATGTCTCGGGAGAGACCAAAACATAGGACAGAATGGCTAGCAGGATGTCGTGACTGACGGTATTAAAGACATTCGAGAAATCGACCAACACTAGTGCAGTAACTTTGGTGTCTTCCAGTCCTGCCCTTATATCGCCAGTCACTTTAAGGAGGGCGGAAACGGTGCTGTGCCCGGGCCTGAACCCAGACTGAAGAGGGCTAATGAGTGAATTAAGATGAATAAAAGTGGAGAATTGTTTGTGGACGCAGGCCTCGAGCACCTTGGATAGGAAGGGAAGGATAGAAATGGGGCGGAAGTCGCTAGGAAGAGAGGGATTAGGAACCTTAGGTAGCGGACGAACATAGGCCTTGCGCCACAGGGAAGGGAATACTCCGGTGTATAGGGAAAAATTTACAATGTGGGTAATCGCGGGTAGGAGATGATCCAGTATAGTTATGATCATACCACGGGTAATATTATCACATCCTACCGCTTTTGATTTAATGGATAGGATGATCTTTTTGATCTCTCCCGGTTCAACTGGAACGAATCTGAAAGGATTAATATGAGGACGCGTTAGACCAGAAATTAGAGACAAAGTTTGTTGCTTGACTAGACGATCCATGGATGGAACAGTGGAGAAATGACGGTTGAGATCGTTCAAGTCAATTGAATTAGGAAGATCTAAATGTCGCGGTTTACCGATACCAAGAGTTCCAAGACCAAGTATCGGCAGAAGAAGAAGAATTGATAGTATCTAGAATGTGGCGGCGTTTAGCATTGCGTATCATCTGATTACATCTATTCCTAGCAGCCTTGTATAGTGTCCAGTTCTCATCAGCACGATCCCTTTTAAATTTACGGAAAACGGGAAATTTACGGCATATCGTGACGAAAGCAACCTATTTATCGATATTCCCAGCTGATTACTGCGCATATCGCATAGTAGGTGCATTTCACGCTGCTAGTGGCACCCCGACCAAATGGGTTAGGTTAGAGCTGTGACCAACCGCGTGCGAGTCGAGCGAGTGAAGCGAGCGGTGCCGCGGGAGCGGCCGGCGAGCGCTATATCAGAGTTTGTCGCAGTTACTTAGGAATTATTCGAGTAGAAATAGATGCACAACAAAAACAAAGCGACATCAACGCCTCTCACAATGATCTGGTCAGACCACATCATGATGGAGCCAGCGGTCGATGTTCTATTTCATGAAATACAAGCATTTCATGAAATGGTCGAACACTTCATGAAATGATCAATTCTAAGATCTAGTCACGACATATCGACCCCTTAACGTTGGACCACTACTTACGCTACACCCTGTGTATGGATAACCCCTAATGGTGAATAGCCACAACAGACGCATCACAAATGTTACAACGCAAGGTGTTAGATCAAACACGGGACAAACTTTAAGAGATTGTAGTACCCAACTCATGAAAATTTTACTATGGGAACAACATTGAAATATAAAAAAGAACATGTTGTCTCTCGTTTACCTAACATACTACTACATAAACGCAGAATGAGAAAAGAGAAAGACAACTCGTTGACTGCTCAGTCTTTTGTAAGTTCTACTTAAAGCTGCTTTACTCGAGTGAAGGTTCCATTTTGTTTTATTTCACATTAACACTACATTGACAAAAGTATATATAAATTAACGATCACCCGCTCCTTCCATTTCATTTTTCGATCTTTCGGTAGGCAAGCAAAAGAAGCAGAGTGCCGAAATCCAACATAGTTGCCTCGGTTCACTAATTAATTAATCTTTCACTTTTCATTCATTTTGTGTCCAGACGTTTCACTTCCGAGTGAAAGATGCCGAATGAAAGACAAAACTGAACATAAAGTGGACCGTCTATTATCGGCTTTAGCTAAAAAATACCCATTAAAATAGCCCATTACTTAGAAGTCCGAGTGTCAGACGTTATTGCGCATTTAGTGTTTCATATCGCATTTAGTTATGTAGGTACCTACAGGTAAGTTCCCGCGACCCTCGGCGTAGGTGTGAGATGGGACGCCGGGGTGGTTTTTAGTCAGTAAGAGTCTAACAGACCCCTCCGCCCACCCCAGGGCGGAGGACATCCATGAGGATTTTCCACCCAAAACAAAAAAAAAAGGTACCTACAGGTAAAGTCAGCAAAAAGGCCGATGAAAATTTTAGTTTTTTAACACAATAATTAAAAAAGAAAAACGAAATAAATCTATACAAATAAATAAAATTGAAGTATCTGTTTGATAAGATAAGATAAGAAATTTTATTTGCGCAAACATGTGTACACATACAAAATTAAAATAATACATGCATAGAAGATCGTAAATAAGAGTGGCTCACGACATGTTTGCCATTTCTCATGGCGTGCAAATATCTTGTGAAGAAAGAAAAAAATAGTATTAATACATTGTTTTTAAAATATTACACATATACATTAATTAATGTCAGTTAAACAAATTTCTTATACTCCATCATTTACATTATCCAATTATTCATTATATATTTTCCTAGTCCAACATTACAGATTACAATAAAATTATATTATGAAGATTTACAACAGGAATTCAATTAAAAACATTTATTATGGCATATTTAAGTTCTCTACTAGGTACTACATGACCATAGTTACTATATTATTTTAATCACCATAAGTCGTTTAAAAATTCTGCAAGACTATAATATGCTTTTTGTGTCAAAAAAGATTTCATTGTTTGTTTAAGTTTAAGTATTGTTAGCTCTCTCCAACTTTTGGGCAATTTGTTATAGACAATTGGTGCCATGCAAAAAACACTCTTGCGCATAAGTGCAGTTTTCGATGTATGTCCACATAGTTTACTATCATCACGTCTATTTCTTGGGAATTTGTCTGCCATACGAGGAAACAACTGTGGATTTGCTTTTACGAACATTACTATTTCTAATATATAAAGTGAGGGTAATGTTAATATATGATATTTAATGAAATATTTTTTACAGCTATCAGTAGTTTTGAGATTAAACATAGATCTCAAGCAGTACTTTTGTCTTTTAAAGATGATATCCCTGTCGGTTGTGTTACCCCAGAATATAACCCCATATCTAATGACGGATTCAATTAAACCATAGTAGGCCATTAATAGCGCTTCTATATTTAGAGTGCGTGACAATTTATATAACGCATATGCACCACTGCTTATTTTTTTGGCTAGAGCCTCAATATGTGCTTTCCAATTTAAGTTTCTGTCGATTGTTAGGCCTAAAAATTTGGTAGTTTTAGCTGTCTGTATTTTATTATTATTATATTCGATGTCAAGATTAGAGAACAATAATGATCGTTGGCTAAAGTGCATTATCAAAGTTTTATTTATATTAATTTTTAAGTTATTATTATTAAGCCACGCTAACGCTTCAATTAATGTATTTTTTATGTCCGTTTCATATGTATCCTTATTATGGCATGGTATAGTTATCGTGCTGTCATCCGCAAACAATGTCATGTGTTTGTAATGTCAAAATAACAGTTTTTTACTAAATGCATATGAAAGTATATGTATACGGTAGGGATAACCAGAGATCGGATGATCGAATGCCTATTTACCTAAAATTAATTTTTGGCTAAGAAATTGTGGAACTTATGTTGAACTCTATGGAAAAAAATACGGGGCTTCTTTTTTTTTTTTCTTATATCAAAAATTGTTCAGATCTCATAAACTCAAATAAAAAACTGAAGGTTTTTAATCTTATGATGTATTAAATTGATATTAAATATAATTATGTAATGTGATGTGATACACATTGTTACACACTCAGGTGTACCAGATTATTTGCCAATAGCAGACACTAAGAAGAGTGATTGTTCCAAAGGGAAGCCAATAGGAATCGGGTAGTATGAAGTCTACGCCCCTAGTAGCGTCTTCTGCAAAAAGAATGAGATCGTCTGCGAATCTAAGGTGGTTTAAGTTTTCTCCGTTTATATTAATGCCAAATTCATTTTAGTTCAATTGTCTAAAGACGTTTTCCAGAACAGCATTGAATATTTTTGGTGACAGCAAGTCCCCTTGTCTAACACCTTTCTGAATTTTTAAATTGATCTCCAATTCTTTCGAGCTGTACTTTTGCTGTGCTGTTAGCATAAGTTTGTTGGATTATGCTTATACAAGGTGTAACATAATTAAGGCAGAACCTCTTAAGGGGTCATTGTACTCATCATTATGAACAACTTTTACTATGGGACCAAACCTGAAATCGCGAAAAAAAACAACTGCTCCCTACATTTTGACGAGTTCTGCGAACATAAATGTAGGGAGCAGCTGATTTTTTTTTTGCAACTTCAGGTTTGGTCAGGTTTGGCCTATAGTAAAAGTTGTTCATAATGATGAGTACAATGACCCCTTAAGAGGTTGCGCGTTATTTATGTTACACCTTGTATATTTATTTTCCACTCCCTGATTTTTAGTGACTTCCAGGTGTAGCCATGCTTTAAAGAGTCAAATATAGTCCACGAACGCCAAATAGAAAGGACGGTAGTATTCGTTGCATTTTTGAATTATTTGTTTGACGACGTGAATGTGATCGATTGTCGAATAACCTGAGCGAAATCCCGCTTGTCCTTTAGGCTGGTTACAGTCTAGTCCTTTAGTCAACCTTCCCAATATTATCTTTATGAATACTTTGCACATTTGTCATTAGGGTTTATAATTGTTCATATTTTTTCTGTCTCCCTTTTTGTGCAGTAGTATTATTGTGGGCGTTGTTCATTGAGTTGGAATTTGTTCTGTAGCCAAGATTTCATTGCATATTTCCGTAAATGGGTCTATTATCTGGTCCATGATGTTTTTGAGTAATTAGTTAATTATTTTGTCGTTCCCAGGTGCTTTTTGTGTTTCTATAGCTCTTCTTACTTCACTTTGCATTATATGTGGGACTGGTTCTTGGTTGGTGTCACGTTTTTCAGTTGTCTTGTCCATGGTTCCATTTACTTCTGTGTACAATTTTTTTATAGAAGTCTGTTGCGATATTTGAAATCTGGTGGCGTTTATTTGTGGTGTAGACTTTCTGATTTTTGCCCTTATTTGTCGCTTTCGGTATCCATGTTGAGTGTTCTCTAAGCTGTTTAAGGGCTTTTTAATACCCCCGTTTTAACTACATATTTGGTCTTTTAATGTATTTAGCCGTTTTTTCTTCCTATGTTTTCTGATTACTTACGAAATTTCCTTGCTAATCTCTGTTATCTGTTTACGTTTTTTTCCCCTGTTTTTTAACCCCCGATGCAAATATGCAGTTTAGCAACCTACTTTACAACATTAGCTAGCATTCGATTCTAAAGTCAAAAGTACTAAATTTATAAATTCCGGAATCGCGAGATTTTTACGATAGATACAAAAGTGCATTCCATATATGCACCCGGGCCTGCACCTGAACTTAAGTAAATATACATTCGATTCTTTAATCCGAACTCTGAATTGGTCGATCCCGGAACCCCGGGATTCCATAATAGCCAACACTTCAACTTTATGTAAATATGCATCCGAATGTCCTACCAATGCATATAACAAAAAAACCATTTAAAAAATTTTGTCTGACTGTCTGTTTATTCCGGCTAATCTCCGAAACGGCTGGACCGATTTTAACGGGACTTTCAGTGGCAGATAGCTGATGTTATAAGGAGTAACGGAGGTTACTTTTATCTTACAAAAAGAAAAACCCATGAAATTGTGAACAAAAAAGTCGGATTTGGAAAATTATTTTCTCGAGGATGGTTATAGGCTATTTATAACACACGCTACGACCTTTAGGAGCCGAGCAAAAAGAAAAAGTCAGTAAGAACGCTACGCGAAAATGAAGAATAGCGCGGGCGGGCGATGCAACGCGGCGGGTCGGGGGACGAGGGAATTTTATTAAAATGTGGCTGTTATTTTAGTATATTGTGTGTCTTACGAGTTCCACGCGAACGAAGTTGTGGGGTACAGCTAGTATAACACTAATAGTAATAACACAGAATCGAATGTCAAAACAAAATTTTCGACAACATCTAAGAGTGTTAAGTCGACTTTCGTTGCGGACCTTGCATCATCATAATCAGCTTATAACGTTCCCACTGCTGGGACACAGGCCTCCTCTCTGTGTGAGAGGGAGAGGGTCATAAATCCACCACGCGGGCCCAGTGCGGGTCGTGGATCTCACACGTCTTCGAATTTTTCTAGGACATGCTGGTTTCCTCACGATGTTTTCCTTCACCGTTTTGAGAGCAATGGTGATGAAATAATTTACACAAAGTAATGTGCCTGCCTCAGTTCGAACCCACGACCTACGACACGTTAGTACCGTTACCACTGAGCGACAACCGCAGCTCTCTCTGCTGACTATACATAGTTCATAGTAAAGTAACCAAACAAACTAAAAAATGATTTCGCAAAGCTTTTTCAATCCTGTTGTTCTATTTCTTAATGTAATGATTGATATTTGCGAATTATTGTTTTGATGTTAAAGGCTATAATAAAATTATTCCCAACGCTGCGATTTCAATTCATCTCGGTATTTGGAACACTTATTACAAAAAAGAATAGGTAAGTAATTGTTTTCTAAAACTTGAAAATTAAAACCAGATCTTATCGGCTGGTTTTTAGTCGAATTGACTCTCAAAACAAAATTGGATCAATTAACCGAGCTGATGATGCAGGGTACAATGAAAAACTGATCAATTAGACTGCGAGAGTATAATGTTTTCATGTGCTGGTATAAAAACTTGGTACTCTAGGCAATCCCACATAAACCACACCAAAAAATTTAAAAATATTGTATTAGTACGTCGGTTGGCTGCAGCGAAATTCACGCGTGGCCCACGAACGGAAAGGCGCACCCTGATTCCCTAAGTGTTCCGTCAGAACGATAAAACCAAAAGTAACAATAGTAACAGAGGGAAGAGAGAAATGAGACCAATCATATTACAATAATGTGTGAAAGTACTCACAGATTCCTCTCTTCTCTTCATGTCGACGTTATCGAACAGCCGTTCGAGTTCTTCAAGTAAACTCTGACTGAAGTCCGTAGAGCTTTTCTGTAACAACACATACAAATCATAAAAGCTTCAACCTTATTGTGTGACGTATGATAACAGGCGGTATGTTATCCTCATCAAAACACAGCGTTGTTTATCAATCGGAATAACCAACGCACATAAGTCTAGAACTCGTACTGAGCGCATTTGATCTCTCTAAAGTGGCAGACAGTAAATTCCCACGAGCGACGAGCACCACGATTTACAAATAAACACAGGAGTCTTTTCATTAAAGGATGGAGGAAACTTACGACCTTGAAGTAGGTAAGTACTTATAACTAAACTGACCCTCCTCTTCTGAAGTCGATTATAAAAAAGTCTGGAAGATATATCAAAGTGCCACTATTATCTTTTGTCCGTCTTTTTGTAGGACACAGATTTTTTTCGAGATAAAAAATATCCCAAATCAGTTAATAAATCATAACTCACCTGTGTGCCCATTTACATTAATTCGATGTTAAAGCGTGATTGAATAACAAACATACAATAACAACCAATCCAATCTTCACATTTTTAATAATATGACAAGGATCACTGCGACTATTCACAGAGAGCATTGGCAGAGATCAGAATAGGTAGAAGATATTTACCTAAACTTCGAGGGAGTAAGTAACATAGAGTGGATAATACCTCCTCTAAAAACACGGAATTTAAAAATAACGAATTATTTATTGGACTTTTTATATACTTAGTTAAAATTAATTGATAAATAAATGAATTATTAATTGATTTGAAGAATCATATTACATTTTTTAGGGTTCCGTACTAAAATTGTGTCAAATTCAAATGTTTTGTTTTAAGAAGGTAAAAGTAAGTTGGCTGGTTTATGTGCTTATTTGTTTCGTCGTTATCACTATCCCTTTATTTTAAAAGAGATATTATCCACTCTATGTTACTTACTCCCTCGAAGTTTAGGTAAATATATTCTACCTATTCCGATCTCTGACTATTAGAGATATAAAAGTGGTACATACATCAACGTTCTCAGCTTTTAACACTAAGCGGTCAGATCTGCTGCACGAAGTTGCGGTGCCCTCCTGTGCAACAAGAGAATTATTTACTTACATAAAATACAACTGATTTTAATATGGTCACGAAATAAATCGCGTAGATATTATATAATTGGAGAGGGGTATGTCCAGAAGAGTCTGCTATTTGCTAATGATGTTTCCGTCCAGATTTATTTATCACAAAACCTAAACAGCCTATATACAGGGTGTTCGGCGCATGATTGAACAAACGAAAACAGCGAAGTGGTGCGGTCATATGACATGTACTCACGCCAAAAAACTCGGACTTTACTCCACTTTTTTTTTAAATCAATTTTATTAAAAAATTACAAAAATTCATCGCTTAACCCATAGATATCCACAAAATGCCAAGAAAACTGTTCCAAAGCTGCTTGGTTTTGTTGTTAAATGTTGTTATATTCTGATAAAATTCATACTTTGAGCAGATAGTAGATTTTTTAATTTTTTAATAAAATTGATTTTAAAAAAAATGTGGAGAAAAGTCCTAGTTTTTGGGCGTGAATACATAGCACATGACCGCACCACTTCGCTGTTTTCGTTTGTTCGACCATGCGCTGAACACCCTGTAGAATGGTCCAAATAGTGACGTCCAAAACGAATTTATCAACGATTGATTGTGTTTCTCCTACTTTCATGGTTAAACGAGCAAACGGTTGTTTTGGTTAGTGGTAGGGCTTGTTCTATGTCCGCCTGGCTAGCTTCCACCATCTTATCTAAGTCTGTCGCCATAACAACAATGTCAACAGCATTATTGTGTTTCGGTAGTTAGAGGTAAGATAGCCAGTTCCTCTGTAGTTGAGGATTCTGGGTCAAGCTCGCTTCCACCTTCGGCCTGATCGTCACTTGCCATCAGGTGAGATGCAGGCCAAGAGCTTACCCGTTGTGGTTTAAAAAAGAAAAAAGGCTTAAAAAGAACAAACGACGAACGAACGAAGAACGAACGACTTTTGATGAAAGATTTGATAACTTTAGCAATAAAATCGAGAGTGGACAAAGGGACTCCATCGCGTATTACGTCATCACTAAACATTAAATATGAACGCGCAATACCTACCTAAATAAAGGAATTACTGTATAAATTATAATTAATTTAGGTTACTTTTTTTACAAGCTACGCAGCATCTGCGTACCTAACTAAACGTGGATTGGGATCCGCGAAGTTGGTACATAGTCTTGCAGTTACTGCACCCCAATAAGGGCGAACCTTTGTATAGTTAAAATGTTCTTCACTTTGGCACTTTTACACCCAAATGGAAAGTATGATTATTAACAATCGTGGAAATTTAAAAAACCGGTAAAGTGCATTTCGGACCACGCACAATGAAGGGTTCCATAGTTGAAATGAATTATCCAAAGAACAAACTTAACATTGTAGTTGAAAAACATTTTCTCTCATACATTCCAACTGCAAATGTAATGTAAGTTGGCGACTATTACTCGTTAACTTGTAAATCAAATCAAATCAAATCAAAACTTCTTTATTAGGACAACAGAGATCCATAATGTTAGTAATACCTTATAGCTAGTGTTAGTAAGTGATTTATTAAAATTATTATTTTTATTTAAGTTTGAAGCACTTTGCACAGAAGATGACCAAGTAAGGTACAAGTTTCTCACTTGGCCATCCTCTCCACAAAATGCCTCAAAATGGGAGAATAGAAGCTCTCTGACACTGTTTTAAAAGCCTACTTAGCTGTGATAGTTATCCATGTAACTTCGTTATACAAGGTGAAATTTTAATCAGTGTTTATCTCTTAAGGGGTCATTGTACTCATCATTATAAACAACTTTTACTATGGGACCAAACCCGAAATCGCGAAAAAAATCAGGTGTTCCCTACATTTTTATGAGTTATGCGAACATAAATGTAGGGAAAAGCTGATTTTTTTTCGCGATTTCAGGTTTGCTCCCATAGTAAAAGTTGTTCATAATGATGATTACAATGACCCTTTATGAGATAAACACTGGTAATATTTCACCTTGTATATAGTGTATAAGCAAATCAATCAATCTGCCTAGCCTTTTCCCAACTATGTTGGGGTCGGCTTCCAGTCTAACCGGATGCAGCTGAATACCAGTATTTTACATGGAGCGACTGCCTATCTGACCTCCACAACCCAGTAACTGGGTAATACGATACCCCTTGGTAAGACTGGTTGTCAGACTTAGTATAAGCAAATATTTAAACAAAAATAACTTACATAAATTAAGGTTGTGTAAGGATCGAATCGAAAAATGGCAGCATGAAGACGCGACCAGGGCGACTCGGCACTGCCGTCTACAGCATTCCGCCACTGGTGTATTATTTCAAAGAATTGTTTTTTTTTAATATGTATTATCTTACCGTGTCGGTGTCTGAGATTTCATGGTACTCATGGACCTCATCTGTCTTGGGCACAGCACCGTTGTCCCCTTTGTGGGACCTGCCGAGCGTCGCGCAGCGAACCTAAGCGGAAAAGTCGTTTGTTTACATAAGTTTTAAGTTTCGCTTCGTATCTTTGTATTTTATCGTTACAAGTCACTGTGCTCTTCTGAATGATAATGGGGTAACCGATGAAATAATACTACGGTAAGTTAACTTATTCACAAAGGTAAGATATGCTTTCGTGCCGTATCGAACGTCAATGTTATCGACGAAGACCTTTAATTGCTCTTCACAAACCCGAAACCGAACAATTTTGACAGTTCAAATACGTCATGAAAACATCAATTCTTTCGACAAGTATTTGCTATCGGAATTAATATAGAACAATAAATATTGCTTAAAAACATACTAATTTAGGCACTATCTGAAGCAAGTATACATAATGTACCTATGTAAAATTGTATTATTGTTTTTACCGCTGCATAGATCCAAGTATATTTATGTAATTTTACATTACAGTTACATTCGTACGTAACACTTAAATTCGTTCTAGAGTTCGATTTCAATTATTTGGATAGATGGAGTATGTCATTCTATTTTTGATGACGTGATTCTATTTTTACATGGTTAGCTGTGCGGGCTGCGTTCAGTCCTGAGACACGGCCCCGGCCAAAGTTCTCATTCATGCCCTTGCATGGATGCAATGAGCATCTGCCGCTGCTCCAATGACACTTTTTTCTGCAAATACGCATTTTCAATTACGTTTTATAACATGAAAATGAGCGAATAGCAAGAAATATTAATGGTTACATACTAATAAAATACCCACATCCATTTTCGTGTAAAAACTTCTTTTTCACAGATAACTATAAACTAGTCAGAGATATTTTTGTTCAAAGTTACCTATTTAAATTTCAAAATAAAGTCCGGAAAAAGAAAACAATATTTCTTTAGATTTCCCAGTTTAACAGAAAGTTAAAGTTTACAAAGTTTAATATGAATCAGGTAATTTTTAATTATTAATAAGATCATTTTTTCCTGTTTTTTTTTTTTGTTATTAGTTACTCGATGTATATTGTAAGTTGTAAATTAATGAAACACCCAATAAAAATCATTTATGTACCACTATAAATTTTCTACCACAATTATCTATTTACTACCATTTTGTAGCGTTCCCCCTAAACACGCCTACAATCGGTTAAAAAAAAGCCTTCCACACGGATCTGTGAATAGCGTTTTGCCAGTCCTTCGGTTCATAAATCAAGTTATCGAACCACTACCATTCTCGATACGGTAGCGAATCGTACCTTTGTGAATACCTATGCAGATCTCCTATTCTATTTTTTTCATTTGTCATAAATATTCTTCAACTTTGACTTTAAAAAAAGGAGGAGGTTCTCCATCGTTTCTAAACCCAATTAGATGATTTTTAATTTGAAAGGGTATACTTTAAAATATGGTCCCATATTAACTTGAATGAAGTCCTGGCGAAGTTGATGAAGTTCTAAGAAATTACTGGTTAGTTACCTATCCATGGATCACGGACTTCGATGATACCCCATGAAACTCCTAACAGTACACATTTGTGAAATAAAGGTGGTATCGTACGGAACTGTTCATGGACTTCGAAAGATTACCTACGGAACTCCTCAATGACGAACAGTATACATAATATATTATTGTGATTAAATTATCGTACGGATAATGAAATAAAGTAACTGGTTAGGTTACTTTATAATATGCACATAACAAGTAGTGGTCCATGAATCTGTGTGGGGTATCACAACAAAAAGATGAAAAATAAAAAACAAATGCATCAAAACTAAATACCCCCCCCACTTCCGAATCTAAAGTTATTTTGCACTTAGTTGTGTTTTTTTTTCGAATTCTCAAAAAAAATAATAATAATAATAATGCTGTGTTTATACCTTACTAAGAATACTTTTGCTTGTCGCCGGCTCCGACAGTGTCCTGTGGTTACTCCTCCTCAAACTTCTTGCTTGGTTGTCACCTAATAACGAAAAGAAAACACCACGTAAATTTAAGACTATAATTTTATCTCCTAACTTATATTTAAACAAAATATGACATGACAAAATAAATACAGTTACAGTTAGGACTACCATATTTATGTCGGGTATTGTTAAAACTAAGCCATGACCTTACATGACATAACTTTTGTGTGTCAGGTTACGTCGGCATCCGGTGTCCCGGCGTGACAGAACACTATGTTATCTACACAATGGGCCACTATTGAATGTGTTGGTTTGAATTACAGGAAATATATTTGGAATTACGTGTTAGGCTTCAAAACCGACACATTGAGAAGAGTCGTCTGCTGACCTGAGGTTAATAATGTTTTACTTTTAAAATGCACACATGTTTTTTTATACAAGCAGACGTCACGCATTTAACGAAACCAAAAAGCGATATGATTTGCAACTTGTATATGTTTGCACGCATCCCAAATTTTACGTTGGGTTTACGAGGAGTATATTATGTTTTCAGCGGTTTAGGAAGCAAAAACGTTAACACAAACAATCTGCTTTGTGGAAATATTCGGTGTGTCTACCTGCAAAATCAAAGTTGTGTGCACGGTCCCTATAATTAAAAGTATTTTTCAATTCAGTCAGTGCTTGTTGAAGAAGCTTTGAGGGCGCGTTTATCTGAGCTCGTGCACAACGGCGCGATGCTTCATTCGTAATTTAAGTGGCTAATCTTACTGTGCGATCAAAAATAGGGCTGACTTTGACTGGGGTCTTATATACACTTGTGAACTACATTTTATACAAACATTACCATAGCGTGTAACCAGACCGTATCCGTGTCATAATTCAATTTGTATTTAATATTAGAAGGATATATACAGGGTGTAAGGGACAACCCTCCGCAAACTAACAGGGTGCATTCAGCTCCTTATTTTGAATCATATTCCACCGGAAATATTCTCAGGAATTTTTCATTTTTTTATCGTATTTTCAGTTACTATTCCTTTATTTCAATGTAAAATTACATTTTCTGTATGCAGCACTCCATTTATGTAAATAAAACAGCTAAAATAGGCTCGCTGCGCTGCCGTTCGCTGCGTGCGTTTTGCCACGGTAACGATACATTGCGTGTGAGGTAATAAAACAAATCAGGTTTATTGGATTCCTATAACGTTCCTGAAATAATTTCATGTACCGGTCATCTTAGTATACATTGAATTCACCCCATCAGTCTGCGGAGGGCTGTCCCTTACACCCTGTATTTTAAGACGTATGACATGAGGAGATATATGATATTGGCGATTGTCGACGTCTACCGAGCCCAAAAAATAAGGGCAAGAGAGTGAAGACAAGTCGACATCCATCGGCGTCTATCATCATACCTACAGACAGCAAGGAGGAAGCCAAAGGGAACATTTAATGAAGCATTAGTTTTATTAAGGTACCAGATTTCTAATTTTGCGATTGTGACCAAGCAGTTGATGTCCCAAAAAGGCTCCACTAGCTGTTCACAATGGTGTGCTGGTGCCTACGCTTTTGTATGGAAGTGAATGTTGGGTGTGGCAAAAGAAGCATGAAAGTAGAATAAATGCTGTGGAAAGGCGTTCCTTGCGAAGCATGTGTGGTGTGACTATGAATGATAGCCTGAGGAATAATGCAACGGTGCGGTTTAAAGAAGTAGTGACCAAGACTGAAAAGAGTATGCTTAGATGGTTTGGTCATGTTGAGAGTATGAATGAAAGGCGACTAACAAAAGGTAAGACAAGGCAGATGTGAGTGGAAACACCAGGAGGGGACGCCCTAGGAGGACATTACAGAGACCTTATTGGTGATGTTCTTCAGAAAGGTTAGGTGCGCAGTGCTCGCAACCGGCGTGCGTTTATGACCATGTTTATGAATGTAAACGAGGCAAAAGGAGTATGGGAGGATCGTAGCAGGTGTTTTGTAGTTTCTGCCCACCCCCATGGGAAGAAAGCGTGAGTTTATGTATGTATTTATGTATTTATAATCTGTTAAAAAAATATTTTGTTAAAGACCTACTAAGATCCTGATTTGGACTCGTTCCTAACCGATTGGACGGAAAAGGCACAGCACAAAGAAAATTGGATCGATATGGGGGAGACCTTTGCCCAGCAGTGGGACAATATAGGTTGAACGAACAAAAAAAGACTTACCTACTTCTGCCGTCCATATTTTGAAATACTTAAGTATTTTTCCCACAGTAAAGTTAGGTACTATTTTACCCACATTTCTTTCTGCTACTCCATCATCAGATCCCGGTTAACCTCTAGATAGAGGGTAACCAGTCTATACGCTATTAAATGAGACTATTTCATTGAGTCTAAACACGATAACTATGCTATAAGTTGGTGAGGGAGTTGAGTATCCTGCAAATTCCAGGTAATGCTGCAGGGTCAGTTCAAGGTTAACTATGTTCTTCTAATATCATTGAAGTAACAGAATACCAAATTTCGACTCGATCAGACTTGTGGAAGATGCTCACATCCATTCATCAACTAGAAAAGAGCTGATAATCTTCAAACGGCCGAATAGATTTTCTTGGATCATAGATAAGAACACTTTGTTTGGGAGTTGTCATGCCACAGACAGATACATACGTTAAACTTATAATACCCATTTGTTTCCGTCGGGGGTTAAAAAACCGAGCCGATAAACATTAAAAACAATTGGTCAATTTGACAATTTTTATGGACAACTCGCAAATGATCAAAAACATCATGTGCGTATGCTAAAATTGTTTTCATAGAAAAAAAAACGCTAATGGTTTTCTTGACAAAATCGCCATAAATCCAATGGATTCGGATTACGTCATACTGTCTCAGTTTAAAAAATACTTTGTATAGCACAAGTGAATGATATCTTGATAACGGCTCGTAATAACAAAGAAACCCCAAGTCCGATGTTTGCACATGCACGCGCCTTTGTCGAGACGGCTTTGGCTCAATTAAATATTCATGTGGAGGTGAATATGAATGATGAATGAATATTTAATAGAGCCAAAGCCTTTTAATTCCATAATACACAACATGAGAGGCAAATACAATAATGCATGCGCCCCACGCTTTTAGGATTTAAGAACTTAATATGAACAAATGGCATAAATCAAGCACGGACCGCAGTGAATATTTTAACTCTTATACGGGCAGTTCAGCAATGGGTGATCCCACACCAACTATCATTGTATGTCTGCAAAATTAGACGTAATCTTCGCAATGATGCAAAGGAATACAACTTATATTTCGTGAGTATCAAATGATTCGAGAGCCCGCATTGCGAGACTGCAGTGCCTAACGACGTGACAACATGGCAGCGTAGTTGCATTGCTAACAAAATGTATACAGCTCTCTGGTGTACTCACCACCCACGTCTGCCGTGGGCCCGAGTCGACGGCGCGTTGTGTTCCACGCGCGCTTCAAAGAGATGTCAGCAGCATTGAAGGGGTCCGCTAGGACCGATGCCAGCCGGGGTTGCGGGATGTTCGAAAGAGTTACCGTGGCCCCGGCACAGGCAACAGAAGGAACACGGGTGGGTTTTAGTCAGTAAAAGTCTGACACGGAGAGCGGGAGAAGTCATTTGATGATTTCCAAAAAAAAAAAAGTCTGCCGTGGTGTCACAGTGAAATATTACCCTAAACGCGTGTCTTAATAGAAAACGATCGTCGCGCGAATAGGTATTGTTAAGAACCCGAACAAAGATCGAGACGATCGCATATTCGCGCCACAATCGGTTTCACGTGTACTACTAGAATACATACAAGATAAGTCAACTTCTTCGAAGTCAGGTCTGCTGTCTGGCTTGTTTGAAGCCAGCATATGGTACGGAGTGGTGCCGGAAGCGCCCGTGAGGTGTGATGGCGAGTTAGGGTTGATGAGGGGCACCTGTTCCAGGTCTTCGGAGGGTTTGTATGGCGTCACGATCTGGCGAGGAGGCTGTGGGGAGAATTATGAGTTAGTGCGGTTTAAGAGACACTAAGAAAGCCTCGAAGAATGACTATTCTCATATACTTCGTGCTGAGGGAAGCAGAGACATGCGTATTTTTACACACACGCTAATTTGCTCGTGTGGCGACCGTTACGTAGACTTTCATAAATCATTTGATACGTTCATTGGAATTCATAACATGTAAGAACCATCCTGTCTCCTACCTAGCATACTGTGATGTGATCATCAGACCTCGTTATCGTCGGGGCAAAACAAAGAATACACGTATTCTTTGTACACACATACAGCTATTTTCAAGTTTAGTGCTTATCAAATTATACACTCCCAGAGACGTGCTTTATGAACATAAAAAATAAAAACTTTATTCACATTTTTGACATAGGAACGAAAGGTCACATTTACTGCCTGACTTAACTGATGAATAAAATTGTCATTGCAGTCGGGGGATTTAATCTAAGAGGTCCTCCAACTGCAATGACAATTTTATTTATTAGTTAAGTCAGGGAGTAAATGAGTGACCTTTCGTTTTGTATATAAAGATTAACTAATACAACTTCTATTTTACTTTTTAGTTCGTTATTTGGCAGGGCAGTCACGTTTTTTCATTTTTTAATTATTTATTTTTATTTTATACATTTTAGTGAAAATTTTTCTTTTTATGTTTTGTAATATGCTCATCAAGGCCTTTAATTTGATACCCATATTGTAAAAATTTAAGAAAAAAAATTTTACACATTTTTTTTTATTGTTATTTAAGATAGGTTTGCTCTTGACTCTAGTCTAGATCAGAGGTGACAGAGACCAAGTCGATGATGGAGCGAGCTTACCCAGAACACAGATTACATATGTACAGATACCCAATCCCATACAAAGAAATGAGACCTATAAAACTGGCAATTCGACTGGCTAAATTTTTTTCTCCATTTTCTCAACAGATGGCAGTACTGGCGACTCACTAATTGCCAGAAACAGTAGTTTTACAACGCCATCTAGGAGCCAACCTTAGTAAATTTTATAGTTCCAGGTTTAATAAAATGAAAAAAAATATGTATTTTTTTTATATTTCTATGTAAGTAATATATTTATAAAAAGACTAGCTTTGCCCGTGGCTTCGCCTGCGTGAATTTCAAATATCAAAAACTACATATATTTTTGCGGAAAATATCCCACGGAAACGTACTACCTGGATTTATAAGGAAGCGAAGCGATCGGAAATAACAATGAAATTTTTATCAAATTCTGAAAGATAAAAATGGTTACTGTGGGTAATCCTTAGAAGATAGACGTATATACTATTGCGGATTTTTTTGTTGATTTTTTTAAAATGTACAATCCTTTAGAATAAATTTAATGTATCTCTTAAGGTTTACGCGGCGCATGCCAGTAAAGCTCCTCAGTCGGCATATTTTTTTCCGACATCTTCTACAATAATCGTCATATTTGAGCCAATTTACACAAAACTTTAATGAATTAATCCTTGAAAACTTTCACTTAAACCTTCCTCATGAATCACCCCGTCCATTGGTGTTAACCGTGTGGAAATCCGTTTGGTAATTTTTGAGTTTATCGCATTCATACAGACAGACGCGGCGGGGGACTTTGTTTTATAATAGGTACGTAAGGAATTATTGATTAAAAAAAAACATTTAATTCAGGCATTGTATAAGTACATGCAAATACATTTCACCCGTAGAGACTACATGCATAGTATAAAGAGAGGAAGTAGGCTATCTCCGGCACAATCCGCAATATAATTGCCTACTGTCTCAGGGTTGTCACTTTTAGTTAAATTTTAATTCAGTGCCAATAAATTGGCAAGGGTCGGGAAGTTGTATTTTTTACTTGTATTGTCTGGGTACCTAAACGATGATGAAACCTTTCACGATGAAAGAAAGAGCGACGGGCTAGCAGACGGGCGGCGCGGGGCGGTGATGAGCACGAGTAAACGGTAGGTGATTCGAACTTTGCTCTATTTATCTGATTCACAATTAGTCAATTACTTATTTTTTAAGTACGATTTTATAACTGTAAGTAGGTACTTAGTTACTATACCTACAATAGGTACTGAGAAATCGGCATGACTAAACATAAACAAAGCAATAGCGGCAAATCAATTGACAGATCGAAAGTACCTAGTACATTCTAGTGGGAGTGTAGGCCTACCTACTTCCTCTGTCTGATAGAAAACTAATACAACAAAAAATAAGTAAGTAGGTATCTCATCATCAAGTAAAAATGATATGCTAGAAAAAGTGACTTCTTTCCTGTTCAATAGGTAATTTGAACAGAGACAATTCTGGAATCGATGAATTATTAAGACACCCAAACACACAGCAATACGTTCTCCTGCGATTATCACACATTTTTCATTCATTTAGCGGTGCCGAAAAGCCGTGACGCGCGAACCTCGTGCGATGTTAGCCCCGACTGGCGCGCTGCGAAACGGGCCGAGATTTGTTTAAGTGTGCGTGCGGCGACGCATAGATACTTTGGCGCACACATACAAGCCGCGCGCGGTGTGTTTGTATGAAGATAACGTACTTCCTCTCTTTATACTATGCTACATGTCATAAATAAGTAAACATTAAGTATGATTAATTTATAGACTTATTATTTAATTTATTGATCAAAGGAAAAATAAAATTTTCATATCAACTGTTCCTCCCTTTTCACCCCGAAAGAGAAAAAACATCTTCAATCATGTTTTTTGTCATTTAATGTTTACATTACTTTTGACTTAATTTAGATACGCAGTGAAATCCTCCTCGAAAAATAAATTACCCCCTTTTGCTGGTCGATTTTCGAAAAACTCAAAAACTATGTCTATGTTTTATGTCAAAAGTATTAATTTATTCGAGGTAACCGGACAGCGCGTTAAAATTCTTCCATACAAACTTTAGCACCCCCTAAATAAAATCCCTTTGACGGGTAGTTTTGAAAAACCAAATAATGACAAACTTTATTATTCATTTAAGAATGTCTTCGTGCTAAGTTTCAAGTTTGATAAGATTTTTCATACAAAAGAAAACCCCCTTTTTCACCCCATTTAAGGTCGAATTTCCAAAAACTCCTTCATAGAGCTCGCCTACATTATAAAAGGAACCCTTGTGCAAAAAATCTGATATGTCAGTCATTCAGCACTTCGCCCGTTATTTGGTTCGCGTGATTTTATTGCTTTCCCCTACACATTTCACAACCCCGTCCACCCGCTGTAAATGGTAGTTTTATAGATTAAGATCATTATTATTTATTTATACATTAGCATAAGTGGACATGTTGCACCGACCCCAAATAAATTGGGATTAGGTCAAAAGAATGATGATGAAGTATTCGAGCCAAGTTTGAAGTTAAAAGATCAACGAAATAAGATTCTTTTCGCCCCCAATTTTCATTATTTGACTTTATTTAGGTTATTTATTAACTCAAGGAATAAGATTTGTCATACTCAAACGAAATCCCCCCTTAGAGGTCGAATTTCCAAAAACCCCTTCTTAGTGCTCCCCTACGTTACAAAAGGAAGCCGTGTGCAAAATTTCACGTTCCTAGTCCCACGGTCCTAGTAGTTCGTTTCACGTTTCTAGTAACTGACTGACTGACTGACATATCAACGCATAGCCGAAACTACTGAGTTTCGGCTATGCGTTGATATGTCAGTCAGTCAGTCAGTTTCTCCTTTTATATAAATAGATTAAATATACTTAAAATGAATTAACTAAACGTAAATTAATAACGATTGTTGCTACCTTTATTGTGAAAAATTGAGTAAAACGCCATCTGTTGCAAATAGCTCTGAACAAAATGGGTAACAGATACCTGCATGTAACGACTTTATCATTCTATGGGTTCGAATCACGTTCGAACGGAAGTTAAAGTTTTCAGTTATCTTTTTTTGTCGAAATTACGTGATTTATGAGTGTAAATAGATAAATCAGCCTTGAGCAACGAAGTTTTAATATTTACTAATCTTACTTCAGCCAAAATCAGCCGTTTAACGCAATTTAGTGGTTGTGAATTTTGTTAGAGTAACCTATACTGCCATCTATGATTTTTTTTCAAGACTAATTATAATTCGTTCCAGATGAGACCCCATGCCCAGAAGAAGCCTGTTCACTCTCACTTTGAAGAGATCGGGGTTGTATGCGTTCGGAAACATAGACGCAGGCAGAGTTCCACTCCTTTGCTGTGCGCATCACAGACATTTGCAACCGCTTAGTGCGAATTGGTGGAATAGCAACTAGGTAGGGATGATAACCTGCAGTGCGTCTAGATGTCCGATGGTAGAAGGGGGCGGCGGAATGAGGTCGTGGAATTTTTGAGCACACTCACCGAACTCACTCACATTTGAAAATGGAGCCATACTGCCGCCCCATATTGATTTTTTACAAAAACAAAAAATATAGCCAATGTCACTCGGGAGGATGTAAGGAATTTAACAATACCCCATACATCCAAATCTGTTCATGCATTTAAAAGTTATGGTGGAATAAAGAAACTTACAAACATACATGAACCTTGAAAACATTACACTCCTTGTTTGGGGCAGTCGTGTAAAAACTAGTACCTATGGGCCTAAGTCTGTTTTTGTTTGATTGACACTTCGGTTTAATTAGTCTAGGAGTTATTTATGCCCCGGAGATAACGAGGTCTGGTGATCATCAATACATATAACTGAAATACCATTGCAGGATTAGCAGTTTTGGGCACGCCACAATTATGGCGAAAAGTCCCCTCTTTGAGGAGTGGGTGGAGAGGCGCCACAGCGTCCTCACCTTCCGCCTGACGCAGGTCCTCACCGGACACGGGTGCTTTGGGAGGTACCTGTTCCGGATAAGGCGAGAGGAAACGCCCGGGTGTCACCACTGTGTGGATCGCCCGGAGGACACGGTGGAGGCCTGCCCGGCTTGGGCGGGGCACCGCCGTGTCCTCGTGGAAGCGATGTCTCGCGTCCGGCTCTGGTCCAGGCCATGGTACGGAGTGAGAGTAAATGGGAAGCCATCACCTCCTTCTGTGAGGCAGTAATGCTCGCGAAGGAGGAGGCGGAACGCGTGAGGGAGAGGCAATGGGTTTATGTACCCGCCCCTGCTTTGCACGGGTGCAAAGTTCTGATATGGCGATTAATAGATTGCAACCGTGCAATGCAAGGGCGGGTCGCTAGTTTTATAATATTATCCTACTTTATAATATGATACACATTTCTCTGCTTGCAATATTTTGACAGTTAAAGCCAACGAATTAAGAATGATATAGAACACGAATTCCGCTCAAAAATGGTTCCACGCAAACCGCAATCAAGTGGGCGGTATGAAAAAAAGTACAATCAACGCGTCAATCAGTCTGACGCGCGCTCAGTGACAGACGCCCGCATCGTTTCGACTAGTGAAAAGTCCAAGAAACAATTCGTGTTTCAAGGACAAAAATGACCTCCTGTGTGGTAAATTGGTGTAAAAGACGGAAAGAAGGAAGAAAAAAACAAACTGGGATAACTTATCATGTAAGTGAAATAATTTCGTGTTTTGTTTGCTTATAGACAACCTCGACAAGAAATATTCTTGTCTGTATTATGCAACAAGTAGCCAGCCAGTTTTTTATACGTAACTATTATATACTTTATATTAAGTAGAGTTTTATAAATTGGATGGATTGGATTTCTTGTTAGTTTTTCTTATCAATCATTTACTTTTAGTTTCTCCAAAAAAGAGATTCGACGATTACAGTGGATTGCAGCAGTCCGCTTAGAAAGCAGAGAGGATGGCTGGTTACCAAATAATGCCAGTAGGGTATGCTCTATACATTTTGGGAATGAAGAAATATATTCGTCACGCATAGGCAATCGTATGTTAAAAAAATCTGCTGTACCTATTTGCACGGTTAGTACTGTTATTATAAAAAGTAATTAAATATTATTTCATTAATTCATTGAAAATCTATAATTGTATTATTTTAAATTTATTGTTAAGAGCACGTTTGGTTTTTAATTGTTGTTTTTTTGGATTATTAAATTTTATGGGTTATTTTTTTTTTATTATACCTACCTCAATATTCAGTTAAATACCAAGATTGTTAATCTAGTTTGACAGCTTATAAGCCTAGCGGTCTTCTGATGGGGGCTTGTCAATAAATGCTTAGAACGATTCTTTAATTGTATTTGATTATTTTGGAACGATGACTACGAAACGAAACTAAGAATACTCGTACATCACGGGAATTGCACTTTTTTTTTTTTTGAGTTGGAAATAAAAGATTTTTGTTTTTTAATTTATTTTATAATTATGCTACTTTAAAAAATATATACGAAATTCGATAGATCCTATACTATTTATTATGGAAATAATGATTTCCTATTTACATTTAAAATAGGTATTTGGTTAGTAATAAAACAACTTTAGTTTCCGAATTTCTAGAGCTACTTATAGATATTTTGTAAATAAAAGGTAAAGAGGTAACATATTAATTGATAATAATTGAGTTCTTTATAAATGACTGTCACCTACTGCATACTGCATAACACCATCCTCGCCGCTCAATGTCACATAATAATCCATCTCGTACGCACTCGCTTGGTTCAATATTTCAGTTTCACTCTAACATTATCTTACTAAATAAAATTGCGCTCCAAATGAATGGGTGGGCGAATTCATGTACAGAAAATAAATTTAGCAATGTATTTTGTTTTGTCTGTGCGCGTGTTGCGTTAGTAGTAGTTAGCAGTTTTAGTGGTATGAGTTTGGAACCATGTTTTAGCGGGCTTCGTACGAGAGTTATGATTCTATATCATTCTTAATTCGTTGGTTAAAGCCTAAATAATAATTATACTAAGATAAAATAACATTAGTACCACATCAAAATTGGACCACAAAATTAGTTTCTTCCACCAAATTACACAAAAGCGAGAAATTAAAAACGAAAAATGTTTATGTGTCCCAATGAAAAGCATATTAATGAATTGTGGAAAAGAACGATTACAGTGCCTGCGTGGATAGGCGAAACATACTGATAGAAATATAGTGCTAGATTTTTTTGCTACCATTATTTAGTAAAGTCACACAGCAAAAAGTTTTAAAGCAAAGTTTTCAGTGCAGCTTTGGAATAATGTTTATTGTTATAATCGTACGGTTTGTTTTCAAACCTTTATATCTGCAACTAACGGACTAATCTTCTACTTTGAGCTTGAGCGGATTTATTTAATACCTCTATAAAATCAATCTAAATATTATAAATTACTAGCCTAATTACTGCCTGCGACTTCTTCCGTGTATTTATTATTTTATTTTATGCCTATAACTTCGCCCACGTTCTTTTTTTTTCACAATCTGATAAACGGTGTGGCAGCGCATAGAAGACAAACGTACAAACATTAATTTTTATTTATATAGGTAGACTAAGAACATTTCTCATCATCCACGCAGGTTTCATCGCACTATTCCAGTACTTACGCAGCCAGCGGGGTCCAGGAACGAAATATCTCCGAAGTAGGCGCCATCGAGGCCGACGTGTCCCGTGTGCTTCACGTCTCCTTGCGGGCTCGAGATCATGCTGCGTTGTATGTGTGTCCGCTTGCCGGTGTATGTGTGACGTTTGACATCCGTCCGCAGCAGCGACGGGCGGATCGTCCGCGCCGACTGGCGGATCGGATTCGGTGACAACGAGCCCGACACGTAACATACATTTTTCTGAATGGGGGTGATGGAAGCTTAATTTTGGTTGAATTTATGCGTTAGATAAGTGTATCTTTAACAACATTCGGCTTGAATGACTACTCCCATGATGCAGTTGTGACTTGTGAGTGAAAAAGATAATGTTTACACACAAAAAAACGTTTTCAGTGCCAGAAAGCTCTCTTTTTGTTAAAGTGCTTTACATAAAATACATGGTTTTTATTTCTAGCAGTGAAAAACGCGTGTAGCGCCAACCAAAAAAGGTTAATAGGAATGATCCGGTGAAATATTAAGAACAGAAAATTAGAGGGAAAATACCCTAAATATTGATGATGTCATCAATTTTTACTCAAAGGAAACATTCGGTTTTTTTTTAAGTAAGTAAAACTGCATTCAAACATTTTTGATCGATGTCATAAAAATACTGGTTGTTTTTTTTCGCAAACAACTACAAAATGTGCAGTTATACTTACTTTAAAAAAATAAGGAATGTCTCCTTTGAGTAAAATTGGGTACCTTAAATGTTTAAGGTACTTTCCCTTCAGGGTCCGCTTCAACTTTCCACCCTGTATGCACACTTAGAAACGCATTTACGCCTGAAGTTAACAATGTATTTCAATCCTAATCTTGATCCACGGCCTTTGATGTCTACTTGTGATTCATCCTTTCACACGGATTGGGATACTCGGTCGTTGATTGGTTACAGACAAGGATCGGGATTATGATACATTATTCACTTCTAGTGAAAGTAAATACAGTGAACGATAACACAGTAAAATTAATTGAAGTACTTACCTCTGGAGTATACGGCTTCGTTTGTGTGGGGTCGAGCATGCCACACGCGCCTCCGGGAAGCACACCGTACCATAGTGAAGACTTCGTCATGTTTCTGGAATTAAAGATTATTACGATCACTTTCATGTCCCATCTAGCGTATGACCGACAGTATAAATGCTTCTTTGCTTTAGACATTTGAAGGCAACGCTCATAGCCGGTTTAACAACATAATTGTCAATAAGCACACATTAAACACTAACCCTTAATAAAAACTGGTTGTAACTTCTTCATGTTTTAGAATTGATGATACAAAATGGGTCGAGTTAGCAATATTACTTTAACACAGTAGGTGGGCACGCTGATCGCGGCTTCAGTAGCGTTCGTTACGTCCTCAAATGTACAGGAGTAGAGACACTTTGGACACTCCAACAAGTGGGCCATCGTCTGGTCAAAGCATCACCACACTCACTTGTAACTATTCTTCACGGTTACTAATAAAGGGGTAAGTAATTATCTACGATGCTTCGCACCAAGTCACGAATTCACGCCCGCGTTTAGCACCTGCCTTACGTACCGATCGTCAGCGGTGCACTAAATGCGATGCTAAATAATGCAATAACATAATTCAGGTTATGGCGATCGCAAATAGCAATTCTTTTGTAAGCAACTGTCGCAACATAATGGCACTCTGACCTTGAATTTAAACGTTCCTGCGACAGATGTATATGTAATGTATATGGTTTTAATTCCAAAGCAACATAATACAAATAAAATACTGAGGCACTCTGTCCGATTGCTCGTGCCGCAGGAATGAATAAAAAATTATTTATAATATTAATAAGTACTAACCCTTAGTTGATAAGTTTTTTTTTACTAACCAGTGGACCAATGTTGTCAAATTAAATAAATAAAATAATAATAGATAATGTAAGCTACTTTTTCATGTTATTGAATACTGTAAATAGTCCCGTTTGTTACAAAATAATAATATTGACATTGTAATTATAGAGATAAAAGAGACGAGTTCCATTGAAATTCAGGACTATTCATTATCCTTTTGTGCAAAAAGAAAATTAGTGCACAAATCGGTTCTTGTGTTTGAACAGATTGTGCAGCTCTGGGCAGGCCCTTGCTCAGCAGGACTACTCAATATTGTATAGAAAAGCTAATCGCACGATTACTACACATAACTTTTTTTTTATTAGGCCAATTATACTTTTATTGTTCTGTGCGTAAATGAGCAAGATTAGCTCTTATGACATCACTTCGACCCGTTCGTCTAGCAGCTTGCTCTGAAACTATTTGACGATATAATTTAAATTTTCAGAGGAAATAAAAGCGTCTTAAAGTCTGTCGAAATTAGCTATCAGAATAAAAATCAACTTTTATATACAAAACAAAAATATTAAATTCACTGGCAGACAACGGACAGCCTAAACGGCTGGGTCTAGCAGTATGAAATGTTGCACAAGAGTTCCTTTTAAAACGGAGGTGAGCACTAAGGAAAGATTTTTGAAAATTCATCTTCTGTGGTGCAGCTTTAGAGTGACCTAAGTCCAGGATTGGACAACGATGGGCTGATTGATTGATAAGGTTCTGAGCAAGAAAAGTGAAAGTGTAAACAAATCCGATTCAGGGTAAATTCTTACGCAATCACTCACAAAAGGGAATTAGTCACGCGTTCATCTGTATTTAATTAGAATGTTTCAACTTTACATCTCACCACTTTTACACCACACAAATTATAATTGAAAAATTATCCACGAAACGAGGTTATAAAATTAAGCACCATTATTGACAAATGAAAAACTTCTGTTAGGTGATTTAAAATGAGAATTTCTAGTTTAAATATGTTACTAATTAAAAATCTAATCAAAGTTCTCTATATGTAAGTGGCACTACAGAATGGCATTCGCAGATACTTTTTCTGAGCCACTTGTTTACATTTTCATCAGATACTTATTGAACAGAGTTTAAGTAGAGCGAATTTGTAAAAAAAAAAAACTTTTTAATATATAATTCGCAGTATAACAGCCGCTCTAAAACAGGCGTTGGAAAATGGACGAGAAGGAGGAATGAGCTGCGAGAAGGAATGAGCTGGCGGTTCGTCGTAAATAAACATTGAACAGTAACGTACGGCTAACAATATACTAGCCTACTACTGTCCCTCTGCATTTACACACTCCTTTTGCTTCGTTTACGTTCAAACATCGGGTCATACACGCTCGCCGGTTGCGAATCCTACGCACCTGATGTTTTTGAAGAACATCACCAATAAGGTCATTATATGTCTTCCTAGGGCGTCCCTATACAAGTCAACATAACCAAACCATCTAAACAGACACTTTTAAATATTTGTCGCTACATCATCTCCCTAGCCTTTTTCCAACATGTTGGGGGTCGGCTTTCAGTCTGACCGGATGCAGCTGAATACCAGTATTTTACATGTAGCGACTGCCTATCTGACCTCCACAACCCAGTTACTGGGTAATACGATACCCCTTGGTAAAACTGGCTGTCAGACTTTCGGGCTTATAACTACCCATAGCGACTTTCAAAGATCTACAAATGACAGCCAGGACCAACGGTTTAACGTGCTTTCAGAGACACGGAGGGGTCTCGGAAAGCACGGTTGTTATTATATTTAGCCACGAGCAATTAAAATATAAATATGTGTCACTAAATCTTCTTTTAAACTGCACGGTTGCCTTATCACATTATTCCTCAGCCGATCATAAGAGATGTCGTGTTTACACCACATTACCACACATGCTTTGCAAGGAACGCATTTCCACAGCATTTATTCTACTTTCATACCTCATCTGCCACACGAAACATTCACTTCCATACATAAGCGTAGGCACCGGCACACCAATGTGCTGGTGCTTACGCCTACGCCATTGTGCCACGACCATTTTACTATAATATGTTGCGTCAAAAATTTTTTGGAACAAAAAAACAACCTACTTCTAAAAAAATACTACAAAGTGAAAAATGTCTTTAAAACCCGAAATCGGTGTTAAAGACACCGATTTCGGGTTTTATATTTTCGTGTTTTGCCACTGACTATTTTTATTTTTTTAGTTGTGGTACCTACCCCAGATAACTCGTACGACTTCGTACTCGCTATGTAAATAACAGTAAGCCGACGTACGCACGGACGGGCAAAAAACGCGGCGGGATTTTATCGCGCACTGGATTTTCAACGCTCTGCTTAGCACCGAGAGTTGAAAACCCAACAGTGTGTTTTTTTCGACGCGTTGGAATGCACCCCGTTGGATTATCAATGCTCGGCTCAACACCAAGAATTGAAAATCCAGTGCGTGATAAAATCCCGCCGTGTTATATTCACGTCCGTGCGAACGTCGGCTTACAGGGAGTTATGATAACTACATCGTCAACATACATTAAGTAAAAAATACGTATTACGAAAGCTGACTCAAAAAGTACCCAAAGCAAAGATACTACGTGGCGTGCCTTTTAAGTTTTGTCGTTTGAAGAAAAAAAAAACAACTAGAACCTTAAAGTTCTTTTTATTGTTTTTCAAAGTATTCACCACGTAGTTTAATACACTTTTCCATTCACTCGAACCAGTTATTAAAACATTTATTCCACCCCAAAGTAGGGATGTCCAATATGGCTGATTTGAAAGCGTCTACTGCTTCTTCACCGGATTGGAACCTTTGACCACGAAGAGTTTTCTTAATTTTAGGAAATGTAAATAAATCGTTAGGACTGAGGTCAGGACTGTATGGAGGATGGTCAAGAATTTCTAGTTTTCCTGCTTCAAATACTCAATCGTTTGACGAGCGCTGTGTGAGCTTGCGTTGTCATGGTATAGGACAATGCGTCGCTTTGGGTTAGATTTCCGAAGTTCCAAACAAACTGTGGTATACCACTCTGCATTAACCGTTTACGATCTTCAAGTGCAATCGTCGCAACATAACCGGTTTTCGCCACGAACGTAGCCACCATCTTCTTTGAAATGCTTGGAGAGCGAACAACTTTAGTCGGCTTGGGTTCGTCTTAGAAGACCCAGATTGTGGATTGTTGTTTGGAATCAGGATCGTAAGCATAGATCCAAGATTCGTCACCACTGATGATGTCGTAGACGTGATTTGACTCTCCTCGGTTGAACCTTTGAAGAGTTTTCTCACACCAACTGACACAGCCCCTTGTGATCGTCAGGAAGCAAATGCAGGATCCAACGGGAAACTAGCTTTCTCACACCAAGAGCCTCATGCAAGATCTTTTGAATGGTTGTCCCTGAGATGCCTAATAACGCTATCTCCCGATATGTCAAATGATGATCTTCGAGGATTAGTTGTCTCACAGCAACGATGTTATCTTCAGTGAACCTATCATAAGAGATGTCGTGTTTACGCCACATTACCACACATGCTTTGCAAGGAACGCATTTACACAGCATTTATTCTACTTTCATACCTCATCTGCCACACGAAACATTCACTTCCATACATAAGCGTAGGCACCGGCACACCAATGTGCTGGTGCTTACGCCTGCGCCATTGGTTTTGGATGTCCTTCACGAGATTTGTCACTAAGACTGGTATGTCCACGCTGGAATTCTAAATACCAGCGTTCGACAGTCCGCAGACTTGGGGCTTCATCATGGAACACAGATGTTAGCTCTTCGAAACACTGTTGCCGTGTTAGGCCTCTTCGGAAGTTATAGAAAATTATTGCACGGACATTGCCCTTAGTGAGATTCATTTTCGTACGTAACCTGATAGATTCAAAACAACGCCGTGACTAAACAATTGTATTAATCCTAATTCCTTCAATTGTTTTGATATTCTATATTCCAACAAATTTGAATATTGTACACTTCTAAATTCAAAACAGGCGGCAAATATGTAAGCGACAGAACTTAAAAGGCATGCCTGGTACCACTTTGCGAGCTTCCTCTACCAAATGTAAAAGGAATCACGTAAATCGGCACAGTAATCACGGAGAAATCGATGAACATACTTTAAAAAAAAACACAAGTACAGACAAATACAGAACATCCATCATTTTGAAGTCGGTAAAAATGTTAAATGATTATCAGTAGGCCTGCTGAATATGGTAGCACGGAAGAGCGCTATTATTTTTCAGGTCACCGCAAGCTCTTAGAAACACACTTATACTACAAAAAAAAAAAAACACAAATAAAGACACACAAAATTATTACACAGTTAACTCACTCTTTTCCTAATATTGTAATGATTTGTCCAGATTTGTACTCTAGGAAACTGTTCCGGCGACCATCTTCTGGCTTCTGGAAGTTCACTGTTGCTTGCACCTGAAAAGAAGAAATAGATAACTTGGATATTGCTATAGTCGATGAGGATTACTTTGAAGAGGTAAGGAGATGTCCCAGAGTAATTATAGCAAACTAGCTATTGCCCGCGGCTTCGCCCGCGTGGATGTCGGAGAATATCCCACAGGAACGTACTACCGGGATCAAAAGTACCCTATGTGTTAATTCAGGTCAACAATGTACTTATCCCTTAATACATTGTTTTCATATAACTCTATTACGCGGTGCACGGCATTCCAGTCGGCATGATATTTTCCGACATCTTCAACAATTATCGCTATATTTCAGCCAATTTACACAAAACCTTAATGAATTAAACATAAACCTTCCTCATGAACCACTTTGTCCCTTGGTGAAAACCGTATGAAAATCCGCTCGGTACTTTTAAAGTTTATCGCGTTCAGACAGACAGTCGCGGCGGGGGAACTTTGTTTTATAATGTATAGTGGTGAATAAATCATAAGGGGTTCTACACACTTGTTCACGTCGGCACATTCGGCTCTGCAGTTTTTTTTTAACAACAAGCCGATCCGAAGCAATTACTCCAAATTTCGGCTTTTACTCGGCAAACTCCGTTCGGCGGTTACTATCTACATAATATTTGATTTTGCCACCCGGCTGTGCCGAATCATGCCGACCCGAACAAGTGTGTACCATCCCTCCGGATCGTACTTTTAATTTGGCTGATAAATGGATGCTATGATAGATTTCAGAGCGAGCCGAAAATAGTTATACATAATTATTGTCATTGTGACAGTCGTTGTGGTCACGTTTCGGGGAGGCTTATGTCCACCAGTGGACGTCTTTCGGCTGAATGATGATAATAAAACATAATATTGAGGTATTTTTAAAGAAATTGTTCAAATATGGATTGTTTATCATTTCTGGATTGCACAGATAGTGTTGCGGTCGTTCAATTCATTATTGAAGAGGACAAGTCTGTCCGTTCCATTTATTTATTTTAAACAAAAGAACAAGAAAACTCTCTGCGCTCAACGTTCTCGACGAATGGAAGACGACAGTGTCACAGTCTAGAGTCATGTGAGATGAGTGTAGGATAAATCGTGTCTAATAATATATTGTCATTAACTAATGTGATTAGACACACCTGCTCCGGTCGGATGCTGCGTAACTTCGGTCCCAAGTCTTTAAACTTGGGTCTATTATTGAAGTCGTGAGCCCAACACTCCAACATCGTAGCGTAGTAAGCTTCAGGACAGCATTCCGGCCGCTCTAGTCTCTGGAAATAATATAAAATAGACGTGAACTGACCACCATTAAGCTCTAAAATTAAAGATATTTTACAAGAGCTGTGTGACAACCAGTGTTGGGCAAAGTTTAGTCTGACTAATGATTGATGAATAATGATTGAATACATCAATCATGATTGAAGACTAACTATTGAGTAGTTTAATCAGTTTTGTTGGTGACTAATGATTATTTTTAATCTTAGTAAAAGTAATCATGATTGGAATTTTCGACTACCCTCAAAATAAAACACTGACTTGGCATCTGTCGTCTCGTATCGTATTCTGCTAAATTTATAACTTCTTATTGTAAAATATTCTATAAGGTGGATTTTCTAGGACTGGCAAAATAAACCTACAGGTTTACATGTTAAAATCAGTTTTTACCTAAATAGTGACCAACACGAATTAAAAATAAAAGTTGTTGATAATAAGAGAAAAGTTGAAATATAGTCAAATAATTTTTAAAATAATTTTAATTGTCCTTCATAACAACTCGGTACTGAAACATGATATGTGAATAAAATCTTCAACAATTATTAAATTAGTCATAATTAAAATAGTCATGACTAATATCATGATTAAATTAGTCATGACTGATAACTAGTCATAACTAAATTAGCCATGATTGACGTGATTGAAAAAAGTTGTTGATTTGCCCAACACTGGTGACAGCTATAGTGCTATATAAATAAAGCATTTCGATATATCTGACAACAAATGCATAAATAAAAATGATACCAGCCTATTACTGGCCCACTGCCCAGTGCGAATAGGACTCGCGCCCTGAGGGTTCCGTCTAAAAGCTGTGCCTGGCTGCCCACGGCTGCACTCAACTGACACGGGCTATGAATTTCTGATTCCGGATTGAAAGACAAACTATGCGGTTGAAAACAAAAGATCTCCCGTACATCATTACACATCACGGTTGATCCTCCAACTGCAAATGTATGTGTGTAATCGCAAAAACTAATATTTGTATATTTATGTACTTAAACTTCTCGCATACAATATTTCAGCGATTTACAATACTTCGTAAAATAATATAAATATTAGGTTTAACCATTTATTACCAAGCCTACGTCCATCAATAGTGTAGTTCACCCTAACTGAATCAGTTTGACGGTGCGAGCGGGATAGAGTGATACACGGCGTGGGGAAGTGGGGGCGAAATATGAATTTGAGCTGAGCTATTACAAGCCCTTAAACATAACTGGCGAAACGTCGGTGTGTAACCAGCTCAACCTGCCAATAGGCGTGATTTTATGTAAACCTTTATAATTAAATAAACAACTAACCTGAAAGTTAGGAGAATCAATAGCTTCCAGGATCTGCTGTCCCGAAAATGCAGCCCAGGGTTGGAAGCCATACGTGAACATTTCCCACAGGCAAACTCCGAAGGCCCAGACGTCACTGGCTGACGTGAAGCGAAGGAACAGGATGCACTCTGGAGCACACCTGGAAAAAGAATGTAATTATATTATACTAGCTTTTGCCCGCGGCTTCGCCCGCGTGGAGGTCGGAAATTATTCCATGGAAACGTACTACCGAGATTAAAAGTAAGCTTTGTGTTAATCCTGGTTATTAACTAAGTATATGTGTGCCAAATTTCATCCAAATCCGTTAAGCCGTTTTTTCTGTCGTAGTAATAGCCGAGGAAAAGGTCATTGACACCTGTGCTAGCGCCGTGCCGCCGTCATAATTATTTTGTTACGCGTAATTTTAAATCTGTGATATCTTTTAAAGTATTAATTTAAAGTATATGATGTCAAGACATATTTCAATCAAAATTGAATGAACAATTTAAATAAAATATTTTATTGGATAAGGATTAATAATATACCGGTCAAAATAGCATCGAAAATAACAATTAAATTATTATCAAATTCTGAAAGATAAAAACGGTTACTGTGGGTCTTCCTTAGAAGACAGACATAGGCTATCGCAGACTTTTTTTTAACTTTTTAAAATGTAAAATCCTGTAGAACATTAATTTTATGTATCTCTTACGGTTCACGCGGCGGCATGATTTTTTCCAACATCTTCAACAGTCATAAAACCTTAAAGAATTATACACCTAAACCTTCTTCATGAATCATTCCGTCCAACCCTTCGGTAGTTTTTGAGGTTATCGCGTTCAGACAGACAGACGCGGCGGGGACTTTGTTTTATACTATGTAGTGATAGAGTGGTAATTTGAGATGGGGCCACCTTTACCGCTGTAGCTATCTTAGGTAGTGTGGTACACACTTGTTCGGGTCGGCATGATTCGGCACAGTCGGACAACGAAATCGAATAAGTTTATATTTCGAGTTATTTTGCCGCCCGGCTGTGCCGAAGCACCCCGAAACCTTACCTAACATTAAGGCGCTAGGTAAGTTCATTAATCTTGACGAGCAACTTCCATACATTTCGGGGAAATTTTGGGGCTAACGCCTTGTAAACACTATCATCATCATCAGCCTAACCTTTCCCAACTATGTTGGGGTCAGCTTCCAGTCTTACCGGATGCAGCTGAATACCAGTATTTTACATGAAGCGACTGCCTATCTTACCTCCACAACCCAGTTACTGGGTAATACGATACCCCTTGGTAAAACTGGCTGTCAGACTTTCGGGCTTATAACTACCCATAACGACTTTCAAAGATCTACAAATGACAGCCAGCACCAACGACTTAACGTGCTTTCCGAGACACGGAGGGGTCTTGGTGTGTAAAGATGGTCATCTATGCACGGACCAACCGCAGCAAGCATAGCTTAACGTGATCGATCGACTCGCGCGGCTGTTATTACTTAGACACTAGACCCTTAATATAAACATTACATTAAAAAATTGTTTTTTCAAATTATCTGGCCAAGAGCAAGTCGGGCTCACACAATTATGGTTCCGAACCAAACGGCACTGAGAAATCTGTGGCACGGTCACTGGCCTGCTGTAATTAGTGTATTGCGCGTAATTAAACCTTCGCTAGCTCCTAAACATAGTCTCAAGGAAAAAAAATCTGCACCATGATTCAGCTAAATAAGTCAAAACGCCTTCGGTAAGTTTTTTTTTTTCAGTAACTTGTACAATGTCGCTTACGGCTATAATTTTCCTATAAATTGTGGATCCATATCTAATAAATCCATTAGAATCATAATTTTATCTTTAGAAACTTAGGAGATAAGGGGGAACGGTAATTTCTTGATAATTTTGAGCTATTTCGTCAAAGTCAACTCAAAAAAGTCAAAAAAGTTTAGCCGCTAAACAAAACACTAAAAACAATATATTAATAGAATCCTTAAAGAAAGCTCTTTATATATATAGATAATTTTATTTGTCAAAACATGCGTATACTTACGTGCAAATTAAGCATGCAGGTTGTCACAATATTAATATTTCGTACGTACATGTTTCATCACTAAGGCGTACATATTTATAAAATTTCCAAAAAATAAAAACTAAATTACTAAAGGCACTTCAATCCAAGTACATAATAGTCAGCATCACCATAAATCAGTAAAATAAATTAATCATTAAATGTCATAAAAATTAAGGATTAATAAAACAATAGAAAAATAAAAAATGTCAAATGTTAAATATATACTTATATAATGCTCACAGTATCACGGAATATTATTTAATTCATAAAGATTTTGTTTTTTTTTAAGATCGAACTGATCCCCAAAGAGATTTTGACAGGCGATCTATGTGCGAGTAATCGAGACCTAACATAATGTCAAAATTAAAATTCCTACGTTAGATAGATCTCGAGAAAAACCTTTGTGTCAGACGGACAAAAAAGAGAAATGATAAAGGTTCCGTTTCTCTTTTTAGAAGAAAGGATTTTTTTTCTAAAAAAACGACCAAGAGCGAGTCGGAGTCGACAACCAAGGGTAGGAAATATTTTTCCATTTCAAAGTTAAATTTTCACTTTTTGGGACCCTATAACTAAGTTTGGGAAGGGTTTCAGCTAATTTCTAAAACAATGTTATACCCAGAAATGGAATTCGAGATCAAAAATGTAAACAAAGAAATGTCATTGTCAAAGTGACAGTTCAGGGGTAGTCAACATTTCGCAAGTAATTCAAATTATTATATAGGTAGGTATTTTTTTAAATTTGTTGTTTTTGGAAGAACGCTAAAGCAGCGTGTCAAAATTAAAAATATGATAGCGTAAAGTAAGTCCTAATATTATAGGTAAGGTAAACGAAATGAAAGTAAAAGATTTATATTCTTATGAACAAGTTGCTCATGTTTATTTGAAATTAGGTTTTATATAATATTATTATTTATTCACTTTGTGATTCGGACTCTGATGAGCTTGATGAAGAGTCCGAATCTATTACACTAATTATGAACTGATCCGTCATCCTGTCTATAATGTGATCGAGATCACACATTTTGTCCTCTTCTTTTATTACGTGTTTTAACGTAAACACTCCACCGCTGCGGCGTCACCTTTTTTTTGTTCTTTTCATGATAATGTCAGGACAAGGTTTGTGTGTAAGAAAATTCTCATTTATTTAATTAGTAAAAAGCACCAATGCGAAGCCGAGGCGTTTCGCTAGTAGAAAACACTACATGAAGTCCAAATGCTTAAGACTACTGCCTTATTGCCAGTAGCATAAAAATAATTTGCACGATTTTATTTCAAACAGTTATATTTTATTCTTGGATCATAGTTTACGTCACTTTAAAGTTGAAAACTGTGTGCAATATTATATTTTACCTGTTTAAGATATGCCTATAATTTTAGCACTATGTTATAGTACTTTTCGGCAAATTGCACAATTGAGGTTATTATTTAAAATTGGCAACACCTTTGATTACATTTTTTATCTCGAATTCCATTTCTGGGTATAGTTAGAGACATCGTTTTATTTTTCCTGTTATATTTACATAATCGTACATCAATTAGATTTTTCGCTTGGCAAACTTCAGAGATAAGGGAATGATATTTTTTATTATTACGGCACAGCCAAAGAAGGGTTTAGTTTTCGACGTATGATCTCCCTAATAAGGGAATGGTAATTATACGGATATTTTTCATCTAAAGTCGAAAATTATCAAGAGGAATAAATAATGAAAAAAAAATGTTCTATAATATACAAACGAAGGCCTTTCCCGACTAGGGATTTTTTACGGAACTCCACTCGATATGTTAGGTTACAGCTGTAACAAACGTTTTCGCGAAAACAAATGGCGCGGACTCGAACCATTATTTTGTAATCATTACCAACCAATCAACGAGGTAAGAAGTGAGACTGCTGAGCGTGGAAGTTGTGTCACTGAGTTTACTGAGCTACTAGTAGCAGCCCTAGTTTAGGAATTGTGACCGGAAAGTGGCAATAGGCTTGCCACCTTGGGCTTTAAACATAAGGCAACAGGCGAAATGTGCATGTGCTATACGCCTCTACCTAAAGCAGCACAACGAAGCAGTACGACGAAGTTGTTGTTTGAAGTCATTATCTGCTTTTTATATACGTAGTTCTTCTGTACGTCTGTATGTCACTGAACTCCTCCTAAACGGCTGGACAGATTTTGATATTTTTTTAGGGTGTGTTTGAGAGGGTCCTTGGATAGTTTAGATTCACAACTGGACCCAGTAGGTGGCGCTGCGATCGAATTCTGGGAAACAGGACAACGTGTCTGAGAGGTCCTGAGTTACCGATCACCAGGCTCTCTTAGATAGAACATGATAATTTACAAAACGGTTCCAGTCTAGATCGTATACAGGATGTCCGGTAAAGAAGGGTAACCTTGAAATAAATAGTGTGACTAGAAAATACACAGTATAAAAGCGTTGTTTAATGTCAGGAAAAGAAGATAAATTATAACACGAAAACAGTTTATTATCAACACAACAACTTATAGAACTATAATAGGTCCTTAGCTTTATCGATATCGCGTAACCTTTTACAAATTTCGGCGGGAGCGAACGAGAGCGTCGAGAGCCGCGGAAGGACGATAACGTTACACGTGCACTCGTCAGAGCGGGCGCGCAACTAACTCTGGAGCGCGAGGGACGTCGCAGGCGCAAGGCGCATGCGCGGTGCATGGCCGATGCCTAGTTAACACTGCGGCAGCGCAATGTACCGCGTTTCAACCCGAAAATGCGTGTGATAACAGTATTTTTTTTTGTTTCTTAAAAATCGTATCTTATGTAGGTTTAGACGATAACAAGGTAATCAATCAGCCGGTTACATTGCAGTTGACTGTAATGATATCCTTGATTATTACGGCACCGATTTTGCTGCACATTAACGCAATTAATATATATGTCATGGTGTAAATACAAAGCATAAATAGTCCACTACACAATTTTCAAAACACCAGTGATAAAAAAATTACCTTTTTTTGAGCTTCACCTCAGTCAGGTAAAAACAGGGCAGTGAAATAAAATAGCGCAACAGCATTGCGAGCACATTGTTGCATGGCTACAAATTCGCATGATGGCGTTTTGTTATTACGAAAATTTTTCTGCATTGCATAGCTGAATCATTCCTAAGTACAGGCTACACTGAGAACGCAGCGAAACGATGCAAAGTTCGTTTAGCTTCGCTCATGTAGCTACCGCAATTTTTCATACTTCGGTTGACATGCGAACTATGAACAGCGGGGCAATTGCGTAACACACTTACAGTAGGAATCGTTCATTGCGTTATTTTCATTGTTGAGCAGACAAATTTTGCGAACATATGAAGCAATGGATTAAGCAAGTTGCTTCAAAATCATTCAGATTGTGATTGGTCGTGTGTTACGCATTTAAGGTGCAGTTGTACAAGTTGTATGCTGCTCTTCTTTATTAAAATATTATAATTAAAATTGATTTTCGTGTCTGTTTGTGTGACCACGTTATTCTTATGAACTACGCAACGGATTATGAAGCGGTTTTCACCATCATTTAGAGAATTTATTCCGGAAAGTTTATGAGTATAATACATCGATATTAAACGTAAATTCAATAAAGAAATCTCGTTGTTTTGTAAATTTGAAAAACCGTAGGAAGCAGGGGCGCTAGCTTAATAATATAGTAATTATTTTTTTTAACTTACCATGCCACTGGTAGCTTTAGATTCACGTTGTAATTTGTTTGGTAGTAGTCCTTTCCGACGCCCAAGGCACGCGACAGTCCAAAGTCCGATATCTTCACTCTATCCTTACTGAATACTAATATATTCCTTGCTGCAAGGTCCCTGAAAAATTATTTACACGTTTTACTATGATGGACATGCTGTCCAAAAAGGCCCGACTGGCTGTTCACAATGGTGTGCTGGTGCCTACGCTTATGTCTGGAAGTAAATGTTGGGTGTGGCAAAAGAAGCATGAAAGTAGAATAAATATTGTGGAAATGCGTTCCTTGCGAAGCATGTGTGGTGTGACTATGAATGATGTCATAAGGCAACGGTGCGGTTTAAAAGAAGATGTAGTGACAAAAATTGAAGGGATGGTTTGGTCATGTTGAGAGGATGAGTGAAAGGCGACTAACAAAAAGTATTTACAAGGCAGATGTGAGTGGAAACGCCGGGAGGGGACGCCCTAGGAAGACATATAATGATCTTATTGGTGAAGTTCTTCAGAAAGGTCAGGTGCGTAGTGGTCGCAACCCGGCGTGCGTATATGACCAGATGTATGAACGTAAACGAGGCAAAAGGAGTATATAAAGATCATAGCAGGTGGCGTTCTGTAGTTTCTGTCTACCCCCATGGGAAAAAGGCGTGAGTTTATGTATGTATGTATGTAACATGCTGTAGTCGTTAAAATGATTATAACATAACATCACGCCTGTATATTATTCCCCGAAAGGTTAGGCAGAGGTGTGTGGGGCGAGCCTATTAACACCAACCGGACACAAAACCAGACTGGGCTGCTACTGAGAAATATTTGATGAAAAGCCCAATAACACTTTGGCCGACCTAAGAATCGAATCTAGGAGCTTACGCTCAGCAGTAGCTCTTACGACCACTAGAACAACGAGGCGTAGGTTAGTAAAATGCTTATATTCTGACTTCAGATCACGTAAAATATTGATGCGAATAAATAATGTCATTTGTTCGCAATATATCATGTACGCTACTCAGTCGGAAGATATCCAATTCTGGTCATGGGCCTCCCATAAGCAGCGCTAAAATATTTGGATAAGTATTACTTTTTGAACATTCGAGTGGAAACAATTTATCTGACAAATGAGTTTTGCGAATCTGAAGGAGGGAAATGCCGCTGCCGTTTGCCTGACTTGTACCTTTATTTTTCTTCCATTACTAAGAAAACCAAGCATCGTTTCTTTACATTAATCAGAATTTAACAACTGTTACGAACCTTTCCGCACTTAGTATTATTAAATAAAGTCCTTTAGGTACATATCTGTGTAAAATATACTTTTTTTACTATAGGGTGTGTTAAACCTTATTATGAAGTGTTAATGATTCATAATTCCGTTGCAAAAAAAATTATGGTGCTATAGGTCAAATAATTATAGCGCCGTCTCTCTCTGACATTGGCAAAATGATAGCATTAATTCTTCATAATAATTCGTCCCAGGACGACAGTCAGGACTGTGTAGACGACTGTTGTTAACTCAATTAATTTCGTTTTGGTACAAGATATACTTAATCCTTGTACCAAAACGAAATTAATTAAGTTAAAAACATCTTCATATATTCATACTTCATATCAAAAATGCGATAGTAACTCTGTCTGTCTGTCAGTTACCGTTTCACGCCTTAACGACTGAACGGATTGCGATGAAATTTGGCTCACAGGTGAACCATGACGTGGGTTAGAAAATAGGATAGTTTTTATCTAGGTAGTACTTTCCCATAGGATGATTTCCGGCCTCCACGTGGGCGAAGTCACGGGCACGTGTAATTGTTATAAGTCTAGAATCGAGTATTTTCTATAGCTAGGCTCGGATCCGGTGGCACAGTCAGGTTATAACCACCACAGTTATAGCTTTAGATGAATGCCAACATTCATTTTCATTTTGTATCATAACTTTTTAAGCACAAGACAAGTCCAGGTTGGTGTTGATAGAGAAACGCTTAGTCAAAAACCGGTTGCAAATATAAAGTGTGTAGGGATTCTTTATCCAGGCGGATAAAGTGCACAAACGAAAATGGGTGAAACCGGACCATAATTTACCGACAAAAAAATTGGAAAAACAAAATAAAAAAATATTTGTATTATTAATAATTTTAAAAAAGTTTAATTTTTTTTTTTTTTTTTTTTAAATTAACCCTAAGACTGTTTTTATGCCGTGTTTTTATTTGCTAAGCATCATGTGATCTTAGCCATTATCACTGTTTTTATTTCAACAAAATACTCGCAATTTTTCAAAAGATATATTTTTTTTAAGAAAAAGGGTCTGTCGTAGGTGATAAAAAATTACACCATCAATATTAATAATACAAATATTTAAGAAAAAAAAATCCAATTTTTTTGTCGATAAATTATGGTCTAGTTTCACCCATTTTCGTTTGTGCACTTTATCCAGGGACACGCTGTGTACAGTTACCTGCACACTCATCTCTTCACTACATTCTACATACCTATGTATCAGTCTTTTGCTTTCTAGATAAGTCATCCCATCACAGATTTGTTCTGCAAACTCGCAGAGATTCGGTACCGGGAAGTTGAGCCGGAACGACACCTCCCGGAGGCACTCTAAGAGCGAACGAAGAGGCGCCAGCTCCGTCACCTGAAACGTATTGCACGTATTATGTCCTATTATAATCGGAAAAACCTGATGTCAACCTTTCCTGTCGAAACTTCTTAAAAGACTGAGTCCAAAGGCAGATTTACACGGTGCGATTTAAGTGTCTGTGACTTACTTACATAAGTCGAAGCAACAATAAAAGTTGCATAGTCTAAGCCAGAGGTTCCCAGACTTTTTTTTCTCATAGACCACTTTCAAAATTTAGCTGGTTCCGGTGGACCCCCTGCCCTGTAGCTACATTTCTACCATATTCCCAAAACTGTGACAAAAAATGTGAAGATAGACCCCAACGCAGACCCCCGTCGAGTCTCCCGGGGGTCCACCTGGACCACTTTGGGAACTAAGGGTCTAAACTAAACAGTGTTTAGACGATGCAAGTAATTTGTTGCTTGAATTTTATTGTATACCAAGGCAAGAAACTTGCTTCGCGTAAATCAGGCTTAACAGTTCGAGAGATTACAGTTCCTGCAGTTCAGCTGCATGGCAGTAGAAACTATAGTCTCGAAAGACTTAACGGTTCGACGACCTTCGTTGCAGTTTTTACCATCGTTTAGATTTTGAAAATTTCTGGATTCATACAAGCGACGGATCATTCTCACTAGTTCCACCAGCAATTAGTGCCATAGAAATAGTGAGATTTTGTTTTCTCGGTAGTTCCATGCACTTCCACTATCAAAATGCATGGAACTACTGAGAAAAAAAAAATCTCACTAGTTCCATGGAACTACATAATTGCTGGTGGAACTAGTGAGAATGATCCGACGCTGGAACGGGTGAGGGTTGCTACTATACCGAAAAGTAAATGACACGAATGTTGTCAGCGTTCTTTCTCGCCCACCGTATTGCACATTGTGTATATGTCGGAATAAGATTGTTGTAGCCGTAATATTGTTATTTCCCTAGGGATATAGCTATATACCATAATATAGTTACACCGTTTAATTTAGCCCGACGATATATATAAAACAAATCTCCACATTTACTTTGAAAACTTGAACCAAGCATTCGTCATTTTCAAGTTAGAATGACGCATGAGGACCTCTCTGCTATGTTATAACCCAAAGGTTGAACACATTTTGCCCCCTTTTTAAAGACGCAAAAGAAAGGGACCCCTTCTTTTGCGTCTTCACATAAGTCTATATTTCACAACATTCAATTTACTTTCTGACCTTAGACTTCCTGGTACTTCAAGCAAACAGCAAGTAACATGGCACAAGGGCAGGAAGATGATGATTACTTACGCTTCAAAAGTACCTGAAGTACTGTGTCTTTGCATACATACCAGCATCAAGGAGTCCAGATGAAGTACCACACCGTACAAACGAACGATGTTAGGATGCTCAATACTGTGCATCACGGCTGCTTCCTTCAAGAATTCTGTTGAGTTTGATGTCATCCGCTCGTGCCCCAGACATTTTATTGCTACTTGCAGCTGAAATAGTAAATAAGGCTTATTAAGTTTTATCTGGCTTTAATATTTTTATTGATTGTCAAATTGGCAAGCCACCTGGAGGTAAGTAGCCACAGTGGACATAGCCGTAAGGCGTACTACACACTTGTTCAGGTCGGCATAGTTCAGCACAGCTGAAAGGTAAAATCGAAAATATCTAGATATACATATGTTCGGGAAAAAACCGCTAGGCATTGCTTGGATTGTCTTTGGTCCCTGGCCCGGATATCAGTAATGGACCAAAAATTTTCAACTTTATACGGATTGAATATGAGGCTTTTGGATACTTTGTATGTGTGTATTTTATGTCTTTTTTTTTTTAATGTGCGTTTTGTTTGTGCAAAAGAAACAATTTTTCTTTCTTTTCTTTTACTTTTCTTTAATTGTGCCGAGCCGACCCGAACAGCACCCTAACCGCGGAACACACTTTCAATCACGGTGAACTGTCAAAATTAAACCCATTGCAATCAATTGTCATTAGTGTTACGTAATTACCCCACGCTGGATTCAGCTAGGGTACTTAGATACCAAACGGAGTTTGCCGATCGGCCCGAGCCGAACGAAAACCGAACATGTCTAGTGTGTAGCAACACACTAGACATATTCGTTCCAAACGTCCTTATACTAAAAAGAAACGCATGTGCGTTATCATCCCAAAGACAATGCTGAAAAATAATATCTCATGTGCAATGTGGGTGTGTGTGTGTAATTTTACTGGCAAACAGCAACGCTTTTTAAACCCGGAAAACGGTATCGCTGCGCGGCGATAGTAATGGTATGACGATAGTAAACGAAGAGCTCTACTACAACACAACCACTACAAATTTGTTCCTCAGCTTATGCTCTGTACACACTGGCCGAAATAACTTGTGTGAATGCGTTGCTTACCGCATACTACGGGTTGGTGGAATCTGTCCTAAGATACGGGATTATCTTTTGGGGTAACTCAACTGATAAAGACACTATTTTCAAAGCACAAAAAAAAATGTATTAGGTCCATGTTCAAACTAGAAACTACTCAGAGTTGTAGGCCTTATTTTGAAAAATATAAAATTTTGACATTACCATCCCTTTATACAGGATAAGTTTAAAAGGAGTGCGGATATTTTAGCAGGTAATCAGGTGCATAAAACTGAACAACTTTCCCCAAGGAACATAGGTCGAAATCTAAAAAAATAAAATTCAACTCCTCATACAAACATAAGTCACGTGACCAGTCACTTTGTATGAAAAGTCGATTTTCAATTTTAAGATTTGGCTGCAGTGAATTGAAAAATAAATTAGAATGTTAAAAAATTAGAAAGGTGCTAAGTTCCTGCTACACTGTTGCTTAAGCTTTTAGTTCCATGGGAATACAATACTTACCTACATTTTTCTGATTTTAAACCAATTACTACTTTGCTGCACATAATGCATTATTCATAACATCAATTTAACTACCTTGTGGGTCTCATGGTCGGAAGCGCGACTGCTGAGTGTGGTTTCCTGGAGTCTCAGGTCGGACAAAGTGTTAGGTATTGGGTTTTTCCATTAGGGATTTCTCAGAAGCAGCCCAGAGTTTGGAAGTTGGTCCTGTGAGTGTGACACCCCGTGCCCCGGAAAGCACGTAACGCTGTTAGTCCTCCGGACATGCTTGGGCACTATCGTAATCTCCTGTGAACTTGGCTAATCTCCGTTGAGATTGACCGCCGCCTACGAAATTAGGTCGGGAGGATATTATTATCCATACTAGGAAAATAATATTATAATAAATGCGAACATAACTCTGTGTGTAATGTACGTCTGTTGCCTGTTCACGCCTTAACAGCGGATAGGATTTCGATGAAAATTGCCACACAAGTAGACCATGACCTGGGTTAGGACAATAGGATACTTTTTATCCCAGTAGTCCGCTCCCGTAAGATAATTTTCGACCTCCACGTGAGCGAATCCGAGGGCAAGAGCTAGTTATTAATAATGGAAACAATAAATAGATCTTACTCTTTGATTCCCTGTAGTCCATGTTCCCTGTTGCACCACACCAAACTGACCCATACCGAGCTCTTTGTTGATAGTTATATCTTCTATAGAAATTATGTGCTTAGTCGGTACTTTCACATTATTCTCAAAAACCGGTTGGGCGTCTAACGCTAAAGATGAATGACCATGAAAATTCTGAAAAGATGCAAAATTATTTTTTATTGAATGTTTTATTTATTGTTGTGTATAGTTGTTATATATAGTTACAGCAGCTATAACTGGCCACGGGTCATTTAATAAACACCTCTTTGTCGTAGAAGTCACAGACAGTACGCTGTGCAGGGCCTGCATGGAGGACGACGAGACAGCAGCTCCTGTGCTACTAAACTGCCCAGTGCTCGCCACATACAGGGCAAAGTACTTCGGTAACCCAGGTACCCTACGTGAGATTGTCAGTAACACCAAGGCGTTGCTGCTGGCCTTCCTTGAGGACCTGGGGTGGATCGAATAATCGATTTTCCCACCCATTACGAAAAATACGCGCATTGACGTGGAGTTGCGGACACCAGCCCGTATTACCTATTACCTATTTATTATTGCCGAGCTTGTGATGGCCTCATCAATCAGTGCCATAGGAATAGCAACAACAAGCTGCAGGTGCTCCATATATAAATTACCATTGGCTGTCTATGGGAGCTCTAACTCTAAAGAAGCCTATGAAAGATAACATTAAAATCATCTTAGTTTTGAAATAGGTACAATACAATGTGCCGCTATAATGGCCACAATAATTTAACACATGGGTAGGGCTAGTGGCCAGTAATCAAAAAAAATATAATAAGATAAAATAATTCGTAAACTAAATAATAAAGCTTTCCTTCAATTCGCCTACTCTTTGCACGTTATTTGTTTCAATTTCATTGATGCAAGGTTATGATCCGTGACCACTGCAAATGACCTCTGATTTACAGTTCTTTAAGTACAGGTTGCTCCAAGATGCTATATTAGAAAATTGTAAATAAATAATAACGTTAAATGAAATTAAAATATCTTCATAAAATGAAAACACGAAACCATGTGTCACGTGTTAAAGAAGTCTCATCTCCCATAGAAAATTACCCCACGTCTGACAGCAAAGAGAAGTATCTCAAAAAATCGCTAAAAATGAATTTAAAAAAGTACATACTTCCGGTTTCAATCCTTATTGGCGATATACGAAAAAATTGCTCTGAATATTCGTTCAGGGGTAGTACATAATTTAGTGAATTCTGCAGATTTTAGTTTTAGAACGACTAGAAAGGCAATAAAAACATAATTTTGGTTTTAATCCTTACTGACTATTATACAAAAAATTGCTCTATAGTATTATATAATATAGTAGTATAGTAAGTATAGAATTTAGTAACTGCACTTTTTAGTTTTAGACCAACTAAAAATGCAATAAAAACATACTTCCGGGTTTAATCCTTATTGGCTAACATACGAAAAAATTCAGGGGTAGTATATAATTTAGTAAGATCTGCACATTTTACTAAATAATACACTAAGTACCCTTGAATGAATATTCAGACAATTTTTTTCTTATGTCAGCCAGTAAGGTTGAACCTGGAAATGTTTTTAAGTGCGGAAATGTTTTTAAGTGCATTTCTAGTCTTATAAAACTAAATTCTGCACATTCTACTAAATAATACCCTACGCCTGAATTAACACATTCAGTGCCCTGCACCCGACTCCCGGGTCCAACAATAATTCGTTGTTTGTTAGTTGGCGTGTTTTGATTTGCATCCGGTAGGCGGGTGCTGGGCATGGTCACATGTCAACAATAGCTATCTATATGTACGACTCGGGAGCCGGGTTGTGGGCATACGAACGAATTATTGTTGGACCCGGGAGTCGGGTGCTGGGCACTGAATGTGTTAATATTAATTAATATTCAGAGCGTTTTTTTCGTCTGTTAGACAGTAAGGATTGAAACCGGAGGTATGTAATTTTTTAACTACTTTTTTGCGATTTTTTAATATACTTCTTTTGCTCGCAGACATGGGGCATTTTTAAGTCTTCTCCATTATTAATGTCGCCATCAAAGCGGAATGCTGTACTAACTAAATCAATTTAATAAACAAATTGTGTTGGTCATGGCTCTCCCAAGTTCTTTTTTTCTTTTTTATTTGATATAGGTTTGCTCTTGACTCTAAGTCTAGGTCAGAGATGACAGAGACACAGTCGACGATGGAGCGAGCTTACCCAGAAGAAGCCTATTCACTCTCACTTTGAAGAGATCAGGGTTGTATGTGTTCGGAAACACAGACGCAGGCAGAGAGTTCCACTCCTTTGCTGTGCGCATCACAAAAGACATTTGGAAACGCTTAGTGCGAATTGGTGGGATAGCAACTAGGTAAGGATGGTAACTTGCAGTGCGTCTAGATGTCCGCTGATAGAAGGGGGCCGGCGGAATGAGGTTGTGGAGTTCTTGAGCACACTCCCCGAAGTATAATCTGTAGAAGACCGTCAAGCAGGCAACCTTGCGGTGATGAGTCAAGCTGTGAAGCTTGGCATCCACCAGTCTTACGTCGCCAATGAGCCTCTTAGCTCTGCGTTCCACCGAGTCAAGCGCGGCAAGTTGGTATTTGGCCGAGCCATCCCAAAGGTGGCTACAATACTCCATGCAGGATCGGACTTGCGCTTTGTAGAGAATTAAAAGCTGTCCAGGCGTAAAGTTCCCTATTACAACTGGAGCCCCGTTGTACGCATCCAGGTTGTTCTTAGACATCTGGCCGGGGAGTAAAGATACACACACAATACTACTACTGTACTGTGTGTTTAAAGTCTTCGGCCTGCATTCACCAACATTTCAATCACCGGTTAGGTATTTAAATAGTTGGTTCATGCCAAATTTCCTAAGGAAAGAATCGATTACAAATCTAAACAGTATTTGATTTAAAAGTCGGTGAACTCCACCCATTACCTTTTATGCATAACAGGTTAAGTCTTTTGCCATTAACAGGCCATGAATACAGAGTAAAGACTGCTTTCTAGCTACTGATTATTTTGCACAAATACCTAATCTTTAAGAACATAACATGAATTTTATGACAAGTTCCTTTGTAATAATAGCACTAACCTGGTCTCTCTTTTTATTTGATTTCAGCATTTTCCGTATCTTTGATATATAAGGATTCGGAAAATACTTCGAGTATATCTTCTTGTACCGTCTTTGTTCAGGTCTTGACAGGCCAATTTGAGCTAAGTCTTCAGTCAATACAAACTTAAGTTGCGACACTTTTGTAACCTTTAAAAAGTCTCTGAAACAAACATATCATGCAAATGTATAAATGTGTAATACACAAGTAAGTAGTACCATACTATCATATCAATTCAACAAAACTTAGGTTTCTTGTGACTTTCACATAAAAGGTGTTTCTAAGTCATAAATTATGAAGTATATTTGTAGTGACACTACAAATGATATTTTCTACATTTAAATTTGGACATATTAATTTGATGAAAATTCGCATCAGCCAAAGTATTGAGCATGTGGTTATATATTTACTTACTTAGCACTAAAATTAAACGAATACTCGCAAATGCAGCCAAGTAAATACAACTAGAACCTTACTCTTTCGAAAAACTAACAACTAAATCGGTGAATGGTAAGCAGGTACTTAGCAAGCAGATAAGTCATTTTCAACACGAAAGTAAAGAAAGGGTTTATACAAAACTGAGACACGAAGTTGTTTATATTTACCTAAACAATTCATAATACTGTTCCAGTTCTGCCTCTTCCAAAAAATCATTTAAATTTTCACGGTCTTCGAATACAGTGGTGGACTCTGGAAACAAGACATCCCAAAACAACAGTTGTATTTTAAGCAGAAAAATAAGTATTATAACTTAAACTGATTATTTTGTTAACACTATTTACCCATAATGCCGCCGAAGATACTAAAAGAACATTAAATAAACTGCTCTATCAAAAAAAATATTAAAAAAATATGAAATGTGCAAATGCAATACAACTTCACGGCCCAACACAAATAAACTTTTTTTTATCACGTCAGTCTGTCAAATCAGTCACAGACTCAAAGCCACAGAGTATACAATAACATAATTCAGCCCACTGCCAGCCAACCAAAACGACCAGAATTATGTGTAATCGATTCATTATTTCAGCAATGATCAGAAAAATCGACTAAATTCTGTTCAGACTTGTTATAGACCCTTTGTAATTTACAGTCTTCACAGTCTTGTTGTGTTTGTGTTTCGTTGTCTTGTCTTCTTGTGTTTAAAGAAATAGTTAGTTGTTGCCCGCGGCTTTGCCGGCAAGGATGTCAATACTTCCTACTTAAATCGGATTTTCTTGACAATTTCATGGGTTTTTTGAGCGAAACGCTAATTATTTTTCTAAAATAAACGTAGACTAGAAACCTAAGTTACTCCTTCTAACATCTGCTATCTGCCAGTGAAAGTCCCGTCAAAATCGGTCATGATGTTTCGGAGATTAGTCGGAACCAACATACAGGCAGACAGACAGACACACAGACGAAAATTTTTAATAATTTTTTTTTTTTTTGTTATAAGTACCGTTTAAACTTTCATTTTCATTTACAAAAAGCTGTTATTTCTACATTACAAACAAACACTTAAATTTGGAAGGCGTACGAGGGGCCGAAGCCAACTCACAGAGGCCCGTTAGACACTTTCAATGAAAATGATGCACCAACCGATGATTATTCCTGTACGCACTATGCAAGTGCACCCAAAGACCACCCCACAGTGTGATAAGATCCCGGATTTTGTGTCATCGTGTTTTTATTGAGTTAATCGATAGAGTCTACAATTCCGACGATTAGAGTAAAACTCCGGGTTCGCTAAGACTTGTACTTTTTTTTTTTTAAATGTCAAAGTTTCGCAATATCCGACTCTTGAAAAACGAAAAAAAAATCATTATAATTTAATGGAAGTACTTATTCCAGAATTTATTTATTTTATCGAGAAAAGGTATAATAGCCGACCGTTGTACCAATTCCTGTTGCTTTAGTATGAATGGGTCGAGAGATATGATTTTTTTTCTCATTTTTCGTTTTCATTATTTTATTCAACTAAACCGCAGTAGTAGGTAGCTACTCACAAATATATATTATTTTACTAGCTGTGCCCCACAACTTAAGTACCAGGAGACCTCGTCAACAATTAACGTCCCTGCATCGGAAAAATCAATATTTTGTAAAAGGTGATGACCAGTTGTCATTAGGCTATTGTAACTTAGATAAATTACAAACCGACCCACTAAAAAATGGAAAATAAAAAACTTTTTTGCAAAAAAGAAACAACCGACTTCCAACAAAACACTACAAAGTGAAAAATAACTTTAATTTCGGAAGTCGGTGGCAAAAACCTTAAAAACAGATCCAAAGACACCGACTTCCGAATTTAAAGCTATTTTTCATTTTGTAGTGTTTTATTGGAAGTCGGAGGTTTTTTTTTGCAAAAAAAATTTTTCATTGTTGGAGACTAATAAATCTAAGTACCTATCGAACCAGGCTAACCGATGAACATTTAGAAAACATCTTGCGCCTGTGCATTAGTAGAGTTGATCCCAACACTGATCACCTGTTTCTCAAGTTCAAGCTCAAGTTTCTGATTTATTTTTTTAATTTTATATAAAATTTATTTGGGATCACCAATAAATAATGCACAGAAATAAGGTGATTTCTAAATATTAATTTAAATTTTAATGTAACTTTACCTCGTAAGTATAATAGTTTATTAAATGTTTATAAACAAAAACGTATGTATCTTTCCCAACCTCTTCTATTATCTCATTATCTCAGTACCTTTAGCCCGTGACTTCATTAGTATTCTAAGGTCTGGCCCGCAACTTTCCAAAGGTTGCCCATCCCTGGTATACACTTTCAAGCATCTAGTAAAAAGCTGTTACTTTGACATTACACACAGACACTTCAATTTTATTTATTTGTATTTATAATAATATAATATGTATGTATGTACCTATGTATAGCATATACATACATACATATATGATTTTTTAACCTACCTACTAAAATTTATCTGTTTTGTAAGTAGGTATAAAAAATCAGTAAAAACAAGGAAAGGAAAGATAAACACATCAAAATCAAACTCAATCTTGCAAATGATTTAGACCATAGATCAGTTTATCATATTCATAACACGCAATTTTTTGTATGAAATGAGAAAATTGTGGCGTAAGTGCGCGTCTACGACCGTACTTAATGGGCTTTATAAATACGCACAAAAAGAATCTAGTACTGCTCATATTATAAGGCCATTTTCACTAACACTGCGTGACAATGAATGGCACAGCATAATGATGCACCGCCAGAACATGATATTAACGTAAAGATTGGTTCTTTTCGGAGGCGCGGATTACATCATGACATCCGTGTCATTCTTCAGAGCTTCCGGTTATTATATGGTTATGGTTTTAGTTACGCAACAAACAAATGGAATTTCATTCAAAGTCTTTACACGATTTGATTTTCTTCTCGCCGCTCATATTTCTAGTCGATTATTCGCATCGCCACTAGCTGAATAGACACACTACAAAGTCGGTTTTTGCCATTTTTAACCAACTTCAAAAAAAGGAGGAGGTTATCAATTCGGTTGTATTTTTTTTTTATGTTTGTAACCTCAGTACTCCGTCATTTATAAACCGATTTGGTTAATTCTTTTTTTATTTGAAAGGACATACTTCCAGATTGGTCCCATTTTATCAAAATCAAGTTCTGATGACAGAATCTATGAGGAATTGAGGGAACTCCTCAAATATTATAGGTAAACATATAATGATTTTGATATTTTCAACAACAAATCAAGCATTTGCGTTTAGAAAGTATCATTTGGTGAAGTGGAACTGATGGAGAAGACCACAGATGGCCACGGGAATTCCCCAATGATAAGTATTCCAGGGGTGGCGATAAGATATCTCGATTAAGAAAGTTAAGCGACAGTGACAAAGCCAATTTAAATAAATAGTGTTGATGAAAATGATACCATCGAACTGATCTGATGTTGAAGCCGGAAGGTAGGCACCGGAACTCCGTAATAAAACAATGTATCCTAGCCGTGTTTGAGCTGATTGGAACTGTCATGAGATGCACTCTAGCTATAAATTATTTTAACCGACTTCAAAAAGAAGGAGGAGAAGGAGGAGGTTCTCAGTTCGTCAGAACCTTTTTTTTAAGTGTGTGCGATTACTCGAAGACGGCTGGACCGATTTGAAAAATTCTTGTTTGTTTGTTTGAAAGGGCTCTTCAGGTGGCCCCATAGTCATCAGGTCAGGATCTGATGATGAGATCCTGGAGAAATCGAAGGAACTCTGAAAATATTATAAGCACACCGATAGTGATTTGTGTATTTTTTATAGTAATCAGTGCATTTGCCATCGAAAAGCACCATTTGGTGAAGTGGAACTGATGACGAAGATCAAAGATGGTAAGACGGCCACCGGAACAACTCAATAATAAGTAGGTATTTCACGGGTTGCGATTCGATTACTTTAAATACAACCCCGATCTCTTCAAAGTGAGAGTGAACAGGCTTCTTCTGGGTAAGCTCGCTCCATCGTCAACTTTGTCTCTGTCATCTCTGACCTAGACTAGAGTCAAGAGCAAACCTATCTCAAAAAAAAAAAAAAAAATTAATGCTAAGCAATATAAGCTCGTCACATTTTATATGGTGAAGTGGAGCTGATGGTGAAGTACCAGGAGAACTCCTTAACAATTAACGTCCCTGCATCGGGAAAAGCAATGATTTGTAAAAGGCGATGCGCAGTTGTCGTTAGGCTATTGTAACTTAGATAAATTAAAAACCGACCCACTAAAAAGTGAAAAATAAAGTTTTTTTACAAATAAAAACAACCGACCTCAAAAAAAAACACTACAAAGTGAAAAATAACTTTAATTTCCGAAGTCGGTAGCAAAAACCTAAAATACAGATCCAAAGACATTATTATATGGTTATGGTTTTAGTTACGCAAAAAACAAATGGAATTTCATTCAAAATCTTTACACGATTTGATTTTCTTTTCGCCGCTCAAATTGCTAGTCGATTATTCACATCGCCACTGGCTAAATAGACATACTACAAGGTCGCTTTTTGCCCTTTTAGTTTGGTTCTCACTACGACACATCTCGATGACAGATGTTAAAACAGGGCTGCCAACATCGGAAATAGTTTCTCTGAAGGTATTATTTTCATGTGCTTTACGAGAAAACAAATCAACCGATGTATAGTTTTTAGAAAAAAAAATTGGTAATCATTATTTTAATAATTTTGTATGCGCATGCGTAACTGTGCGTTTGCACTGGCGAAACAGTAAAATAAAACATTTGAAAACTCTGTTTTTTCGTCAATGTACCAAACCGCGTTTGTATTGTCACATTAATTTGTCACCCAACTTGTTGAACGAAAACTTGTTTTACACTTTAACTCATGAATCATTTTTTCCGTGTGAATAAGATGTTGTCAACTTATTTGTTTGGCGAACTATCTCGAAAACACCAATCCTTGCACTAAACACAAGCTATAGACAAGTTGCGGTACAAAAGAAACAACAGTGCGACTGTCAAATGTAACGAAACGTGTTTTCCAATTAAGACGGTAAACATCATAAATTATGTAGTATAAAACATGTCAATCAAGAGATACGAATCGTCAAACAAGTTTAGGATCAACAAAATAATTATGTGATAGTGCAAACGTGGATCGATACATTGACAGAAAACTGATTTTTTAAACATATTTCTACGTGAATGTTTCATTATTGCAAACGCACAGTTAAAAACATTATAATTATTGTATGTAGCCTATTTTTCATACATAATTGGTAAAACCTCAAGGTACAAGTTTTTGCAGCAATCTATGAGGACCATTTTTTTAATTTTAATATTCAGGACAGATTTCGTGATTGACTGGCAGTTAGTTTTTCACTTCATGCGACAGTGACAAAAGGCGTAACAAATAGTATTTAATTTACAATGTATGGACGGCAGCACATCAAGCTACTACAATCTTTTAAATTTGTTTAATAGATTTTCAACTTTATTGCTATAGTATTAGGTTCAAGATTGATTGGGAAAATTTGACAGTTTCGGGTAGCTTGACCTGCTGGCGTCTGTACAATAAGTGCAAAACGCAAGGAGGGGAGGGGAATGCTCTCAGGTGTGTACCTACGTTCTCGCAAGTCGCAACCAGCGTGTGTTTATGACCAGATGTATGCATCTGACGTGGAAGAAGCAGAAATATATAGAATGTGGCTGTACATGGTGTGGCAAAAATTAAGGTTGAGGTACAGACCATCAAACTGAACAAATTTCTCCCGGGGATCAATATCGTTATCGCAAAAAATTATCAGTCGGCCCATACATTTGGTGGAGTAGGTATTGAAGTTTTGTAGGGGAGACCGATTTTTTTTGCGATTACGATGTTCGTCCCCGAGAGAAAGTTGTTCAGTTTGATGGTCTGTACTTCACCTTTAATTTTCGCCATACCGTATACAGACATACTGATATGGTAAAGATCTGCTTACTCTCTATCTGCTCACTCTATGGGAAAAAAAGTGTGAGTTTATTTGTTTGTAGGTAATCGATTAACTATAGAAATTTATTCTGAAAGAGATTGAGAAATTATACGATTGGAAATACAACGTTTCAGCCTGTTCGCTTGAGGAAAAGGCTCGAGTTTGTGTCTGCATTACTATTATATGGTAGTTTATTTTTGTTCAATGTGGTAACACCGTCACCTACTTTGCAAATATGGCGTAGAGTTGTACAAAATGCAGTGGGAGATATTTGATAAACTTGTCAATTCTGAATTTTAATAAAAAGACATGTATCTAGGATAAAACTTTTTCAATCGACTATAGTGTGCTAGACCAGTAATAACAGTGAAATGTGAATTTTACGCAATGTAGGTACAAAAACTAGATAATTTTCTAATTTGAAAATAAGTTAAGAATTTCACGTTTTATCGCTACTCCGTTTAGTCGTTTGTTTTTAGTAAAACGATCTTTTGTTTACGTATTGCAGTTTGTCGTTTGTGTCTCGATCGCTAGCCCATTGTTTGTATAATTTGTAGTGCAGTTTTGTCAAGACGTTTTTGATTACAATCTGTTAGGTACTATCAAACGTTATTTTTCTCTATTTTATATAATGTAATGTTTTAGTATGAGATAACTGTATTTTTTTCTACATTTTGTTAATTTTGGACGAATTAGCTAACAATTAAACATATTTGTTAAGTAGTTTTAAGTTCATAGTTAAGTGTTATGGACTGTAACTTTGAAAATGATGGAGATGAATAAAAGAAGACACCTGGTCGGGTTTATAATGCTGCCTCTTATAAAGGTAAGTGTTTTTATATTCCTTTTAATTTTAAGACCTTTAGAATTCAAATGGGTGCAACAGACAGCTGCATAAAACACCAATTGTACTGTTGATGTTGTCATCATGTCATTAAGATGTCTATTTAATTAATGTATCTCATACTTGTGAAAATGCTGACTGCGTGTTGTAGTATACCTACCACTGAAGTATAAAAAGTAAAATGTTGATATAATTATTTTTTTACCTCAACTATTACAGTTGTCAGACCTAATTCGATAGTGTGGCTATCAACTATTATTAATATTATGTATATAATATCACATAATATATTGAAAATGAAATACATACCTACTCAACCAACATTAAACAAAAATTACCTACTTAATTAGCTTTAAGATAGCTACTATTATTAATCTACTGAAACTGGAACAGGCACATCATGATCAATTACCTAATAAAACCTTTTAACAAAGTCCAACTTTGATTCCTATTACTTGTTGGGTACATAATGCATGATTTCTTCACAACAACATATTCAATCGGGACTCTAATTGAGCCAGTCATTTGTCCCCATGATTGTTATGTAAATGCGGCATCAGTTATAAATCGAACAAAAGGCAAGACAATTATCTTTCATTATGAATGTTATCAGGAAGCATTAAGTATTGGACACAACAATGCAAAGTTTGCTATTCTTTTAGAAAAAATGTAACTACATGTACATATTTTTTAAGACAACCAATTGTATACACTACTCTAGTTGACATGTTTTGGCATACAATCAGTAGTTTCCAGGTCCAAACATTAACAGATACATTTAGGTTAATGAGTACCGTTAAAAATATTTTAAGGACTTACTACTTACAATTTAAAGTAAGCAGGTATTTATGCAAGAAATGATTTGACTCGTTGGTCTAGCGGTAGCAAACGCTACTGCTGGACATGAGGTCCTGGGTTCGGTTCCCAGGTTGGGAAAAGTTTTATGGGGTTTTTCTATCTGGATTTTCTCACCAGGAGCCCGGAGTCTGGATTTGTGCCCGGTTGATGGCAATAGGCTCACCCCCTATTACATGGCGCTTAAACATAACTGGTGAAATGTAGCTGTACTATAGGTACTATTGAGGAAACTTACATGTGACGAATTTGAAAACAAAATCCCATGCATGTGATGACCACATAATATATGTTAGCAAGCGATACTGTAGTGGACGAGCGATGTAAGTAAGGCTATCCTTACTTACATCGCTCTACCACTACCATGGGGGAAACAAACCTCTATACACCATAGGGACTATTCCCTATGGTGTATAGAGGTTTGTTTCCCCCATGGTACATCTTTGCCCAATCATTCGGGGAAACAAGACGTGATGCTGTTATGTCATGATTTAACCAACTTTTGATTTTTGGGGTTTTAAATCAGCCTGCCTGCAGTACTACTCAAAAGAACTTTTTGTTCAATAATGGCTATACCGAAGGTATGCCCGCGACTATCTAAGCGAATTCTTAGCCTCAAGAGAAACAACGTCACAATAATGATAGGGACAATTACAGGTCTCTGCCCCAAAAGAACCGAATATGTCTCATTGTATTGTTACTTTTTTGATGAATAAATCTATTCCATGTAGGCGCCACAGATAGCACACTCTGTAAAGGCTGCTTTATCGCAGAGAAATGAGCCGCCCACATCATCCTGGAATGCGAGTTCATGGCTTCCCAACGAGAATAAATCCTCGGAACTGTGAGAGCGTTCCGTGAAGTCTATGAAACCCGCAGGAAGCTTCTGTGCTTCTGGGCGGAGCTATGTTAGCCAGTACTCACTAGACACAATGAATCAAATGAGAGTCTAGTGCGGACAATGGAGTCCATTTACATACATATATTCCATAACGTCTAACAAGATGTTGGGATGGGATTTTCGAAGTTGACTGGTTTAGCAAATGACATAATTATCAGCATTGTTTGTAAATAACCAATCTTCTTGATATTTCCAAAATGCAAGTTGTTATTTGCTTAGGAGTCAAAGTATTTTGTCATTTATATTTCACTAGCTTTTGCCCGCGGCTTCGCCCGCGTGGCGGTCGGTAATTATCCCGTGGGAACGTACTACCGGGATTTAAAAGTATCCTATGTCCTAACCTGGTCATGGTCTATTCGTGTGCCTATCATCCAAATCGGATCAGCCGTTAAGGCGTGAAAAGGTAACAAACTTTTGCATTAATAATATTAGATATATTATAATACCCTTGGTTGCCTGGTAGAGAATGCCTAAGGCATTAAGTCCGCCCTTGTACTTTTTTCGAGTGTGTAAAGTTTAAATAAATAAATAAGTAATAGTAGGAACACCTATGGATGTATTGATGAGTATTATGGAAGTACCTATGTAAATTCTTGTGGTAACCTAAGGACCTAGGTACTTATTGAAATGCAAAAAGTTGAACAAACAAAATGAATATAAATGGAATATCATATGTAAAATATTTTTGTAAACAACATTTTAGTTTTGCCATCTTTTGCCAGAACAGATAGAGAGATTTTATGAGTTGGACTCGTGAGCTCGCCACATACAGTTGCTCATGGGTAAAACAGGCTTTTTATAAACGCAAACCTGCTACTGCAAGTGTTTGTCCTTGAGTTTTGATTATAGTCATCGCAAACGCTGTTTTCGGAGCCCATTGCACTCCTTTAAAATGAAATCTGTCGGAATTATCGGAATACAGGGAATCAAAACGTAACCTCAAGCAACAACAACAACAGCATTCTCATTCACCAACAAATCAATAAATTTTAATTCTCCGTTTGCTATTCCTGGCATAATTATTGCTTTTTTAATATTCCGCCCCAGCATTGGCGGCCTAGGGGGTCAGGGGTGATCCGCCTCCGGTCTTGGGAGCCCCAAATAGGTTCAGCAAGTAAAAGGCAGTTTGTAATTAGAGGCCCCCTACGTATGCTAAAATAATATGAACGGGTGCAAAAATTTTCGAGCTCGCTACGATTTCTCTTGAATCCTACATTCTCTTTTTCTCCGACTTTTCAGCTTTAAAAAGTAACTCCTGTATGAATAGTTAAAAGAAAGGGCGAAGTGCTTAAATTTTCGAGCTCGCTCCGCTCGCTCTTGCATCCTACATTCTCTTTTTCTGAGTTTTCTGCGTAAGTTGATAAGGTAACTTATGTATGAATAGTCAGTAGAAAACTATACCTATCCGGGGCTTAAAATATCGAGCTCGCTGCGCTCGCTCTTATATTCTACATTATTCTAGTTCTTAAACTTGTCCTGCATTAGTACAATGTTTTCAGGAAAAAAAAAATATTTCAGGCTTATCTGGGTTAATTTTGATGTTATCTAGGATTTATGAGAAATGAACAGTTTTTATTCAGCTTCCCTCTAATAAAAATTTTAGCTTCGCTACTGGTATGTAGTCTTATCCTACAAATAAGTTTTGCATTTCCTAGCATTAGTCTCATTCTGCAAATAAATTTTTGACATTGTCATTTTTCATGGAAAAACTGTCTAAAATTCAAAACTTATTTCTAGGATCAGACTACACACGTAACGATTTACTTGCGAAAAAAAAATCGTTACGTGTCCACACACGTAACGATTTATTTGCGCAAGTAAATAGTAACGTGTGTGGCTTTTTTTTCTTTTTTTTTTTTTTTTTTTGTGGATGGGAAATCATCAAATGACTTCTCCCGCTCTGGGCGGAGCGGGAGGGCGTGTCAGACTTTTACTGACTAAAACCCACCCGTGTTCCTTCTGTTGCCTGTGCCGGGGCCACGGTAACTCTTTCGAACATCCCGCAAAACGTGTGTGGCTAGCATAAGACTAGGCATACAACTTTGGTCGTATTCGCCCTAAATAGTTGGAGATAAGATCTTTGACTTTGTCTTAAAAATGATTGTTTCTTAGTTCTTACTGAACTAAGAAACATACGGTATAACAAGATTTTAGTAGGTATGTAATTACAACTGGTATCTATCGTCCCATCAGTTTGGTGTCTCATTTGTATAAAACGTTTATAAAAGTAATTGAAAACCGTGTATCAAGTCATCTTGATTCCTAAGAGCCATCTGAACAAGCAGGATTCAGACGAGGTCTCTTCACTACTAACCACCTACAATCCCTCGACCAAATAATAGAGGAGTGCACAAAATCCAAAATCCCTCTGTACCTAGTATTCGTTGACTACGCCAAAGCGTTTGGCAGCATTCACCATGATTCATTATTTAAGGCAATTAGGGAGCCAACCACCACCTCTTGAAGCAGTATTATTTTAATGTTACTTCAGTGTGAGAAAGAGATGGAGCTATACAGGACGTCTAGCTCCTGAATAAAAATATAGATATAGATATGTAAATCTTTTGATAACCATATGATCGCAATAGTACCTACAGCAGCTTTAAAATTTAACACCACAGGACCATCCTTCCCTATTAAGAGGTGTCAAGCAAGGAAACCCGCTGACCCCTAAGCTATTCAGTGCCACCCTTGAAGAGGTTTCTAAAAGCCTATCTGACACCTGGGTAGATAAAGGCATAGTCTTCGGCGAAAATAGGTGGACCAACCTGCGTTTCGCCGACGATATCGTGCTATTTTCATCTTCGACAGCTGATTTAAGCGAAATGCTGTGTCCTAAATAAGACGAGCCTCGAGATTGGAGACCAAACTCATGACCCACAGCGTCCAACATAAACTGTATGTAGATGGTGTGGAAGTTGCATAATATGTTCCAGAATACATGTACCTCGGCCAAATAGTCTCATTCCAAACATGACAAGAAAAAGAAGTTGCTTAACGCACCGAAAACGCCAGGAAGAGCTATTTGAGCTATCGACCAAAAAAACCTCACGAAAGGAGACCTACCAATTTACCATAAACACAAATTAATGGACATGTGCATACTCTCTATCCTCACATACGGCGCTCAAACCTTGTCTTTGACGGTTCAGCAGAGGTTTAAGCTTGGGGTTTGCCAGCGAGCAATGGAGCGCAGTGTTCTTCAGACGGTGTTAGGAAAACTAAACACACTGCTGCGCTCCAAAACACAAATCGCCGACGTCACCTAAAAAGTAGCCAACCTTAAGTGGGACTGAGCCGGACACGTTTGCCGCATGTCGAACGAGTCATAGGGCAAATCTACCACCATGTGGGTCCCTGAAAACGTCCGTCGACATCGAGGCAGACCCAGAAGAAGATGGCGAGATGAGCTTGACGCCTAGAGACAGGATTGGTCCACATCCACACTAGCTCAAGACAGAGAGGTGTGGAAAGGAAAAAGGCCTTTGCCCTGCAGTGGGACAACAAAGGCTAAAAATAAATTACAAATTTAAAAATACCTCTTTAAACCTTATATATTTTTCCAAGGTTGCTTGGAAGAGATACAGAAAGCGATAAGGCTATAGTATAAAGAGAGGAAGTACGATATCTTCATACAAACGCACCGCGCGCGGCTTGTATGTGTGCGCCAAAGTATCTATGCGTCGCCGCACGCACACTTCAACAAATCTCGGCCCGTTTCGCAGCGCGCCAGTCGGGGCTAACATCGCACGAGGTTCGCGCGTCACGGCTTTTCGGCACCGCTAAATGAATGAAAAATGTGTGATAATCGCAGGAGAACGTATTGCTGTGTGTTTGGGTGTCTTAATAATTCATCGATTCCAGAATTGTCTCTGTTCAAATTACCTATTGAACAGGAAAGAAGTCACTTTTTCTAGCATATCATTTTTACTTGATGATGAGATACCTACTTACTTATTTTTTGTTGTATTAGTTTTCTATCAGACAGAGGAAGTAGGTAGGCCTACATTCCCACTAGAATGTACTAGGTACTTTTGATCTGTCAATTGATTTGCCGCTATTGCTTTGTTTATGTTTAGTCATGCCGATTTCTCAGTACCTATTGTAGGTATAGTAACTAAGTACCTACTTACAGTTATAAAATCGTACTTAAAAAATAAGTAATTGACTAATTGTGAATCAGATAAATAGAGCAAAGTTCGAATCACCTACCGTTTACTCGTGCTCATCACCGCCCCGCGCCGCCCGTTTGCTGGCCCGTCGCTCTTTCTTTCATCGTGAAAGGTTTCATCATCGTTTAGGTACCCAGACAATACAAGTAAAAAATACAACTTCCCGACCCTTGCCAATTTATTGGCACTGAATTAAAATTTAACTAAAAGTGACAACCCTGAGACAGTAGGCAATTATATCGCGGATTGTGCCGGAGATAACCTACTTCCTCTCTTTATACTATGATAAGGCCACCCATTGTATGTTTTGTAGTGTTAAATTTATTTTTTTGTTATGTATTTTCTGATGTACAATAAATATTTTTGAGATACACTTGTGCTATTTATGCCAAAAACACAAACTAGTAACTGTAGTGTGTTGCACGTACCTACCTAAATAAAATAAAAACTTATTAACGCCAGTAAAACAACACACGTGTTGCGTTTTCTTAATTGGCCACATGGTGCACACTGCACCCCCGCGTTCAAAAGAACGCGGTAGTTCATGAGAGAGACGACTAACTGTCCTTACTTTAAAGAAATAAGGCCAAATTTTTTATAAAACCGCGCAAAAATCATAAAGATTCAAGAACATATTATTTTAACTTTCCTCATTTTGAAAGAACTAAGGAAAGTAATAAATAGGTTTGTAAGAACACAGAATTCTCGTTTATCCCGCTTAATGTTGTTGTTGATAGTTGGTGGCTATCACAAACACATGCAGGTAGGTTTCATTTTTAAAGACAAACAAAGAAACATCTTGTTGTTATTCGACCCAGAAAGATGCCTAAGATGTAACAGAATTAAACAGAATTATGATGATCGAATCAAACATCTCGAGATTATGAGTGATGGACGGTAACTGACGGACAGGTCCGGAGTAAACAGTTTATTATTGTAAGTAGGTACCTATTTATCCGTCTGTGTGAAATATACATTCGTAAAACATACTGTTACTGAAAAGCTACCAAAATGAATTTTCTTCTTTTCATGACATTATACCAACTCACGTTATTTCCGACCGAAGTAGCTACTTTGGGAGCATTGTGAGTTTTTGACTTTGCCATAAAAATCTGTCAAAATCTCACAATGGCGTGACCGTTGCAGCTTTTGTAAATCCGTAGATTTAGGTTAGGCCCCTGCGGGGCAATAGCGTAACATACTTACAGTAGGAATCGGTTTCATTTTGAGAGTTCAACAACATTCATTGCGCTATTTAGGTTGTTGAGCCAACAAATTTTACGAACTTAAGAAACAATGGATTAGCAATGAAAAATGAAAATGATTCAGATTCTGATTCTGATTGATAATGTGTTACGCAATTAGGGTGCTCAACAGCTCTGTCGTAACTCGTTTAATAACTCCTAATAATGAATCCGAATAAATAACTCATCAAAAGTTGGTTAAAGATTTCTGCTGAGACTAAGCAAAAATGTTGTTACGTGACGAGATACTCCGTAGAAAACATAAGTTATATAAAAGTAACAAAGAATATTTAAAAAAACTAGGGAAACTTTTTTTTTTTCCTTTTGCCTTTGCCGAGGGAAGCCATTATGAAACCGCGTCGATGGGAGCCGCTATTATTTTCTTAATCGACGCTTTCACACGCTTACCGTTTCAAAAAATCATTCAGTATAAAAGGTCGCTTTAAACAAAATTGAATTCATAGCAAATGGGTATGATAGGCTATGACGTTTGCTGGGCTTAACGTTTGTAATAATCCTTCTGCTTTTTACCTAAAGATATCCTATTCCTTTTAAATCTACGACCAGTTCTACCATTAAAATTATTGCTGTAAGCATTTGCGCATAATGCGCGTGCATATTACAAAATTACGTCACAATCTCGGTATTAGTTCAACGATCCACTTATCAGTTTGAGCTCCGTAACCCGGGGCAACAAATACGCTACAGGGCCTTTTCAAATTTTCCGATAAGCCGACCTACCCGACGCAGTCTGTAGACTGTAAAAAACCCATGCGACGGTACATTTAGAAGTACGCGGGTGTTGCTGATGCGTTATTATTTACCTATATTGTACGAAGGAAAGAGCATTACTATTAATAGTTAAATTTGTTTGGTACTTACATCTAACTAAAATCTTCCTGACGTCGGTCGTATAATCAAATTAAAGAAAGAACTTACCCCCGTTGAAAATAAGAAATAACAAATCATAGAAATAAAAGGTATGGACATACCTACTAGAGACATTATACTTATAAAAATAATTGCTTGGCTGCCAATAAGTTGGGAATCCTAGTCTAGTCTAATATTATTTATCAAGCACAAGTTCGATCGCGTATCTCCATACACGAACGATCCCAGATCCGCCCAGCACGCGTAGCATGACCACCATAGAAACGGGTGTTTGGCGACAGAAGAATAGACAAAATGACACATCGCTATGGACGACGTTAGAAATCTTTCTACAATCCGTCATTTTGTCTATTCTTCCGTCGACAGAACCCGTATCTATGGTGGTCATGCTACGCGTGCAGAGATGAGAGAAGTACTCCTGCTGCTCTTATCACTGGGGAGGATCTGCCACATACCAGCTTGATGCGCTTGAGTCGATTGAGAAACGGGCCAAGAGGCTCATCAGCAACGACGCACTGGTCGATTCAAAGCTCCAGAGCCTTGAACATCGTTGCCGAGTTGTCAGGTTTTCTATCGATTACTAAATTGGAAGTTAGAATTGCATAGTTTAATTCAGCCAAGCCCGTTCCACTATCGGACAACAACTGGTCTATTCTGTAAAAAACTCACCGTGAAAACATGGGTGAAGTGTCACCTGATGCTAGATACTCGAAAGCTCACTTCACCTAAGCTTTCACTGAATTGAGATGAGATTTTTACACAATACCCTAACCGACGTACGGCGATGCACCACCGCTACGTGGTGGACAATTGGACATCGCACCCATATGCATAAAACGTTTTGGGAACATTTTCATTGTGGCTAAGGAGTGAAATTCCCTGCCGAAGTTTGATAGTTGTCTAGTGTTTCCTGATAACTGTAAACTGAGGTTGTTTAAGTCGAGAGTGAATACATTCCTTCTAGGCAAGCGTGCTTCATCGTCAAACGCAAAATATCAAAACATTAATAAATAATTCAACTATAAAACAAGGAATGTTTGTATCGGGAAAAACGCCCACAACGCCCTCCTCTAACTGTAACCTCGAATTTTAATTAGTATGCCACAAAGCTAACCTTTTTATGAACTGAATAAAATTGAAAAATTGAATTAGATGCAAGAGCTTACATTGAAAACGCAGATGTAAATAATACAAACGCTCGTTTCTATTAAGTCTCTAGGATTACAAGCATTGAGTGCTGGGCGTGCTCTGAAAATACGTTTCTGGGACCCACAGTACACAGACTGTGTTTGTGGGTTGTTTGTGACTGTTTGCTGAGCTGAAAGCTTTAGTTCTTAAAGCTTCAAACAGCATAGTGTTTTAATTATTTGCTACAGTTTTCGATTTTAATTGGAAACTGAGAATTGATAAAGGAGGACAAGCGGTGATACGAAAGAATGGAACTAGATAGGAAATATAAATCAACATTTTAAAAAGTGTAAAATATGTACACTTAGATTCTAATATCCTAGCAGTAGCTCTATTCAAGGACGGAGCCAATAATACCGCCGCCCTTCGCCTCCTGACGGATATGGGCGGAGATGCATCCAAGAATCGATTACAAAATTCTGCTGCGGATAGGTACTAGCAATAAGCAACACAAAATAAATCAATAATTTATAGAATCTATGTCTGTCTTCCTGTCGGTTTGCTTCACGGGAAAACAGTTTTAATCGGATTTCAACGATACTTGGAATCAAGATAAATAAGGCATTACGCTATAAACTTGCGCACCCGTCTATCGAAATAACCTCCTTAATATGGTGCTTAGCGGTCGAGGGGCGACAGCGATACTCTGAAAAATAAAGCGTTGGCTCTTTGCGTAGTTTTATTACTTTCATTTTAAAAGGCTACTCGGTCTGAAACTATTTATAAAAAAACGCCTCATAAACATGCCGTGTACACCCATGATGTTATACCTGTTATTGTTTGCAATAATTATTTTACTGCGATTAAAGAGCCACCAAGCCATGATTATCGTTCATGGCATTAACTCGAGAGAAACGACTGCCCGAAGATTTAATATGTTGAAATGGCATGACATGACTATTCCCATGCCATAGTTAATTTGTGAATATTACGCTGTTTCCAATATTTATTCGATAAATGTCATTGCAGCCATAAAGTCACTGCACTTGATGTCGAGCTTCGTAGAGCATGCGCGTGCATTCCAGTGACTGCAACTAGGACGCGGTCTGAAATCCCGCGCATGCATTCTCGCATAAACCCGAACACTAGCGGATTTTATTGAAAATAACAACGGCCGCGGTTTGCGCAGCCGATTCGCTGTCGGCGGACTGTGCCGGGCGTATGCTTGTTGGTCCCGCGGCAGCTGGCCGAATGTCCAAAAGACCAAGAACGTCATCACCTTCCTACTCTTAACCCAATTTTATTGGGATCGACGCAGTACGTCTTTTCGTCTGTAGATTTTCAAAAACCGGGTGCAAGTACGTCCAAGTACAGTAGTCAAGATGCGGTCAACTGCCAGTTGTGACTCGTATTTCCTTTAATACAGACTTGGATTGATTCGAATTTGTGGTCAAGTTTGGAGAAACCAGCCACATGTCGAGCCTTTTCAGGGAGAACATCGTAAGCGATAATTTTCACTTTTTACAGGAAAGGGTTTTATCTTTCCTAATTAACGATGTTGTCATTTACGATGATAATTTCTTACTACAATAAAGTCGTGTAAATATAAAATAAAATATAAGAGTAATCGCGACAAGATGTAAAACTGAGAGTGAACAGGCTTCTTCTGGGTAAACTCGCTCCATCGTCGACTTTGTCTCTGTCATCTCTGACCTAGACTAGAGTCAAGAGCAAACCTATCTCAAAAAAAAAAACCTGTCTAATTAAGAGGTTAGGAAGAAAAAAATAGTTGTGTGATTTTTAGCGCTTACGATGTTTTTCCTGAAAAGGCTCGACGTTGTCTAGTTTAACTGTCGGTGTGTGTACACTTCTCGGCTTACGGTATACTAGAACCAATGAACATAATATGCTGGTGCATGCACTTGCACAGGTACGAGCTTTGGATTTCAGTAAAAACATAGGAATAAGGTTGTCTCGCTTTGTGCTTTCCAATTACCTAGTTGTGGACTTGTCGAGTTTCGGTCGCGCTAATGTAGATTTGTAATGAAAATAATTTACATTCCATATGATTCATATAAAACCACTTTCAATGGAAACTGGTCTGACTGATCGAATTATTATATTCGCTTTAAATATATATATAATTAATTCCAATTAAAGAGAATATTATAACGCGGAATCAATGCGAATCAAATCAATATACTTACAACATGTCCCGGCATTAACGCATTCTCTAAGGGCCGGACTCCGTCAAAGCGTTCACACATCTCCGCTCTAGCCAGTACGCATCTCCGCACAGCTTCGGTGGATACACCCTAGCTGAAAAACATCTCTTCTTGTGTCCGCTCGGTGGATACACCCTAGGTGAAAAACATCTCTTCTCGTCTCCGCTTCGGACATCTCCGCACATTTCCGCTTTGGTGGAGTCCGGGCCTTCAGGGGATTTAATTGTACTCATCATTATGAATAACTTTTACTATGTGACCAAAACAGAAATTAAAAAAAAATCAGCAGGAAACAACTGATTTTTTGAAAGAAATCGGCTGTTCCTTGCATTTATATTCGCATATCTCGTCAAAACAACAGGGAACAGCAGATTTTTTCGCGATTTTAGGTTTGGTCCCATAGTAAAAATTGTTAGTTATCATGAGTACAATCATGTTAGGTACTAATTACCAGTCACCCATATAAACAAATATCTCTGGACAAACTTTTGTGGTTTTATTGTTTTCAACCCCACTTAGAGCGGGGACGCAATGAGCGTTTATTGTTTGCCTAATATACGAGTCATATAAAAAAGGAACCATATCCACTCATTTTATTCCTTGTTTTAATGTCTCATAAAATGTGGCGGAGAACTTGTCTCTTCTGTTTCTCAAATAAAATTCTGCTCCATGTTTTCTCCCGAAAGTTTTGCTTTGAGCAATTTTATAATAGGCAGTCGCATTCTTTCTGTACCTACCTACCTTCAGTATCGTATTACGAAGGTGGAAGTGGTCTCGCTCCGAGCAATCGTTAGAGCATACAACGCCTGCCAGATGCCTTTCTCTAGAATTCTTCCCAATCCCAAGTATGCTAAGCTTTCGACAATATAGGTCGCCTGTTTACCTTTTACGCTAAGGCAGGCCGCACATCAGATATACAATTGTACGACGACAGTTGTGGCGCCGCCACATTTGAAACGCTCCACATTTAACGCCTCCGTATCTGCGCGCAAGCACGCACATCAAGGACTCATTTGTGCAGTTTGTGGCGAGACGTTTGCCACTTGCCACGGAATACGAATTCAAGATCGAACACGTTCGTATTTTGTGGCACGGTGGTTTGCAAAAATGAAAGGCAACATTGAATTTCACGTCGAGTTTATTTCAGAGATTGAAAAAAACCCAATATTGTACATCCATGTATGTGTTTTGAGACATTCGATAATATAAATGAAACTTATCTTCGTCGAATCGTAACTCTTGCAAAATTTTAAAATTACTGTAAAATTTAGAAAATGGGTGAACCCAATAATGGCTTTTTTTCTCATTAATTACCACATCAAAAAATCTGTATCGTCGGACGATATCAGCCGGAGATATGTATACCTCTAAATAACACTATCACTAGTTCGGTGAAAAAAATTTAAACTTAATAAAATGTTTATTGTATAATAGTTAACCCAGCACGGCACCTTAACTGCGTGTATCATATTTACCACGAATAACTCATGAAGTCATGACACTAATATAAAAGTGACCCAGTTTTATCCTACCATATTTATGTACGATATAAACGAAGCTTATGTTAAAGGACAACTTTTCTTAGCGCTCCTACAGTAAATGTCATCCTGTCTCGCAAATGTTATTCTACTTTTTATAGGATCGATGAAATTTTCATGTTTATATATGATGGATGGAAAATTGGAAAGCAGTTTTATTAAAAGTAGAAGGAAGGAATATTATATCCCTTTATATCGCACAGTTTTAGGAACTGGTATTCAACTTCTAATCTTATTCAGTTAATATTGAAAACAGTATTTTGCACTGCAGTTTTATAATTGCGTATCCGGACTGTGCGACGCAGGAAAAAACTGACAAGTGAGGCTTTATAGAGACCAGGGGCGAAGCGCGCTAACAACTCCATTCCTACCGGCTTCACTTTGGAGGATCGGAAGAGTAACTTCACCTATCAGCATAGAAAAATAGTACATTCAGTAAAGTCTACGATTGCCAAATAATATAAATATTCCAACAACAACACAAATTGTTCTAAATAAGCCGGCGCCACAACGTGGTAATCATATTTGTATGACTATTTGTAACTGAACAATTTCTTCTTCGGCTTCCCTCTTACGAAATGTCAAACCTCGCCATTGATAGAGACCACAATATAGACGAATCCCGACAGGTAATGCATTTTCCCATAGAAATTGTTGGAAACAGATGGAATAGAAACAATTGCAACTTTACTGTGGACGAGCCATGTAAAGTAAGTAGGTACCTATACAGTTGATAATAACTTCCATTTAGGAGCATCTTTTTAGTATTGGTAGGATTATTTTGATTTTCGTTTTCTCATTTGTGTTTATAATAAACTAGCTTTTGGCCGCGGCTTCGCCCGCGTGGATGTCGGAAAATATCCCACGAGAACGTACTACCGGGATTAAAAGTACCCTATGTGTTAATCCAGGTAAACAATGTCTTCTCGCACTGCCTATACATATAGTATCCGAGGAGCGGCGGGCGGATTGGTATAATGATTGCTGGAGGATAAAAAACGGAACGGAACTTAGTAAAGATATTGTTCTGAATTACTAAAGTGTCTTTGGCGATGGCGAAAGTCGGGCTGACCGATGATGAGTTAGTAAGGATTTTAAACCCCCTAGGGGATGATTTTCCAAAAACGCGAAAACACGTCATTCGTAATTTCTAAACAAAAAGCTTAATACCAATTTCTTCCTTACAAACTACGAGTATCATCCCCTATTTTCCCACCTTAGGGGATGATTTTCCAAAAACGCTGAAATACGTGATTTTTAATTTCCAACCAGAATGCTAAATGGTTTAAACTACAAAAATGACGATTTTCCATGCAAACTTTCATCCCCTATTTTACTCCCTTAGGGGTTGAATTTCACAAAATCCTTCCTTATTCCTTGTCTACATTATAAAGGGAATCTCTGTGCAAAATTTCAGCTTTCTAGGTCCAAGGGTTTGGGCTGGGCGTTGATGAGTCAGTCAGTCAGTCAGGACTTTTCCTTTTATGATATATATTACGAGTAGTTAGGTAAGTATCATTGAAATAGTGTTTTTTTTCGGAAACTTCGTGATCTGCCCATAGTACCCATCTCTCTGCACACTTTGAGATAAACATCCTGCTATTCTAAACGAAAAAATCTATGCAACAGCACTTTTGTACATCGCGTTTTTTCACTATATTAACTAGGTATTTTCTCAGGCAGGTGGAGTTAGCGTGTCTATGCCGCATTTAACCTTCGTTGTAATTTCCGTGATTAATGTAACTCCATTTAGATTGGACTCTGCATTTATAAACGCTTTGTTATGTAATACGAAATCTGTTTCGCTATGTGTTAACTAAGTTTTATAGCAACTGAAGATATCGTTGGCATCCAATGGGAATACTTACTGGATTACGTATTTTCTGACCGTCACAGGTCTTTCAGAAATAAAGATGGTCTTTAGACGTCCTGGGAAATTTTCATAATCAAACAAGCCATAAAACTTCTCCAGTTTAGTCATAAGCCAGTCCCAAGCAAAGAAGCTGCTTTGAAAACTTATGAATAAACGTCGTTCATCTTAAAGTTCAGTTTAGTCGTCTTAAATCTTGATATTTGTTTATTGTAAATCGAACACTGAATCATGAATACGAACCCCTTGCCACAATTAGTTTTGATTGTTGAGTGTGACGTCGGTTAGTAACGGTCCTCCTCATCACCTCGTGTCGTATTTTAACGATACGTCGCGTCAGTCCGTGTGTGTATGTGTGTGTGTGCTAAGATTGCGTATTGTATTGTGGTCGACAATAGGTCCTCCAGACGCGCTGATTATTTCAGTATGTTTGTTCTTGTTGATCTGGTATGTTACTACAAATCGTCGCGAATTGATCATAATTGTTTTAAAGTGCATAATGTAGAAGTAGAAGGGCTAAGTCCAAATATTCAAGTAATGAAAGTTATTGCTTATAAAGGAGCTTTCCAAACTAGCGCTTTATGAAACTTCCGATGCTCACTGATATTATTCTACAGTTCCAGTTAGATAGATACTTACCTCAGTATTTTACAAAAAAACGAGTACGTATACCTTCTACAGATGAACTCAGAAAGTTTTGATTGCTTGTTAGCGAAGGCTGCTCCTGTTACCCACGCAAACTGTCGTTGTTAGTAGATGCCCTGGCTGGCTCCGCTGGCCCGTCGATTGGTTTAAACTTAAAAAAAAAAAATTAAACCCAACTACAAAAACAGCACCAACTAAAAAGGCATAAACAAGATACAGTAACAAAAAACTTTTTTACAAAAAAAAAAACAACCGACCTCCAAAAAAAACACTACGAAGTGAAAAATAACTAATTTCGGAAGTCGGTGTCTTTGTTTGGTGTTTCGGAAGTTGGGTGTCTATATTTTAGGTTTTTTGCCACCGACTTCCGAAGTTAAAGTTATTTTTCACTTTTTAGTGTTTTTTTTTTGTAGGTCGGTTGTTTTTTTTTTTTGTAAAAAAGTTTATTTTTCACTTTTTAGTGGGTCGGTTTTTAATTTATTTAAGTTACAATAGCCCAATGACAATTGCTCATAACCTTTTACAAAACATTGCTTTTCCCGATGCAGGGACGTTAATTGTTAAGGAGTTCTCCAGGTAGGTACATCACCATCAGCTCCACTTCACCATATAAAATGTGACGAGCTTATATTGCTTAGCAATAATTTTAAAGTAATCGAATCGCAACCCGTGAAATACATATTATTGAGTTGTTCCGGTGGCCGTCTGTGGTCATCATCTTCAGTTCCACTTCACCAAATGGTGCTTTCCGAAGGCAAATGCACAAGTTACTATAAAAAATACCCAAATCGCTATAGGTGTGCCTATAATATTCGCAGAGTTCCCTCGATTTCTCCAGGAACCCATCATCAGATCCTGACCTGATGAGTATGGCGCCACCTAGAGAGTATACCCTTTCAAACAAACAAACAACAATTTTTTAAATCGGTCCAGCCGTCTTCGAGTAATCAGGGAACACACTTAAAAAAAAAAGGTTCCGACGAACTGAGTGAGAACCTCCTCCTTTTTTGAAGTCGGTTAAAAATAATTAATAGCCAGAGTGCATCTCGTGACAATTCCAATAAGCCCAAACATGGCTAGGATACATTGTTTTTTACGGAGTTCCGGTGCCTACCTTCCGGCTTCATCATGAGATCAGTTCGATGGTACCATTTTCATCAGCGCTATTTATTTAAATTGGCTTCGTCATTGTCGCTTAACTTTCTTAACGCTTTGAAGGACACTACGGCTATAGCAGTAATTATAACAATAAAACTTCTATTTTGTCTCGTTTGCGTCCCGCAAAGTATTAATCGAGATATCTTATCGCCACCCCTGAAATACTTATCATTGAGGAGTTCCCGTGGCCATCTGTGGTCTTCTCCATCAGTTCCACTTCACCAAATGATACTTTCTGAATGCTAATGCTTGACTTGTTGTGGAAAATGTCAAAATCACTATGGGTTTGCCTATAATATTTGAGCAGTTCCCTCAATTCCTCATGGATCCTGTCATCAGAACTAGACTGATAAAAATGGGACCAATCTGGAAGTATGTCCTTTCAAAAAAAAAAAAGAATTTTCCAAATCGGTTTATAAATGACGGAGTACTGAGGTATCAAACATTTAAAAAAAACATACAACCGAATTGATAACCTCCTCCTTTTTTGAAGTCGGTTAAAATAGCATCTGTTCCGGGGTTCATATAACCGAAGTCACACGTAATCTGTACGATTTATGTTATTACATTACATTACATGTAGTAATTGCGTGTGACTAACGGTTATACAAAAACCGAAACCAATGTTATTTTGTTACTTTTTATTTTCGTGTCGATGGTACTCTTCTTCGATGTTTTTAAATTGTTCGAGTCCAGTAGGTGGCCACGTTGATTGCAGCTTCAGTGGCATTCTTTAGGTCTTCCGAGGTGCACATGGACGGGCACTTAGGACACTAGCATGTGGGGCATGGTCTGATCAGAGGCACTGCACTCGCACTGGGATTTTGGCCAGTGCGGGGGGGGGGGGGATTACTGACTCATACAACAGGATGGGTCCGTAATCCCCCACTTCGATATATTGTGTTGAAGCGGGCTACTTGGGAGCGCAATCGATTGAGAGCTTTCCATATTATAGTCCACTGGCCGGGAGGTAAATGTTCCTGGGGTTTAACGAAGTCGGTGGTGGATGCTTCTGTGCCCACAATTTGCTTCTCTCATTATGTGGTTTGTCCTGGATGGCGTGCGTAGAGCGTAAGCAGCTCTTACGACTTTTAAGCCTACTCGCGGTCGTTGTGTAGTCGTAGAGGGGATGTCTGGAATTGGAATCTTGGTTCTTTTTTATCAGCGCGCATGCGTCATCCTTTCGTACGGCAGATGGTTCAATTCCTGCAAGCAGGTAGAGCTTATTGAGTGGATTCGGTTTTAAGCAGCCCGATATTATTCGACACGTCTCATTTATGGCAGTCTACTTGTTTGGCGTGAGTATACCGGTACCACACTAGACACGGAAATTCGCCAGCAGAAAAGCACAAGGACATGCCAGTTGTGCGAAGGACATCGGGTGCGCTCCCTAGTTAGTAGAAATTAGGTGACGTAACAGATTATTACGGGTTCCGACTTCCGACCTTCTGCTTAATTTCGTAGCAATGTGATTTATACGTTAGTGCCGTGTCCAATGCTACTCCTAGATATTTTGGGTTTGAGCAATGTTCAATCTTAGTTTCTCGCCACACGATGTTAAGGGCCCGATTTGAGTATCTGTTGCGAAGATGGAATGCACATGATTATGTTTTGGACAGGTTCGGCCGGAGAGCATTGCTGTCGTAGTATTTTCCTAGTAGTCGAGTGCCAATGACAACTTATCTTCTACGTCAGTGAAAGTCGCCGATTGAGCCGCTAGAACCAAGTCGTCTTCGTACAAGAAACGCTCAGTGTGTTGGCTGATCGTTTGTGAAGATGTTAAAAACCGTTGGCGCCAACACACTGCCCTGAGGAAGGCCTTTCTTTTGCCTACGCCATCTTCTTTTACCAGACTGGAAACGGCGGTTGAGTAGAAGTTCGCTTAAGATATTTACGAAACTCTGGTCGTTAGTAAGGGTGCTCACTTTGGTAAGTAGTGTTTTGATGTTAATGGTGTCATTTGCTGCTGAGAGGTCAACAAATACGACACCCGTGACTCTCTTGACCTCGTATCCATCTTCTAAATATTGAGTTATTCGAAGGACTCCAGTAGGATTTGCCAGGTCTAAAACGAGCCTGCTCATTAATGTTGGCTCAATTACTGCTGTGAGGCGGTTTAGCAGTCTTTCGAATAACTTATATGTGTGGCATAATAGGGGTATAGGCCGATAGCTTTTGCGATCATCCGAGGATGATCCCAAAATATGAGGATGGTTTGGTCTTTCTCCAAAGTTTGGGAATTTTCGCGGTGGCCAGACATGTGTTGTAAAATTCTTACTGATTCAAGTGCAATTGCCTGGAACATCAACAATTTTTTCACTTTTGGCAGTCGGTGGGTGGGGGGGTTTGCCGTTAAGTAGCAGCTGAAGGGCTGTTTGAATGGCTGTGACAAACCCTTGGTTAACAGGTTCCGGTGGGTCACCAGTGAGACTGTACTGTAGACCATGCCTTTTTGATGTTGTGGGTCATGTTGGTATTGGTTACTGTAGTAATCCACTTTATTTTACGAATTTCGCCAACCGTGGCCACCAACTCCTCCCCAGCAGCAATTGTATCTTCAGAGAAAGAGTCGTTATCGTAGAGGTCTTCAGAGGTCTTGAGTTGGATTAAGGCCAGGTATGTATGATGTGCGGCAGCCTCTAGGTATGCGTTGACGCGACACAGTTCAGATAGTATCAACGAACTGTTCGTAATTGGAAGGTTTGGGTTCTATGTCGCGTAGTTTTGCATCCACATCTGCGGAAAAGTTTTCCAGTTTTCTTTAGAGAAGTTAAAACAGGGTTTGAAGGGACGGTGTCATTGATTTATCGCAGCTCGTATCTCGTCTGTGTTGTGTATTTGGAATCGTTTGGCAAACGAGTTTTGAATGAATATTGCTATTGACGAATATTAAATCTGGGTTATAGCCACGTTTCCAACGTTTACTATTGAAGGATGCAGGCTGTTTAGCGTTACGTACGAGAGTTAGCTCAGAAGCATCAGCCCATAACTCAACAAGGTTGCCGTCAGCGTTGGTTTCAGCGTTGGTGCCTGTGACTGTTGAAGTCATCAGCTGCTATTTTAGTGCATCGTCTGTCAAAGTATAGTGTTTTGCGCAACTCGAAAGGTTGGTTTAGGGGCTTATACTGATGTGATCGTCCAGGTCCCTATGTCCACTGTGAGGATTTCTGTCGAATTTTCATTACACCAGGTTGCTGACACAACAGTGACATTGGGATTTACGAAAATAGCGCTACCATTTTGGGCGTGCGGTATCTCCAGTACAAGCGTCATCCCAGGGATTTGGCCTTATGTGTTCGGTGTGGCGATGAGTTTCTTGGGCACAGAGAAAGTCTCGGTTCGTCTTCTGGCAAAGTTGGGATAGTAGCTCAGACTTGTTTTCAGAAAGCCCTTCAATATTTATTGAGGTGAAAATCAGGGCGGGCTTGAAAAGCTGATGGTGGGTGCCCTTGGAGAAGTCGTTATTGTTATTAGGCCCTGATAAGGTCAGTAGGTCATGGCTCTGAAGAGAGCCGTTTAAGTGTACCATCGTGGTGAAAGGATTAGTCAGCTAAACTCGGCGTTACCGAGTGCTGTCCAGGGTGCGACGGGCGTTTTGAATCCCAGTACGATTTATGTTAACGCCGCTCGGCGAGGCTCACGCACCCCATTTCCTCATTTTGTTACTGTGTCTTCTTTATTCCTTTCTAGGGCTCCCACATAAAACGGAAAACTGCGAGCTGCGATGCGAATTCGCAGTTTTGTGTGGGAGCCCTTAGTTGGCGTTTTTGTCGTAGTTGAGTTTTAGTTTTTAACTTTCTTATTTGTTCATAGTCTAGTGTAAGGATCATTGAGGGTAAATAGCAAATGGAATTTGATAGCAATGATTTTTTAAATGGCCTACATAACATTTTAGAAGGGTTTTTAGTACATTATTGAAAACAGTCAGAGCGAAACATGATTTTTTAAATTCTAATTTGGGGTTTATGTAAGAATTATATATAACTATAATATAACAAATATAGATAATAGATAATTATATATAACCAATATATTTTCAGAAAGTACTAAGTAAGACCTTTCATTAGATGCCAAACACGATATATTAATCGAAAATATTTATTTTTCGGTAACACTACATCCACTATAGGCCGCCATTTTATGTGACGTCATAAGCATATAACCAGCGGAACAACATGAAGCTTATGTGACGACAACGGTAGAGTTATCGTCGCACATTTTGACAAACGAGGGTTTGTCAAAATACGACTAGTAGTTTAGGAGTTACGAGGGAACAGATGAACATATAATGTATGTATGTTCATCTGGTCCCTATATCTATGTATCTACATAGCCTAGTAACATCATAACCATCCTTTGGCTTTCCAGTAGTTAGGTGTTACGGCGGAAACTCTTCGGGGCCTAAGGGCCCACACAAAACTGCAAATTCGCATCGCACGTTGCCCGCAGTTACCATAAACTACAATTCAATGCGGACTCGCAGATTTTTGCGATGCGATGCGAATTCGCAGTGTACGGGAGCCCTTACCTACTTTAACCCAATATTCAGCTATCAGTTTCTCCGTCTTTTAAAACAGCTGCATCGTGTCTTAAAAGGAACTTAGGTTACCTATACAATAAACTGCATTCTATTCCGTCTTCCTTTATTAGAAGGCAACAATTAGATTTTTTTTATAAGACGGGGCCGATCATCGAATGTCGATTTCTAGTGAGTCGCCTGCAGCTAGTTTACATTGTCACGTCATCACGTGCACCGAGGGTGCTGCGGATTTGCATTGTGCATCTAAAATTAAACTAACTCATGGCCCTTCCTTTTCCGTAGTCAGATAATAAATCATTCATAGCTCACATTAGCTGCGAGGTATTGACTGAAAGAAATCCCTGTTTCTTTGCTAAGCGCAGATCACACACATAAAATTGGAGCACCCATAAACAAAATTAAAGTGTTTGTCAGAGGACATACGCTCCAATTTTATTTATGTGTATGACTATGGGTTACCGCATCACGGAAAGTGTTGAAAGCAACGCACACTACCTACACATTGCGTCGAAGCATCGGTTATCGTAATCCACGCTCGATAAAATTGCCGGTTGAAATTATTACGGGTAATGTCAATGCTTTTGGATGCGATTAAATTGTTCTTAAATTCATCATCGTCGTATGTACCGTTATATTTTATTCCTCAGCAATTAAAATCACGAATAGTTTTCAAGAATTTATCGGTATTCAAACGACACATTAAATAACGTCAAGTCCGGTCATTACCAAGCGATTACGACGTAGGGTAATAAAGTAGGTAAACTGTAGTACCTGTAATTAATTCCTTAGTAATTGGGATACTAGAGAAAGAGATCGTTTGACGGGTATTACACGTGTGTGCGCAATATATGAAGACAGTCTTAAGAAGTGACGAGTCGAAATAATTATTTTAAGGCTTGAGCGAACACTAAAAATAAATCGCCAGTGTGATGTCATGAAAAGTGTTACGTACCCATCCAACACGCATCCGAGTATGACATCAGTTCTCCTCGCCACGATCATCTGTTCGCCCGTTGAATTATTATCACAGTTCCCACCATTTGTGATTCACTGTGTTTTTTTCTAGAGCTGCGATTAAATGGATTTTGCAGAATGTAGGTTGGCTAACCCACTATCGCAGTTGATACCTAATTAGCGGTTGGATCCCGCCGTTGTTCTCAGATAAAAACCATGAAACGGTAAAGGATAGGCAAAATGGTTATGTTAATTATCTCTGGTATAAAGTCGTCTAACTAGGTATTGTTTCTGGCTTCAATTATTTTGGCTTAAATTACGGTTTTTTGATCAAGGGAAGATTAAGAACGTTGTGCGCCCTAAGGCAGGACGTTGTTATATTTATTTTCTAGTTGGTACCTACAACATTATTCTTTTACATTTTAATGTTCCTATTTAGATGCTAGTCGTAGCTTCCCGATGATGTAGTCACCTTATTCGATGCGCTACATTATTCATGGACGGCATCGCGTTGATACTGTAGTGCGCATGTTGTTTATTTTTGCTTATCAAACTATTAATCTTTACCTAATTTTAGCTACTACTCAAAATATGTATTTATGTTCCAACAACGCCCACACAAACAGCGGATGGCCCGTCAATGTTGTCTTCAACATGGCATTGTTTTCGTTCGGGTGTTACGTCGTGGAATGCGTCACTAGTTGCTCTAGGTATCTACGTGCATGTAATTCTGCGACACTAAATCGCCCTGCACTCGGCTGTAGTCCGCCAACATTACGTTCGCGCCATGCGGGCTCTGCAAGTGACGTTTGAAGGTTAACTGTTCTAGTTAACTGGCGTTCATGCTACACGCGACCCACGATAATCGAGATAATCATAGTCACCAGTGGATGCTGGTGTGTGTCTAGCCTGGACTTGGGCCAGCCCACTCAGACACTCAGAACTACTGTGACTCGTTCATGACGCCGCATATTTTTAACGTAACAAACAGCGCAGACACACTCGAGTGCCAAATGTAAAGTTCACTAACATAGATTTGGCAAGAGTAGCCATTTACGCGAGTGTCTATGCTTTTAGCGAATAATCGCGGACCACGTAGACATTCATTCTTGTGATCGGCGTAGGAAAACGGAGGATCAAGGAAGAAGATCACCTGCATCAGTTGAGGGAATAGCTCACAAATTGCCTTTTATTCATGGTATAGACAACAGCAGCACACTTAGTATCGTAATGCTGTGTGGTGAAGTTATCGTTGTAATTACCTAGATGTTACATAGGTAATATACCTACCGCTAATGTTTACAATCATTTATTGTAATGAACTATCTTGGTTACCAACACAAATACAAAATTGTCATCCTTGAATGGTGCAATCTTTTTATAATCCGATTAATAGAAATCCGTGGTCTCGAACCGTTCGCTTGCTTTCATAGAAAAGGATGAGATTTTATTAATTAACTCCGTGGTTCTAGCCAACTAGTAGTGCACGTAGTTGTGCCAGATAACTCTTTGTGCTTCGAGTGTCGCATTCTAATTAAATGTTACTTTATCGTCCGTACAGAGTTACTGCTTTCTATTGTCTTTGGCAATTCGAACGATTTACCTATTGGTAGTAATGTATCCGGTTATTGACGACTTGCCTTCCTAATCTTCTGTCTGTAGAATAACAAATTGAATTAAGTAGGTACAAAAATTATGTTTAGGTTACTATACTTCAAGATTGTAGAAGAAATAGGTCAGTTTATAATCCTGTTATGTTATTACTGTATGGATCAAACGAGTCATCATACGACCGTTCCTTTGTGTCTTAAAAAATGGTGGCAATATTATTTATAGCACGTCGTTGATAGACGGCTGGAGGAGGAACGAGATTTTCAGCCTATGTCTCCGGAACTATCTAACGTAAGCTATTATGAGCTCCCTGACAAAGACATGAGCATGTATGTGATGTATGTTCGAGTCAGTTTCTGGTATTGTCTTTTGTATACCACGAGCAACATTTCATCTAAAGTACATCGCTCCATGACAATGGATTCATCTTGTGACCTAATGTAGTGGCCATATTTTTACTAACAATGACAGTCTCGGAAGTGGCAAGCAGCAATACCAATTGGCATTCGCCGTGATGTTTTGTTGGCAGACGTGCTCGGCAGAACGTATCTGCGTTCAATATCTGATAGATTTAATTAACGACATGTACCTTTTTATAAGAGATTAATGTTTGTCCTAAGCGTATTTAATTTATTGCAATTTTTGTCTCAATAACCTTCAAATCGACATCGTAGGTACGCTTTTAAAAATAATTAAATCACGCTTTTTATGGTTCCGTACTCAACAAGGAACCCTTATAGTTATGTCATGTCCGTCCGTCCGCAGCTTAGCTCAGAGATTCTTAGTACTAGAAAGCTATAATTTGGCATAGATATACATATTAATCACGCCGATAAAGTGGTAAAATAAAATTATGAAAAAAAAAAATTTAGGGTACCTTCTCTACAACTAAAGTGGGGATGTTTTTTTTTTCTCGTCTACCCCATAGTGTGAGGTATTGTTGGATAGGTGTTTCAAAAATATTGCGGGTTTGTGAAAACAATTTTTCGATTAAGGGATCCGTTTCTGAAATATTAAGCTTTAAAGTGCTAATTTTGGTTAGAGTTAAGTGTCCCACCCCCCTGCCAGCTAAACGGTTAGTTTTGGATATGTGAAAAATTCACGGTAGTAGTATATACAACGTAATTAAAAGAAAAACTATCACAGCTAAGTAGGCTTTACAAGCTTACGAATAATAGTCGACCAACTTACATTTGCAGTTGGAATGTATGAGAGAACATGTCTATCAACTACAATGCTAAGTTTGTTCTTGGGATAAATTCATTCCAACTACGGAACCCTTCATTGTGCGTGGTCGGATATGCACGTGGCTAGTATTAAATTTAAAAAGTTGCATCAAAGAAAGAAGTCCCGTTGTGGCTTCTGATTTAAAAAAGCTCGGAATTTTTATGCAGCTAAGCTAATAAGCTCAAGACTTATTTATTTGAAATATCCATTACTGCTTCTTGACAATCTTTGTAAGCATTAACTTTTTAGGGTTCTGTACCCGAAAGGTGCCAAACGGAACCCTTTTACTACGCCTCCGCTGTCCGTCCGTCTGTCTGTCAGCGGGATGTACCTCATGAACCCTAATAGGTAGATAGTAGAAATTTTCATAGATTGTGTATTTCTATTCCCGCTATAACAACAAATAAGTAATAAAAATAAAATAAAGTTAAACATTAAAGGGGAACCTCCTTTAATGTATATATATATATGTATACCTAGTCTTGCCATAAATACTGAAACAGAAAAAAAAAATTCTATTGCAAATAACATTTATTACTTTTACAGTATGTCAGTTTAATACATAAATATAAAACAATTTAAAATATAAAAAGCTTATTCGAAGTGGTCTCCATTGGCTGCAATACAGTCCTTTAAACGTTGAGGCCAGTTATCAATAGAAGCACGCACTCTTTCCATGGGAAAATTCTCCACTGCCAATCGTACGGATTGTTTTAGGGACTCCAAATTATCATGGCGTTTAGAGCAAGCCGTACTCTCTAAAACTGACTATAAATCATAATCCAGCGGATTAAGATCGGGACTAGACGACGGCCAGTCTTCAGCTCTGATGAAGTCCGAAACGTTCGTTTCCAACCAAGACTGCGTAGACCGAGCTTTATGACCCGGCGCCGAGTCTTGCTGGAAGGACCATTCTTGGTTATTCAACATGGTGTTGTTAAGGGGCTTCACTACCTTCTCACTAATGGTATCTTGATACACTTGTACCGATGTTTTGATACCATTTTCACAAAAGTATGGCTCAGTCACTCCTTCATAGCTAATACCCCACCAAACCATCACTGAAGTCGGATAGTGCCCACGTTGCACTCTGTCGACTAATTGGGAAGCTTCCTTAGAGCTTTGAGCATAAATACGGTCATTTTGTTTGTTAAAATTTTGCTCAATTGTAAAAAATTTCTCATCCGTAAACAAAATTTTTCTGTGAGACCTCCCTTTGCGTATCGCTTCAGTAGTTGTTTCGATTTTACCACCCTATTCTTTTTTTAAATTATCAGTTAAGAAATGACCAGTACGTCTCTTATAGGCTGCAAGTCCTAAGTCATCTTTTAAAATACGCGACATGGTTTTTCAACACAAAATCTTTTGCTTTCGGACAGGATTTCTTCGAATTCTTTCCCTTACTGCTTTGACCATCTTTTTCGTACGAACACTACGTGGACGGCCAGATCTTTTTCTGTCACAAACAGAGGAGGTCTCATTGTACCTATTAATAGCCCGGTACACAAACATTTTACTAATACCAAGCGTATGGAGAGTTTTAAAAATTGCATTTGGCTCCATACCTACTTTGTGTAATGCAATCACAGCGTTTCGGTTCTCTGGCGCCAAAATGAGAAAACTCAATGAACAATCTTATAAAAATGACAGATTCCAAATTCAAATGTAATATTTTGTCTATTTTTAATTATTGTAACAGTATTTATGGCCAGACTAAATATACTTATAATATATATATTAACTTTTGATTTTGGAAACAATTTTTTCTTACCCTGGCATGTGGGGGGGGGGGGGGGGGTATCATTGTCTATAGGTACTCCATTTGAAATAAGATTAGAAATTTAACTTAACCTTTTTACAGTCCTTCCAACCGATTTTGACTTCTATTGCGTTCAGTACAGTGCAGTAAACACTTGGTATTGTAACCATGTTTTTGCTTTTAATGCCATCCTTATGCTTACGGAATAGAAGTCAAAATCGTTTGAACGGACTGTAAAAAAGGTTTATTTAAATTTCTAATCTTATTTCAAATGGAGTATAGAACTCATCGAGTAGAGTGCAAATATAATATTATTTTTTTATCTTCAAAAATAAAGAAATAGGGGGCCGCAATATGTTTTAGTTTTAGACCATTTTGTACGAGCTCTATCGCAACAACTAAACAAGTTAGGAATTTGAAACTTTTGTGTATTATGTACCATATACTGTATTTTATCAACAAATACTAAGAACGCCGATTCACAAGGTATTTTATTTAAATACTAGATGTGCCCTGCGACTTCGTTCGCGTAGATGTAGTAAGCTATACACAATATACTAAAATAACAGCCACATTTTAATAAAACTCCCCCGTCCCCCGAACCGTCGCCAACCGTCGCATTGAATCGCCCGCCCGCGCTATTACTTCGTTTTCGCTTAGTTTTTTTTCTGACTTTTGCTATTTGCTCGGCGCCTAAGGGTCATAGCGTGATGTTAAATAGCCTATAATAACTATCCCCGAGAATTGGGCTACCAAATGCAAAAATAATTTTTCAAATCCCACTTGTTCATCATTTCATGGGTTTTAATTTTTTTGCGCGGAACCCTAATTATTTTTCTAAAATAAAAGTAGTCTGAGTTACTCGCCGTAACATCAGCTATCTGCCAGTGAAAGTTCTGTCAAAATGGTCGAACCGATCCGGAGATTAGCCGGAACAAACAGACAGACAGACAAAAATGTTAAAAATTGCTGTTTTGTTATAAGTACCGTTTATACTTTCTTATGCATTTATTTAGTAAAATGTTGCTATTTTTACATTACAAACAGACATTTAAATTTTATTTATTTTTATAGATTATAGATGGATGATTTTCTGTAACTGCAAAGAATAACTTTGTAATTCACAGTATCATTATGAAATACAAAGTTATCGTTGCGATTGTTAAAATATTGGACGGTGGTACGGAACCCTTCGTGTGCGAGTCTGACTCGCACTTGGCCTAACACACTGATCTTAACTGTGTCAGTATTAGAAAAAATGTACGATTCCCTCTGACATTCGAAAATATTTTATTGATCTGTTAGCAGCGACAGCTGCATGTACGTTTTCATTGCTTTCCTGTTATTACTGAACGTCTTTTGTTCTATATCGGTCACCTTTCAAATGCCTCTAATTTATGACGGCACCGAATCCCTTGTGCTTTTCTTATTTTTAAATTTTTCTTAGTTACGAGAGTTTATTTCTGGTAACAAAAAAAAATGCCTATTATAAATGGACGTAGTTACACGAAAAGGATCCAATCCACACATGACTTTGTGTGGATTGGATCCTTTTCGTGTAACTACGTCCAAATATCTGAAGTTTCGGCCGAATTTTCCAAGCATTTCCGGAAAAAATGTTGCAAAATTCTTATCTTATCTCGCAACGCATATCTACTGTGTAAAAGTATTGATTTGACACATTAAGTACAACAATACGACACGAAGGAATGCCTAAGGCCCACTTGCGTGTTCATGGATTATCCTATATAACTCGGAGTTAACAGCTAACTCAGCTAAATAATTCTTCTTGCGCCACCAAGAGTTAGAGGTAAACCCAGAGTTAAACTTTTAAATATTAAACCCACCGATGTGGGAGAGTTACGTCGCTAAACTCTGGGTTAGTGTAAGTAATGTCAAAATAAATTGACGTTATGAGGTCCCGCTGATAACTTATTTTGTATATTATATTGTTCGACGTTAAAGTAATTGAAAATTCGGTACCGTATCAGCTGGCAATATATTCATGAACTCATATAAAAAAAATGTAAAAATGGTAAAAAAAACTTAAAACATATTTTTCCATTTCTGACGTTTTTGTCAATCAATAAACTAAGTCTCCATGGAAACCACATACAATCGATTAAAATGAAATGTCAAGTTATAAAATTTAAAAACAAGAAAGTATTACGTGTATCGTAATGTAGTGTAAAAGAGGGTATAAAATTTCCGTTCATTGTTCGTTAATTCACCTTTGGTCGGATTACATATCAGGCCATAGACACTGCAATCCTATTTTATGTTTCGTCGATTGAACTGCAATGTTCCCAACTCAAAAATCATTATTGTCAGGTTATTTAACCCGGTGTTACTTTTTAGTGGCGCAACGCGTAAGAAGAGCTAATATCATGCATGAGTCCATTATCCATATAGTAACATTTATCCAAAATCTTGTAGGTCATAAATTAAATTATGTACCTACCTACTTATTTACTTAATAAAGATAATAAGTATTGTATATGTATATATTTTATTACATTCGATTGTAGATTGTGATTTATTATATGCTCGCGTGTACATTCCGCTCGCGTTCAAGTACTTAGGAAAATATATTATAGTAGACACGTTTACCTAACTAATTCATTCAGTTTGGTACGCTGAAATTACTAACTGGCTAAAAAATAAAAATACTGGCTTTTATCGCTTTAGGGGTTTTTCATAAAATCAATGTATAAATGTTTATTTATTGTATTGCATACGTAGGTACTAGGTATGGTTTCATTGATCAAGAAACCGAAACCATGAGCGCGATTTTGGACTGAAAAAGCTCTCTGCAAATGTGCAAATGTAGAAACTATTTAGTTAGCTCTCAATAAATAGTTTCAGTTTTCGTCCAGAAATACCATCTAGAAAAAGCACCCTTTATGCCCAAATGATGCTGTAAGTATCTATTATCCATTATGAAACTGAACGCGATCATTACGTTTTAAAGCGAGTTCAAGAGCTGTCATTGTTAATATTCCACAACAATCATGACACTGACAGCTTTTAAATGATGATTTTGAATGATTTAAATGTGCTGATCGCGTTCAGTGTCTTTGGTGAAATTCGTTCTGAAATAAAGAACACGATTTCAAAAAGCGCGTACACAGTGGCGCAGCTACAATTAAGTATCATTAGAGGGAAGCCGAAGAAAAAATTGTTCAGTCCTCAGGAACTCAGACAAAAAACTGTAGATTTTTAATCTTACGATGTATCATATTAAACTGGTATTAAATATAATTATATAATGTGATACACAGTTACACACACAGGTGTACCATATTATTTGGCAATAGTAGACATTAAGAAGAGTGGTTGTTCCGAAGGGAAGTCAATAGGAATCGGGTTGTTATGAAGGTTACGCCCCTGGCGTACATACATGCATAATAAAATCACTAAATCATAGGTAAGTACCTATTTATTTAATACTGGTGCAACCCTTTTGATTAACGTTCGAGTCTGAAGCTTACGTACCTTAATAACGGTAAGCACCTCTTGGGAGCCACCTAGTGCACTAATCTAATTTCATCCTACACGCTCTAAATATATTCACAATCCGGTGATTGTATAATATCCACTGAAGCTAATAAATTTGATTACCAATGTACCTGTTTCATTTATTATATATTGACGTTTCCAACATGTTTCGGTTACACACACATATATTGGATTGATCAAGGCTTTAATTTGAAATGTAAATATTAAAGAAAAGTACTCATCCATGTTTTATAAAATTAAAAGTGCGAGGTGGTACCGAATAGCTCATCAGTTTGAGTAAACTGTTCCACCTTACAACATTTATTTTTAGCAAGTTCTGTTCTGTCACAAATGTGAATGCAGTCGTATATTATTCCCAGATGATTTGTGCTGGTTCGCGAGCAGCAATAATTCTAGTCATTCTAGTTTCATTACAAATCGAGATTGGAAGACATGATGAATGATGCAAGACGAATTAATGTGCCTAATGAATGAGTAGATCACGGTAGTTTGCTTGTATAACATACATTCGTTTAAATAATATTAGTATGTTGCTATTGTTTGTTCCACGGGGAAGTCGGCATTGATTTATTTACAGGTTTATACAATACAGGTACAAATTACGAGTTTCAGTGCGCTGTAATAATTACAGGTGTGTACAACATAGTACCTGCAATGCAATTCTATGATTAAACCTGCAGCCCGGAACATGAAAGCCGTAATTTTATGAAGCTAGGTCGTTTCCCTAACTTCTGCCTATAGAGAAGCATGCTTGGATTTTCCAACATAGATCTGGTAAAATTGCGGGCGGAAAGCAGGTTATCTTTTTACTATTTTTACTTATTAACAGCTTAACCCAATAACCTATTTTCAGTGAAAGACAGATCGCTATTGATGGTAGACAGTATAATTTTATCTGTCTTTATGTCAGGCCGGTAAGATTCCACAATCGTTTATAGCCATAGATACATAGGTTATTGGGTTCAGCCGTAATCTTACTAGGGGGATTGGATAGGCACCTAAAGTCCGAGTGCAAATGCGTGCAAATGCCAAACTGAATTACATGCTATTGTAATTTATGTCTGTTTGCCATTTGCACTTGTCAATTTAGTCACCGAGATTAAAAATAGACCATATTTACAAAGATACAGCAGTTTAACACTACTAGAAATTAGGGTCTGTCCGAAATTCGGGTTAGGTTTTTCTTTTTCTATGTGGTAGATACTTACCTACCTGATAGCCGATCGTTTTACTTATTGTTAGTTGATAAATAATTTAATCTAATGTATGTTTTTGTGTCTCGGTTCTGGTTTCGACCGAAAATGCAGCTTAAAGCGAATTTCGATTACGTTTTCAACTGAAATTAAAAATCCACTTTCGGTCGTTCTCTAGCTCTACCTACTAGAAATACACAGTAGTGTCCTACAAACAGGCGCGACACGCAACACGACACAAAGGCACCGCTCGTCGCGCGACACGCGGTGCCTTTGTGTCGCGTGCGTTTCGCGTCTGTTTGCAGGAGCCTTTACGTCTCTGATAAAAATTAAATAAAAAACGTTTTTTTAAAAAAAAACCATACAACACTACAAAGTGAAAAAGTAATTTTTGACTTTATAGTGATTTTTTTGGAAGTCAGTTTATTTGTATAAAAGTTTGTATCTTTCACTTTTTAGTTATGGTACCTACCCCACACCAATTCGTATACCATTGCGTAAACAACAGTGATAGGATCTACATAATATATCGTCATCAAGATACACAAAGTGCATTAAATACGTATTATCGAAGCTAACTCAAAGCTATCCAAGCAAAGTTAATAAAATTTACGAGTATAAGGAAACTTTCTGGTTTTGGAAGCGTCCTCTACCAAATGAAAAAGAATTTTCGAAATTTACATAATTGACGAAAAAAATCGATAAACATACATATAAAAAATTACATACAGACGAACATAACGGACTCCAAAAAAGATGAAGGTTATATTATAAGTATAACCTTCATCTTTTTTGGAGTCTATTAATGAAATGGCGTTTTTTTTATTGTTTTCATCCATCGTTTGTGCACCTGTGTTTTCATAAACCAAACAAATCACATATTTATTTACCGTATTCCGTTAAAAACTGAGACAGCATCTTATTTATGTAGTAAGTACATCTATACAAATAAATAAAATTGAACTGTCTGTTTGTAATGTCAAAATAACTAAATGCATATGAAAGTATAAACGGTACTTATAAAAAAAGCAATTTTTAACATTTTTATTTGTCTGTCTGTCTGTCTGTTTGTTCCAGCTAATCTCCGAAACGGCAAGACTGATTTTGACGGGACTTTCACTGGCAAATAGCTGATGTTACGGCGGGTAACTTAGGCTACTTTTATTTTAGAAAAATAATTAGGGTTCCGCGCAAAAAAATTAAAACCTATGAAATTATGAACAAAAAGTCGGATTTGAAAAATTCTTTTAGGATTTGGTAGCCCAATTCTCGAGGATAGTTATTATAGCCTATTTAACATCACGCTATGACCCTTAGGCGCCGAGCAAATAGCAAAAGTCAGAAAGAACACTAAGCGAAAACGAAGTAATAGCGCGGGCGGGCGATTCAACGCGACGGTTGGCAACGGGTCGGGGGACGGGGGAGTTTTATTAAAATATGGCTGTTATTTTCGTATATTGTGTATAGCTTACTACATCCACGCGAATGAAGTCGCGGGGCACAGCTAGTATTAACTAAAAGCGTTGCCTCGTATTAATAACTAATACTAAATGAACTAAGTAGGTAGGTACATAAGTAGTTACCACGGTTACAAGTTATTTATGCATTCCTTCAAGTGCAGAAATGCTTTGTAACCCGCACCCTAATTGCGTAACACACTATCAATCAGAATCTGAATCATTTTGAACCAAATTGCTAATCCATTGCTTCATATGTTTGAAAAATTTGTCTGCTCAAACGTAAATAACGCAATGATGTTGTTGAACTGTCAAAATGAAACCGATTCCGATTGATAATGTGTTACGCAATTGCCCCACCGATTTAGAACTAGTGATTGATAAAGCATTCTGCTCGGTTCACGAATTTGTTAGTGGTCAATTTTAATATCTAAGTAATGGAATTAAACTTCCTTAAGCACCTCATTTTTATTTTATGTTCAAAAATCGTTGACAATTTAACATCTCGTGGGTAGGTATGTGATGTGACCTTTATTTACAAAATAAATTTGAATTAGAACTGTGTTCCTAACTGGTACAGAAGTTCCCAGATCTAGTTAGTAACACATTTTGTTGTTGTGTGTTGAGTTGCGATTGTTGAGAATAGCTAACGAAGAGGGTATTTCAAATGTTGCTAGAGTTAATAATTAGAAATTTACTTCAGACTAGCTGTTGCCCGCGACTTCGTTTCGTGTATTTTGCATTTTACATCCAGAATGAAAGGTAGCCTGAGCCTAGAGTCCGACTGAATTTCGTTTTCGTTTCGGTTTTCGGCAATTTGCAGCCTAAATAAATATATCCATTTTCGGCCGAACATAGTGTATTATATACAGCTAATATGACGCTAAATAAATACGTCTGTCAAATCGATACTTTCAAATCTTTTATTAATAGAAAATCCATACAACTAAAAACACAATAATGAAAAAATGCATAAAAAATCAGACTGTTTTTTTTATAATTCCTTTTTGACAATACCTACTAAGTAATAGGTAAGTACGGTACATTTCATGTGATTTAAGTTGAAACGGTTAAATGCAATAAATGACTATTTTCTTGTACTTCTATCAAATTAAAACTTACCTATGGGTATCGATCGATACACGATTATTTTTTCTGGTTGGTTTTTTTCACCCGAAAATGCAAATTTGGACGAATTTTGTTTTCAGTTCACGTTATTTTTAGTTCATTTTGGAATTCTGAAAGTGGACCCCCCCTGACCCTGACCACGAGGTTCGTATCTGAAACTTTTAAAAATATATTTTCGGTCTTCTTTCATCATGCCGCACCTACTCAGCTATCAACCTTTCCCCTGCATATGTTTGCTCAAAAAGCCTCAGGGCTGCCCTACCAATACAATAGACGGCTTTATCGCTTTCTGCGATCTCTTCCAGGCAACCTTAGAAGGGAATGATGAGAATGGTTTACCAAGGCGTGAACAGATAACAGACAGAGTTACTATCTCATTAATTAGTAGGTATGGATTACCTAGTATAGATTGTAAACAGTCGACCGGAAATAAAAACCGCCAATGATCTACATCTGCTTGATTTTATTTATTTTTATTTCCTCTCGGACAGTTGGTTCCACAGTATATATATATAAGAGGAGTTCGTGGCTAAGTAATAACAGCCGCACGGGTCGATCCATCAGGTTAAGCTACGCTTGTCGGGGTTGGTTCGTGGATGGGTGACCATCTTTACATACCGAGACTCCTCCGTGCCTCGGAAAGCACGTTAAGCCGTTGGTCCCGGCTGTCATTTGTGGATCTTTGACTGTCGTTACCGGTTATCAGAAGCCCGAAAGTCTAACAACCAGTCTTACCAAGGGGTATCGTATTACCCAGTTACTGGGTTGTGGAGGTCAGATAGGCAGTCGCTCCATGTAAAATACTGGTATGCAGCTGCGTCCGGTTAGACTGGAAGCCGACCCCAACATAGTTGGGAAAAGGCAGGCAGATGATGATGGGTCCGTGCAGTATAGTTGAGATCTCAATCATTCCACGGTAAAAGTTATCCTGACGTAGGTAACCTATGCGTTTCAACATTTCTCCGATAACTACAACCTCCCGAATCTACGATTCAACTCCCATGGTGATAGCAGCCAACTCTGTCGCTATTTATTGTGCAAAACAATCAGGTCATGAACTTTTCTAAATAGAAATGGAAAATTATTTTTTACATCTGAAAAAATATTTTCTTCGGTGATTGATTAGGTACATACATATATATATATATTAACATCAGTCGTGTTTACTATGAGAAATTATTTATTTTTAAATTTCTGTCGAGGTTTCTATGAAAAAGTCAGTTTCTTCAATTTCAGTACGTACCTACCTGCGATATAATTGTCATTTTGGCGCAGTATTTAGTAAAGTCCGACAAACACATCTTGTTGCCAGCGTTTCATCTTACTTAATTCGACCTTACAGCTGTTCATCTACCCACCTAGTTAGGTACTTGTCTATTATCGTCTCAAGATAATGTATCTAACTTTGGGGTCTGTTATGTTACTAAATTAACCTCATTTTGCGAACTTCTGGAAGTCTGTTAATCGTTTATAAGTTCCTGTTACAACCTAAATTCGATGAATGAACCGAACTCTAGCCAAGTTTAAATTGTGATCGATTAAGCTGAAACATCTGATAAATTAGAGCAAAAATAGCCCAGCGGTTTAGGCGTCTCGCTAGTGAAGCGAAAGATCTTGACTTTGATTGTAAACCCCATGTAGTAGGTACTTACCCCACCCATCGCCCCGTAGAAAAGTGCAAAATAGCTCTGGTGAAACCGCCTCGTTTGTTATCATAAATAGTAGGACTAGGCAGTGTATGTATGTACCTAAGGCGCATTGAGGGTACCTAACTTGGTTATAATAGAATACTCTTTATTATGTAGGTATGTTGTAAACCATATACAAAAATAGAAACATAGGGCGACACAATGGGCGGTCTTGTCGCTAAAAGCGATCATTTAAAGACGACCTTTGGTTATTACCATGTATAATAAATGCATTTTTGAGGTCTTGTTTGTTTGTCCCTGTGTTTAGTGATTAGCAGAGATCGGAATAGGTAGAGTATGTTTACCTAAACTTCGAGGGAGTAAGTAACATAGAGTTTATCCCCCGCTCTCCACCCCGAAATCCCGGAATAATGATAGTGACGTTTTAATCCCTGGGTTTAAAAATCACGAATTATTTATGGGACTTTATTATATAGGACGACTGGTAATTAGTGACCAATACTTAAACACATGATAACAAGCAACTTTTACTATGGCACCAATCCTGAAATCGCGAAAAAAAAATCAGCTTGTCCCTACATTTTGACGAGTTATGCGAACATAAATGTAAGGAAGAGCTGATTTTTTTTTCGCGATTTCAGGATTGGTGCCATAGTAAAAGTTGCTTGTTATCATGTGTAAAATCATGTGTTTAATTATCGGTCACTAATTACCAGTCACCCTATATATGTAGTTACAAATTATTAAAGAATCATGTTACATTTTTAGGGTTCCGTACTAGAATTGTGTCAAATTCAAATGATTTGTTTTAAGTAGTTATAATAAAATTAAGTTAGCTGCTTTATGTGCTTATTTGTTAAAGTGCATATTTGCGCTTCGCACATTTTACAATAGAAAACGATAGTTGATTTCTCTTTCACATAGCTTTTGCATTGAGTGAAAGAGATAGTAAATTATATCACATTTTGTTGTGTAACAAAAGATTATTATTATACTCCAATAAATAATTCGTGATTTTAAATCCCGATAGTAAATCGTCAATATCATTATTCCGAGATTTTAGAGGATCCACTCTATTTTACTTACTCATCGAAGTTTAGGTAAAAATGTACTATACCTTTTCCGATCTCTGGTGATTGGGCACGGTAGGAATTAAATATAAATTAGTGAATTTGATTTGGGTGGGACACTTTTTAAATAATTATAAAATTGTAAAAAAGTATGTTAAGTAGTTTGCTAGCTTATGAATAGGGTACGACGCGACGTCCACTTATGTTTGCAGGTTTCCGGGCTGCACCGCGCAAGCCTCGAGCTTTTTATGTGTAATACATAGTTATCATATGTAGCAGTAGTAAAAAACGCTCAAGATACTTAGATCGACAGGAAACTTAAATCCTCAGTAAATGTCGCGCCTGTTTGTCTCTGAAAGCATTAAGTATCTGGAAAATCAAGTAGGTCCACAAAGATTTACGTATTTGGTTCTTTTCAACATGCTGTTCTCCACTCGTTTGAAAAGTTAAGAGCCCCTTGCCCCCGAAAGAGCTTCCTTTCTGAAGAGATATTAAATTTTATCCCTTGTCGAATCTTAAATCAACTTCTTGACGTATTGGTGACCAATCAAGAGACAAAACATATGCCATCAATCTGTAGACGATTTGAGATTAGCGAAAATGTTTGAAATATTTAATAAAACATTCCCCAATCCAAATTGTCCGTTATCAATCTATATATTTCATGATCCGTTTACCGTCAACCCGATCAAAATATGTATAAGATTGACCCTAAATTAATCGTGTACCCTACCTAACCTCACCTCCGTCTAAGATTTCACTTGATCAAGTTTTATAGATTGAGGGTAGGTACTATTTAAAATTTCTTTCATCATGCATAACCTTGACCTGCATAATGTCTCTTACTCACTGTCCTTCGTTATCCTTCGGAAATGACGACGTAAAAGAGATGCTGAGAATGGAAGGATGGATTAATTCCGAGGAATTTGCATTTTTCCGTATGACATCGTGTGACGCAATCCTACGTTGCAGTGGTTCACTGCATAGTTTGTAGGAATTGTTGGCATCCGTTGAATTATCCCTCTCACTGAGAACTTAGGACGGGACTTCGAAATCATCAATTTATTGCCTACGTTTTGGTTTCGGCTGTTTCCGATCTGCGCATTATAATTGGTGGGTACTTGTTTTTTCGACTTTGACTGATGCGACTAATTCTTTTAGGATCAGCATATAGAGTTACAGTTTAACTTTTACTTGTAAGGACATTTCGTTTTCTTAGGACTTCTTGCTTACTTACCAATTCTTAGGTAAGTATCTAAGTACACATCCCACACTCTGGTATGGGTGGGCAGCTACCGCTATACCTCCGCGTTACATTTTCAATCTTTATTTTATTTTGTTCAAAAGTCGTTTAAAATGCTTAATTAATTTAAAAACAAACGCAAGAATACTAAGTAGGTTTTTAATAATGCATGCTTACTCGTCATATTATGGCTATGTGATGTTATTATTTTGAGATAAATTTATATTACCAATGATCTCGTGATCTGTGAATCACAGTCATCTATTCTATACATATAATAAAATCGTAGCGAAGTCAAAACTGTAAATTGAAATATTTGTGAAAAAAAGTTAGGTATTGCTACGAGGACTGGGAACGATGCTAATGCCGTAAATATAATTATTCGAATGTTTGTCTGTTTGTCTGTTTGTCTGAATGTATGTTCCAGCATCACGCAAATACTACCGGATTGATTTTGTTCAAACTTTACATAGTTATTCCCAAAGTCTGGTCAGTCTGTAGGATATAAATTATCACGCTATTTGCTGTGGAGGATTAGCAATATTGCAATTTGTTCGTATGCTTCTATAGTTTACCGAAAATTGTGAAAAGACGAGCCAAAAGGTTAGAGCAAACAAACTCTACTCTACCTCGTTTACCTACATAGGCCACAAGGTCGCAGATACTTACAGATTTAACGTTTTAAATGATTATCATCATGCTATACCTTTATGGAGCTAAGCAGTTAATCATGACATACATGATGCATGTCTATACAGGGTGGATTTTTGAGATGGGGCAATAAGGGCAGGTACTTTAACCGTTGCCGCTACAAGAAAACGGTCTTAGAGACTGTCCTTAACTTTTTTAAACATTTTGATCTGCATTCACAGTTTGAAGAAAATGGTAGTCAGGAAAAAAATGGGCATTTTTCACAAAAATAATTTTTGATGCTAATCGATCCTGTTCTTATATAGATTTAAAAAACTCTACCGGACCAACTGAGGTTTGAATACTAGAAAAACTTCCCTTACATTTCGTAGGAAATGAGACTGAGATGAGAGAGAACACAATATACCAGTGTATGACAACAGTCGAATTATTCCATTACTTCACTGGGCTGAATAGAGAACGAATATAGCAGATAGTTACAGATTTAACCTTTTAAATGTTTTATTATCCCGCTATACCTTTACGGAGCTAAGCAGTCAAGCGTGACATATTAGAACGGCTATTTTAGTCAACTTTCAACAAAGCAAATAGCTTAAAGGTTCGACGACTGCTTTGCAAACCTAAGTTCGATTCTCAACAATTCATATTTGCTGTGCTTCTTTTTTACATTTTGTTATCTATCTATCTCTATCTATATTAATAAGAATGCTGAAGAGTTTGTTTATTTGTTTGAACGCGTTAATCTCTGGAATACCAGTCTGATTTGAAAAAATATTTTTGCACTTGATAGCTCAATTCTTGAGAAAGGCTATAGACTATTTAACATCACGCTAGAACGCTACGCGATAATGAAGTCATAGCGCGGGCAGGCGATGCGATGCGACAAGGTGGGTCAGGGGAACAAGAAATTTCACGCGGATGAAGTCGCGGGCAGAACCTAGTCTCTAATAGTAATAATCTTAATAATACTCGTAGTTGCATACGTAAAACAATGATGGTAGTTTGGGTAATTTGTTGGAAAGAGGAAATGGCGTGGGCTACGCGCCAGCTAATCGATACATTATACTTTTATTTTGTTACAAACGCAAGGTCGGTTGGAAGTTGGGACCGCTTTTAAACTCAATGCCTAGTATTAGGGGAATAAAGCCAATGCTTTATTCCCCGCGGTCGCAATCGACCGCAGTGATTATGCTATCATACACCTGTACAACATATTTTAGTGGCCATGTTTTATATTTCTAATAATTTATTGAGAAATAAATAAACACAAATGTTTATTGTAATGTAGTACGAGTATGTCAACCTAATATATCAAATATGGATCTTTACATGAAAATAATCAGATTTAATTGACTACTGCACCCTCTGGGGGCGACTGTGCGACCTACATCCTCCCTTACTTTGTGAAACTTTCACTAGTTTCAGTTTCCGTCCACTGCAGTAAAACTTACAGCGCGCCATCTGTGTACGCTGCATCGAACTTCGTTGTTGAGTTTAGTTCTGAAAAATCCGGACAGAGGGCGCTAGTAGTGTCTATCAGTTAGAATCCTGGAAATTATTATTCAAGAGAAAGCTCTCGTGCTTAGCAATCAATACGTTAATTTGATTCAAATCCAATATTTCGGATTGGCTCTCGTACATTAGAACACTCAGATCACGAAGTTTTGTTGCTTTGTCTTCAGTTGGTTTTGAATTGCCACGGGCAATTCTTTTGCTCTGCAATCCGTTATAAAGCAGTGACAGAAAATTTTGGATAACGTGGTGACACAATTTAGGTAAATTATGTAAATTATCCACTTAATTACGAGAACATAATATCGCAGATACTGTTGATAACATATTGTTGTAAACAAACTTCGTTACGTTATGTACCTACACATATGCACCTAGCCAATATTTGAGTAGATTTAGATTGTGCATAGATAGACACTACATAGTTACGGGTGGAATATGTGTGAAAGTAAAGTGCTGATCAAAGGTTGCTTGAAAGTGAAACGTGCATACAACGCGCACATATCCATAATTTACCTACATAGGTCACAATTATGTATGTCTGACCATATTCTAATTTAGTCGAAACTAGTTCTGTGTTTTTACACCAACCTGGATTGGGAAATTTTTAAGGACTCGCAAAATGCCCACTCAATGAATTTGCGCCTCTTTTGTATGACATTGTATTATCAACGCTGATGACCAGAGACAAGGGAATTTTCTTTCCGCGTCTCTTTTTAGACACATTCGGAAAAGCCAGCGCCAATTCATTAATAATGTGACATAGAAATCGGTTCAAAAAACCTTTTTCACAAAACAATCATCATTTTGATAACGAGTTTTAGATTTAAACTGAATCAATCAATTTGGCTATCAGGATGTTTCTGGCTGAACGCTTAATACGAAATTTCCGGCTTAACAGAACGCACATTTTAGCCCAAGTTCGATTGTTGAAGCTTACAAAATAAATGATTAAAGCCTACTTAATAACATTTTTTTTAATACTCATTAAATTGTCAGTATTTTACGAGCTAATTTGTTAATTTCACCTGTCCCGGTGTCTGTAATCAAATCTTGCAAGTTAAATTTGACCCACTTTCCGGTCTCCGATTGAGCTAAAATTTTGTATGCTTATGTAATTCGGTTGACAATGCAATATTATTATGACATTGAGCTGATCTGATGATGGAGCTGGAAGGTGGCCATGGGAACTCTGTAATAAAACGACGCAACCCCATCGAGTTTGGGCTCGTTTGATTCGTCTTAACAAGTACTCTGGTTCTAGGGTCTGATGGTTAAGTTGGCCGACTATTATATAAGTAAAATAAATACATGTTTATAATAACCATATCAAAGGAGATAGCTTTTTTTTGTTCGGGGAATAGGCCCACCAAAAATTGTAGCATTTATTAATGAAATGCATGTATTAATAAATGCATGTTAATTTGTTCCTTATAATCTCCAGATTACAGTGGTAGTAATAGTTATACTTCGGCTAACGGGAATACTAACAAATACGATCATAACCTGAAAGTTCACTAAAAGGGCTATAGTTTAGTGAGTAGGTTGGTCTCAGCGGTATTATAATTTAGTAAAATAGTGCACTGTTCAGTAATAAATAGTAGGAGTATAGGGTGTTTTGAACGGTTCCTGAAAACAAAAATCACATGTAACCAAGCATCTTTATTACTGTAAGTATATTAATTTCAACGTCAGACGACTTCGAAGTAGATAGTATTGCATCTAAAAAAGATGCAGGTCGCTCCACCTCTCATCATGATACTCGTACCGTGACCAGGATATAAAAAAAAAAAACTTAAATATCGCACGCTCAACATTACATGTGCACAACAGCCAACAGTACTAACGTCTGCCCACCAAACAGTTGCAACAGTATCCTAGTAGTACCTATACTTCCGGAAGAGCAGCTCTAGTGTTGGAAATTGATGTTCTTGGTACCTAAATAACGCACCTGGTAAATAGAAGATTTGTGTCAGAAAAGCGTAATCTAATATTATTATTTGGTGTGCTATATAGAATCCACTGCAAAATAATGTATACTTTTCCTCAGAGTTAATAGGCACAGGGCAGATTCTATTCAACAGGCACAGTATGCGTTTGTTGTGCAGATCGACATGGAATGTCTGCAGCAGTCTCGGACAATGCATGCAAGTTGCGTTGAAATCTTACTGAACAATTGACATAACATTTTTTTGGAGTAAATGCTGTACCATCTTAAGATTCCATATTCATTATAATCCTTCAATACACACAGGAAAACAGAAATATCAATTTCATGCAATTCCAAAGAAACGGAAAATCAAATGAATGAAGTGTTGTCAATGTCACTTGACCCTTGTCTTTCTGACAGTGTTTATAGTGATGCGGCTCGATTTTATTTAACTAAGTTACTCGAGTAAATAAAATATAGGATCGAGTTCATTTTCACTTAAGATGCCACTCGATGGATGTAGTCGGGACTAGATAGATCTATTTCGTGTAATAAACCGTCAAAATACTGTGATGTACAGACAGAGTCACAGAGGGTCCAGATGTGCCTGAAGCCTAGTAATTCGTAGTATAGATTACTTTTCTTGTAAGTTGCCGGTTATAATATGTGCCTGAAGCCTTGTAATTCGTGGTATAGCCGGTCTTAATATGGACTGTGCCTGAAGCCTAGTAATTCGTGGTATAGATAACTGTTCTTGTAAGTTGCCGGTTATAATATGTGCCTGAAGCCTAGTAATTCGTGGTATAGATAACTGTTCTTGTAAGTTGCCGGTTATAATATGTGCCTGAAGCCTAGTAATTCGTGGTATAGATAACTGTTCTTGTAAGTTGCCGGTTATAATATGTGCCTGAAGCCTAGTAATTCGTGGTATAGATAACTGTTCTTGTAAGTTGCCGGTTATAATATGTGCCTGAAGCCTAGTAATTCGTGGTATAGATAACTGTTCTTGTAAGTTGCCGGTTATAATATGTGCCTGAAGCCCAGTAATTCGTGGTATAGATAACTGTTCTTGTAAGTTGCCGGTTATAATATGTGCCTGAAGCCTTGTAATTCGTGGTATAGATAACTGTTCTTGTAAGTTGCCGGTTATAATATGTGCCTGAAGCCTTGTAATTCGTGGTATAGATTACTTTTCTTGTAAGTTGCCGGTCTTAATATGGACTGTGCCTGAAGCCTAGTAATTCGTGGTATAGATAACTGTTCTTGTAAGTTGCCGGTTATATGGATAGTGCCTGAAGGCACCAAGCAGCACCAAAAGTGGAATAATTACAAGTTGGGCTTAGTATAAAATTTTGTACACGGCACGGTTTCTTTACGGTACAGCGTATAAACCGCGCGTAGAAAAAACGTATACAACACTGACGACCGTGACTGCACACGGCGAATAAACCGTAGTTTTTCACGGCAAGAAAAACATGTGTGTACAAAGCGCCTAAAGGACTTTCGGTTAGCACAAATTAAACGTGTAGCCAAACTAAAGATAGAAGAAAGAAAAAGTTAAGACAACCGACTGTATTTTGAAATAAGACTATAACACTTCTTAATTTATACTTCACCTTCGACTTCTGAAATTAGGTCGAGTGGTACCCGAAGAAAAGGTAGATTTCTTTATTCCAAGTTTTTATTCTATATTCCAAGATACTTCTACCTTATCTTCCTTTCTACATTCAAGTCGGATTTTTTCATATGAAGGGTCCAATATGTTTTATTTTACCCACATTGCTTATTTCTTATTCGGATTCAAAATGTTAATAAATTATAAGTGCCAAGTTTGACCATGACCAATTTTTATTAACTGACTATGGTTAATTATCTTTTCATCAAAAATAAGTATTATATTATAAAGAAGACATCGCTGAACTAGATAACAATATGGTAAGGTTTAAATTGCCCTAGTTAATCTTTCTCTTATCCTCCAATATTGAGAATATTGCTGCAAGATTAATGTACCTGCAGCGATCAGCTTATTAGTGTATGTTTCTGGACAGTCCAGAATCTAATCTTTATGTGAGTATTCCTGAACCTAAACAGATGTATTCGGTGGGGAATAACATACCTAACATAACATCACACCTGTAACCCCCGAAGGGTTAGGCAGAGGTGTACCTATAGTACACCCACATTTCGCCAGTTATGTTTAAGTCCCATGTAATAGGGAGCGAGCCTATTGCCATCCACCGGGCACAAATCCAGACTCCAGGCTGCTACTGAGAAATTTCAGATGGAGAACCTAATAACACTTTACCCGACCTGAGAATCGAACCCAGGACCTCATGCTCAGCAATAGCGCTTGCGACCACTAGACCAACGAGGCAGACCAAGGAGGCGGTTGGAAATAGGGAATATTACGCATAGCTGAGACAGCAGATGGTGCTACATGGACACGAAGTAAACAAAAAAAACTGTCAAAGGCGAGCGGCAACATTTTTCGGTGTTTTTCAATATTATTTCAGCTTTATTTCATCCTTGTTACTATATTTGTAGGTTAAAATAATACCAAAAGACATTGATTGATTACTAATGCAATCTGTGGTGCAATCGATTTTATCGATTATGTATTTCTTTTAATGATTTTTAATGGTGCTTACGTTAAAAATCAATTAGATTCCAGATTTATTTTTATTTTACATTGATTCTAATACCTAAAAAAACAAATATACTAAAACAATGTTGTTTAAAACAAAAAAAAAAAATCTATTTATTTTCTACACTTGGCCATTGTTATTGAGGCTAAGATTTAAATGGGTAAATTAAGCAAAATAGAGGATTTTTTGGTACATCTCTGATTTGTGTAACCGTTAGGCCCAGAAACGGGTTTCTCCTTTGAAAAACTGAAAAGGTGATCTCTTGAAATTTTAATTCTCTGCGATGACCGTGCCCTTTCGGTGATGTTATTTATTTTCCTGAAACCCAATTCCCGTAATTAAAAATGTTTAAAATCTAGTCGCAATCTCATCTCAGCGACAGTCAAATGTCAAAAATGTAGGGATATTATAGGTATTTTTGACATATTGAGAATGAGATCAGAAGCCCAATTCCCGTAACTAAAAACGTTCAAAATCTAGTCGCAATCTCATCTCAGCGAAAATGTAATGTCTAAAATGTAGGGAAAATTATAGGTATTTTGGACATATTGAGACAGATCAGACTGTGAACGTTCTTAAAATTACGGGAATTGCCCCTCAGACTGTGTTCGAATGGGTGTAATAAGTGTTCATTTTAATTTACACGCCCTATAACGAGCAAATTATTTTTACAGTTTCTTAAAATATTGTTGAGGTTGGACCGTAGAAGTTATTGGTTATGTAGGTAATAGGAACCTATTATGGCTGGCAAAGGTCAGTGTCAAAAGCTGGCGAGGATTCTGAACTGCGAAGTTCGTTATCAATATTTTGTAGATACTTTTTACATAGGGTAGGTACAGGTACAGCCACGAGCAAATACCTTAATGCATAAGTCAAAAGCGATTGCTTACTTAGAGATAATACCTATTTCGTAAGTATGTTCATAAGACCATAAAATACTTAATACACTAGGCGAGAATCGAAAAAAGAATTTAAGGGGTTTGTGGCTAGTTTCTATTAACACACGGATCGACCTTTTAGGTTAAGCAACGCTTGTTGAGCTTGGTTTGTGGATGAGTGACCATTCATTACATATGTATAAGACCCCTCCGTGCGTCGAAAAGCATGTTATGCAATTTGTAGAATTTTGACAGTCGTTACGGGTAGTCGGAAAACCCGAAAGTCTGACAACCAGTCTTACCAAGGATTATCGTGTACCTACCTGGTTGTGGAGGTCAGGTAGACAGTCGCCCGGTATTCATCTGCATCCGGTTAGACTAGAAGTTGACCCGAAAAAGCTACACGCTTTTGAATCTTGAGTAAGTGTAACGTCATTGTGAACGTGACTGTACTTGTTAAGACTAATGCAGTGTAGAAAACAGTTTTTTCTATATTATACTTTTACTACATTAACTTGGACCTCTCTTTGACTTTAAAATCCAGATTAAGTCTAAAAATAAAATTAGTTTTACCAGCTTTTCTTCAGTGTTTTTCTAATAAAATATTTCTAATAAAAATATATACAAAAAAAAAACATTTAAAAATATAAAAAAATAGAGGTCCGCCGGTATCGGGAGCAGGGTCCAAGCTACCGGTGGTTAGGGCTGCAGAGACAGGAACAGGTTATTATATTATTAATTATTATTTTTGAGGTGTTTTTTGTTCTTCCAATAACCGACCAGGTTTTAATTTTCTAGAAAAAGTATAATTTTCCGCATAAAGTCAGATTTCCATTACGCGAGAAAGGGTCGTCGGGTCCTTTATTTGTATTTGGATCCAAATGCCAACGTAAAATCTTACTTTTCCTTTTTTAACAATGCGTATGGAATAACAGGATGTTCACTATGGCCTAGATTTGATATTCAAGCGTTGTTCGAACGGGCTGATGCATTGCACATTGTAAGTCGATTCTATTGGGAACATTAACATACGTGGAAATGAAAAGTCTCTCCGCATTTATGACACCACTACATTTTATGTTGGAGATAATCCTTGCCAACAAAAAGTACTAAAGCCAAACACTTAACCGCAACCATTTCGGGCCATAAAAGAAGTGGACATAATACCTGGAATAATAATTGTTTCAAAATATGCAGGCAGTGTAACGTACAGTATCTACCTACTTAAGGGGGAAGCGCCAAGATAGCCCGCGAAATTCAAATTTTCTTACGATTTTTGCAATTTGCTGGTCAGTATTAAGTTATAGGTTGATTAAAATATGATTCGCGGCTGTAACAAATATGTATTTACAGAATTATAATCATTAAAGTCATCAACACAACTCTCTAAGACCAAGTAAACCCCAAGAATTACTATTTCATGAAATCTTGACATTTGGGGATTATACTAACTTAACAAGTTTTATTACTGATTGTAATGATTATAATTCTGTAAATACATATTTGTTACGACCGCGAATCATATTTTCATCAACGTACAACTTAACACTGACCAGCAAATTGCAAAAAACGTAAGAAAATTTGAATTTCGCGGGCTACCTTAGCGCTTCCCCCTTAACATACTTTTATAACATTACTTAGGTACATAAAACAGCTCTATTATTATGGGACTCCTAATAAACGTCAATCGTCGATAATCGTCAATGTGAAATCTTTAACTGCAAGATCTAGGTTATTTACCTGCCTAGGTATATCTAAAGTTGTTTTATCACTTTTCTCCCGCGTTTAAATCTACCTTCAATAAATTAATATCCACAGTCGTAAATAACCACAAGGTAAAAAGAAACAGAAACGAGGACGCTAAGATTTATGTGTTGGGCTTTGGAATGAGTCCGGTAGGAGTTAATGTCGTCTACGGATGTCTATCGCCTCCCTGTAAACCTAACATACCTATTAAAACACGAGGGAGATGAGATATTTTATTCATGGTCTAATTTACTCATTCGGAAAAGCTGTTCGGCCTTCATCTGTTACGGTGTTTGATAAAATTATGCCGTGTAAGTATATCTCTCGTGCCCTTTCATGCGTGTAAGTAAAATAGGCTGACACGTGTATTGACGCGGGGCAAATTTAAGCGAACTTAACAAGTGGTGTTCACATTTTGTCTTTGCGGAAAATTCCTCGAAATACAATTTCTCGAATGTCAACGCCTCGTTTACAATTTCCCAATAACAATTTACCAAATGAACAGTTTCAATCTCTGGTATACTAAACTGAATGGACAGTTTCCGGAATAGACAATTTCCCGAATGCATCTGTTGTCGTTGAACGAATCTGTTCAATTTCTGGGCTCCTATTTCTGGGGATGTGGATGACGGGCTTTGCTCACTGTCAATGTCAAACTGTCCATTCGGGCAATTCTGTTTGGAAAATTGCCCGTTTTACTAATTGCGTTCTGACAAGTTATTGTAATATTCAAGCAAGATATCGTTATTAGGGAATCGTATTCGAGAAATTAACATTCAGGCAGTTTCCTGATCAACAGTCTAGAAAACATTATTCATCGCTTAACGTAACAGAGGCTTTTGGAGAGAAGCTTATGCAGTGCTATGCTTACCTACCTACTTATTAACTATGCAAAACGTGACCAATGATATTCTTTGTCTGTAATTTTTATACTTACTCTTATATCTTAACGCTAAATTATTCCAAACTAATGCTTTTACCTGTGTAATTTTGAAGCATCCTGCTCTGGGTTTATTGAAAATGAGCTTGTTGCTGATTTTATTTACTGAAGGCATTTCAACTTTGTACCCTTTGTTGTAGTTTTTTATCAATATTTTTTTGCAAAAGTCGGTTTATCGAGTTCCCAAATCAAATGTTTGTAAAGTTACAATGACTGAAGATAGTCACAATATGAACTATGGTATATAACAGATACTTGTGTATTACTGCTCTGGTTCATTCTATCAAGAAAAGGGTTTTTTCACCACACAACTGCGCCGGATGAAGCCTCTTTAGAGTCTTTATTGATCTGTTCGCAATCCACTTCTGTCTTGCTACTCGCTTTAGAAATATTGTATAAAGATATTCCTTTCTTGTATTTTTAGTCTCGAGTCTGTCTCAGCGGCAGGGCTTACATGCGCTATGCGATAATAATCCACTCTCGCGACGGAAATATTTGTTCTCTTTTGTCACTCTTCATGTTGTAAACCCGTAGGACAACGTAACACGTTGGTTACTTCTATAGACTTGGTGCTCTCTATTACGTAGATGAGGATCACTTTTAGTAATAACCAGTCACTTTGACTTTGCTAAGTATGGTGATTAACGAAATTTAGGGGAATTACAGCAATATCAACTTTCGTAAAATAATGATTAGGATTGCCAGCCTATTTTTCATTAACAACGTTCAGTGTTTTATGGTTATAATGACGAAAGCAACTCCAGCTGTATGTTCGCCAGCACTGTTGCTAAGTATAGTACTTAATTAACAAAATTTCTCTCGTAGCGAGTAAAAGAAGTGTCGAAGTGCTCGAGCCTTAACAAGCTTGGCGTGCATGTTGACATTAGGATGACATAAGAATTGTAGACAAATCTCGACAAGAGAGCGTTGTCGCGCTGCATGTGCATGTTAGCCCTGCTGAACTTTCGACCTAAAGCTCTTCAATGTGGAAATATCAAATACACAAATAGATTTATTGACATTGTTGACAATAGGATTAATCAAGGAATGAGTATGTATTCAATGGAGTAATAAACTTAATGTGTTTACTTGACGACGGAATAAAGCCTGGGGAATTTTCACCTTGATACGGTCCTGGAAAATATTTAATTTTATTATTGTTTGTAGAGCTGAGTTCAAATACACGATTCAAGAGGAACAAGAAAGAAAAATTATCAGAGAATATGAGACTCGTGCATGGCACCTAGTGTCAGAGTCTGACCCTTTAAAGAATAAGCCATATCTATGGATTTGAGTGGACCTGCCCGGTTGGCACGCATAAGCCAGTCACTGTTGAGCTCAATTTTTATGTTAGGGAGCTCAACGCCCCGGCCTCGTCAGGCCCCGGGGCGTTGAGGCCCGACGAATCATCAGATGGAACACTTGAGTTACCTGCATTAAATACTAATGACATACACAGATTACCTAGTTTTACATAATTAGGTACGTTATATTGTTTTTAGATACCTAATACGAATATCAATAAAGTTGTAATAGAATGCCAGATTAGGAAAATGTTACAAAAAGCTCCGTTGTAATAGTTATGTAATGTTATGCGAATTACATAAGTTTAAATTATGTTGTACCTACTACATATGATTTAAACTTGTGTAATTCGCGTTCCATGTTTTCTTTCGCTGATAAATGGTAAATTATGCTTCAAACACATTGCCATGTTCATTTGGTTCAGTTGTAATAAATTCTAGTTCATAAATAGAAAAAAAATATCTTCAATTTCACGCTGAATTATTAACTTCAGGTATTGGCCGCCACGCCGGTTCGATAAAAAATTCATAACAGGTGCAGTTTTGGAAGCCTTTATATTATTAATGGATATGTCATTATGAATTGTAAATGTATGTAGCGATTTTATCTGAATAAAATATGGACCTGAAACGCATGTGCTTGAAATCGGTTAGCTAAATCCATTTATTCGTATGTTAACAATAAAATAATAGTAGTTTTATCTATGTAATTGCATAGCAACTGTATCTACTTGTGAGTGTGGCTTACAACGTTTAATTGGTACAGTCACGAGCACTAATATGTGTGCACTTAGGGAAATTTAAAAGCGATTTTCTCGTGGAATAACGATGGCAACCTAGAGATGAGGCACCTATCTCATAATTATATGTGCTCCAAAACGCTGCAAGTCTTTTACTAGCGCTCACTTGCTCGAAGTAGTTACGTCAATTTACGTTAGTTTCGGTGCTGTTGATACAAAGTACCCACACCGGCCTCTTTAATGCCCCGACCCGTCTTATAATTATTATCTGCCTAGTTGATTATATCAACAGCTTAACCTTTACCTTAAAAAACTTGGGTGTAAGATTCATTTCATACTGAAGGTTCTCTAGGTGCGACCATAATTGAAAAAAGGTATTTCAAGGAAGCTTTGTAAACTTAGATACAAAATAAAATCAGCTTTGGTCATTTAAAATTAAAAAAATACTGGAATCAGTGTTTCTGTTTTGCCATGGAAGTCAAACGATACAGGTATTGTGTAGGTATTGTTACGGCCGAACCCAAAAACCTATTTTCAGTAAAAGATAGATCGCTATTGAAGGTAGACAGTATAACTCTATCTGTCCCTTATGTCAGGCCGGTACAGAATACTGGGCCGTTAAAACAATATAGGTTTTTCTATCTCCAGTCTGCTATACGTGGTGATAGATAGGTTATTGGGTTCGGCCGTCAAAGTAAACCTATCTAAAGTAAACACTAGTAAGCACAGGTAATATTTTACAATGTAAAACATTTATGTCTCTAAACTGCACCTTGTTTTAGCAAGTCTAAACGCAATCACGTCAGACATCGACTTACCGGGTGAAAACAGAATATCATTTAGCCACGGCATTATTTTACCATCGATTTGTTACTACTATCAACTATTATGTATTCTGTGCTACTGTCTAGGTACAAGCCTACCCACCTGTAGTACCTACTACTTGTACTCGTTTCATTTTTTGTATGTAACCTACCTACACTGCCACAAGGTCGCCAACCGCGTCTCGACAGAGGTGACCTTGGTGATTTACAACCGTGTAGGTGGTGGTTTATGACCAAACATTGAAAAAGCTCTCCCGGTCGCCAACCAGAGACACCTCTATCGGGAACCCGATTGGCTGGCGACCCTGTAGCAGGCGCTTAAACGAGTACAAGTCTGCAGAGTAGAATTTTTTAACCTCACCTGGTACTCAAAGTAGGTACTCTAAATATTGGAGATAGCAAGTTTTACTCAAAGGAAAACTTCTTTTATATTTAAAAACAAAAAAAATGCATACAAATATTTTCGAAAATTCGACTCGGGAATCTAAAATCCGGTAAAATAACATCCTGTACTTTTATGACATCAATCGATAGGGTCAATAATAAGGATCAAATCTATCTAACAAATATGATAAATTAAATGAAAGGAAAACCATAAAATCTTAAATTATTTTAATTGAACGAAAAAATGGGTAAACTAACTAAATTAGCTGTTTGAAATGAGCTCCAGGAATTAATTTCCAGTAACTTTTAAAAGCGAGTGGTGATGAATATTGATTATCGTAGTGTGAACCTCGGTTAACTCGTTTACAGTTGCATAGGATTTTTGGTAAATTTGATTTTTAACATATCCCCATAAAAAATATCTAAAGGGGTGAGGTCTGGTGATCTCTACATCCGGCTAGTCCGGGGATACCGCACGGTCTCCGGCGAGGCGGCGAGCCTCCTTGCCGGATTGCCGCCATGGGATTAGGAGGCAAAAGCCCTCGCGTACATGTGGGAGTGGCGCGAGGAGGCAAAACGCCGGGGCGTAACTCCGCCGCTGCCGCGAGAAATCGCGGCACAGCGGACAGAGGTTCGGTGGGATCTCATGGCGTCATAGAGAGTGCGACTGTCGCAACCCAGTGCTGGGCACGCCACAATTGCGGCGATAAGTCCCCTCTTTGAGGAGTGGCCGCAGGTCCTCACCGGATCCGGGTGCTTCTAGAGATACCTGTTCCGGATAAGGCGAGAGGAAACGCCCGGGTGTCACCATTGTGTTGATCGCCCGGAGGACACGGCGGAGGTCGCCCGTCTTGGGCGGAGCACCGCCGTGTCCTCGCGGAAGCGATCGGCAGCGGCGATCTCGCGCGTCCGGCCCTGGTCCAGGCCATGGTACGGAACGAGAGTACATGGGAAGCCATCACCTCTTTCTTCGAAGCCGTAATGCTCGCGAAGGAAGAGGCGGAGAGGAGAGCAATGGGTAGTTCGCCGTCCGGTAAGGACCAGGCCCGGGTCGACGGCGCGTTGTGTTCCACGCACGCCACAAAGAGATGTGAGCACTAATTGACGGGGTCCGCTAGGGCCGATGCTAGCTAGGGTCGCGGGATGTTCGAAAGAGTTACACTGTGGCCCGGGCACAGGCAACTGAGGGAACACGGGTGGGTTTTAGTCAGTCACGAAAAGTCTGACACGTCCTCCCGCTCCGCCCAGAGCGGGAGAGAAGACATTTGATGATTTCCCATCCAAAAAAAAAGTCCATCTGATTACCAATCCAGGTATTGAAATGGTTATTATTATTAGATTTCATGGTTTTCCTTTAATTTAATTTACCACGTTTGTTAGAGAGATGTGATCCTTATGATTAACCCTATCGATTGATGCCATAAAAGTACAATCCAGGTATTGAAATGATTATTATTATTAGATTTCATGGTTTTCCTTTCATTTAATTTTTCATGTTTGTTAGAGAGATTTGATCCTTATGATTAACCCTGTCGATTGATGTCATAAAAGTACAGGATCATTCATCATATTTCTTGGGATTAGTGTATGCTTTCGTGTAGCAAGCGAATTTTCGAAAATCTTTGAATGCAGATTTGTTTCTTTTTAAAAATAAAGGATTGTTTCCTTTGAGCAAAATTCGCAATCCCCAGTATTTAGAGTACTTCCCTCCAGGTGAGGTTAAATAATACCAGCCTGTATAGTGGAGGATTTGTGTTAAAAATTCCTTATTCTCAGCGCATATATGATTACTTGATTAGACTTAGTTTGTTTTACCCAAAACTTTTCGAATCCAGGAACTACCACAGACGAAAAGTTTCAGGTTAGCTCGTAAGCATGTGTGATTTCGTACATTATTACTTAATTATTTAAAAAATCGCTGGGAGGGGACGCCCTGGAAGGACATACAGTGTGAGTCTTTATAATGTGCACATATCGAAATGAGGGAATCTATGCTTAATTTTATCGACGGAAAAAATGTTAAAAAAAATCTAAATATTTATTTATATTTTTTATGGATTTTTAAAAAAAATTGTTTGCTTTTGTGACCCCAGTGTATACAAAACTGTGTAACTTTTAAACTAAACGATTTATCACGATGAAACAAACTCCATAATGTTTGGAAGTAATTAGGTGTCGTCATAAAATAAAAATTATGGAAAAAAAATAGCCATAATCAAATATAAACATTTTTTTTTGGCAAAAATCTGATTTTTTTTCATTAATTTTTACAAAAATTGTAAAATTTCTCAATAACATGCCCCCATCACCTTCTTTTTTTATAACTTTAAGTTATTCTTCATTGTATTAGGAACCTAACGGTAAAAATTGCATGTTTTTAACTCAACCCCAACATTTTTTATCAACTGTCAAAGAAAGGCCCAACGCATAGCTACGCACATTGTTTAGCAGGTAGATAAACTTTTTTTTGTTAACTTTGTTGTGAATGCGCGCGGGTCGTTTCAAAGATGGCACTCCGAACGCGGAATCGTATTGTTCTCATAAGGGTGGTTTGTTTGGGATGATAATTAATGCAAAAGAGTTCAATTGAAACCCATTTATTATTAAATACAAAATTTAATGCATCAGGTTCTCAAAATGTCCACCTCGTTGTTGTAAACACAAAGCCGCGCGAATTAGAATTTGGTGTGTCGCTCTCCTTATCATTTCGGGATCATTGCGAATATCATTCGCACAGTTTATTATGCGGTCACGCAAATCGGCCTCACTGTTGATGGGGGTACTGTAGACGCGTTGCTTCATGGTCCCCCATAGGAAATAATCAAGGGGCGTCAAATCGGGTGAACGCGCAGGCCACCCTACAGGTCCTTGCCGGCCGATCCATTTGTCATGATAATTTTCGTTTAAAAATCTTCTTACATTTGTAGCGTAATGGGCAGGACATCCGTCCATCTGAAGAAACATCCTTTGACGCACAGCCAGTGGGACATCTTCCAATAACTGAGGCATATCATCTCTCAATAGACTTAAAAATCTTTCACCAGTCAACGTTCTCGGCAATATGACTGGTCCAATCAACATGTTATCGATAAGACCAGCCCAAACATTTATCGAAAATCTTACTTGGAAAGTAGATGACCGTTTCAGTTTCGGGTTTTCACCTGCGCGGCACCATCTGTGTAAATTTCGACAGTTAGTAATACCGTCTCTAGTGAATGTCGCTTCGTCCATCCATAGTATTTTTCTTGGAAAGTTTGGGTTTGCTCTGGTTTTTCTTTGAATCCATGTGGACATCACACACCTTGGACGCCAGTCTACGTCTTCATGTAGATGTTGCACCCTTTGATAGTGATAAGGATGCAATCCTTCTTTCTTTAAAATACGCCACACTGATTTTTGGGATATTCCGTGACGAAGAGCCAGTCGTCTAGTACTTATGGATGGATCAGCAAACAAATCACTTAATACTGCTTGTTCAGTAGCCGCATCAATAATTACTTGAGGTGGCTCGCGACGATCTCTACTTGATCCAAGTCCAGTGATCGACAACCTTCTGTGAACTTCCTGGAAGTTTCGGGCAGATGGCACTGGTTGCCTGTTAGGATACGCAGCTATGTAAGCCGCGCGCGCAGCTCTGGCACTTCCTTGTCCCACTCCATAATAAAAATGTATGTCGGCGATGTGTGCCGGGGAAAATTCACTTAAACGCGGCATCATGTAGCAGCGAACGAAAGTTATGAAAGTCCAGCGAACGAAAGTACCGAAACACATGTAGCAGCGGCGAATAATTCGGAGCGACTGCCAGTCTGACATCTGTCATAATTCAAGTTCCTTTGGCTGGCCCTACCTCCCCGACCTGCGCACATTCAAAAGAAAGTTTATCTACCTGCTAAACAATAGCTATGCGTTGGGCCTTTCTTTGACAGTTGATAAAAAATGTTGGGGTTGAGTTAAAAACATGCAATTTTTACCGTTAGGTTCCTAATACAATGAAGAATAACTTAAAGTTATAAAAAAAGAAGGTGATGGGGGCATGTTATTGAGAAATTTTACAATTTTTGTAAAAATTCATGAAAAAAAATCAGATTTTTGCCAAACAAAAATGTTTATTTTTAAATGTGGCTATTTTTTTTCCATAATTTTTATTTTATGACGACACCTAATTACTTCCAAACATTATAGAGTTTGTTTCATCGTGATAAATCGTTTAGTTTAAAAGTTACACAGTTTTGTATACACTGGGGTCACAAAAGCAAACAATTTTTTTTAAAAATCCATAAAAAATATAAATAAATATTTAGATTTTTTTTAACATTTTTTCCGTCGATAAAATTAAGCATAGATTCCCTCATTTCGATATGTGCACATTATAAAGACTCACACTGTATAGTGACCTTATTGGTGTTCTTCAGAAAGGTCAAGTGCGTAGTCCTCGCAGCCGGCGTGCGTTCATGACCAGATATATGACAGTAAACGAAGCAAAAGGAGTATGTAAGGATCGTAGCGGGTGGGGTTCTGTAGTTTTGGCCCCCATGGGAAGAAGGCTGTGTATCTGTGTGCGGCTTCGCCCGCGTGAAGGTCTGAAATTATCCCACAGAAACGTACTACTGGGATAAAAAAGTATCCTATGTGTTAATCCAGGTTATAAACTATCTGTGTGCCAAATTTCATCCAAATCCTATTAGTAGCATATCACTAATAAAAGAAATACTATCGTGAATTCCACGCCAGGAAAGCTCCAAGTTAGCATGATTTTTCCGATAGCAATCATCGTTATATTTCAGCCAATTTACACAAAACTTAATGAATTATACACTTAAACTTTCCTCATGAATCACTCCGTCCGTTAGTGAAAACCGTATGAAAATCCGTTCGGTAGTTTTGAGTTATCGCGTTCAGACAAACATACGCTTCGGGACTTTGTTTTATAATATGTAGTGATAGTGATATCTTTGGGTTGCTCATGAATTCTTGTTTTAATGCCCTGAAGTTACCCTCGGGAGGGCTAAGAAAACTTATCCTGAACAAATATTTTCAGAAAGTCGACTATAGTCTCCCGGGACATTTCAAAGTAGGTATATTTCTTTAATCTGTTATCAATATCCTCATCCTTTCTAAAATTACTCTTAGAACTTATGTTGAACGCCTAAATCTCCATTAAATGTCCTTTGAAATTAAATAGCTCGTATACAAAAGTCGATAAACACTCGGTCTTTTTAACACGCTTTTATTAGCTTCACTTGTTAAATCTTAATTATTTAGCAAAACATAAAAAAATTAAGCTGATATAAAATTTTGAGAGTAATTATTGTAGGTATCAAATCATTTTGTATCAATTTAGATGATAATTATGGAAAAGTAATAGTGTTACTCGACTTTTGTTGCCGTGTGTACCTAATATCTACAATTGTTTAAAAATGGACAATAAATTAACGCGGATAGCGCTCTCCTCTATACCCTTCTACTCAGCTATAATATTCAATGAACTCGAATAAAGCTTTTTACGTCTCGGATCTTAATAGAAATTTCCTGAATTAATTTAACTTACCGTTTTCTCGAGCTTCCTTTTAGTTTAGAATACCTAGGCTTGTAAGCGTGAATTGCTTCCTTTCACACTTTGGAACTTGCAAGTTTGTTGGCCATTTGAGACAAATTGTCTCACAGTCTTGAGTTCATGGGATGTATAACATACCTACTCGCCATTTACACTAGTTATAAATTGGTTGCAAACATTCAAATATTCATATAAGTATTCGACCAATTTTTGCCTATATTTTGGTAACTACACATTTGTTACGGGAGCGTCTTACTTTTTTATTACTATAAACCTGATACTGTCTGCAGAATTGCAAAAAACGTTAGAAAACTTGAATAACGCATCTCCTGAAAGTTCAGACTTGTTTCATTTCCTAAGATCTAGGCGCGGAACGCTTTTGATACCCTACGCGTTGACATCTATCAATGTCAACGTTTTGTAACCTCTGCTGGTCCATGAACACGTTTGTTTTAACCTAACCTAAGTAATACCGATCGGTTAGTCATTAGGAACCGAGCATTAATAGTTGTCAACTCATTCTCAATCAATCGTGTCACAGCCATGTTATCTGTCACACTCTGCGTTATCTAGTCCGATCAAAGCACTCGACTGATAATTACTGGTTATATTTTTTTACGTTGGCGTCGTTATCACAAGGTTAAGCTACACTCATGCCATTGTTCGCGCATACTGCACTAGCTAATACAGGATCATTTATCAAAGTCCACGATAATGTAGCCTATGTAAACAAGGGTAAATCAATATCAAGTACGAGTATGAATTGCACTGTTTTCGACTACTTTTAGCGAATTTTATCTTATACACAGACTTATAGAATGTCGTGCCTACAATTATCTTAAAAAAACGCCAATTTGTAAAAGAAAGAAAAATAGCTTTAGGTACTTGTCACAGAAGCACGTGCATACAAAACGATAAGAATAATCAGAAAAATTAAACAAAATAGATCCACATTCACGAGCTCAAAACAGAAATAATCGGTAGCTGCGCTGTGTGCTGCTGCTGTGTGTTTTTGTTGTACATAATTTACTGGCTAGCTGGCGTCCGCGTCCGTTTAGCTCGGGTGCGAAGGCGACATGTCAAACCATCGAGATTTCTGTGCCATATCCAAGTTAAATAAAAAATAAAAAATGTTTATTGGAACCAGAAAATCATTCACAATATTATTATTTCTAAATAAAAGGTACGTTAATCGCAGGAGTTGGTGATACTGGTTCCCAAACTAAGCTATCGCCTGTATTATTGCCTGTATGCGGTTGTCCCGCATCAAAATCCATTGTGTAGTTTAGAAGATTTAAGCGGTCATACAGACAGACACAAAAAGCGACTACATACTAGTACTAGTGTATATAAAGAAGTAGGTACCTATCGCACTTCTATTTATTACTATTGCTCTGATAAATAAATAGGGACCAAACCAATTTGGCTTTCTATTAGTCCAAAGCTTTTGCAAATACTGCATTTAGCGAGCTTGATCTTAAGATTGAGCGAAAAGATTTAATGCAGCGGTTTAAATCTTATATCTGAAATGGACCCAATTTAAACGCTGAAAATAAAAATAAATTGTGACTGTTTATTCCGAGGACCTTGCTTAAATACGTTGGTGCCTAATAGGCGCGTCTACCTGTATTTTTAGCGCTTTTTCAATATCAGGATTTGTCGACTTCAAAAATGCATGCGTGATTGAATTAGGCAATCTTTTTTAGACCGACTTTGATAAAAATATGCGTTATACGGATATCTTAAAACAAGTCCAATAATTAAATGCATTTTGATTTGAAACCATTTAGTGTTAAGCACCAATTAACACTATTTGTATTTTCTCGCCGTTCGGGTCGGACGGTGTCAATATGGAATTAAAATAGTGGCAAAAGCGAGAGCAAAATTTAATTTTCTCTTCGGAATTCTATTTGCTGTTCATTTTGAAAAGCTAATTGACGAGTTCCAATTGCTTGTTAATTATTGAACATTAGTACTAATGTATCATTTGACCATACCGTGTTAGTAATTCTAAAGTGATAAATCAATACTACGGTCCGTATTACAGAAGGAAACAACCATTGATCTTTGTTTAAAACTAATTTTGAGACAAATTTTAATTTTGGAATGTTCTTCAAGCATAGGTTTATTGAGCGGGCTCGGTGTGCACTAACTCTGCCGCCGGGCAGGCAGGAAGAGGCCTTCTCTTTCTGCCACCGTTATTCTCGTAGCCCCGAAGATTGTCAAGGTCATGTCGCTGACTTTTGACGGGGGTCGAGGGTCTTGGCTTAACCGCCCGGGCCGCGAAGAAGAAAACCTCTATAAAAAATCACCCCAAACCTCCAAGCGGCGGCGCACCGTGAGGGAGGTTGATAGCTTGACTAATGGGTAGCTAAATTAGTCGCTAGTGCGAACCACTAGTTTTTGGGAAATAAAAAGTTTGTACTCGTGGGAACAACTATGGTTAAATCAAATAATAAAAATAAAAGAAGTGAAGAGGAGGGAAGTGATGCGGGGTCGGAGTCCGACGCCGTATCTGGCGCAAAGGGCTCGATTAAGAGCCAAGAGCGCGAAGTGGTTGGGGCGGCTAAGAAGAACCTAGAGTTCTTAAAGAAGCGCCCCAAACCAGGGGATGGCCAGGAGTCTTCCTCGGACGGATGGGTGAGCTCGGCCCGGAAGAAGATCAGCCGGCGGGGTGGGGCCCATGAAAGTGGTGTGGGCAGAGGGCTCACCATGAAGGAGGCCAGCAAGCCGAGCCGGCCCGGCCGAGCCAGAGTCGCAGTTAGGGCCGGTCTCGGCTGGGTCGGAGTCGTCAGGTGGTGAGCCGGACGTCACTGGCGGCTCGAATTCGGAGCGAACGGTCAGGTTCGCAGAGGTCGTGGCAGCCGCTATTAAAAGTGTGGCCTTGAAGAGGACTCAGTCCTCTAAAGACAAGGCCATATCCGCAGCCACGGCCTCCATTATGGCGGCAGCGGAGACCAGTCACATCGGGTCCCCGTCGGACGCAATGTCCGAAATGCGGGCGGAGGTCGCCCGTTTGACAGCCGCCATGGAGCTTCTCCGAAAGGAGAACGCGGAGCTCCGAGCGGACCTGGCTAGGCTTCGAGAAGCCGGCCCCCGGGAGGTGCCACAGGAGGAGGCGCGGCATGGGCAGGTCAGGCCCGTGCCTACTGAGGACCGGGTTCTGGCCCTGGTCCGACGGGAACTGGCTGCCTTCGGGATCCGGTTTTCCGCCCTGGAGGCTATAGTCCTGCGGCCCCCGCTAGCGGAAAAGAAGGGCGTGTCCTACCGCGACGTGCTTGCCAAGGCGAGGGCGGCGGTGAACCTCGACGAGCTCGGTATCGCAGATGGCGTCCGAGTAAAGGTCACTGCTACTGGGGCCCGGATGCTGGAGGTCCCCGGTGCGGCCAGCGGCCCGACCGCTGACGCTCTGGCCGAAAGGCTTAGGGCGTCCCTAAATGCGGACGAGGCCCGAGTGTCCAGACCCACCAAGCGCGCTGATATGCGCATACTGGGTTTGGACGACTCAGCGACGGAGGGAGAGGTGGTGGCCGCCGTCGTTAGGACTGGAGGGTGCTCAGCCGAGCAGGTTAGGGTAGGCACCATCCGTCCTGACTTCACGGGGATGCGAACCGTTACGGTGAGCTGCCCCGTGGCGGTGGCCCGAAAAATTACCGGGGAGGGCCAAAGGCTCAAGGTGGGCTGGGTTTCCACGCAGGTGAAACTGCTGGAGCCCAGACCTCTGAGGTGCTTCCGCTGCCACGTAGGCAACCACGTGGGAGCTAAATGCACCTCGGAGGTGGATCGTAGCAGTCACTGCTTCTGCTGTGGTCAGCCCGGTCACAAGGCCGGCTCGTGCAAAGCCACGCCGCACTGCTTCGCGTGTGCGGCAGCTGGCAAGCCGGCCAATCACCGGGCTGGGAGCAAGGCCTGCACTCCACCCGCCAAACCCAGGGCCAGCAAGCCCTCCGCCACCGTCGTCACTGCCGCAGCCGCCGCCACTGCCACCGCTGCCGCCGCCGCCACCACTGTCGCCGCCGCCGCAACCACCGCGGCAGGGCCCTCACAGGGGGTTCGGGAGGGGGCTGATATGGAGTGCCAATAATGGCCCCTCCAGGCGAACATCAACCACTGCGCCTCCGCTCAGGATCTGTTGCTCCAGAGCATGGCGCAGTGGTCGATTAACATCGCCGTGGTCGCTGAGCCGTACTTTGTCCCGCCCAGGGATGACTGGGTGGAGGACCTGAGCGGCTCAGTGACTCTAATTTCATCGGCCGCCGCCGGTACCCCGTCCCTCGAGGCGGTCAAGAGGGGACGGGGTTGCGTGGCAGCACGGTTCGGGGAGATTGTCGTGGTAGGGGTATACTTCTCCCCGAACCGAACTCTCGCTGAGTTCCACAACTCCCTTACGGAGTTGAGAGTCGTCGTCGTCGGGTTCCGTTCCCTCCCTGTGCTCGTCCTTGGGGACTTCAATGCCAAGAATGTGGCTTGGGGTTCCCGGCTTACGGACACACGGGGCAGGATGGTGGAGGACTGGGCTCTGGAGACGGGCCTGGTCATCCTAAACCGGGGTTCTGTCCCCACGTGTGTGCGGATGCGGGGTGAGTCACTGGTGGACTCGTTCGCCAGCCTCGCTCTGTCGCCGCGTGTCGTCGACTGGCGCGTCATGGAGGGGGTGGAGACCTACTCCGATCACCGGTATATCCGGTTTGACGTCTCCGCCCAGACCTCGAGCGCGCTGGTCCGACAGGCCCCGAGTGGTCCGCGGTGGGCGTTGAAGCAGCTGGACCGGGAGCTCCTCCTGGAAGCCTCGATCGTGCAGGCCTGGGTGTCACCACCGGACAGGCCTGCTGACATCAATGACGAGGCGGGGTGGTTCCGGGAGGCCATGTCCGAAGTATGCGACGTGGCAATGCCCCGGGTCCGGCACGGACGCGCCCGGCGCCAGGTGTGCTGGTGGTCGCCGGAGTTGACGTCTCTGCGCGACGCGTGCGTTGCTGCGCGACGCCGGTACACCAGGCACCGCAGGCTCCGTATCCGCCCTCCAGATACGGAAGCCATTCAGGCGGAGCTGTACGAGGGATACAGAGCGGCGAAGACCGCCCTCCGAGCGGAGATCCTGCGGGCCAAGGGACTGGCCCGCGAGGAGTCGCTGGAGGCTCTGAACAGGGACCCGTGGGGACGCCCGTATAAAATGGTGCGGAACAAACTCCGCCCATGGGCTCCCCCGCTGACGCAGAGTCTCCGGCCCCAGCTCGTGGAGGACGTGGTGAGCGCTCTGTTCCCTTTGCGAGGGGAACATACTCCCCCGCCCATGGCTCCGTCTCCTGCGGTGTCCGATGCGGACCACACAGCCGACGATGACGACGATGCTCCTGAGGTGACCGAGGTAGAGCTGAGAGTGGCGGTGCGCAGGCTGAATGCCAGGAATACCGCCCCAGGACCCGACGGCTTACCTGAAAAAGCCTGGGTCCTGGCCTTGGAGGTTCTCGGGCCTCGACTAAGGGGGCTCCTAAGCGCATGCTTGGAGAGGCGCCGGTTCCCACTTCAATGGAAGACGGGGAAACTGGTCCTCATTAAGAAGCCGGGGTGCCCTGCGGACTCTCCGTCCGCTTACCGGCCCATCGTGCTGCTCGACGAGGTGGGCAAGATCTTTGAAAGAGTCATTGCAGACCGCCTCGTCGGGCGGCTGGTGAGGGTGGGGCCGGATTTGGCGGACAGCCAGTTTGGTTTCCGCAAGGGGCGCTCTACGGTGGACGCCATCATGCGCGTTCGAGCCCTCACGACAGGGGATGCTGTGGCCCGGGGTGGGGTCGTCTTGGCGGTGTCTCTAGACATCGCCAATGCCTTCAACACCCTGCCCTGGAGTTGCATCAGGGAGGCACTCCGGTATCACCGAGTGCCGACCTACCTCTGTCGCGTGGTCGAGGCCTATCTGACGGACAGGGCCGTCATCTACCCCGGTCACCGGGGAGAGTGGAACCGGCGAGAGATGTCGTGCGGTGTCCCGCAGGGATCGGTTCTGGGACCGCATCTGTGGGACATCGGGTACGACTGGGTGCTGCGCGCCGACCTCCCTGGTGGCGTGAGCGTAGTTTGCTACGCTGACGACACGCTGGTCCTGGCGCAGGGGAAGTCGCACCAGGCGGCGACCGAATTAGTGGCACGCGGGGTTGCGACAATCGTAGGGAGGATCCGGCAATTGGGACTCGAGGTGGCCTTGCACAAGTCCGAGGCCATGTGTTTTCATGGTCCTCGGAACGCGCCACCATCGGGTTCCCAAATAACGGTAGGAGGGGTTCTCATCGGTGTCGAGTCGACGATAAAGTACCTGGGACTCGTCCTCGACAGCCGGTGGAATTTCGTGGAGCATTTCCGACGTTTGGCTTCCAGACTGGAGCGGGCCGGGGCTGCCTTGGGGCGGCTCCTGCCCAATCTGGGGGGTCCAAACGCCTCCTGCCGGAGGCTCTACGCGGGGGTCGTGCGGTCCATGGCCCTTTACGGAGCTCCGGTGTGGGCGCGTTCCGTGAGGCGACGACCGGTACGTCGATTGAACGCGTCCCAGAGGGTCATGGCCATCCGGTTAGCCCGGGGATACCGCACGGTCTCCGGGGAGGCGGCGAACCTCCTTGCCGGATTACCGCCATGGGATCTGGAGGCAAAAGTCCTCGCGCACATGTGGGAGTGGCGCGAGGAGGCAGGACGCCGGGGCGTAACTCTGTTGCCGCGAGAAATCGTGGCACGGCGAACAGAGCTCCGGCAGGATCTCATGGCGGCATGGAGAGTGCGATTGTCGCAACCCAGCGCTGGGCACGCCACAATTGCGGCGATAAGTCCCCTCTTTGAGGAGTGGCTGGAGAGGCGCCACGGCGTCCTCACCTTCCGCCTGACGCAGGTCCTCACCGGACACAGGTGCTTCGGGAGGTACCTGTTCCGGATAAGGCGGGAGGAAACGCCCGGGTGTCACCACTGTGTGGATCGCCCGGAGGACACGTTGGAGCATACGGTGGAGGTCTGCCCGGCTTGGGCGGAGCACCGCCGTGTCCTCGCGGTAGCGATCGGCGGCGGCGATCTCTCGCGTCCGGCCCTGGTCCAGGCCATGGTACGGAGCGAGAGTGCATGGGAAGCCATTACCTCCTTCTGCGAAGCAGTAATGCTCGTGAAGGAGGAGGCGGGACGCGTGAGGGAGAGGCAAGCTTTGCACCCTCACGCCCCTAGTCGCCACAGGAGACGCCCTGGGCGTCGGGAATTGGCAGCCGATTCCCGGCCACCGTAGGCGCGGGCTTGCGGACGGCGAGCAATGGGTAGCTCGCCGTCCAGTAAGGACCAAGCCCGAGTCGACGGCGCGTCGTGTTCCACGCGCGCCTCAAAGGGATGTCAGCACTATTGACGGGGTCCGCTAGGGCCGATGCCAGCTAGGGTTGCGGGATGTTCGAAAGAGTTACCGTGGCCCCGGCACAGGCAACAGAAGGAACACGGGTGGGTTTTAGTCAGTAAAAGTCTGACACGCCCTCCCGCTCCGCCCAGAGCGGGAGAAGTCATTTGATGATTTCCCATCCACAAAAAAAAAAAAAAAAAGGATAGGTTTATTGATCATATAGTTCAGCTGAGTTTGGCTTTATTTTAGATCGATACTCAGTTCGTGAGTCGAACCCAAGCAGTGATTGGATCTGTAATCACCCAAGTGTGGTCGAGACCGCGCTTGATTGTCATGTCAATTTTTGTTCTTTTCAAGCTTATCTGCGTTGTCAGGGTTTTATATTGTTGTTGAATTGAACTAGGTATCTGCCTATTCATATCAAAATGGATATATTACAATCATTTATTCAACGGTGATTCAAATAGAACATTGAACTTTAGCGTTCCTCTCAAGTATTTAAGAGATAGGTACACAGGACCCATATAATATTGAATACTTTAAAAATATGTACAAGATGTAGTGAAATATTTATTTCTACCTATGGTTGACCACGAAGGCAGTACACAGATAGCAGAATTGTTCAAATATGTTCCCTGCGGGATCAGTAACAATGGCTACCTTGTTGGTGACAGTGGCCATCCTTGTTGGTGACATCAGCAACAAGGTCACCTACAAGCTACTTTTGGCGCGTGGTCAAAATCATTACTAACGCATTTCTGTAAAAAAAACATGTGTTTTCACACACCCCCCCTCCCCCCACCCCCCGCTAATGTTATTTGTTTGCTTTATTTACTTCGTGTCCACGTGGCACCATCTGCTGTCTATGCTTTGCGTAATATTCTCTATTGAAGTAGAACATGTAACAACTGTTACAATAGGTGTACGGTTCACGTACAGGCAAATCGCTAACTCCGCGACCTACTTTTCACTACTCGTTGTGTTTACTTTTATAATTGCAATTATAATAAGTTTAGTTGACCAATAGCTACCGTAGCGCTATTACCGCGGATTAGCATCTAACTTAACTTAGTGTAACTTTTACGAATATATTTTATTAACGTGAACTCTGTGGTTTTCGTCAACTCATCTCCAACAACTCAACTGTAAGTAACTAGCTACCTCTGAACCATACATAAAAGTGGTCCTTCGAGCCGAAGAACAGGTGCGTATTGTCTCTATTAACATTAGCGAATCGGTCTAGCTGGTGTCAGAGAAGAGCGGATCGCGTTAGTAGGGTGACGACGCACTCAATATCCAAAACTTGCGGAAACTTCGCAACTTTGGTGAACTAGTACCTGCGGTGATACATCTCTACTTTACCAACGGTCAAACCAATAACTAACAACAATGGTTCAGAGCGTAATAGAACTTATAAGCCGTCAAGAAACCATCTTCAGGGACTTGAAGCTTATTTGTACCAACTATAAGAAGGATAGTCCCACCAGGAAGAACTTGGCGTACCTGGAGGAGCGTCTTTCTAAGCTTAACAACAACTGGGAGAAGTTTGTTCACAACCATCAACTACTCGAAGAGTCTGGAGCAACGGACCTTCAATACTTCAACGACGACATTTTCAACAGTACGAAGAAGATGTATGAAGATGTGCTGCAAGACATGTTGAAACGTAAAGCCGAATTGCCGTCTGCATCTGCTAGTAAGATGGAACAACCACCTGCGGCGCCTAAGCAAGGTATGGAGCAATCGAAATTTACTTTCGACGATATCAAATTCCACGTACCTCCTCGGGAAACAAGCGAGTCGACGGAAAAGCAACAAGATCTTTTGCGTCAACAATATTGCAACTTTAGGGCGTTTGAACGCACTGTGGAGAAGATAAGCATAGCATTGGCGGTACCAATGGAAAAATGGGAATTAGAAGACAACTTGGGCACCCTAAAGACTAAATGGGAGCAAATCGAAAAGGTAAATTGGGAACTTGACTACGTGCTACAAGAAGAGGACTCAGTTTATCAACAGAAATACAATACAGCAGAAAACATTTATGATGACCTGAAAAGGAAACTACAACACAACATCTGGAACAATGCTCATTATGAAAAATCTACTCCAAAAATTCAAATACCGGATTTTCATGGAAACTATAACCAGTGGTTGACTTTTAGAGATCTCTACCTCGAAAGCGTACACAACAATCCGACACTTTCGAAAGCACAAAAAATGCAACACTTGAAAACAAAGCTGAAGGGTGAGGCGGAGAAACTGGTTCAGCATCTTGGCATCAGCGCTGAGAACTACGCGTCTTGCTGGGAGATGCTAACCCACCGCTACGACAATAAACGGCTGTTATTCACGTCATACATGAATACGCTCCTGAATCAACCTAGTATCCAGCAACCAACCGCTGCAAACATACGGACCCTTCACGACGTCATGATGGAGTGCTTGAACGGGCTCAAAAACATCGGACTAGATACCACCAACTGGGACCCAATCATCGTTCACCTATTGATTCAAAAACTAGATAGTGTTACGTACAACGAATATATAAAGGAGATCAAACATCCAAGGGAGTTTCCCGACCTGGAAGAGTTCACCGGGTTCTTAGAATCCAAATTTATGTCACTAGAAGCTATACAGGGAAATAGTCAAAAGGTAACGCCATCAAACAAATCATGGAAATCAGAAAAGCAAACACATAAGGGATCGGAAAACCGAAATAACAACTACAAAAATAAAACACCGGGGTCATCGTACTTTAACAAGTCACAAAACTCGCCAAAAACCTTCTTCACCACAGCGAAAACATGCCCAATATGCAAAACTAACCACGTTCTGATGAATTGCGAACAATTCTTGGCTATGAACACAAACAAGCGTATTGACGTAATTCGCAACCTGCATACTTGCAAAAACTGCTTATTCAGCCACGGAGAAAAACAATGCAAATCACGGAAGACGTGTAAATTGTGTCATAAGGCACACCACACACTTATGCATGAAGCAGAAACTGAACAATCTAGCAGCAAACAAGCGAAAAGGGAGGAAAACCCGTCATCGACGTCATCGACTTCCTATGGGGTCAACAACGTAACGAACGATGAAAAGGAAGTGTTGCTGACAACTGTACTTCTGAAAGTCAAAACAATTGATGGAAACTTCATCAACTTGAGAGGTCTACTTGATCAAGGCTCCCAAGTGAGCCTGATAACGGAAAACGCGGCACAGCGCCTCCGATTACAACGACGTAAAGTGAGCGCTGTTGTATCGGGTGTAGGAACCCTTAGCGGTAACTGCAAAGGGGCAATGAACTTAGAATGTCAGTCAATACATTCAGACTATAAATTCAACTTTGAAGCACTAATTATTAAAAAACTCATAAGCAACTTACCTACCGCATCCTTTTCAATCAGCAACTGGGACTATCTGGAAAACTTAAAACTAGCAGACCCACAGTTCAACCTGTCAGGCCCGATTGATCTGCTCTTGGGCGCGGACATCTATTCAGAACTTATACTAAACGGCGTCATCAGGAGCGATAATAGATACCCAGTAGCTCAACAAACCAAAGTAGGTTGGATTCTATGCGGGAATGTAAAGACATTAAACTGCTTCGTGACACTCAACGACTTCGAAAACATGACAAGATTTTGGGAGACTGAGGAAATTCCAGAAAGCTCCTCATCATCAACTAGTGAAGAACAACACTGTGAGGAATACTACAACGCAACTACCAAAAGATTGGCAAACGGACAATATGTGGTACAAATGCCAATGAAGCCTAACTTCGAAGCAAACTTAAAAAATGCAAGGTCACAAGCTTTAGCACAATTCCTCCAACTGGAAAGGAAAATGTTAAAAAACAAAGAACTCAGTTACGAGTACAAGCGTTTTATGAACGAATACATCGCTATGGGACACATGAGACCTGTCACAGGAGAAAGTAGGGGCCAAGTCTACCTACCTCACCATGGCGTTTTGAGAGCCGAGTCCACTACAACAAAACTAAGAGTAGTGTTCAACGCGTCGTACAAGACAAAAGGAGACAGCAGCCTCAACGATCACATGTACTGCGGACCGAACTTACAAAAGGATATACTGACACTTCTAATCAATTGGAGAACGTACAGATACGTGTTTACAGCAGATGTGGAGAAACTATATCGGTTTATCTGGCTGAACGAAAATCAACAACATCTACAAACGATAATCTGGAGATCTTCTCCTAACGAACCTCTACAAAATTGGCAGTTGGGCACAGTAACTTACGGAACGAAAAGTGCACCTTATCTAGCAATGCGTACTCTACATAAACTCGCAGAAGATGAAAAAGGTCCCTATCCGGAAGCTGGAAACATCCTGAAAAACTATTTCTACATGGATGACTTGGTTAACGGGCAGGACACTATCGACGCATCGAAAAAACTGGTCACACAGCTAATCGAGTTGCTGAGAAAAGGAGGATTCAATTTGAGAAAGTGGAAATCAAACGAACCAATTATCCTGGAAGACTTGCAAGATGACCAAAAAAGCCGCAGTACGAAATTCGACTTTAGCCCAGAACAGAAAACAAACTCAAAAATGTTGGGCATGAGATGGAATCAAGACGACGATAGCTTCACATACCAATGGGACTTACCAATAAAGAAAAATCTGACAAAACGCGTACTACTGAGCGAAATAAGCAAGCTATACGACCCACTTGGACTACTATCGCCACTTACGATAAAAACAAAAATTCTATTTCAAAAAATCTGGATCAGCAAAATCAACTGGGATGAACGCTTACCCAACGACCTTGCTACAGAATGGGAAACTATGAGAAAAGATATCCAGTTGCTTAACAAACTTTCCATACCACGATGGTTACAAAGTCAAGAAAACAACCTAGAGATACACGGGTTTTGCGACGCAAGTGAAAGGGCTTACGCGTGTGTGATTTATAGCCGAGTGAAAAATCAAGCCGGTGACTACAAGATAACACTAATTACAGCAAAAACAAAGGTTGCACCAATTAGCAATAGGATAACCGTACCAAGAATGGAACTTTGCGGGGCCCTTTTACTGGCCAAACTGGTTGAAAAGGTTCAGAACACTCTCTGCAATAAAAACCTACATATAAGGTGCTGGAGCGACTCCAAAGTCGTTTTAGCCTGGTTGCAGGGCGATATAAACCGATGGGAGAAATATGTGGCTAACAGAGTCAAACAAATAAATAGCATTATCTCGGCAAACTGCTGGAACTATGTGAAGTCAGAAGAAAACCCTGCTGACTGTGCAACTCGAGGGCTCACACCTTCTCAACTCTTAGATTTTAACCTTTGGTGGAATGGACCAGATTGGTTAAAAACAAACATGCCAGAAATCCATCAGTATAATCGCCTGACCTATACAACAAACACTGAGTTGCAAGAAAAAAACTGCTGTGCAGTCACAAATAAAAGTTGTAAAATAATTGATAAATTACTGAACAAAAACAGTAATTATAAACGTGTAATACGAGTGCTTGGATGGATTCTACGATTGAGCAGCATTCGTAAGCAAAAACGCACACTGAACTCCGTAAATAACTTAGCCGACTGCGGTAACAAAAAAGAGGTTACGTGTTTGTCACCACTAGACATTATGAGAGCAACAGAATTGGTTATCAAGAACGTCCAAAATCAAAACTATGGCGACGAAATTGAATGTTTGAAGAAAGATCGACCAATATCGACAAAAAGCAGCTTGCTGAAGGTAACTCCATTTCTCGACGACAGTGGAATGCTGCGCGTGAAAGGTCGACTAGGCTACTCAACTTTATCTCCAGAAACTAAACATCCAATCATACTTCCGGCAACAGGAAGACTAACGGAGCTTATTATTCAAGAGGCACATCGCGACACTCTCCACGGAGGCGCCCGGCTCACTTTGGCCCAGTTACGTCAAACATTTTGGGTCATTGGAGGCAGCAGAACAGTCAAGAAGGAGCTTCGACAATGCGTCCGATGTCATCGTTTCAAACCAAACCGAAACGTTCAACTGATGGCAGACTTGCCAAAAGAGCGTGTAACTCCATCAAGACCGTTCACAAACACAGGCGTCGACTATACCGGACATGTTGATGTGAAAATCAACAAAGGAAGAGGAGTCAGAACCTGCAAGGCTTACATAGCAATTTTCATTTGCATGGTGACCAAAGCTGTGCATTTGGAATTGGTGTCGGACCTGACCACGCAAACATTCCTTGCCGCATTCAAAAGGATGTGTGCCCGCAGGGGTACACCCCGACACGTATTCTCTGACAACGGAACGAATTTTGTGGGCGCAGCAAAACTACTTCAACAGGAATTTGAGAAACACAGTACGTTTAAGACTTCCGAATTCTTCGATGAGATGAGCCACTTACAAATTGAGTGGCATTTCAATGCCCCTCTTTGGCCAACAGCGGGAGGCCTGTGGGAGGCTGCCGTCAAAGCCATGAAATATCACCTACATCGAGTACTGGGGGAACAGAAGCTTACGTTCGAACAATTCACTACATTACTAAATCAAATTGAAGCCTGTCTTAACTCTCGTCCGCTGTGTCCACTAACAGAAGATGTCGAAGACCTAGAATACCTAACTCCCGGTCACTTCCTCATTGGCGGCCCTCTGTTATCACTACCACAAGAAGAGCAAGATTTTGCAGAGCACGATCCAAGAAACAGATGGAGGCTAGTTGAACAAATGAACGTGCACATCTGGAAGCGCTGGTCGAATGAATATCTACACCAACTACAAATCCGTAGCAAATGGCAGCAACCAAAAGAAAACCTGAAACAAGGAAGCCTAGTATTAGTAAAAGATGAACACTTACCTCCTGGCCGTTGGGCTATAGGAAGAGTCCAAGAACTTCATCCAGGTGCCGATGGTCAAGTACGGGTTGTTACCTTGAAAACCAGGAAAGGGTCACTTAAACGACCAATAACGAAGCTTTCACCGTTACCGCTGAAACTCGAAGAACAAAAAGTAAATGAAGAGGAAGAGAAAAAGACACCTACTCCGGAAACTAAAAAACGGGGAGGGACTACGAAACACAAAAAAAATTGCCTGTCACTTGTTCTTTTATCCATATTAGCAATGACGGGATTTGCTCAGTCAGCGCCAACGACTAACAGCTTGAAGGTTACGGCTATACCGAGCAATCATCCGATTTACTTCGATGAAGCAGGAAAAATACAATTAATACATGACGAATGGACTCTATTGGTTTACTACAACTTAACATCATACTGGCAAGCAACTGATCAGATCAATGATTATGTCAACCAAATAGATAAACTATGCCAAAGGATATCATATGAGCACAAGCCTTGCGAAACAATTGTCGGCCACCTACGTCATGAACTGAGTCACTTAGTCGACTACAACTCGATGCTGCTCACTCAACATTCAAGACCAAAACGAGGATACTTTGATGGAGTTGGGAAGTTAGCAAGAACTCTTTTCGGAGTTCTCGACGTAGACTTTGCTGAAAAATACGAAAGAGACATACAGAATCTACAATCAAATGATGACTACCTACTACAACTTATGAAGAACCAAACATTAATTGTAGAAGCTGAAAACAATATAATAAAAAGAAACACCGCCTTCATGGAGAAACAATTCAAAACATTGAGTGGCTATATGAGCGAAACTTGCAGCGAAATCACAAAAATAGAGAACAAGGCGCACATGCTTTTTACGATGAATGACATAAATTCCGCTGCCGTGACGTCAACTTTGATTATAAGTGATTTAAATCGAATATTGGAAATGTTGATAAAGGCCCTCGCCAACATTTACAGAGGACATTTAGATACCCATTTATTTCCGGCCAACCAACTGATCGAGCAGCTAAACATCATATCCGGAAGGTTACCACAGGGATTGTCATTACCTGTAAAGGACATTCAAAGGGATTTGAAAAACATCTATGACCTCATCCATGTGAAGGCTCGAATAACAAACAATTATATGTTATTTGAAATACACATCCCTTTACTAAGCGATGAAGACTATATGATATATCGAGTCATTCCGATACCCTTCCTTAGATACGGACATTTAAAACTCATGCAACCAACCTCAAGTTTCATCGCAATCAACTTCAGAAAGAACTCTTATATTACAATGGAAGAGCAAGACATGCGCCAATGTACTTCATACGGAGAAGACGAATTTATCTGTATCTCACGTAATCCTGTGTACAACATGCACGATCAAAACGCTCCATGCGAGGCCCAAGTCTTCAACCAACAAGAGTCTTTATCATGCGTCCTCAATGACGTAACATGCAAGGAAACCTGGACAAAGCTTCACAAACCGAACATGTGGCTATTTACATTATGCGGAAAACAGCTGTTGCGCGTCATATGTAACGATCAAGTTACGCCAGCGGTCATTGACGGGACTGGAGTCATTACCTTGCAATCAAAGTGCATACTACAGAAAAAGGACGCCACAATATTTACACAGAATCAGCTGGGAAGTATATTTAACATGGAACCCGACATAGAAATACCAACGATAAATTCAACTATAAACCACATCTTTGACTTCGGCTGGAAGAATGCAAAACTAAACATAACGGAACAAAGGGCGCCAACTGCAGCAGAAATAGGAAAAATAGACCAGCAGTTGGAATTCCAAAAAAGCAGAGAAATATTACCAAAGGGGTTTGAGTCTGACTTGTCAAGTCACGACATCTATCTCTACTCCGTTACTTCTTTGTTGTTGGGAGGAATCGCTGTGCTTGCCCTATATGTTATTATGAAACGATGGTGCAAAACAAAGAGAGGCGCCACAACAGGAGTGACACCTAGAGGAAGAAGTAACTTGAAAGAGGACATCGAGCTACATGAAATACATTCGACAGCAGCGGAGCCCGTTTACAGCGAAGCAAGACAGCCGAAGAAAGCATTTCACTTTGACGATGTGAATTGAGTGACAACTATACTTTTACTTTTATACTTATACACATTTACTATTGTTTACTATTTACTTTCAACTTTTTATATTAGATGTTTTTTTGCTTTGTAATGGATGCTCATCCCACTTTTCCCTCGGGAGCATGTACGGTTCACGTACAGGCAAATCGCTAACTCCGCGACCTACTTTTCACTACTCGTTGTGTTTACTTTTATAATTGCAATTATAATAAGTTTAGTTGACCAATAGCTACCGTAGCGCTATTACCGCGGATTAGCATCTAACTTAACTTAGTGTAACTTTTACGAATATATTTTATTAACGTGAACTCTGTGGTTTTCGTCAACTCATCTCCAACAACTCAACTGTAAGTAACTAGCTACCTCTGAACCATACAATAGGTGTCCTAACTAGGTAGCCTACCTAACAAGGTTTTTCTGGTCCCTGTTACTGGGTTGCCAGGTATAAACAGGTGAGTTGAAATGAGTAATTTCACTCATCTGTTTACCAATAAATTTAAATACATATGAAAAAAAGATAATTTTATTGCGAACAGTGGTATACTCTACCAATAAATTTAAATACATATGAAAAAAAGATAATTTTTTTGCGAACAGTGGTATACTCGTAACGTTGTCTGCAAAAAACTGTTCATGAATCACATCACCTTCCGCTTTAGCAGCCTCAATAACCATGAGAACGACACCCATGACGAAAAATTTGAAAATTTAAGCAGCCGCATCTTGGATTTAGATTTTGACCAAATTCAAAATCAAATTCAGTGTAAATTCGATAAAAGAAAGTCGCATGGATGGGGGCATACAAGTATGAACACTTTTTCGCGTGACGGTTTCTACCAATTTACTCCTACCACAAGCCGCGTTAAAGAACTTCGTTCCAAAAATACTTACAGTACTTTTTAATTAATTGTAGCCATGAACTGAAAAAATGTATTTAATTAGGTAACCCATTTGCAATATATTTGTTAACATATTATATCTGTAAAAAATAATTTTCATCCTGTAAACAGATGGGTCAAGGTCGATCTTATTTCGGACCCTATACTAACAACAGATTTGAGTCGACCTGTCCAGACAGTGAACACAATAAAATTTGTCAGTAATCGTGTACACAACTCAGAACTTAAGAAGCTCAACGACTCGACGAAACAAAAGAAAGGACATTTAGGTAGACCGCAAAAAGTACTCATACTGCCAGACAGTCATAAAAACTAACTAAAAAAAAATGGTCCACATAGTCCTCACATTAAAATAATAAAAAATAAAAAAATCTCTACCCTGTAACCACGTTACCTATACCTACCCACAGTCTACACCGCTATTGAATATCTTAAAATGTAGGTACTCACACCGATGGCTTTTGTAACTAAATTGAATGGAAAAGTACCACGGCTAAGTAACCTCTATTAGTTAACGAGTTATGATTTGATTAACTCATTAATGGTGTAGTTTGTATACATTATACTACTTAAACCCTCAGTCTACACCGCTATTTAACATAACATAACATCACGCCTTGTTTCCCCGAAGGGTTAGGCAGAGGTGTATCTATCTATAGTACACCCACTTGGGTGGGCGCTATTTAATATCTTAAAAGTACTCACACCGATGGCTTTTGTAACTAAATTGAATGGAAAAGTATCACTGCTAAGTAACCTCTATTATACACCCACATTTCGCCAGTTTTAACTGAATTAACTCAAGTTTAGACATATTGGTGCTAAGACCTGCTAAGGCCGTATTGACTAGCAAAACCTACAGTGAGCATAGTCCGGAACGTACCATCGCGGACATTGCGGTGAACCACTTCTCAACCTTATTGCCTTAGCAATAGAGTCGAAAAGTGGTTCACCGCTAATGTCCGCGATGTACTCGGTCAGTTTTTTCATACACTGCCTATTGTTATTACGGCTGCTTTCTATAATATATCCCAATCTTGGTCCCGATCCTTGCCTGTAACCATCAATGGCCGAGTTTGTTAGTCTTAGTCTTTAGTCTCTGAGAAGGCGATGATTCGCCTTCTCAAAGACTTGCTTGCTTGTGATAAGCAGCCGTCAAAGACTGCGGATTAAGATTGGGATGGAGATAATGTAAAAAAAATCTAATTTTCAAAAAAACCCGCGACAAACAAAAGTACCTATATAAAGAGTAAAAATATACTTATATGTATTGGCCCTTTAACCCTAGATTCATAAACATACGTCTCGCATACACCCATAAGTAGTAAAACACTCGCAGCGCGCAGCGCGAAAGAGATAGAAATACGTGCCTCTCAGTACCTTCATAAAACGACGAGAGCTCAGTACGGCGCCAGCAGTTTTGGCGCGTAAACGTATAGTTTTGGATATACCGAGCACGAGGTGTCTGAGATACGTGTGTTTATGATTAGTGTAACAACTTTATATATTGGACGGTTTTACTATTTGCCTTATAAAACGAAAGAACGCACAGATTTTTTTTTTAAAAAGGTATGTATTTATTCTATTATATTTTACGAAAGTAGTTGTTAGTATGAAATAATGTTATCTATTGCCGTTGTTATAATTCTACTAACTAAACTGTTTTACTATGTATCAATTCGTAGTTATACTTATTTTTTATTATTAATCAAATACTTATTGTGTGTTATTGTTTTCCAGCATGGCTTTTTTGAAAGACGATGAAATTGGTGCAATATTATCGCGAGTGGATAACGAGGAAGTAGTGGATCTTCCAAATGATTTGGACAGTGAAGTTGAGGACATTTTAGAGACAGTTAGTGAGCATCCTACAGATGTTTCAAGCGATTCTGATGACGAACCCCTTCGAGCATCGAATATTCGTCGCCGTCGTCGTATATATTCTTCTGATTCATCAGACAATGAGCGACCTACGGAACAGATAAGGTCAGGCGAACAGCAACAGGCAGCTGAAATAATTTCCCCATCAACTAATAATTTGAGAGGTAAGAATGGTCATAAATGGTCAGCACAACCTTCCGAAGCTCGCACTAGCAGAACACAGTCACGAAACATTGTTCATATTGTCCAAGGACCCAAGAATGAAGCGAAAAATGCAATGACTGCATTGGAACAATTCAAATTGTTTATTTCGGATGAAATGGTGAGTATCATTGTATTTCACACGAATGTGAAAATTGCTACAAAAAGAGAAAATTACGCCGCAAAAACGGCAACTGTTAGTGATACTTGTGCTGAGGAAATATATGCTTTGATAGGATTGCTATTGTTAGCCGCAAGGAAGAAAGATAACCATCTGACAGCCGCAGAGCTTTTTGATCCATCTGAAAGTGGGACTAAATATATTTCGGTCATGTCTAAAGATAGATTCGACTTTTTGCTGAATTGCCTTAGATTCGATGATAAGTCAACTCGTGAAGAACGAAAAGCTATTGATAAGTTTGCACCTATAAGGGAAATATGGGAAATGTTAATTGCTGTATGTAGAGATAGTTACAAACCTGGCTCATACGTAACAGTGGATGAACAGCTACTAGGATTTCGTGGACGTTGTCCTTTCCGTATGTATATACCATCAAAACCTGACAAATACGGTATAAAAACTGTAGTTCTCTGTGACTCTAAAACAAACTACATGATAGATGCAATTCCATATATGGGAAAGGGTACAAACACAAATGGAGAACCCTTGGCATCTTTCTTTGTGAAACAACTTACCGAATCTATTCGAGGAAGTAATCGTAATGTGACCATGGACAATTGGTTCACGTCAGTACCATTAGCAAAAGAACTATTGCAAGATCCACATAAATTAACAATTGTTGGTACAATTAGATCCAACAAGCGCGAGATCCCTTCACAACTTTTGCAGCCAAGACAAACAAGATCTTCAATGTTTTGTTATGACGGAAACTGTACGTTGGTGTCTTTCAGGCCAAAGAAAAATAAAAATGTTCTGCTCCTATCCACGACTCATGGAATTGGCACTTTAGCACCATCTGGTAAGCCGGATATTATAGAATTCTATAACTCTACTAAAGGTGCAGTTGACACGTTTGATCAGATGTGCCATAATATGTCGTGCAATAGAAAAACTCAAAGATGGCCGCTCTGCTACTTTTACGGTATGTTGAATATGTCCATGGTCAATTCTTTTGTCATCCACGTCCATAATAATATGAATAATCAACAGAGACCACTGAAAAGACGAGCATTTATCAAAGAAGTGTCAGATAAGATGATAGAGCCTTGGTTACGAAGGCGACGCGAAACACCAACTTTGAGGCGATGCCTAAAACGGAACATCGATGCTATTTTAGGTGATACTTTGCCTGATGCACCAGTCAACCCCGAAAATCAATCCAGAAAATTATGCAACTTTTGCTGTTATAAAAAAAAACGTGTGACTAGATTTATCTGCACGTCCTGCAAACGTTACATGTGTATGGAACATCGTGGTAGTTTGTGCCTAGAATGCTCGGATTGATATTTTTTAAATGTTTTTTATGTTTTAATTCTTAATAAAAGTTCATTCAAATTAATCATTGCTTTTTTTTTGCAATATTTCCTATAATAATTACATTAGGTGACATTAAAAGTAAGGTGTATCAGAGACGTATGTTTATGAACTATGTAACCAAAAATATAGTTTATGAATCTAGGGTTAAGTTTAATATAAGTTGTAGGTCAAAGAATCAGCATTGTCATACAACGTGGCAATGGTGCCAGCCTTTTGGGCACTTTTCCTGTTGACAGCGATGCGGATGAATTTTTTGATGCCCTCTGATTATTTCCCCTCCTTTTTTATATACTTGTACGTATTTTTATTATTATTATTGTAAGACTGTTAGTTTTTAAATTATGTAAATATTAAATGATGTATTATTTAAAGATTTAATAACCTAAATAATTAACCTAGAAGTTGTAGGTAATATCCAAGCGTCGTCGCGTCGGGGGACGGCTAATGAAAATAGGAAGTTAACAGCTGTTATCCTTTCTACAATAGCATACAGCATTCATAATTGCTGGATATAAGCCTCGTCTGTTTGGCGTTTTCATTAGTCGTCCTCCGACGCGACGACGCTTGGATCAAAATATTACCTACAACTTATATTAATTAAACTTAAAGGGCCAATACATTTTTTTTTCTTTTTAGATGTTTTTGTTTGTGTCGGGGGTTTTTAAAATTTTGAATTTAACTTTTGTTTCCTGCTATTTAGGGTTCCGTAGCCAACAAGGAACCCGCACTTGGCCGGTTTTTAAACTTTATATATTATCAGTAGAGCTACGATCGACACGCTTTTGCCTCGCTGAAATCTGCGCAGCTGTACGTATTTTTCCCACAGTGAAGCTAGTTACTAATTTATTCCCATTTTCTCTTTCCTGCTTCATCATCAGACCCTGATCACCATCTGTCTATAACCAATTTATTTAGACCTTTCCAATGAGCCCAAACACGACAGGTGCCTCTGCTGTAGGTTGGTGAGAGAGTTAGGTATCCTGCAAATTCCAGGTGAGGCTGCAGCATCTGTTCAAAATAACTATGTTCTAATATCATTGAAGTAACAGAATACCAAATTTCGACTCGATCAGACCTGTAGAAGATGCTCACATCCAATTATCAACTAGAAAAGAGCTGACAAATTTTTAAACAACTGAACTGATGATTTCTTGAATGATATCTAAGAACACTCTCGATCAAGTTACTTTTAAAAAAAACAATCGGTTCAAGCCTTTGGGAGCTTCGATGCCGCAGACAGACACACAGATAAACACGTTAAACTTATAACACCCCTCTTATTCCGTCGCGGGTTAAACATTCTGTTACACATTGCATACGTTTCTGTGCGTGACCTTGGGGTTCAGTTTTCTAAGGACCTGACGTTACGTAGACATGTTGAGCAAGTGTGTAAACAGGCATTTAGGAACCTAGGCTTTATAATGCGCGAAACACGGGACTACAATAACACGGAAGCTGTAAAGTCCTTATAAAACGCATTGGTTAGGAGTAGGTTGGAAAGCAGTGCTATTATCTGGAACCCCCACGAGACTAAATATAGTCTCATGGTGGAAAAAATGCAGAACAAATTTATCAGGTATGTGTACCTTAGGCAATACGGAGTTTACCCTTACTATCCGCTTATGTATCCAACCCTCTTTGTTTTAGGGATGGTTGGATACTATAAGCTGGAGGTAAGGCGTAACCTAGCGTTAGCAAAATACGTATTCGAAGTGTTTCGTGGGAGATTAAATAATCCTGACGTATTAGCATCGTTGAGGCTGTGTGTGTTAGTGTTATTGACCAGCAATGAACGAGGTAATTTCGAAACAAACGTACAATCTGTAATGGAGGATAAAAGAAACAAGTAAAAACAAGGTTACGAACAAAATCTGTTAATCAACTAGGTACCTACTTACAATTTCGTCCTTGCAGATAAATCTCGTAATTAGATTAGTTCAGCTACGTTTGTCATACATTAATTAATTTACCGTTTTATACTACGGGACGGTACAAATGACATCATCACAGAATACATAAAAAATGTTAATGATCGTCTGTTTGGAAGAGAAACTTCCTAACGCACGAATTATATAAACCTTACTGAAGCTTAAAAAATATGTAGTTTAAAAAAAAACTAAAAAACAGTACAAGTCAATTTAATTATTTTATAATTTTTAGTGTGTGAAAGCGTGTTTTTTAGTTTTTTTAAACTACATATTCAAGAATATACTAAAGTCAATGAAGTTATAACTTCCCCGGTTGAATAGTAGCCACTAAAGTGATCCGCTACCCACCTCTTGGATCCATCATCCAGACCCTCAACACCAAGTGCAATTTATTGGACTCATCAAAACGGATCATATGAGCCCAAACTCGAGGGGTTTACTAGTAGCCACCGAAGAATTCCACTATACACCTCCTGGCTCCATCATCAGACTCTTGTTACCAAGCCCAATTATTGGACTCGTCAAAACTAATCATATGAGCCCAAACTCGAGGGGTTTACTAGTAGCCACTGAAGAATTCCACTATCCACCTCCTGACTCCATCAACAGACCCTCGTACCAAGTCCAATCTATTGGACTCGTCATAACGAATCATATGAGCCCAAACGCGAGGGGTTTACTAGTAGCCACTGAAGACTTCCACTTCCACTTCCTGGCTTCATCATCAGACCGTCCGCGTCGTTACCAAGCCCAATTTATTGGACTTGTCAAAACGAATCATATGAGCCCAAACTGGAGGGGTTTACCATTGAAGAGTTCCACTATCCACCTCCTGGCTCCATCATCAGATCAGCTCCAAGATATCAAATTATAGTATTGTCTTCCGAACTACATAAATGCATACATAATTTTCATTTCGATACGACAATAATAAGTAGTTTAATTGACTTCAAAGATTTTCTTACATTGTTAGTTAGACAAAAAGCTAATAAAAGCGTGTTAAAAATATAGACAGGCGACCATTGCATAGTTATCAAGAAAAGATTTTACTTTCAACCTTCATTGTCAAAGAAGTAACGTTTATGAAGGTTGTCGACAACGCAGGTCTATTCATTAAGGCACAACGCAGGTCATTAAGAAACTTCACGTTACACATTGTACAATATGCGTGTCGCTAAAACTCAGAAATGTGTCTCGGTACGATCAAGGGGGCTTGTTATTGAAGATATAAGCGCTGGAAGATTCGCCCTCTAGAAATTGCTAGAATATTCGAAAGTATTCGAGAACATTTTACAACATTCTGTAATGTTGTGGTATGTTTGGGAACATCCCAGATCATTGTGAAATATTCCAGAACATTTTAACTAAATAAAGTCCTCCCGCTGCGTCTGTCTGTCTGAACGCGATAAACTCGAAAACTACCGAACGGATTTTCATCCGGTATTCACCAATGGACGGGATGATTCATGAGGAAGGTTTAGGTGTATAATAAAATTCATTATGGTTTTGAATAAATTGGCTGAAATATGATGATATGATGATTGTTGCAAAATGTCGGAAAAAATCATGGCAACTTGGGAGCTTTCGGGCGTGCGCTGCGTAAACCAATAGAGTATTACGGAACATAGGGTACTTTTAATCCCAGTAGTAGGTTCCCGTGGGATATTTTCCGACATCCACGCGGGTGAAGCCGCGGGCAAAAACTAGTAATATAATAAAACACTTACCAGACGATGTGTAGAGGTATTAGGTCAATGTGCGAATTAATTTTGTTGAGACATAACCTCTAGTCTAGATAATGAATTAACATCAGCATTAACTTTCTGTTTGCCCCCCATATAACCTCAGATGTCCGGTAAGTAGCATTGTAAATATTGACAGTCATTGTTATGGGTTCGGTTCACCTTCTCCACGCTTATTTTGGGAAATATAAAGGTAATCAGGCATCAAGAAATCACGGTCGACATAACCTTGTTTCAGAAGCCTTATTGCGACAAACTGAAAAGTTATGGGAATCGAAACTTTAAAAAGTGTTTTCAGTACTATTTTTGTATCTAACAATATTTTTAACTTGAACAATTTTGTGTGGGAGCCCTAAGGCACCGGGAATTGGCAGCCGATTCCCGGCCACCGTAGGCGCGGGCTTGCGGACGGCGAGCAATGGGTAGCTCGCCGTCCGGTAAGGACCAAGCCCGAGTCGACGGCGCGTCGTGTTCCACGCGCGCCTCAAAGAGATGTCAGCACTATTGACGGGGTCCGCTAGGGCCGATGCCAGCTAGGGTTGCGGGATCTTCGAAAGAGTTACCGTGGCCCCGGCACAGGCAACAGAAGGAACACGGGTGGGTTTTAGTCAGTAAAAGTCTGACATGCCCTCCCGCTCCGCCCAGAGCGCGAGAAGTCATTTGATGATTTCCCATCCACAAAAAAAAAAAAATGGCTCCCACACGAAACTGCGATGCAATACGTATGCACAGTTTTGTGTGGGAGCCCTTAACCTGCTAAATTCTGCTGACGCTTCAAGGCGTCATGCGATTCAACAGGTTCAAGTATTTTGCCATGCCTATGAAACCCATCAAGCGCTTATTGCGAAAGAGCTTGCAAACGTCTCCTTGCGATGTAACCTACTTTTTAGAACTTATTTCAAATTCAAGTTTGTAGCCCAGGGTCATACTTTGCAATGCGGAGGATTTAGGGTCATATCGTGAGTAAAGTTTTGAGTATGAATGTGGATGGCTTTGGCTATGACAGTAGGGATACGAAAGCTGGTTAGTCATCTTCCCTTTTATCGTGCTCATTGATAATATCAGCCTGTAACTGTCTCACTGCAGGGCAAAGGCTCTTTTCATACTGAGAAGGCATGAGCATTAATCACCACGCTTGCTAAAGGCGGATTGGCAATTTCAGACGTGCATGTAGGTTCAAATCCGGGTATTACCAATGTCACGTTTTCAATTCATATGTACTTTCTTAGTTTATCTTACACATTAGTCATTACAGACATCAGTGAAGAAAAACATCGTGAGGAAACCTAGACTTGTCCCGCTTATTAGCCAGTTAATAAATACAGTCAGTCAGGGGAAGATGGTAGCAGGACATACTGCCCGAAGTGCGTCGTACGTACACACTACTCAATACTACGTACCGCCACTCGTAAAGGCTATTTTAATGTACCCCTGCGCTCCCTTGAGCGGGAATATAAACAAATGCAATTGAGCATGTCCGTCGATGCCGCTTGATTTGTTACGATAATATTCGAATCAGTTACAACGACATTTGAAACGCCGAAATGCGAATTGCGAAAACGTCGAAATGGAACCTTATTTTACGTTATCCAGTTTCGTTTTATTTAGGCTGGTTGTCATTGAGCTCATTTGGCGCAATATCTTGTCTCGCGTCATTAAGGGTCTTGCTCCGTTTTATCTATAAAGCTTGGGTTGCCTAGGAAATCGGGTCCGTCATATTATACCGGCCGTCTTGAAAATCTATCATTTTTACCAGTATGTGACATTAAGGGTATAAAAAAACGCTCTGGATTTTACAGCCGTTATTGTGTGACCTTAATACATTTAATCTATATGTCTACATATATATATAATATATTTTATAAACTTATGAAGGAACTGGCCGATGGGCTGTTGTTTGGGTCGCCAAATAATTTGTAAAAGAAATGGGATGCAGTTGTCGCCGCTAAGGTGATTCCTACAGGAAATGCCTTACTATTAGCGAAAATAATTAATTGCTGTATTACGGAAATTGAAGAGAAAAATAACTTTTTACGTAGTTTGGTTTTCAACAGTTTTTTTCTTGCGTTTAATTATGAAACTCGATTATGAAGGCAATGCAGTTAAAACCGGTACTAATAATTGAAATCGATGCAGTAAGGAGATGAAGGAAAATGAGGAATGAGAATGAATTAAGGGGTTTTGCCTCTCAGTATAACCCACCAATTGAATTAGTTATTTTTCCTGTTAAGTAAGGATGTGTTCGTTGTAAATAGGCACTTACCGCCCTTTGCGATACTGGCGTCCGCCGTGCCCATTGCACAGATAATAGTGACCTTTAATGCTCCCACACAAAACTGTGAATTCGCATCGCATCGCAGTTTTGTGTGGACTCCCTTAAAGTTAGCGTTTACCTGCAAGTCGAGAAATGTTTCTTTTGACCTCTAATCTGAATGTTAAGTCGAGAGATATTAATCGCTATCCTAATTGCCCGTATATTCAAATCAAAGTATCATTCTTTGACAGTTGTATTTGGAATGGCAATAACACTGCAAATTGACGTAAGTATGGTGTCAATTTGCTTGACAATTAACTTTTCTGACTGTGTAGGTCACTAAGGTATTCCGAACGTGCTCCACATACTACATCATTATCTTTCATTTATGAATAAAGGGTTTGTTGTGCTTTGTGAATTAGATAGGTATTCCAGAGCTTTTACCGTGTTCTAGGGATTTCTAATTAGCGAAGTTCCTCGTCCAAAATGATTAAGTTTCAGTCGCAAAATTGCTTACACTGTATACTTATCTAGCATGCATCGACCTCGTAATGTTGGGAGCGGTTCACCAACTGGCACACAGCACACTATTTGAAACGAATTTCACGATCGTCTAGTTGGGCTACGTATTTTCATCGATTTGAACTAACTAACATACACCGTGAAAATTTAAACATCACGTTTGTAATCCCCGAAGGGTTGGGTTGAGGTGTACCTACTTACACCCACATTTCACCAGTTATGTTTAAGTCCCATGTAATTGGGGGCGAGCTTATTGCCATCGACCGGGCAGAAATCTAGACTCCGTGCTGCTACTGAAAAATTCCTGATGGAAAACCCAATACCGCTTTGCCCGACCAGCGGGGCAATTGCGTAACACACAGTAGGAATCGGTTTCATTTTGACAGTTCAACAACATTCATTGCGTTATTTACGTTGTTGCGCGGACCAATTTTTCGAACATTAGCAACGGGTTAGCAATTTGCTTCAAAATCATTCAGATTGTGATTGATAGTGTGTTACGCAATAAGGGTGCTGGGGTCGGACCCAGGACGTCGTGCACAGCAGCAGCGCTTGCGACCACTAGACCAACGAAGTGACATCTAGGGACCGTATTATGAAGTATTAATGTCATCATGATTCCAGTCCAAAAAAGGAGTGGTCGGTCATGTATAGCTAGCTCTCTCTCGCGCACTGGAAGCATGATGGCATTAGAACGGCATTATAAGACACCTGGTCTGAATTCGACTTGCCCTTAATCTGTGTTTTTTTGTTGTTGCAGGTACGTACCCACGTATACAGCGAAATTGAGTACCTATGATACCTATGATACCTATGATGCATAGCGACGTAGTAACAAATCGACGGAAGTAGGTACAGTCCGTATTTTGTGACAGTTTCAGTCACTTACTGCTCTTTGGTTTGGTCCACCTCGCCGGCACGAAAAGGCGCGACTCGACTCCGGTAAAACAATTTAAATGAAGTTTTCATAGAAATTGTTCCACCAGAGTCGCGTCGCGCCCTGTGGGAGCGTTTAGCGTTCGTATGGATTGGGGTGACGGATAATACTGACAAAAAAAAAACATTGGTTGCTCTCCGGTTCGCCTCCACTCGCCAGCCGCCAGCTATAGAGTTAAGAGTTTGTATGGGTTGGGGGTAAAGGATTATGTTAGATGAAAAAAAATCACATGCAGATTTCGTCTGCCTCGCCGATCAGACCGACTATGATACCCAGATACGTAAATGAACGTCGATATACATCAAACTAAGTAACTTTATCTAAAAATAATAACCGGGAAACGACTTTTATGTTTGGTGTTAAAATTCGCTGTTTGTGTTTACGGTAGTGCGCAAAGCATTGTGCTTATGGGTGCATGTAACGGTTCAGGGATCGTGGAAGTATTAAAAGTTAAGTTACTTATAAGTTACAACAGTTACTTAAAACTTATTTTAAAAAAATGCAACTTTGACCTCCAATAACTCCGTAACCAGAAGGTTCTCAGAAGAGATGCACTGAGTACTCGTTTATTACTCGGTACTCGGCATACTCGGCCGAGGGGCTCGTGGCTAAGTAATAACAGCCGCACGGGTCGATCGATCAGGTTAAGCTACGCTTATCGCAGTCGGTCCGTTGATGGCTGACCACCTTTACATACCGAGCCCCCTGTGCCTCGGAAAGCACATTAAGCCGTTGGCCCTGGCTGTCATTCTTGGATCTTTGACAGTCGTTACGGGTCGTTAGAAGCCCGAAAGTCTGACAACCAGTCTTACCAAGGGGTATCGTATTACTCAGTAACTGGGTTGTGGACGTTAGATAGGCAGTCGCTTCATGTAAAATACTGGTATTCAGCTGCATCCGGTTAGACTGGAAGCCGACCCCAACAAAGTTGCGAAAAGGCTAGGCAGATGACTGCTGGCATACTCGGCCATTTGTTTAATACTTGTTATCGGCCGGCATAACTCGGTTTGACTGTCGAGGTAAATAGGTATAGGTAACACAATAGACAGCATAATTCAAGAATTATTGGAATTTCTTTTGTACCTATGTGTTGAATGATGCTCCATTGTAGTTCTGCGGATAATTGAGCAACACACTAACAATTGCCATGCCTTTCATTTTGACAATTCGACAACATTCATTGCGTCATTTACGCTGTCAAGCAGACGGATTTTTCAAACATGTGAAGCAATGGATTAGGAATTTATTTCAAAATCCTTCGGTTTGTGAAAGGAAGTGTGTTACGCACTGTCATTCCTATGGTAGCTTTGATAACGGCTCACTTGCTGTCAGTTTCATAAAACAATATAGCGCGTTCGTCGAAGAGGAGCTCGTGACTAAATACTAACAGCCGCACGAGTCGATCCATCAGGTTATACTACATTTGCCGGGGTTGGTCCGTGGATGGGGGGACAAGCACGTTAGGCCGTTGGTCCAGCTGTCATTCGTGGATCTTTGACAGTCGTTACGGGTCGTCAGAAGCCCGAAAATCTGACAACCAGTCTTACCAAGCGGTATCGTATTACCCAGTTACTGGGTTGTGGAGGTGAGATAGGCGCAGTCGCTCCATGTGAAATACTGGTATTTCAGCTGCATCCGGTTAGTTCGGAAAGCGACCCCAACATAATTGGGAAAACTTTTTTGTAAAAAAAAACCAACTGACTTTCAAAAAAGAAACAAAATACTACAAAGTGAAAAGTAATTTTAATTTCGGAAGTCGGTGTCGGTTTTTTATGTTTTTGGCACCGATTTCCGAAATTAATGTTATTTTTCACTTTGTAGTGGTTTTTTTGGAAGTCAGTTGTTTTTTTTTTTACAAAAAAGTTTTTTTATTTTTCACTTTTTATAGTGGATCGGTTTGTAACTTATCTAAGTTACAATACGCTAATGACAACTGCTCATCACCTTTTACAAAATATTGCTTTTTCCGATGCAGGGACGTTAATTGTTGAGGAGTTCTCCTGGTACTTCACCATCAGCTCTGCTTCACCGTATGCATTGTGACAAGCATAATTTGCTTAGCAACCATTTTAAAGTACTTAATCGAATCGCAACCTGTGAAATACTTATTATTGAGTAGTGTCGATGGCCATCTGTGGTCTTCATCATCAGTTCCACTTCACCAAATGGTGCTTTCCGTGAGCAAATGAAGAAGTTACTTTAAAAAATACTCAAATCGCTATAGGTGTGCCTATAATAATTCAAGAGTTCCCTCGATTTCTCCAGGAACCCATCAACCGGTACTGACCTGATGACAATGGGGCCACCTGGAAAGTATATCCTTTAAAAAAAAAAGAGAATTTTCCAAATCTGTCCAGCCGCCTTCGAGAAATCGGGTAACTTACATAAAAAAAAAAGATTGCGACGAACTAAGAACCTCCTCCTTGTTTTGAAGTCGGTTAAAAAGGCTGGTTAGATTGTAAAAATAGCGCGTTCGTCGTTCGGGAAGTTGGCGTGAATACTGTTGACGTGAATGATTTTCGTGTTAAATTCCCCCCTTTGGTTCAATAATGAGAATAATAAATTGGACAAGGGAGGCATATTGCCTAATTAATTAGTTTCTGGAAATGTAATGTTATCATATTCATAATTATAAGTATAGTTGATATATAAGGTTCAATGTAAATTCATTTAGAAATCGATCTGTGGCATCCTTTTATTAGCGCCTTTGAGTGTATACGAGTGTATAAAAAGCAATCAATAAAGATTATTCGTATACGAACAGCGCCTGAATTGAAGTACCTAAGTCTACATTCTTGCAATCATTTTAACCTAGTTTTTGCTATGAAACAGTATTGGGTGGGTAATCTACATTCTTCAGAAATAAATTCAAAAAATTTAAGACAGATTGGAATGCAAGTAAAACTAGATAAAATTATTGTAGGATAACTATAACGTTCCTAAATTGTGTTTAGACCAACATTTTAAGCGTAGATCTGAAGATATCAGCATTCCAATAAAATCGGATCGGATTTAGGGGGTGTCAAAGTTTGAAAAGAAAAATCTTAACGCGCTGTCAGATTAACTCAAAACTTCGGTATGTAAAAGGAAAACTGACTGACATATCAACGCACAGCTGAAACTACTGGGACTAATCCATATTTCATGTTCCTAAGAACATTAAATTTTGTACTCGGCTTCCTTTTATAATTTATGGGAGCACTAAGAAGGATTTTTTTTTGGAAATTTGACGTTTAAGGGAGTGAAAAGGGGTGTTTCGTTTGTATGAAAAATCTTATTCCTTGAGTTAATAAACTTGAAACTTGGCACGAAAACTTATCTTAGTAAATTATGAACTTTGTAATTTTTGGTTTTTCTAAATAACTTCCAAGAGGGGGATTGGGGGGTATCAAAGTATATAGGGAAAAATTTTAATGCGCAGTCCGATTAACTCGAAACTCAGTTTTTATACTTAAAACCAAAAATAAAGAATAACCTGTATCAAGTTTTTTTCGAAAATCTACCCCGGAATGGGTGAAAAGGGGTAGTCAATTTTACAGGGGAGGATTTTTAATCCCCAATATACTGCGTGGCTTGATTTACTCAAAAATTGGTATAAAAAATCTTTGATTCAAGTTATGGGAAAATCCGAAACGATTTTAAAAAATTCCAACTCTGCGGGGATGAAAAGAAGTGATAAGCTTATATGAAAAATTTTATTTCTTTGGTTAATGTTAATACACTTGAAACTTGGCAATATTTACCTCAGTAAATAATGAAGATTGTCGCTTTTAGTTTTCAAAAACAAGAATCACGGATAATTTAAGGAGTGTCTAAGTTGGTAAGGAAAAATGTTAACGTGCTGGCAAACTTGAAACTCCGTACTAATACTTAAAACAAAAAAAAAGAAAAGTACATGTTTCAGGATTCTTCAAAAACTAACTCGCTAACGGGCTGGAAAAGGGTAATAAGGTGTAAGGAATGGATTTTACTGCTTGCTTTCAATTAACTCGAAAATGGGTATAAGTGATGTTTAAGTCTTACAATGGAAACGCTTCTTTAAAAACACAAGCCTTAGGTGTCATGATGAAAAAGGAGGACACAGTTTATTTGAAAATCTTATTCCTTTGATCTATAAACTAAAAATTGGCCCGAATACTTATTTATCTAAATAAATTATAAAGATCGTTAACATTACTTTTCAAAAAAACCTTTCAATTGGGGGTGGAGGGGGCCTTAAGTTTTTTAGAGGAAAGTACGAAATCCACGCGAAGTCGCGGACAAAGTGCTAGTAATCTATAAGAGATTATGGAACCGGCCTGACATAAGGACAGATAGAATTATACTGTCTATCATCAATAGCGATCTGTCTTTTATTGAAAATAGGTTATTAGGTTCGGTCGTAAGACGGATATAAAATTATGATCATAATTACATAACGATTGGCAATTGTATTGGAAAATGTTTGTTTTCTCCTTAGTGGACTAATTAGTATCTTTGACATGCATGTTGTAGTTTTTTTTCAAGGTACCTGTGTTATTGTGCTCCAATAAGGCTTTATTGGTTTTTCCTTCGCGGTTTTACCCCAGCTAGTTCCTATAGTTGTTATCGACTTGTGACGATCGGTGGCTTTTAGTCTCTAATAGCCCATTTACTTCACTGGATACAAAACGTATCGAATAGCGATAAATGCACCGTAAAACTATGCAGCGCAGGTGAAGCATTTCCCTCGCATGCTTCTAACTTATGGACGGATGTGTCACTATTAAAGTCCCTGCATAAACAACAGTCGTGGACACGGTTGTGTTAAATGTTAGGTACTACCAAACATTTTGGTAATAATGACGAACTAACAAGCTGGAAATGGAGCCTATGAAAACTCTTCCCCTTGTTATTTTGTCGAAAACTTGATGTTACGATTTTGTGGTATTTCTACGGGAGTATAGTATGGCTTACAGAGTAAGCAAACTGATTTGGCAGTGGGCTGGCCATGTTTATCGAAGGACCGATGGCCGTGGAGCAGACGAGTCTTTTTTTTTTTGGATGAGAAATCGTCAAATGACTTCTCCCGCTCTGGGCGGAGCGGGAGGGCGTGTCAGACTTTTACTGACTAAAACCCACCCGTGTTCCTTCTGTTGCCTGTGCCGGGGCCACGGTAACTCTTGCGAACATCCCGCAACCCCGGGAGCAGACGAGTCCTGGAGTGGAGACCGCGTATCGGCAAGCGTAGTGTGGGACGCCCCCCAGTTAGTTGAACCGGCGATCTTAAAAGAAGGTGGCTGGGAAAGACTAGATGCGGAAGGCGGAGGATGGCTGTGGAGCAGCCTGGGAGAGGGCTAAGTATGTCCAGCAGTGAACTGCGATTGGCTGAGTTGATTGATAGTTTGAACACTTAGGGCGCCTTCAAATTAGCCGCAAAGTGCCGCCGCCCTGCAACCGCTAGGTTCGAGCATCACAGTGTTGTAGGTACATTTAGTTTCACGATAGACTCTGACGACGAAACACTGCTGTTAGTGTTACTATTAAAACGAAAAAAGATTTTGAAATAAGAAAAATAAAGAAACCTAAGAAAACATTGCCGTTATTTTGTATAAGTCTACGAACTGAATTTCATAAAGTAAAAGGCTACTGTGATCAAAAAATTCAGAATTATCAATTAGGGCAAAACTTGGCTAATTCGTGATATGCAGCTATTCGGTGATAGATAATTGTGTTTTATTACCAAGTTACTACTGACTTGATAAATGTACATTTTTCAATCATTATAGTATTTGCCACATTTTTAGATATAAGTTAGCAAAACTTATTTTGTCTACTATATCACAGTAAATTTAAAAAATAGTCTGATCAATGAATCGAATTTTACAAGTAAAAAACAAAACTATCACCGATTACCCAAGTTTTGCCCTACTAGTTACCCATATCGCTGGACGACTCTCAACCTCATCGATAAATTCTTCAACCTGATTTTTGTGAAATTATCGATGAGGTTGAGAAGACCACTCTCAACCTCATAGATAAATTCTTCAACCTGTTTTTCGTTCAGTGCGCATCGTCACTAGTCAATCAATGAACTGATGCGCCGCCATAGCGCGGGTGTACCGCTGCAGTAGCGCGCTTTTTATTTATATGTACATATGTATTAACAAAGCAGCGCTGCAGCCGCGCTGCACTTTGCGGCTAATTTGAAGGCGCCCTTATATCACAAAGTGAGTGTACACAAGCTTACCGTGCGGCAAGACAATAATCTGCATGCTGAAGCTTATTGTCTACTACTACGCCACGTAGCAGCGGAAGTCCACTCGTCTGTAAGAAAGATTACTTGTAAGTATAACGCTTGTCAAAATACCCATGCTTCGTGTGAGACGCTCTGTATTCTATTATTATTTTTCATATTCATGCCATCATTAATTAAATATTATGTTTGTATCCTCCTCTTACTGATACTGAGACAAATGCTTGTGACAGCTGTACGAAAATACTGCTACTGACCGAGTATTAGTCAGATCCTATTAGTAACGCTTACGGCAGAGAGAACCTTCTGTGTATGGCAACCTGAAAATCGATATGTTATTTATACCTAAACAAATGAAACGGATCCCTAAACCCATTTACTTTTCACTAAACTTGATTCCAACTGTGCAAGTAGGTACCTACCTAATTGGGTGTTGGCACATACGTTTTACAATACATAGGTACATATGTATTTATTCTTTACCTTTAAATCCAACGCTTTATTTTCATGTCGAGTTTTGTGAATTTTCGCTAGCACACTGCTTGAAACAAACATTTGTTACGCTTTATGTCTGAGTGAAAAGAAAGGGAAGCGAATTGTGCCAGTTTTCATATCACCCTAGCATAGAGCCGACCGTACGCAATCCTTATGAATAGAACATGTATATCATATTAAAGCCGGTCTCGGTGCCCCCGCCGTAATTTGGGCGTGGACCCTAAACAAAATGCATTAATTTAACTTTGTTCGTGAGTTTGTATTTGTCTTACTCCTTACCATAGCAATGTTGTTCGCTGAAGGTTTGAAGGCCACTCTAACAATGCTGAAATCGTATGAATTTTTAAAAAAACAGTCAAGCTGTAAACTGGTTTTCTCCTTCGTGGTGAAATAGTTCTAAAATAGTGATCTTGAAGCATGCGATGTAGGTTAGAGCTCCGCATCTGGGTCTTTACTTTCTCCGCATAAATTATTTAGGCTTTTCATCACAGCTGCATTCCTTTAGGATACAATTCGCACTAAAGACAACTTCTAGACTCATCGCTCTGGCTAAAAGATTATCTGCCTATATAGTCTCACCACCCCTATTTTAAGCGCTAAATTATTTTATCTACAAATCAGGAAACGGTAACCTGTATTTTTACCCAAACGAGTTCGCAACGCCTCCATCGTAACATTGTCATAAATAAGCGCGTTAAATACGTATTCACGTTAAGTTGGAAGACACGTTCAGCCCTTGGAAATCGCTAACTTATCGACTGGGGATGGCCTTGGTCTTTAATTATAAACTTGGGTCGTTTAAGTTGACTTTGTTATATATAAAACAACGTCGCGCTTCGTTGAAGCCACTACCTATGCGAGCTTAGGGGTAACGTGGTTGGCGGCGGCAAATGAAATTACCTGATTGCACGTAATAACCCACAAAGATTATGAAACTCCCTGTAACCGTAACTAAGCTCCACCCCGCGTTCAACGCTGTCGAACACACTTGACTCATATCCATACCTATCCTATATGTATTACTAGCGCTTCCCGCGCGACTTCGTCCTCGTGGATTTCGTACTTTAGTACCCCATTAGGGGTAGATTTTCAAAAAACCCTGATATTTACATGTCATTCTTTATTTTCGGTCTTAAGTATAAATACTGAGTTTCGAGTTAAACGGACCGCGCGTTAAAATTTTCCATACTAACTTTGACTCCCCAATCTCCCTTTTGTTAGATAAAAAACAAAAATGATAAACTTCTTACTATATTTAGATAAGTTTTCGTGCCAAGTTTCAAGTTTATTAAATCAAGGAATAAGAATTTTCATACAAACAAAATCCCCCCTTTTCACCCCCTTAAAGGTCGAATTTCCAAAAACCCTTTCTTAGTGGATCCTTGCAACATAAAAGGCATCAACTGCCAACATTTTAATTTTGTAGCCTCAGTGGTTTAGGCTCTGCGTTGATGAATCAGTCGGGACAAGTAATTATATATACAAGTCGTAACTTTAATAACGCACAACCTCTTAAGGGGTCATTGTACTCATCATTATGAACAACTTTTACTATGGGACCAAACCTGAAATCGCGAAAAAAAAATTAGCTTTTCCCCACATTTATGTATGTTCGCATAACTCGTCAAAATGTAGGGAACAGCAGATTTTTTTTTCGCGATTTCGGGTCTAGCTAGTCCCATTGTAAAAGTTGTTCATAATGATGAGTGCAATGACCCCTTAAGAGATTAACGGTGATTAAAATTACACCATGTATAGATAGTACTTATGTTTGTTCGTATCCGCAGAATTATTTATGCGACATAATAGGTATCGTCACTTGAGTATCGATCCGCCCAGCTCACTCATCACTCGGAGTCAGTCATTTTTGAATTAAAACCATACATTTTGGGTGTTTGTTTTACATTGTTTAAATAGACGTCGACATAAATAAATCTGCAATAGCCATTAGCTACTTACCTACGTACGTTTCTAATATACAAAACTACACTTCAAGATTTTTTCTGTCTTGATTTTATTTTAATTCTACCTAATGACCCTAGGTCGTGTAGTGCTTTCCACTGCCACTGCTGCAAACATAATTCATAAGACAAGTCATCATCAACATTTCAACCGATAAACGTCCATCGCTGGACATCACGCCCTATTAAACTATTAGTAAGTACCTAATTTGCATATTTTTGTAATCACCACCTACGATTAGCAAATACTCACCGGATAAATCCAAAAATGGAACAGAATTTGTATGAAATTAAGGAACTTAATCGTAGGTGGTAAACAGGCCTTAACATTAATAACCTAAAACGTAAGTACCTATTCTTACGAGATCCTGTTACTTAGTAATTACCGGTAGTTTGGTACTCTGCTTACGTTCTAATGGATGCCACACAATAGAGATGCACTATAACCACAAATCCTGTATGTACGGTCAGCAACAAAAGTCGATTAACACTTCAGTTTTTTAACACAATTTATGTTCAAATGAATTTTAAAAATGGACAGTAAATGTTAAATTCCGGTGATAAAAACTCTTAGTTCTTACATGAAATACTGAAAAGTAGTGTACTAATAATTTAGGGTCTATTGATTTCACATGTAAAAGTAACAGTGTTAATCTACTTCTGTTGCTGACCGTACTACCTACCTGGGTTCGTAGCATATTATTCCTCGAGCCCAATTAATGAACCGCTTGTCCTAATTCTCATCTCAAATTCCAATTCACAAGGGAATTTCGACGGTAAATTCTGTATAGCCACAAATGAGTGCAATGCCAGTTTAAATGGCAGCTAGGTATCAGATGTCTAATAACTATGATTTCAGCTGGAAAAGGGACGTTTTTAAATATCGAATACGAATCCTAAAACCTTAACCCTCTAGCTTTTTTCTTTTTTTTTGGATGGGAAATCATCAAATGACTTCTCCCGCTCAAAACCCACCTGTGTTCCTTCTGCTGCCTGTGCCGGGGCCACGGTAACTCTTTCGAACATCCCGCAACCCCGGCTGTAACCCTCTAGCTTAAAACCTCAAAATTCGTGAGAAAATAATTATTATTCATTAGCGAGTTCTCGTAAGTACTAACTAACACTGACTGGCTCATCCAACCTTTTAGGATTAACCCTTGCACTATTTGCAGTACCTGTCTACACAAGTAGATGTTAGCCTAACTCCTAACATCACTCTATTAAGTACCAGCACCATAATGTATTAATTTGAGATTTGCTTTGTTAGGTTTCGTATATAGGATTCGCACACGATCATACATAAATTACAAAAGGCACGTATTATTCGATTGTCTGACCGTTTTATAGGACATGCGCTGGTAATAACTACTCATGCCTACGTCACGCTTGACGCACATTGTCTGAACAACGGATTACAAGAGTATCTGAAAGAGTACAATGAAATAAAAAACATTTTTGCAAAAAAAAAAAAAAACTAGGTACCGACTTCCAAAAAAAAAAACACTACAAAGTGAAAAGTAACTTCAATTTCGGGTGTCGGTGTCTTTGGATCTGTCTTTTAGGTTTTTGCCACCACTTCCGAAATTAAAAGTAAAAAAAAAACTTTTTCACTTTTTAGTGGGTCAGTTTGTAATTTATCTAAGTTACAATAAGCCTAATGACAACTGCTCATCACCTTTTACAAAATATTACTTTTCCCGATGTGGGGACGTTAATTGTTAAGGAGTTCTGGTACTTCACCATATGCATTGTGAGCTAAGCCAATATGCTCGTATTGCCTTAGCAACCATTTTAAAGTAATCGAATCGCAACCCGTGAAATACTTAGTTCGGGTGGCCATCCGTAGTCTTCATCATCAGTCCCACTTCGCCAAATGGTGCTTTCCGAGAGCAAATGAACAAGTTACTATAAAAAATACCTGTAATAATTGAAGAGTTCCCCCGATTTCTCTAGGATCCTATCATCAGATCCTGACCTGATGACAAAGGGCACCTGGAAAGTATACCTACCCTTTAAAACGAAAAAAGAATTTTCCAAATCGGTCCAGCCGTCTTCGATTAATCGGGGAACACACTTCCGACGAACTGCGAACGTCCTCCTTTTTTTGAAGTCGGTTACGGAAAACTATTAAATAAAACTGCATATATATTAATCAATATTAGCTAAAATCTGGGACAATTTTTGAAAAAATGATAGAAACACTAATTTGACACTAATCTCGTCTCAGTCTAACGCCAAGTCAGCACAAACAAAGTCATCAGTCCAAAAGCCCATTTGCTTGCTCCATTAAAAGGGCTGTAGACTAACATCGTTAACTGTGTAAATAAAACAGTCGAAACGGAATCAAGAGGATCACAACAGTGACCTAGTTTTAAAGCTAGTCCTTAATTATTAGTCCTAACATCCATGTGTCTACGCCTTGAAGTATTAGCTTTACTGATGGGGGCAGGGCTCCAATGGAACATATATTTAGTAGCTGCAGGTGTCCAAATCATAACAAAGCCGATGGAATACAAACATAATTGCAGATTTTGTTTGATATTCAAGAGAAATAAAGCTGAAAATTTGCACAAAAGCTAGGTGTCTCTGAATTGAAGCTCCAATGACTCCGATGAACAAAGATAGCACAGCACAGCACTTTAGTAGCTCAAAAGAAACGCAATATCATAAATATGATATTAAAAGACACCGACATAAGAAAGAAAAGCTAGTGGTTTTCCATTTCCTACACTCACATCTTGTTTATTGTACCTTGCTATTGCACCACATCTATGCAAATAAATTTTACTTTGCTTTCCTTTCCTAGGAATTTTTACCTGACTTCTGCTTTTAAAGATCTTTCGAATTTCCTAACGTTTCCGCTTTAACGCTATTTACCTAAACGTTGCAAGTTTCTTGTCTGTGACATACTATTAAATTGAAGCAAAAATGGCTTGTATCATCTGAACACTGTTTAGACGGTACAATACAAGCAACAATAAAAGTTATCTTTACTTATGGTAAGTCACAGTCACAGGCAATAAAATCGCACCGTGTAAATCAGGCTTAAAACAGGTGATTTTTAAATCAAGCTAGTTTGTGTAGATCCTAGTGAAAATTAATTTTTGCACGCCGTAGCGTTGGTTTCGCTTAGGTATAAACAGAAACATGAAAACTTTTATGGGGTCTTAAATAAAATGTTTGGAGCACAGCAGATCATTGACCTTTAAATTTAAAGGTCGGTTTATGCCGTCATAAAGTAGACGAAATACGAAATAGACGTCATAAAGTAGACAAACACCGAGGAGGCAACTGTGACTGTTCTTCCTTTGAAGAGATCATCCGCTACGAGCTGCCAAAGTGCTCACTATTCCAACAAGAACTCGGTATCTTATGTTATCACTTAAACTGTAGTTTATACGTTTACCTTTTAAATACTTAAATTTAACTCTTTCTCTGAAACTGAAACTTACCAATTAGGCCAGTCATTTAATGTGAATCCTACGTATAAGTCACCCAGTACATTTTTAAAGCATACAAAATTTTCTACAATTTGAGCGCAGCCGTAGCTCTGTAGGTCCAATAAAACCGAGATACTCGTACAGCACTTCAAACACAGGCAGTTTTTCCAAAAAGTTCAAAATTGTAGTTTTAGCTGTCTTCCGAGCAGAGTATCGGCTAAAATACTCATCGTACGAGGAATCATGGGAAATGAAGGTGTAGAGCAGTTATTTAGGATCATTAAACGTGAAGTGATGGCCCGCCATCACTTCACGTTTACCGTTTCGCCATCACATCAGCTGACATAACACAATGTAAATTGTAAAGTGGGTGGTATTTTATTATAATAAATTACAACGAAAGGGTAGGTATGCAGGTTTACCTTTACGCACTTAGCAAGACAGTCGTGTTATTTCGGAAGGCACAGGTTCGTCAGACGGCTCTTCATGGGGCTCCGAAGGCACCTTTGTTGTCCGATCTAGTGTTAAAGGGTCGTCGAAATTGTCTTCTTCATCTGACTCAGCCATGGCTAAGGGAGGAGTATTCAGGCAGGTTTTCCCTAACAAACTTTGCAGAGAGCAGCGCGTTTCAGCTCTGCTCTCTGGCAGGAACATCTTCTTCCTCCGCACCCTTTCTGGCTACTGCATGACACGATTTCAACAGGGTTAGCGACGCTGGTTCTTTGGTTGAGGTCACTGGTATCAGCCCTTGCTGGCTTTTTGTCCACCCCCAGTTGGTGGGCTCTTCCTCTACACCCAACCACTTTTGCGCCTGGTGGTAGGTTCTGCAGGAATTTTGAGCTGCAGCCCAGGTTGGGGCAGACGAGCGAGGTGGACTTTCGCGTTGGCAGCAGAGCGGACAAATATCCCGTGACGAAGGGCTTGGAGAGAGTCGTCTTCATCCCACTATACAAGGTGTAACATAATTAACGCACAACCTCTTAAGGGGTCCGATATTCTGCTCAGAAAACGGCTAAAACTTAACTGAATTTTGATATGTTTTGGAAAAATGGTCAATGTTTGAAGTGCGGTATCTCGGGTTTTATTGGATCTACGAAACTACGGCTGCGCTCAAATAGTAGCAAATTTTGAATACTTCAAAAATGTATATTGTGACAGACGTAGTAGGCCCTTTTTAGAAGTTAAAAACTGAAAGAGGTCCGAAATTTTCGAGGTTTTTCGAGCACCACGCAGTTAGTCTTTCGAAGCTGCAAGCTTGGTTTTACACTATTGGTATCTATCCTAACAACATCCCAAAAATCTGTACAGCGTAACTTTTTGCGACCTAACGCGATTTTTATGTCAACGGTGATTGGCTACAATTTTTGTGTATTCATCTTTAAAAAAAAAAATAACACGATATTAATATGTTATCAAATTCTAAGCTTACATTTTAAAACTTCTCTCACCTTGTGAACTCGTTTAAGAGAATTCCCCGTGAGGAGCCGTGGGTGAACGAATCGCAGTCGAAAATCGATATCTCGTAAAACTTAGGGGACGATACCCTATTCAAAGCTTCGCAGAATTTACGGCTGATATAATACCTATTATATACAACAAGCCTTTGTGCACGGCTGTCCTATGTCACCGAGATCCTGAACAGTCGTCGACGTGACACTATCATTTACATTATACTGTTCTAAATAGGGTTTAAAAAAATATGCGCGTGGCGTGACCTACTTAATCATTACACTTTTAAAATAGTGTAGTGTGATAATTCGAGGATGTAATTAAATATATTATTTATAAAGTAATTTCGGGTTATGCGGTTGAAATGTTATATTTACTGCTGTAAAAACTGCTGTTCCCTACATTTATGTTCGCATAACTCGTCAAAATATAGGGAACACCTGATTTTTTTTCGCGATTTCAGGTTTGGTCCCTTAGTAAAAGTTGTTTATAATGATGAGTACAATGACCCCTTAAGAGGTTGTGCATTGAATTATAAATAAATAAATAAACATTTTATTTTATTTCTTTGGGTTTTTCTATCTGGAATTTCTCAGTAGCAGCCCGGCAGATGGCAATAGGCTCACGCCCATTGGACTTAACCATAACTGGCGAAATGTGGGTATCACTATAATAGGTACACCTCTGCCTAACCCTTCGTGGAAACAAGGCGTGATGTTATGTTATTTTATTTCTCTTCCATAAAAGCGCTTTAAAAATATGAAGAATATGACATCTGATAAATCCTTTGTGGGAGACTGGTATCTTTACTAGGAAAACCTGTCAGGTAATCTTTGGTAGGAGAACACAGTAAACAAAATTATAGAGGAAGAAAAAGCTACACAATTAAAAGTTATTATTGAAGATTGGTGGGTATTAGTGAAGTGAATTCCTGGACATGTTGTATAAATAAAAATGAAATGGTGTTGGCAAGCGAATCTCTGGAGAACGGCTGAACCGATTTGGCTATTTTTTGTTTTAAAATGTTAGTAAAAGTCCGAATAAAGTTTTTACGGAAAGAAAAATTAGAAAAGTTTCCCTGAAAATGTTGAAATTCTAGAAAAATTGAATGTCCTTTTTCTAATGGATTTTTGTATGAATTATTGAAATTTGGACAGGCCAACGTCTTGTCAGGCCAGCTAGCAGAGGCGAAGCGCGCTAACAACTCCATTCCTACCGGCTTCCCTTTGGAGGATCGAAAGAGTAACTTCACCTACCACCATAGAAAAATAGCACATTCGGTAATGTCTATGATTGTCAAATAATATATATTCCAACAACAACACAAATTGTTTTAAATAAGCCGGCGCTACAACATGGTAATCGTATTTGTATGACTATTCGTAACTGAACAATTTCTTCTTCGGCTTCCCTCCTGCGAAATGTCAAGCCTCGCCACTGTCAGGTAGTCAGGTATTTACCAAGGTGTTCAAAAAGGATTTGCCTGCATTATAATGTAAAATATTAAACATATATGGAGCGTAGATAGACTCAACTTTGTGCGGTGTTGTACTACTTAGTATTGTATTGTAAAACATTAAATAGGGTATCAGTTGATATGTTGCAACATCGCGACGCGTCCACTGAAGGAAATAGGTTGCGGAAATAGGTTATGAGTTAGAAATCTGTGACGACTTGGCACTATTGTGATCTTTGAAGTTTGATAAGTTTTGGCTCTCCCGCTGGCTTCGCTGAGATAAAAATTACTCTTCATTTTATAACACACATTTGTTCAGCCGTTTGAAGTAAATTAGGTAGAAAAAAAGTGAGAAATGCGAAGACTAGCTGTGCCCCGCGACTTTGTTCGCGTCGATGTCGTTAGATACAAAATATACTAAAATAACAACCGCATTTTAATAAAATTTCCTCGTCCCCCGGTCCGTCGCGTTGCATCGCCCGCCCGCGCTATTAAGTACTTCGTTTTCGCTTAGTGTTCTTTTTGACTTTTTCTATTTGTTCGACTCCTAAGAGTCATAGCGTGATTTTAAATAGCCTGTAACTATCCTCGATAATTGGGCTACCAAACGCAAAAATAATTTTTCAAGTCCGACTTTTTGTTCATAATTTCATAGGTTTTAATTTTTTGCGCGGAACCCTAATTGTTTTTCTAAAATAAAAGTAGCCTAAGTTACTCCCTGTAACATCAGCTATCTGCCAGTGAAAGTCCCATCAAAATCGATCCAGGCTTTTTGGAGATTAGCCGGAACAAACAGATAGACAGACAAAAATGTTAAAAATAGATTTTTTGTTATAAGTACCGTATGTAATTTCTTATACATTTAGTAAAAAGTTGTTATTTTGACATTACAAATAGACACTTCAATTTTATATTGATTTTACACACACACACATTATTTTCACAATTTTTTTGTTGTTATTTGTGTTTTCAGGAACTGTGTCCAAATAAACGTTCTTTCTTTATTTTTGTAATAAAAACGTCATATTTATAACAATTACCTATTAGACTTCAAAGTAGGCGGACATATTAATTACCTAGACTCTAAACAAATTAAGATATTAAATTGTTGTTTTTAACCCTTGATTGTAGAGTGAGCCTATAAGTACCTAAATAAAGTTTTACACAGAAAATCTCACAATTCAGTCACGCGATCTAGGAACTTCGGCACTATACTTAGTCAAATATTCATGCAATACATACAAGCTCGTGTTAGCGTGTTTACGGGTGCATCATAATAATTTCATGTGCTTTCCGAGCATTGTAAACATGCAGGCACTCAATCAAGTGTCCGTCGACCACCGATGCGGTGAACGCTTGACGTTCGATTTATCTACTTAGCGCCGGAAATACATGGCCGACGTGACGGGTGTTACACTTTATCGCCGGGTGAGATTTTTAAATGGAATGCAACTAGTTTTTATGCGCTTGCGCTTGTGCAAAACTGGACATTCAATAAAATCGTAACGAAGCATTTCTGTCTGTTTGTATGTTTGAGTATTATCACGCTAAAACTACTCATTAGATTTGAACGAACTTTGGTACAGATCTTAAAAATGTAACAAAGAACGATATAGGTTACTTTCTTATAAAGATACATGAAATAGTTAGGTATCCTTTGATGCTCGTGAATCCGCCGGCAACAAAGCATGTTTAATTACGTGGGCACGGACACGATTGCATTAATTTGTAACCCCCTCTTTATGACATTTATATGCGCGACGTGTAGATACCATTGTAAATTTTGCAACCAAACCCTGCATTCATAGAAAATGAATTTCTGCTAGGTCGTCGATTTCGCCTATGCGTGTTGACCCTACGCCATTATTCGTTTTGTATTCGAAATAATGTTGTTGTTCTATCGAAGTTATTTTCATAATTTCTGGTTCTATAATTTTTGGCGTGTATGCAATCGTAAATGGGAGGAAAATACTTCTCTCTCTTTCTTAACACTAGTTGGCGCTTTCATTTTTTTCCAATTAGGTACCTAAAAGTTGAGCTCATTTAAAAAGCGATAAATAAAACTCAAATGTTCTTTTACTATATCTATATTACCTGTATATGTCTCTGTGTGTGTGTGGTTATTGCACGCAAACCTACGTTTCCTATTTCGGCTCGAAGTTGAATTAATTTCCGCATCATCAACATTATTAATTCCACACAATTGTACGTAGGGTGTTCTGAAAGTCTTGAGATACTTAATAATACTAAGGCGAATGGCCGACGCGAGCACGTTGTTTGATTATGTTATGATATGATACCTATACGTTAGTGTCAGTTGTCATTTGATTACATTCAGTTTTGCCGCAGATCGTGTTTGAACAAGTTCACTATGATGGCTTTGTGGACGACTATCGAATATCGCGCAATTTTGCGTTATAACTTTTTACGTGGATTAAGTCCAGAAAACTGTTTAGAAGAAATGAAGCCTATACTTGGTGATGACTGTCCCTCTTGTGCTACCGTCTACAGATGGTACAAACAGTTTGAGCGTGGCTGTTTTAATCTAGAAGACGACCCGCGTTCAGGACGACCAGCGGAAGCAGTTACTCCAGGAAATATTTCTTAACTGAAACTGACCGGTGAATAACCTACTGGCAAATAGAGTCCTTACTGCAGATTAGCTCAGCAGCGTTACATTCAATTATTCGCCATCATTTAGGTTATAGAAAAGTTTGTACTCTTTTGAATTCCACATAAACTTACCGATGAATAAAAGAAACAGCGAGTTAAGTGGTGTAAAAAAATGATTGCAAAGTTTGAAAACGGAAAATCTAAAGACATCATTTCAATCGTCACGGGAGATGAAACGTGGCTTTATTATTACAACGTGCCCACAAAGCAGCAACTCCGACTGAAGTAAAAAAAATCTAAGTCGATAAAAAAGAAAATGATCGTGGTTTTTTTCGGTTTTTGGGGAATTATTTAACAAGTAGTTCTCCGTGAGCAGAACTGTAAACGCTGCTTGGTACACCACTGTCTGCCTTTCTCAACTTATTCAGGAATTCAAGAAGTTTCGTTCAAAGTCACAACTCTGCACCTGGTATCTTCATCATGATAATGCTCCGGCACATCGTGCTGCCTTTACATGCCAATTTTTGCGAGATGCCGGCTTGAAACTTCTTGAACATCCGCCTTACAGCCCAGACTTGGCGCCATGTGACTTTGGACTGTTTCCTTTCATGAAAAGTAAATTGAAAGGGCAAAGATTTTGGGACGAAGAAGCTTTACTTTCGGCCTGGGACAATGTATGTGCGGAAATTCCTGAACAGAAATGGAAAGACATTTTTAGTGATTGGTTTATAAGGATGCAGAAGTGTATTAATTGTGGAGGCAATTATTTTGAAAGATTGTGAAAAATAAAGTTAAATCTCAAGACTTTCAAAACACCCTACGTACTTACCAAATATCATTTCATCTAGCATTTTCAGAGTTAGTAAGTCAGTAATAAATTATTCGCTGGAAATTGTTTGCATGTTTTTGGTTTGCACTGCAGCTCATGTTTCATTTTCGTGGAATAGGGAAATCAAATTTCATCATGCGTGATAAATATTTTTGCTCCGATCTCAATGCTATGAATTCAGCGAAGCTGTGAATTTGATGCATGTGATATTCGGCAGCCAATTCAAATTATGTGGTCTGTTTGTTATTGCAGGGATGCAATTTACTGCAAAATTATAGTTCAATATGCTCAATTAATCAATCAATAAACTGAAATAAAAACTGTAGACGGCGTTCCAATACATAGAATATATACAGAACATTATTTTTTCCTGTATCTCGGGAATTGTTGAATTGATTTAGGAAGAATCTTCAATGCTAGATAGTTTCACTTCGTCACTTTGTAGACATCCATCCATACTTATATTATAAACTAGCTTTTGCTCGCGGCTTCGCCCGCGTGTGGAGATCATAAATTATCCCTAGAGACTGTCTAAAATCTCCGTCTAGCAGTACCACCATATATTCCGTGATACTTTGGTTGCTCTTGATATCTTCGATAGTTCGATTGAGTGCTTCGATCACACTTTTGTAGCACATCGTACATTCATTCCAAAACAACATTTTACCTTGCTGCAACAGACGTCCCCGCTCGCTGTTTTTACTAATGTTACAAAATGGCATTTCCTCATGAGCTAAATGGCTTTTCAAGTACCGAATGCGCCGTTCGGCCACTATTTAGCAACGTAGCGGATATTCCAGATGAGGCTACTGCAACAGCAACTCCTTTATCTTTCCGGATTTAAGTTAACCCATCAATATTCTTACCACCGTGTTTTACAGCTCCAAAATCAAAATTTGCGTTCCAATTAGGTATTCTATGGTTTTACAATGGCTATTTGAAGACTTATCTATCAATCATTGACTAATTATTAAAAAAAAATGTTTTTTTGAAAGTGTTTTCTACCAGGAATACTTATAACCTATGACTGTTAGGCATTGTTGGCATCCGATTGCTAAATCGTTATGACTGTAATGCTACGGCTATATTGTCGCGATAACGCGAATTACACTTCGCGCACTCTCTGCTGTACAGCGAGACGTCGAGCGGTGTGCGAGAGAGAGCGCGCGAAGTGTAGTTCGCGCTACACGATAATGTTGCCGTATCATTAAAGGGGTAAAATCAGATTTTAAACAAAAGTTGATCAGTACCTCCCAGGGCATACAAAAAAAAAAAAACAAGCCACCTTCATCGCTTACGATTTTTTTGCACAATATTATGTGATTTAAAAATAGTATCAGGCTTTTATGATTCTAAATGTCTAACTTGAAAATACTTAATATCAAATTATTTTAATATTATCAATATTAATTTGAAATGCCTACTCTAGCGCCGGCCGCCTTTGACCACGCAAGTGTATGTGTACGAGGTCAGTCAAGTTATTTTGTAACTTCAAATTGTAATTACTTTTGACCGAGTCGCCTGATTTTAATGAAACAAAAACTAAATGTTACCTCAAGATACGGACAATATTTCCAAGCCCTTAAATCTCAGAAAAAGAGGTAGGTACACAAAATCTTAAATATTAAAATCATATTTTACCTCTCCTTAAGGGCTGATTTTACAAAAACGCTGAAACATGTAACCTTTATTTCTTACCAAAAGCTAAAATTTGAATTTCCGAAATCATGGGTTTCCAATATAAACTTTCATCCCCTATGTAATGTAGCCTATGTCTGTCCTCAGGATGCCATCTATCTCCTTGCCAAATTTTATCGAAATCCGTTTAGTGGTTTAGGTGTGAAAATGTAACATACAGACAGACAGTTACTTTCGAATTTATAATATTAGTATGTATGCGAAAGTAACTCAGTCTGTCTGTTACCTTTTTTAATCGTTATAAAATTTGACAAATAGTTACCTAGCCATAGACTGGGACCCAAAACAGGACATAGGCTTCTTTTCTTCCTGGGTAAACTGATGATCCGGTATTGTTGACTTGGCCTTAACTCGTATGTTTTCGGTATTGTCAAAGTAGAAAAGCTAGTAGCGTATGGCCAACCGGACCATGTGGAGGCAGAAATATTTATCAAAGCGTAGTGCACTTTTGATTCCATCGCGCTTCATGACACATGGTTCAATTCTTTGACCCTAAACCCTACCTATTATGACTGTCTTAACATTAGCAACGAATATTATGGATATGGTGTTTCTTACCCATTATTCTCCATACGAAACTACCTTTTGGACGGAGCGCTTAGAATTATTTATATCGGGCGGCAGGGGGTTCAACACACGCCGCGTGCGCCGGTCGCCGCGCGCGCGCCCTTTAATATTATTACGAATAGATTGTGTCCATATTTTGGTGATTTAAAGTCGGATAAAAAAAAAGCTTTGAACAAATAATGGAAAGGTGTTCTATTACTGATTCTGAACCACCAAGAAAAAATTTGCGCACTGGTTTGTTTTTTCCGTATATTGACGACTCATTGGTAGGTCTTTTCCGACTTTCACGTGGTTGTAGTTTCGGGTAATACTCATGTAGAAGGTAACTACCAGTGGCGCAGATACAATCATCGAAGAAAAAATTGTTCAGTTCTCATAAACTCAGACAAAAAACTGTAGGTTTTTAATCTTATGATGTATTAAACTGGTATTAAATATAATTATGTAATGTGATGTGATACACAGTTACACACCCAGGTGTACCATATTATTTGGCAATAGTAGACATTAAGAAGAGTGATTGTTCCGAAGGGAAGCCGATAGGAATCGGGTTATATGAAGGCTTCGCCCCTGGTAACTACCTAATGAATAAATGTATCGTAGGAGATTTTTGTCCTTCTTCTTTTTCGTGTGGTTACTGATTAACCTGGTGTTACGAGTTTTTGTGGTACCTACTTACTGATGTTAATCTAAAAATTTACTACTAATTCCATTCGAATTCTGCTGGTTAGACAGTAAAAGTAACGCCAAGCACTGTAGGTAGGTACTGTAAGTTAGAATCACAACAATAACTGGTCTCCTTGAAAGCAAGGAGAATCTGAATTTATAATAATTCAACTTATAAATATTAAATAACCAGTGGCATCAATAAAACTTGTCATTAAGGCGAAATTAATCCCAAAGAAGATTTTTTGACGCATTTCGGCTGCACGCAAAATCAATTTTTGTCCTCTAAATTTTAGTTTTTTTAAGTTTTGTAGCTATTATCGTTTCCATTGTATTTATGTCAATTTGTTGTTGTTCCAAAATAAAATAAAACTTTTTACTTTAGGTACTTTATTTGTTGTTTGTTAAGTATTGGTAATTATTTTCAAAATGAAATAGATACTTATACGGACATGAATAAATCAATTTTTGTCATCAAAATCTACGCCTTATACCTACTTTCTTTTTCATGATTATAAAAATTGTAGATTTTCTTTAGTAAATTATGAGGGCCAAAACACGATTGACACAATTTGGCTCTATACAAAAATATCGCAGTTTTCTAAATATTTGCATTTAAAAAATAAATATTTTAAAAATTATTTATGCTCCGTTTGGCCATACCAATGCTCCAAACCCCGTTACGATACCATTTCGCCTTAAGGCCCGTTTGCACCACAAAACTTTCTGTCCCTGTCAGCTTAGCGCTAAACGAACGATTTGTGATGCAAGTGGGCCTAAGAATTGGGAATTAGACCGGTACAAAGTTAATGATTACGCCACTTGGGTCAAGTCACTTCTGTCATAATATCTGCGTTTTCTATAAAAAAAAAAAAAACTGTGGTCGCAGTCGTAGCTCGGGAGATGTAGGGATTGAAAAGCAATCAGGACTTTTTACTGCTGACAATTCTTTATCGGGCTCAATGCTTCTATGGATCAATCTTCGCCTCTGACGCCGCAATAAATGTGGCCACCTACGGGGCCAAACAATATAAGAAACAGATGTACCGTCGAAACGAAAAGAAGAAGATGCTTCTATGAATTTCAGTAAGACGAGGAACGACACTGGTTTTTCTTTCCCTATTTTTCGATTGAGGGATCCGTTTGCGAAATATTAAACTTTAAAGTCCTAATTTTGGTTAGAACATTGTGGTCCCCTTCTGCCAGCTAAATGGTTGTTTTAGAATATGTGAAAAAAATCATGGCAGTAGGTAGTATATATACATAATTATGTATAATGAAGTTACAAGCAAAACTACCACAGCTAAGTAGGCTTTACAAGGTAACGAGTAATAGTCTGCCAACTTAACACACTTTCAGTTGGAATGATGGTAGAACATGTTTTTCAACTATAATGTTAAGTTTTTTCTTGGGATAAATTCATCCTAACTACGGAACCCTTCATTGTTCGTGGTCTGACACACACTTGGCCGATTTTTTTAAAATATTTCTATTGTGTTATCTTCCGCGACTACGGCTACAGCTATGAATTCTCTTTATTTGTTCTTGTTTGGATTTTAATATTTTAACAAAGCAAAGTAGGTAGTTCCGACAACTTTCTTTTTGAGTTAGAAGTAGCTTTAATTATTAAACGACTTTTATTTACCTGCTTTTAGTTGCAGCTGATGTTTGTGTAGTGGACTGGAAAGTGCAGCTAAATCGCTTTCGATTGCCATGGACAAGTTTTGCACAATATCGTGTTGTTGGCTCAGTAACTTGATCTGTGTATATGGAGCTGCAACTGCTGCAAGTGGACCGGTTAGTTACCTGCCCGCTCGCTGCGTCAATACAAACCTAATACTAAACAATATGTATCAACTTGTATTTATGTCGCAGGCTTTAGGATTTAAAAATAGCAGTAGCTTATAGAAATGCGGGCTCAGACAATTGAGAAAGAATTCAAAAGAAATCAAATGATTTTGATACAAGTTAGTTCTTTACATTATAGGTACTATAATAAAATGGCACTCGTTTTTGGCTTTGATAGGAAATCATAAACCATTATTTTCCACTGTAGGTGTTTGTCTGTAGGTACTAGTAAAATGGAAATGGAAAATTCATCGATTCACCCGCATTTCCACTAGACTTTCGGATCAAAGACAAAACGCCTGCGTCATTTATATTCCATAACACGTTTTATACTCGAAGTCCGTCTCGTATCAAAGATGAATTGTAATTCGAATGAATTGAACGTTCATATATTGTAGTAGGTACGTTAGTCGTTATTGTCAGGCTAGATTATGTGTTGGGGCGAGTGACGGGAAACCCCACCTAAGTCCTTTTTAGCTGACTTATTTTGGAATGTCCACAAAAGTAATTGTGATGTTTATATTTTTTGTATTTTTGTTTGACAGTAGGTACCTACCTAAGCTTTGATGGTGAACCCTTGGATTCGTCTTCTTGACTAACTTCATTGTTATATTATGTAGATAACGGAAAACAGGCAGACAGAGCTACATTGAAGGGATCACCTTAATTAAGTAATGCTAAAGTAGACGTTGACAAGTTCGCAACTTTCAAATTCTCAATTCAGAAACCGGCGCTTGTTAACTTTTAGGTTAGGTTTTATATTTTTAGTGACCGTTCCCACCGAAAGTGGAATGAAGAAGGGCAGGTGACGTCACGTCGCTGTCGCCGCGTCGTCATGTGATCGGTCAATTTGTCAGTGCGGAATGTCGCAGGTCGAAGGGTAGGTATCTATCACTATCGTTCAACTACATACTATGATATTCGCATTATATTCATACTTTGAGAGCATTCGACGAAGATTTTACTTGCACTAAGATTACAGTACATTTTATATCTCACTAAGTAGCGGGTATCTTATAATTTTAGTATACGCGCTGCGTTGAAGTCGATGACGATTTTACTTGCAGTTTGATAACAATTGAGTTATTTACTCTGTGGTCACTATCAATGTGACTACTATTAACGATATTATTACCTATGTTGGCTATATTGATTATCCTTACCGTCACCGTTGAGTAATCTTAAAGATTGTCTTACAATCTAATCTATACAAGTTCCCTTTCAGCATTGCATTGAAATAATATACGCTCTACAAGTTATTTAGTAAAGCTAACAAAAAGTTTCATTCTACCCAAACAGTGATTCAATGAAATCTGAATATATATCTATTATTATGTTGTCAAAACTTGCTTGATACTTTTTCAATAATGGGGTGAGAATAATCTAAAGCAAAAACCTGTCTTAGTTCGAAGGGTGCTTCACAGAGCGTTGTTATTCATATAGGTAAGCAGCTTTAACGCAAGATATCTCAAAACGTTCCTAGATTTATTTCAAACTTTATAAAGATACAGTGAATTAAACATGATAGAAATAGGGAGTTGTCGTGGGACACCCGGTTGGAACGAAGTTTTTTTTCGCTGTTTATTATGTAAACACAGAGCCATCTAGTATGGTCTCAAGCTTCGCTTTTTCGCTACGTGACGATTTCTACCAGTCAACTCCTACCGCAAGCCGCGTTAAAGAACTTCATTCCAAAAATCCCAAAAATATGCGGCACATAATAATGTAGTATTGACATTGAAATGTGTCCGAGGTTATTGGCTCCGACCCGTCTTATTGTGAAAATGGCGGCACGTGCGACCCTACAAAATCAGAAATTGAATGAAATGTGAAATTGTATGTAGGTACATGTTTCATATTTTTATATCTACGTATTTTTTGCTAATCAATAGATAAAATATACATGTGTTTTGTGCATTAATTAATTGTGCGCACCTGACACCGCACCGCATTGTACCCTTCGCGCTGTGCTGGCGAACTAGATTGATCAGCGGCCGTTTGTGAAACTCCTCTTCGGCTTTCTATTCACGACTACTTACCTGTTCCAGAACTGCGACTATTTCTGTGTCACGTGCTTCGGCTCATCTTAATTAAGCAGTTATGAAGTTTTGTCTCCCTTGATTTGGAAGTTGAAAATACTTGGATGTTTTATCCGTGGAGACGTTGACACTCCTGGAGGATAGTTCCATCCTCTTTTGAAACTATAAAACTGAACGTAAAGTTTTACAACTTTAGCAGTGAATGGCATTGTGTACTCGTAATGGTTTCGCCAAGATTTTTTGGTGATTGGAGTCGTGTAGGTACCTAAGGGGCAGCGGAAATCGATATGCAAAGTAGGTTGGTTAGCAATGTGGTGTGGAGGTCGCGGGCTCTGCGTGCCTATGATCGATGGCGTTGCGTGCGCTGAGCGGGAGGTCGCGGGCCCGCTGGCGCTCCGTGCGACCCTCATCCAGCACCCGTAGAGCGCCGTGACGTGGCTTCTCTTTGTTCCACGCCGCCCGTCGACGCCACCATTGCCTCCACCGCCTCTGTCGCTTCGTATCGCGACGCCGCGCCTACCTCTCATTGCGCATGCTCAGCGCGATTCTCCTGCGTCCCCACTACGTCATGATTAAAAATGATATGCGGTGCAAAGTAGCGTACATTCTATCTGTACGTCGTCACAGTCCGGATTGTGGCTGATAGGAGCGTTCCAATAGTGATCGCAGCGCGGGTCGTGCCGTCGTCGTGCTGTAGCACTGGTCCCGTGGTTAGTTGGGAGCTGGGAAGGGAGCGCGCGGCAGCGCCGGTATCGATCTGAGCGTTTGGTGTGCCCGCTCGTGCACGACGCGACGTTCTCTCGGGATATATTCGCCCAGTGGTCGCCGTCGGCGCCGGCCTTGCTGCACTGTTTACGCGCAGTGTGTATTTATTTCATCCGCGCGATCATGCTCACCGGAGCTAATTGATAACGCGACACACGCATCCGCGAGCGCATCTCCGAGCCGCACCAGGCTCCGTCGACGTACTTGATATAATTCCAGAGCTGCGAAACTTTCGGTGAGTCCAGTTTTTAATGTCCAACGTGCCCGAACTTTACTTTATTTTTGCATTTTATTTTTAGCGGTCGGAGCGAATGTTTGCTAAGTTTTTACCACTAAACGTTCTGTTCGTTGTAGGCTATTAGTTGCTATTTTATCCAAATTTATAATTTTGAGATTCTGTTCCTTCGTTCCAAGTATATAATCTGTGTTTAAAGTGTGTTCAAATATTTCTATTGAGTGTTTTAGCCGGCCATCTGGTTTATATTCTAAAGTTAGATTGTAAAATCGTAAACCACAGGGAATCATTGGTACATAGGTATTAACAGAGCGAGCGGTTTGTTGAACGCACTCCATCCCAAGTATGCTGAACAAATTCGATCCGGTTTTTAACAAATAATCATATTTTTATTAAATCATTCGCCATACTATACAGTATATATATTTAGAGAAATACTGCGTTAAAAATACACTCAGAAATTATTTGAAAGCGCTTTATACACGTGAGGTATTTCTTATTCAGACTGCGCATGTCTTTCAAGTTTATTTGTCATACATCTGTACAATAGAATTCCTAAAATCGGTAGTAGGCGGTGGTTTACTCGGAGCGATCTTCAACAGTGTTCTTTACTTTTCAAACTAAATTAGAGCAGAATCCTTTCTTGTAGTCGAACCGTAGGTACGTGTTGACTAGCTCAGAAGTGAAATGGAGTGCCTCCCTATAGTGATGTCCCTGTTTAGAATACACGGAGCCTCTTTACCCGCAGAGGCTGTGTAGCGACATTGTTAGAGCGAGGGCGAGGAAAGGAAAAAATGCTACTTAATGGTACTATCTACTTTGTTTTAAATGACACCTACAGCCTTCGAACAAGATCGTTAAAATCTTTGCAGCATTCTTGACGTTTCAAAGAGAGATCACACGGTGTTTAGCCGTCCCTAGATCACGTTGTTATGGCTATCATTGTTGTACCTACGTCGATATAACTATGTACCTACCTTTTCAAAGTTCATAGTCTCTCCGTGATGTTCCAATTATCACTTTGCCACTCGTACCTATAGATACACAATATCTCTATTACCATTTACTTAACTAATATGCTTAGATACATGGCAAAAACTACAAATGTTTTGCTAATCCTGTAGTTACCATCACAATCTGTTCAACGCTGCGCATGCGTCATCACCGCTATAAAAACGGCATAAACGGCGACAAAAATGTCTCGCCACTCCATATTGACAGTATTTTCTATACTGAAATGTTCTAAGAAAATTGCGTGTACTACATTTCTATGCCAATAAGGCCTTAGGCATGTGTGATGATATCTTTTAACAATGAGTGGAGTCTTGGGTGCGGGACCCGCAATTTAATGTAATCCTACAGTATTTTTATGTAGGGTCTTCTTCAGTAAATAACATAGGGATATTTATTTATGCATAGATTTGATGAAATATCGAACTTTCTCCCGAATCTTCAAACGACACTTAACTTTTCAAAACGTTTTTTTTTAAATATCTGTAGGTACCTGCAATACTGATGGATGGAAGTTTCAGGGACAACTTGAGAGTTTATACCAACTAAAAATCTAATTACGTTATTAAATCGACCAATAGGGCTGTTTGCTCAAAGAAGATAACGTTACCGGCTGATACCAAAATAAAATAAAAATAAATACAGAACCTGATTATGTCAAAAATAATTATTTGCTTCCATTATATAATCAAAAGCAAACATAAACCGAAGTTAAAAAAAAAAACAAATAATATATCCAAAAGGTAGTAAATTACGTACAAGTAGGACCTTTTTGGCATTCCTTTGATCGGTGCATAATGCAGGCTGACTTGAACAAATTAAAATAGTATAGGTTACGTAGGTACCTATCGTCAGGTAGAGCCCTAACTCAGAACTTGATTTAAAACAGTTTTCTGACAGATTTATCAACACAGAGCCTAAACCGCTGGGGCTACCAACTTGAAGTTGTGGCAGTTGATGCCTTTTATGTTGCAAGGATCAAATTCAAATTCAAAATATTTTATTTCACATAGCCTACATGGGCACTTATGAATCGTCAGACGCTAGGTACAAGGTTCCAATTGGTCGTTTCCTATGGAGAACAACCGGCAACAAACACTACGGGGTTACTCTTTTAAAAATAATGGCTTTTACAATGTTTTCAAATTACAGTGTTATTAAGTATGGGAGGACAGTGTAGGCCTGTCAACAAGTGTTAGGTACTTAACAAAATAGAAAATGGTTTACAAATCTACAGTCTATTAAGCCTACAACGTTCTTACAATGACAAAATATAAAAGAATCTATTTAAAAGACAAGACTATATAATGTAAAATAATGTAAATATTATATCACGGAAGCATGCAAAAAACAATAAAATAAATTAAATCAAAGTTATTTGGGAGCAGTTAATATAAATTTACATAAATAGTTATGCAGTTAATGAGGTACCAGGCAAGCCACATGTGCAGAAGGAATTAGCGCTAAACTTCCCTGTCTTCAACGTAGTCTTTATTTAATCTTATAATATGCTTTTTTAATAAGGACACGTTTGATGTGGGTTTTGAACTTTCCATCGCTAAGTTCTGTAACCGACTTTGGCAACTTGTTATAAAAGCGGATATTGTTTATAAGAAATGACTTGCTTGTTTTAGTTAATCACAATTTCATGTTTACTACGTGTATTTATATTATGGAAATCGCTTCTTCCACTAAGAAAGTATGTTTGGAAATTCGACCTTTAAGGGAGTGAAAAGGGGGGATGTGTTTGTGTGAAAAATCTTATTCCTTGAGTTAATAAACTTGAAACTTAGCACGAATACTTATCTAATTAAATTATGAAGATTGTCTTTTTTTGTTTTTCTAAACCACCCCATAAAAGAGGATTGGGGTGTGTCAAAGTTTGTATGGAAGAATTTTAACGCGCGGTCGGATTAACTCGAAACTCAGTATTTAATACCGAAAATAAAGAATAATGAGTATTAGGGTTTTTCGAAAATGTACCCCTAACGGGTTTAAAAGGGGTAGTCAATTTTAAAATTTACGGGAAGTACGAAATCATGCGGACGAAGTCTCGGGAGAAATGCTAGTCTGCGTTATATGTGGAGAATCTAAAATTGCGGTTCGAACTATCTTCGATGCCTACCTTTTCAGTTTGTAACTAGTTCGATCTATTCTATTAAATTATTTTAGAATAGTCATTCAATTCCATATTTTATTTTTGGGTTTACCTGACTAGTTCAAAACTGACATTGAGGTCATTCTATCAGCATTCGATTCCATCTGAAAAACTTAGGCCCTATATATACGGCAAATAAACTGTAGTTTTTCACGCCAAGAAAAACGTGTGTGTACCAAGAGCTGTGCTGTGTGTAGCTTAAGTTTTGCACGGTGAACAAAAGTTGCAGCAATGTGATTTTGTGTTGCTGGAAGTACGTTATACACTAAACAGTGCTGTGCAACTTTAAGGTGACATGTTTCTGCAAAAAATGTTGCAAAAATAAAACATAGTTCAGCAACAATCTCGCGCAAATTTTGTTTATTATGAATAAGTACTATACTATCCTGGCGATGATCGCCAACATACTGGATTGCCCTTATATTTGGCAATTCTGTAGCAGACATATTGTTAACCTGTGAATGTTCGTTTTTGTCTGTCCTTGTTATCCTGTCTGTATCCTTTTGTGTATCTTTTTGTAGTATGAGTCAAATGTTACTTGAAATAATAAACTCATTTTATTTATTTATTTATATCCTCCTAGAAGGAAAACCGGCATGTCCTAGAACCAAAAATTAAAAATTTGAAGACACGAGGCATCCACCAACCCGCACTGGGCCCGCGTGGTGGATTTCGGGTCGCTCCCTCTCACAGAGAGGAGGCCTGTGTCTGTTTCCCAGCAGTAGGAACCGGCTATTCTCTTAGATGTTTTTAAAGTAATGTTTGTGCATAGAAATTAGTTAGCCAAATTTCGCTATTAATTAGCAGTGCCTTACATAGTACCTTACCTACATGTGTGGCGGCATATCTACATCGCCACATTGGAACGCATCACACTGACATCACACAAAATCTCTATAGACTATTGGATGCGACTTAAGTCACGACTGTTTAAAGGCTGTTACGTCGCGTGTCGCGCCTGTTTGCAGGAGCCCTAATGGTTTATGTTGCGACCATAGAAATATAAAAACAGTATATCTATGGTTGCGACCGATAGTTTGTTCCAGGTTTAATACCTACCTAGTTTCTGAGGTAACCATAACCCGAGGTTATCTATTCGATAGTGCTATTGGTTTGATATCTTGAAACATTGCGTTTGTAAATAGTCATTAATTAGTATTATCATTGCTTTTATTAAGAATAAGAATAAATTACATAGAAGTTACATCATTACAAAGTTACATATTAATATTATGACGAAAATATTAAACTATGCCTAAAATAAACCTAGTGTATATAAACGAGTATATTGGTTAAAGGCCTACTGAATTCAATAACGACCTGCCTGATGTAGGTTTATTCAAACCTGTGTTTCAGGCCATCACTTAACAACGCTGAGTACTTTATTGGACTATTATGTTACAGAACATAGAGCTAGCATTGATACATAATAATTATATTTTTAAATAAAAATTTACTTAACATTAATAAACTTATTGCATTACATCTAACAATTTTTCAGTGTCTGAGTAATTAAATGTGAGGTAACTTTATCGAATTAAAAGCGAATCAGGGTTTATCCTACACATGCATTAGTATTACAAAGGTAGAAGTTGCCTAAAGGTATTGAGCTGTTTTAGTATATTCGCTGTTCTTTAGCACAATAAGATTAATAATGCAATGTATTTGTGTAACGTGTGACGTAACCAAGGTACTTACTTATGCTAGGCTGATGTATGTATGTAACAGTAATTAACTTAAAATTGCCTGAAGTTATGGGCGTTTATGTAAATTATTTAATTAAAGGTTAAACTAACCGCACTACCACAAGAAAAATAAGAAGCGAAAATGTTTGACCTTTGAGAAAAATAATAAAGGCTCCTTCAGACTGGCGCGACACGCGACGCGAACCGCGCGTGACACCCGGTGCCTCTGTGTCGCGCCTGTTTGCAGGAGCCTTAAAGTAACTTCATTTCCAACTTGACGCCAACTTACAAATAGTCAACGTTTTCAAGTTTTTGTGACAAAGTATTAAGTTATAGCACTTTTCCCGCGGCTTCTTCCACGTGTATTACGGGTTTTGCAATGTCAACACTCCATTCCACTCACTATTAGGGGTTGTTAAAATAAAACGGCGACTTATAAAATAACCGACAGACCGAAGAAACGACCAATTGGAACCATGCACCTATGACGTTTCATAAGTGCCCACGTAGGTTTATGTGAAACTAGCTGTGCCCCGCGACTTCGTTCGCGTGGAAGTCGTAAGATACACAATAAGCTATAATAACAGCCACATTCAAAACAAAAACCTTGTCCCCCGACCCGTCGCGTTACATCGCCCGCCCGCGCGATTAATTCGTTTTCTTTCTTTTTTATTTTTTCTCGGCTCCTAAGGATCGTAGCGTGGTGTTAAATAGCCTATAACTATCCTCGAGAATTGGGCTACCAAATGCAAAAAAAAAAATAATTAAAATCTGGCTTTTTGTTCACAATTTCATGGGTTTTAATTTTTTTGCGCGGAACCCTAATTATTTTTCTTAAATAAAAGTAGCCTAAGTTACCCGCCGTAACATCAACTATCTGCCAGTGAAAGTCCTGTCAAAATCGGTCCAGCCGTTTCGGAGATTAGCCGAAACAGACAGACAAAAATGTTAAAAATTGCTTTCTTGTTATAAGTACCGTTTATACTTTTTATGCATTTAGTAAAAAGTTGTTATTTTGACATTAAAAACAGACACTTCAGTTTTAATTATTTGTGTTAAATATTTTGATTTTGAAAAGAAAAATATGGAAAAGTAGAAGACATGCTGAACTGAACCCAAATAAATTGGGATAAGGGCAACTGATGATTCAGGGTTATTTATTTAAGCATGTCATCATTATCCTTTCTCAGATTTACGCTGTCACTACCGAATTACGCAAAAATCGGGAAAAAAGACGAACGCATTCGAATTTATAACATTGGTGTGAAATTATTGTGGAGTGTGATGTGAACCTGCACCTTAATTGCGTAACATACTATCAATCACAATTTGAATGATTTTGAAGCATATTACTAATCTATACTAATATTATAAAGCTGAAGAGTTTGTTTGGTTGAACGCGCTAATATCGGGAACTGTTGAGTCGAATTAAAAAATATTTTAGTGTCGTATAGCCCATTTATCGAGGAAGGATATACATCACGCTACGACCAATAGCAGCGGAGCATCAGTGGAAAATGATGCAAAAACGGGGAAGATGTATTCCTTTTGAGAGCTTCCGTTGCGCGCGCTGCGTAAACGGTTAAAGTTACGCAAAAATCATGTATGACGGAATTGTTCCTCTTAAAAGTTCTAAAGAAAAGTCCGCGATAGCATAATTATGTCTATCTTTTAAGGTTGGCTCACTATAACTTTTTTAATGGTAATCAAATTTGTTAGAAAATAATGCATTATTTGCGAAGGTGTTTTCATAAACATGGTATTAATCCTTATCTAAATAAATAGTTTCTTATATAATCAAGGTTTCATACATGTAAATTCCTTATAAATTATTCGAATCGGATCTTTCGTTTAGAAATTACGACGGGTATAAAAATGCTTAAAGTAAGAAAAATGCGCTAAGTCTTTTAGTTACCTACACATTTTATTTTTTATTGACTGTTTGAATGCGCTAATCTCTGTCACTACCAGTCGGATGTGAAAAGTTCTTTTTGCATTTTATAGCCCAATTCTTGAGGAAGGGTATGTTACATTACGCTAGGACCCTCAGTAGCCGAGCAAAAAGAAAAAAAAGGAAGAACGAGCGCTAAACGAAAACGAAGTAACAGCGCGGGCAGGCGATGCAATGTAACGGGGTGGGTCGGGGTAACAAGAAATTTCACACGGGCTGAAGATGTTCGAAAAATTTATCTGCTCAATAACGTAAACAACGCAATGAATGTATTTAAACTGTTAAAATGAAACCGATTCCTTCTGTGTGTTACGCAATTGCCCCGCTGGACTTATAATAATTAATGTAAGTCTGAAATCGCCAACCCGTCTTGAGCCATCGTGGTGATCAATGTTCAATATATTCGTGCCTTCTCTGTATAAGAGGAGGCCTTTGCTCTCCAGTAGGACAATAAAGGCTGGTATTATTTATATTTATATTGTGAATTGCACTAGCTTCTATCCGCTTCATTCAAGATGAAGCAAGATCGAGATCTTTGTGTCGTACTATGGAGAGATTTAAATCCACCAACGAGCTGCTATTGGCTGATAATCGTCCTCATTCTGAACAAAAGGTTTTTATCTAATCTCGGCAAACGAACTAAGAGCACAATAAAGATAACAACAGTTGGAGAATATTATAATTAGTAGTGTATTAGAAGTCGTGGCCATTTCTTACCTATTAGGTATGTACAGGGGTGAAAAGTACGGATACATTTTTAATTTGGTTGAGGTTATATTTGGATACTTTGCCCTTTGCCCTGCAGTGGGACAAACACAGGCTTATAATAATAATAATTATTGGATAATTTAGTGACAATTTGGCTGAGGTTCTAGTGATCTTCTCTGAAAGCCTTCAAGAGGAATATTAAGGAACATTTCCTTTCGCAATGACATAGAATGCAGGTAGGTACGTTTATACATAATTAGATTTTTGTAGTATTTTAATTAAACTGTATGTTTCTATAAAAAAGTTTTTACACATCTGGTTTTATATCTGTATCACTCGAAAGATTTTGCTTGTAGCAGAACTCATTTTAGTCGCCTTTGTGCATGCCATATTGTTATGTGTGATGTAAATTATTTGTGCTCGTATCAATAAGCCAGGCCGTCACAGTTACAGGTATTAGTCCATAATGTTCAAAACTACTGAACCGGTTTTGATGAAACTTGCACTCTTCCCTAAGTTGAAGTAAATATAAGCCAATAAAAATGGTCACAATCCGATTAATAGTTTCTGAGAAACGCGTGGACATACATACACCTATAAAAATTTGTTTATTTGTTTGGAAGCCCTTATAGATTCTCATATATGTATATGTCAATATATTGCAGTTCCAATAATATTTTATACATATGTGTCGAATTGATAACCTCCTTCTAAGTCGTTTAAAAAGAAAACAAACACATACGCGACTGCATTACGAATGCCTTTATTTATTTGTTCTCTAGTGGTTCGCGCAGAATTCAAATTCCTTTTCACTCACTCATGTACTTAGGTATTAATAACTTACACACGTCCGTGCCCCATACAATAGGTCTTTATTGTTAAATTTAAGGAGATGCCTCCGACTACATGAGATTGTTTGGAGACAAAATATGTCAACATGTTTCATCTTTTTTAAAGTTCACTTTTTACACAGTCGGGTTTTTTTTTAATGACTTTTTTAATTTACACTTTTTAGTTCGAATTATTTTTTTCTCACTGTATTAAGTAACGCTTTAAGGTGACGGTCGTAAATACAATGCCTACTTATAATTGGCTGATAACGGCCTCTTACTCACTCACTCCAAAATTTCGGGTTTGTTTTTTATCATTTCTCATTCCATATTACAGTTTAACATATAATTTGTATATATTTTTGTAATCTCCTTTTAAAACCCTTGATTTTGATACCCACTCGATAGGTTTGGTAGATTTATATAAACATCCACAAACTTTGTTTATACTGTACTATTCCCTGGTAAGATCTATATTGGGGGTACCTACTGCTCGTCTGTGTGGTCTCCAATATATTTATAACACTCACATAGATCGCATAGAAGCTGTACAGAGAAGATTTGTCAGAGTTTTAAGCGCGAAATATGGCCTCAGACTACCCAATTGCAATCGGCGACTCACACAGGTTCACATGAAGAGACTTGACAAAAGGAGATGGGTTAGTGATTTATGTACTTTGCATAAAATTGCTAATGGCTCCTTTGGCATTCAATAACTTGACTAGATAAACTTTAAAATACCAACTCGATCTGTGCGCACTCCACAATTATTCAGTATTCCCGCTAGTAACAATAATATCTCGGAAAACAATCCGTTATCCAGAATGTGCAGGCAATATAATGCAATATGCCCTAAGGTAGACTTGTTTTTGAACAGTTTTAACGAATTTAGAAATTCTTTATCTTTACAACTTATGTTGTAAAAGCAACAGTGTCACTATCTCATATTATTCCACCGTAACTGTCACTAAAGAAGCATATTAAATGTTGAACGCTGTGTACAGTAATAATTGGACTTATTTATGTATGTTCTCATATCTGTGCTGAGTTGTCTTAGTTTGTAATCTGTCTCTGTACTTATTAAAATAAAATATACGTTATAGCGCCAAAAGTCCACCATTTTGATTTTTTGTAATTTTAATATACCCAGTGACACAGGTCAAACACATAATCCTCCTTTTTAGGCTTCGCCGCAGTCGGATAAAAAGAAGGCAATGTGCCTAACTTTTTTACTATACTTGCATCGCTAAAAAAAATTCATTTGATTGACGCTAAGTACCCAACTAACTACCATTTTTCCAAGTAAATAAAATCAGCGTGTAACCAATGACGCGCTTGCAGAACTCGTTGAATATTAATTACAATTACCCACAAACGATACTCCCACTACATACCTACGAACTTGTCACGTAATGATGACGTCACCACGCAAACTACCGTCACTGCAGTTATCAATATACCGGTAACAATATAATAGCATATTAGGTAAACGGGCTGGTATCCGCAACTCCACGTCAAAGCGCGTATATACATATATCTTGCATATTACTTAGCTATCCAGACAATTAATTGTTATATGGACGGTCACAAAAAATGCAAGCTGGACCTTAGGGTGGTAAACATTTTGTGTCTGTGACTGTACAAAGGTATGTAAATAACTTAACACGGTCAAAGTCACGATAACTATGAACTTTGTTGGTATCGCACAACTGCACATGATCACGTTGAAAGTCTAGAATTACAAGAAGAATACATCGTTCCTGTTATAAAGGTGTTGGAGCTGAAAAATATTGGGCACTAACCTACAGAAAATGAACGCAAAAGAATAACTGTAAGCTGACACAATTATATTCCCATCGACACGCTAAGAATATCTAAGACCTATTTAGTAAGAATTCTTGAACATTTATCTTGATTTGCCTGGCGAAGAATAAAACCTCAGGCTGTCACATCTGCATTATAAATGCAGTTAATTCAAATATCTTTCAGTAGAAAATAGAAAATATATTCTGCTGTGGAGCAATGTTCCAGATGAGCTCCCATACGGGTGTCTTACGGCAGAGTTAAGATTTCCAATTGAAAAAAAAAACTTACACATATTTTAATAATTTGTATTGAAAGTTAATCAATAGTAATGCGGATTGTATCCTTCATTTTGTAGCACATACTCATGGAATCTGTTCTGCATAACACGCCTAAACACAGCGGGCTCAATTTTGCGCACTTCACGACGGATATTTTCGTTTAGCTCGGCTATGCCTTGGAGTATTGACGTAAACTTGTCTCTTAAGACATCCCCACAGGAAAAAGTCCATGGGAGTCAAAATCTGGTTACCGCGGAGGTCATGCGATATCACCAAATTGGGATATAAATTTTTGAGGAAACAGCTCGCGAAGTTGGTCTACATAGTGGTTCAGTGTGGGAAGCGGCTCCATCCTGTTGAAACTTCGTCCGTGAACTGTAGGCAGGATGTTCTCGAAGCTGGGGTGTAAAATAACTGGATATCCCTTTTGAGTATTGATAAGCGCGGATTGTGAGGAACGCTAGCTGCAACTTCGTTTATTGTTTCTTCCGTTCTTGAAGTTCTGCTTGGGCCCAGACGCGGTTGATTTATAGCGGAACCTGTAGCTCGAAACTTGTGTACCTACCCATTTACGAAACAAGTTTTCGTATGATCCAGTGCGTCTATAGCGTACGCAACACACGGTGTGCGCCCGACCACAGCGACATCGCGACTGACGAATCCACACGAACGACAAATCTGCGCCCCTCCCTCCGCGCTCAATTCAAACGGTTTTTAAAATATTCAAATTAAAAATCCAAACTCTGCTGTGATGCTGGGGCCACATTGTCGCGATAAGGCGATCTACACTTCGCGTGCTCTCTCTCGCACACCGCTCAACGTCTCGCTGAGAAACAGAGAGCGCGCGAACTGTAGTTCGCTTTATCGCGACAATGTAGTCGTAGCATTAGACACTCTGTATGTATTGTAGATATCAGTAAGTGCTCTATAAACAGAACCTGTTTGTGATTGATTAAGTCATAGGACGGAGATTATTTCACTTTATTCTTCTGTTGGTAGGTACATTTTTCCTCAGGTTATATAAGTTTTTATATTTTTCGTAAAGGCACACAATGAAGCCAACTTTCTTGATTAAAATAAATGATAAGGTTAGAAGGAATATAAGTACTAAGGTTCTTTTTCCCGGGCCTACGAGATTGTCTGAAGTTAAATTACTAACCTCAAAACAATGTCTGTCGACCCCATATTCATATGATTAAACAATGTAGAAAACAGTAAATTTAATAAGAAAAATTGAAATGACATTAACATCTAAATTGGAGGAGGTAGAGGCTAAGTAATAACAGCTGCACGGGCTGATCCATCAGGTTCAGCTACGCTTGCCGGGGTTGGTACGTGGATGGGTGACCATCTTCACATACCGAGACTCCTCCGTGCCTCGGAAAGGACGTTAAGCTCTTGATCCCGGCTGTCATTCGTGGATCTTTGACAGTCGTTACGGGTCGTCAGAAGCTCGAAAGTCTGACAAACAGTCTTACCAAGGGGTATCGTATTACCCAGTTACTGGGTTGTGGAGGTCAGCTAGACAGTCGATTCATGTAAAATACTGGTATTCAGCTGTATCCTGTTAGACTGGAAGCCGACCCCAACATAGTTGGGAAAAGGCTTGGCAGATTGATTAACATTGGATAACTAGTTGATAAACCTAGTCACAAAACGTTATATCTACAAAGTACAAAGTATCAGGTCTCCATATTTCTCCACCAAAGTAATCATGCTTCCTATTTATAAATCGTTTTAATTCAATCCGGCAAAGTGACGCTAAGCTAGCAAGGACGAACTGTGGTACCAAACCAATAACTATGTTTTCTGTAAATACACCACTTCTATTGGAATATTTTATAGAACGAACCTGTATCTATCTTAAAAATAAAACATCGTTTGGGCGAAATTTCCACGCTCGCTCGCGGCAATTGAATAGAATACAGCGGGTTCCGCGGCAAACGTAATTGCGTGGCATTTTTAATATTATTTTATATCCTTTTGTAAAAGAGCCCTCTTTCATTTCAACCAATAAAACCAATAAACCTAATTGAAAGCGCGGTACAGTCAGCAAAATAAGGCGTTGGCTATTTCGTATATTGTATCATATTTCGAAATGAAATTAAGCCAAACAATGCTCTCATTTATCTCTATAATTATACAGAAGTGCGAAATAATAGTAGTATTTTTTAAACTAATAGATGTTTTAAAAATAACATACACAACTTTTATACCGATGGAACACTTCAAACATCTATCTATCATCAAAATTTTGATGTTGACCGTACACCAGCTTAATAGAAAAGAGTTGCTGTTTTCAGGATTTTTAACACTTCTTTTTAACTGGACCAACTATTAATTAACTACATTGACATGTCGAGGAGTTCAGCGGGTCTTTTGTTTGCCTAACCGTTAATTAAAATACTGCATAGCCAATCATTTGACGGTATTGTTTTGACTATAGTTGCGGTATTTTGTACCAATATTTTTATACAGGGTGTCTGGTTTTGGAATAGTAAAACTTAAAGGGGAGGTAAAGACCATCAAACTGAACAACTTTTTCCCGGGGACCAACATCGTAATCGTGAAAAAAAAATCAGTCATCCCATACAAAACTTCAATACCTACTCGAACAAATGTATGAGACGACTGATATTTTTTTTGCGATTACGATGTTGGTCCCCGGGAGAAAGTTGTTCAGTTTGATGGTCTGTACCTCACCCTTAATTTTCGTCACACTGTGTACAGACACATTGTATAGTATTTATTTTCTGATATTTCGCGTTAGCAGTAGGTACTTACTGTGCTTTCTACTTTTTTTACTGTATTGTACCTACATAACTGAATTTCTATTAAATAAAAAAAAATCCTAACTAATATTATAAATGCGAAAGTAAGTTTGTTTGTTTGTTACCTTTTCACGCCTAAACCACTGAACCGATCATCCTGAAATTTTGCATATACGTTGTCAGGTGTACAGAAACGGACATAGGGTACTTTTCATTCCGAAAAAAAGTATTGTTCCCGAGAAAAACAACAATAACGTTCTTATGGTAATAGATGGCGCCACGTGTCTTTCGAATCATGATTGAATTAGATTATTAAAGAAACAATAGTGGTTTGTTAAGTTTTTTTTTTTAATTAGGCTACTTTTATTTTAGATAAAAAAAAATTACTGGGGTTCCGTGCAAAAAAATTAAAACCCATGAAATTGTGAACAAAACGTCGGATTTGAAAAATTCTTTTTGGATCTGGTAGCCCAATTCTCGAGGATAGTTATAGGCTATTTAACATCATGCTACGACCCTTAAGAGCCAAGCAAAAAGAAAAAGAAAGAACACTAAGCGAAAACGAAGTAATAGCACCTGCGGGCGATGCAACGCGGCTGGTCGGACGAGGGAGTTTTATTAAAATGTGGCTGTTCAAATCAGATGAAATCAAATGTTTTTTTAGTAGGTATATTGGGTATCTTACGACTTCTACGCGAACGAAGTCGCGGTGCACAGCTAGTAACAAAATAAAGTCGTAAAGACGAGCCGGCGAGGGCGAGACGAGTCGTCGTCGTAGTCTGTAAATATAAGTTGGTTTTTAATAAATAAATAATAATACTGCTCACTTATTTTTTGTAAATGGTATATCGCAGGTGAACCTAGAAGGTTGTCGGCTACTCAACCGGTCATGCCTGTGGGTGCCTCAATAAATTAAGGCCTCTAGCCAGGACATAAAACTTAAGAACTAAGCCACCAACCACTCGCTAAGGGCACCCCCTGTGGAGTACGGAGCTCGGCTTAGGGCGTCGCTGGCGGAGGACAGCAAGGGACAGGCTTGATCGGATTAAAAGACGGCTCATTCCCCATCATCAAAATATATAGACACTAGAATACTGGTTATTTTTAAATATTCTGAAAGAGTTATAGTTTTCCAATTTTTTCAAAGGCAATTCCCGAAATGGGTGCAATAAGTCAAATAACGAACACCAAGTTTGAACAAATAACGACTATAAGGTGGCAGCTACACCTACAATAAGTTAAATTAGCCCTTGCACTCAAACGATCCATAATTTTCACGAAATAACATTAACGGCCCATAAGCTACGATGTTTTCGTGTGAGCAAGAACTGCGGAATACTTACCCTATACAGTGCAATTAAAATATGGTGCAATAATAATTAAACTAGCTCAAAAATATTGCGCAATTTCGTGATATTGCGCAATGTAATTGATCGCTTAGGGCCCGCCTAACTAAACCACTAGGTTGCATATTCGTTTAGGCGGGCCCTTAACGATCAATTAACACGCTCATGCGGAAACATTGAAGCTTATGCGCCGTCAATGTATGACGTCATTACGTGACAACAATGGATCATTTAAGCGCAATGCCTGATTCAATCATATGCGCAATATTTATATTGCGCAAACTTATTGTAGGTGAATCGGCTGCCGTACACAAGCTGACGAGCTGTCGATTGACGCTACCACAATTATCATTAGAGGGAAGCCGAAAGAAAAATTGTTCAGTTCTCCTAAACTCAGACAAAAAACTGTTGGTTTTTAATCTTATGATGTATTAAATATAATTATGTAATGTGATGTGATACATAGTTACACACACAGGTGTACCATATTATTTGGCAATAGTAGACATTAAGAAGAGTGGTGGTTCCGAAGGGAAGCCGATACGAATCGGGTTGTATGAAGGCTACGCCCCTGAGCTGCTCTATCCACCTGTCGTAATTATTACGCACACCTCTGCTCACAAGACCCACAACTAACTATTGTTCCAACAATATCGTATTCGAAGTTCCGCGTAGGTATTCAATTAAGTAAATAGGTTCCTCAAAGCTCGACTGGAACATGTAACATGATCTATAGGTACTTACTGCGTGCATTGATTGAAAGGGGACAGTATAGCAAATTAATGGCTATACCGGTATATTTGTTAAAGTAACAGGAACATGCCTTTGAAACAGGATACGGTTATGTTACTATTGTTTGCCTGGCTGACGAAGTCAAACGTACATCAGTAGGTACGAGGTACGACATACCAAATACGATATATAACATAAATAACAGGCAGGAGATACAGAGGAAATATGTGTACGCTACTTTATTGTGAATCGATCCGAAAAGAGACTACGATACATGCATGGACCAATTCCCAGTTTGCATCCAATCAATGATTTCTAGGTTTATCGCCACGGGTTTAAAACATAAATCTATTTCCATTCTTCAGAAATAAGATATCTCTGTATACCCATACATCTATTTATACCCATTTAAATTGCTCATTGCATTGTGTATTGTTCATCTTGTGACAATGAGCTCGACACATTCCTTTTTTACACGTTATATTATGTGAACGATCTCGAACAAATGGTAATAACGTGACAAGGGGTACCAACCCAACCTATGCGCTTCTATCTCTCATCTGCTAACATTGGCCTTACACAAATCGTTTTCATTTGCCATATCAGGGTCTGACATCTCCGACAGACAAGCGCTGCAATCATATTTATAGCGGACTCTCAACTAGCATTTTGCTGACGAAAACAGACAAAACATCGTGGAAGTAAACTCGATGAATTCGTGGATTTGTATTGTGTGGCTGTGGTGGCATTTGTTACTCGTGGAACGTGCCTCTAGACGGCACTAAAATGTAGCGTCTTCTTAAGATCTTTTCACAGCGCTGGGCGTTCAGCTCTAGAAAAATGTTATGGGTTCACACAATATTACCCCCCAGAGCCGTAATGAGTCTAAAAGCTGCTCTTATTATGAGTACAATATTTTATCTCGCAGAAAAGCACCATTTTCAATGAGTCTGACGAACACGCAATGTCTCTAGAGCAGCTTTATGTTCGTCATATTTCATTCGTGTAACATATTCCTTATTCAGTTGGTTCACTTTTCGTCTATTGTGTTTGTGATAGCAGACGAAAATGCGGTACGAGGGTAGCCATAAACTGAGTATTTTATTAACTAGAAAACGAAGGAAGTGTTGGTTAAAACTGGCGCTCGATTCGCCCCGTGCTTTATACTAGATAATTATATAGTATAGTAGTTTTAAAAAGTTCTGCGTGTTACGGCGCGCGGCGTTAGAAAAATATGGTAGGTACACTAGTTTTACAGGCTTTATTTTTGATTTCGATATAAACTCTCCATCCAACCACTCATACAGCTATTTTAAAACGAATCGTATCGTAACGCTAACTTTTTCAAAACTTGAATATAATATACCTAATCGGGAAAATGGTTCCCTACTATACCTACGTCTATCAGGTAAGTACATGCATAACAAGAAAGAGGATTTCCCTGTAGAAATGTTTACATCGATCTAATGAACTTGTATTGAACCCAATGCAATCTAGACGGTCTTAAGTACTCAGTGCCTTATCTTCAATGTTTGTGACGATCTTATGTACACTTTACTTAACTAAATGTGAAGAAAGAAATATTTATTTATTTATTTTATTTATTTAACAGTTTATGTACACACATACAAACAGACAAGAAGAAAGGAACAGAAAAATACGTATAAAGGTGATGCTTATTTCTAAAGAAATCTCCTCCAGGATACCTGTGATAGGAAAGTAGATAAAGAGATGTAGACAACGTGTGTAAGAGTAAAAGAGAAGACAAAATACAAAATAATAAACGACACACTAATATGAATATACAAATATATATAAACATACAATATGAGTACATACAAATACATACATACATACTTCCAAAACAAATGTCACTAAAATATACACGATTCTTCTCCTTCTTCTTAGAGTGTCGATGGCAATCTAAATAGACTTATACATTAATAATGTAGCATAAAATAATAAATACTAACAGCTATGACGAAGTGGAAAGATGGTGTTCTTTCACTCTTCTTTTAAACACTGAACAGTTTGGCAGTCCCTAATGTCAGGCGGAAGTGAATTCCACAACCAAACCGCATGCACAGTGAAGGAGTAGGAGTAGAAGTGGGTTGAGTGCGGGGGGGAATTAAGGAGATTTCTAAGATGCGACCTGCAAGGTGCATCAGAAAGACGGGCGTAGGAAAAGCGTTCCCGCAGGTAGGACGGCATTTTAGGATTGTGAAGGACGTTAAATAGCAGACACAGTAACCGAGAGGAGAATGAGCTTGGGTATTAACTTTAAATACAAAGTAGGGAAGGTGTCGTGGGATACCCGGTTGGAACCGGAGTTCCTTTCGCTGTATATTATGTATTAATCAGAGCTATCTAGTATGGTCTTAAAAGTTTTGGTTTTTGTTTTTAATACAGAGCCATCTAGAATAGTCTGTATAAAACAAAAACTTTTGACAGTTGAAACTGACGGCATAACGCTTTTTCGTTATGTCACAATTTCTGCCAGTTAACTCATAGCAGAAGCCGCGTTAAAAAAAAAGAAAGAAAATACGTTTATTGCGGTAAATATGACGCAAAAAAGAACACAAACACAAAAAGAAACAAGTTGGGGGAAAATTTGCGTCACATAAACGCAAAACGGCCATCGCTCAGCATAATGCTGCGACCCTATGCGAGACAGAGCCCCAGCGCTGGTTTTCAGCGACAGCTGGCGTTGGCGTTGAAAGAACTTCGTTCCAAAAACAAAAGAGGTTATGAATCGCTTTGCCCTCACGGTACTTTTGCTCCGTGTCACGGTGTGAGATTTTCATGTAAAGGAATAAACTATGAAAAATGAAAACGGAAAATTATCAATTTAATTTTCTTTTGGTGGATTTACGGCTAATTCGTTCTCGGTAGTCTATGATGGTTCAATTCTCATTGAAAACTCGGTCATCACAAATGCTTTTTGTTGCTACCAATTTATCCCACTTGTCATTAAAATAGAGATCCTAAATAACATTTCTATAATCACACTGTTTCCAAAGTAAGCATTTGCATTATGCTTAACTATGTTGTGTTAAGCTAAGCTTCGTAAGTCTTAGCTTTACTATGCAATCAGTCGGTGGCAGACGATGCAAAGAGCGCAATTAATTTTGTGAACAGGCTACTGTTTCGGATTAATAAACCCAGTTGGACATGGACTAAACCTATATTATTGCTCTTGTAGGTACTGACTTATATTATTATGTACAGTTCCCCTTTTTTTCTTACTTAATACTGAAATTGTCTTTTGGCGCATCGTCTGTTTAGGGCCCTGTGATATCATTATCATATATTTATTTATTAAAGTACACAAAATTACATAATTAAGAATCCCAAGGCATTCCGTGGGGTGGCCCACGACATCTCCCGACTTTTTTATTTTAAATTATTGATAAATGATAAATAATTTTATTTCTGTAAGTAGGTTTATACAAACACTTTTACACGTCAAACATTTTTTTTTAAACTGGATGAGCCTATTTTTTTAAAACTATTTTAGCCTAATAAGAGGACACGCATAAATATTGCTGGTGACTCGATGGAGATCCTTTGAGGCAGATAGATTCTAACTAGATTAATAGAGACGTAACCTCTAACTTTTTGGCATCTACGCAGCACTATTTGGACGTCAATCAGGTGATAAACTTTGATAGCGAGGAAATTCCAGATTTACGACGCAACAGTTTTATGTAATAAAAGAAAGCCATAAATAGGTTTCATATACGTACATACCTTGTACCTATATTGAAGTTTGGCCGCTGATATCTCTCTCAAATCGAAGTCAAACACGATTTCAAAGCCCAGTTTGCTGGTGTATAAAGGGCAAGTAGAAATGTCGAATGCAAATCCAGAATATATTTCCCGAAGACTAGAAATCCGGATTTCAATAAACCATTCATGAATTTTGCGTTAAAGACTAGATTTTGTCGATCTATTCGGCTGTGCACGGGTCCCCCATAGAAACGTACGTGCGGCATGCTACGTGCTAAGTATTTACCCTTTGTGACTAAATTTCGCAACATTGCTCAAACGACGAAGTTATTATTATAATATTAAAGTCAATGCCACGTATCAAGCAAAGTAGAATTGTTTTATCTTTGTTGATAGACGAACACGAACCGCTCGACATCCGCACCGACTTATCGCTTTGCGTACCGGTTCGGGAGCGGAATTTTCTTCTCTTTATGCAGCTACCCTCGGCCACATTTCATTTAAACTGTTAGTGGTTTCTCTCCATTCTCTGTCAGTGAACTAAACGTGGCTGCTTTAAAAATGTTAAATTGTAAATTGGCATTTTACCTCGTATTATCATAGCTTCACATTTCAGCGTAGCATTTATTTGAGCTGAAAACTAGTAAAAACAGTATTTAAAGAGTGAACCGGCTGCAGCCGGGCTCTGTGTGCAGCACCCGCCACTGCGACTGGCATCCGAATTAATTCCACAAAAATTTACTTTTCACTTTCGTAACTAAATTTTAAAATTGAATTTGATGTAGAACAAAATGTCAATATTACCACCGTACAGATAGGAAAATTACATTAAAAACAAGATTCTTCAAACACAAACGATTTTACCTCATAAATTCAGTGGTGTTTAAACGATAATAAAATAGTCACGAGGCGTGGGAAAGTGGAGTGTTACGGCTAATAGCTTTACCGTACCATGGCCACGGCAGTTGATGGCACACTGATGGAATTACGGCACGTGGCGAGGCGTTGCAGGTAAAAACGCCACATGAATGTCGATACAAAATTACACTTCAAAATTCACTTTTGTTCAGGAATCTAGGAACCTTTAAGCATCATAACGTAACGCAACCCTAATACCCATACCCGTATTTTGTAGTTTTTTTTTTTTCATCTCACGTACCAACATGCCGTTGACGACGTCTAATCACAGCTAAGTAGCGCATTAATACAGTGTCAGGGACTCAGGGTCCAGTCTTATTAGTGGAAACTAAAGGAAAATGTACGCTTCAGTCGAATTAATGAGGTTCTACTTGCTCCTAACGTACGTACAATACAGCTAACGTGTTCTTACCACAAACAGGGCAAAGTCGCGCACAAAGGGATGTATTTACTGAGTCGCGAAAATAATTGTCTTCAATAGTTTGCCGAATTATTGTTAGCGGAGCAATTTTTGTATTGTTGCCGTGAACAATAGGATACTTGAACTAAATGGTACCTATCGAAGCCATGGAAACTTAATTTCTAAATATAATCCAAACACTAAATAAGCCAGTCAAATCCATTCCAGTTCGTCTTCAGGACTACCAATTTTAAGACTACCACATAAGACAACAAATAAGGTGTACCTATTTACGAAAGTTTTAATTAAAGCTTTTTCTACCTCTATGGTTATGACCATCGAACGTTTCAATCTTCATTTTGTGAGTAAAAAGGCATACAGAACTGCGGAGCGGATAAAAATCTCAATACTTCAAAGCTCGGTTGTTCGAACCCAGCGGATTCTAGTGCACTTGTTAATTGGCGGGCCGGCAGACAAAGCTCCCCTTTGGAAATCAATCAAGTTCGGAACAAATCAAAACGGACTACTCTATAAGTCCATACTACTTGTGTATTGTTCTTAGGTGGATAATAGCAATTCATAACGTAGCCTTGGCGTGATATTGTACGAAAATTTTCGCGGAGCTTTGGATTTATGTATAGGTAGAGTTATACATCGTTTGGCTTCGACCTCTACCTACACTTAGGTATAAGTATTTGTAGGAGCTTCGGGTTATATTAGCTTCCGCAAAACTTTATCCGTCTAGTTAGCAACATTTATTTTATTTTGCTTCCTAAAAACTATTTGTTGACAAACTATAATGTCCTTGAAATTACTTGCATCATGAAACTTCTCTGTTGTCATCTTGATGTTTTTAATGGACTATCTTTAACTTTGCTTTCAAAGGATTTAGAAATTCAATTTTCAGGACCTAAAAGTGTTGGCCATTTTGATATCGAAATGCTTGCAGTTAAAAGCACCTTTCTTAGAAATACTTATTACGTACTTCGAAGATCATCATCATCATCTTCCTGGCCTTATCCTATGTTACTTGGGGTCGGCATAACACGTTTTCTCTTTCCATTTTCCCCTGTCAACCGTCACGCTATCATTCACTCTCTTCTCTTTTATATAATTCCTCATACAATCCATCCGGCAAAGATATGGGCATAGGACTGAAGATACCGCCAAAATCACATAGCAAATACTATGTTTTGATCCGACTTAATCTCAGGATAACCGTCTCCAGTCTTTCCTATCAAACCACCAATCTACTCTGGACCTCTAAGGCGATCTCGGCAACCAGCACAAAATTTGTCTTAGAAATTATGTCACTTCATTGTTAATAATTTGAAGGAAAAATATTAAGCTGCACTTAAGATAAAATCGCAACAGCTCCCTGATTGTGTAGAAATCTATTGTTTTCAGAAACGGTTTCATTTAGATTCCTCCTGCACTTAAAAAACTGGAAGTTGTAAGGCTAGCTTTGAATGCACTGGTACTTGTCATTATGTGTGAACACTTATTATTCTCTAGAAAGTTGTTTCAAAATGGATGAATGCTGAGCTTATGCGAAACAATAACTTTATAAGAGCTGCGCTCGCTCTTCGCCTGGGTACATGCTCAAGCGCGACTCCTGAGTCTTTGTCTAATTTTGCAAGAAATTATCATTATTTTGGCGTGTATTTAAGCTATCTATCACTCTGTATAATGATTACCGCGGATTTCTGTTAACACGTATCACGTAATTACGAACACGTCTTTGTCATCAGTCCTTACTTCTATCTACCTATCTGACCCGGAGTCGGGAGTTTTCTCGAACGACCTTAACATAAACATATCCAGCCCGCTGGGAATGTTCAACACCGTCTACCAGGCAGAGACGACGATGGAGACGCATTTGACGAACTAGCTAGGAGAGCATCTAGCACCTCAGTCTGTGGCCATGAATCAATCGTACCCATTCTCTTCAACCAGCTACGCAAGTGGCTACAGAAGTTCACCCATACACAAGCGGAGATTTGGTGGTCCTCGACACCGGGCTGCAGGCAGACTAGGGAGGCTATGCCATCCTTAGCTGGTAGGCTAACCAGGTGTTTACTACGCCTGGACAGGAACCTGGTGACGGGGACCATCACAGGACACTGCTCACTAAACAAACACTTCCACACAATAGGCATGTGGCGGCATCTAGAACGCCACATACGTAATGCGAACTACGTATCAAACACCTGACGTCACTCAAATCCTGCATCGCGCAAGCAGAGTTTACCGCGCTACTGGCATACATATATACAACACCCCGACATCAACCGTCGGGCAGTTGTCCACCAGACACAACATCCATCTGGTCGGAGGATCCTCCCCTTTACTACAGAGCAGAGGTTCCCAGACTTTTTTTTCTCATAGACCACTTTCAAAATTTAGCTGGTTCCGGTGGACCCCCTGCAGCTACATTTCAACCATATTCCCAAAACTCGACAAAAAATATGAAGATTAGATCTAACTATGGAAATTTGCGTTAGCTGCGTTGACCTCTTGGGGTCTACCTGGACCACTTTGGGAACTAAGGCTATAGAGGATGAGTGAACTTTACACCCTATTCCTCATACCGTGGCGCATGCACTCTTTGAATGCACAGGCGTCACCCAGATTAGAACAGAAACCCTCGGGTCACCCAGATCTTTCACAGATGTTCTGAGCAGACCAGGAGACGTGATCAAATTCTGGCCGCCATGGCCCACTTACAATGGTCCACCTGAAGGACTGAGTGCAGAAACCAAACCCTCTAACATAGAACCTATCTGTACTAATATCCTGGTACCACGTAGTATTTACAGCGACGATACATAATGCTTTACTTTCACGGTAATCATTACGCCACTGTAAGCTGATTTCTTTACAAGTACATAACATAAGACTTGTTATATAGCTGGTAAGTACTTGTAAACTGTTGCTTGTAGTCGGTTAAAGCTCCGTAGAAGTTCAGGTACCGTAACGTGTTCATCATGTTATAGTTAGTAGGTTTTACATACACTGATTAAAAAAGAATTGCACCTGTGTAAATATTACTTATCCAGTAGATCAGATATTTATTTTAATTTTTCAGAAAATACTTCCCTAATGAGAGTAGAACTAAAACTAGGATACTTATTAATCTAGTTATAGTTCTCTTAGATTCGGTGTGTGGTGAATTTAGTAGTCTTAGTTAAGTATTTTCAATTCTCAAATGAATGTAAAGTATTGTGAATGATATTATTTTGTACCAAAAAATACATACATTTCCCAGTATTACTAAAGGCTTCACGTTTTCTATAAGAACAACACTGACATTTAAGTTTCTTCAGAACTTTGTAAGAAGAGCTCCTTGTTACCGTTGCATGCGTTCTTTGAATATGTAATGAGGCGCTTAGTTACTTAAGTTTGAAATGTACAAATTGTAAATTAATAGTGTACTCATTGTTGAAAAGCCTAATAATAAATAAACAAATAAAATATACGACGTAATGTATAGGTTTAGAAATACAAGGAATATACTAGTACACTAGTACCAGAGAGCTGAGAAATATCTAAGGCGCTCACTATATGGACCCAATAAACTAATAAGAACTGCTTTATTCCAATCCGACAATTTTCCTTCTAATTCTCAGATATCATTCTATTTTCATAACAGAATGTAAGTACGTTAAATTAAGCATACGCAACAGAAAGTCATCGCGCTGAAATATCGGAGCATTTTAAACTTTTTTCAGAGTTAATAAATTTACGGTCGCCTTCTTGAGCTCTTGAACGAATCTTCAATAAGGTTTTACTTATCTTTTTTTAGCTGGGGACATCTATTGAATTTTGTAGGAACAAGATAAAACGTATTTTGAGAATGCAGCTGTTGGTGGTCATAGTTAAGTACTGGATTCTAATTCCACATAATATTAGGTACTTATATTTGATTATCAACTTTAGTACAATGCAGGTTTTCATTTTTTTGTGTGAAAAAAGATTATTAACATGACTATGCGACGACGTCTCGGTATGTTTTTATTATGAAAAAATGTTGGAAATATCTACATCTTTAACGTCTGTCACCATTAAGTTGTTGTTATTATTGGTGCTGTAAGTAATTACCTAATTAAGTATATTTATTATACTAAATCCCTGCGACTTCGTCTGCGTATATTTGGTATTTTACTACAAAAAAAAGTAGCATGTGTCCAATACCCTAATTGCGTAACACACTATCAATCGGAAACTGAATCATTTGAAGCAATTTTTTTTCCACACGTAAGTAACGCAATGAATATTGTTGAACTGTCAAATTGAAACCGATTCCGATTGATAATGTGTTACGCAATTGCCCCGCTGGTGTTCTCCAGGCCCCAGGCTACCTATCTGTCTTTCATAACGATCGGTTCATTGTTTTAGGCGTGAAAATGTCACAGACAGACGGATAGTTTCGCAGACAGATGCTTTCGCATTTATAATACATAATAGAGAATGGAAATATGGATTACCTATTGTTAAATCGGATTGCTCCAGTAGATTACCATGACTTATTGAAGTCCACTGTTTCGGATCAAAATAATAAAAAATATAGTATAAATATTATTATATTTTATTAAACAATATCGAAATCTGACTTAGAACAAACAAAATAAACCCGTCGTTTCATAAATTATATCGTCGCATTTAACTAGATACTTCAATTAGATACAGAAGCTTAAATCTTGTATCTTAGTAATTAAGGTTTATATTCGTTCCATGCTTTTGTGAAGACAAAGGAAAAGGCAATTTATCGAGAAAAGTGTGTACGTTATTGTAGAATAGGTACCTACATATAATAATATCTTCAAATGGATAATTAGTAGAGACTGTTGAATGTTTATTTTTTATTTTTACAGAAAAGTTGCGTTTTTTGTAGTTATCAAACTTGTCGCAGCTCAATATATTTTCTAGAAAATAACAAGTACCTATTTAATTATAAAAATATTCAATTTTTTTCAGAAGTCATTCCGGTACGATATTGGAAAAACACGTGAAAAATCGTGGCATCGTGTAGAGAATTATTATCCTTGATGGATTGAGGATCAGGATCAGTTAGAGGATGGAAAGAAGTACGTTGCGTCAAGAAAAGCTCAAATTCTTGTTAACAAGGATAATAATTTTCTACACGATGTTTTTCACGTGTTTTTCCAATTCCGTACCGGGAAGACGATAATGATGTCTGAGAAAAATGGAAAAATTAATTATTTAAGTTTAGATGATTGTTGTGAGTATTGTTTATAACGAACGTTGTTTTCCTTATAATTGTAATAAAGACAACTACACCATGTTATGGTGACTTCACACACTTCCACAGGTAATGAAAGTGTCACAAAAATTGTGTGACATCAAGGACTCTCCGACGACAAATAATCAACTACTTATCATGAATTACATGATTGGACAATCTAGATAAAACAGAGCCAGATATATTGCAATTAGTATGATAGAGCCTCCCTTTCTTCCGGAACATGATTTTAGCGTATTGTCTGAGCAATTATCTACTCTCGATAATTCGATAGATGTAAACAATATGCATGCTGTATGCTGTGTTAATCACTTAATTTGTGATCTAGATTCAGATATACAATGAAGGAAACAATCATACCTACTTGTTATCATTGCACTGGAAGTTAACTAATCAGGAATTAATTAAATTAATGGATTTCCTGAAATCAGTAGATCGCAGACAAAGCATCCATTGCAGGAATGCATTCCTAATTAAATGCACTTAGATACCTAGATGTGCCTTATGGTGGAATAACTAAAGTAATAATATCAAATCAGTAATTGAATCAGAATTTCCTGAAATCAGTAGAATATTACCTGTCGCAGACAAAGCAGATATTGCAGGAATGTTATGACTAATTGAACCCTATGGTGTACCTTATGTACATGTGCCTTATGGGTAACTAGCAGCGACCCGCGGTTTTACCACATAATTCTCGATCCCGTAGGGATTGCGGGATAAAAAATATCCTATGTGTTAATCCAGGTTATAAACTACCTGTGTGCCAAATTTCATCCAAATCCGTTCAGTAGTTTTTGCGTGAAAGATTAACAAACATCCATCCATCCCCACAAACTTTCGCATTTATAATAATATATGTATTAGTAGGATAGGAAGTACGATTTGTAGGATTAGCTTATGCATATAACTGTAATTGATTCAGAATTGGTTGCAAACACTGGCTACCTATCAGGGGTGAAGCCTTCATACAACCCGAAACCTATCGGCTTCCCACTCTTCTTAATGTCTACTATTGCCAAATAATATGGTACACCCGTGTGTGTAACTGTGTATCGCATTACATAATTATATTTAATACCAGTTTAATACTAAAAACCTTCAGGTTTTTGTCTGAGTTTATGAGAACTGAACATTTTTTTCTTCGGATTCCCTCTAATGATGACTGTATCTGCGCCACTGCTACCTAAGTAGGTACTCTGACAGATTTATTCCGATGCCTATAAAGAAAGTTTGTGCGATAAGTATGTTGTTGACTTACATACCTCAATAAATACATAGCACTTAACGGTATTTTGGACAGCATAACATGGAAATAGACTCGGCCTGCTCGCCCACCTGAAATAATAATGGCAAACATTTATAACTTTGATATTCTGTAGTCTGCTATATTGGCCTAGGGTTCAGCGACAGCTGTGACTTGTAGGCTCGCGATCGAAGTTTTAAAATGTTCGTATCCATACTAATATTATTATTATAAATGCGAAAGTAACTCTGTCTGTCTGTTTGAAGCCAAATCGCTGAACCGATCGTTATAGTACTGTGATAGATATGTGGCCCCGGCCTGCAGAAGGACATAGGCTACTTTCATCCCTGATATTTGTATTAACAATGATGAAGTACAAAATAAACACAGACGAAGTCGCGGGCAACTGCTGGTTTTATATATATACTTTTATAAAAATAGATATATAAACTTTATAGTGCTTTGCTGGCGTCTCTTACGCAGATAATGCGCAAAACATCTGCTGTGGTCTTGCGAGCATTCTACAAGTGCTTTTTCTAAATACAAAATTCGGCTTGATCTCATTGCTACAAGAGAAAGACAATTGTTATATTGGTACAATTTCGCAATACATCGTAATTAACAAGAATACGTATTATCATTTTCTGTACCTACTTATTATTCAATTAAGACACGCGGTACCGCAAAGCCGAACCAACCTCTGTCAGTATATTTTTGTATTACCCAGCAGCAGCCTTGACCACAGAAACTTTGAAGACTTCTTGTCGTCATCCATCACTCAGTTTATAGTTATCGTAACTGAATGGGTCAGTGACGGAAGCATTGTTACTTTGTCCTCCAAAAACTTTTACTTTATGTACCTACCTATAGTAAAAGTTTACATTGGTACTTACCTAGGTAGATAGTACCTAAAAGTATATCATATATTACGAAGTTTTTTTGCTGTTCAATATTGCCAGTATCCCCTACTGCAGGGTGTCTCAAACTATCGGCTCCACGAACCCCTGTTAAAATTTCCAGGTGACAGAGAACCCCTAACAGTTCGTTGTCACCAGTCAGTTAGTTAGGGCTTAACTGACTAATTAACCCCCCCCCCCCCCTCCAGGAAAAATATAAAACTGACTGTTGAAGAAAATAAGGTTTTTATTTGAATAAAAGGTAACAAATAAAGTGCCAAAAAATTATCTTTTTAATATCAATGTGATGGGTGTGCGTTTCTTGTCGCAAATGGATTCTATTTTAGGAGTAATTTTGGACAATTTTAACCTTAATTCTGACTCGGCATCAAGTCGGTTTCTGTATTTAGTTAGTAGGAGGGAACGGCGGGGGCCGGGCGCGGCGCGGCGCGGCGCGAGAGCGAACCGCGAGCGATGAATTCAGTCGCGCGCACGCGTACCACAATGTGTGCCGCGCGCGCCTGCCAGTTGTCAAGCCACCATTACGTAAATCTTATCGCGAACCCCCTGCCGTCGAATGGCGAACCCCTAAGGGTTCGCGTACCCCACTTTGAGTAAGCCTGCGGGCCTACTGTACTAGTGATCAGTTACTTTCGTTAGTGTCAAGTGCCACTAAGACACGTGACACTAAAATAACTACTACCGCTGCGAATTTTTGCGATTTCTTAGGCAAGTCAAGCGATTATAATGAGCGGATATGAGGAGCAAATACCTATCGATCTATTTTCCTTAACGCATTTTTATAGCGTGCGAAAATGGACATGTCGACAATAGCGATTCCAGTTATAGTGTGTAATGAGTTAAGGCTCCTGCAAACAGGCGCGACACAAAGGCACCGTGTGTCGCGTGACGAGCGGTGCCTTTGTGTCGCGTCGTGCGTCGCGCCTGTTTGCAGGAGCCTTTATGATCTATTAGTTATAGTCAAAGATCGATATGTAACCTCTTCGCGGTTGCGGAATGACTGGTTTAGTCTAGGTTTAACCAGCAGCCAACACCTTTCGACCCCGAAATAAATTCCAATTTCTGCCTTTGACTGATATATTATTAAACAAACCTAGAAGTGCCTAACTTTTTAGTCAAACGTCGCAAGCAACATAATCTGTTTCGGACTTTGCCTAGTCTATCCCAGAAGCGACTAAGGCTGTCAACGAGAACGAGATGACGGTGCCGAAGTAACGATACATACATTTACTATGGCCGCATGTCCGCCGCACGCCGTTACCGAGACGACACGTTCGGTTCGAATAATCTCGTTTTCGTCCCGTTGACGTTGTACGGTGGACAAAGAGTGTAAGGCAAATTCATCGAACATCGATTTGAAGTGCACTTGTTGCATGTTTAAACATGTGAGCCTAAAACCCCATTTTCTGGAACGACTGGAACGTTCAAGAGCAATAATCGCATGCCTTAAAGCACGTTCAATTATTGCCATTCAAGAATTGCATGCAAGTGTTTACACGCGTGCGATTTCTATAAAATGTCATACAATAATTGAGTGCAAGTTTTGCCATTCAATAAAATTGCGTGCGACTTACACCAAGACTTGCCTCGTCTAAACGCAGCGTTGCACGCCCTTGTATAATTAATTCAAATATTTCATTAATTTTTATTGAACGTCTGCTCAAGATTTTTTATAACTTGTTTCGTTTGAATGTTAACACATCCTCACTCACCGCGCTCATGTTTGAATGATAGAAAATTTTCATGCAAGAATTGAATGCGATTTTATTGTAAGTACATACGATTATTGTATATGCAGTTTTATTTTACGTGCGATTTTATTGTACGGGCTGTTTACTCTTATACAAGTTTAAAACGGCAACTAGCTTGCCCGTATCGTGCAACAATTGTACCTGTTGTATAGACGGTGCCAGTCAATTGCCGCTTCAGTTTTATGGTATGCCCACAGGCAATAAACTTGACCCGCATAAATGGGGCTTAACTCTTTGCGGCTGTCCAATATATCCATTTAAGCTTAAAGATGAGTGAACTAAACTGTGTTGTGACTGTCAATGTGGGTAAAGAAGCTTTAAAGAAAATTAATCGTTTGAATAAATACCTATTCCAAATTTTGATAGGGCCAAAGGAGATGCTCGAAATGTTTTAGGCATAATACAAGGTGAAACAGTTGATGGTTTACACATAGAAGGAATAAAATACGGAATAGTAAACACACTTTTTGTTAGGAACCAGATACAAGAATGCAAAGATAAATTTCTTAGTATCGAAGATGTGCCTGACGCGACGTTCAGCTGGCTCTAGCGAGATCAGTACACAAGATTCTAGTTAGGGGGCCTAGGTTTCATAAAATGCCACTGTAAGTAATAAAAAACGCTCTTCAGAATTGTGTAAATGTAAAAGATCTAACGTATTGTGCAACTCAAAATAATAACACAACCTGTCAAAATAAAGGGTATTTTTTTGTTAATTATTGTCATGAAACAAAATAACAATAAATATTTAAGAAATCTTCTGAATAATTATCAATCCATTCTTATAATATTGAAAGAATAAACATTAAAATGAAGAAATATGTTTATTTATACCTAAGTCTAATAAACTAACACTGTAGGTACCTAATTTAGGTCTTCCGGTCACACGCGTTTTGATCGTATTGAGTTTCGGAGTTTGACTGTCCAATCATGGGTCGCCAAACTTTTTAGCCCAAGGGTCAGACTAAAGTCCCTAAGGGCCAGGACCTAGCTAGCTCATCATAGCAACATGCTGTAGTTTTGAATTACGCGCAAATTTTCGGGACTAGTCGGCGAGTAAGATCGACGGTGCGGGCTGGATTGTTGTGCTCGCGGGCCGGACCTGGCCCGCGAGCCGTAATTCAAGTTGGTCTCTCCTAGGATTAGACATAAGTTCGTTAGCCAAAGGCAGAACAACACGCTATTAGTTTGACTTTGACTAAGACTTCTTATCAGATCTGAGGTTTGACTAGCCAAACCTAGGAGCGCTGGAGCTTCGATCTTTGACTACAACATGTATACAACATGCCGCAACAATGGCGATATTAATTTAACATACGGGTAGGGTTAGTGGCCAGTAATCTAACTAATAAATGCTCTCTCTTTCTTTCAATTCGCCTACTCTTTGCAGTTTATTCGTTAAAATTTCATTGATGCGATGTTATGATCCGTGACCCCGGCAAGTGACTTGAAGTGACATCTGCGGTACAGCTCATTAAGTACATGTTTCTCCAAGATACTATTTTAGAAAATTTTAAATAAATCAATAAATAATAACGTTTAATGAAATTAAAATATCTTCATAAAACGAAAACGCGAAACCGTATACGTGTACTAAATTAATATCGTCATTAAAGCAGCACGCTATTATACAACATATCCCGGAATTAATGCATAACCTCTTAAGGGGTCATTGTTCTCATCATTATGAACAACTTTTACCACGGGACCAAACCTGAAATCGCGAAAAAAAAATTCAGATGTTCCCTATATTTTGACGAGATAAGCGAACTTAAATGTTAGGGAGCTGCTGATTTTTTTCGCGATTTCAGGTTTGGTTTCATAATAATGAGTACAATGACCCCTTCAGAGGTTGTGCGTTAATTCCGGGACATGTTGTATAATAAAAATGAAATTATGTTCGTTGGTAAGCGCAGAACTTGAGAACGGCTGGACCGATTTGACTATTTTTTGTTTTAAAATGTTTGTAATAGTCCGACTCAGGTTCTTACGCAAAGAAAAAATTGAAAAGTTGCCGGGAAAATTAGATAATTCGGGAAAACTGAAAGTGCATTTTCTATGGGAGTTTTGTATGAATTATTGAAATTTTTACCGGACGACGTCTGTCGGGTCAGCTAGTAAGTTATAAAATGAATAGTCATATCATTGCAAACATCGATCCAGCGACTATTTAAAAATTGTGCTTGACCCATTTTTAATTGCAACTACGTCATAGCTTGCGAATTTGCGTCCTAAAGTTATGGTCGCGCACAGTCGCCGCTCAGTTCAAAACTTGCTACCGTAGAAGCACTCTGAAACTATTTGATGGATTTAAACGAAGTGATCTGTATTCTGTTTAAAAATATATATTATAGCTGACTTAGCCCCCGGGAGTAATGTTTATAGGTACTGGGTAGATGGGTACAAGGCTTTGTTTATTTTAACATACCCACGCAAACTTTCAAGTTCCATAGAGACTTGCAAATTACAAACTAATATCAGAACCAATTGACAAGTGAGCAGTGGGTGGCTGTTCATAGACATACACCAATGAAGAAGAAGATATAAGAAGGGGATATTATTTATTGATTAGCTGGAAGTGCTTTTTAAGCTCCTTTGCAAGAAATAGGAGTACCATATTTCAAGTATTCATAAAGGGCATGAGGGCAGTGTTGAGAAAACCCCGGTAGTGCAGTCCTTCCGCAATGTTTGCGGACGGTTCCATCGACGATTTCTTCGCCGTCAGTAGGAACAGAACTGCATCGATGTTGAGCAGGGTCCGTGGTAGCACCAACACTGTCCTCAGAACGTTAGCGTGCAAAATCGATAGTCCTTTTACTGTGTACTGGGCAAATAGGAAATAGACTTTAGTAATTATTGTGTAACTTGTTTTGTTTACCATCAAATTACTATACTTACTACTAACAACTAACGCCATCTTTGTAAAAAACAATGATGGACTGTACCTATGTCTAAAATAAATATAAACTATTATAAAGCTCCCTTTTATGCTAAGTCTATCTATCTATTTACGATATTCATTTCCTGTTACCAAAAACAATTTAATAGGAAAATGCAAGCAAAAGATGAAGCAAAGAATGGATTTCCTTTAGTAAAAAATCCAGCCCGCACAATACTAAATTATAAGAAAAATACCTGTCGCACTATTACTGCTGCCGTATCTGAACAAACAAAGGGGATTTATTTTTACATTTCATAAAGTTTTGAAATTCATACTATCGGTACAACGGATATCGGAATTCATTTTACGAATGATATTTAAAACTGTGCAACAAACTGTGCAGTTTCAGTTTGGGTGGAAAAAGGCAACATTTGGCCGGACGGTTCAAAGCGACAGGGTGTATTCGATCGAGGCCTGATAGCGACGAGCTGACTCCGCAGATTATTAATTAAGTAGGTGCTGTGGTCAAATTTCTACCGTCGAATGCAGGCTCCATTCGGTCTGAAGGCAGGTTTCTACCGAACTGCGAGCTCTATGCTAATTTGGTTTCTGTCGGTATAACCGAAACATTTTGGCCGAAATGTCAGAAGAAATTCCTAAATTGACCTGGCGAAATAGTCATTAGAGATTAGTCATGAGTGCCCAATGTTTCAAGATACCATTTAGTTTTATGAAACGTCTTGGAAAATCCGTTATGGCCGCTTAGATCACCATCTGTCTATACTTAGTGGCTTTACGAAATTACGATACGGCTGGTCGCGTTATAATACCTAGCAATAAACGAATCAAAACCAATAACTCCGGAACTCAGGAAATGAGTTAAATTGGAAATTGAGAATAATGAAAATATATCAACATTTTAATATTCCCGAATGTTAATTACTCGAGTCCTTCATTACACCTTGATTAAATTCCTACAGGTTATTTGGAAACGTTTTACTTTCGAGTGCTAGGTAGATTTTCAACTACCCCTCTGCAATATTATTGCAGACATGTACTTGAATATGTTTCAACAGCTGGATTAATAGTAGGAATTAACAAATTTTAAGCCCGTCAACTTTTGAGTGCAGTTAGCAGGCGGAATTGATATTATTTTAGATTGTTACAGTTCAGTGATATTTAATTCAGATAGCTGGATTACCAAGCAGTTTGAAAACCATGTTTGTGCTCAGTAACATCACTATTCTCCTGTCCTTATCCCAATTTATTTGGGGTCGGCGCAACATGTAGGTATTTTTCTTCCATACTCCTCTATTAGTCTCCATCTCGGTAGTCGCCCCCCTTTCTAGCTATATCATCGTTAGTGCTCAGTTACAAGCTTATTAAAATTGGGAACAATGCGATACGAAGTTTATCGTCATGTCACAGTTAGCGGCTGCCGATACCTATATCTCTGGTTGCGTTCCTTCGAACGTCGGATGTGTGCGCCAGTTGTTGTGTATAGAGCCCTAGATAGGAACGCAACGCAGGCGCCGGCGGCGGCGAAGGCGCAGCTTTATAACAGTGATTGGAGTTCTTTTGTTTGCCCACAGCTATCGCCGGCTCCGATTCACACTACGTTTCAAGCACTAAGGAGTTTATTTGTCTTTCATTTCAAAATGACGTAGTTGCTGCATAGCCACATGAATATAAGAATGAGTCGTGTAGTTAGATAGAACTTTGTGACTTAATGGACTACCAATCACAAATTGTTGGGCGGACTAAACTTCCTACCGATTTATTTGGAACCGTCCGCCCATCGAATTTGCATTAGATTCCGTGTTACCCGTCACTACTTAATGAAACCATAACTACTGCTACGCTTTCAGAAAACAAACTTCGTTTAAAACAAAATAATATACACCCTGTATATGAACATTTCCAATTTGTAAATTGACAGCGTACTTACCTACCTACACATAGGTCTTCTCAAGTCTGCGAGTGCCTCCAGGACTCAAGTAACACCGCATTGTTTTATGGTTCATACTTTGACTAATTAAATTAGTTTGGAGAATGAATGAATAGGAATCTTGTTATAAAGTTCTGTTTTAAAAGGACTGTAATGGAAAATATGAAAATGGTACTTTGTCCACAGGTTTGGATGAACTAAGTTATGTCACAGATTAAATTTTGTGTGATTATGTCGAAAGCCAGCAAAGAAAACAGTTTTTTTTTTTTTTAAGAGACATTAAAGATTTTAGTGAGAGTACACAAAAACAAATTATATTTAGTAGGTAAGTATATAATTATATTAGTTCATTAAAAAATAGAACCTTATGTCCCTTTCTGTTTCGCTCGAATTTATAACTAACATAACAATCTACCTTTGTGAGAAATGAGTGATACAAGTTAATATTGGGTCTGCAAACGGAAACGTTTCCAATATTATGATTTCCGTGATACTCGAACTCGTAGGCCCTCCATTAAATGGAGGTAAATGTTTTTTGCATCGGATTGCATACCCTATAGGTAATTCTCGGAACTGGGACGCGGGCCCGCAAGCCTGTGTGGGGGTGCTTGAGCGGGTTTAGTTGGGAAAACAGCGATATCGATGCGCGCGCAGCCCCTGGGCTCAACTATGCGCCGCCTTCTCTCTCCGCTTGGACGCTACAAGTGTCCAGCGTTGCAATTGCAACCAGTCAGACGCATTCCGGGTTTCGCCGCTGATATACGTCTCGCTTTTCGACCGCGCACCCCGACGACGCTCCCGACGCTTCCGACTTCGCTCAATCATTGCGGAAATCGCTTAGTCTCGGTTCGTAACTTTTTATAAGTTTATATCGCATAAAATTTTATCAGTGTCATTGCTTCAGTATGTATTGTATTATTTAGTTAGAAATGGATGTTTCTTTGCTTTCATTTTTTTTTATTTTATTCCTGTTTTTGTACTTTCTATTTTTTTATTTGAATAATAGTATTTTATTTCACAGAATTTATTTTTTTGTTTTTGTTTGTTTAAATCCTTTTGCTTCCTTATCTTTGGCCCAATATCGTAGTGTTTGTGATTCCCGGAGATTTTATTTGGTGATAATTATTTCGCTTCTTTGCAGTTAAAATGCTTACCAACATTTTTTACAAGTAGGTATATTTTTAAACACAACCGCTCCGTGTACAGGTAAAATAACTAAACCCGCGACATTCTCCGAACTGAAGTTTTTTCAGTGCACAATAATCCGACAGAACTTTACATATCATCAGGAGTTGAAATATTTTTTCAATTGGGTGAATTTATAACATTCACAAAGTGATGGATAGCTTAAAATAAGATGTGAGTAATTTATAGAATCGTTAACTTACTGGTAAACCGAGGTGACTTTGAGAACTTGGACTACTTTAATAATTAATCAAAATGGAGATGTTTCACTAATTACCTGTAAAATGTATACAGCCGATTATTTTATTCTTCTATTGGGAATTCAAGCGTCACTGTCGTCAGGCTATATTTTGCCAAAGCCTTGGTTTTTGAAGTTTCTTCTGAGTGGACAAAATTATATTGCAATTTACCCTGAATTTTCGTCGCAAATGTGTTCTAGGTAACTTTAAATTAATAATTAGGTTTTAATAAAACATTTATTTTCAAGTATCATGGACTCATAACGTTAATGATAATTTACTTACAGACTGTGTTAGTAATATTTTCAAAACATAAACAACTAAACAACAAAAACATCCAAGTTCCAACTTCTTAAACAACTAAGTTCCTATTGTTCCTGTTAGCAGGTACATGTAACTGGCTTAAATAGTGAATGATAGGGCAATCATGACAACCAGGAGACCGAAGAAACAAATTTTTCTCTCTCAGACATAATGTAGATTTCCGTGTTTTCTTTATCAATTCGGTTGGTGGTGGAAAGTTGATTTTCCAGTTGAAGAAGATCTAATAAAATAAAGTACATCTTTTCTTTGTGACATTATAAAGTATACTCGTTGCTTATAAACTAATTTAAAGAGCGGGTATTAGAACTGTATGGCCTTATCCACATACAAAAGATTATAATGCAGACAAGAGAAAACACATTTTATAGTGCCTATGCTCGAAAAGAGCGTTTTACAAGCAGACAAAGTGTGCGGAAGGTGCCACTTTTTCACACTAGTGCTTTTTACTTTTCAGTTTTTTTTTAAATTTTGAACTCCGTAGTCAGCCCGACGCAAAGAGTTTTTATTATTTGAAAAAAGTTTCTATCATTCTTAAAAAAGGTACAATAAAACTAATACTTCAACGCGTTATTAATTACTCTAGATTTAGATTTTGATCAATAAATTAATTTTAAATATTCATTAAATCTGTTTGGCTGAACGTATGTATATTCTACTCGTGCCTTCTCGCGATACGACGTGGCAGCTATTTGCACATGCGCAATAGTAGATATGCTGAGCGCGCACGTATTTAAAATAAGCCCGCCATTTTACTAATTTCTTGCTTAGTTCGGAGTCGATCTTTGTAAATCTTAATATTTTTTTATTTCCTCGCACAGTGCATAGTAAAACGTTGTATGATACGCGTGCGTAAGATGATTTCCGACTCGTGTCGACTTATACCTACCACGCTCGCTTCGCTCGCTTGTAAATAAATCACCTACAAACTAGCCGGAAATCACCTACTTTCCGCACTTGTAGCATAAATAACTATTAACACGTTCAGCAATATTTTTAGCGCCCTTGGGAAAAAATCAAAGCAAACATTCAAATGGCTAAAGTTTATGTCGAATCGGGCTGGAGGAAATATTTTTTAGATTGAGTTATGGATTGAAAGGACAAAACGTTTCGGATATCTGTATCGATATATCTAATAAAATATTTTCGCGGCAAGGTTTTTGAGAGGCACAGCTAGTTTATTCATAACTAGCGGTGCCTCTGGCTACGCCCGCGTGGACTTACACTCAAGCCTAAACGGAGAACAAAACTATGAATTAAGCAATAATTACGTAAATCGTATAAGTTGTTCTCAAGTTATTATGGCACTAACTGAAATGAACCTTTTTCGCGCAGCCACGGCTGCGCGAAAAAGGTTCATTTTAAAGTTTATTGTTCTTAAAACATTATTTTCACTTTTGTTTTTTGTATTTTGTGTTTCACGAACTGTGTCCAAATAAACATTATCCTTTCTTCCTTTTCTAACTTGCACAAAGACTGCGTTTTAAATATAGAACGATCTAAAATTTAAACTTTCTAAAAAATAATTTTATATTATTTACGCCATCTGTTTCTGGTTTGGAAATGGCTTTTAACGTATCTAATGTTCACATGGAAGTTCGCTACATGTCATACCGTTACTTAACGTTAATTACTTGCAAAGTGCATTTCTTGATTCTATCATGGCAGTGTCTTCCGTTTAGTTTCAAATTACAAGTTAGATCTCAGTGCAAAGCAGGTTTACACCACATTTAACTTCGGAAGTGAGGGCTTGCCACCTAGCCCGGGGAATTTTTGCCGAATTTTAAGCTAACTTTAAAACAGCGTTTTTTTTTTCATTTAACGTGCAGGGTATGGAGAAGGAAGTATGTTAAAATGTATTTTAAGTAGGTGCCGTGAAAAGTTCATCCCCGCGTATACGTTTTTTTTTTAACTTTGTAGAAAAAAATAATAACAGACATGTTTGTCGAAGAGATAAGGTATTACATACTTAGGTTAGAAAATTAAACATTTTCGTCCACGGAAATTTCGATAAAAATTAAATTATGAAATTTTTTAATTGTACTTCAAGCAAAAATATCAACAGCAGTTTTTTTGCATTCAATTACCACATTAAATATTTTAATACGCTATCTAACAAAATTAAACATTGTACTAGCGCAAGATATTTAATAAAAGTTTTTTTTGCAATAGCGGTTCGGGCAAAAATGTCATCATCATCTACCTAGCCTTTTCCCAACTATATTGGGGTCGGCTTCCAGTCTAACCGGATACAGCTGAATACCAGTATTTTACATGGAGCGACTGCCTATCTGACCTCCACAACCCAGTTACTGGGTAATACGATACCCCTTGGTAAGACTGGTTGTCAGACTTTCGGGCTTCTGGCGACCCGTAACGACTGTCAAAGATCCACGAATGACAGCCGGGACCAACGGCTTAACGTGCTTTCCGAGGCACGGAGGAGTCTCGGTATGTAAAGATGGTCACCCATCCACGGACCAACCCCGGCAAGCGTAGCTTAACCTGATGGATCGACCCATGCGGCTGTTATTACTTAGCCACGAGCTCCTAGGGCAAAAATGTAACAGAATTAAATTTAGTTTAAACTTTATTAATAGGCTTTAATTTAAGTATCTGATTTAATTACAAGCCTGTACTGTCCCACTGCAGGGCAAAGGGCTCCCTCTCCCTTTTCCACAAAATTGTCTTTTGCTAGTGTCGGCCAGTCCTTTCGGTAGGAGTCGAGCTCGTCCCGCCGCCTTCGTCTCGGCTTGCCGCGATGTCGTCGTGCGTTTAGCGGGATCCAATCGGTGGTTCTCTTAGCCCATTTGTCGTCTGACATGCGGCAGACATGTCCGGCCCAGTCCCACTTAAGCTTAGCGGCTTTCTGGGTAACGTCCGTGATCTTGGTATTGCACGCAATGTTGTATTTCTTATACGGTCCGAAATTCGAACCCCCAGGATACTGCGCTCCATGGCTCGCTGACAAAACTTGAGCTTGGACCTCTGCTGAAGTATTAAAGATCAGGTTTGAGCACCATATGTGAGAATGGGGAGCATACACAGAGTACAATTAAAAAATTTCGTAATTTTCTTTTAATCGTAATTTCTGTGGACGTTAGTAAATGTTCATTTCTGGAAAAATATATTGGTTTGACCATTTTTTTTACATCTAATGTAATCAAAATTTTCCTGTTAAGTTCAAAAACACGATAAAAAAACTGCTGTTAAGATTTAGTGCAGGGTTCAAAGTTCAAATCTAATTTCCCCGGCCTAACCCTCGCCTAGCTCGCTACTTGCTTACTACCCTTGATTAACTATAACATTCTGTTAATCTCAATTTGAAGAACTCAAAGTTCAAGCTGTGTGGATGTCTAAGGAAATCGTAGGAATTTGCTGTTTAATTGGATTCATGCTCATATTAATCGTGATGAGTTTGCACTACTCGGATTGTAATCAAATTGGTGTATACAGGCACAACAGAACTGTTTATAAAAGTTGTTCGTCTGTTTTTCCAGTAAATCTCGGAAAAATGACCTCAAACGAATACCTACATGTTATTTACTTTTACTGCATAAATGTTTTTTTGGTTCGTTCTATATGCCTTTGGTAGCATTCAGCGAAAAAAAAACAGCCTTTGGTTGTTTCAAAGTGCGTTGGTTTAAAGCAAATACAAAAATCCAGCAAATACTGCTGTTTTTTACCTCAAATATGTGACTCCCCCTGCGCCCCTTTCGAACATCCACAGAATGCAGTATGTAATGGTTTTTTTTTTTACAGGCGGAGAACTTTAAATTGAAATAAAACACAGAAAAATGTTTTTAATATCCATTAAATTTGTTTTATTTGATAAATAATTTTATGACATTAATGTTTGAATATCATTTCGGGCATTTGGCCCCCGCGGCTGAACCCAAGGCCTAATTTATTGAAAACTTCACTTTTTATTGACTTAATTTACTAAAGGAAACATTTGACAAACGACTAATTTCACGAAATCTGGCCACCCCGTTCGTGCTATTTAACGCCATTACATTATTTTCTCTGAGGATATGTGAAGTCACATGTCTACGCCGATAAACCAGTAACAATCGATCACTTGCATGCCAACATTCGACGCATCATTGCCGAAATACAGCCTGATTTACTGCAAGGAATGTGTGAACACTTGACCTCCAGATTACACCATGTACGCGCCAGCCGCGGTGGCCACATGCCCGAAATCATATTCAAACATGAATGCCATAAAATTACCTGTCAAATAAAGCCAATTTCATGGATATTAAAAACATTTTTGTGTGTTTTATTTCAATTTAAAATTCTCCACCTTTAAGAAAAACACCCTTTACTTACCCTAATCTAGCAACGTTTTCAACGTGTTTGATGATTCGAACGATCGTGCCGTCGGCTCTCGAATTCGATACATCATACAATTTACACTTGATTCGGTTACGTTGGTACTTTAGAATAGGCACATTATTATACTGATTTGAATGAGCTTCGAATTCTGATCACATTTACTGAATACCTTGTTAATATTCTAATAATTCGGCAAACTTTGAACCAGTGCAGCGATTACTACACTAGTTCAACGGTTTTATAGTTGATGCTACTAAGTATCAATTATAAAAACGTTTGATGTCAGTGCCCTTTACCGCGGGCTGTTTCATCTGTTTTTACACTCGCGCTTTAATGGAAGTCTCCGGACCACCCGTTGTAACTGCCATGTGCCGTGAACGCGGAAAGTGCTGAGTATCGCTACGATGATCGTGACTTTCAACGTCAATTAGGCAAACCGACCTAACACTAGCGCTCACACAGACAGAAAATTACCTTTTTTCTATTCTCCCCTTGTTAGTATCACACGCGTCGAACTATTATGCCGATGTGAAAGCCCCTTTACATTTCCGAGCCGCTGACAACTATTGTATCGGTGTTAGCTTTCACTACTCTACCTGTAGCTGTAGGCCCCTCCTATTTCTTTTGTTTCTTTAACCAAATGTCACCTCTTGATTCTGGAAACTGTACCGTCTGCTACGAAAGATTAATTTCATCCAACATCGTTTAAAAGAAAATCTCGTAAACTATTTCATTGAAGATGGAGTCGCATGAAATGGAACCACACTTAAAATCGAGTAACACTGTTCTGTGTATGGAATCGGGTTCGAGTTGTGTCTGTTTCAAAACGAGGTTTAGATTCTCAAATGTTTTACAGGACAAGTAGATGTACTGACAGGGTCGGAAAGAAACGTATCATCTAGCAAATTCGATAACTTCTTTGTTGTAAATTAATTTTATATTGCGCCGCGTGCCTTGCTTTGCCTTATTATTACTTTGAATCCCACTTCCGCCGCTCTGTGCCGTGCAGACGTGTAGCTCCTACCTACCTATAATATAGTCGCCAATAGAATTTAAAAAACAAACTATAGCTAATCGAAACTTCAAATAGTTTTTTTTTAAAGATGAGAATCTTTTAGTTTCATTCCATTTCATTCGTAACAGCAGTAGCATAGTAGCAGTAGCGTAGTAGTAGTAGTTCGTAGTAGCATTTGTGACCAGGTGGATGGGACCAGGGTTTTTGTTTCAGAAACTATTCTAATAGTCAAATAGTTTTCAGTTGAATTCATAAGCGCTAGCAGGTTTAGCCGCCGCTTTACGTCGAGTTTTGTAATATTACTTCATTTTAGTTTGAAATTCATTATTTCTCTTAGTTCTGCTTTTGTACTGAAACCAAATATTTTATGTCCAACTTTATAAGCTCTTTAGGTGTAGGTATTATATCATTTTTATCTCGTATTTTATTTCACTAACAAGCTCCCAGCATGTGAGTACTGAGTATCTCATAGGATTAAGTATACTGTGCAATTTAAGCGGGACTGAAAGGATAGAAGCTTGAGTGTGCTCCACAAGAGTCAAAGGACGAACAGAATAACAATAAGTGTGTCCCTCTTGGAGCGCGACCTGAATGCTTTATATAATTTAGGCAGCATTGTGACTGAAGGCCAGTCACCCAGCTGGCACGGGAGTGCGTTACCAAGTGCACCTTTTCTTCACACCTAAGGATTTACACACATGACTTTATGGCATTGCCGCACACCAAAAGTAATATAATCTGTGTATACCGAGATATTCTCCAGCGTGTGCAGCGCAGACGTGCATAAGTATAAAACGCGGTTATAATTCTCCACAGGACGGTCAGTCCCAATTCTGCGGCTTTCTTCAACTTCGACTAACAATTCGAGGCCTTGAAGTAACACGACAAGCGGAATGTTTTTATTTTTATAATTTATTGCTTTAGTGGCGTGGTAAGCCGCTGTCGGGACTGTATATTGCCTTCATTATGCCCGTACCCTTGTGGCGTGGCACTTTAGGTACTAGTAAGAACGGGTAAAGAGTATAATGCGATGTTTTCTGAGATGTTTTGATATTTTTAACTGCCAGTTTTATTATAAATACAGTGTCTTCGTGAGGTTGTTATGGTCACTTAATTGCGGTAATAATGTCAGGCGGCCGGCATTCATGAAATTGTGTAACGCCGCGCCAACGCGACGTGACCGGCATTCCTTTTGACTGCATTAGCATCCTTCCAATAGCAGACGCCACTACCTACTGCAACCTTTCCTTACACATGTACGGCTTGCAAACTATACCATTGTCGTACACGCGTACACAGTTGCGACCTACTTGAGAACCTAATATATGTCTTCATTAGTCATGACGTAAGCAGCTCGATTGTGTGGCTAATTCAGAAAGTAAGTAATATCAATCTTAGTCACATTGGTGAAATTTTTTGAATGCCTCGTCTAATATAAGTATGACTCATAAAACGTAGGTTAATTACCGAGTAGAAAGGAACGAATTACAACTATTTGTTTCTTTGTTACAATTCCTAGAATATGAAATTGTTAACGTTTCTCGGCAATGATAAATGAGTAACAGCACATTATGAGAAGTGCGGGCGGCGCGGTTTCGCCACAATTCTTGGCGCCACAACAGATCTAACGTATTTATCTCGATGAAGCTCGAGCGCTTGCCTTGACCGTGCTAAATAACACTTTCCAGCGTCTTCTATCTAGTGCTTCAAGTTATCGACGCAGCTCAAGAGGCTTCCGGTCAGATAATATTCGTTGAAGTCACTGCTTATTTGGTAGAAAAATAAACATTTCTGCTATGGTAATAGAAGCCATTGCATACAAATTGCAGCTATTCCTTTTTTACAGGCCAGTGGGTTATAAAGCTGTCTGCACAAACAATCTTACAGTAGATCATTTGCCTACGCACATAAATTAATTAATTTTACGTCACGCTATATAATTAGAACACCATATATAAGATATACCTAGTAACTATCGCAGATCTTATATTTGTGTCTTTAATGAAAACATTAATCAGTCAAATGTAAGCTGCACTTGTAGCGCTATTATAGCAATAACATGTACGTAAAATTATTAGAGCATTGGTGCAAGTGGCTCGCCATTGCGTTATCGTCATTACTGTCTAGTGAAATATGACCATAAACTCCGCTCTTATTTATGAACGGATGATTCGGTAGGTATCTGCTGCAATAACTCGTCATGAATGTAGATCGGGAATTCATTGTGACTACGGATACATCAATTATGAACGAACCAGATGGGAATTCAGGGGTTTCGCTCGAGTCCGCATGTGATCCGCAAATCCCCGTGCAAAAAAAAGACACCACAATCACCGTGATAAACGTATCCGAAAATTTTTACTAATTGAATGTTCTACCAGGTCACCAGCGCGTATATTTTTTTTCTTTCCTTTACCCAATTTAACATATTTATGAACTTATAAAACGAGTTATCGGAAGGCAGTCTGCGTGTAATGGTTGCAAAATGAGAGTAAGCCAAAGAAGTCAACAGGACACGCGAGTTGACACGACACAGTTCGTGATCGCGCTTCATTTCAATGTCTATAAAACGCGTCTCCCTCATATATTCAATGCCGAAATATCCGATGTCGTATGCATGGACACGTCCAATTGCTTCGTCAAACTGACATTGAATGAAACAAGTGATCTTGCTTTTGGATTATCGTAAAACTATTTTCGTGTATCGACTGTAGAGTGCGCGTATATCACTTAGGCTATTTTTTCCATAGCGTTAAGAAACATCTCAAAATAGCAATTCACGTAGGTATGGCTTTTCATGACGTAACTCTGCCGTGGGGCACGGGCGGACGTGATACGGAATTGCACGGCACACTCGGTTAAGATATCTCGTTGGATCTAAGAGTGGTGACCAAGAGGTTGTGATATAAATCGATTTGTGTGACCTGCCAGCGGTTTTAGTGTTACAGATGTCACGGAACAAGCTCTGTTCCAATTTGCCGCTGGTTCCGACGCTAGTAAAACTTTCCTCGTTACACACAGTTGTTTCGAAACGCCCATGCAGTGTGACAGCACATATGTACGACATTTTTCATTTACCTACCTACGTGTTGCGAACACAAAATCGTATTTTGATATCATAGTCCTGTTGCAGCAGAAAATTAATTTCGTTGTATGAAAGTTAGAAATAGCATTTAAAACTATGTCCGTAATAGTGAGAGCATTTTTATCGCCGCAAGTTCAGAAGTTTTATGTGTCGACACACTGCGCTCCAATATGTAGTTTTACTGGTTGCATCGGCTCACAGCTATATGTGTCGATATATGCCTATCATGCATTTGTGCAGAAACACAATGGAAACAAGTGACTGCTAATACACGATCTGGCTAAAATGTCAGCATCTGTACACTTTTAACACAATGATTTTTAAAGCAATAAAGCACTTGGAAATGTTTCTAAAAGAACTCTTTTATAGACCGATATCGGTACTCAGAGTGTAGAGTTTAAAAAAAGTTGCACCTTGTCATAATCCGAATCCTTATTAAACCCAAGTTCGGCCGCCAGTATAACGAGTGAATTTCAGTGTCAAGGCTTAAAATAATTCTAAACAATATCTTCTAAAAATACGACTACAGGCCGCACTCTAGTTTCCGTTTCTAACATTTTCGCTAAAGCTCGGTTCAGTAATCAGAAATCGATAAGATTAATTAGAAATTATCCAATCAAGGCGAGCGCTTACCCGAGTCTCGGCTGCTATATTTGGGCCAGTCGACCCCATGGCAGGATGTTTGCCGATGTCTAAATAACCTGTATGATGGATATGCGCAGTGACTCAGCAGTTTTTTTTTATCGAATTTCCCTTCGATGCCGACTGAAACCTACCTTCATTAAATTAACGCCGATCGCGATGCCTGCGGCATCTAAAGTTTTTAATGGACTTTTATAATATTTCTTTTTTACTAATTTTAACACGATTTTATTACCTTCACTTATGACTAACAATCTAATAAAATCTTGGAAGTCTATTTTAACCTACTTCTAATAAAATTGTTGCACTGAAATTAAACTTTGTATGTATGTGTAGCTCGGATGACAATACTATAATTTGGTATCTTGGAGCTTATCTGATGATGGAGCCAGGAGGTGGATATTGGAACTCTTCAGTGGCTCCTAGTAAACGGCTCAAGTCATAACTTCGTTGACTTTAGACTTATAAACTAAATTAAGAAAGAACTAGACTAAAAAGTACAAAATAAAAATACGTAGTTTAAAAAAAAAACTAAAAGCACGCTTTTGCGTTTTTAAGTTCGTGGAATGGGGGTAAGAAATGGAAATAAAAATACAAATTTAATTTTCCTATTTCAATACACTTATTCACCTGCTAGGCTGCTACTCATTACATTTTTTCTGATCTTTCAATTAACTTACGTATTGTATACCTACCTTCGAAAGAAAATTTTGGATCTTTGTCTGAAAAATACGCTGAAACTACGTCCCTCACTTCTTCATCGCTTGAAAACTTCTTAACACGAAGTTCTTTTTTCAAGTTTGGGAATAGGTAATAATCGCTGGGTACCAGGTCAGGACTGTAAGGTGGGTGAGCCAAATTTTCGAAGCCCACCTTCTGCAGGGCGGCCATTGCAACACGGCTCTTGTGGACAGGCGCGTTGTCATACAGAAGGAGGACACCTTTGGTCAATTTTCTACTTCTTATTTCTCTGACGGCTTCCTTTAACCGCTCTAGGATTAAACCGTAGTATTATCCGGTTCAGCCGGGGTTGCGGGATGTTCGAAAGAGTTACCGTGGCCCCGGCACAGGCAACAGAAGGACCACGTGTGGGTTTTAGTTAGTAAAAGTCTGACACGTCCTCCCGCTCCGCCCTGAGCGGGAGAAGTCATTTGATGATTTCCCATCCACAAAAAAAAAGAGTATTCTCCGGTTATGGAGACACCTTTATCTTTGTGATCGATCAATAGGATCCCTTCTGAGTCCTTCGATCGGCCGTCCTGGCCGTGGGTCGTTTTCAAGTGAGTCCTTACCTTGCTTAAAGAGGGTATGCCACTTGTAAACCATAGATTTACACGGGCAAGAATTCTCGTAAACGGATGACATCTCTTCCAGTCTGGTTTGAACTGATTTTCCTTGCTTGGGAAGGAACTTTATAATAGCGCGGTACTCGATTTGCTCCATGTTACACATTATATTCCTGATGGACTTGTTTGATCGACGATAGTTCAAAGACTAATGACCTAACTACGGTAAAACTTGGTATTTGTACTTCGTATATTAATACTAATAATGGGGATTGTGGCTAAGTAATAACAGCTGCTCGGGTCGATCGATCAGGTTAAGCTACGCTTGCCGCGTTTGGTCCGTGGATGGGTGACCATCTTTATATACCAAGACCCCTCCGTGTCTCGGAAAGCACGTTAAGCCGTTGGTCCCGGCTGTCATTCGTCGATCTTTGACAGTCATTACAGGTCGTCAGAAGCCCGAAAGTCTGACAACCAGTCTTACCAAGGGGTATCGTATACCCAGTAACTGGGTTGTGGAGGTCAGATAGGCAGTCGCTCCATGTAAAATACTGGTATTCAGCTGCATCTGGTTAGACTAGAAGCCGACCCCAGCATAGTTGGGAAAAGGCTAGGCAGATGATGATGATATTAATACTAATAATGAGTTACTTAATTCGTAACGACTCAGGTAAAGTACCCCCACTAAATACCTAATTATCCATTCCGCGACTTTAAAAACGTAGGGATCGTCTAGTTTAAAACTGCACGCCCCTCCACTGCTTTGTGCATACTCATTTCAAATGTTTGTACTGAAATTTTAGTGGAGGGGCGTGCAGTTTTAAAATAGTTGATCTCTACCTTCGTATCACGCCGAAAAAAACATAAAATAATTAAATTGACTGGTATTAATTACGATATAAGTACCTATGCAGCTTGTCACTTCTTTTATATCCAATGATTAATTAAAAAAGCTTAGAGCGATTTTTGTTTGTGTGCACCTCCTAGTTTTAATTACTTTAAAAGAAAGCGCTCCACGCTTTACTAATATACCTAAGTCAATTTAATTATTTTATCATTTATATTAATTGACGGCTTAATTGAACGGAATATGCCAATAATTATCACAGGCGGCAGTATGAATTTTTTTTTAAAGGTTAACGTAGTTTTTAGGTATTTTTTTAACACGTTGGGATCTATTTCTTACACTAACTATAAGTGAGCTTCTGTTAGCAGTCAGGATTCAGGATAAGTACTTATGTCTTGAGCAGATCAGCAGACCCGAGCGTCTTCAAAATAGCAATTTAAGGCCCTCCTTTGTCAGAATCTAATCTATAACTTGGAAGTCTAAAGCAAAATGGAGCTTCCGCCTGCAGGTCATTACAGACCTGATTGGTTTACGTCCGAACGTTTCAAAACAATTTGACAGGTTTGTTGAACACAATCCTACGTAAAGAACAATATTACCCACTCCCAAATAAGAAATTAGAAATTCAATACAATACACTTACCTACTATAACTGAGAATAATAAAAAAGCCCCTAAATAATGAAATAATGTGGCAGCGCGGCGGCCATTATTTTTTCCGTCATAGCTACCCGCACAAAACTGTAACTAAATTCACAGTTACAAATATATTGAAAAAAACTAAGCTAAGAGTGTTTCATGTCGTGTTAAAATCCCGCCAAGTGCGAGTTGGACTCGCACACGAAGGGCTCCGTAACTACCATACAATATTTTTAACACTACATATTAAAAAAAAAAACTAAACGAAGAATATTTTTCGTCTCAAATTTTAACAATCGCAAAGATAGCTTTGTAACTATTTCTTAATGATACTGTGAATTACATTTTTATTTGCAGTTGCAGAAAATCGACTGCCAAATCCGAAAACATATAAACAAAATACCTTATGAATGCATAGAGCTAGTACAAAAATGGTCTAAAACCTGACCAAACCTGAAATCGTGAAAAAAACAGCTGCTCCCGACATTTATGTTCGCATAACTCGTCAAAATGTAGGGAACAGCAGATTTTTTTCGCGATTTCAGGTTTGGTCCCATAGTACAAGTTGTTCATAATGATGAGTACAATGACCCCTTAAGAGGTTGTGCCTTATTTATGTTACATTATTGTACTCTACTCGAATTCTAGACAATGACCACATGCCAGGGTGCAAAAAAAAAATCAAAATCACAAAATTGTATAAGTATTGTAATATACGTGTTGTATTTATTGTATGTTTATTTATCTTTATTATTTGTTGTTATAGTGGCAATAGAAATACACAATCTGTGAAAATGTCAACTGTCTACCTATAACGATTAATGAGATACAGTCCGCTGACAGACAGACGGACGGAGAACGGAGGCTTAGTAATAGCGTTACGTTTGGCACCCTTCCGGTACGGAACACTAATAATATTTACTTTCATGTTTCTACTGGTTAATGTTCCCTGGCGATGTTAATGTACCTATTGTACTTACCGAGCTTTAGGACGAGACTGGTGCCGATTCTGTTAGGCACAAGCTAAACATAATTTACGCTATTTCGATCTTTTTCCCTCTAATAAGACAATAGAGGGACGGACATTTAATATAGTTGACATGTGTCAGAACGTATCGACAAAAAATATGGCGAAGTTCTAATGGGTTGAAGGCATTAATTTGACATCTCAACTTAGTTCTTACCCGACACCGTCCTTTCTCGAGCTGACAATTCTCTAATTACAAGCTTTTATTTCTTTTCATTTTAGTTTAGTTGGTGAACAAGGGAACCCCCGCGACGGCGATGCTCCGCAAAGCCGAACTTTTACTTAAACTCGATGAACTTTATTTGCGGTGTGTCTAAGGTCGAGAGCACGAACTTTGGCTAAGCGTTATTCCTGTCCCTGTCGAACAACTATCAAATTACAAGTGCATGATAGAGACGGTAACATGCCTCAATCAAAGCACATGCGAAGTAACTTTTTTAGATCGCGGCCTTAGTCCAAGGTATTGTATTGTATTAAGTCCACACTAGCTTTTGTAATTCGTTTACAGTACGGAAGCAGTGATGCCCTTTGTTTCCGCGACTCGCGAGGTATTCGAGCGTAGGCCCTGTCGGTTGTAACATGCAAATCGTTTTAAGTAAAGTTATTCTTGTCACGTGTTGCGGAACATACGAGCAAATAGCTTTCGCTTGCATTGCGATTATGTATTTCATAGCGGCTATAGATTTGTTTTAGTTCTTCTTATACAATTTCTAGTCCCCTGTGTAGGTACTGAAGTTTGAAGGTTCGGTTCTTCGTACTTTTCGGAGTGGCTTAATATTTGGAATTTCTTTGAACCACTCGCTTGTTTCGTTATTAAGGGCACTATGGAGCTGAAGCAATATTATTCAGGGATTCAGGTTTCTGAATATTCAGTAACTCTTGCCATGTGGTGAACAATTTTGACAGTACATTCGGATGTAGCTTTTAGCACTACATTATCAAATCAAACATTGTGAGTTTTGGGAGCCTTTCCGTCGGAGGCGCGATGCGGTAGGCTCGCTTTATCTTTATTGCTGTGTCCGTGACATTTCCACGCCCTAAGCCCTCTGTCGCATCAAATACCACCCTTTACTCACTGACACAATAATAATTCTCGAATAACAAATGTTAAACCAAGTCTTCTTTCATTTCCTTTAAGTAAATTTAAAAAAGGAAAAGTTTTAAATTCTACTGAAAAGTTGAATATCTTCTGGGAAATCGTATTCCTATAAAATCGTGCAACGAGTCTGAGACCATATCAGTTTGGTGTCTGCCACACTTCTGAGTCGAATCAATAGTAATGAACATATCATGAAGACAAGACATCACTTGAGCCGAAAAGATATGATCGTGGTGCAAACTTATAATGGCCAACATTTTGAAAGTTGTTCGCTTACTGCCCACATCATCCTATAAAACGTTATTAAATACACGTTTAAATATCTTCGTTCGAATAAGAATAAAGACCCATCATCTTGGTATTTACCCCGTTAAATACACGATTTTTACCCAAACCTGAATTTACCCGGGAATTTACCGGATAGAATCCCAACTCTACATACGTATTCTTTTAGTACCCCATTGGCTCGTTCTTTAATCGTATTGATGGCAGGTACACATAAAATTGTAGCCACATTGTATGATGCTATAGATTTTTCCTTTCGATGGATTTGTGGCGGCATATCTACATCGCCACAATGGAACGCGTCACACTGACGTCACGCAAAATCCTGCATCGCGCAATCAGAGTTTACCGCGCGACTAGCATATATACACCATCCCGACATCAACCGTCGGGCAGTAGCCCGCCAGACACAACACCCGTCTGGTCGGAGGATCCTCCCTTTTCTATGGAGGATGAGTGAACTTTACACCCTGTTCCTCATGCCTCTATACTGGTGACCCCGAACATCACGTCAACGCAGCCTTCGTGCAACTACTACAGCGTGACGTCATCAGCATCACTTCCTCGAGCTTTCGAGCGGCGAGTCACACAGCCAGCCAGTACCCACGGCTTCAACGGGTATCCTGACCACCAGCATGCAGCGACCGCGCATACCTGGTCATCACCCTCAGCCTCATCAGCAACCTTGGCACAGCCCACTGCACTCTCGACCGGTCAACAAGCAGAACCCTTCAAACCTCTCCTGGTCGACGCCAGCAATCAGCCTCAACCCGGCGCTGTACCACATCCGACGCACTAGAGCATAACGCAGCGCCACCCCGACTCACTGGGGGCATCTCCGCAGACAGTTCCGACTCACCGTGAACTATGCGGCACCCAGTTCCGACTCACTGGAACCTCAACTGGCCCTGGCAAGCATCGCAAGATACACGACTCTGCCCACTATCGACCTCCGGTCTCCGGAGGGGAGTGATGTGGCGGCATATCTACATCGCCACAATGGAACGCGTCACACTGACGTCACGCAAAATCCTGCATCGCGCAATCAGAGTTTACCGCGCGACTAGCATATATACAACATCCCGACATCAACCGTCGGGCAGTAGCCCACCAGACACAACACCCGTCTGGTCGGAGGATCCTCCCTTTTCATAGAGGATGAGTGAACTTTACACCCTGTTCCTCATACCTCTATAGATTTAAATTCATGTGCTTAATAGTCGACTAGACTTTCAATAAAGATTTACACATCTGGAGCTAGACCACCACCTCTTAAAGCAGTACTAATGTCATCTTACTGAGTGTGGGAAAGAGATGGAGCTATACAGGACGTCTAGCTCCATCTCTTTCTCACACTGAAGTAACATTTATAATACTGCTTTAAGAGGTGGTGGTTGGCCCCCTGTCTATTTTCTCTGTCGCCAAATAACACGCTGGGTTACACGCTCCGGTTAAACATGTTCTGTATTCCGTTGGTTTAGATAGTTAATATAAAGGTAAACAAAAAAATCACGTGACGAGACAGCTGTCAAAGGCGTCTCGTTAACCGACTAAACGTAATACCTGTCACTTCAATTGTCATGCTACGTCACAGATGTGCTCTTCAATTTAGCAAGTTTATATCACAGGCATAGTCTAGACTGGAGACTCCCGTCTCGGGCTAAACTTTCTTATCGCGTGAATTGATATTTTTAGGAGGCTCTGAACAATAATTAAACGATAACTGAATACTTTTCTGAAGTTAGCCTACACCGGACTTTCAAAGCTTTCGGAATGAACAGCTGAGAGGGCTAGCTGAAATCTTAATTAAGAGTTGCCTTTTAGTTATTTCTCTTCAACAACGGTTTCCTAATTACTTATAGAAAATATATCAAACTGTTTGCTATAATGACCGATTAACGACATAATTATGCAACTTAAGGTGTCAACAATTAACTAATGAATATTTTCTCTTTGTTCTAGAATCCAAGATGGGGTGCTTCGTCAGTAAAGACAAGCTTACTAAAGAGGACATGGATTTTCTCAAAACGCATACCTCTTACGATGAGACAACCATCAAAGAATGGTACAAGGGCTTCAAGGTAAAGATATGTACTTTACATGGAGATTGGAGATCAAACTCGTCGTCACACACACACAACAACACACTTAGGGCTCTTAGAACCTTTTCAGCTTCCGGATAGGCACTCTATCTAAAAAAAAAAACAGGCCAAGTGCGTGTCGGACCACGCACAATGAAGGGTTCCGTAGTTGGGATGAAGAAAGAAGAGACAGAATTATCCCATGGAAAAACCTAACATTGTGGTTGACTTTTCTGTATTACATTCTAAATTTTTGGCTCGGTAGTTTCGGAGATAAGGGAGGGGTGGTCAATTTTCGTCTATTTTCTTAAATCACTTTAAAATAACTAACTTAACTTTTATTTTAAAATTATAAAAAAAATCTATTTGAGATCCACAGAGTAAGCCCTTTCATTTTATATGGCACACGGTATAGGTTGCAAAACTTTTTTTTTTAATTTTCTTATTGGCCCCCAAAATTTACCTCTATTTTAAAAATTCATTTATTTACGTAACACGTCCGTGTTTGGGTCTCAGAAATTGATATGTGTACCAAATTTCAACTTAATCGGTCCATTTGATTCGTAGTAAATTGGCTGTGACAGACGGACAGACAGACAGACACACACACGAGTGATCCTATAAGGTTCCGCTTTTTCTTTTTGAGGTAAGGAACCCTAAAAACGGACCGGAATTAGTAGAAATGTAAAATCCAGATAAAATCGTAACTTAGACGGAGGTGGTGAAACAGGCCATTATTCTTGAAACTGAATTCGAAACAAATATCGATTTTCCGACACCTTGCTTCGCTTTGTCCACATTATTCCCAGATGAGTAGAGAAACTTATAGAATTGGAAAACTAATTCAGTCCATTTTGTATCGTGCACTACAAATGATTAGACTTCAATATTTACAATTCCCGGGAGACCAGCTCGTTCAGTCTCTCATCATAATCATCATCTGCCTAGTCTTTCCCCAACTACGTTGGAGTCGACTTCAAGTCTAACTGGATGCAGATGAACACCAGTACGTATTTTACATGGAGCGACTGTCTATCTGACCACACCCAGTAACTAGATATTACCATACCCCTTGGTAAGACTGGTCAGACTTTCGGCCTTCTGACTCCATTGAAAAGGGAGGATCCTCCGACCGGAGAGGTGTTGGGCTACTTTTTAGTCCCTATTCTATGATAATATATTATATTTGAATGGTAACATGTATGAGTTGTTTATATTGTGTGGAAATTCAGTCAGCGGGAAGTGTGTGGAATCTGCGTCTTGGCTTGGTTTGCTTGTAAATATTGTTCTGTTTACTGAAACAATAAAATTTAACTCAGTTCTTGAGATTCTTGAGATGAGATGAGTTTCTACTTGAATAGTTTTACTACGGAAAAATATGTGAGACAGTTTGTACGCGTCAAACTTAATGGCGGCTGTGAAGTGCGCTACTCGCTGTGCAGTACCGCACCCCTCACACCCACTAACACGTGAATTTGTTACTGCGCAGCGACTCGCCTCGTGTTCCGAGCCGCCATACAGTTTGGATCGGGCTGTACCTCGTAAATGCAACCTAAACTAATGAACCCTGATTTTAACTAATGAACACCTCATTAGACACGTTGCATAATTTTGTTCAGGTCCAAGCCGTGTTATAATCAAACTTTACCATTAATATAATGAGGTGAAACATACTTTTCTATTTGTTTTTCCACGAAACATTTTATTATTAGCTACTATAGATAATTGGCATCTAGATGCTAGCATATTAAATCCAGTAATATGTATTTGTGTTTTCTTCTCTTCATGAAAACAACATCCAATTATATTGTTTTTCTTGTGTTGTACTAAACAAAGCGTTCGCAATAATCCTTAACTTATAAAATCTAAGTATTAAGTGCTAACTCTGAAATAATAAAGCCAGCTATATTTTTATTACACGATAAATAAAAGTTATATTCTCATTTGAACTGGCTGCACCAGGGTCGCCTTTTAACGATGTCATTTTTCTCGTTAACTGCAGCTTTAATGCCACGATGATTATTTACTCATAAATTAAATGGTTTTGATTGATGAAGATAGGGATGTCCTTGTCTCGCATCCGAGCGCACTCGAATTTATGGATGCTTACAAAATTTTTTGAGTAAGTCCTTAGTTTAATTGTTATAATAGTTAAAAGTAGGCTTAGAAAGAGTAGGTTTTATTAGACGACATAATTAGAAGTAGGTATACATTGTGTAGGTAGTTTTGCACACGTAGATTTTTCGGCTCGTTACCTCCCAATTACTTTCGAACCTTTATCAGGCTGGATCACGAATCGACTTTATAATATAAAAGTAACTCACAAAAATGTATCTTAGGAGAAAAAAGTTTGTTAAAATTAGAAGACACGTGTTAATCACTCAGTCATGATAGTGCCGAGCCTAGCCACTGCTGCATACACCGGCACAGCCCTCTCCATAAGCAAACACGCAAACGTCGGTGATTTGACAAATTTGCATTTGCACGAAGTTACACGATTGTTCCGACCGCGTTCGGCCCACATGCAATGTTTACTTTAGGTCAGCGGTTCACCATACATATCAGCACATCTGCATGGTGCAAACCGACTGTATTTGTTCTTTCTCCATCTATCGAAACAAAACTTATTTTATTGTAAGTCCTACTCTCATACACACTCATAACTTTTAACATCACACTCACAATTTCTTTTCCTGTCTTCCTGCAGCAAGATTGCCCCAACGGCAGACTGACTCCTGCCAAGTTCGTGGACATGTACAAGATGTTCTTCCCATCCGGCAATGCCGTCGAGTTTTGCGACCATGTGTTCCGCACATTCGACATGGACAAGAACGGCTACATTGATTTCAAGGTAACCCATTGGTATAGTTGTAAAAGCAATGCGATTATGTGTGGCAATTTGCTAGATATGGCTCGCTATCTCATCACCAACATAATGTTTGGCTGAATAACAAGTGGTCATTTGATGCTAAGCAGCAATGCGAATGGCTTGCTTAAAAGGTACCTGTCTCACTGCTGATGATTAGCAAAAAGCGTGAAGAGCTAGCAACGAGCAGCGAGTGTTCTGCCCGCCAAGCGAGCGTCGCTGAGCGAGTTTTTTTCTTTGATAGCTCGAGTCGCTGCGACAAACTAATGGAGAGAGAGTTCTCGCCGGCAGTGTCACTCACAATCAGAGTTCGTTTCCTGAGTGATAAAATAGTCGATATCTAGTCGCTTCCTCGTCGGCGGTGAGATAGGTGACTTAATTAAATTATAAACTCTTGCGAATGATTGATCAAGGTTATTTCTTGCTTGCGTTCTTAATTCATAATTTCTTACTGTCAGCCGTAAACAGTATTTAAAATTCATCGAACAAGAGACCACCGAGCTCTTGTTTGTATTGGCCCCGACTCGCGTGGTGTACCAAGAACTACTTTGTTGTAGGAGTTTCTGCAGGCCATCCACGTCACTTCAAGTGGGACGCCGGAAGAGAAGCTGAAGTGGGCGTTCCGCATGTATGATGTCGATGGCAACGGAGTCATTGACATTCAAGAGATGACGAAAATCGTGCAGGTTTGTTACATAGTACAGATTTCGCAGATCAATACGGAGCAATGCCCTTCCTAACGCCAGCGTTAAAATTATACCCGAAACCATCCGAAACATTTACCGCACTGTTTCGGATTATTTGATCCGCACTATTTGCAGATTCGGGTATGATAATTAACCCCGCCAAATCCGAAGCACATTGCTATGTGATCTTAAGTTTGCAGCCATTGAATGTTCCCGGAGCATATAAGATAGTCTTATAGATGAGTCATGATAGCAATTTTTACGTTCCACAGCATCTATATTTTTATCTGAGAAGCAGCTTTGTTTAGTCTCAGGTGAACGTATTTTATAGTAATTGTTTTACTAGTTTTATGAACATAAAGCTTTAACAGATGAGCAGCTCTATAGGTATAGAGCTGCTCATATGTATTATGCTGACCAGGTGGTCAGTATAATATATTCGATAAGATTCGGTAGTGCACTTAACTAGCTGTTAATACAAAACAATCTGCCTGCCTAACAGAACATCGCTCCGTCATAGTGCGCTGTCATTAACATAATTTGGGTAGGCAATAATTACAGAGCACCTGCGTGGCATCGATAATGTGACGTCACCAGTAGGCATTGTCAGCGGAACAACATGATGTGTGACGTCCATACAGAATTACAGTGTCCGACATCCCGCTGAACACGGACACTTTATTTGCCGAGCTCGGCGGTAGTAGAAACCAATATTTCTCTAAAAGCTTTTTTAACCTCTTAAGGATTTCTCAATCCTCTTCAATCTAAATCATTTGCCGTCGACGGATAATGCAGTAGCGGCACTTGGACTGGCCTGGAAACCAACATTTCAGATAACGAGAATTTCTGAGCTCGAGTTGATGGATTTAAGTGCCCCGTCCTAAATAGAGTTATACGCTTACAATTTTAATTGATATTTCATCTTAGTAACATTTCATTGTAGTTGGAAAAGCCATTTTAATTATTATGTTTATTAACTTGACGTGATGAATGATGTTGCACAACTGCCAGCAGTAAAGTCATCGAAATATTGACGGAAATAAGGTTCTTATCCCCAGTCTCGTAACGTTCAATGCAGTCGGTAAGTTTCGCGGCTGCTTACATCAATTGGACGGCAGGTTCGAACGAAAACACTTTGAAATCCTCCCGGGAATTAGCACTTCGAGAGAGCTTCGCGATAAATATGTTATCGGGATCACAGTCGGGCCGGTAACATCAGTAACTCAGTTAATCGCCTTATGTGTGTGTGACATCCAAACTGGACACAACACATCGAACTGCTAATGTACGTATATGTAGATAATACGGGAAACGCGACCTCGCTGTGACTAGCTCTTTGAGCACGAAACCACAAATGCATTTACACCTGACATGTCAGCATTTCGCACAGATCCAATATTACTACGCTCGATCTGCGTTATCCCATCCTTCAGCACCTGAGGAGCAGTAAATCAATATCGACGGCGTTATACTTACCTCACAATATAGATAGAATGATAACCTTACAGTGTATTTCATCGATTGCATAATTGTCATAATTATGCAATTAGACCATTCATATTTCTATTGCGCTCTTTCTTTTATAACTACTATTGATTATAAGTATTGGTTAGCTATAGGTACTGCTGATTCTCACAATTTTTTAAATATCTCATCGCAATATGTCTTCGTGCCGTCTGTCGGCATGGCGTCGGCGTGGTTATTACGACTTCATAATGTAGTATCTTCGTAAGCTTCTGTCAATCAAATATTTATAGAAGGAACTGTTTAAGTTCTGTTTCCCCTTATTGTCATCGCTAACCATTTGGCAGGTGAGGGCTACTACGAATTCATGCATTTCAGTATACCGTTTTACAAGTACCGGCTTGTGACTTCAGTCGTCTTTTGTAATTATATTGTCATTCAACTGTGATCGTTGTTTCTTAGCATAACCACGATAGTTAGTTGTAGTACAGGGATGTTATTTGCTTAAGAGCGTTTACGACGTACGGCATTTCATGCAACACTAAAAACTAAACTAAACAAAACCACACCACCACCACTGTAACGGCTAGGGCTTCGCAGGTAGGCTGCGGAGGCTGTTAACAAGTTAGGTAGTGTATAGATAGAGTAAAATAAAACCAAGACGGTAGGTTAATACATGTAATTAAGTAGCTAGAGTAACACGGCTAAGTCGTGGCTAGTCACTGAACTGTTCTGAGCACTCACACACTAGGATAGGTTAGAAAGGTACCGTCTTTGGTTACAGCTGGTAGACGTAGGGGCCTGTCAGCAGGCGTGGCAAGAGGCCTTCGTAGCTCGGCTCAGTGGGCGCTGCGATGGTCGTAGGCTGTAGGCCGCCAGTAGCGCGCGCCAGCTACGCGTGCAGTGCGCAGTCTGGGCAGCTCGTAGGTAGCGTGTATGGTTGAGAGGTCCAGCCCTTAGCCTGGACGTAGATCGCGAAAAGCGCATTAGGGTGCGCATGTTAGATGCGGTGCGTAAGCAGCTAGCCGCATGCGATGTGCTCAGCTCCATTCCCCCATTCAGCAACCAAGGAACGGTGTGGGAAGCTGGGTAGGCAAGAAGCTTAACACATCGATGTGGCTTACAGGCAGAAAGTTTGCAAGGATGGCGTGTCACAATGACTGATACAATATAAGGTTAAGTATGTGACACGCGAGCATAACACAAGGTAAATCAATAAGCATCTCAGCGGATGGCTTGCAATATCGCTTATAATACACAGTAAGGACTTGCACAGCCCGATGTAACAGCAATACTTACATATTTCAGTCTCCTGCGCACTGGATAGTCTACAACCGCGTGGTCCGACATAGACCATTGTAAAATCAGATGGTACATTGGTGTTGATAATAACGTAGATTATCCAGCGCATACGGTCCATTCGACCGATTTTAAAGGAGATGTTTCAAAATGTATGGAGCCCCGGCCAGGTATTGGTACAGTACGCCCTACTAAAAAATGGGGAAACACAATTAAAACATTTTCCAACCATCCAATTACTTTTAATTGGCTTTGTTTGGTAGTAAAGTACAAGAATGTACAATTGAAATTGCAACACACAACAAAAACCCATCATGGCAGTAAGTTGTCATGTTGATTGATTATTGACGTTTGACATGTTCTTCATGTTCACTTCTGTCATATTACATTGTCAAAGAAAATCATAACACTGTCGTACTTTTAGTCTTTTGCAATATTATTTTAGATCTAATTGTAAAGTCGAAAATCTATTAAAGAAATCTGACAGATTGTAGTAGCTTGATGTACTGGCGTCTATACATAAAGTATAGTCCAGTTAAGCAGACGACCACCTCATAGGTTGACCTGCGATATGCCAAGATGTTTACTTATAGCATAAACGTACAGAATACAAACATTCAATAGTCGAAATATTAACTCAGACAAAAACAATGTAGCGATAAACAAAAGCCAGGTTGTAAAAAATAACTCGAGAGAACAGAACATCAGAACACGATCGACAACGAAAGCGACTGAAGTGACAGTAGACAGTTCACGATCTATGATCAATGGTCGATCTATGGTTTACTGTCATTGGTTTTTAACCACAGAGTACCTAAATTGGCGAGACGCCATATTGAAAGTCGATAAAATAATTGATAAATATCAAATTATTACAAGAGAAATATGCATTTATGCAATTTATCAGTATTTTTCCCGAATTCCACGGATTTTTCTCGATTTTTCGAGGTATTGTACATATTCTGGGCCCATTTTGAAACATCTCCTTTTCCATAGAAACTGAGATTCCCAATTATCTTTTTTAAATACGACATTTCGAAAATGTTCTTAACTAACTTTTTAGACTTATGTATTCTGCTTATGCGTAAGAAGTTACATTAAAATCGGTTCATTCATTTCGAAAAACAAGGACTTGAAAGTTTGTATGAAATGCCGTACGTCGTAATCGCTCTTAATATCTAATCATTGTACACTAGAATTATGTCATTTTATTAGACGTGACAAGTATTTTTAAAGCTAATCCTAAAGACAACTCGATAGTATATTATAATTGCTTTAACGGATTTAACTAGCAGACTCAGAAATAGAGTTATATTTTCTTGTAATTGTTGTTACCGGTTGACTTTACGAAAAACGTTTATTCTGCCAGTCCGATTCCGAAGTGGACGGCCACGATATTTTAAGCCAAACTAAAATTATAAGAACCCGGCCTTAAAAATACATCTGCCGTTCTCTAGTTGCATCGACTTTTCACGAACTGTTAGGTGCCTATTGAGCCTTGAATTACTGGATCATAGCTCGGCTCTGACTGCGGTATTGGTTTCTTTTGAAAGAGTTTTGTTCAACCAAGAATGTTGGCTTATGCCTTGAGCGCAAGCAAACATAACAGAGTGCATGTTTAAAACAATTTGATATACCAGAGCAGTTCGATCGCTAGATCAGGTGCATTAGGCACGTTTTCTTTACGGTACGGCGTATAAACAGCCCCATAGAAGAATCGGGCCTGTCAACAAGCTTCCATAGTGATCCATACAACACTGACGACCGTGCCTACACACGGCGAATAAGCCGTAGTTTTTCACAGCAAGAAAAATGTGTGTGTACAAAGGGCCTACGGCCGTTTGTCCACCGCCACGTCAATGGAACGTCAACGGGAATTCACGTTCGGTTTGAATAATCTCGTTTCTCGTTGACGTCACGTTGACGGTGGCGGTGGACCAACGCTGTTACTGTCGAGGTTCCGAACCGGAACGGAAAACAAATGGAAAACGTACCTACAATAGGTACGGGGTCGCACGTACGAGGCGTCACGACAACGACAGTTTAAATTAGTAATGATAAATCGGACTTGGGGTGAAAATGACCGAACAAGAACCGGACCCGGAGATAAATGTAGCTGTTGTGTTCTAGCCTAATTACCTAGGATGTAATGAGAACGGCACGGGATGAACAATTAAACATTCAGTTAGGTACTAATGCACAGGAAGCGACGTACTAGTGTTAGTAAAATTCCCAAGCGAATTGGAGACGAAGTTATTAAAATCGTTCGATTTTGTAGAGAGATAAGCGGATACTGGGTTTCAAACATTAAACAGAACTGTGGTATAATTATTTAATTTAACTCATATCTGCTTCGGGAACATCAAAATTGTGGCTGATCATGTGGCTTCTTAAGATTATACAATTTGTGTTTTTCTGTACTTTCCAGGCCATCTATGATATGCTCGGTGCTTGTTCAAGCAACCGACCAGCTGACTCTGCCGAAGAGCGCGCTAAGAACATCTTCGCTAAGATGGACGAGAATAACGACGGTCAGCTGACGCAGGATGAGTTCCTCAAGGGATGCCTGCAGGACGAAGAGCTCTCGAAAATGCTGGCACCTTAATTTGCCGCCAGCTTCTTTTAACTCTGCGATCCGTTCTCACATACCCACCCACTGTATGCCTCACGATAACCCGACGGCGTCGTCTTGTCCACACGGCAGCATTAGAGAATGAATCGTTTCAACTAAATTTATTTACTTTCAGTCAACCATTCGATCATTAACGTACATTCTCACTGTAAATATATTTTCGAATATTAAAACTCGCCCGTGCATTTCAGTAGTTTCAATTCTGTACAAAATTTTTGTAATCAAAAGCGAGCATTTTTAACATTTGGAGAAATTTTAATCGTTGCGGTTGTAAGTGAAGGTAGTAAAACCGGGTCAGCTTTTATCATCGAGTCGGATCTAACACGGTAAACGGTGCGGTTGTGTGGTGTTGCTGTCGTGTTGACATGGCATGAGTACGTAGCATGTGTCCGTGTAACTCACATTGTGTTTGCGCATCCCGCCCGCGGCAAGTGCAGCCGCCGGTTGTTCACTAACATCTGCGCATAGCTAAATATGAATCACGAACCGAGTTAAAACGTCGTTATACCCCGCCGAGTAAACACAGTACGAATCTAATGATTGCATCCGCGTGTGATGTGTATTGTTCGCTCCACATCTACAAGCCAGCAATGTATCCTGGCAGTTACTCGGCTGGAGGTACTTCAGGCCCGCCAAGTTACGGCGCGGTTGTGCGCTTCACAATCTGATTTCCCACGACACATGTGAATTTGTCGATTGTAAAAAAAAGTATTGTAAAATTTAAGCTATTATTGATGTAACGAAATTGACGTCAATAAATCCTCGAGTTAAAAATTGTCCATTCCTAATGATAAAGTATGAATGATAATATATTATACGTGGAATATGTCGCTGTCGGATTGTCCACTTCGCTAATAGTATAAGATTGTGTCCGAACCATTCACTTCGTAGTGTCTATGACTATACCTATGTGACTCTCGGTCTATCTGGTTCAACGCTATATTCAATCCGATGTCGGATTACTGTAATACTGCACAGTATAAATCATACATTCTAATATTAAGGAAATTAGTGTAGCTATGTATGTACAGAATCGGTCAGATTGGATGGACAGGCTCCGACAAGTTGCACGCATTACGTAGGTGCAGTACGCATCACGACGCAATACTAATATCGCAAACAACACGAACAATCTGATCACTTCTGTCGGCGTTAAGTTCAATTTGTAAGTTAAACTAACCGTAATATTGTACACGAGTAAACTTTATATTATTATCGTTTCTAATATCGGTGTTGTTTAATGATTGGTGAATTCGTAAATTCATCAGGGATCTTCTCCACCGCTCGGCTCCTCCGGGAGGACACACGCTTCTTTATCCCCGTATTGGTGCAACGCTTTGGTATACTCTATGCGTGATACAATTAATCAGTTTCTTCGCGTTGTAATAAATTACCTACCTACTATTTCTAATTAATTGGAGTATTTATAATGTATATCCCAGTTAATTTCTCCACTACTGTGCCTTCTAGTTCCCCGATGTAAATAGTTTACCGATTCAGCATTATTTATTTAAGCTACCGCTTAAGTTTATTGGTTATCCCAGTCAACTTTGCCAAAGGTGGCCAAAAACTTGGATCTTGGAACTTAAACCAAATTTTAGTGTGCCCTAGTCCCATTTCGTGTTATAGTTAATTTTAGCATTCTCGTTATATTTCGTCGCAATCTTCACCAATAGCCACTGGCCGCACACAGTCGAAAGGGTCGCGATATTATTAATTAATTTAAATTATATTAATGTTTAAGCTGTGTTGTCCTGACTATTACTTTTCAGTGCATAATTGTAAGATTATTTATTTGTACTTACTTGTAAGTAAATCAGACAGCGCGGAAATAACGCACAATAACGTAGTCAGGCCAAACGAATTAATTTGTCGTTGGCTTGAATCAGGCGCACACGACATTACGAGGCACAACTTTTTTTTTAGTATTAAAGGAGGGGGCGCCCTACAGACTCTCCGTCGGCATACAGGCCCATTGTGCTCATAGACGAGGCGAGCAAGCTATTAGATTAAAGCTAAGTAAATTCTCTCTATTACCACTAAAGATGACCCTCTCCACACCGATACTTCACAAAGACTACATATGTTGCGAATCGGTCCTAAAGATCACGCCTGATCAGCTTTATATGTAATGGAGAGTAATAATGTTACCTCTTGTCATTATCTTCTTCATTCAAGGTAAAGAGAGTCATAATCATAAACTATGATCAGTAGTACCGAGGAGAGTAGGGCCCCTAGTTTTGTTACTTAATTAGGTCACTATTTCATAATCATGTGCACTGGAAGCTAAATATCCTTGCATTAATTTGTTGTTAAGACATTCCATATGGTAACGCATTGCAGTATAGGCATTTAAGTGTTTACCTACTTCATTTTTAGTGTACGATTATTTCCCTTGTAAACTTCATCTTTATTGTATGTTGATGCTTTATAAGAATTTGTTGTAAATGAAAGTTCATTTATTTTGTTATTCACTATTTACAATTTCATAACATAAGTTCATTTGAATTGTATTCATTTAGTTACTACCCGTCCGGTGACAGTCATCGGACGAATAAATTGTAATATTATTATATAGCAATTCTCCTGGTTGCCACGGTTAAGTACGTCGCATTAGAAGAACAGTGTAAACACGATCATAAATCGACTGAATTTTATACAAACAGAGGGATCAATAATTCTCATCTCGGACCCGAAGGCAGCTTCGCAGACAGGGTGTTGTGTGACATATCAGAAAAAAGGATTTTCGATTGGAAATATTAAAGTTTAAAAAACCCTTAATTTAAAAAAAAAATATATACCTACCAATTTCGTAGAAAAATTCGCCCTAGGCGTAACGAACTTTGTCTTACTGACAAGCGATTAGGCTTCAACAATGCCCGTGTACATATCTCATACAAAACAATGACAAATTACAATTTCATAATATTTAGTCAATTATAATATTTATGATACATTTTTGATTGATAAAGCTTATTATTACGCGACCCAGGCCTACGAGTCAGTTGCTACTAAACTTGGTAGTTATGGTAAGTTAGGCATTGCCGCTTAATTGGCAATCTTTACAAGTACCTTTTTGTCCAAACCTTAAATTCAATCTAACTACTCGACTCAATCACTTCACTTCGAAAGAAAGCTATAAGTATGCACGTTTTCGCACCACGTATTGTAACTTTTATCATAGATTTTTAAATCTCAAGTATAGAGTCGTAAAATCAATATGAATTAAATTATGTTCGCTTGTGGTTTCAGTTCTTACATTTTGTGCCATGTATTTCTCATTATATTTAAAATCTAGGGCGCAAATTGGCAACTAAAGGCAATGATCAACACCCGCGTAAGGGCGCCACTGGCGGCTTGCTGTTCTTTTTAAATATCGTAGTGAGACGGTTCGTTCTCTTTGCGCATTATCGCCTATTTTTATACTTAAATATTGGTTAGGACATAAGTGAATACTTTCTTCTTGGTCTCAAAAATGAAATCTCAACCTGTGAAAGTAAGGAACTACTCTGTTCTAATAACTAGACGTGGCATTTTACATAGTTAACCTATAATTAACTTGTGATTTTTATATTTAGCTGAAATTACAATGAATGAATGTTAAAATAATTAGGAATCATTTAGCCTATTTTTATTCATTTTTATATTAATTATTAAGGTAATTAAAAATGTTATAAACATTAATATTTCATGTAATGAGTGTTATGAACCTTTGTTTTGAGAGATGTCTTGCCTTTCCTCATTGCTTTATTATCATCAAATCCATGTGTACAGGGATGGAGTTCGCTGCACGGTATAACTCCTGGTAACATCGACTTCAATTGGCAAATGGCATCTCTCATTTCTCATAATTTTCCATAAAACTAACAGAGTAGTTACCTTTGATTTAATCAGTTTATAATTTGTAAAAGTACTTTTAGTAGTAAGCTTCATTCACTATTTGTTGGCTCACGGCATAATATTTTTTCTGTAATACAAGTATTAGTGTAGTATATAATTTAAGATATTATTGTAATTAGCTGCGATAGTCGCACAAATCAGATACCTACTTCGATTATTTTCCGAAAATGCAGATACTTACATAATATTAAACATAATTCATTAATTTCGAATAGTTTGTATTGTATACCATGTATGAAAATTCTAGAAGTTCGAAATCTATGTTAGGGTCTTGACAAAACTGTACCCAAGCGGTGGCGACACGCGGTGGATAGTCTCGCGAAAAACATAACTGATTGGTAGAGGTTGGTAGAACAGCATAGTGTGTTCACTTCACCGTCAGATGAACCAAGACTACTTTCCAGATACCTACTGTGTGGACCCCGCTTTACTTGTTGAAGTCTGAGTAAAGTATTTACAGCCCATTGTGTAATCTTCATTTATATTCAAACTCGAGGCTTCGTCATTATTTTATTGTGTAAAGTCGTTTCAGGCGATATTGTTACATTCATTCGGCATTATGCATTAGATAAAAGTATCCACAATGTGTCCCATTTCAATTTTTAGTATTTCTAAGAATACATAGTTTTTATGAATTCACATTTTGCCTATTCATATTATGTATAAATTAAAATACAAGATAAAACAAATAGTTCATAATTATTTGTCTCATTATTGTAGTGTGCACGACAACGTAGTTTAATTATTCAGTAATATAATCAAAATCATGTACTAAGTCAGTCTATCCTTTATTGTAATTGGGGTGATTGTGGGAACGTAGGATTCATTCGTACTAATAAAATTGGAAAACAGTACCTTACTTCATTTAATCACCCAATTTTAATTTTCTTATTGTTTTGTTTTAATCGACGGTATGAATTGACTGTGCGCCTATTGACTAACGGCCGAACCCAATAACCTATCTATCACCGGTTTTGGCATACTGGAGATGGAAAAACATATGTATCTATGGTTTTAACGTCCCAATAATCTATAAGCGATTATGGAATCTTACCGGCCTGACATAAGGACAGATAGAATTATAACTAGTCTACCGTCAATAGCGAGCTGTCTTTTACTGAAAATAGGTTATTGGGTTCGGCCGTTAGAATATAACCACTTAAATGATTTTTTAACACGGCTAAAATGTATGTAAGACCGTAGTCCGACTAACATTGCAGTCCCAAAATAATGACAAGATCCATATTGCCATTATGTCTTCTGACCAAGAATGCGCAAAAAAGCTAAATATCAACGTATCAAATTGCTGTTGAACTGTGCGCTACAGCTTCAGTTGTGTGCTTCAGTTGTGTAAGATGAAAAATAACACACCACTCTACTGCACCGCCTACTCCCATTAGGATCATTTTTTCAGATTTTTTCCTGCAAAACCCCCTTCTCTCGACTCTCCACATCCCCTTTTATGTTTGTGTGTTAACAAAAACAAACGAGAACAACACAACTCTCACTACTATGTAACCCCACGTAACCAACGGAGCCTAATTAATTCGTGGAACTGGTGTAAGCGCAGTCCGGCCCCGGCCACTTTCATGCTATGAAGTGAAAATGAAAATTATTTGATTGGACTTCATATTTGTAGTTTTCCTAACAGCTCCCCCTTTTCACCCCGCTTACCCCACTCGTCTATATTTCACCCCCTCGTCGTTTACACAGTCTCACAATAACCCTGCAGTACACACACACACACACATACTAGACTGGTACATAAGCCTGTGTGTACAATGTAGCACTCATGAAAATACGTTACATCATGTTTTTAGGATAAATGTAGGTTCTTAATTTAGGACTGGTACATGATTTTGACTAATTAAGTAAACTATAGTATCGTGCGCATTCACCATTAATTGTTTTTTTAATTTTTATTTTATTATTGCTTTTGAATTCATTGCTCCAAAGTACCTATACTAGCGATATTGCGAAGGCTACATAAGGTCAGATTTTTTTCTTTGACTTTATTGACTTTATTTACAAAGGTTAGACTTATTAATAAATCAAATCAAGATTGCTTTCTATCAACATTTCTGTAGAACGTAGAGCTTCGTAGTTTATTTTTATAATATAATAACGTTTGTAAATAAAGTTATGATGATAGTTTGTAGATTTTACAGTTTGATATTTTAACATTTTATTTTACTTGTGAGAAAATGCAGCCACCTTTTAACACTTATTTGACATTAAAAATCATTATTCTGGGGTCCAATCAACACACAGTGATACAGATAATTATATTTATTGTGTTACCGCATGCGGGTGTGACCATAGCTTAGTATTTCAATAAATACTATATTGCTCATTAATCTGAGTTCAGTTTAAACATAAGACACAAAACAAATTCAGGATGAGTTACTTTTCTACAAAATTGGATTTACAAAATTTAATTATCATCAATCCTTGATTCTGTTCTTTCTTGCGCAAAAGGGCATTGATGCGTCTTTATACTCCGAGCTTAATTATTTATCTGAACTTCAAGAATGACGTTGTCATTTTCAACTCTTTTAGATTGGAATCGCCACCAATATACTCCTGCCCTGACGATGCAGCATAGGTATCTTTTCTCCCATACATTATTCTCTTATTAGCCGGCGTCGTCACACTATTTTACCTATCCTTTCCTGGATCTTCTAGACTCTATACATCGTCTTATGGATTGGAAATATGTGTTTGCACATAATGCAACAAAGATTCAAATTGTTTTATAAATACCCGCTCGAGGATAGCACAGTGTACTTATATTCAACGGATACTGTTTTTTTTTAGTTTGAACACTACTAAAAGTACCAAACTATCTTAAGTTACTTGTCTGTATTTAGCAGTTTTCTTACTTATATGATAACAAGTTTCAATTTTCAGCTGTCACTACATTCCTATTATGTTTTAGGGCACAAGATTTGACTACTAACTAAAAGCAAGCAGGTTGTGTAATATTTTAACGTCCTTTCCGAAGTATAAGCAGACACCAAAATGGGCAAACAAAATAGTAAATTAAAGCCAGAGGTCCTGGAGGATCTGAAGCAGAACACTGAGTTCTCAGGTAGATATACAATTGTTGTACTTTTATATACGATTTACACGGGAAGGCGCGCGTCGGGCCGCATCGGAGCGCATTTTAAACGATTAAATGAAATTTAATCGTGTATGAAGTAGTTAAATTAATGTCATGTCATGTTTTGCATAGAATTTACACAGTTCGGATCCGCGCGCATGTTGTGTTACGGTTGGATCCGATCGGCTATTGCCGCGTGCGTTCAGTGTCGTCGCTGGCCGCACTACTGGTCGGTCGCTCTAGTCATGATAACGTGCCGGCAGATGCGCGCGCAGGCGCCCAAGTTCGAGGGGTTTTAGTAGTCGGGTGGACGCAGTCAGCTCCGTCACGTGCCCGTGCATCCGCCATGACGCGCTGCTCCGCGCTCCGGAGCGGTCCGGTGTAGACCACACTTTAGTATCTACATTGTCTACCTACCGTCAATCGCCCGTCCATGCCAACTATTTGAATATGATAGCACCTTTATTTCGTAGCAGTACGGGGTTTTCGTAGTTCAAGTATTAAGCCCCATTTACACGGTGTAATTTTTTGGAACGGTCAAGAGCAATAATCGCATGCCTTAGAGCACGTTCAATTATTGGCATACAACAATTGAATTCAAGTTTTGCTATTCAATAATTGCATGCGACTTCTGTTTACACCAAGGCAATTATGAATGCAAGTTTGGCCTCGTCTAAACACAGAGTTGCACATCCTTGTACAATTGATTCAAGTATTACCTATATTTGCGCTGCCAAATGTTTCATTCAATTTTATTGAACGTCTTCTCAAGATTTTACTTAACTTGTTTCGTTCGCTCATGTTTGAATGATTTTCTATTATTGTTCATGCCAAAATTGAATACTATTTTATTGTACGTGCTGTTTACACCTATACCAGTTTTAAACGGCAACTAACTTGCCCGTATCGTGCAACAATTGTACCTGTTGTCTAGACGGTGCCTATCAATTGTTGCTTCGATGTTATGGTATGCCACTAACCCCACAGGCAATAAACTTGCACCGTGTAAATGGAGCTTTAGTGCTGAACTGCTGACGTAGTACATAACTAAGTTTTTGGATTTAGTGGATGGCTGAAGGTCCTGGCTGGCTGGCTGGCTGGTGGGGATCCTTTAATTAACTATCTATACTTCTATAAAAATAAATAAAATTGAAGTGTCTGTAATGTCAAAGTAACAGCTTTTTACTAAATGCATATGAAAGTGTATACGATACTTATAACAAAAAAACTATTTTTTAAATGTTTGTCTGTCTGTCTGTTTGTTGCGGCTAATCTCGGAAACGGCTGGACCCATTTTGACGTTAATTTCATTGGCAGACAGCTGATATTATGCTACTTTTACTTTTGAAAACATTCGTTTTCGTAGGGTTCCGCGCAAAAAAATTAAAACCCATGAAAGTAAACCAAATCCGATTCAAATAGGGAAGTTGTTTTCCGACATCCATGGATGTGGATGTCGGAAAATAACTTCCCTATTTACGCAGCCACAGCTGCTTGTCAATATTAAGCTGTATCTTGAAAATAAATGACTATCCACACATATTTCTGAGGTTCTTTTTGAGTCAATTAAATATGTAGTAAGTATTAAATATGTAGTCCTTATACGTTTATTCAATAATTTTCCAGACGCTGAGATACAGGAATGGTACAAAGGTTTTCTAAAAGATTGCCCCAGTGGACATTTGTCTGTAGAAGAATTTAAGAAAATATACGGAAACTTTTTCCCGTATGGCGACGCTAGCAAGGTAATGAAAATCTTTTCACACATTTTTCTATTCTATATTATCTCATCATTATAACATTACGCCTTGTTTCCCCGATGGGTTAGGCAGAGGTGCAGGTACCATCGCGAACATTTGCGGTGAACTACTTTTCGATGACTAAGGTAATAAGGTGGAAAAGTGGTGAGGTGCTCGTGACTGAGGAGCTCGGGGCTATGTAATAACAGCCGCACGGGTCGAGCCATCAGGTTAAGCTACGCTTGCCGAGGTTGGTTCGTGGATGGGTGACCATCTTTACATACCGAGACTCCTCCGTGTCTCGGAAAGCACGTTAAGCCGTTGGTCCCGACTGGCATTCGTAGATCTTTGACAGTCGTTACGGGTCGTCAGAAGCCCGAAAGTCTGACAACCAGTCTTACCAAGGGGTATCGTATTACCCAGATACTGGGTTGTGGAGGTCAGACAGGCAGTCGCTCCATGTAAAATACTGGTATTCAGCAGTTCAGCTGCACCCCGTTAAACTAGAAGCCGACCCCAACATATAGTTGGGAATTGCAGATTGAAGGTTGGACAGTGGTTCACCTCAAATGTGCGCGATGGTACATACTTATAGTATACACCCATATTTCGCCAGTTATGCTTAAATCCCATACTAATAGGGGGCGAGCCTATTGCCATCTACCGGGCACAGATCCAGACTCCGGGTTGCTACCGAGAAATTCCAGATAGAAAAACCCAGTAACACTGCCCGATCCTATTTATTATTTGTAACGCGCGCCGTAAACGTTCATGACTACATCCTAGCCTTCGAATTTCAATAACCGTCACTTAATCATGCAAATGTATAAAAACCGTTTTTTGCCATTTGTGGTTTTTCTAGTACTCTAGCCTGAGTTTATCCAAAGATACTTTTAATCCTCATGCGAAACTGCATTGATTGTCATCATAAGACAGAAAATGGCGTTCTTCTAGCTGACTCAACCATATCTCCAAAATCTGTGAATGCAGTTGGCAATAATAATTCAAAAAGTTAAGGACGGTCTCCTAAGAACGTTTTTCTGTAGCTACAACGGAGGTACCCTACTGCCCCGTCTCAAATATCCATCCTGTAAATTGGTTTGTACGAAACAATTCAACAAAAACCCGCCTTTTCTGATGGTGTCTCATCACATTACCATATAATTATTTTCAGTTCGCGGAGCACGTGTTCCGGACATTCGACGCGAATGGCGACGGCACGATAGACTTCCGAGAGTTTCTATGCGCGCTCAGCGTGACGTCACGCGGCAAACTCGAGCAGAAGCTCAAGTGGGCCTTCTCGATGTACGACCTCGACGGCAACGGGTACATCTCGCGACAGGAGATGCTCGAAATTGTCACGGTGAGTTTACTTTCTTTCTAAGTACGCCTAGTCTTTAATAAATATAATGTCGTGATGGTCTATGGTTAAGGCTTCAACGCTCATGCACGCTGTTGTGGTTTCGAATTCGAGCAAGTACCAATATGACTTTTTCAATTCATATGTAGGTACTTTCTCAGTTTATCTTGAACATCCCTAACATATGTGTTTCTATCTAGCTGGCCCACCTGAGCCACGGCTACGAAACCGATGTAGACTGTTATCTTATTTAATGTTCTAACGAAAATATTGTAAGTTAGCTTACCATCAGCCAGTTGATGCCAACTTTAGGACACAGGTCTGGCCGCTGCATTAACTGAAACTCACAATTTCACAGAACTCACGCGTAAGTACCGAAATTTTTCTCCAATAAGTATATTATTCAAAAATGTACAATATGTACTGAGCGCATCTAAAAAAACGCGTTAATGCCTGTGAGTACATTGAAAATGCTATAATTTGGCGTGCGATTTTTACTTGTAAATAAATATTAAGGTTAAAAAAAACTTACGAATGTAATTTCTGCTGTATTAACAAAGTTTTTTGAAAATAAATGAATAATTTGAAGAGCACACTGAAAGGAGTATCTCCAATAAAATTTTCAAGTCTTTAAGCAAAAAAAATACTAAGAGACCCGCTGGATAGAAACCGAAATTAAATGCCATTTCTGGCTCAGCGGCGGAGGCATTTTAAATATTTTCGTTCGATTAGGCAAGCACATTCAATAAGCTAACCGTCTACATCGGTTTTGTTAGCGTGGCTCAGGTGGGCCAGCTAGATAGAAACACATCCCTAACATCGGTAAAAGATCGTGAGGAAAGCTAGACTTATAATGAATATACGTAACATAACATCGCGCCTTGTTTCCCCGAAGGGTTAGGCAGAGGTGTACCTATAGTACTCGTACACCCACATTTCGCCAGTTATAATGAATATACATAAGTCTGAAATCACCAACCCGCCTTGAGCAAACGTTGTAATCAATGCTCGTGCCTCCTCTGAATGAGAAGAGGAATTGGAACTGCGGGTGGACAGTAATACATACGGTGGATGTCTGCCCTCGCGGAAGCGATCGGCGGCGGCGATCTCTCGCGTCCGGCTCTGGTCCAAGCCATGGTACGGAGCGAGAGTACATGGGAAGCCATCACCTCCTTCTGCGTAGCAGTAATGCTTGCGAAGGAGGAGGCGGACCGCATGAGGAAGAGGCAAGCTTTGCGCCCTCACGGCCCTAGTCGCCACAGGAGACGCCCTGGGCGTCGGGAATTGGCAGCTGATTCCCGGCCACCGTAGGCGCGGGCTTGCGGACGGCGAGCAATGGGCAGTTCGCCATCCGGTAAGGACCAGGCCTGAGTCACCGGCGCGTTGTGTTCCACGCGCGCATCAAAGAGATGTCAGCACCATTGAAGCGGTCTGCTAGGGCCGATGCCAGCCAGGGTTTCGGGATGTTCGAAAGAGTTACCGTGGCCCCGGCACAGGCGACTGAAGGAACATGGGTGGGTTTTAGTCGGTAAAAGTCTGACACGCCCTCCCGCTCCGCCCAGAGCGGGAGAAGTCATTTGATGATTTCCTATCAAAAAAAAAAGTCAAAATATTGTAGGAGTGGAAAAAGGTGGACAGTAATAGGCTTGTATCATTATTACGCGTACTAGGGGCCGGAGCCAACTCACAGAGGCCCGTTACACGTTTTTAATGGAATGAGGTATTCCACGACTATCAGGATAATCCCGGAAGTACGGTCAAGACCCCTACCAGCATCTTACTGGAATACTTCATTCCTCCGAGCACGTTTGCTCTTGCCAATCTCCACTCAAGCCGGCCAATAAAGGCAAGAATGAGGTGGGAGGTCTGTTTCTCGTCAGTATTCACTCCAGCCGGTCAATAAAGGCAACCCAGAGATGAGGCACAAGACTTCTCCCAGAAGATAGGGTGCGTGGGGTCGCTACTGCCCAACAGCTCGCCACATGCTGCCCTGCGAGTTTTTGTATCTCTCTTGGTCTGGCTCCTCACCCTAGACCTGTTTCGGCAAAGTAAATTCTACCGGCTTAGACCTATAGTACGAGCACTAATATGTATACACTGAACAACTTAAGAGCCTATACTACCTCAGCTAGAATTCACTCTTTATCTCGCTCGCACGATACTGCGCGCGGACTGAGTGAGAGCGGGACTGAGTGCGGTGCTGGGCGGCAGGCAGCGCCGATAGTTTAGGTAATTGCTTTTTACGGTGAAAATAATAGTAATTTAAAAAAAATAAAAAACATAAGACCTGCTTTATAGTTAGTTCAGTAAGTATAAAAAGTTTCATGATCTTATTTGAAGTATTGTAGGATTGCCAACGGTTTATAGTTCCGTTTAGAGGTAACTTTGAGATTTTTTTCTATCGAAAAAATTTTATGGAATCGTGTTTTCGCCAAACATAAGACTGAACATTAATCCTCAACTTTACCATATATTTATTTCAAAATTAATGCTGCAGTATTTTCGACATAACGGAGGATCGTGCTAAGCCATTTGAGGTAGTATTATAGGCCCTTAAAAGTCATTTTCTCCTACTGTGTTAATTGTAATTTTATGTTGTTACGAATATAGTAGTTTGAAACCCATACTATTATGAAAGAGGTCTTATCTCAAAGTTGCAATCGTAATTCCACGAGAAAATCGCTTTTGAATTGTGCTAAGTGTATTGTAAGTTCTCGTGACTGTACATAGGAGCGCACAAGCCCCACCACGACGTCAACGTGGAGTTTCGGCGTATTCTTATAATATTATTATAAGCCTATATAGCCCCTGCTAGAGCCGGCATTGTCAACAGTTTCCATACTAATCAAGCGTCTCACCGGTTACTCGCGCTGATTTTGAATGGCGGTCCATGACAGAAGTGGTGCGCTCAAAGCAGTTTCAGCGCCATGAATTTAACTAGTACTGCCGTCTCCCACTATGGCAGAGATGATGATTGCCCTTCATGAGACCTCTCCAGGCAATTTCGGTGTCGCGTCTTACTAATTTTATTGTGATGTATTAATGATTCCAGGCTATTTACAAAATGGTGGGGTCCGTCATGAAGATGCCCGAAGACGAGTCGACGCCGGAGAAGCGAACCGACAAAATATTCCGACAAATGGACAGAAACAAAGACGGGAAGCTTTCCCTCGAAGAGTTCATTGAGGGCGCCAAGAGCGACCCGTCCATCGTGCGGCTGCTACAGTGTGACCCGCAGTCACAGTGATACCTTCAATATTAGATCTTAGTACTCAATGAGTACCACTCAGTTTATCCACACTTATATAAAACTGTTGTAAAATATCACCCTTATTACAATGCTTGTAAGAGCTAGTGCGCGTCGTAAAGCGTTGGTTACACATTAAATCAGTTTGTTGTCCTGTTGCTTGGCTGTTTGCTACATTTTCGCCGATTTTATGGATTTCCATAAATATAATAAGATTATTAGAATTTTTTTAAGAAAATATATAGATTTATAAACTCTCTGTGATTCTTGTTCACAAACGAAACAATACGGTTATATAACCTGACGAACCGATCGGCGTGATGAGGTTGGGGATAAATGTTAAGACAGAGTTCCTCAATAACCCAATACATTATGGTTGTGACAAGAAATGTACAGAAAATAATAGATACGACTTATAAATGAGAATGAGATGTGAATATTTACAAAATAAATCACAGTAGAAAATTAGTACAAACATTAGTATAAAATAGAGTGCAAATAGAATATTATATTATTTATATGGCACCTGCTTCAAGAAGAGAAAAGATGCTAATATAAATATTACAAAGTGACGAAAACGCAGCAATAATTCCAAAGATAGTAGCATATTTACGGTAAGATAGGTCTATGAAGAAAACAAGAATATTTTGATACGAGATGTAGTAGGGTAACGAACTCTTGTCTTCTATACATAATCTGTGGCTTTCTGAAAGGAGGCAAGGAAACGTCAGCAGCAGACCACAAAACGAAAGTTAGACACAAAACAAGGGCAGTTAACAATTCATTGACCTTGATGGATTTCAATTTCTGTAAAAAATAACAAACTCACTGTAACAACCAAACAGCAGGACAAATTATGTGCGACTGTAATGTGTATAGTGTTCAAAGATTTTTCCCATTAATACTAGTTAGGTTAATACACATTCTCTGCCCACAAACGATTTGCGGCTTTTCGTATAAGCGGGCTCGCGAGTTACCCGTGCTGTCGGGGACTTCTCGAATGTTCGACTGTTTAACAACATACCCACGTCATTCTCGTCGGTATAGACCATTGTTAATATAGCGTTCCATTTTCATGTATTTAAAATATATTTGCAATAGAATAATTAAGTACGTTGTCTATCTCCCTGCTGTCTCTTGAAAGATTGTTGCATCCAAAGTAACCTTGTCCTCGGTATGATTGGTTGCATGGTATTTATTTAACCCAATCACCTAGTAATATCGATACAGTCGTCATCGATAATAATATGTTGCAAAAACAGCGTATGTACATCTCACTTGCCCGCTTATATCGCATCTCAATTTTTATCCAACTATCTTTCTATATTATCGAAAATAATTTATTATATCTACAAATATTGAATGTTCTAACAATCACAACGTGGGTGTAATATGAGATTTTCGGAGTTTGTAGATCTTAATGATTCAATTTAACTTTTAACGCAGTCATTGACTTTACATTTGAAATAAATTCTAAGTGTGTCTTTAAATACATTTGATTGGTGATATTCTAAAGTCTTATTTGACAGAAAATTTATCTAAAACCGTATAAGTTCAAGTAATTATGATGTAGAATAACAGGTACCTATATTGTTTAAAATAATTTATCGATTTTAAGTCCAGCCTTGAGAAAAAAATGGGAGAGTAACTACATAGGTACGCGCAGTGCCATTATGAACAATCAATTAATATAAAATAATGATCTATTTCGAATATTAGTTACAAAAAATCTGTTGCTTGTGCCCAGTGGTTATTAGTTTAAAGGCCAGAGTCTCATCGATGACATTAACTAAACGGATCTTGTTTATATGAATTGAGCCCAGATGTCGCTGCACGGCGCGTATGTCGTTGCGACGCATATGGTTCGGTAATAAGGTTGTACGGCTGTCTTCTCACTGCTAGTGACTCTGATAATGCTGATCATGGCTCGTGTTAATTGTGTGGTAAATTGGTAAAGTCAGCTGCCGATCTGAGAACATATACCTAGGTACTAAGATCATGACCCAAACGGACACCTCAGAATGTCCTAATTTTTAATCAGATTGGCATGCGCAACTCGTTTTCTGCTATGAAACTGGGAACTCGTTGACCTATCTGAGTATATTTTCTCATGTTTGCACCTGTTCGTGCAGCAACATTGCATGCCTTATTAAATATTCTAAATCTATATCGTTCCCCTTGTAGTGTGTAACCGAGCTAGTACTGAAAAGACAGCGTTTTAAAGCACAATTTAGGAAGACATTTGCGCAACAAACGATACAGACAAATACGAATATACAGTTATTATTAATTTATATAATAATGAATATTCATGCTGATTTATTCGCGTAGCTGATATTATTAAGTTTAGTTTTAATAAATGATGAAAAAATGTAAATTCATTATTACTGTCCCGAGTCAGCCTAAGTATTAGGTATTATTCAATTGATTTGTTGCAAAATGATGTGTAAGGATTTTTAAATATTATGAGTATAAAAAGTAACAATTGACAGTAGTGGAATATTGAGTTCTGCAGTGGCTAAGTAACGTTGTAACCCGCATTCGGGCTAAGGGCAGCCGCAGGGGGACCACCCATTCGATTTCCTTGAATGAAATTGAGATTAAGATGTGTAATAATGACTTTGAAAGTTGGTAGCAATCACAATATGCTTACATTAAAATATAGTATTGGTGTATTCTGTACAAGAAGTTCTATTGATAAAGTATTGTGGCAAGACTGCTATTAATTGTTATGATGTTAGATATCTATATACTTAGACCCCGCCCCTCGTTAGCAGTGGTCTTTCTACGAAAGCCCTGAACCAGACTCTCGGTGACGCTTCGACTGAAATAACTAGTTGGTTTGCGCAGACAGAGCATCGCCAGACAAACGCCACGTCGCTGCGATACCGCCTTTGTGTTAAATGTTGTATAAATGTAGAAGTAAAAGTGAATATTGAGTAATAGACTTGTCTAAAGCAATATAACAGACTGAATTTATAAATGGATATTTGTCCGCGCAACTTTATTCATTCGTTTCATGCTTAAAGCAACCTATTGTGATAACATGCGCCGCTATCGTATCTGCCGATGCGTGCAGATATCTTACTGAATGTGTAACCTCGTCTTCCAGACAGACTATTCTCTATCTTATGTAGTCGCGTGTCTAATCGCAGCGGTGGAGCCCGTTCGTCTGAAAGATGCCCTGAATTCAAGCATTATTGGAATACACTTTATTGGTAGTTATTGACTCTGTAATATTATATTCGATTATATTATAATAGGTTACAATCATATTCGACTACATTTTAATGTTTATTTAAAGTATTAATCACACATCACCAGTGTTTATACCCAGTTAAACAAATATTGAATAGTTTAGCGCTTGTTCTCTGCCCGTTAGTTCCCGTTAGTTGAGATGATCTTTTGGAATGAACGATTTTTTAATATAATTAAATATGTAGTTATTATACCACTGCAGTGATGACCCAAATCTCAGTACGAATATAAAGTTTAAAAATGTATTCACAGTGAGGCTCATTTTGTTTGTTATAATAACTACATACCTATGTAGGTTAGAACTTACACAATACACAATGTATAGTATTTTTTATTTTATAATAATCTGATTTTTGCAATGTATCGCCATTTTACTAACGCAATTGTTGTGGCTGTATTATTTTTGTTTTCACTAAACTTTTAAACTAATACTATGTTTTAAGCACGCCTTATTTTTATTTATTTAGTAGCTTTACATAGAATTAGGTACTATGGATAAATTTTCATTTTATATAAATATTATACAAGGCGAATTTTGATTGACCGACATTTTATTTTGCTTCTTTAGCTAGCTAGTTCATTGAACGGAATATCGAATCAAATGCACAATTATTTTGGTTTTCGCACAACAACAGAATAATGTACGTATCAATATTTTATAAACAATAATTATGTATTTATTGTGGAATTGAGGGAATATTACAACCTTATTAGAGTGAGTTGACTTACTTTTTTACATTACTAAGGCCCGCTTGCATGTTTAGTCTGGTTAAATGAATAAATATAGAGTTTGTAAACTCCAAGTTAAGTAACTAACATTTTAACTCATCTTACGCGGTGCGCCACTTAAAAGTAACACCAGTTTAGATAACCTGACAATAGTGAATTTTGTGTTGGGAACATTGCAATTCAATCGACGAAACATAAAATAGGATTGCGGTGTCTATTATGGCCTGATATATAATCCGACCAAAGATGAATTAACGAACAATGAACGGAAATACTCATCTCCTTTACACTATATTATTACGATACGTAATACTTTATTGTTTTTAAATTTTATAACATGACATTTCATTTTAATCGACTGTATGTGGTTTCCACGGAGACTTAGTTTATTGATTGACAAAAACGTCAGAAATGGAAAAATGTGTTTTAGGTTTTTATAATTTGTATTTATTTTTATATGAGTTGTTCATGAATATATTGCCTGCTGATATAGTACCGAATTTTCACTTACTATAACATCGAACAATATAAAATACAAAATAAGTTATCAGCGGGACCTCATAACGTCAATTTATTTTGACATTACTTCTTACACTAACCCAGAGTTTAGCGACGTAACTCTCCCACATCGGTGGGTTTAATATTTAAATGTTTAACTCTAGGTTTACCTCTAACTCTTGGTGACGCAAGATGAATTATTTGCTTATCCCTGAGTTAGCTGTTAACTCCGAGTTTTATAGGATAACCCATGAACACGCAAGTGGGCCTTATACATATTCACACCAATCTGCCAGTGCTTATGATATACACTTACCTCCTTACTAATAAACGTTGTATAGCGTCTATATAGTGACACAACGCTTTGTCTTCTTCTTTCGAAAGTCAAATTACTGACGAGTGAAAGAGAGAAATTGATGTGTAACTATTCACCTGATATAATACGTTTATTAGTAAGGAGGCTAAAGTATATTTTATGTACATTGTATTTGTCGTTGAGCAATAATAATATTGTTATGTTTTATTACAAGAAATATCTATCGTAACGTTGAGACACCAAAAAACAGAGAAACATATTATATCCAGAAGTCTTCTAATATTTATATTCCATAGTGTCTGAAACTTTACAAAGTATTATGATGTCGTGTATACTTTTATATTCTCAGTAAGTTTACATATCTGTTGTATAAAATCGATTTTCAACTAAGTGTCGTAGAATTAAATTCCGTAAAATATATCGAACCTGGACAAATATATCGAACCTGGACAAATAAAAAAAGAATGAAGAATATTTTTAATATATAATTTTTTGATTGTGTACAGATTACTAGGTGTTCGGTCGAATTTTATATCTGTGTCATTTTTGCTAATAAGATAATTAAATTCTAAACATGAACGGTATGTACATCATCCTGAATGAAGCCTTTTATTCTAAGTGTTTAAAATGGAATTAACGTTGTATTTGGAATTAGATTTAGCAAATAGATGTTTATAAGAGTTATTAATAATATTCCTTACTTCTCTATGCAGACACCGGACGTTTCTATGCATTTTTCTCTTTCTTCTAAATATTTCCTGACTGTGCAGTTGATTCTATAATCAGTTTCATATATTGTGTCTGAAATTGCTTTAACATAGGTGGTGAGGTCATTTACTGTAGGTACCTAATCAAATATACATAGAAGTTTGAAGCGTTCAAATTGACTACCTTGTTCTCTTTAAAATATATAGCCGGTATGAAATGTTGCACAGTGCGGCAACATCGCGGGTTCTCCAACTGCTCTAAGCGGCCGGTCGACCTCACCCTATGTGCTTCCAGAATACACACTCGCTATATTTCTCAAGCAGTCCTGATAATGTTTAATTATTAATTTGCAATAAATTGGCTTAGTCATAGCATATATGCTGTTGAAGCAAAATTGCATTATGTGAGTGAATCACTTGATAGAACCATAGATAGATAGTTATATACCCAATATTAGATAGGGTTCTGTTTAAAACGCTATATGCCCCGCATCCTAGTCATTATTGCTGATTTTTCTGAATTCTGCAGACGATTATTTTACTGTCTTCCAGTATTTTAAGCAGTAGACGACTGAACGTACCTATTATGTACGTAGTTAAACTTCAATTTACTTAAAAATAAATGATTTAGTTCAGGTTTTATTCCTGATAGTAAACAAACATACTTAGATGATTTAGCACCGCTCTAGTTTATTGCTAGCATTAAATGGGTGCTAATTTTTTACAAACATTACGATCTAGACTGCTTTGAAACATTTTTTAGTTTATTTAGCGGCTCTACAGCGGGTTTTATGTATTCTTCTTAACGTCTATAATTAGATACGTTTTTGCTCTTCCTCAAATATGCTTATCGCCTTTTTAAGTTATTCACTCTATGACGTAATATCAGTTGTAATCTATGGTGCATAAAATGTCCTCTGAGATTGAAGGATTGTTATGTATGATATGTGTGGCGATAATTGAGGTGCGAGATGTACCTTCTCAGACGGAATGGTATTTTGGTGACACTGGTATTTTAATAAAGTTATTCAAGATAAGTGAATATAATTATTATGCTGACATAAAGTTACGGATCTGAAAGTTTTCGCACTAACAAACATTACCCGTACTAAGCTTGATCAGAACCGTCTCCAATGTTCTCCACTTATACTATGCATTGCACAGATGATCATGCAATGGAAAAAGACCAGTGACGTATTTAGCATTGGTATTCTCAGATGTACAAAGCTAAATATATTTCATAATCTTGCACTAAACTAAAGTACTACAAGTCTTAATAACTGTTTTTTTTTTTTGTTAGTATCAATAATTAATACCTACCTTGTTTAGCACATGAACTTATTATTTAATACGTAAAGATGTATTGTAACTTAGGAATTATAATTATTATCTAAACTCAGGGTGCTATAGTATTGACTCAAGAATTCTTGAGATTAGTCCGCCGATCGATTGTTACTCGTCACATGTGTCCGTCTTGCAAACTTCTTGTAAAAACGAAGCAAGCTAATATAAAGCTTGTAAAAATACTAAGATTTTTAGAAAATAATTGTCACTGTCATACACAGTCGCCGACTTTACTTGCGCACGCGCATGAGTAAAGCTCAATTGCCCCACAGAGATAGTAGACTCGTACTAAACCCGGCCGCAGTGGCTTTCGACCCTTTCGTTTGTGCTAACAGCTCTCGAAACGCTTCAAGGACCAACCAATATGTACTAGAGTGGTAGTACCTACCTATGTCGTAACGAGAGGTACCTGGACAGTCGGCATATACTCCGACATCTAATTAGTAGGTGTATTATCATCGCCGACCTTGTAACTGTTGTGCATTACATTACATATCAAATCGCTTAAAACAGCATCTTCTCAGTATTCCCACACTTTGATTACACAATGTTGGCTTCTTGAACAATTACAATTTGTGATCGTCATTTAAAGTATCTAAACACATCCGTGTTTGGTTCACTAATAGCACCCTGTGACGATTGTACCGTGTCAACATAACGTTGAGTACGACGTCGACTTGGGTATGAATATTTGGCTCTAACGCAAACTTTGCTTGTACACTTAAACGAATACATTTTGTCTTGGCAATCATTGTTCTGTGTAGGTAGTCAATTTGTGATTCCTAACATCATTTTCTTTACCATTGACCTTCTAGCTCTGATACTCTGTTTTAGATTAAAATTATTATGTATATCTATTTATTAAATCTTTCTCCTCTCAAATGACGTTTTATTTTCCAACCTTATTATGATAATCGTATCCTTAACGGCTCGCCTAAGCGTTTATAAGTCTTTAATAATATAAATGTACCTATTATAAAATTTATTGTAATCTTGTTTGGTGTTCAAATAAACTAATTATGTATAAAATTGACTTAATTTTCTTGGTAATCCAAATTCTTTGACGCTGTAACAGTACCCAGACACTTACATATTAATAACTTTTCTACCTTACTCTCTAATTTAATCTGTAGGTATCTATCCTTTTATGACTTTTCATTGCTCACTTCTCTAATTACTACCATCTTAGCGGCATTGATTAGAAACTAAACAGGTAAAGAGTCTAAGTACTGCGTAGGCGACGAAAAGTTTAATCACCCAGTACCTAAACTACAACCCTCAGATAGACGGCGATATTTTTCTATACGTTAACCAAATTATCCACCTACCGACCACTTAGGGAAACCTAGTTGCTGAACTTTCAATCAAGAATCCGTTCGCAAGATAAGTTTCCCTACTCTAGCACCGGTTATAGTTGCCTACGTGGGTTCGTGATTGAATTAAATCGTCAGAAAGTCTTTTTTAGCATCACTTGAACACCTGCTGCAAGGAATCAAGACTGCAAGGAATCGCCGCGCCAGCAGCAGCCGCCGAGGCGCCTCCGTGCCATGAACTAATAGCGAACGATGAGTTCACACCGAGTGCCGTACCTGGGATATACGTAATTTATTCACCTAACGCGGTGTCCTGCGTGAGCGACGAATACGAAGCGACGCGACGGTGCGAACGCGACGAACGCGATCAACTCAACGGCATACCCTGCTTGCGGCCTATATGACAGTCTGCAGCGAGACGCGACGTAACGCGTACTTGTTTTGAGGGCGACCAAACGCGTCACCACGAACTACGAAATGGTCGAGAAAAATTGTACTGTACTTCTCCATGATTCGAGAAGTAATGACCAAAATCACGTAGGACATTTGTCGCGTGTAGCATCGCGTCGCATTACGTCGTATCGTGTTGCGTCGCGTCGCGTCGTTTTCGTCGCTCACGCAGGACACCGTGTAAAACATTCTAGGATGTCAGTGGATGATTACGATTCTCGTGAGTTTGCTGAAAATATCGAGAAAATTGCAGTGATAGGTACCTACCTAACTAGTGAAATTGTAATAAAATACCATGAAATTATGTTATTATAGTGTATAAAATACCGCCATCTATCCTCTGTTTGATGCACCTCGTTATGGAAGGGGTGAGACTAAGCACTCATTTGCCACAGGCGCCAAGCTATGGGTCTGTTTAGCAACGCCTCTAATAACTGGCATCGCTAGTTCCTGAAAGACTCGCATGTTCGAATATCTAGTTTATAAGAGCGGTTCTGCACTGCGTCCGATCCAAATCTGAATTCAAGATCTGAATTGGGAATGTTCTAAATTCGGATGGACAGAGTTTGGATCTAGTGCGCAACCCCCTCATACAAATAGTACTATGGCTACTTCGAACCGACATTTCTCAGATTCGGATCGAATGCAGTGCAGAACCGCTCTTAGAGAGAGAGAGTTTTTCGGTTTAGTCTGAAGAATTATTGAAGAATTTTTTTTTAAGTAGGTACTTACTTACTAGTGAAGATTAACCCTTTAACCGCCAACGTCGGATTGATCCGACAAGTATTTTCGTGTCCATTTCGCCAGGGTCGTATATTTACGACCAAATACCGTAATAATTCACTGTGCCCGGCGCTGGGGGCACGACAACTGATATGAAGTCGGGCGGTTAAAAGGTTAACACATATTAATCGAGGAATTCTTAGGCTGTATTTAGTGCCATACCTACGGACGGTTCGTACGGACGACCATACGGTTAACGGTTCAGTGCTCCACGGACCAACGTACGGCTCGGACAAGTATAGTCGCGCACAAATGTATCCGTTTGGTCTTGCGACCGCACAGCACTTACCTAACGCGTAGATTGGATACGCATTCTGATGCGGACGTACGGAACACGGACGCGCTCTACGGACAGTCCTCGTACTGACGGACGGACGGTCCGCAGTCCGTGCGCTACTAAACGCAATAGTTGATTTGTATAAGATAGCTCCGGGCTCCGGACGATGGTCGTCCGTACGGATCGTCCGTATAGCACTAAATACAGCCTTAATGAAATCAGCCGTACCGTCATGACTATAAGATGTCGTAGGTAAAGGAAGAGACCCGATTTTCAGATACTTTTTGAAAATGAGGTAAATAAAAATTTGTGTAGGTAATCTTAGTACCTACTATACAACGTGGATCTGGATGTACGACATTAAATGAAAACGAGTATAGTACTAATCCATCGAAACATTTGAAAACACGAAGGTTAGTGGTTAATGGAAAATTTAAAAATTGCAGTTTTCAAACAAAATAAATAGCAGAATCAACTGCATAAAAAGTAAACACGCTTTATCTACGAAAAGTCACTGACCAACGGTGCGCTGCGGGGCGTGGCGGCGGCGGTGCGGGGTGCAGGTAGGGAGGCGGCGCAGGCACTTTAGTCGGCGAACAATAGAAACGCAGAGAATAGAATCATATGTTTTGCACAGGTTCTTGACCTTACAATGTTTACCTATGACATAATCTCGGAACGCGGGGGCCCCGGACCTTTGGAAGGCGTATGAGGGGCCGAAGCCAACGCGCAGAGGCCCGTTAGACGTTTTTAATGATATGAGGCACCAACTGACGATTATCCCTGTATGCACTACGCAGGTGAACCCAAGGACAACCCCCGGTTGGTGTAGGACTATTGCAGGATATGAAAACAAAGATATTGGACTATGGGTTTGAGTGGCTAAATTGAATTGGTTACCTAGAATTGTGGAAAGGCTCCTGATCAATGTATTATACATATATACAAGGATAAAATGGCAGGAGGTGACTTGCACACTCAATAATGGGCCCCCGAAAACAAGGGAAGAGAAGACATGGGGGCAACATGTTCTGAGGTGCTTATTAGGAGTGGAGAGGTATTCCACGGCTATCAGGACAATCCCGGAAGTACGATCAAGGTCTCTACCAGCATCTTACTGGAATACTTCCTTCCTCCGAGCACGTTTGCTCTTGCGAATCTCAAGCCGGCCAGTAAAGGCAAGAAAGAGGTGGAAGCTCTGTTCCTCATCAGTGTTCACTCCAACCGGCCAATAAAGGCAGGCCAGAGGTGAGGAACAAGACTTCTGCCAGGAGATAGGGTCCGTGGGGTCGCTACTGCCCAACAGCTCACCACATGCTGCCCTGCAGATTTATGTGTCTCTCTTGGTCTGGTTCCTCACCCTAGACTTGTTCCGACAAAGTAAACTCTACCGGTTCAGAACGCGCAAGAACGCGCCCACCACGACGACAACGTAGAGATACGGCGGTGGCAATGTTTACCTATTATTATTACGGACTCAGATCTACATCATATTGAAAAATATGAAAATTAAAAATAATTTACTGTGGCTAAAGTATTCATTGGATTTGATTGATTTTTTTGTATACGGGTAAAGAACATGATTCTCTTTATGTGGTTTAAAGGAATGTCAATCGTCCTGTTCCTCCTTGTAAACTATAATTATGAGCTTTAAACGAATTGCACAAGAGCAGTGTTGAAAATTAGTGTGCCTGACACTGACATGGCCACCATCAGGGATTTTAATTTTGATAACACAAAAAATTTGTCGAAATTTGTCGCCAAACATCAGAATTTGTCGGTGACTGATTTAAAAGTTATAAGGGTTCATACGTGGCCGATCTGGGGAGCATCTCCCCAGCTTGGCCCAATTTGATTCTCAAAAACTAGGGCACATAGCGAAGATCTGATTTCTCCCAAATTTTGTCGCTAATTAGTCGGAATTAGTTGCCAAATATCTGAATCTGTCGGTCATTGGCTCAAAAGTTATAAGCGTTTCTAGGTAGCCGACCAGCGCTGTACGCTATCAATCACAATCCGAAGGAAATTGCTAATCCATTGCTTCATATGTTCGAAACATTCTTCCTTGACAAATCCTTTACTGTTCAGGCCGCTTAAATGCCTTACCAGTTCCAATAAAGCGCGCGCAATCGCTGCCTGTGTTTAAACGACTCGTGAAGGAACATTACTTGTTGTTGTGATTTTGTTCTCATTGCTGGCTGACAGTCTCTTTTGTTTTCATGGCTTATATATTTAGTATGTATTTATCTATTATATTTAGTAAATTGTACTTATATACTTTTAATTTGCACCAAGAACAACCCCATTTAATGTCCAGAAAATCACTGTCCATTCCAAGGTTGCCTGGAAGAGATCGCAGTATGCGATAAGGTCGCCAATTGTATATTTTGTAGGTAGTTTATAATTTATCTATAAATAATGTATAGTCTGGTGTACAATAAAGTATAAATAACGCAATGAATGTTGTTGAAGTGTAAAAATGAAACCAATTCCTACTGTAAGTGTGTTACGCAATTAGGGAGCTGGGGAGAATCTCCCCAGCTTGGCCACATTTATGTCTCAAAAACTAGGGCACCTAGTGAAGATCTGTTTTCTCCCAAATTTTGTCGCTAATTAGTCGTAATTTTTCGCCAAGTCACAGATTTAGTTGGGTCTTAGTTTAGAAGATATAATGAGTTAAATTTTTAATGTATAGTCCAAGAGCTAGATCGAAGAGTTTACGAAAAATTGCCAAGAAAAAAATATTTCTATTAATATGTGTAATATACTTCTAGTTTTATCGGTCTAAAGTCCTTAGAAATGTCAGAGAGAGACAAATTGTCAATTAAATACATGATTTATGTTTTAAATTACTAGGATATAGCGACTTAAACTTCTTTGAAAACATTAAACCTTGCTCTTGGTCTATTTAGTGTCAAGATGTACAGTCGCATGCAGCTGTTTTACCAAATTATACTATATAATATTATTACAAAACCGTTATTACTCGAGTAACTATTCAATAGGTTCCGCTGTAAACTGGCTGACGTTAACTTACGTCACGGGCAACTCACTCAAATTGTAAATAGCTCATCTGTACACGCGCATCTATCTCTTTCTTACTTACGTTAAATGAAACGGAGCGTAGCGATCTATCTGCCAGCGACTAAGTGCACATTTTGTTCGATAAATAATTACATATATTTATTGTAGATCTGTTTATAGGTAATGAATACAGCTTTCCTTTGGTGTGATCAAATTATAGAATAACTTTATATTTATACAGGCTGTAAAGGCCAGCCTTCCGCAAACCTATTTTGAATCATATCCCACTCCACCGAAAATATTGTCAGGAAAATTTTCATTCTTTTTATCGTATTTTCAGTTACTATTTCTTTATTTTAATGTAAAATTACATTTTCTATACGCAGCACTTCATTTATGTAAATAAAACAGCTAAAAACGAAAAAAACAGCAATGTAGGTTAAAATACTCGGCGGCCGAAAGCTCGCTGCGCTGCCGTTCGCTACACGCGTTTTGCCACGATAACGATACATCGCGTGTGAGGTAATAAAACAAATCAGATTTATTGGATTCCCATAACGTTCCTGAAATAATTTCATGAATCGGTCATCTTATTATGATACACTGAACTCGCCCCATCAGTCTGCGGAGGGCTGTCCCTTACACCCTGTATATTTCGAAACAAACATTCCACCATAAATGACATCAGTCACTGTCTAGAAATCACTGTCTAGAAACTACTAAAATTCCATTGTACTTGCTTGTACCAATGTATGGAAAAATAGAATTCTTTAATATCTTTTTAATTGCACACTGATTATTTGGTATTTACTTATGTACAGTATATGGTCGATATATGGAATAACAAGACTGTTAAGAAAAACTCCATAGCAACAATAGATTTCCACCAGAGACCATACCACCGTGATGCATGCCAACTCCAACATGCTCCTCCTCATCACTAGTATGATCGCTATATTAAACCAAGTGAGGACCTCAGTCCATTAAGTTTTGGTCCAGATAAACTCTTAGTCAACATATCTGCCTCCATGTGGGGACTTGGACGATATTCTATTTCAACTTTCAACAATTGTTGTATCAAATGTAGTTTCGTATCAATATGCTTTGTCTTAGAACCAATCATAGGATTTTTCGTCAATTGTATAGCAGCCTGATTATCATTATATATTTTGACGATGGGTCATACTTATATGTCATTTACTAAACGTCTTAGATGGATTGCTTCCTTAGCAGCTTCAGCCACACACGTGTACTCTGCTTCGGCCGTTGATAAGGCTCTTTTGTTTTCTGCTTTCCCAGCTAACAGGAGCACCGGCGAGTTTAAAACAGTAGCCACTTTACGATCTTCGATCTATCGCACAAGATGCAAAATCTGCATCAGCTTGACTATACAACTCCATTTCGGTTTTCTTGTAGCACGGGCCCATTCCTTTGGTCCCTTTTAAATAACATAGAACACGCTTCGCGCTCTTAAAATGTTCCTCTGCAAAACTGTTGAATTGAGACATATAGATCACACTAAACATTATATCAGGCCTGGTGACCACGGCTAAATACATCAGTGTGCCAATCAATTGTTGATATGGTAATTTTTCATCTCACTTTTCATTTTTCTGTAATTTCGGATTAAGTTCCATTGGTGTAACTGGAAGCTTGCAGTCTTCCCTGTTCAATTTCGTCAACACTTTTTCAATATATCGTTCTTGATAGAATTTTATTTCGTCTCCTCCTTGCCTTTTAATCTGTATTCCATCTTCTGCCTTTCATCTTATAATCTTGAGCCCATACTGGTAATTGTCTTTTTCTTTGAGATTGTCTGTCTTCTGTTATTGGCATCATCATGAACTTTTTCGCCTTCGGTTGTTTTGTTCTTCATGATGTTCGACTTCTGATTCATCAACATTTTCATTTAATTCATCAAGTGCATCATTGAACGTGTCCCCGAGAACATCGTGTGGTGGAGTATCAAGCTGTGTCAACGATGTAGTTTCATACTGCGTTGAAGAAATAGGTACTGCGTCAGATTTTGGTGTATAGAGGCATAAGGAACAGGGTGTAAAGTTCACTGATCCTCCATAGAAAAGGGAGGATCCTCCGACCAGACGGGTGTTGTGTCTGGTGGGCTACTGCCCGACGGTTTATGTTGGGATGTTGTATATAAGCTAGTCGCGCGGTAAACTCTGATTGCGCGATGCAGGATTTTGCGTGACGTCAGTGTGACGCGTACCATTGTGGCGATGTAGATATGCCGCCACATCACTCCCCTCCGGAGACCGGAGCTAGATAGTGGGCAGAGTCGTGTATCTTGCGATGCTTGCCAGGGCCAGTTGAGGTTCCAGTGAGTCAGAACTGTCTGCGGAGATGCCCCCAGTGGGTCGGGGTGGCGCTGCGTAATGTTCCAGTGCGTCGGATGTGGTACAGCGCCGGGTTGAGGCTGACTGCTGGCGTCGATTAAACATAAAATTGGTAAACTCGGTATTGGTAAACTCTAACGTCAGTGTGACGCGTTCCATTGTGGCGATGTAGATTATGCCGCCACAGGTGAATTAAGTTTAATTTTTACGTCGATTTTTATAGTCTCGGTTGTTTCTTCTTGTTGATGCCTTTTAGGTTTTACTGTCTGATCAGTATTTCTTTTATTTATATCTCTTCTATTCTCCCTTGGTTCTTCAAAATTTGCACAGTTCTTTCCGTAAAACATGTTATTTACAAATTTCACGTCTCTGCTTATTATGAATTCTTTTGAATCAGAAACGAAGACTTTGGCACATATTGCGTGTCCAACAAATATGCCTTCGGTGGCTCGAGGAGCTTTAAAAATAATTTTGACACAACTAAAATCAAGGTTGACAATCGCGACTCCACGTGGTACTTGTTTGCCTTACCCCGTGATTTTATTTTAGAGCCGGAGGCGCGCATGGGCACAGTCGGCTGGAATTCGCGTTTCATAGAAATTCAAATTTTTTTTTTGCATGGAAACGATTTAGAAAACCTATTATGCCTCATTTAATAAACTTTCAGGTTTATAAACGTAAACAGCGCATTCAGATTTTTTTTCGATAAAATTTGTGTGGAGTCGGCTTTGTACATGATGATATCTCCATTAAAGCACAATTGCGCCTAATATCCTATTAAGTTATTGATATATGAATTATTTTGGATTTTTCGATATACTCCATGCTAATATCAAACGTGCGCCTTTTAAAAAAAATCGTTAAAAAAATTACCAATTTTATTTTGTTTACTTTTTCGTTTTTAACTAATATTAAGATTAACATGAATGTTTATAGACTAGTCATTTGCGCAAATCAATTTATGTGCCATATTAGAAAGAAAAATTCGCTTAAAAACTCATTATTTGAAATCTGAAATAGCATTCATCTAATGATCCTCAAAATCCCCAATAAAATTAAGGAAATTTTTGTTTGTTAAGGGCCTATACTACCTCAAATGGCTTAGCATGATCCTCCGTTATGTCGAAAATACTGCAGCATTAATTTTGAAATAAATATATGATAAAGTTGAGGATTAATGTTAAGTCTTATGTTTGGCGAAAACACGATTCCATAAAATTTTCTCTATAGAAAAAAATCTCAAAGTTACCTCTAAACTGAACTATAAACCGTTGGCAATCCTACAATACTTCAAATAAGATCATGAAACTTTTTATACTTACTGAACTAACTATAAAGCAGGTCTTATGTTTTTTATTTTATTTAAATTACCATTATTTTCACCGTTAAAAGCAATTACCTAAACTATCGGCGCTCCCTGCCGCCCAGCACCGCACTCAGTCCTGCTCTTACTCAGTCCGCGCGCAGTATCGTGCGAGAGAGATAAAGAGTGAATTTTATTTGAGGTAGTATAGGCTCTTAAGGGGGAAACGCTAAGGTAGCCCGCGAAATTCAAATTGTCTTATGATATTTGCAATTTGCAGCTCAGTGTTTTGATGTATATTGATTAAAGTATGATTCGCGACCGTAACAAATATGTATTTACAGAATTATGACCATGCCAACCAAACTTGAGATCGCCAAAAAAAAATCTGCTGTTCCGTACATTTATGTTGGCATAACTCATCAAAATGTAGGGAACAGCTGATTTTTTTTCGTAATTTCTGTTTTGGTCCCATAATAAAAGTTGTTCATACTGATGAGTACAATGACCCCTTAAGAGGTTGTGCGTTAGTTCCAGGGCATGTTGTATACACGGATAAAATGGCAGGGGGTGACTTGCACACTCAATAATGGGCCCCCGAAAACGGTCACGGAGCGACAAGGGGGCAACATATCTTCAGGTGCTTGAGGAGTGGAGAGGTGTTCCACGACTATCAGCACAATCCCAGAGCCCGGAAGATGGTCAAGATCCCTACCAGCACTTGCTGGAATACTTCCTTCCTCCAAACACGTTTCCTCTTGCGAATCTCCACTCAAGCCGGTCAATAAAGGCAAGAATGAGGTGGGAGCTCTGTTCCTCGTCAGTGTTCACTCCAGCCAGTCAGTAAAGGCAAGCCAGAGATGAGGAACAAGACTTCTCCCGGGAGATAGGGTCCGTGGGGTCGCTACTGCCCAAAATCTCGCCAAATGCTGCCCTGTGGGTTGATGTATCTCTTGGTCTGGCTCCTCATCCTAGACCCGTTCTGGCAAAGTAAACTCTACCGGCACAGACCTAGAGTTCGGAGCGCGCAAGCCCCACCACGACGTCAACGTAGAGATACGGTGATGGGGACATTATTATTACTATTATAAAAACCTACTTCAAAAACTGAAACCCTGAAATATTTTAAACTCGAAAATGACTGCCCTAGTGCCCTACTTTTATAGCTCGGCATGGAAATTCTGAAGCTTGAAGTCTATAAATTACTCACAAAAGAATAAATAGATACCAAAATGGTAAGTAGGATTTCAAGAATGATTAAAATGTCAAAATCACTCAGTTCAGGTAGGTACCTAACTGAAATTAGTGATTTTATTGGAATAGTAATAAGTACATACATAAGGTCCTATGGATACACGAAATCTCTAAAAGGGTCATTGTACTCATTATTATGAACAACTTTTACTACGGGACCAAACCTGAAATCGCGAAAAAAAATCAGCTCTTACATTTTGCCGTTGTTACGTTATGCGAACATATTAATGTAGGGAACAGTTGATTTTTTTTTGCGATTTCAGATTTGTACCCATAGTAAAAGTTTTTCATAGCGATGAGTACAATGACCCCTTAAGAGATTTCGTGTATGAATAGGACAAAGGTCGCTGCAGCCCGTAGTTTTACGCATTGCTGTAGAAAGAAAGTACGGGAGAAAAAAACCGGCCCTGTGCGAGTCGGACCACGCACTGTTAAGGATTTCGTAGTCGCTAAGAATCTTTACGCATACACAATACTTATTGATTTTATCGGCAGCAAAAATAAGTTCGTACTTGTTTAAGTATTTCTCAAAGAAATTGTGTAAAATATAAGTACCTACCTATTATTAGTAGGTACTTAATAATTACTATTAGGTTTGTAATAGTAATTATTTCTGATGTTGCTATATCTCAGAAACTACACGACGTAGCATATAATCATGTAGGTGTCTTTTTCAAAACAATTTCTGGTGATAGTGTTTTTTAAGTTAATTTTTGTCAGAATTTTCCACCGTGTCTATTGTTGAAGTTAGAGCTAAAGTAGAGAGCAAGAGGAGGGGGGGGGGGGGGACTTTTTACGACTTTCGAAGCGCATTCTCACCAACTATTGTAATAAACAAGAAAGTCATGCACTTAGAAAATATTTTTTTTTTAATTTTCCGATCCATTTCCACACTTACCTTCTTACTAATAAACGTTGTATAGCGTCTGTATAGTGACATAACGCTTTGTCTTCTTCTTTCGAAAGTCAAATTACTGACGACAGAAAGAGAGAAATCGGTGTGAAACTATTCACCTGATATAATACGTTTATTAGTAAGGAGGTTAGTATTATTTATGTAGGACTTAATATGTATTTTTATAAGCTTATTATGTACTTAATCCTATTTTCATACTATGGTATCCCTTATATTTTTATTGTTGTTTTGTACATTTATATTGGGTCAATAGTCTTCGACTAAAATGGCTGTGAGTGCTGTGACATAGACGGGACATGACGAAATTTCAACAGTTCCGTTTTGTCATTTGGCTGCGAATCCTAAAAAGGGGTGACTCTTTTTCGCATCGAACCGTGGGACTGACCAACCTATCTATTCTGTAAAGATCTCACCGTGTAGGTAAACGTAGGTGAAGTGAGCTGTCAATAGTGTCAATCCCTAGCATCAGGGGTAATGATAGCTCACGTAACCTACGTGTTCTCGGTGAGATTTTTTCAGAATACATCAGCGGAACTCTTCTACTTCCTTTTCATTCATTATCTAGAAACCACAGGAAGATTAATGACATAGGTAGTACCTAATTGTATCTTATTAATTTATAATTTGATTATATTGCCGAATTTCGACAGATCAGAGAGATAAGTCTTTGATCAACTAGTTGTAGAAAAATTCTTAATACTTACCCACTTGAAGCGTTGTTCAAGCATCCCATGAGAAACCAATAATCGTCAGAATTTAATACCGAACTACCCTAAAGTTAAAGTCATCAATATTCACTGAAATCATCTGGCCAAAACAAAATGGCTAAAATCACAACTACGCACGAAGCATCCGTAGTAGGTAGGGGCGACTCACGCTTGACCCCCATTTCATCCCCTCTTCACTTTACGCGAGCGCGTAGAATTCGCAGTTTTTTAATCAAACTTTATCTTTCGAAATTGTAGTGGAGAAATACGTAGAATACCCGTTTCGGACATACCAAATTAAACATTTTAAAAGAATAAAAATTGCAAAAATTTAAAAAGTTTTAAGATGAAATATAGCTACTAACTGTATTACCTACGATCTACCCTCCTATGTATTAGGTAAGTATAAAAACGATAAAACAACGGGAACTAGGAAGCTCCTAGGAGCCTTAGTAGAGCTAGTGTTAGCAAGTAACATAGTAACCAAATGAAACAATTACAAACTCAAGAGCCAACGTCCGTTCAAATTAAATCAGCTTAAACCAAATAAAATTACACGGCAAATTGATTTAAAGCTCAGTAGACACATCTAAATAATAGTATGTATAGGTGGGCTCCAAATTGCGTATTTAAATAAGTACCTATCTATACAGACACACGTATGAACGAGTTTATAGAGGTTGCCAGCAGAGTTAGTTCGCTCTCTGTATGGTGTACTATGCGTGAGGGGGGGTCCAGGGTGGACGGGCGGCGGGGGCGGAGGGGGCGGCGGGTGGCGTTCAGGACGCTGCCGCCAAGGGGCCTCGTCCAGAGAAAGTAAAATATCCTGGTATGGGGAGGCTAGTATTGTCAAGCCAATGTATAACTATAGCTTTAAACTATATATCGGGGTCCTATAGCCTGTGGAGTACTTATTTACATACGTATATATATATATATAAGTTTATCTATTATGCAGACATAGGAAATGGAACAGGTTGGGAAAGGGACGTTGCGAAATTTGCTTACATCGGATCTATTGGACGTAAAATCGTTCTAGTTTGTAATATTGATTTGAATTCTCATTGCATGATGGTCACGTTATAATTTGTGGAGGTTTCCTAGTCTTGTTATTGTTTGAACAGTGGCGTGTTTATTGTAAATTTACTATGACGATAGAGTCATTTATTTTTCAAGTCCTTTTTTAAAACATTCCAATCTTCCTTGGTAATCAATCACACGTCACCTTTATAGTACTTACCTGGGGGTCTACTCTGAAGCGTAAATCCGAAAAATCAGCCGAATATTCGGAAGTTTTCTACTACACTTCAATCAATCTGCCTAGCCTTTTCCTTTCGGATTCAACCAAACGTCAAAATGAAGTTCGGTCGGATCCGAACCGATCAAAATAAATAGAATGAAGTGTAGTAGAAAACTTCCGAATATTCGGCTGATTTTTCGGATTTACGCTTCGGAGTAGACCTGTGTAACTTTATACTGAAGCTCAAATAAAATTTCATAGTAGGTCAGCTCTGTGTGTAGGCACCTAGTGAAAGCCTACTGCAGCAATTTTCACGGCCTCGTTAACTTAATAACAACCCATAGGTGCAGGTTTGAATTAAATGTCCTTTGCCATGACGTTCGCTATGTACTTACTAAGGGCTGATTCCACCAATGAAACTGAACGCGATGCTGTCAGTGTCATTATATTCTTTGGAATAATGACACTGAGAGCTCTTGAACGTAGTTTAGATGTGCTGATCGCGTTCAATTTCATTGGTGACATCCGCACTTAGTCAAGTTGGTTTTCCGCATTTCTTTTGCTAACTAGATTTTGCTCAAGCCTACTTGAGTGGCTGTTGCAGAAGTTAAACGACAATTTGACTGCATCATGAGTGGCGACAGTAGGGAGGTACCTGGTAACGTCAGGAAAAATAATTGTTTAGCAAATTGACTACCAATTTAAATCGTGCGTATAGGTAGGATTCAAATCATAACTGTCATTCTTTGATTGTTGTATGAAATGGGTATAATATGACCAATTGACGTAAGGTGTCAAGTCAATTTGCTTAAAAATGTTCTTCCCTAATGTACTACTTCTGTTGCACCCTGGCCAGTGGGCAGCCAGGCTTCTACTTTGCTGACTGTCCATCGTAAAGGACTTAGATACAGCATAAGCAGTAGCTTCCTTCTGATTTCTAACTACACCAAAAATCACCAATCTGTCTCTCAAATGTGGTGATTATAACAATGTGGCGATTATAACTTCCGAGTTGAGCTGGACGCTTACTGACAAATACGTGCACTGACTGGACAGGTCCACTCAATCTGTGTGGTTCATTCCTCAAAAGACAATTTTATACACCAATCTACATGGTCTTCACATGATCTGACCAAGATTATGTTTGGATTTTAAAAGAGAATGTGGACCTCTGAGTATTCTGAGAGTAGTCAGAAAACGCCGGCCTCATCTAGTTAAAAAAAATATGATTGACACATAAAAGTGTTTTTATTTCTCATACTTGGAAAGTACGCTTAAAGTTACCTGATGAGAGGAATGAAAACAGTACTTTTCGTCCCTGGGAAACGAATTTCCCAGCTGTCAAAAAATTTAAAAATTATGCAAGCCATGTCCCAACTTTTTATACACCCACTGTAGGTCGCGACGTAAAATTGTAATTAAAAATATTATCAACAATTTTGTAACATGACTTTATACTTATAAATTACTTTTCACTAAATTATTATATAATTTTTATAAATTTGAACTAAATATTTACCAACATCAATGATAAAAAATACTGGCTGGTTGAATGCCACAGAAAACGATACATAAAAAGGCGGGAAAGCGGCAATTCGATCTTCAGTTGTTTTGTCGAGTGATGATTTCTTACGTATAGGTGGAGTTATTTGTATAAAATGAGTTCATCACATTCAGATAAGGATTTAACGCCTGATTTCATTACAAAAGAGGCTGAAACAGTAGTGGAAAACCTTTTACCGCCAAAATCAAAATAAAGTTACTTAAAATCTTACGATATTTTTATGAAATGGCGCGCTGAAAGAGGAGTCAAGTCTTTTTCGAAAAACGTGTTACTAACATATTTCAATGAATTATCTGAGAATCATAAATCTTCAACTCTATTGAGCGTAAATTCAATGTTATAAATATTATCTTACCAATATTGCTTAATTATGTTTTAATAAGATATTGTTTGTTTAGCTAATCAGCTTTTTATTTACTTTCCTCATATTCGAAATGAAAAGCAGTGTTTACCTCGGGTGAAAGACCTATCTAGGCACTCGACCTATTGGATCTCGTACGTAAATAGGTCCCTTTCATCCCTTGTATAACAATCTATTTTTGTACAAACCTACTTACAGAAATAAAATCATTTAACATTTTATCTACTCTTAGCTGTTTATTGGCACTTGGCTCAGAGTATGTGTAGGTATGCCTCACGTCAGTGGCAACAAGTAAAAACTGGCGTCTAATGGCCGATTCCTACAATTTATGGAACGTTATTGGTTAAGGGGGAAGCGCCAAGGTAGCCCGCGAAATTCAAATTTTCTTACGATTTTTGCAATTTGCAGCTCAGTGTCTGGGCGTATGTTAATTAAAGTATGATTCGCGAGCTTATCAACTATGTATTTACAGAATTATAATCATTAGAATCAGTAATACAATTCCTTAAGTAGTATAATCCTGAAATGTTAATATTTCACGAAATAGTCATTCAATAGAATTACTTGGTCTTAGAGAGTTGTATTGATGGCTTTAATGATTATAATTGTGTAAATACATATTGGTTACGGTCGCGAATAATATTTTAATCAACATACAACCTAATACTGACATGCAAATTGCAAAAAACGTAAGAAAATTTGAATTTCGCGGGCTACCCTGGCGCTTTCACCTTAAAATTAAGACTCTTGTATCTTTACCACTAATGAAGCAAAGACCTCATAGCCCGTATGGAAGTAGCTATCACAGGTAAAATTAGCTTACGAATTTATTTATACGCTTAGTTTGGCATTAAAAAATTCTACCATTCATAAGCATAACGATTCGTTTTTGTTTATAGGAACCGAACATTAAGGCTCCTACAAACAGGTGTGACACGCGACGCAACACAAAGACACCGCTCGTCGCAAGACTCGTGGTGCCTTTGTGTCGCATCGCATGTCACACCTGTTTGCAGGAGTCTTTATTCTACTGAAACTCTTACTACGTAGGCCTGCTCAAGGTCAAAGAGTTACCATTGATGTGCGGCTTACTGTACCTAGTGGATTTAGACGAACTTGGTGCCAAAAGCTTAATAATATTACTTATCGGAAACTCGTACCTACCTCGAACCTACAGTTTGGCTTTTTGTAAAAAAAACCTTTCAAATAGGACCCCGTCATCGATTGAATTTGAAATACTTACCTACCTAAATAATATTAATAATAACAACCAGTGGCGAGGCTTGACATTTCGTAGGAGGGAAGCCGAAGAAGAAATTGTTTAGTTATACCTACATAGTCATACAAATACGATTATAAACAATTTGTGTTGTTGTTGGAATATATATTACTTGGCAATCGTAGACATTACTGAATGTGCTATTTTATGTGTAGTTAATGTGGTAGGTGAAGTTACTCTTCCGATCCTCCAAAGGGAAGCCGGTAGGAATGGAGTTGTTAGCGCACTTAGCTTCTGATACCAACCTGGCATTACCACATATCACACAAAGACAGAACGGGCGTGGTGATGAAAACAATATATATTCAAATAATCACTACGTCATTTTGGTCACTTCAGAAAAAAAGTTCAAGTTTTCAGGCAATTATTGAATAGTTTACTTAGCTTAGTAAATTATGGTCTGGGGCTATGCAAACTGGCCAAAGCTTTGACTACTTTTAATTTAATACAGTCAGTGATACAGGACTCATGCTTTACTTCAGTTTCGTCGCCCAACATTTGTCACTGAAAATTTTGTCACAAAAATAGCTAAATTTTAGGACTGTCGACCTACCGCGTTGGCGGGTGAAAGTGCTCGTGAAAGACAAACGGTAGGGGATCTACGGGATTGCCGCGTAGCATCTTATTCATCAGACTTAAGGTTCATTTTTGTTTAACACTGACCGCATTCGTCGAAAGGGTTATACGTGCAAAATGTATAAGGATGACGCATGCATGACGGTAGCTTTTGAATCTTTTGATACCTATGCAATAACCAATCTTAATCACAAATAAGCGCCCTATTTGTGATTATGATTAGCTAAAGTCCCCTCTTTCAATGACCGGTCAAGGAAACACGCTATTGCGTTTTAACTTTCGGATGATTTTAACTTGCTACGAATGCTACGATGGAGCGGCTACGCGTGAGTTTCGCCGCCTTTTTCGCCGTTATTTAGTCACATCGGGTTTTTCACAGCACTATAAAAACTAGGAGGCTTTTGTTGTAGGTAAGTAGAACTTGGCCGGACGGAGCTAATACCAAGAATTTTGTGTCACCACAGGGCAGAGGCTTTCCTATAGTAAATGCTATGATAAAATAGTGAAAAAATATTAAACCCTACCCTAATAGGGATGAGGCCTGGGTAAAAAAAAAGAAATTCTATTTAGTCCGTCATTCAGTTAATAAAAAATATTAGATACGTATTTTTTGCTTTATTATAGGTATTAATAAAAAATGACTTATAGATAAAACGCATTAGGGAGTGGGGGCTCGCCACTCGGTATAAAATCTAGCAAAGCGTGACGTCATGCCATATGTTAACTCAATATATCGCTGTAATATTTTGCTTCCGTAAAAAAAGGAAAAATACGTTTCCAATATTTTTTAATAATCTTCCTGACGGACAAAAAACATTTTTAGTCGTCATCGCTACTCTACTTATCGATGGGGATTGTTCTTTTCTTTTCAATTTGGTAGTGATCGTGATGGCAGAAAATAATGAGTGAATGGAAAATCACACTGTGAAATGATCGGTAACGACAGTTTTCGTGCATTTGTGAACAGCTTCACACGCCACGGCACAGACCATCTGTCGTCTCGTCTCGCAGTAGGAACGGGGGCTTACAAAAAGCATTCAGGAATTATTTACAATTTCTAACAAACATACAGGGTGTTTGACCCAAACAACGTTGAACGAGGTGATTGTATATCTGATTGTGAACCCAAAACAATAAAAAGGGGACCTTAACGAACACTCTTAACCTTGACCGATAGAATTGTCAAGTGCGGGTGCGGCTAAGTCCTGTCTATGGTCATAAACAATTCAATATTTGTGATAAATTGTAGGTAGATAGATTTTTTATTATTGTCTCTGAACTCTGAAAGCTCGTGGCTAAATGATAACAGCCCCACGGCTCAATCGAAGGTTAAGCTACGCTTGCCGCGGACGGTTCGTGGATGGGTGACCATCCATTACATATCGAGATCCCTCCGTGCTTCGGAAAGCACGTTAAGCTGTTGGTCACTGCTGTCATTCATATATTTTTGACAGTCGTTACGGGTAGTCAGAAGCTCAAATGTCTGACAACCAGTCTTACCAATAGGTATCGTATTACCAAGTAACTGGTTGTGGAGGTCAGACAGGCAGTCGCTTCATGTACATTACTAGTATTCAGCTGCATCTGGTAAGACTGGAAGCCGACCCCGACATAGTTGGGAAAGGGCTAGATTATGATGGCTCCGAAGTGTGAAGAATTAATTGGTAAATTATCCTGTTTTTTTTTTTGTTTGCCAGTGCGTTATTAGTACTTATTAGGCTCTGTGGCTGTTATTTGATTTCCACACTGCTTATACCGTGTTCGATGTTCGATTTCCGCACAAAGAACATATTATTTGTGTGGCCTCCATAGAGTTTTTCCGGGCTAGGGCGTTTTGCTTGTAAGAGTTGTGTTTGCCTCCAGGATTCAAAAGATTTTTTTTGTAAAGCATGAATTTTGGGTGTTTCAAATCCATGAAAGTTTTCGAGATTTGGTGAAAACTTGAAATATCCACTTTATAACAAACTGACAATTTATGTAACTTTGATTAGCTTATACTTGTATACGTTTAGTATCCCATGGACTATAAAACTTGCTTAAAATTGGTGTAAAAGCCGTAAATGTAAAATAATACACATTGTGACGAAGACAGAATTGGTCTACTCGACTAAGGATTGATGTAGGTGGAAACTGCGAACAATTTCTTGTTTTTTTTTTGAATTTCTACATATGTTGTAGGTATGCGAATACGTAATGAACTAGAATACACAATCCAACAACAGCCCACAGCTTTGTGTAAGACTCATTACGAAGCCAAAGCCCCTCTTCATCCAATCATCGTACAAGGATCATAAACAAAGCCCTAAGTCTAATGAGAAGTGATGGAAAATTTAATTAAGTTCGATCGAGATGTTGATATGCGAGCAAGCACTCATCTGGAGCAGCCGAGGGGGCGTCCGAGCAGCGCATGTAAATGCGAGCAACGCACCGGCCGGCATCACGGGACGGAACCTACAGCCACAGTAGCCGGCATCGGGAGGAATGGAAAATATATATCAAGCCGAGCGAAAAGTCCACTACACACCCCGAGGGTGGCGGGCCCGGACGTGCGTTCGATTCAAACGAGCCGTGGCCACCCCCGCACTGCCGAGCTCCATTTTATTGTGACGTGCGATAGCGTGTGCCGCGACGCGTCCACCACCGCATGCTGCACACGCACTGCATGTGACGCTCCACACACACACGCACGCAAGCAACGCACGCACCGCAGCGAACTACGCTTCTCAGTTCACCCACCTACCGGCCAAAACCGCCTCCTTATTCCTTACGTACCGTACCTACTGCAGATTTTCAGATGTAATTTCAGATTTTTCTCTTTAGCCTCGAGAAAGTCCCGAGGAAAAATAAATATGCTTAAACCCGACCCTAAAGGACCCGAAAGAGGAAAAAATATTAAAAATTAAGAAAATATTTGTTTTACAGTTATGTAAACATCTCTAATTACGACTTGTTCAAATTATTATTTTTTCTTTGCAGCGTGCGCGGGGCGGCGCTCTAATTAACATCTATTACAGGCTTACAGGTATTTCGGGAACAGAGGAGTATCATTTGGCGAGGGTGCTGAGTACACTCAATTAAACGAGGCTGCCCCCGCCTCGCCTCGCGGCCGAGTGGAGCACCCTGTAGCCTGTAGCCGTGCTAACATTGCACTCCTTGTGCACATCTTTCACAACGTTTAGCATCTTGCGGCTTCTTGATCCAGGGGTAACGATGAGTTATTAGGATGGGTTTGATGTTGACGGTCGGCTGGCGGATCCCGCGTTATCAGCGTCTAGACCAGTTGTCTGGACCTGTTGCATAGGTGGTTGCGTGGTGCGTGCAGGGCTGCGGTGCCGCTGCGTGCCGCTAGGCGGCGCTGTCCGGCACACGCTGAGCCTCCCCGTGGTCACCCGCTCGGAACACTCGCCCCCGCCGCCCCCCGGCCACCCTCTTTAAAAGCCAGTGGCGAGCTTCAAGAGAAAGTGCCGCGTGTGTACACTCACATGCGTACAACCATCTTTGGCGAGAGCCGGCGGGCGCAGGCCGGCGGGGTGAGCCTCGGATTATGTGGAGGCGCCTCCCCCCGTATGCGTAAGTGCGTTCACACAAAGCCTTCCCACATACATTTGCATAGTGACATTGTTCGGTAATAATGTATGTGACCACTCGGCTCGCCGCCCCACGGCGACATCTTTCAATAGATCGCCTCGCCGCTTGTTCTGTGCCTCCCGTGTCTCCCCGCACCGCGCAGCATCTCCCGAGCCGCTTTCTAATTAAAATACATCTACTATAATATATTATTTGGTATCTATACGTGCTCATATTCGCAGCTATGAAGGTAGATATTTAAATAGGAATATTATCAGGAACTTTAAAGATTTACAACGCTAAAATACCCAGATGAGGAAGTAGATAAATTCTCAGAAAGGTGTGAAACTTCAATTATTGACAAGTTAGATATCAGCTAGTATCTACATAGATGTGTGCCGTCCGATCAATTGGATCAGAAGAAATTGAATGTGTAATTTTGATTTACATATGTGACTAGGTACACATGTGCGTATAAGAGGATTTCTTGAAGTTTCGTCGATATAGCGGCGGGTGGCGAGAGGGTGGCTCGGACGCTCACACGCCGCCCGTCGTTCGTCGGTGTGCGTATGTCTCGGACATGCACGCTACGCAGATTTCTCTAACGATTTTCCCGGAGTGTGAAATGTAAAATAAGGGGTTAGACGAGGCTGAGCTCGCCCTCGTCCCGCGCGCCCCCCACCGGCCCCTCCACTCGCCAAATTGATGACCAGCCACCCACAGGGCGATCTGTTCAAATTTAACACATATCGTATTTAAAAGTAAAACGGTTCGGAACCTTATCTTCCCTCATTAATATTCCCTTGCATATTGTTAGCATACTTCGTGCTGATTTTATTTTTAATTTCTTACGAGTACCTACTTGTAAGACCAGCATTCTAATAATTTTCCTAGTCACATCTTTAGGGTAAATGAAATAACTGTAATGTTATGTCTTTACGGAACACTTTTTATTTCGGAGTACGTAAGCAATACACGAAGTAGGTAAATGTAACTTTTAAAACCCTTTTCTTATAAACTAAGCCATAGCCAATATCGAGTGGATAGCAGGAAGCAAAGAATATTTCCAAAATTTGGGTATTTTCTTATAAAATTATCTTCAACCTACAAAACAATTACACTAACATTGACAGCCTACAGATAACAGCAGGTCTACTCCACGATGCATAGTATATTTGACGTCGTAATTGCTTTCCCATTTTTTACAACAATTTCAAGCAAATTGGAACTTCAGTACGGTTGCAAATAAATCTAATTATCACATAGACTTAGTAGACCTTGTATGACGCTTAGGAATCTTCTTAAAGACCTCCTTATGTGTGGGCGTCTGACTATCTTTTACGTAATCTTAGTAGACTGTTCTCCGTAGGCCGCGACTACAGACTACGCACATCTACTGCTAACTACATATTACAATTTAATGAATGCATGAATGTATTAACTCGAAATTTTTTTTTGAGATAAGTACGAGTACTTGTTAAAACATTTCAACCCCAACAAACGTTAGCGATTATCGTTATTCCATTATTCCCCTTGAGTTTTCTACTCATTTCCTGCCTGTCCTCAAGTTCTACTAATGCGGAAAGCAACCGTCAAAATGGCGCTGTCGTAGCTAGTTCCCAACACAAGCCAATAATACAAGGCGTGAGGTGGTTTTATTTTATTTTTGCGAAAATGATGCGTTGTTGTGTTAGGTACTAAATACTCCGAAATTGGAGTCCACCATTTCCCGAGAGACCCTAAAATTAAAAGATGGTGGCTTAAAGCTATTCGTAGAGATGTTTTATAAATTAAACAGAGTAGAAACATTTTGAAGAAAGTGACTGAGGATATATTTATGGTTTTAAATTCTGACACTTTCCATATCATTTACTTGTTTTAAAATATTGAAATCACCGAAAATAACGAAATAGCGAAATAAAAGTAAACTCATGACTGAACGAAATGTCAAACTTATTGTAGGCCGTGGGGACCTAGCTATGATCACGCCATCTACAATTAGCTTTGCCCGACCTTCCCCATTGCACAATTTCTTCGAACATTTATTTTTCAAGTACTCAGAACTATTGAATACAGACGCTAGCACATCAAGCTACCCGAAACTGTCAAATTTTTCCAACCAACCTTGAACCTAATGCTTTAGCGATAAAGTTGAAAATCTATTAAAGAAATTTGACAGATTGTAGTAGCTTGATGTGCTGCCGTCTGTACATAGTTCTCCGGAAATATTTTCATTTGCATCACCTGCACTCGCCCACAATTGGACGAAGTATCCACCATTTATAATTTTCATGCTTCTTTATCAGTTGTTTGTCGCAGCAAATGCAAAAAAGCCAATGACACTAATGGCATCCTTACATTCAACCAGTGGTCTCGAACGTCATAGAGCGAGATCGGTAGAGTTGCCAGCTAAAATCGGTATATTTGTACCCAAAATCGGTATTTGACAAAAAAATACAATATTCAATCAAATTCGTTTATTTATTGAAAAAAATTAAACTTACAGAACAGAGCCCATATCAGTTGAAATACCGAAAAATCGGTAGGTTCGAGACCACTGCATTCAACATACTGTGAGCGGCTACGAGATCATACTTGCTACGAAACTGACAATTTAAGGTCCTACAGCATTTATTGACGCTACGAATATTTTAATCAAATATTTACTTAATGAGTATGGGAATACTGTAGATTTTTTTATTACCACCACAGTAAAACTTAAAAGAACATTTTTTTAATGTGAAAAATACTTAGTTAATCGATTGTGTGATTTTTACTTGACTCCCCCCCTCTAACTAATAGACGAAACTTATTTGAAAACAACTAGGTAGATTACTAGATGAGAAAGAAAACGGTAATAAAGTGTACCTATTTGAACAATAAGGGCACATGAATGTTGACAGGAATAAATAATTATACAGTAAGTACTTCGAATTCAACAAAACAGAAAGACGACATTAATGCACAGGGCAAAAATAAACTAACGGGTAAGCTAAAAGTTATAGGGTTTGAGAATCTGAGAGCCTGAGATACATTTTAATTTGAATTAACATCCTTTTAAGAAACCTTCAAAGAATTTTCGCCCAAATTACGAACCGAAAACTAGCCTATTTATCCATAAGAAATAGCAGTGGTGGTGGGTTCTCGAAACCGGTTTCAACTCAGCCACCCCCGCATCTACCTAACTGTATTTTATCGTTTTTTACCACTCCCGCTGCATTCCTATGCACCCCTATCATCTTCTACAATGTGTGCACCGCTTTCGGAAATCGAAGTTTTTTTATTAAATCCAGTATCACCCTTGTTGAAGATAAAGTTTGATTCAGCTGTGTATTTGTTATTTTCAAATGAATGTAGAGTACTTCTACAATTATTTTCACACGCAAAATGTGTTTGATTGAAGTAACTATAGGATTAACTTAAATAATTATCATATTGTTTCCAATTCTGGAAATAAGTTAGTACAAAATAGCTTGTTAGGTACATTATTAATTTATTATTGACTGGATTGTCTATCTGTTAAATTCTTAATCGAAGTCTCTATAGACAGTTCCGTGATTAACTCAGTATTTTGTTTTAGCAAAGCAATTTTTTCCAATTAGGTAGGTATATATTTTATATCACAAAATAATAAATGGGCTTGTTAAGAACGTCATTGGTTTTACTACAGCAGACCTACCACAACGCAGAGCGATTGATATTTAACAGCAGGTGCACAAACAAACTGAAGCAATAGCAAGTTACAACTAATCTTAAATATTAATGTTTAGGAACTGATTTCTTGTTACAGGTGGCTACGGAACAAAGAGAAATTCTAAGTACTCCGTGTTATTGCGTGTTATTTACTGCGCGTTATCTACTGTGTGTTATCCTCAAAATTGCAAGGGAAATCCAAACACCAGATGAGCGGTGCGGGCGCATCATTGTTTTCTCGAATCCGCTGTGTGGGTGCGACTTTGATTTTTTCTGTAACACACAATCGCATTAGGGCCTGTGTGTGCGTGGCATTTCTCAGAAACCTTTGGTTGAGAATCGTGCGCATTGTGCTCGTGTGCGTACAACGTGCATTTTACACCTGTTTCGGACGCGCCTGTGTGTGTGGGTCGTTTTTTCTCTCGTGGGGGTAAATGCGATGTTGCTAGATGCATGTTTTGGATGCACTGGTGTAAATTTGACAACGTCGCACAAATTAGATACACCACCACTTTCCGTGCCGGTTGTTTGTGGTTTCTGTTGAAGTTAAAATAAGTAGGTAGGTATGAACAATATTCGATTTCGAATAAAACTGAAGCTGTAATTTGTGTTTAAGGGTTTTGGATATCCTGTTTAGTTTTTTATTTATTCGTATTCTATTTAAATTGTCCTGTAGGTATTTGTAAAAACGATTTCTGATACTTTGTTAAACTACAGAACCTATTAGGAAAGTCTAGCACTTAGTTATAAATTAAGAAATTCGTAATTATTCTTAGGTAACAAAATAATTACGTTAGTAATAATAGTTCAGTGAGTATTGCTCAGTTTTTCTCCTATGATTTTGTTGGCTTTGCATTTTGATGTTTTGTGTGTTGTGAAAATGATGACCAGAGGTCGGAATTAGGTACCTAGGTCCGACCTCTGATGATGACTTCAGATGATGTTATTTGAAAATTAAGTACGAAACCAATAGGTAAATAAAATTAACTCAAAACAAGCCAGAAATTAATTGGCAGAAATAATAGAAATTAATGATTCTGTTCCCAGTTTGCCATTTGCCAATTTCAGTCATCCTGTGGAAGTACCAGTCATACCGACAGTAATCACATTAGAAATTGGTTCCAGGTGTGCGTCGTGTTCCTAGAACTTACCTATTATAATAACCTTTCTAAGCCATGTCCAATTGTCATTGCCACGTGTTCTGTCTTCTGTCCGACTGCTAAATTAGTTTGTTGCTAAGGTCATTCATATTTCGCAATCTTCAAAGTATCGTAGAAGCTTATTTATAACCGGCCAAGTGCGTGTCGGACCACGTACAAAGAAGGGTTGCGTAGTTGGGATGAATTTATCCCAAGAACAAACTTAATATTGTAGTTGAAAAACATGTTCTCTCATACATTCCAATTGCAAATGTAAGTCGACTATTACTCGTAAACTTGTAAAGCCTACTTAGCAAGTTTTTCACATATCCAAAACTAACCGTTTAGCTGGCAGGGGGGCACATGACTCTAACAAAAATTAGCAGTTTAAAGCTTAATATTTCAGAAACGGATCCCTTAATCGAAAAATTGTTTTCACAAACTCGCAATATTTTTGAAACACTAATGCAACAACACCCCAGGCCCACACCAGGGGTAGACGAGAAAATAAAAACATCCGCACTTTACGTGTACAAGAGGTACCACTTTATCTGCGTGATTAATATGTAGTATATCAATACCAAATTATAGCTTTCTAGTACTAAGAGTATCTGAGATAAGCTGCGGGCGGACGGACAGACGGACATGGCGAACCTATAAGGGTTTCTTGTTGATTACGGAACCCTCTAAAAATGATATTTAGGAAGTATTAGTATTTTATCGTCTTCTGCAGAGTTACTGCCCTGGTCCCCTTCCAGCCTTTTCTCTTCCAATTCTGTTCGCTGCTTCTCACCCTGACTCACTCAGTGATAGTGTTATACTTAAGAGCCTATAATACTACCTCAGCTAAAATTCACTCTTTATCTCGCTCGCACGATACAGCGCGCGGACTGAGTGAGAGCGGGACTGGGTGCGGTGCTGGGCGGCAGGGAGTGCCGATAGTTTAGGTAATTGCATTTTACGGTGAAAATAATAGTAATTAAAAAGAAATTAAAAACATAAGACCTGCTTTATAGTTAGTTCAGTTAGTATGCAAAGTTTCATGATCTAATTTGAAGCATTTTTTGAATACCAGCGGTTTATTGTTCGGTTCGGAGGTAACTTTGCAATTTTTTTCTATCGAGAAAATTTTATGGAATCGTGTTTTCGGCAAACAGAGTAGGTATTAACATTAATCCTCAACTTTACCATATATTTATTTTCAAACTAAAGCTGCAGTATTTTCGATAAAACGGAGGATCTTGAGCCATTTGGAGTAGTATAGGCCCCTAATGATTATACAAGGCATAACAGAAGATTAACCCTTAAAGTGACTTTGTATAGAATAGTATACGTCTAACTTTAAAAAAATATTGTCCAATTTCATTTCATTTTATCTGTAATATTTCATCATAAATCACATTTCTGAACGTTTTTTTCTAAGTCAATATGACAAAACTTTTTTAAACTATGGTAAATTCAAATCAGTTGTGAAAAATAACGAACGAGTCGCAGCCAGAAATTATTATCAAGGTGAGTTTTGGTTATTTTAGTGTTTTTATTACTAATTATAAATTTCCAATGCATAAAATGTAAAGGTGAACAGTTATTCTAATAATTTTGCTAGATGAATAACTTGGAAAATGTGGTGTTTGTATTAGTTTGACTAGTTTATATACATGTATAGTATAATATTCAATGCTACAGTTGCTTACATTTACCACTATTTTTATTTGTATAGTATACTATACAATGCCACAATTGCTACTATGTGATGAAACTAACAATTTTTTGATATTTTGATATGATACGAGTTCTATAGAGTGCATAAATAACGTCTTGGCTTTTATTTGGGTGGTTGACTTGCATGTTTTCTTTATGTTGTTTTAGACCACAATGAACGGAAGAGCTAGACGAATATTGGCTTTGGTTCCTACACTAAATGCTAATTCTGATGCTAGTGATGAATCGAGCAGTCGTGATGAAGCGATAACAGCTGAGAGTTCACCAGCACCGTCACTAGAATCGTCATTTGAAAGGCTCGACATTCTAGGCAGCCCAGTTTCGCCAGCCAACCCTTCAGAGGGCGAGGTAGAATCAAACGCAGAAGCCATTTCTGATGTTGAACAAGAAAATGCTCAAGTTCCCTTCACACCAATTCTGAACGCTGTATTTCCGAGCCCAACGCAATGCAACTATGATGCAATCCCTTCAATTTCTTCTATTGGTTCCGTGGCGTCTGTTCAACCTTCTACTGCCATGGCAACTAACACACCTTTGAGGACACGTGGACAAAGAAAACGTACTGGGCCTTCTATTGCCATTAATAGAGTCAAAAGACGCTGTATAAAAAAACTAAACTTACGTTTTCGTTGGAAGAAAGTGTCATTACAACACAGGGCTGACATATCTAATCCTACTTTTGAAGATGCAGTACCTACTGATTGGTCACCCTTAGACTATTTTTATCGATTTTTTCCCAGAGTAATGGTGAGTGATATAATGACGAATACCAATTTGTACAGCGTTCAAGAAACTGGCAAATCAATCAATGTTACAGAAGAGGAAATATTAGATTTTTTGGCCATCAACATTCTTATGGGTATAGTAGTTTTACCTTCTTACAAAGACTATTGGAAATCGTCGTTTAGATATCCAAAAATTGCAGATGTCATGTCTTTGAAGCGTTTTCAGCAACTAAGAAGATATTTACATTTCACTGACAACACCCAAGCCGATGTTTCTGACAGGTATTATAAGCTGCGACCCCTAATAGAATGTATTCGGTTTCAATGTTTATCCCTCGAAGAAACTACTTTCAGTATAGATGAGATGGTTATACCATATACGGGCAAAAAAGCAGGCAGTCGTCGTCAATATAACCCAAACAAGCCAAGTAAGTGGGGCTTTAAAAATTTGGTTCGAGCTGGTGTTTCTGGAATCATCTACGATTTTATACTCTACGCTGGCGATGATACGTTTAGAGGTGTGGAATTTACCGATGAAGAAGAATCCTTGGGTGTTGGAGGAAAAATAGTTTTAGCGTTATGCAAAACTATAAGAAATCAAGCATGTAGTGTCGTTTACTTTGACAACTATTTTACGTCTTTAGAGCTAATATATATATTACGAGAAAACTATGGTATATTTAGTTTAGGGACTGTTAGGAAAAATAGATTGAAGGATGCAGAGAGCAAAATGATTGACGATAAATCGCTACAGAAGAAAGGAAGAGGAGCTTTTACTCAGGTGGTTTGCAATGAAAACAAACTGAGTGTGGTCAAGTGGTTTGACAATAAGCATGTGAGGTTAGTAAGCTCTTATGTTGACGCTTTACCCCTTGAGAATATCAAACGTTTCAGCAAAGAGTCAAAAAGTCGCGTCGATATACAATGTCCACAAATTGTGAAGCATTATAATCGCCACATGGGAGGTGTGGATTTGGCGGATATGCTAATAGCATTATACCGCACAGGTATAAAATCTCACAGATGGTACATGAATATTTTTTCCCAGCTTTTGGACATATGTGTAAATAATGCTTGGCTGTTACGTCGTAGACATGACAGACAAATAAATAAGAAGAGGAAGCAAGATCGTTTGAAAGACTTTCGATACGAAATCTACGCTGGACTTCTGAAGCGTGATAGAACCGTGCCAGTAAAGGACGTTGAATCTGTACCTGAGAGGCAAAAGATAAAGAAACCATTGGCCGAGAGGCCTTTTGATGATGTGAGGTATGATAAATACGATCATTGGCCTCAGTTAACCGGGTATCAGAGATGTAAATATTGTAAAGGAGGTCAAGCAAGTACAATATGCACTAAATGCAAAATACATTTATGTTATGTCAAAGGCAGAAACTGTTTTTTGGCTTACCACACGAAGCACTAAAATAGCGCAACGTATAGTATGCTATACATTGCTGATTTCTTATTGTTTCGAGCAAAAGTGGCACCGTATAGTATACTATACATAGGTTTTTCCAAAAAATATCAGCTCTAGATTTTTTTTTGTATTTTTTGTAACTTTTTATATGCCTAATAAACCATTAAAATTAATTTTACTTGTTTTCATTAACACAAATCATCATGCGACTTTAAGGGTTAAAAAGATAGGTACTATGATTCAGTTAGATCCTCACATAATCATTCTAATATACCGCTAGATCAAAAATAGCCTAGAAGCCTCACAAAAACATCATCGGTCAGAGTTTAACCCGTAATGAATGCCAACAAAAAGTCGGGTTGGTTCGTGTTGCAAACTGCAGCATAACGGGCCTTCGATCTCGCAAACTTTTTCACTCTTATGCGGGTCAGTTCTCAATGTTCTGACAACTCAGACATAAAAATGAAGTTCAGTAATCGTTAAATAATAACATGTCTGGCGTTGGCTAACTTAAAAACGGGAGCGTTCGTAGAATCAGCTCGAATGTGACCTTAGCTAAAGTCAAATCGGTGAAGTGACTAAGAGTAATAATTAATTTTTATATATGCGCGTACATGTAGCGATATATTGCATTAGTTTTTGTGTGATCGCATGGCCTTCGCTGTCGGTAAGTGTTCATCAGACGGTCGTCTTTGTGCAGCGAGATATTTGCCAAATGATACCTACTTATATAGTTTTAGTATTATGCCGACTGGTGACCACGGTTAAGTAGACGATTAGGTTTTACCGCCTGTCAATCAAGTATAATTATAATTAGCGTTGCAGCTTCAGAAAGGTCGTTATGTTATTTATACAGGGTGGCAGGGACATCGACGCAGAATCTGTTACCATAGTTTCAGTCCATAGAAACTGCAGTTTCCTACAAAAGTGAAATACCTACGCGGTAAAAATGTCTGGAACAGCGAATTAAAAAAAATAAGTACTGCGACTAAAAATTTCAACGCAGGGGTTCCAGAATCATGTACTGAATCCATGGTAACAGGATTCGCGTCGATGTCCATGCCACCCTGTATAGTTTCGAAGTCATTGATAATAATGATGGTTTTGCTGTTAGTCGAAATTAGTGGACACGTGTAAGTTAGTTCTTGTAAGTCTGCCTCTATATCTCATTATCTTTGATGTGTCCAACATTTTTTTTAAAGGCCGTTTTAGTCAGTTTCATCCAGTCCAGCAAACGATTTCAAAATGACCGCCATGTCTCCAAGTTCATATTTTGTCTCTTAGTATTTAATCGGTTATGTCATCATCATCATCTATCTTTTATTTATTATAATCTCATTGTAATCTAGTGATTCATTGTGATTTCACTTTATTTATTTTTTTCTTTTTTTTATTTGATCTTTTTCTAATTTTATTTTAAAATTGTTTCTAATATTGCTTTTTGCTGTTAAAATTAATTTTAAGTAAAATATAATTTTATACCTTCGCTGTATAACTACTTAACTGGAGGAAGTCACTGGCTCCTGAAGTACAAGTACTCTATCCTAGCTCTGGAGTCAGGGTTTCAATTTTTTCCGTAACCTGTTTTTATGCGAATAAATTATTTATCATCATGTATAGTCCTATGACTATTAATTAATTATTATTTATTATTAATTATTATAATTATTTTACGCTGTTACCTATGTAACAGCGTAAAATAATTATGTAAACCTTCTACCTTTTCTCGATGCTAGATTTCCATATAATTTATTTTCTCCTAATGGTTTCCCTTGTATTATGAAAAGTCTCTCATTAGACCAATATTTCGTTCGACCTAGCATTACATGTAGGTACAGCCAGGAAAATTAATTCTTAAGCAATTGGACACCCTACATCAGTTTGCCGTATTATGTACATGTCAAAGACTTCATTAAACGGACAATTTAAGTTGTTGGTCAATTTGCTTTAAACTTATTTTCTCTTACTACTTAAACTCAACGACAAATTATGCTTGTATTCTATGTATTTCTAATTAAAATTAGGTTCTATGTAAAAAAGAGAAGTAAGATTCGATATATTGGTCTATTCTCAGTAAAGAACATGAAACTAATATGTATATTGTATTTAGAATTCTTGCTAATGGCAATGTCAGCTGAGGTGGCTCGTGGCCCGGGGCTACGTTTAGCCGGCAAACGACCAGCGTGCGTAAATATAACTAGGATTTATAACATCACAACGTATGTATTATTTTAGTCACAGATGCTTATAGTAGGTATCAACTAGCTGTTGCCCGCGGCTTCGCCCGCATGGATGTCAATACTTCCCTATTTGAATCAGATTTTGTTCACAATTTCATGGGTTTTAATATTTTTGCGCGGAACCCTTATTATTTTCCTAAAATAAAAGTACCATATGTTACTCCTTATAACATCAGCTATTTGCCAGTGAAAGTCCCGTTAAAATCAGTCCAGCCGTTTCGGATATTAGCCGGAACAAACAGACGGACAGACGGACAAAAATTTAAAAAATAGTTTTTTCGTTATAAGTGTCTTATAAACTGTCATATGAATTTAGTAAAAAGCTGTTATTTTGACATTACAAACAGACACTTTAGTTGTATTTATTTGCCTAGATAATTCTGTTTAAATAATATTTAATTAAATAATAAATTTCAATAAATAGTTTAAATAATAATAATAAAACTGCGATGCGACGTTGCATGGCAGTTTTGCGTGAGAGCCCTAAACTAAGGAAACGGTAATTTCAGATGATATACAGGGTGGCGATTAGGTTATCACATTAATTTAAACCACGCATTCAGTACATGATTCTGGACCCCGCTGCGTTGAAATTTTTCGTAAAAAACAAAATTTGCTGCTCCATACATTTTTGCCTACCTACGAGGTCAAAATGTATGGAGCAGCAAATTTTTTTTTTAATAACCGACGAAAAATGAGGAGCTCGTGGCTAAGTAATAACAGCCGCATGGGTCGATCCATCAGGTTAAGCTACGCTTGCCGGGGTTGTCCGTGGATGGGTGACCATCTTTACATACCGAGACTCCTCCGTGCCTCGGAAAGCACGTTAAGCAGTTGGTCCCGGCTGTCATTTGTAGATCTTTGACAGTCGTTACGGGTCGTCAGAAGAGTCTGACAACCAGTCTTACCAAGGGGTATCGTATTACCCAGTTACTGGGTTGTGGAGGTCAGATAGGCAGTCGCTCCACGTAAAATACTGGTATTCAGCTGCATCCGGTTAGACTGGAAGCCGACCCCAAGATAGTTGAGTAAAGGCTAGGCAGATTGAATAACAGACGAAAAATTCTAATGTAGCGGGGTTCAGAATCATGTACTGAATACGTGGTTTCAATTAATGTGATAACCTAATCGCCACCCTGTATTCCAAAGCTACTATTACAAAGTAGGTATAGTATTATAAATACACGATAGCATTTTTGTTTCGTTAATTATTTCATAGCCTTGCTTGTCTATTAGAAGTACCCTACCCAATACTTCACTGCGACAATGATGAAATGATAACACAAAAACATACCAATTGAACAACTGGTTTGGAATTATACAACAAACGCTTAAATTTTGAGAATTATTATGAAAACCCATGAACGTAGGTAGGACTGACAATGAATTCATGACCTTTCCTATTTCTTATTATTTCGTGCTATTACGAAAGCAACATTCACATTATATCAGTCATTAAAATTAATAATGGTATTAATATTGGCATAGCCGATGTAGCACGGACGCGAAAATAACGCGGCGGGATTTTCAACGCTCTACCTTAGCGCTGGAAGTTGAAAATCTAACAGTCACTGAGATAAAGTAGTACGTATAAGAATAGTTCTATGCTAACAGTGTTTTTCCACGCATTGGAATGCACTCTGTTGGATTCTCAATGCTCGGCTCAACACCGAGAGTTGACAATCCAGTGCGCGATAAAATCCCGCCGCGATATTTTCGCGTCCATGCGAACGTCGCTATAGCACTTGTGTGGCTTTGTATAAGACTTAGCTCCACCAAAAGACATGACGAATTCGTCGAAAGCCGCTTAAAGAATAATTTTAGAACATAATTAGTAAAATCCTTAAAATCAACTTCTTCCCAGACTTGTTACAAAGAAATGTACGAACTAGAAACTTTTCTCTCAGATAACGATACACCTAGTTACAATACCTTTGTTTCACGACTTCGGCTTTACCCAGAAATATTTATTACTTTCTTCCTTACGATAAGACTTCGTAATAATTCTACGGTAATAATAAGTGTACTTACATTTTGTTGTTGCAGGTGTTAGTTGTAACGAAGTTGCTCAGTTACGTGAAAGGTAATTAAGTAACAGCTTAAGTTATTTGTTCTTTTGTTTCTAAGATACGTTATTCTTGTTCTTTTAAGTCTTTGATTCTAGAAATGTTTCAAGCTACATTGTATTATTTAAAGATTTTTATTTACCAAACGAAAGTTCTAAACAAAAATGTAAGTGGGTCAGCATAAAAGTGAAGACTATCCAATAAGAACTTTTCAATGAAGAACCGGGCTAGTAAATTAATTATGAAAGCGACCGTGAAGTAGATGACTCAGTACAATACCGCTAATAAGATTGATAGTGATAACCATCCGAATAAGTCCGCGACTAGACGCTCGGCGGAGGTTGGGCAACGTCGCATTGTCAGCGGGGCGCGTAGCACCGCATGGTCGTTGGCCGCACCGTAGCACGATTTAGGAAGATGGATTTTTTGTAGTAGGGCGCTTCGCTTAGTGTGTACCAAACTGCAATATTGTATGTTACTGAATGCGAGGTAAATTGGCAGGTGCATAATCAGCCTATAATGTTCCCACTGCTGGGACACAGGCCTCCTCTCTGGGAGAGGAAGTGGCCCGTAATCCACCACGCGGGCCCAGTGCGGAATTTTTGGTTCTAAGACATGCCGGTTTCCTCACGATGTTTTTCTTCACCGTTTTGAGAGCAGTGAGTGGTGATGAAATTATTTACACAAAATTAAGCGCTTGCTTGGGTTCGAACCCACGACCTTACAACTCGTAAGTTGGTGCCGTTACCACTGGGCCACCACTGCTCCCTATTGGCATCCTAATTGGCAGGTAAGTTTGGGCAATTTAAATTATCGGCTCGGATGCTCGTTTTTTTTTTTATTTCAGCAAAGATTGACGCTATTGTCTTTGTCATTATTGTGAATAAGTGAATTGGACATTTTTATCAGATACGAGAATATGTACTATTATAAGATTATTATCACATTTTCAGAAATAATGCATTGACAACTTCCGATCTTATTATCTAGCAAAAATACGATAGCCATTACCTCATAATTTATTTGTTAGTAATTCAATATTTTTTAACGTACCTACATAATATTATACATTTTAGTGTTAGCTTGTACATTGTATTTAATATTTTCTTCATTCTGTTTGTTCATATTCCGCTTTCACACCTCAAAATCCTGTTATAGAATAGCCCAATTAAATTCGTCGCTGACAATGAGACCTCGGGCCGCGCAAAGTTGTCGAAGCCCAAGTTTGTTTGTCAGCCTGTGTGTTTATTGCCTCCGTCCCTCATAAAATGTTATGAATGATACAGTTCGCGAGGCAGGGATTAACCGTTTAGTAGCTACGTTTCGTTACCATTATACGTTTAGTTCGGCCTTTTCCAGACCTTTTTGTGTTGAATATTTTCAGCTATATTTATATGACGGGTGTCCCGAGCACTTTTTAACATCAAAACAAAAGCTTACATGAATGTTGTTCTGCATTGTTTTTAGTACTGCTCTGCTCTGAGATTTTTACTAGTGTGGAGTTTTGTTTGTTTTTGTTTTTATTAACTTTTGACTGCTATCTAGTCATAGTTATTTTAGTTTTAAAATAACGATGGCAATATTGATTGCAAACTTTTGCAATTTCCTAGTCGTGTGGTCGTCATGATCATTTTTATCCTTACTTGGTCGACTCGGTCGCTATTATAATAACTTATGACTATGATTAAAAGGTATTAGCCAGTTTGTAAATAAGTTTACGTGGGTACTTTCCCCGAAACATCGTTCCGCTTCCGCAGAAGTTTCTTATAATGTTATGGATGTTTAAAGCTAATTTTATGTTTCCTCATCTAATATGTCTAATGAATTATGGAATGTAAAAAATGTTGTGTTACGATATTTTTTTAGTGCTTTCTCAGCAATTAGAATTAAAACTTAGGTAAAAACATTCAAAATGTTATAGAAACAAAATGTAAACGCGGAGCCTGCTACGCACAGAGGTGTTCGGGAACAAGGAAGACTCTTTATGTCAGTGAAGGAAGCTATCGGCACAGTCCGAGAAAATCGATGTCGGCTCCCCTCATAGTTTGCATGGCCACGGTCCGGTCGCGACCACCACGCTACGAAACTCCTTACTTTCAATACCAACCTACATCCGTGAATTTTTTATTAAAATATTAATATTATATGACTGGACGTAAGGGGTAGTGCTTTCGGCGTGTTTAGAAAAAAATTAAGGAACCGTGCCCCCCCCCCCCCGCCCCTTCTCCTCCGCCCGTACCCCTCGCTCGTCCACGATGCAAAATTTTCAGTGCCCTGCGCACGGCTCGGCCATTCTGATAATACTAGCTTCTGCTTAGGGTTCGCTTGTAACATTTTGGTTATATTTTGTTGTCACATGCATTTAGGTAAAAATTAGGATGTAAGGTAAGTTCACCTATTACAGTCTTAGTTCTTAACAGAAAAACTAAAATATTTCTTTGGTTTCTCGTTTTAACATCATAGTCACATAATCAGAACTATGATTCACACAGAAATACGGCTGATGTTGAAGCGTATTTATTTAATTATGACTCCTTTTATCTCCCCACTTAAACTCACTAATATCGCTTTAAAACATGACCTCGGACATTTTAGTTTTTATTCTCTTTATCATAATCGCCCAGATCTTTTTCGGTTATTGACTCCGAATAAGGAAATGACATTTGCTTGTCATCTATTACAGATTAATAATAATGAACTCGTATCACGTATGTGCAACTATTTGTTTTGTTTTCTGATCAACTGGTCGATAAAAAGGTTGAAATTATTTCGATACCAAGGTGACCCTCATCGTTCGAAGTACTTGCATCAGTAAATTGTAAACACACTTTACTAAGTTTTAAAATATTGTTTAGAATTTGGACGCAATTTTTTTACGTACAACATAATAAAAGGAGATTTAAAATTTAGAGAATTTCGTCGCAGGGCTCTGTCCGCCCGCATTGTAAGGGTGGGTGCTATCGCTATCCTACTCGGACGCAGCTTCACCGGACATTTCGACCGGGCATTTCAATTTTGAGAAAGAGTAGGACCAGCCCCGTCCCCCGCGCGCCTGGCCACCCCCGCTCGGCTCTCTCGCTCGCACTAAGGACACACAAAAGGACGAAGGAGCGATAACTTCATCACCGTGCGACGGTCTCTCTCGCACACACGCTACGGTGGGGGACGACGTTGCGAATTGTTATTGAAGTCATGCCCCCGAAGGCGACTTCGGGAAGGCTGTCAGTTGCTAGTAAACGTTCGCAGCGTCCGTACCCGGTTGACCCGCAGCGCCTTCGCGACGCACCTAGCACACCACAAACTAAAACGCATCGCGCCACCGGGTTTACAAACAAGTGCCAAGTTGTTATTCCACTACTTCCTCTGTGATTTTAGTTTATTATAGACATTGTTAATTATTATTAGACTTTTCCGAGTGACAATAAGTTATCGCTTCGCTACGATGAAACTTTTGGGCGAGTGACGCGAAGTGTTGCCGATCGCCAGCGAGTGTTGTTGATGGACCGGGAGCCGAGCGGAGTGCGCCGCTCTCAGTGTTTACAAGCGCGCACGTGGTCGCGCCGCACGCCCGCGCTGCGAAATGCCGCCAAAAACTTTCTTCGGAAACATTGCCGCTGTTTGAGCGGAGTCGCGAGGGGAACCGCGCCGACCGCGACCATGACTATTACCTGTAGCGCCTGATCAAGTAGGACTACATGTACGTCGACACGAGAAGTGCCGTTTTTTTATTATTTTTTTTTCGTTGGAGGAGACGGTGCTCTCCTTTGGATTGATGATTTAAATGGCTAACAGCAACGCCGTTTCGTCGACTTTATCGTCGAGGGACTATCATTGTAAGATTTGTGATCTTTACTTGGACACTGTCGAATCATTAGAGGTGCATTTGCAATATCATAAAGAGAACTTATACGTGAAGTGGGGTACGCAAAACTCACAGAATGATACTGAAAACAATAACGGTGCGAAAGTGAAGATCGAGACTACCGTGTCGGCGCCGGCCGACTCGAGCGACAACATGATCACCAAGCCCAGCCCTGAGTTCCCGCAGCGCGCCACACCAGAGACGTCGGCGCAGTTCCCTCACCCCGCGACCCCGCAGAGCTACCACAGCGCGCCCTCGCCCTACCAGAACCCCGACCAGACCAACTTTTCACCTGGAGCACAGTTCGGTAACAACTACTCTCATTCTGGCTTCTCACAAAATCAGCATTCTGAACAGATTAATTGGGAACAGTCCCAATATAACCAAGAGTATCACAAATCGAACCGGTTCCACCCGTACAACATGCAGGAGCGAGTGTCGCAGGTATCATCGTCGAGCCCACTGTACGGTCAGCCACTCAATCAACCGACGCCCTCGCCCTCACCCAACCAGTGCGACAAGTGTGGGTTCGTATGCGACTCTGCCGTCCAACTCAATGAGCACTGCAACTCTGCTCATGCAGGGGCCAGCACTGCTCCTGCGTCAGCGTCCATGCCATTTCAACAGTATCAGGGAAAGCAATACAACAACTCTGGCTATCAAAATGAAAACCCAAAGATAAAGGAAGAACATGAAGAATCGTCAGATATATTAGACCTAGACTCTCAAAAAGTTGTTTACCAAGGAAATGAGGGTGACCAGCCGACTGCAACTTTTGAAGACGCGCCACCTCAAGGCCGAGAAGTTAACACGCGGACAGTGCCCATGATGCCTTGGGAGGCTCAAAAATTATACAGTAATCCACAGCTTAACGGTGATGTATCTCTTTTCAAAGAACAAAAGATGTTTGTGGAACAAAAGGGGTATCAATCGGAAGCAAAAATGTTCCATCCCGAACAAAAGTTTGCCTACACACAAGACAAGTTTCTTGGCGTACATCATGATCAAAAACCTTTCATGCATGTTGAACAAAAAATATACCCAGGCGTACAAATGCCCCCTCTTACTGATTACTCAGGGCCGGTAGCATCTTCAAATCCAGATATGAAACCACCGTATCGGCCATACGATTCCCCAGCGGCGCCACAAATAACGAGCACACAACCTGCAAATCCTACATCTTCAACCCTTCCAAGTATCGGAGGTAAAGGCGCTAATTGGAAATCGAATGAAGCGCGAAGACCGAAGACGTATAACTGCACTGCTTGCAATAAATGGTTCACTAGTTCCGGTCACCTAAAAAGGCATTACAACACGACGTTGCACAAGAACGCGGTGAGATCGTCGGGTCAGCCCGACCCGGCGACAATGCCCATCTCCAACCATCACCACCCGAGCCGCGAGATGTCTCGCGCGCAACAACAGGCCGCTGACTCCAACACGCAGAGCCCCGTGCCGTCCGAGGATGCGCGCGGCGTGGACGACGCCGCGCTGCAGTCGCCCTACGCTTCGCAGAGCTTCGAACGATCGCACCGGGTCGCCACCATGCAGTCCAAGTCACCGTACTCGCATCTTCAACAGGGTAACTTAGATAATAATTTCAGTAATAATCCTTTAGCTAATCACCCTTTACAGCACCAGGTCGGTTCGCATCCGCTCAATATAGGTAGTCAACCGCCGGGCATAGGGAATCTGAACGACAGTAATCATCAGTCATCTAAAGGTGTAGCAATTTCAACGGCAGGGAATCCCCCAAACGGGGAAGCAGGTCCCTCTGTTTCTCAAAATCACCATATGAGGGGCCTGCTATCAGTGTCAACCAGCAATATTTCAACTCCAGTTCTAACGCAGACTACGCCAGCGCTTACGGCGCACACCCTGCCTCCGTTCAGTCATTTGGGTGTCAACCCGTACAGCCCGAGGTCTACGGATCCTTTGGGGCCTTCGGTTCCGGACCCCACGCACACCCCTTTATATTTGGGTCAGAATTTTCAGCAGACTATAGCACCGAGTTACCCAAACGGGATGGCCCCCCACGTTATGGATATGGCTATCAACAATCTGCCTATAGCCAATCAGGCTACTTTTGGTGAATCATCACCTGAAGAAGTCGAAGTTATGGAACAAGAAACGTCAAGCGAGCGAGCCGGCGGCCGCCTGCCGAGCTTCTCGCAGCTCCAGACGCAGAGCTTCAGCGTTTATGTTTCTAACTATATCACGCAGCCTAACGTGGGGGGTCAAGTTGTGTCTGACGAGTCGACCGCCGGTTATATTATCGTGGACCCGGTCCACTCAGCGTTACAGTACGGCAATCCCGAGATACAAAGTATAGAGTACGATTATAACTATTCACCGAGAAAAGTCAAGGACGTGGACGTGATCGATTACGATCCGGAACATACGAAAGTTTATCCTTACGGCTACACCGTCGAAGGAAAAACTATAAAGCGCGAAGTTGACATGTTACAAACGGATTCGGGCGAACTGCAGATATTAAAGATAGAGGATATCATGGACTATGCGAATAAGGAAAATTACGGGAATCAAATGAAGTCCCCGTCTAGTCCGGAGAGCGCGAAGGCTGAGAACGTGAGCCATCGCTCGTCTGCGGTGTCGTCCACCGTGCCGAGCACGCCGCTCGCCGAACGAAACCAAATGAAGAAGTCTGCCGCCACCACCGTGCACAAGTGCTACGAGTGCGACAAGCTGTTTAACAAAGGCTGCTATCTTACGCAACACAATAAGACGTTCCACTCTGGCGCTAAACCATTCAAGTGTATACGGTGCGGCAAACGTTTCCCAGACGACACTTCTTACGAATGGCACTGCGTCAAGCATTCCGAAAATAAGCCATTCAAATGTAACGAGTGTCCGAAGTCGTTCAACCACAAGTCGGACTTGCGCCGGCACATGTGCTTGCACTCCGACTGTAAGCCGTTCACTTGCGACCATTGCGGCAAAGGTTTCATTAGGAAAGACCACATGGTGAAGCACTTCGGCACTCACAAGAAGAAGATCCGCTCGGGGTCGTTGTCGTCCTTGGTGTCGTCCACGTCGGCGTCGCACGCGTCGAGCTCGCGCACGCTGCACGTCGCTTATAACTGAACGCTCCGGGCCGAACGTGTCGCACACACAAATATAGTTTCATATTTGCAGATAGCTCGTACTGACATTTCTTTTACTTAGTCCCTGTAGTAAATCAAAACCTGATGTTCCGCCGCGATACATATTTATTTAGAGTGCATTATATCGCTGTAGGGTGGCCGCGGCGCGACTCCGGCGCACGCGTTCAGTTCGCATCTCGTTTTTTGTTGTTCATTCAAGCTAACCTTGCGTCCGGCCGGCACAAGGTGACTTTACATGCCTGGGTGTCTGGGCGCTAAACATATAATTACATGACGTTAGAGTAATTGTACGATATCATTTAGATCGAACCATATCATTTTTACATATTGAATACGGAAAGAAACGTAAAAATAATTAGATAAAGTAAAGAACGTCGTTTTATTTGGGAAATATCAGACGCGACGTACATCACATATCTTATTTTATTGTAAAATATTATAAACTATAAGAAGTTTTTTTTTTAACTTTAGTTAAAATTCTGTTTTCTTATGATTGTTGAAGTTTACGAACGATAGGTATGTGTATTTTGAAAGTATTTAGAGTATTTTTTGTAAATATTGGGACACGATTGCCAGACATTTATTTTAAGTAGGAACTGGAAAAATACAAATCGTACGCCGGAGATAAGTGTTATGCTTTAATTATACGATGGGTACAAATTGAAATTTCAAACGGTTTAGATGAATTGCCAAAATATAGGTTTAATGGCAAACTTTGTAATGATGATAGGTCGGTAGTGCAAGCGGCGCGGGCGCCGGCGACGCTGCGCTCGCGTTGTGTCGCCGGCTCTCGAGCGGGCGGGAAGCGGCCCGCGCGCCTCTGCTACGTAGCTATTTAGCGTTTTTGTTCTAGGTGTAAAATCTTCTATTGATTATATTATTACGTATTGATATTTTCCCGGTGCTTCCTATTATTATTTTGTCTGTTAACATTTGTTTTAATATTGTAAGCTAGTTGACTTCTTTGTTTGAAATTCTGAGTTTTTCCTAAAATGATACTAATTTATGTCCAATTAAGTTACCATACGTTATTTGAACGAATTTAGTTATACATTCCTGTTTCGTTAGTGGTAGGAAAGTAGTCTTCCTAAACGTTGCCAAATTGATTCCGCCAACTGTCTGTGGCGAAACGATTTAATTTTTAATAATTTTTAGCCTAATGTTAATGAAATTCTCTAGCAATAATTTAACGTAATAATGTAAATGTTTTTTGTATAGTATTAAAATTAAATGGTCACGATTTATTGATTTATGTACCGAACAAGTTATAAGGGAATCATGAATTATTTGTATATATAGAATTGTGAAAAACTGTGAAATCACATTATGAAGGACATATCAAGGCCCCAATGCGCGCGCGCTGGCGTGTCAATATACTCCGCTTGCGCGTCAATGTCGATGCAAGTTTATTTAGTGTTGAACCCAGTGATCACATGCATGTGTCTGCACCGCAGTGCACTCGCGGTCGTGGTGACGCATCAGGCCATACATTGACACGCCATGCTGCCGCGTCCATATCATCGGTCGATACACAAATCTAATACCAACTATCCGTTTGTCAAGGCAAATAATGTGCAATATGAACATTATATCGATTTAATTTTTGATAATGTTTGTATTTGAATGTTGATTATATTGCAGAAATATTTTTATACACATAGAATTACATAACAACGTTGATCTACCTCATCAGCGCATAATTATACATTATATAATAATTACAATCCGAGAACATATTGTACAGTAAAGCGATATTGTTTAGCGCATTCCAGTGACCAAAAACTGTGAACAGCTCGGACCGATATGGCCTACCTCTTAAGAATTAATTAACTTTTAATGAAATGTAAGACTATAGTGCGATCGTCAGTACAAATACCAACTGACCCCTGCGAGCGTTTATATACTTGCCAATATACAAACATGGAACGCCTTCAGGCTTCACGTACCTATCGCACAATATCAATATATACAATTTCTGATAGATTATATGAGCTGTTTGTGAAAAGTAATACATAAAAGTGTTATATTGTTGAAAATATTGTATAACAGTTTTTTTCCTATAGCAATAATAATGTGTGAAACAATATACGAAACTTAACTACCTCAAGTAACGTGTAATAGGGTTAGAGTGTTGCGAGGCATGTGGCGCGGCTGTCGGGTCGGCAACTACATATATACCTCATCTTGCCTTCCATGTTACGTTAAGAATGATACCTTATATACAGCACAACACCGACGCGAGACCCGCGCCGCAGCGCCTCACCAATATATATATATATATTAGAAAGCATGTATGCCTCCCCTCATACTGTTTAAAGCACACACTAGTAGTATCAATTAGATATTAACTTATGTAAATATATAATAACGATAAATTTGTTATTTATCATATTCTATTATCGTACTCATCGATAGACTTATTTTTAAATAAGTTTAACGTAGCGATTTCAAGTTTATAACATTAGTATTAAGGATGATATAATGTAAGATTTTTGTGATGAATATTTGTGTATAATGTATTAATTTAATAATCAGTTACCAGAGGATTTCTGTTAAATTGAGTTGAGTAAAATCGGAAGAGTTAAATACGATAAGATGTTGTTTTCTTTATATCTTGTTCCCTCGTCCAGTCGTGTCTGTATCTCTGTGGTGGCAGATATTGCATGCATTTCATTTTTATTATTGATATTTGTTAGCGTAGCGACAAAATTTAACATCAGTAGGTGACGTCCGGGTGGAAGCGACCACTTGCCACTGAAGCAGTGTTGGTAATCAACACCTTTCATGATCTGAAGTTTTCTTCAAGAGCTTCCACTCGAGTGTTGTCTAAGTGTAGAGATAAGTCTTGATTATAGATATATCTAGTTTAAGGCGACAGATCTGTCACACCGCTGCGGCGAAGGCTCAGTGCTCTGCGGCGGCTCGCTCATGCTTGATAGCATACCGAACTTAACATCGACACATATCTCGCAACGTCAGATCTCATTTTACGTCTTTCTAGATTATTCTATCTACGAGATTCTCAAACGTGAGCGAGCCACTCGAAACTATTCCGATGCGAACTTTTTGTATGTAAACAGCAAAGCGATTTATAATTTTTATGTATTTGTGATTTCCCAGAATATTGGACGGGAACATAGCTAATGTCTACATTGTTGTACTGGTAAGGTTTGCAATGTCTCCGAAGTCGCTGTAGCAGTAGTATTCGTTTCAGATCTGTGAGTTAATATAAATTTAATGTGAAAATATTCTTGTTTCATTTCCCTATTTCCCCCTGCCATGTGCGATATTTTTTTATGCTGAGCCATTTTGTTTTGTTTTTTATTTTGGTTCATGTAAACTTAAAGCCAAAATAGGTGTACAGTATAGCCTAGTTATCAACAGGAAAAATGAGGCTTTGATAACACGTTTATGTTTGCAATCACAAAAATGGGTCCAGTAATTGGAAATAGAAACTATTTTCAAAGTTTACTTTTGTTGTAACAGCTAAAATAAACTTTGTTTCTTTAATTATTTTGTACGTCTTTCTTTTTCGTGTGGTTAGCGACTAACATGGTGTCAGTTTTGATGCCGCATGGGCCTCGGAATAAAATGAAACTTTGTATCAGAATTCTGGCTGTGTACACCTTCAGTAAACAACAGAACAGACATTTTACGTGTATAATCAATAAAATTATCAATCTAAATAATTAACAACACACTTATCTACGAACTGACAGTAAACATTAATATGATATCGCATAATTAAAATAATAATTGTGATTCATAAAAAAATTGCCATAATTTCCTAACACCTAATCCTAAAGTTCCTAAAATCGTTATAAATCCTTTGTTCGTAGTCTCGAATTGAAGAAATCAGCATGCTAACGTGTTAGTTTTCATTGATTTATTTTAATCACTGCAAAATGAGCTTGGTAGCAAATTTTTTCACTGTTATCATTGAATAAAGTGTGAAATCAAAATAATATATTAAATTGAACTAATTACATTAGGATTATACTTTAAATAAAACATTCGATTTGCATTCAAAAATATATTTCTTAATTAAGAAGCAATTTTACATTTAATATTAAGGTTATTCAATGATAATAGTATACATAATGTACTATTCTTCAATCGAGACAACGAAATGAACGAAGCAAAAGAACATTGCTGACAAATGAATAATATGCTCGAAATAAAGTTGGCTTTGGTTGATTTTATCTTTAACATTACGAACGGAGCGGGGCGGAGCTGAGCTTAGCTACGATGGCTAGCTGAACTGCAGAGCTGCGTAGCAAGCGGAGAGCAGGCGTACCTGGCAGAGGTCTAAGTATAAAATATAAAAGGGAAAAAGAAAGTACGCTACATACCTAATAAGTATACTGTGAAATGATTAAATTCTAATGATTAAAATATAGAATACGGATTTGGTATAGTTTTATTAGAATGGAGTCAATTCACATTAAATAGGTACCGTAAAACGTGGTGAATAGGGATGCAGGGGTGAATCGGGACGAAACTTTAAAAGGGATTTTAACATTGAATTAATATAGTTTGTTGGCAAAAATTACACTTACGTGTTTATTGTATTATAATTAACGATTAAGTGTCCTTGTTGGCAACAAACTATATTATTTCAACGTTATAATCCATTTTAAAGTTTCGTCCCGATTCACCCCTGTATCTCTATTCACCACGTTTTACGGTACCACTATTGAACTTGAAGTCGGTGGCGGTGAAAAGTTTAAAAAAATCAATAGACATCGATAAATAATGAAAATCAGTACCTATGTACTTATTAACAATAGGTAATTACAAATATAGAAAATGGTAATGGTTAAGACGACACCGCGCGCGCAGTGGCGCCCTCATCGTTTGTTTGGTTATTTCTTTTAGAATGAAAATGCAGAAAAAAAGCATGTCACATTGTGCTTCACAAGACTATACGTTATTATTATTACAAACAGTAGCTGTAAATTGTTAAGTTTTATTGTAATATTTAAAACTGAGCTTAGTGGCCATATTTTCCGTTTTAAGGATTATAATAAAACTTAACAATGTAAAACTACCATTTTTAATAATAATAACGTGTAGTCTTGTGGTGCAAAACTTAACATGATTATTTTCTGCATTTTCATTATAAAATAAAAGAAATAACCAAACAAAAGATGAGGGCGCAATTGCGCGCGCGGTGTTGTCTTAAAAAATCCCGTAAAATTGCAATAAAACGACTAAAATCAGATTTTAATAGTAACAAACCTTAAATAATAATCATTTTCATTAATTTTTGCCTAATCTATACAGGTAACATTAAAACTTAATTAACTATACACAATAAATAGTGGGTAGAGTAAACAAAAACAATAAATATCCTAACTTTACTAAACCTTACAACAAACTAAAATATCAATAGCTTATAAATTAAACAATGATCATTTACACAATTAAATAATGTTAAAATTTTTAATACGTACGAAAAGGTTGTAGTGCGGCGTAGCGAGTCGGGCGTTCATACAAAAGACTTCAACGGGCCAGCTCTACGACGACGACTCTAGAATGTGGTAAAGTATAATTTAAATAAAAATTACCTACACAATTTCTAATATTTTTCCCCTTCTTGTTTATTGTTGGATATAAATGACTGATTTTTAACAAGAAGTAAATGTGGATCAAAACCGCACAATCATATGTAGGTAAGTATTTAGTGGAGTAGGCAGGTACTGAATATTTTGAAAGCATAGGTTTTCATATTTCTATTTCTACGTTTTTTAATAATTTTTTATTCGAATTAACAGATTTTTTTTTAGTAAATATAATTACAATTTATCAAATACATTGCTACAATTCAAATTATAAGTAATTTATCACGGACAATACAAATTGTCGACAATCTTGTCAATCTTTGTTCAATAATATTGTTTTAATGTATAGCCACAATACTACACATTGGGTACTTAACGCTACACATGGAAACAGTATTATGAAATAAATTGTAGACAATCAAATACATTCTGGTCGATGTATGTACCTATACATCTTTTTGAGGCTGATTATGTATATGCTGATGTAGTTACAGATAGATTATACAGGGTGTCCGGTTTCGGACTAGCGAAAATTAAAGGGGAGGTACAAACCATCAATCTGAACAACTTTTTCCCGGGGACCAACATCGTAATCGTGAAAAAGAAATCCGTCGTCCCATACAAAACTTCAATACCTACTCGACCAAATGTATGCTCTTAAGGAAACTCTAAGTACCTACAATCCTACATACTATAGGTACAGTCAACCGTACATGAGTTGTAACAAATTGAGATTGACAACGCCTTTATGTCGTAGCAGTATGAATTATTTTCGTAGAGTAAGTGTTAAGACTGATGTGTAGTTGACTATGACTGTACATAAATAAACTTCAAGAATTTGCAAATAGAAGTAGGTATCAAAAGATTGGAAAACTGTACGAGAGTGAGCTGTTTGACCATTGAAGATACAATTCACGGAGACATAAGTATACCATAGTGTACCTATAAACTACAGTTCGGTCGTCAAAAGAAAGCATTCCTGATACCTGTCAATTGGACAATTTCTAGTTGTAATAAGGATCAAATTCGCAAAACAAACATTCGTAAGTATGAAACTGAGAGGTGTCAAGAACGCATTCTCTCGACGGCCGACTGTACACTTTATGAAGAATCTGTGGGCAAAGGTTTCTTACCCTGCACCGTGATACTAAATATTAAGTACTGAAACGAAAGCGTTGTGGGCAAAATCACGGTTTGATAGAACCTAATATAGCGAGGGAAATTAACTGTTAATGAAATTGCCACACTACGTACAATTTGCCGTGTTACAGCTCTATCACACAACTGTCAAAGAATGACAGTTGTGACTCAAATACCTATATATTTGTAGTCAATTTGGTTAACAAATAATATCCCTAACTTCACAAATACAAATTATTGACCACCTCGTTGGTCTTCTAGAGGTCGCAAGCGCGGTATTTGAGCGTTTCGGCGTAAAAACAACATAGGAATCTTCCTACGGGAATTATCAGTAGCAACCCGGAAGCGTATTTCCTTTTCCGTGTCCGTGCAGTAGGCGACAGTACCGTCCCGAAACGCGCACGGGTATGTGTAGACCTTAAAATGCCACCAAAGCAGTGTTCATTTCAACGCAAATAACGCATGGTTTTGAAATGATATTAAATCTCCTAATTCGTGTCAATTTCGAGCCAAATGAACACGCTTTCGCTGTGTATTACTTATTAACTATTACAAACAACAGTGTATCTAAGCTTTTAGTAAACGTGTACTCGACAATATTATTCGACTTTATTATATGTATGTAAAAATGCATAAATTGTTTGAGAGTATGAAATATATGTATGAGTTTGCTCTTTTATACGACTCTTTTGATTAATTTGAACACTTATACGACTTCCATTCGGCCTAGGAATCACTGAAAATCGGTGTATACAGGATGTCCCGTAAATAATGAATCAACGTCGGGTATAGGTAGCTCATCTGCTGTCCAACAACTAATTTGAATAGTTTAAAAAAAAACCGCTACGGTATATATTTTTTATTCAAGATACTTTTTTTTTTAGAATTTTACCAGTTCTTCCACCAGAATTCAGTTCTTCTTAGGTAAGATTATTGTTAAAAACATTTCTGAATAGCTAACTAATGTGATAATATACCATTAATGAAAACAACGTTTTATTTGCATTAGTAATAAATAAAATCTTGAATTGACAAGTTTTATTTTTACGAAAAAAATTAGTTGTTGGGAATCAGGTGAGCTACCTACCCAATAATTTTGATCCATTATTTAGAGGACACCCTGTATACATGAAAGAGACTGCGAATCAAAACAGTATTCAATTTTGCACTGTTTTGCCTACATCAATAACTGTATTAAACTTCAAAACCGAGATATTGGCGGACAAATGCACACTGCTTTGGTGACATTTTAAGATCTATATACTCGTGCGCGATTCGGGTTGACACTCACTGTCGCCTACTGAACACGGAAAAGGAAATATGCAACCCGGAACATTGAGACAAAGACCCGGAATCTGGATTTGTGCCCGCTTAATGGTAACAGGCTCACCCTGTATTACAGGGAATACAGGGTCAAATGAACTATCAGTTAAAAAAATATTTTTAATCTTCACAGACGTGATGGGTATCAGGATCTAAACACGATAAAAATAAAAAAAATATTGATTTCCTAAACTCATACTTCAAGTAGGTATACCTAACTAAACTTTTTGAGGTCGTTGACTGCAACATTTATCAAACAAGTTTTTTGTACTGTCCTTTTTAAATATCGATACGTTACCTATCACACAATTTCGCTAGCTTTTTTAATTTGACCGCACGCATCACCCCCAACTCACATACCACGTGTAACAGGAGGATTGACATTCCTTTTAACCACGTAAAGAGAGTCATGTTCTTTACCCGTATACAAAAAAATCAATCAAATCCAATGAATACTTTAGCCACAAGAAATTATTTATCATTTTCTTATTTTTCAACATGATGTAGATCTGAATCCGTAATAATAGGTAAACATTGCCGCCGCCGCGCCCCGCACCCCGCACCGCACCGTTGGTCAGTGACTTTGTGTAGATAAAGCGTGTTTACTTTTTATGCAGTTGATTCTGCTATTTATTTTGTTTGAAAACTGCAATTTTTAAATTTTCCATGAACTACTAATATTCGTGTTTTAAATTGTTTCAATGGATTAGTACTGTGCTCGTTTTCATTTAATGTCGTATATCCAGAAACACGTTGTATAAACTGTGCAGGGGAAGGCGGTTATGCGGTGTACTAATACTTCTCTGTCTACCCGCTCAAGGAGTGCCGTAATGTTACTTTTCCCAACCACTGCCACGTCTGTAAGCCACATTCACATTAGTGAGCGATTAGTCGATTTCTCTAGAAATGATTCAACTATCCAGAAACCCACTACAAAATTAAAAGAATGTTGGTGAAGTAGGAAATAGCTTGAGAACTAAAGCTTCAAGGCTTCTTCTATTAGGAAGTGGCTTCCGATGCCGATACTTGTTCGTTCGACACCTTAATTAATAATATTTCTAATCTAATCTGCACTTTGTATTATCCCACTGCTGGGCAAATTCCTTCCTCTACCTTTTCCACATAATTCCGTCTTTTGTTAGTCCCTTCGGTAGGAGCAATAAACACATAATAATAACTAACTAATATTTTTACTATACAGGGTGTAAGGGACAGCCCTCCGCAAACCAACAGGGTGCATTCAGCTCCTTATTTTGAATCACTTTCCACCGAAAATATTCTCAGGAAAATTTTCATTTTTTTTAGTCGTTATTTTCAGTTATCTACCTTTATTTCAATGTAAAATTACATTCTCTGTGCGCAGCACTCCATTTATGTAAATAAAACAGCTAAAATAAAAAAATAAGCAATGGATTTTGAAATACTCGGCGGCCGAAGGCTCGCTGCGCTGCCGTTTGCTACGCGCGTTTTGCCACGGTAACGATACATTGCGTGTGAGGTAAGAAAACAAATCAAGTTTATTACATTCCCATAACGTTCCTGAAATAATTTCATTAACCGGTCATCTTTGTATGACATACTAAATTCACCCCATCAGTCTGCGGAGGGCTGTCCCTTACATCCTGTATAATATTTACTAGTTATTTAATAAATGTTTGTGTCTTATGCTATCTAGAGAAGTTTATCCCGTCATAAGGAGAAACAAAAATAACACAAAAACCGGCCAAGTGCGAGTCGGACTCGTACACGAAGGGTTCCGTACCATCGTACAATATTTAACACTAGGTACAGTCAGCAACAGAAGTAGATTAATTAACACTGTTACTTTTAAAATGAAATCAATAGACTCTAAATTATTAGTACCTTTTCAATATTTTATATGAAATATGTATAACAACTGTCCATTTTAAAAAAATTCTTTTGAACATAAATAATTGTTAAAAAAAAACTGAAGTGTTAACTTTTGTTGCTGACCGTACATATCTAAAAATACTTTAGTTTAAATAAAACACGTTTCTTGTATGGGGAATTAACCGCCCCCCCCCCCTTTAAGTTTTTTTTATTTTCATTATTAATTTGTTGTTATAGCGGCAATAGAAATACACAATCTGAGAAAATTTCAACTGTCTACATATTACAATACAGCCAACGCATCTCGGCGAGTCCGAACTTCGCGCAGAAAGGCTGCGCAGTAACATCTTTTAGGAACCAAATGCCATGGTGAGATGAGGCGAATGTAAGAGAACATCCGCGAAAGTTTTATTTTATTTTATTTATTCGGGACAAAAAACAGTTACACGCTACAGATTACAAAGAAATACTTAAACTAAGATTAACAAACATGTAACCCACACCATTGTCCTCATTTTAACTAAAACTTTAACAGCAGTGCTGATAAAAGAAAAAAAAAACATAAAGGAAAAGACAAAACAATACAATAGTCGCTACAACAATAGCGCTGTTGCTAAGATTAGCTTAACATAACTTATGTCACTTCGCTAGTTAAAACATTAAGAGCCATTTTCTTAAATAATCGCTTTGATTGAAAAAATATATCTAGTTCCATAAAATACGTGTTATAAGTATCAACAAGGCGACGAAGAGGTGCTCGCTCCCCAGCGTTGGTCCTGCATATGTCTGTATGGAACAGTTGAGGGACGCGCACCCCCCTTCGAATAACACTTCTAGGTACCCTGAGACACAATTTGTTTATTAGGTCCATGCAGTCCAGTTGGTTATTGCATAAGCCGTGTAGCGTCATTACATCGAGAAACAGCCGCCTGATTCCCAGATCCTGAACTTCATACCGTTTCAATAGCTCCACGTAAGGCACCTTTGATTGGAAGCACTTATAGTTCATAGACCGTAAGAACTTCTTCTGTACCATTTCTATTCTAGTGCCGTATTTGTTGTAGAATGGGTTCCAGACTGAAACGGCGTATTCTAACTGGGATCGCACCAAGGTCTTATAAAGTGCGTAATGGCTGTCCCTTACACCCTGTATAGTCGCTTCCTCGTCGGCGGTGGGACCGGTGCCTTAAGTCTTTTGGAAATGCATTGGAAACAATGCACGTAGATATTTCGTTTCACATGAATAAGGAACATTACCATGTTTTCGGAGCAAAATGTTTCCCACAACACGAAAACATGTTGCTGATACAATGTTGCGCACCTTTATCAATAAATACGCCGCATTTTTTTTTTCAGTCAAGCTTTAGTCTAGGAAAGCGGTTCCGTCATATTATTATTATCGGCCATCATGAAAATCTGTCATTTTCTCCAGTATTTGACATTAAAATGTCAAACACGCTCCGTATCTGGAGAGCTGTTCCCCGCTTTGTTAGGAAACCAAAGCTTAACTAGGTTTTTACAAACACGTTTTACATGTGAATAAGATCTTTTAAAACTTGACTATAATAATTTAGAGTTGATAAAACATTGTTTAATGTCATTAATAAATATAATGAAGAGAAAAGGTCCCAAAATGCATCCCTGTGGTACGCCAGATGTTACAACTATAGGGTCAGACTCCAGAAGTTCGTAGTGTCTATGTCCAGACTCGCCAAGATACGTCGGCTTAGTGTACGGTGCATGAGATACAGGCCGATGACAGACAGACGGACGGACTGACGGACAGTGGCGGCTTAGGAGTAGGGTTCCGTTTGGCAGCCTTCGGAACCCTAAAAACTAATTTTTGTACAAAAATACTCCTAAATAATAACAGTTGTCACTTTTAACGAGCTTAACTTCATTATAATTAAATTAAATTTGTGATGACGTTAATAAGATAAAGGGAATACGTTAAATAAAACTGCATCAAGTAGGTATTTAGTGTAATCTGCGCTTGATCAGTGAGTTTGGGGTTTTTGTTGGACTACGGCTCGACACGATACCTTGTTTTCGTTATTCCGTTATGCTTCTTCGTCTGTGGAAGAATAAATAAGTAATATTATTAACTTATCTGAACAATTTACTCATCTTTCATGATGTCTTGAGTTGATTAGGTAGATTGGAATAATCGACCATTATTACATGCCAATCTTTTATTTATTTGACAAACTATATTGACCTGGTTGTTGGCAATAGACTCGTCCCTGTTACATGGGACTTAAACATTACAAACATTCTATAGGGACACCTTTAACTAACCCTATGGGGAAGACAGGTCTGATGTTGTATCAAGGACCTATACTACCTCAAATGGATGATGATGATAGCATGATCCTCCGTTATGTCGAAAATACTGCGGCATTAATTTAGAAATAATTATATAGTAAAGTTGAGGATTAATTTTAAGTACTATGTTTGCCGAAAACACGATTCCATAAAATTTACTCGATAGAAAAAATTCCAAAGTTACCTCCAAACCGCTGGTATTAAAAAAATACTTTAAATTAGATCATGCAACTTTGCATACTAACTGAACTAACTATAAAGCAGGTCTTATGTTTTTTATTTTTTTTTAACTTACTATTATTTTCACCGTAAAACGCAATTATCTAAACTATCGGCGCTCCCTGCCGCCCAGCAGTCAGTCCCGCTCGCACTCTGTCCGCGCGCGGAATCGTGCGAGCGAGTTATAGAGTGAATTTTAGCTAAGGTAGTTTAGGCTCTTAAGTATTAATGTTGTCAGGCACAGACTCCGCTCGGAATAAAATCGTACTAATACTTATATTAACGCAAAAGTTTGTGAGGATGGATGGATGAATATTTGTTGCTCTTTCACGCAAAAACTACTGAACGGATTTGGATGAAATCTGGCACACTAATAGATTACCTGTATTAACACATAAGATTTATCTCGATATCCTTACGGTATCTAGTAATAATATACAGTGCACCGAAAAACGCACCCGGACGTGGCACTAGTGACGATCGATTGACGCATCCTTTGGACCGAAAGACTGGAAAAATATCACCTGCGAGTTGTGTAGGTACTGTGCGAGTAAGCTGGCTCAATCCCTGACGCAGAATGATCGCACCTGTGACGTTGTCCCATTCCTAAGTAGACCATGTTCGAACCAAAACTTTACAACATATTATGTACTAGCTGTGCCCCGCGTCTTCGTTCGCGTGGAAGTCGTAAGATACACAATACACTAAAATGACGGCCACATTTTTTAAAACTTCGTCTTCCCCCGACCATACCATACTCGAGAATTGGGCTACCAAATGCAATAAAAAAATTTCAAATCTGACTTTTTGTTCATAATTTCATGGGTTTTAATTTTTTTGCGCGGAACCTTAATTATTTTTCTAAAATAAAAGTAGCCTAAGTTACCCGCCGTAACATTAGCTATCAACCAGTGAAAGTCCCGTCAAAATCAGTCCAGCCGTTTCAGAGATTTGCCGGAACAAACAGACAGACAGACAGATCGACCAAAATGTTAAAAATTGCTTTTTTGTTATAAGTACTGTTTATAATATTTTCTTATGCATTTAGTACAAAGTTGTTATTTCGACATTAGAAACAGACTTCAATTTTATTTATTTGTATAGATGTAGGTATCATAATCAGCCTATAATGTTCCCACTGCCGGGACACAGGCCTCTTCTCTTCGAGAGGGAGGGGCCCGTAATCCACCTCGCGGGCCCAATGCGGGTTGGTAGATGTCACATGTCTTCGAATTTTTGGTTCAAGGACATACTGGTTTCCTCACGATGTTTTCCTTCACCGTTTTGAGAGCAGTGATAATGGAATAATTTACACAAAGTTCCTGCTTGGGTTCGAACCCACGACCTGCACCACCACCACTGCTCCAAGTAGGTAGTAAGAAATGATAAATGATTTTTATTTTATTCCTCAAACAATTAAAAAATAAGTATTTTTTTTAAACTAGTTAAGGTTGGTGTTCAATCCGAATACTCTGAGAAAACTTACATACATATCATGATAGCCATGGTACCTAATACCTACAATCACAATAAAATTAATGCCTGCAGTAACAAAACTATTCAAAGAATCTATACAAATACGAAGAACGTATAACTTCTATTAATACGAAGCTAGGACATAGAAATCGAGAGTAAAACTACTCGCGACTGCGAGACTGGAACAATTACTTCGCTCATCGTCACACAAGCTCAGTTTGATATCGTCGGTGCATGCTTGAAAGGGAACGCGTGGCCAGTCGGCGGGTGCCGGTGTCGGCAGTCCGGCAGTCCCGGCGCGATGACCTACACCGGTTTCGCTTTCGTTCGAAGGTCACAACTGAATCAGAGCCGACTAGGGAGGTGACTGTACCGTCTTGGGTATCGATGACTGGTTTTTATGGCTGAATTATTAATCGTGAAATAGGTTTTATTTTCAAGTATGGAAATTTTCGTGTTCACAAAGGTAGGATTTTTACGAAATGACTGATACTGATTTTTAGATTATATTTCCAACTAGAAATGATTATTCGACAAACTCGGTGGTCTTGTGGATGTAAGCGTTACAGTGAATCATGAATTCCAGGGTTTTCCCATAAGGAAATCCTCAGTAGCGACCCTAAGTATGGATTTAAACACGATTAAATAACAAGAGGGTCGTTTTCTAAACTTTAATGACATAAAACACAATACTTTAGGAATTTTTAAAAGGGTGTTTAGTTAAATATGTATTTTTATCGACACACAATTTTCGATTGCACATCGCTGGCTACCAATAACGTCGGGATTCGTTGTTGTAATAACAACATTATTTAATTGAACACATGTTCGCGACAAACTGTACATATTTGTCATGGCATATTGCGTTCCTTATTTATCTACTTCTATATATTAGCAGTAACTGGATTAGGTTACGTGATAACTTGGACGTTTTTATACGACACCGTTTTTGTGTTACTTTATTGTATGAATATTATATTCTGAGTTTTAGTTATGATGATTTAATATGATTTGCCTGCCTATGTGACGGTAGAACATGCATGTTTAGTCGGGTTAAATGAATAAATGTAGTTTGTGAACTCCGACTTAAGTAACTGATATTTTAACTCTTCTTACGCGTTGCGCCACTAAAAAGTAAACCTGACAATAGTGATTTTTGAGTTGGGAACATTGCAGTTCAATCGACGAAGCATAAAATAGGATTGCAGTGGCTTGATATGTAATCCGACCAAAGAAGAATTAACCAACAATGAACGGAAATTTTATACCCATCTCTTTTACACTACATTACGATACACGTAATACTTTCTTGTTTTTAAATTTTATAACTTGACATTTCATTTTAATCGATTGTATGTGGTTTCCATGGAGACGTAGTTTATTGATTGACAAAAACGTCACATTTATGGAAAAATATGTTTTAAGTTTTTTACAATTTTAATTTATTTTTATATGAGTTCAGGAATATGTTGCCTGCTGATATAGCACCGAATTTTCACTTACGAACAATATAAAATACAAAATAAGTTATCAGCGGAACCTCATAACGTCAATTTATTTTGACATTACTTCTTACATTAACCCAGAGTTTAGCGACGTAACTCTCCCACATCGGTGGGTTTAATATTTAAAACTTTAACTCTAGGTTTACCTCTAACTCTTGGTGGCGCAAGAAGAATTATTTGATTATCCCTGAGTTAGCTGTTAATTCTGAGTTATAAAAGATAACCCATGAACACGAGGCCTAAATTTGAAGACGCTGTATTAAATTTGATATTGTTTCAATTCTATTTAATACAATTTATATAACACAAACGAACCATAACAGGTTTCATACCTTAAAGGAAAACTTATACCCATAAGGACATCTAAAACTCAGACAAATCGCTGCATTAGTAAACTTCTAAGTTTTTAATTTTACCTTTTCTAAAGATTTTTCTTTAGAGATACTGACAATCCTGAAGTCATTACAATCACTGTAATTTGTATTTAGTCTAAGCGTTCTCATGCTGATCATGTAACAGGAGAAACCTCGACCATCTCCCCTCGTCATACAGGATGTCCTAGTTCAGGGACCGAGACTACACTGATGTAACGTTACTGAAGTTTTGGAAATAAATAACTATTACTACAATAATATATCAAGTAACAAATAAATATCTAAGTACACGCATTCAGTTTATGTAGTTCGCTCAAAATTTATAAATGATCAGTGCAAGTAGATTTAGTTTCGAAATCTCATAATACTGGAATAAAAAAATTCCACAAAAAAAATAATAATGAAACAAACACCTTTATTTCGCATCAGATCTTTGGTGAAGGTCCTCGCTTGAGGTGAATGACCTCGTCAGTTTACACAGAATATAGCAGTTGTGATACAAACGTCAAGTTGAAATTCGAGATCGGAAGCACGGTTGGCGCAGTGGCTGAGCGATTGTTCGATTCCTACACGAGACAAAAAATATGCAGACAGTCTATTTTGTCAAAATCTCAGAGTGCAAACTTAGGTGGAGTGAGCTTAAAGTGGACGGTCCTTCCACCTGATGATAGGGACTGACACTATTGACAACTCATTTTAAGCTCAAGTCACATACGCTTTCACGCTATTTTATTTACAGAATAGGTTGATGCTCCGATCTGACCATTACTATAAGTGACGACAAAGTTATTTCTGTTTGCGACCCCCACGATTCAGAATAATTGTCTAGGTTAGGACTTTTTAAATAAAAATCATGTATAAACATAACATAACATCACGCCCGTATTCCCCGAAAGGTTAAGCAAAGATGTACCTATAGTACACCCAGATAAGTCTGGATAACTAATATTGAAATAAAGTTAAACACTAAGCAATAATTATCGTTGCTTAAGTCAAATAAATTGGTGTTTACGATCTGCCGAAGGCGTTTGAGCGTACTCATTAAAAGTTTTTACAACTCAATGCATGTAAATTAAAGTATGATAAACGTCGACCGGGTTTCAATCCTTAGCTTTCTTAGTTTTATTCTTATCAGGATTGTGGATTTCTTACTTTCAGCTAATTTTGATAGCCCGTTAACATTCACTGCTTGGGTAAAGTCAGAGAAATGAATTGTTGAACTTGCGATTAAATTTAGCGTATATTAAAATCAGAGCTGTGATTCTTTGACAGCGGCATGAAATGTCCATGGCACGGCAAATTGATACGGTGAGTCAATTTGATAAACAATAAATTTCAGTTATCTCTGCCGAAACTTGCAGAGAATCCAGACGTGATTTTAAATTGTTTTGGTTAAGTGCTCGTAAACAAGGTTGTAAATGGAATAACTGAAAAAACCTTGAATAGGGGTTTTGGTTGTTCTTAATAATGATATCTATTATGAACAGCTCATATTAGGTGAACAGCCTTGACATCGTGAAAAATCTGCTGTTCCCTGAATCTTGTCGAGTTATGCGAACCTAAATACAAGGTGGAACAGGACGATTGACATTCCTTTAAACCACGTAAAGAGAATCATGTTCTGTACTCGTATACAAAAAATCAATCAAATCCAATGAATACTTTAGCTACAGGAAGTTATTTTTCTTTTTCTTATTTTTCAACATGATGTAGATCTTAGTCCGTAATAATAGGTAAACATTGCCGCTGCTGCACCCCGCACCCCGCACCGCAGCACCGTTGGTCAGTGACTTTTCGTAGACAAAGCGAGTTTACTTTTTATGCAGTTGATTCTGCTATTTATTTTGTTTGAAAACTGCAAGTTTTAAATTTTCCAATAACTACTAATCTTCGTGTTTTAAAATGTTTCGATGGACTAGTACTGTATTCGTTTTCATTTAATGTCGTACATCCAGATACACGTTGTATAAAGAGCAGCTGATTATTTTCGCTATTTCAGAGTTGTCCCGTCGTAAAAGTTAATCTTAATGATAAGTACCGCTTTTCAGATTTTTAGTTATTTCACGCGATTCAAACTCGCTTTACTGATGATTTTTAGAACATAACTAGCAGCGCTCCGCGGTTTCACCCCATAAGTCTCGATCCCATAAGGATATCTATATATTATTCTATATACATATTAACGAGGTTATAAACTATCTGTGTGCCAAATTTCATCTAAATCCGTTCAGTAGTTTTTGCATGAAAGAGTAACATCCATCCATCCTTTAAAAACTTTCGCGTTTGTATTATGTACTAGCAACGCCCCGCGGTTTCACCCGCATAAGTCTCGATTTCGTAGAGATATCGAGATAAAGAGTATTCCATATGTTAATACAGATTATAAATTATCTTTGTGCCAAATTTAATCCAAATCCGTTGAGTAGTTTTTGCGTGAAAGAGTATCTAACAAACATGCATCCATCCATCCATATTCACAAACTTTCGCGTTTATAATATTAGCAGGAAGTAGGATGTATTAGTAGGATTTTAGTTTTATCTTCCGGCGAAACCGTCGCGGTCGCTTAATTTAATTAATACATTTTTCCTTATACAAGTGAATAATTGTATATTACTAGAGTAGAGATGTAGTAATTTATTTGGTATTCAATTAATATCCGGTCTCACGCGCAGTGCGTTGATATCATAAATTATTGTGCGTGGGCGGACGGTAGGCTTTGATGCGGTTACGCAGGCTGAGGTTTTAAAATTTCAAATAAACTTAGAAACTGTAGTGAGTTTTTTGAGTTAAATCAGGAAAACTTGTTTCGAGGGTCCGTAATCTATGGTTGCAATGTGTTTCCTTACAGATTTAAAATAATAAATACTGAGTAGCTCATCTCTAGCTAAATATGTCTGTCCGTCCGTCCATCCGTCCTTATGTTACACAGGTATTTTACTCGGAGACTATTTGCAATCAATGACAATATTGGAAGGAAGGTTTATTCTATGCATCTCAATTATGGTGTAGTTAAATTACGAAAAAAAAACAATTAGGGGTGTTTTTTCCCAAACGAGGTATGAAAAAAAAATAATGCACATAACCGTGTGCGGTGTGTGGTATCGTTGGATACCATATTTAAGAAGACGATTGTGAGATATGTTACATCCGATTATAACTTTATGTTCCACCAGTGGGACAAAGTGGAAAGTTCACTATTTTGTCGTCCACTGAGTCCCACTAAATGATTTTGGTGAAACAACGGCAAGGTTCTGTTTTTGTGTAATTATAGGCGGAAAAACGAACTGACACTTCACTTTGTTATGCACAACACAGCCACCACCAGGCGTGCTTTAGTTTCTGCCTACCCCCATAGGAAAAGTATGTAGATATGTGAGCCAATAAACATAACAGGCTAAAACCCCTCGATGTATAGCCCACACGTATTATTTATCATCACAAACCGAAACGTCATTAAAACCAAGGTTACAATGACAATGACTAAATAAAGTGCATTTGTTTTTTTGCCAGGTGCAGTCAATACACCTTGGTGTGTTGATCGATAGGTTAAACAAAATATATTTTTATTGGTGACTCATGTTGGTTCGGCGACTAAAGGAAAACGCACATGAATCGATACCAGAAGTATCAGTTAATGTAAGGGACAAACCACGGTTCTTCAGTAGACCCAAAAATCGATTTTATTTTTTTAAATCTGTCTATAACTTTTTACTGTCTGCTCCAATTTTAATTGTGTCTTGAGCAAAGTTTCTTAGAACTTCCTCTTCTTTCATGATGTATACGAAAGATTTAGGAATGCCCAGAGTGGTTTATAATATAGCATGTCCCTTACATTAAAAAAAGATGTTTAGTTGTGCCTTATGTTACTAATATTTTATGTGTAAACCGTCGAGCATAGTGTAAGCAGCAAGACAAATAGATAATTATACGTAATTCTATTATAAAGGACTTTTACAGCGTTGGGAATTTGATGTTACTATAGATTATCTACTAAAACTGATGGTATTTTAACACCATGGAAAGAATTCTGTCAAATATATACGTTAGTTTCAGGTTTTACAGCTTAGCTATCACAGATTTTTAAATTGACTGATTTGAGGTAATTAAGGTAAGGCTGTAAATTATTTAATACGATGACTTACTTTATTTTTGAGAAGAAAAAATTTTTTTTTTGTCGTAAATCGTTTTACGCAGTCCAAAAATTTTTACTGTAAGGAACATTTTTTTAATGATAGAGAGATTTTAATAATACCAATCGATAGAGCAGGAAATTCTGAATCCCATGATATATATAACTCATTTTCGCCAAAATATCCCTTACGTTAATTGATACTTCTGGTATCCGAATATGCATGCACGGGATCAGCATCGCCTCAACTCGAGGCGTTCAGCACCCAGCCCTAATTAATTGCGTAAGACACTTTAAATGCCCATCCGAGGGATTTGAATGAAATTCCTTATCCATTACTTCATAGGTTTGAAAAAACGTACTGAATTGTCAAATTAAAATACATTGCGATCGATTGCCAATGTATGTCTTACACATTTACCCCGCAGGATTCTTTTACTACAACTCAACGGCATCGGCTAAGCTCAGCTAGTTATTGACGAGCCGATGAGGTGGGCGAGGTGATGCCAATTCCGTGCAGTGCTTTTGCGTGTGCTTCGACCTTTACGGATTTTTATACGAGTTCTTTATCTCATAATTATGCATTTAAACTTTAACAAAAGTTTGGCCTGCTCAGGAGTTTCCTGAAATGCTCTCTTTGTACATCGCTCCGGCCTAGCTAGGAACTTGTTTTTTTCCAAACTTGCTATGCTTGGCAGTCAGTCAGTTAATTGTTCAGTCAGTGGTGCCAAACAAGTGTTCGGCACAGGCCGGGCAGCTAAATATAATGTATATTATGCCGCCCGGCTTTGCCGTATTATGCCGACCTGAACAAGTGTGTAGCAGTCACGCCTTGTTTCCCCGTAGGGTTAGTCAGAGGTGTACCTATAGTTATACCCACATTTCGCCAGTTATGTTAAAGTCTCACGTAATAGGCGGCGAGCCTGTTGCCACCAACTGGGCACATATCCAGACTCCGGGCTACTACTGTGAAATTCCAGATGAAAAACCCAGTAACACTTTGCCCGACATGGGAATCGAAACCCAAGACCTCATGCTCAGCAGTAGCGCTTGCGACCACTAGACCAACGAGGCAGGTTATTGGCCTCACTGTAACGTATCGTTTAGGTAGGTGCAGCAATAAGCGTCAAGACATAAAAAAATATGTTTTTATTTCCAATAAACAACCAATAAACAAGATATCCATTAACCGATTGTTCACCTCAGCCGTTAAAATAATGCATAATAGCAAAAAAAAAAAAACCTATTGATGATTTTTGTGTTGGAGAATCATTTATCAAGTGGCTTTTGTTTCATAATAAAATGTTGCAGTAGGTAAGCTTTTTCCTAAAAACTACACCTACATTTCCTTTATTCCAACAATTTAATAAAACGAAAAATTTTGGAAGCATCTGTTCCACATACAAAATTCCACTATTTCACCTTGAACCCAAATGTTTCCTATCAAGCAGGCCAAAAACTAAGTAGGTAAAACAAAGTATGCAGCTTGTTCTTTTTGTCGAATGCGTTTCAATATGGTATCACGTTGATGTTAATGACCGGTCGCACTTGAAACGACGGAGGTCAGTGGCGTGCTGACGACATTGTGTTTGCAATTATAACTTAGATGAGAATGGACGTGATCGCGAACGAGGCGATGCATGGAAACGATGTGTGTACACTCCACGCAATAGGTTGGTGTGTGGGGTAGAAATAAACATCATCATAAACACAACATCTCGCTTGTAGTGAGAGGTGTACTTGCCTATAGTAGCTGGTAGGTATACCGACATTTTGCCAGTTTTGTTTAAATCCCATGTAATAGGGGGCGAGCCTATTTCCATCAACCGGTTACAAATCCAGATGCTACTCAGCAATTCCTGATGGATGACGCACTAATGCCCGACCTGGGGAGGCAGTCTCAAATAAATATACAGGGTGTAAGGGACAGCCCTCCGCAGACTGATGGGGTGAATTCAGTATGTCATACTAAGATGACCGGTACATGAAATTATTTCAGGAACGTTATGGGATTCCAATAAACCTGATTTGTTTTTTTTCTCGTTACCGTGGCAAAACGCGCGTAGCGAACGGCAGCGCAGCGAGGTTTCGGCCGTCGATTATTTTAACATCCATTGCTGATTTTTTTGATTTTAGCCGTTTTATTGGCATAAATGGAGTGCTGCGTACAGAGAATGTAATTTTACAGTGAAATAAAGGAATAGTAACTGAAAAAACGATAAAAAAATAAAAATTTTCCTGAGAATATTTCCGGTGGCATATGATTCAAAATAAGGAGCTGAATGCACCCTGTTAGTTTGCGGAGGGCTGTCCCTTACACCCTGTATAATATATAAATAAACCTCATGGGGTATATATCAAATTAATGTTAATCAGGGCTGTACTACAGTAAAACCCTCCTTGAGCAAGCGTTGTGATCAGTGCTCGTGCTTTCTTTACGGACAATAATAAGCTGGTAATATTATTATTATAAAACTGTATGAAATATCGCCAGCAACTTGTTTCATACTGTCAGTCTGCATCATCAAAGCAAGGCGAGGGCCTCCTTCCATGACTTATTTTGTCCAGCTCATCCCTCTATCTCCTGTGTGGTCTGCCGCGACGACGTCTCCTGCCTGTGTCTGCCTCATAATCTGCCTTAGCTTTTTCCCCACTATGTTGGGGTCAGCTTCTGGTCTAACCGGATGCAGCTGAATACCAGTATTTTACATAGAGTGACTGTTAATCTGACTTCCACAATTTAGTACTGGGTAACACGATACTCCTTGGCAAGACTGGTTGTCAGACTCCTGCCTGTGTCCGCTTGTTGATGATGAAAACGATCGAACACTTGCCCACTTTTCATATACGCAGAACGTGAATTAAAAACTGGCTGCATTCAGCTGCCTGCACACTTATCTCCTTTGCTAGCTGTACGTAGTTCACAGCCCCCGAAGGAATCGATTTCTCTCTCCAACTTACTCGAGTAGTTCAAGGATTTCATTCGCGAAAGTGAAAACGTTAAGCAACGATTTGGATTCGATACTCAAATTGATATTGATGTTTTTCGGCGTGACTGTGCATTTTTCATGCATTTTTATTTTGTGCTATTTGAGTTTGATTCTGTGATCATTTTAAACACTTGATTATACATATTAGTCTGAGCGTGGGAATCTGGATTCGATTCCCAGGATAGTCAATGTGTTATTGGGATTTTCCAATCAGTAATTTTAGTAATTTTCAGTAGTCTGAGCCTGGATTTGTGCTCGGTTGATAGCAATAGGCTTGCCCCCTTGTGCACATGGCTACATATCATGCTATACATTTCCAGTATAAGATGACCACTCATTGTACGGAAATCCTATACAATGAGAGATCAGCTTATACTGGAAATTAATATTGGATATGTAGCCGTGTGTACACATGTTACTTACGGCCGAACCCAATAACCTATTTTCAGTAAAAGACAGATCGCTATTGGTGATAGACAGTATAATTCTATCTGTTCTTATGTCAGCGGGTAAGATTCATGGACTTATTGGGACTTGGAAGAGTAATGGGACGTTAAACCCATAGAAATACCTATAGGTTTTTCTGTCTCCAGTCTGCCAAAACTGGTGACAGTAGGTTATTGGGTTCGGCCGTTAGACTATACTAGCGACATGTGGGTGCACTAAATACGCTTCTGCCTTACATTCTGGAGAATACTGGTTTAATGTTACGTTATATTAACTTAAAAAAATCAAATGGCTAACTAGTCTATTACCTTTAGTTGAAATAATAACAATGTTAATTAATTAAAATTGGCTGCAGGTGCCGTTCATACAGACGAGTGTTTCAAACACTCCATTGTTTTCATTGTATTTCAAAATTAATAAACGTTTAGAGTAATTACTGGACTAGATGCTTACGTACCGGAGTAGATTTTTGTAAGAATTTGTAAAGAAGGGAGATCCTATCAAGATAAGACATCATCCCTCTAATATTAAACTAAATATGTTTTTTTATGAACGTATGGAAAAGATATCCCTTGGATAGATGTCCCTTACACCGTGTATATATAAATATACAGGGTGTAAGGGACAGCCTTCCACAGACAGATGGGGTGAATCCAGTATATCATACTAAGATGACCGGTTCATGAAATTATTTCAGGAACGTTATGGGAATCTAATAAACCTGATTTGTTTTATTACCTCACACGCGATGTATCGTTACCGTGGCAAAACGCGCGCAGCGAACGGCAGCGCAGCGAGCCTTCGGCCCCCGAGTATTTCAACATCCATTGCTGATTTTTTGATATTAGCCGTTTTATTTACGTAAATGGAGTGCTACGTACAAAGAATGTAATTTTATATTGAAATAAAGGAATAGTAACTGAAAAATCGATAAACAAATTAACATTTTCCTGAGAATATTTTCGGTGGAATATGATTCAAAATAAGGAGCTGAAGGCACCCTGTAAGTTTGCGCTGGGCTGTCCCTTACACCCTGTATATCTATATAAAAATCAAAGGCGTGCGTGCGCGCGTTAGTCTCGCAAAAACTCGCAAATATTTTAATTTTTTTTTTGTTCGTCTCAAAATCATCAAATGACTTCTCCCGCTCTGGGCGGAGCGGGAGGGCGTGTCAGACTTTTACTGACTAAAACCCACCCGTGTTCCTTTTGTTGCCTGTGCCGGGGCCACGGTAACTCTTTCGAACATCCCGCAACCCTAGCTAGCATCGGCCCTAGCAGACCCCGTCAATAGTGCTGACATCTCTTTGAGGCGCGCGTGGAACACGACGCGCCGTCGACTCGGGCTTGGTCCCTACCGGACGGCGAGCTACCCATTGCTCGCCATCCGCAAGCCCGCGCCTACGGTGGCCGGGAATCGGCTGCCAATTCCCGACGCCCAGGGCGTCTCCTGCGGCGACTAGGGGCGTGAGGGCGCAAAGCTTGCCTCTCCCTCACGCGTCCCGCCTCCTCCTTCACGAGCATTACTGCTTCGCAGAAGGAGGTAATGGCTTCCCATGCACTCTCGCTCCGTACCATGGCCTGGACCAGGGCCGGACGCGAGAGATCGCCGCCGCCGATCGCTTCCGCGAGGACACGGCGGTGCTCCGCCCAAGTCGGGCAGACCTCCACCGTATGCTCCACCGTGTCCTCCGGGCGATCCACACAGTGGTGACACCCGGGCGTTTCCTCCCGCCTTATCCGGAACAGGTACCTCTCGAAGCACCCGTGTCCGGTGAGGACCTGCGTCAGGCGGAAGGTGAGGACGCCGTGGCGCCTCTCCAGCCACTCCTCAAAGAGGGGACTTATCGCCGCAATTGTGGCGTGCCCAGCGCTGGGTTGCGACAATCGCACTCTCCATGCCGCCATGAGATCCTGCCGGAGCTCTGTCCGCCGTGCCGCGATTTCTCGCGGCAACGGAGTTACGCCCCGGCGTCCTGCCTCCTCGCGCCACTCCCACATGTGCGCGAGGACTTTTGCCTCCAGATCCCATGGCGGTAATCCGGCAAGGAGGTTCGCCGCCTCCCCGGAGACCGTGCGGTATCCCCGGGCTAACCGGATGGCCATGACCCTCTGGGACGCGTTCAACCGACGGACCGGTCGCCGCCTCACGGAACGCGCCCACACCGGAGCTCCGTAAAGGGCCATGGACCGCACGACCCCCGCGTAGAGCCTCCGGCAGGAGGCGTTTGGACCCCCCAGATTGGGCAGGAGCCGCCCCAAGGCAGCCCCGGCCCGCTCCAGTCTGGGAGCCAAACGTCGGAAATGCTCCACGAAATTCCACCGGCTGTCGAGGACGAGTCCCAGGTACTTCATCGTCGACTCGACACCGATGGGAACCCCTCCTACCGTTATTTGGGAACCCGATGGTGGCGCGTTCCGAGGACCATGAAAACACATGGCCTCGGACTTGTGCAAGGCCACCTCGAGTCCCAATTGCCGGATCCTCTCTACGATAGTCGCAACCCCGCGTGTCGCTAATTCGGCCGCCGCCTGGTGCGACCTCCCCTGCGCACCGAGAGCTCCTGCGCTTACACACACATTCACAGCTTGTTTGTACCCTAGGTAACCACGTGTTAAAGTGCGTGTCGCTTCGTGAGTTATAAAACACTGTACCAGCATTAATAAAGCCTCCATGAATGACGATAAATGTATAGTCAACCTCGTAATTGCTTTACGACCCTAAGATTGAATGTCGCTTGCGCGTCATAAAACGACAAGGTGCCTACGTGCCAGTTAGATATTTTCAACCTTAGTGAAGTTTCAATTTGCTGGAATTTTTGTCGAAAGTGTTACTAAAAATTACGAGGTCTATACGTTAAGCTTCGTTTCCGTACGAGTGAAGATTTAAATTCGATTTCTTGCACCTCAACGTGAATAAGGAATATTACGCAAAGTTAAGACAGCAGATGGCGCCATTTTGACACGAAGTAAACAAAGCAAAACTGTCAAAGGCGAGCGGCAACATTTTTCGGCTTAATTTTATCCTTGTGAATACATAAATGTAGGTTCAAATAATACGAAAAGGTTAAAAACATGCATACAAATAAGTATTTCAAGAATGTTTGTTTTTGTGATTTTGAACTTACCTACTTTTCAGTATATACCTACTTTTGAAAGTAAATAATTTCGGAAAACATGACATTTTAGAACAAATCTAACTTAAAGAGATGTATTGATGATTCGTATGGTTATAATTATGTAAATACATAGTTGTTATATTCGCGAATCATATTTTGATCAAGATGCAACCTAACACTGACCTGTAAATTGCAAATTAAGCAAAACAATTTGAATTTCGCGGTTACAACTGGGGATTCAAACCAAACCACACCCGCAAGAAGTAAATGAATTTTAAGTTTATAGAAAGGTGGGTTTCTTCTACTCATCTTCTGCTAATTTTCATCAAATCTTACGCCTTAGACGCCAATAAAAGAAGAAGTCATGAAGATTTTAAAGAAAAGTTTAAAAACATGTAGAATTAAGGCGAAAGCAGGTTGGCAGCGCCGCAACGCAACGTTTGCAAAAATCCTCTTTCATCACTTCGTACATTTTCTATGAATACAGGCAGACCGCACCACGCTTTTTTGTATGAAAATGGGTTGCGCTGCAGCTCGTTGCGGCTGTAATGTAGGCTTGGCTTTATAGTAAAATATATATTTCAATAAAATAACCATTGTTGCACAGTAGACTTGATGGTAAATTGGTGACGGTCGACCCACACTCACATGTCAATTAAGGGCTTGCGTGCATTTTGCAATTGTGCTAGCTAATTAACTACAACAACATATCTTTAGTACCAAGGATTTATTAGTGTGAAGACTGTGAACAATGCATCATTTAATGTTGCAGAGGAAACAGAAGAAACTTTCGAAATAAAATCGGCTGATACCTATAAGTCTGCTCGCACCTTAAGAAAACGCGACCGTTAAGATATCATTCAGACCCCCTTATGCGTCACACAACCTCGCCGCATCTTTCGAATCCCTGAGGAACACTTACGTTTAGCCAAACAAATACTTAAAATTCCGATGCAAGCACCGAGTTTGTTTTCATGCGCAAGATTGCTAAATGTACAAAACATTCGATAGCAGGCCCTTCCTTATTCAAATTGGTAATATTTAAATTTGTCCTTGTTGATGACCAGATAACCCCGGTCAAGTAGTACCTACGTAAATAAAAATGATTTGATTCGGTAAAAAAAGAGAAGTTCGCTTGGCGTGGTGATTGGCCGTGCGGCTTCAAGGAGGCTGCAAGGGGATGGGGTCCTCGACCTATATTGAAGTCGCTTGCGCATCTCACGCACTTATTTACTCTGCTGTTTAACACTGCAGTTATATAGGTCTCCTTGGACGTGGACGTACGTAGTATAGTCACACGCCAGTGGTAACACTGTGACCTTGAGCAGTTGAGCTGGCCTAGCGAAGCAAGGGGTCTCAATAGAATACGGCGCCAGCTTATACTGGTTTTGTTAAAACTGACGCGCGGTCAACTGTACTTACTTACGTACATAAATACCTACCTATACAAAAATATATCTTCCTTCGTTTGTCTAGATGTCGATGCTCCGACTGCCGCATGCAAAATTTATACTTGTTTTACCTACATTATGTATTATGCAGCGACCAGCGACGACTTAATGTAGTGTGCGCAGTAATTTATCAAATAAACGCATACCTACCAACTGTGTGGGTATTATTTTACTTACTGCCTCATATACAAGGTGTAATTTTAAACAGTGTTAATCTCTTAAGGGGTCAACGTACTCATCATTATGAACAACTTTTACTATGGGACCAAACCTGGAATCGCGAAAAAGAATCAGCTTTTCTCTACATTTATGTTCGCATAACTCGTTAAAATGTAGGGGGAACACCTGATTTTTTTTCACGATTTCGGGTTTGGTCCCATAGTAAAAGTTGTTCATAATGATGAGTACAATGACCCCTTAAGAGGTTAACAGTGATTAAAATTATACCTTGTATACTACATTTACTTTTCTTAAATGTGTTAATGCACCCAGTACCATTGCACCTTCACTCACAGATATTAATGTCGCGCAAAAGTATTCTCTTAGATTTACATGTAGGCTAGCTGTGCCCCGTGACTTCGTTCGCGTGGAAGTCGTAAGATACACCATATACTAATTAACACCACATTTTAATAAAACTCCCTCGACTCGCTGCGTTGCATCGCCCGCCCATGCGGTTCCACGGACCAACTCTGAAATCACGAAAAAAAAAATCAGCTGTTTCATACATTTTGGTAAAGTAGGTTTAAACTTTTCTACTATACAGCAGATTTTTTTTTCGTGATTTCAGAGTTGGTCCCATAGTGAAAGTTGTTCATGTTCATGGGTAGAACACCCTGTAAACATTTCGAGACTGTAAAAAAAATCAGCGTATAACGGCTACAACCATCTTACTGCGACATATAAGTACATCATTTTAAGACTGACGGTACCTACTGAAAACGGTGGGGTGTATCATTTAGGTAACTAACTTTAAAAAGTCACTTCTATAGTATAGCTGATATATGATTATCTCAACACTCCTACCATTCTCGAGGAAATTAATAAACATACTCGTATAAACCGTTACGCTGATCGTCTAGCCACCCACCCAAATCATCTGGCTGTTAAATTGCTGGACAGCAGCGAATCTGTCAATCAACTTAAGAGGGCTGTCACGTTTTGTCACCGCTCTCGCTCACACGGGACCAAATTTTTAAGAATGTTAAATAATGAAAAGATGCTTTTTTGAAAAATGTAATCAATGGCCGACCTACTAAATAATATTAATTTAATAGGTAATTATTAAAAGCATATTTTTATTGTGGCATTTATTTAAATCATCTCAAAAACAGATCATAATACTTAATGAGGTAAGTTTATTAGATAACACAATAGAAATGTGTTTTTGATAACTACATATTAAATTAATTTTATATTATGCCCATTGATTACATTTTTTAAAAAAAGCATTTTTTCATTTAACATTCTTAAAAATTTGGTCCTGTATGAGCGAGAAAGGTGACAAAATGTGACAGCCCTCTTAAGAAAAGTCAAGTAATGTAAAGAGGCAGCAGTGTGCAATGGCCCCTTTACCAGAAACGCCAACTTTCTTCACGCAACGAAACTGAGAATAGTCCAGAAAGGACTGATGGCAGTTATTGAAAAAAATAATTAGTATAACTGATTTAATCCAGCTTTCAGTAATACCCAACAGCAGGCGTTATCAGCAGGTTCCGGAAACGATGACCAGGCCGTCTTATTGTTTCGGATAAATCTTTGGAAACTGGCCGGTGTTACCAGGAGAGGGGTTTTTGAGCTTTGATGTCTTCCGCTTTGTAATTCAATTGACTGCTTCTGATAATACAGGATTCAATTGAGAGGGAATAGCCCAATGGTTAAGGTGTAGATTGTGGAGTGTGAGGTCGTGGGTTGGGACGCTTCAGTCGAGTGAAGTGAAGGTTCATTTTTGTTTTATTCCACGTTCACAAGACACCGACCAAAATTACATAGGAATGAAGGTTTATCCTTTCGTTTCATTTTTCGATCGTCCGGAAGGCGAGTGAAAGATGCTGAATGCCGAAACCCAACATCATTGAATCCACTTTAATTTTGTGTTCATACTTTCCACTTTGAGAGAAAGATGTCAAATGAATGACAAAAACCGGCCAAGTGCGTGTCGGACCACGCACAATGAAGGGTTGCGTAATTGGGATGAATTTATCGTAAAAACAAACCTAACATTGCAGTTGAAAAACCTGTTCTCCCATACATCGATATAGCTCACGGTAAATTCTCCAACTGCAAATGTAAGTTTGTAATCGCAAAAAAATATTTGTTTTAACGATTTTTGAACTTTTTCCTTTACTTGTACTGTGAGACCTTGCTTCTTGCCAAATTTCATGATTCTAGGTCAATGGGAAGTACCCTATTAGTTTTGATTTAATTGCTTGTACCAAAATATGTCGCATAAATGGCCGTTTTTTTTATTGCGTTGACTTAGTAGCTTGAGCTTTTTAGAGCTCCAAGGAACCGTAGACCTACGTATTTGATAATAATTTCAACTTGATACCTCCTTGCATTCCTGAGAAAAAGGGTCTTGACAGACTGACAGACAGACATACAGAACGACGGACAACGAAGTGATCCTATAAGGGTTCCGTTTACAGTACAGAATCCTAAAAATTTCTCTCGACGTCTGATGTTGGCTTTATACGACACATTGAGACTCATTTACCAACGAGGGAATCGAACTTGTGACCTGTTGTGGTAATAATTAAAATACATATGTATTTGCGCATCGTCTACTGCGCAATTTGCATCATATATGCACTGCGTAGCATAGGTACTGGAAAACAAGTCTCAATCAGGAATTTAAAAGAAAAAACAAAGAAATATTGCTGGATAAAAAGAAAATTAAAACAATCAGGGCAGAGTGAACATAGCTTCAGGCAATGTTCGTAATGTTAACCAATCTATTCTATACATCTATACAAATAATTAAAATTTAAGTGTCTGTTTGTAATGTCAAAATAACAACTTTATACTAAATGCATAAGAAAGTACGGTACCTATAACAAAAGATAAATTTAAAAATTTTTTGTCTGTCTGTTTGTTTCAGTTAATCTCTGAAACGGCTGGACCGATTTTAACGGGACTCTCATTGGCAGATAGCTGATGTTACGGGGAGTAACTTAAGCTACTTTCATTTTAGAAAAATAATTAGGGTTCCGCGCAAAAAAAAAAAAAAACCCATGAAATTGTGAACAAAAAGTCGGATTTCAAAAATTCTTGTTGCATTTAGTAGCTCAATTCTCGAGGATAGTTATAGGTAGGTTATTTTACATTACGCTACAACCCTTAGTAGCCGAGCAAAAAGAAAAAAGAAAGAACACTAAGCGAAAACGAAGTAATAGCGTGGGCGGGCGATGCAACGCGCGGGTCGGGGGACGAGGGAGTTTTATTAAAATGTGGCTGTTATTTTAGTATATTGTGTATCTTACGCGGGGCACAGCTAGTTCTTCATAATTATTACTTACACTATCGCCATTGCTACGAAGAGTGAGCGCACACAATCGAAAGCGAACTCATTTGTTTTCAATTTGGTGATTTACTCCACAACAGCGTTCGAATTTCGAAGTGATTTTCAGAGAATGTACTAATATTTGGTTCTTGGACTAACAGAACTTGATCGTTCATCTAAATCGTTGACCCTGCACCCTAATTGCGTAACACACTATCAATCACAATCTGAATGATTTTGAAGCATATTGCTAATCCATTGCTTCATATGTTCGAAAAATTTGTCTGCTCAACAACGTAAATAACGCAATGCATGTTGTTGTCAAAATGAAACCGATTCCTACTGTAAGTGGGTTACGCAATTGCCCCGCTGGATAATGAGTATATAGTATAGTCGACCTCGTAATTGCATTATCACTTTTGACAATAATTTCCCACTAAATTAAACATAAATTGAAACTTCACTATGGTTGAAACTATCTAACTGTCACATAGACAGGAACAAAAGACCTTGTCGTATTATGACGTGCAAGTGTCATTCAACCTTAGCTAAATAATAATAGCCCCACAGGTCGATCGACCACGTTAAGTTACGATTGCCGCGGTCGGTTCGTAGATGGGTCCATGGTCCATCTTTACATTCCGAGACCTCCGTGCCTCAGAAAGTACGACAAGCCGCTGGTCCCGGCTGTCATTCTTGGATATTTGACAGTCGTTACGGGTCGTCAGAAGTCCGAAAGTCTGAAAACCAGTCTTCGCAAGGGGTGTCGTATTACCCAGTAACTGTAACTGGGTTGTGGAGGTCAGATAGGCAGTCGCTCTGTGTAAAATACTGATATTCAGCTGCATCCGGTTAGACTGCAAGTCGACCCCAACATCGTTGGGAAAAGGCTGAGCAGATGATGGTGATAACGCTATTCCGAGTTTACAGCTATACTTATGTACTCGTATACGAGAACAGAAGAAAACGGCCAACGATTAGATGGAATTTGGGATATTCAGCTCTCAACTCAAAACATGAAACAGAAGGATATAGGTACCTGTTTTGTATGTAAACCTATTTGTGGACAATAGATACAGTCATCTTAATCACTATCAATAAGTACAATGAAAATCAATAAGATTGTGCCCTTTACAAGACAAGCACAAAGCGGTATCAATGCACCTAATTACATGAGCTCACTGTATAAGGTAAACGAACGTGACCATACACACCAATAGCCTATAATTAAGAATCAACACAAATATAAGTATAATGTACGTATGGCTATAGCAATTAGCACCGCTGTCCTTGAAACTCCGACGACCTTAGGACGCGAGTTATGCATAAATAATCAAATACTAAATTGGAGCTGAGAGCAAAAACTGGTCGGTTCAGGTCTTCGGGTGACGTCACTCCGCCGAAACGCGCCCGTTTCCGACCAGAGGACATTATAGAAAACGACAGCATAACTGTTGATGTCCGAGCTTAATGGGCACAAGGTTGGAACGTCTGGGATGGCTCCTTTGTTTTTAAACTGGACCACTTCTTGGCACCAGTGCTGCTCGCTCGTTTTACGCTTTTTATTTTGAACTGTTTTGAAATACGGCATCTAGGCTTGTGTAGGTACCAACTAATGAATATATAATGTCAAATTTTAGTAAGCGCAAATATTTTAAGGAGTTTATCTACTCATAAAACTAAACAACTTATCCCAATTAAATAAACATGGGTCAAAAAATGAAAAAAAAATTCAAACCCGATAATAAACCAGTCAGCTGAGCGTACAATTTATATGGACAGTCCGAAAAAAAAATCGTATTACGACCCATGTTTATTAGGAAAAGTGATTCAGTTTTATGATAAACCACAAAAAAAATTTGCGCTTACTAAAAGTTGATTTTATATACTGTTAATTACTGCATTTGACGTGAAAACGTCTGTATACCACAAAAATGACAAATCATCAAATATTGTAAGAATCCACGGACAAGTTACATTCACATAAGATTGGTCTAAAGGTCTTATAAACTGTGCTCCTAATTTTTATTAATATAACATTGTCATCCGATATCTTCTTATAGAATTATTAATTTATTGTGTATTAAGCCCGATTTGGTCCAAGATTACATATTTAAACCACCAAAATTATGTATATAGCGTCCGGTTTCCGAAAATAATGCTTTTGGCCATTCTCATAGGCCTTTTAATTATACATACCAGGAGATACTTCATTGGATTATTAGCGATAACTATTCGATAATTTCCGGCAATGTGTGGTCACCACGAAAGTGCGTTGAGCTGCTTCTCGGGATTGAGACTGAAGTGACCATGAATATGGCAGGAGTGTTTAAGACGGCTGTCACATTTTGTCACCTCTCTCGCTCACACGAGGACCAAATTTTTAAGAATGTTAAAGGAAATAATGCTTTTTTTGAAAAATGTTATCAATAATAATATTAATTTATAGGTAATTATAGGTATAAAGTCTAATAGTAGTTTTGAGGGGCTTGTGGCTAAAGAATAACAGCCGCACGAGTCGATCGATCAGGTTAAGCTACGCTTGCCATGGTTGGTCCGTGGATGGGTGACCATCTTTACATATCAAGACCCCTCCGTGCCTCGGATAGCACGTTAAGCCGTTGGTCCTGGCTTTCATTCCTGTATCGTTGACAGTCGTTACGGGTCGTCAGAAGCCCGAAAGTCTGACAACCAGTCTTACTAAGGGGTATCGTATTACCCAGTAACTGGGTCGTGGAGGTCAGATAGGCAGTCGCTCCATATAAAATACTGATATTCAGCTGCATCCGGTTAGACTCGAAGCCGACCCCAACATAGTTGGGAAAAGGCTAGGCAGATGATATAGGCATACAGGTTCAAGTGTCAAAAGTTTTGGTTTTTTTTTGGCTCTGTATTAAACAAAACATTAACATAAACGTCTGGCATTTGAAATTTGAGACCATACTAGATGGCTCAGTATTATAATATACAGTGAAAGGAACTTCGTACCAACCGGGTGTCCCACGACACCCCCCGACTTTTTAAAAATAAAAACTTCTTTAGGTGCGTTGAGCGCTTTTTGGTAGTGGAAAATCTTACGGGTTCGCGACATGCGACATGCTCGCATCACTGACATGCTAATGTGATGTGTTGCGCCAGACTGGCGACGCGCAGCGGCCTGTGTAGGTACATGTTCATATTTTTTAAGTTATCACTTCTGTCGGCAGTCCCCGTGAGCGCCTACTTTTTGTATAATACATTTCAAGTGACATTTCACAAAACAAATGCACAGATTGCATAAATTTTGAACAACAGCACCCCCTTGGCAATGTCATTCGAATGCCAAAAGCAGTCACGATTATAAATAAATATTACTATGACTTCATAATTCATCCATTAATATCCGTCGTCATTCGTAAACGAAAAATTATAACGTTGCTAAATTGAAGAGTACAACTGTGACGTAGCATGACAACAGATGTGACTGGTATTACAGTTAGTCGGTTAACCACGTCACGTGATTTTTTTGGTTTACCTTTATTTAATTACCTAAACCATAATAGTATAATAATATCTAAGAAGTTCACTGTCGAAATTTAAGTAGAAAATACCTAACGCTAGGAAGACTTATCCCAGTCTCAAAAAATATATGGGATCACTAATTTCGCAGTATTTTTCGCTTTGTTGTAAAAAACGTGTCGGTTACTCATAGGTCAGCGGTGCGAGGCCAATGTATTTCTGTTAGTTTTTTTAACATAATTTATATGTATTGACAATGAACATAAATCTTTGTTTTATTGGTGTGTATTGTGGCTCAATGACAAGAAATATTGAACCCACAATTCAAGTTAATTGTGTTAATAAAAATATAATAGCTCTCGATTTCGCAGTGCATTCGGTTTCCTATTTATTTTTCATGTTAGCATGTCGGATCTTGTATTGACTTATTTATTTCGCTCACTTACAGTTTATAGAATATTACGCTCATATACATTAGTATGTAACTAAAATATGTATGTTTATCTGTATCCACAAAATGATGATCATCATTTGGTTTTCATAACAGATTTTGGTATTAGTGGGCGCCAGCGCTACTGCTGAGCATGAGGTCCTGGGTTCGATTCCCAGGTCGGGCAAAGTGTTATTGGGTTTTCCATGATCTGAATTTTTCAGTAGCAGCTTGGAGTCTGGATTTGTGCCCGGTAGATGGCACTAGGCTCGCCCCCTATTACATGGGACTTCAAACATAACTGGCGAAGTGTGGGTGTACTATAGGTAAACCTCTGCCTTAACCCTTCGGGGAAACAAGGCGTGATGTTATGTAATGCCCATTATTTGAAATTGACTTTTTTACTTTACTAACCTATGTTTGTATTTCTTCGCATTTTTATATGACTGAACAAAGATTAAAAGTATCATTGACATTCAAGTATATAAATTACATATTATTATACAAGAGAAAAAGTGCATAGGAAAAAAAATGCATTGCATTTTAACCTTAACAGTATTATTAATAACAATTAATAATACATAATTCAACTTCAAATAATAATTATAATGTTCCCAAACTAAGCTCATAGCTGCATAGATACCTACATAATTATATGAGATCAATCATATATCACGAATATCGTTTCTAAGGATTAATAAATGCATAATAAACATGCAATTTGCAGTTACAGGATGGTGCTTTAATAACACATAGCAGAACATAAAATGTTGCCAGTTTTGTTTAGGTCCCATGTAATAAGGGGCGAGCTTATTGCCATCAAACGGGCACAGTTTCAGACTCCATGCTATTACTGAGAAAATTCCTGATGGAAAAACCCAATTGTACTTGGTCCGCCCTGGGAATCGGACCCAGGACCTCATTCTCAGCAGTAGCGCTTGCGACCACCAGACCAACGAGGCTAAATACCTAGTGATAAAATGTTGTGTTGGTTTGGCGGATGGTGAAGTTTCAATAGACCCTCAATAGTACTTACATTATGATACAAATGTGCTATGTTGGTCACTACAGTCGAGACGGTACTATTCGCGTGAGCTGCAGGCGAGCGCGATAAGGGAGCCGAGTGTGTAATGATGAAATGCACACGCGCTTCATAACGTTTTGCAACACACTTGTGAGGCAAAAAATAAGTTTATGTAAAAAAAATATATGGCTCGCGGATCCCTTTTATCGCGGTGTCTTCGCAGGTTGAAGGAGAGGCAAAGGCACGAAGTCGTCGAAAAGTCTAATAGGTATTAAAAGCACAAAAACTGAATATTTTGAATGTTATTTGGATGTAAAACGCGAAAGAATGTTATTTTATTGACAAAAATAAATAATTTGATGAAATAATATGTTAATTTATCATATTTTATTTATGTACCTGAGTAGGCATAATAAGGCACGAAGTCCTTTTGATGAGATTAAAAAAGCGCACATTTCCGACTAGTAAATAGTAAAGTATCTGTGGTGCACATTACCGCACTAGTGCGGTAATATAAAGTAAAAAGTACGCGTGTTTAATACACTGCATTATGAAACTAAAAAGGTTTCAATAAGAGTCATTTTACGAGCAAGTGTGTTGAAAAATGTACGATAAGTTTTTGTCAGTATTAAATGATAAATGATTTATTTCTGTAAGTAGGTTTATACAAACACTTTTACACGTCAAACATTTTTTTTTTAAACTAGATGAGGCCGGCGTTTCCTATCTGACTGCTCTGAGAAGAAAGGCCGAAACAAACTCAGAGGTCACAGTCTCTTTTAAAGTCCAGACATAATCTTGGTCAGATCATGTGAAGACCATGTAGGTTGGTGTCTGAAATGGTCTTTTGGGGAAAGAACCACACAAATTGAGTGGACCTGTCCAGTCATTGCAAGCATCTGTCAGTAATCGTACAGCTCAACATAAAAGTTAAGGAGCTCAACGATTCGACGAACAATACCAAAGAAAGGACATTTGGGTAGGCCGCATAATTTACTCAAACTGGCAAACTATGATTAAAGCTGAGAGAAAAGAAAAAAAAACAAGGACCCACCTATTTAATTATGTCCTTACCTACCCTTAGTATTAGAACGTTATATAACAGCCCATCTAATGGCTTAACAATCTCGCAACAAGCTTTTCCTAGAAAAAACCCACACACTCAGTACATTGTAAGTGCCTGCCTATTGATTCTAGACACAGGCAAAATCAAGTCTGAAAACGTGTCATCATCTGCATGGCTTTTTCACATCTATGTTGGGGTCGGCTTCCAGTCTAATCGGGTGCAGCCAGCAGCACCAGTTTTGTATATAGAGTGACTGCCTATCTAACCTCCACAACCCAGTTAGCTACCTACTTTGTAACCCTTGGTAAGACTGGTTGTCTGACTTTGGGGCTTCTGAGTCCCCGTAATTGCTGTCAAAGATCTACGAATAACAGCCGGGACCAGCGGTTCCAGGTCGAAAAACGTGTCTATAGTATTGAATTCTAAGTCTTAATCTTTAACCCCACTGAAGATGGAGAGAAATAGATCTGCAATGGCCATCAGGCAGTGAGAAAAGCTTGGTCATCAATATTGTCTATGTGACATGAAGATTTACGCATTCTATTTAAAAGTCCACACCAATATCATCATCTGACTAGCGTTTTTTCAAATATGTTGGGGTCGGCTTCCAGTCTAACCGGATGCAGCTGAATACTGCCTGTACCACCTCCACAACCCAGCTACTGTTCTGTCTTACGCCGTGCTTCTGACTACAGGTCACGACTGTCAAAGATCTGCAAATGACAGCCGGAACCGACGGCTTAACGTGTTTTCCGAGGCTATGTAATGGGCGGTCACCCATCCACGTACTGACCTCGGTAAGATTAGCTTCGATACCCTACCTTCGACCTTCGATTGACCCGTGTGGCTGTTATTACTTAACCAGGAGCCTCTTCATTAAAATGTACACCCTGTATGTTAATTCTCACGTCCGCGTATATTTTATTTTATCTAACTGCATTATTAAGAGGTTAGACGGTCCCGGTGGTCTGCGGCCTGTTTGATGCAGGAACCTTCAAATAACATTAGCCGATCGCTTGTTTTCCGTACAACTTGGTCATGACAAGACTTGTATACGTAATTGGAAATATAATTTGTTTAGAGGTCAAAATGGGATCAATGGAATCATCAGTTGTGGGAATTTGAAGTAAACAACGTTTTTAAGTCTTTTTTTTAATAATATTATAAATGCGAAAGTAACACTGACTGTCGGTCTGTCTTATACTTTTTCACGCCTTCACGGCTGAACGGGTTTGGATGAAATTTGGCATTCGGATAGACCGAAACCTGGGTTAAATAGGACATTTTTATTCCGATAGTACCTACGTTCCCGAGGGATAATTTCTGACCTCACCACGGGCAAAAGCTAGTAACATATAATGTAATATTACACCTGCAGTTTGTCGACAAAAGTTTAAATCTTTCCTAATGCCACTCAAATTCAAGGCATTTATTTTCAATTAAACCATTTACAGGCACTTTTGTACTGCCAAGGAGTCGGTCAGTCAGAAATATGAAGCTAGTTGCCTATTCCAAAGCGTAGTAGGTTACTATGGTGAATAACGGGCAAGAAACTCCATAGAAACTCTTTTAAACTTTTTACCAAATATTAGTTACTTACACGGCAGATGTGAGTGGAAACGCCGGAAAAGGACGCCCTAGGAAGACATATAGTGATCTTATTGGTGATGTTCTTCAGAAAGGTCAGGTGCGTAGTACTCGCAACCGGCGTGCGTGTATGACCAGATGTACGAATGTAAACGAGGCAAAAGGAGTATGTAAGGATCGTAGCAGGCGGCGTTCTGTAGTTTCTGCCTACCCCCATGGGAAGAAGGCGTGATTTATGTATGTATGTATGTAGTTACCTACATCATTAACGATTAATTTATAATTATATGTGTGAAAAATGCACAAAAGACGTTCAAGTTAAAAGCGTCCAGAGTACAGCAAATAGAAACCAAAAACAATTCAAAAATAAAATAATTAAAATAAGCCGTGGAAGAGATGACCAGTCCTTACTGACGGCGCCCGTTCACGAACATGACGCATAGATCAGCACCATTTAGCTCAACCATTTTGAAGAGAGCTAAATGATCCAAGTCCAACACACGCCACCATCAGCGAGACATTTGAGTGAGCATGACACACTCTCAGCCGCCAGGGCACATTCAAATCAATGAAAGACTTTATTACCCGGTAAATGGAAGCTCTATAGTACATAGTTCTCATACCTGTACTTTGCAATTATGTAATACAAAGGAGACCCATGTTCAGCAGTCGCGTTTGCGACCGCTTTTCCAACGAGGCTTATAATATCTTTTTTATAGTACAATGCTGGAAAATATTTATACATGGAATCATTTATGGTCACTGCAATCGTGTCGATGTTACCACTAACAGATTCTTATATGAATTAGGTAGTTGACAGTAAGAAAAATACCTTATGACTTTTAAATTTAGAATGGCTGTGAGCTAAAAGTATTAAAATTCAACTTAGTTTTGTCGATGACTGTAGATTAATTAATATTTTTGAGAAATAATTACGTAAAAATATAACCATTAGTCACGTGACATTGAGCACGAATCAGAGTGCATGATTTTAAGTCATCAAGTCATAATGTCGATGACAAAATAACATTGTTTCAAGAACCCACCTCAGGGTATTTTCCCATGTATAATTATGTAATAAAAAAAAATACGATTTAAATGTATGATTTTAAGAAATATTAAAACAAAGAACAGCTGTTTTTTTCGCGATTTTAGTGTTGGTCTCATAGTAAAAGTTGTTCATAAAGATGAGTACAATGACCCCTTAAGAGAATCCCCATATATTCAATTTCATTCTGTATAGCCCCATAAATTATTATGATTGTCCACGATCTATGATAGTTTAGTGATATTTTATTATTGTAGTGCAGACAAAAATACTCCATACCCAGACTCGAATTAGGTACAGAACCCTCGAACGTCCTCGGAACTTCTTTATCACCCTAAAGTTGAATGTTTGTTGCACGTCATTGAACGACAAGATCTATTTGCCTATGTAAAGTTAGATAGTTTCAACCTTAGTGAAGTTTCAATAAAGACCTACCACAGTTTATTTGAAGTATTACTTTGAGATTAAGTCCGAATTTCACCAATGAAACTGAACGTGATCAGCACATCTGAACCGCGTTCAAGAGCTCTCAGTGTCAATATTCCACAGAAAATAATGACACTGACAGCTCTTAAACGTGGTTTATGTGCTAATCGCGTTCAGTTTCATTGGTGAAATTCGCCCTAAGAAGTCCTTATCAGTTTTTGGTATCCCAGTTAGTGTGTAAAAAGTTTTGTTTCTTTAGGTATAATGAATAAAGGTTTCTCAAAACATATTTATTACGTACTTTAAATTTAAATGAGAGAGTATCGTATTGTACATAAAATATTTTAAAAGCGATTCTTGTTTCTTTTTCTTTGCCGCCACGTTGCACCGACACAAAGATGTTTAAAGACCCGTTTTGATACATTTGAACCGATTTAGTCGAATCAAAGTTGTTATTAGGGTAACCACGTGCTTAGCCGTAATTAGGATTCCCTGAAATTTTTGTTTCGGATGCTTTTATTCTGAGAGATTATTGAGATGAGTAATGTAGTTAATGTAGTGATTCAGATAAAATTGATGGTTTTTTGTACATACATTCATCGCTACAGCGATATAGATAGGTAAGTGCAATAACAAGTTTTTAGGCGGGATACACGAGCTAGTAGCATACGCGCCTGCCACACGGTCGTGAACCGCGCCCCCGACAGAGGTGACCTTGGTTGGCGACCGGCAGAGCTGTTTTAATGCTTGGTCATAAACCATCATCAACACGGTGGACTGCTTTATTTTGCAGAATGCCATACGAGGAGGTTGTATGCAAACTTTTATCCTCTGCATTCCCCGCTTTGGTCACCCAAGTACGTACCCAACTTTTCTTCAAAAATTCTCTTAAGACGCAGATATATGCGAACGGCGTGGAGTGCATAGCTTGTGTGTTCTGTGCTGAGCCCACGCAACACGTCGTAAGTCCACCCAGTAATAGGATTCGCCCATCAAGGAGCTCCGTCCCGAATTAGACGCATTATTAATTTATTAACATAAAACATAAGATATTATATTAAACTACGTATACTAAAAGATAAATAATTAAATTATCTTTAAAAAAGTGAAGTTTTAATCAAAATACGCGTACTAGTTTTTGCGTGATTCTCAGTTTTTTATCCCCGTTAGACATACCTTTACAAATTAATTCTACTAATTTAAACATTGTCTAAAATATTCACATACTAATTAAGTTATTAAGAAAATACCCTAATTTACCATTTATTTTCCCGAATCATTAACTCTACTCGTTTAGACGTGATCTTCAGTTTAAAATCATTATAAGTCGGTTATCGTCACCTTAACGCCTAAAGATGATCAAAACACAAATGCAATATTAAACTTTTCAAATTCAAAGTTAATGTTAAGATATTTAGCGACGTTATTCAAAGTTTGACATCAGTGCGACGGATTTTCACGCCGTTTTGATGTGAAATAAGTTGCACGATAAAGTTCAAGGCTTAAAAGCTTGCGGCAAACATCTTAAAGTTGGATTATACCGAATAATACAAAGTTAACTAATAAAATTACTTTAGATACAATTATCCAATCATTTGGAATTCTTGTACTGTTTTCAGGTGCTAACTTTTTTAATGGAAGGCCCATATAATTCGAATAGGTAGATGGGTCCACAAGGTTGTGGGTTCAAATCCAAGCAAGTATCAGTGTGACTTTTTCAATTCTGACATCACTGACAATAGAAGTCTGAAATCGCCAACCCATCTTGAGCAAGCATGGTGATTGGTGATCAATGCTCATGCATATTCTTTGTATGAGAAGAGATCTTTTCTCTGCAGTGGGTCATTAATAAACTGGTATTATTACGTATATAAGGGTCGATTTTCTTCAGCAGAAAACTTAAATGATGCATTGATTTTATAACACATATATACATACCACAACACACATAACATTACATAACATAACATTATAACATTTATATTTTGTATTGATTTTTTACAGTTAGATTGTGAGATGAAGCACAGTTACTTTATTCATTGTTTATAATAATTAAGTATATAAGCTAACAGACTTAAAATAATAATAATAATATATACATGTACTTATATTAAAAAAGAGGGAAAAGAACCATTGTGTATCAAAAAATTCACCCGCATCGCTGTCGACAGAAAAAATGCCCAAAAGGCTGGCAGAATTGCCACGTTGCATGGCGATGCTGATTCTTTGGCTAAAAAATAGGCCAGCCCTCTGTTCATGTCAAGAGTCGACCAACCGCTTGGTGATGTCTCGAAAAACCAAGTGGGAACTTGGACCCCATGGCCCTAGTGTTTCAACCCCAAACGGCTCGAACTTATAACTCCCAATAAGATTGGAATATTTTCGCCGTTGTGGTTTTCCGCACCTGCAGCAGCCGCCCCCTGCACAGTCCGCCGTACTAGGAAGATGGTTGGCGCAAAGGTGTCGACACATGTTGCATCCCACACCAAAGGCCTGCTTGACTTCCAAGGCATTATGGTCTTTCCATCTGGTCTCTTTCCATTGTCGCATTGCAAGCCGTCGGGTTCCAAAACAACTGGCACCCCACTGGAACAGGAGCACGACGGATGATGTCATTAATTCTGGCGTGCCGTATCCGGCTTGTGCTCTTAGTACAACATAGTCCATGATGTCTCAGGCAGTCGACAGTTTCACCACACTGGCAGCGATGCGGAGCCCCACAAGGAGCGCCTAGACCCAGACAAGTAGCGAGCCGGAAGGTGGTGTCACCCAGCAGGGTGCCTATGTTGGGTGACGGAAGTGCTTAAAGCCAGAGGCCTGACTCCCACTCACCCACAGCCAGCAGGCGGGCACGCTCAGCAGTATTGGTGGACGTATTGATAAGATTATTCCTTACCAACCTGCAGAGCGGTTCATCCCACTGTCTCTGAGAAGATGGGCCGTACTGTAGTATCTGGGCAAGCCGCTATCCAGTCTTTCACCGCATCAGTCAAGCACGGCACTTCAGAGTCAACCACGGGGGTATACTAAATTTTGCGGTCAACTTTTCAGTGCTGGGCCTGGTACGCTGGTAAACTAATACTTGTCACCAAAATGGACGCTCGGTCGGCCAAAGCCACATTTAAAATGGATGTTACTGTGCTGCGAATGTCTATTACATAATTAGTATTAGAAACCAAAACTTTCTTACTTATCCTAAGACTCTTATTTAAATAACACAACTATCTGTGGGTCACACGAATAATTGTGTCGTGCAGGAATCGAACCTGCAACACGTGACGTAGCAGGCTAAGTTTAGTGACCTCTATCTCTTAATTAACTTGAAAATGGCAAGGTAGGGCGAAATTTTCACCTTTAGATGTATAATCAAGGATTTATAGATAAGCATGATTAGGATAAAGAAGTTAACAAATAGTTTATTTCATCACTCGCTCCATATTACATGGGACTTAAACGTAACTGGCGAAATGTGGGTGTACTACAGGTACACCTCTGCCTAACCCTTCAGGGAAACAAGGCGTGATGTTATGATGATTTTATGTTTATTTCATGAAAAAATACTTAACAAATTACATAATTTTGATAACTGTAATGTATGAAATTGTACCTAAGCAAATCACATTTCGTAAACAGACGCCATCTTGAAACAAAAAACTGGCCAAGTGCGAATCGGACTCACGTACGAAGGCTTTCATACCACTGTACAATATTTAAGACTACCTACATATAAAAATAAATAGTCCAGTTTTTCTTGTAATAAAATAAAGTTATAAATTAAAGGATCGCCTTTAATTTTTAACTTTATTTTATTTTTAATATTTGTACCCTAAAAATGCATTTTTATAATAATAAAATAATTTTTATTTTCGAATATCTGATTGCGATCTCGTAGCTATTCTAATTTAAGAGCGTTGTCACATTTTGCACCTCTCTCGCTCACACAAAACCTAATTTTTAAGAATGTTAAATGAAAAAATGCTTTTTTGAAAAATGTAATCAATGGGCGGTCTACAAAATAATATTAATTTAATAGGTAATTATTCAAAAACACATTTCTATTGTGTTATCTAATAAACTTATGTAATTAAGTGTTATGATCTGTTTTTGAGATTATGTAAATAAATGCCACAATAAAAATGTGTTTTTAATAATTACCTATTAAACTAATATTATTTTGTAGACCGCCCATTGATTACATTTTTCAAAAATGCATCTTTTCATTTAACGTTATTAAAAATTTGGCCCCGTGTGAGCGAGAGAGGTGCAAAATGTGACAACCCTCTTAAGCCATCTATCATTCAGTTTTTACCCAGGACGGTGCGTGGTTACCGTAACCGCGGGGTCACCCCAATCGCGATAGAAACGCAATATCGCGTGGTGCTGCAGCGATGCAATAATTGTTGCCCCAGGACGACGCCCGCATGCTTCGCTTTAATTAATAATGCCAGCTTACAAATTGCAACCTTTTTTGTGCCGCGCTATATCGACTAGCTTTTAGCATTTTGTGACGTTGATTTTCAGGGTTCTGTACCCAAATGCGATCTATTACTATGTTGCGCGCCGTCTGTATACGGGTGCTAGTGCTGCACAGTTGTTCGGGTCGGCAAGATTCGGCACAGTCTGGCGGTAAAATCGAATATTTATGTATATTTTGCCGCCCGGCTGTACATACCGACCCAAACCTGTGTACTTGTGTAGTGAGTAGCATGCTTCACAGAGCTGTATCTTGATCTCTGTAATAGGCAGCTAGCTATTTACAGAATAAGTGTTATTTTGGCTTCTATCATGGCAAATTCTTCTGTACGAAACGAAACCCTTGGTCCGCAAATCCAATTTCTGGCCGGTTTTTTTGTTTAGGGTGTCCATTTACACCTGATATATTTTTGGAGATTTATGAATTTATGAGGCACTTTACAATTAAATTATTATTTTGATTGCTTGCAACTTTCGTTGCATAAAAGATACGTTTCTACACGTTAAGTTATACAGGGCATTTTTTTAATCACTATCCAAATTTTCGCAGGGTGTTCTACCCATGAATACGAACAACTTTCACTATGAGACCAACTCTGAAATCACGAAAAAAAAAACAGCTGTTTCATACATTTTGGTCGAGTAGGTATTGAATTTTTGTATGAATCAGCTGGTTTTTGCTTCGTGATTTCAGAGTTGGTCCCATAGTAAAAGTTGTTCATATTCATGGGTAGAACTCCCAGGCTCCCTGTGAAAATTTGGATAGCGATCAAAAAAATGCCCTGTATAGAAAGTTTATTACTGATTTTGAACTTAGGTGTCTATTCGTATTGTGTCATTTTCTATTGAGATAAACCAATCTGACACGCTATGGGTAAACTTTGTACCTTTATTTCCATTGACACTATGTTAGTGTTTTATGTGGTTCAAATCGTCGTAATCGCATACTAAACTGTTCTTACGATGTCAATAGCTATAGGTACGCAAATCACGTGTGTAAATAATAACTTATGTCTCCGGCAGCGCTAGAAGTTAATAGGGGTGCGTATTCCTGTGAACCTAATAAATAATCCTTATGGGTCACCCTATTGAAAGACTTTCATGCCAACACAGAAAGCAAGGAGATCATTGTTGGTAAGTACGAGTATACTAAACTATAGTCTCTGTTTATACTAACTGTAAAAACTGGGAAATTAATTGTTCACAAAATTGTCAACCAAACCAAAATTGTATAATAGTAGGATATTCAAATCACAATTAGGTACCGACTGTCACTCTTTGATAATTGTATGAAATGATTCAAATGGTCAATTTGATAGACAATTAATTTCCTTGACTGTACGTAGGTACTGTTTAATTACTAACTTTATTCAGTCCTACTCTGTAAACTTACCAACTTCACTCAAGTCAATCAATCAATCAACTCAGCCTATCGCAGTCCTGGACACAGGCCTCTGCGAGGCTGCTGCGCCACAACACCTTGTCCTTCGCCTTCCGCATCCAGTCTTTCCCAGCCACCTTCTTAAGGTCCTCGGCCCATCTAGCAGGGGGGCGTCCCACACTTCGCTTGCCGATACGCGGTCTCCACTCCAGGACTCGTCTGTTCCACCTCCATCGCACAATGGTCCCGATTCATAGGGGTTGCAGGTTGGATTAAAAATGAAAGAATAACTTTTTTTCCTAAGAAATGATTGTTTTGAGGTTCTAAGTGTAATAACAAGTATAAAAATATATTTTTAAAAGCAAGGTAGATATATTCTCAAAAAAAGCATTCATCCATACTAAAAATAGGTAGGTAACAATAAAATTGGTTTTATAAATACATTTATTATTTCTGAGCATATCTTAATTGGCATATAAATAATAAAATTTACTAGATAATAGATAGCGGAACGTGGTATTTTATATAAAACAAGGGCAATTTTAATAGTAGGAAAATGTTATAATTAACAATACCTATTAACATTTTTTTTTTTAATTGCAATATGGTTCAAGTACATAATAAATCCAACACTTCTTTTGCTAATACAGACTTCTGCTCGTAGATTGAAGATGCTCGCTTCTCTCGTCGTCGTTTTCACGTAGTCCACCGTAGAGCACACAAGTATGCAAACTTCAGCCGGGGTTGCGGGATGTTCGAAAGAGTTACCGTGGCCCCGGCACAGGCAACAGAAGGAACACGGGTGGGTTTTAGTCAGTAAAAGTCTGACACGCCCTCCCGCTCCACCCAGAGCGGGAGAAGTCATCTGATGATTTCCCATCCACAAAAAAAAAAAAAAAAAAAAGTATGCAAACTTCGATCCCATATATAACCAGTCACCGTATTTGGCAATTAGCTTAGCTTTTGACCTCCCCAGTTTCTTCCAATATGCTGCAAACCGTTTACAGAGATTATAAATTAATAAATCTCTCAAGTAATCGGCCTGGATATTTTCAGTATCCGGTAAAGAGTCTGCTAGCATTCCAAACACTTCACAAGATCTATCTGCCTCATTTTCTTTATTCGTCGCAGAAAACCAGGTGTTTAGAAGAACCGTTCGAGGAAAAGAACACTTGATAGTGGCCTCTGCAGAATAAAAGGAAAACAACATTACAAAAATACCTAAGGTATCCAATTTACCTACATACGACCTAGTCCTTTCAATAAGTAACTTATAACAATCCTCGGCGCACGTTGGCGCACCTGGACTTTACAGTTTTTGAAACTAGACAAACAAGAGATTATTTTGATATATATTTCATCTTTGGCGATTCGGTCCTTCCTAAGTAAAAGTCTAATTGAATATGGGAAAGTGGCAAAAAACAAAGAAATCGGAAGTCTCTTTAACGGTGCTGGGAACCAATAATGGCAGGGTTTAAGTGAACACAATAGGATTAAAAATGTCGTACATACCTACTTTTTGTATATCCATGGCGCAACAATATCACAAACAATCAATTTCCAAGAAAAACAACACTTCGAAAACAATAGAAACACTAATTATGAGCACTAATGAAGTGTTATTTGTGTATTCTATAACGATAAATGACATCATAATTTGACCATCAACATTTCATCATCCCTATGACCTATGGTGGGACCACTGTGCATTGGTCCTTCGACAAACACAGCCAGCCCACTGCCACTTCAGTCTAGTACTGTCACTTCACTTCACTCAAGTGACCGTACACAATTCGAAAACTAACTCACCAGTTTCTGTAGTATAAATCGGTGATCAACGCTTGCTCCTCCTCTCCTTGTCTATACGAGAAGAGGCATACCTATGCCTTGTATTGGTTCACAATTATGCTCATGGTGGGTAAAAACTTTACAAACCCATAGTGCCCTTTTCTATTACCAGTGACGTAAATGGAGCATATTAAGCGATGTTTATAATCTGTGCCAGTAAACGCCACACCGATGACATATACCTGCCGTTCTATTATTAAAACGCGTACCGGGTACGTACGGGTGTAGGCTTGCAGAGCTACGAGTATTAGGCATGCTCTACAGTTTATAGCGATAGCTTGAGAGATAGTAGATATACGAGCTATGCTAATGAGTGATTTTCTGAAATATTAGGGCGGTTTAAACTCAGGATTAATTCGTAACGTTTTACGAGGCAGATGTTTTACATGTGGTGTGCAAGAGCCCTTAATAGAAAAATAAATTAAAATTAAGTTTATCCATTTTGTAAAATGGAGACGTTACTTACGTTACGTTTTGTTACGTAAGTTAATCTAGAGTAAAACGAAAACCATCAAAATGACTGTCTTTTCATTATGAACTGAAATGAAATCTATATTGTTCAGATATGCAACTTTCAATAAATACACACATAGATAACGTAATAAACATTCATATTACAATATATCAATCTGCCGAGCCTTTTCCCAACTATATTGGGGTCGGCTTCCAGTCTAACTGGATGCAGCTGAATACCAGTATTTTACATGGAGCGACTGCCTATCTGACCTCCACAACCCAGTAACTGGTAATACGATACTTCCTTGGTAAGACTGGTTGTCAGACTTTTCGGGCTTCTGACGACCCGTAACGACTGTCAAAGATCCACGAATGACAGCCGGGACCAACGGCTTAACGTGCTTTCCGAGGCACGGAGGAATCTCGGTATGTAAAGATGGTCACCCATCCACAGACCAACCCCGGCAAGCGTAGCTTAACCTGATGGATCGACCCGTGCGGCTGTTATTACTTAGCCACGAGCTCCTCATAACAAACTCCTCTCCTCCAAACCTCAAACATTCATATTACATGTTATGAAATAATCAAAAGTATCACTAACCTACTTCCCTAATTTACTTATTTAACCTATTTTGAGTTAGCTATAAAAAACCTCATCCAGAATATAAAGCCCCCACATTCAGTTTAACAAAGGCAATTAACAATCAACAGAAAACGTTACACACTGGTATATTTATGGTACGATCGCGCCGCATCGCGTTCGTTCCTTTGTAGGGACAGCGCTCGCCGTGCCAACCACTGTTAGCTAAGGTGTGGGCTACACCGAGACTACTTTCTATCAGTGACGAAAGCACCATATAACACGATTCTTACCGGCTTCCCTTCGGAGGTTCGCCTCAGCAACTCTACCGCTATTGGAAAATGGCACAGTCAATAGTGTCTACTAGTGCCAAAAATATAGTTACACTACGGGTATTTAATTCACCATAACATTCAAACAACATTAACGCCTCTTTTTAAGTCAATAAATTAATGTTTACTTTATTAATATGTAAATAAATTAAAACCGGCTTTGCTTCGAATTCTCTCTTACAAAAAATCACACCTCACCGCTGCTTTCTAACATTAGTTTGGATTCAAATCCGAGGTTGTGGGTTCAAATCTTGGCAAGTTTTGTACCAATGCACCTTTTTCAATTCATATGTACTTTTTGAGTTTATCTTGGACTCTGTCCTCGGTGAAGGAAAAACATCGTGAGCAAACCTGTACTTATTTTCTTTATTAATATCATTCTTCTGTACGTGTGTCACTGAACTCGTAAACGACTGGACCGATTTTTATGAAATTTTGTGTGTATTTAAGTGGGTCCCTTTTATCTAGGGAATATGTTTGACATTTTGATAGCTTTTGTATAGAAAATATGTCAAACCGCCATATTTATTCCTCTGGAAAAGTTATCTAACGATTGAAAAATCAATCCTTAGATTCAAAATTGGACCCGGTAGGCCTGCGCTGTTCGGGCAGGTCAGGTCCGCTAGTAGATAATATAAATCAGAATTTGTCAACCTGTCTTGAGCAAGCGTGTTAGTTAATGCTCGTGCCTTCTCTGCAGCGTTGCCAGACCTACGATTTTGTCCATACATCTACGGATTTTTGGACTAGTACTTACGGACATACGACATGAGTCGCTAATCTATGGACTTTCGGTCCATCCAACCAAACAAAGGAATTATATTAAATTAAATGTTGACTAAAATGGATCGCAACAGCGCAACACTACTGTAAAAAACTTACCTGACCATGTGCCGAGCCATATGATATCTAATCGAACCGCGCAAAGTAAACGAAATTTTCAAATCAAATTTTCATAGGAAACGGGTGTCATGAAAATCTGTCATTTTCACCAGTATTTAACATTAAGGTGTCAAAAACGCTGTGTATTTGGATAGCTATGAATAAGTTACCGTTCACCACTTTCTTAGAAAACCATAGGTACACAAGTACAAATTAATGTCCTTGTGATTAGTAAGAACGATGAAAAGGAAATCGCCATAACGTCTACATGAAACTCGCTAAACTTCTAACACTGAACATAATATGGTTTCTATCTAACAGGGAGTTTTTAATCACCATAACCAGGGGTGGCAGACAGATTGGTGATCTTAGTTTGCAGATATCAGTAGGTATGTAGAAGTATTGTCAGGCTGGCTCGAACAAATACACGAGCGAACATAAGACACGAGGATTGTCTACTTTAACCTCCATAGTCCGGTCGTCGAGAGAATGCGTTCTTGACATCTGTCGTTTTCATAACTAACGAACATGTGTTTTGGGAATTTGATCCTTATAGTTACTAGAAATTCAACGGCCAGACTGTTGTCAAAAGAAGAATGATCTTAGCTGTCACTCACAATGCACGGACTTCTTCTTATACGCGTGTCGATGGCAATTTAAATTGAGTTGAGCCTGAATTCAGCTATGAGTTTGGCGCCTCCAATAGCGTCAATCAGTTTCTGTAACTTACAGATGATAAGAACCCCAAACTCTATAACACAAAAATCAAAATTATAAAGGGAAACGGTAACTCGTATTCTACCCGGTAGAGAGCAGCATTTTGCTTATGCAAATGGATCTATATTGGTTTAGTCACAGGAACTACCTCAACTCGTAAGATCACCTAAGCGTCAAACTCCACCTGTCCACATTTCTCCTTGCACGGGATATGAAGAACTTCTCCCAGAATAGCAGCGCTGACACACTTGTTTTTCAATATCACAGCATCATACTGAGACTTGGCCTCGTTCAGGGCTTTATTTTTAATTTTGTAAACTGTTGTTTTTGTAATCTGTTGTTTCTGAGGGGCTTGTGGCTAAGTAATAACAGCCACACGGGTCGATCGATCAGGTTAAGCTACGCCTGCCGCGGTTGGTCCATAAATGGGTGACCATTTTACATACCAAGACCCCGCCGTTGGGCCCGGCTGTCATTCGTGGATCAATGACATTTGTTACGGGTCGTCAGAAGCCCGAAAGTCTGATTACCAGCATTCTAATTGCGTAACACACTATCAATCACAATCTGAATGATTTTGAAGCATGCTAATCCATTGCTTCATATGTTCGAAAAAATTGTCTGCTCAACAACGTAAATAACGCAATGAATGTTGTTGAACTGTTAAAATGAAACCGATTCCTACTGTAAGTGTGTTACGCAATTGCCCCGCTGTATTACCAAGGGGTATTATATTACCCAGTAATTGGTTCATGGAGGTCAGATAGGCAGTCGCTCCATGTAAAATAGACTGGAAGCCGACCCCGACATAGTTGGAAAAAGGCTAGGCAGATGAAACTGTAAAACTGTTGTTTTTACTTTTCCTGTGCGAGTCCCAATAAATACTCTGTTCAATAAATGTTCTTTATATCTTTCTCTTAAGAGCCTATACTACCTCAGCTAAAATTCACTCTTTATCTCACTCCCACGATACTGCGCGCGGACTGAGTGAAAGCGGGACTGAGTGCGGTGCTGGGCGGCAGGGAGCGCCGATAGTTTAGGTAATTGCTTTTTACAGTGAAAATAATAGTAATAAAAAAAGAATGAAAAACATAAGACCTGCTTTATAGTTAGTTCATTTAGTATGCAATGTCTCATGATCTAATTTGAAGTATTTTTTGAATACCAGCGGTTTATTGTTCGGTTTGGAGGTAATTTTGGAGTTTTTTTCTATCGAGAAAATTTTGTGGAATCGTGTTTTCGACCAACATAGTACTTAACATTAATCCTCAACTTTACCATATATTTATTTCAAAATTAATGCTGCAGTATTTTCGACATAACGGAGGATCTTGCTAAGCCATTTGAGGTAGTATAGGCCCTTAAAATTAAGGTAAGTTTTGCTCCCGCAACACCACCGCCCTAACCCGGTCGTGCAACCCCTGTTATTATCTAGACCGCAAGGGATTTTGCTCACTTAGCTACCTCCAGCCATTTTACGCGATAAAGAACACATCATAACAGAAAGAAAATGCACCGTAAAAATTGCTCTTTGCAACGTTACAAATAGCTAAAGTTTGACGAAACTATTGCAATAAAAGCAAGAAATGCTAGATTTTGCAGAATTTTGAAACGTACTGCAGTGGGTGACAGAAGTTATGTTTGATATGTTTGTTTTTGTTCAATACACTGCTAAAGATTTAACCGGGTGCGTCGTAGAATTAGCATAATTGGTATATTTTTAGCAAAGGGACAAACAACTTTTTCAATTGAATTAGGTTTATTTTTAAGTTCATTGTTAATACAATATTGAAATGGTCAGAAGAATTTCTAGACCCATTAAGGAGTTGGCTGGCTGTTTTGTTTGTCAGTCAGTCAGTCACTATGCCTACACCTAATTTAAATAATTTGACAAGTAGGGTCATCTCACATGGTATAGCAATGATTAAAACAAAAACACTTTCACACCTAGTCTTTGCGTGTCGTTTGAACTACATGTAGTACAAAGGCAATTGTTTACTAATTGTGTCTGTAATAACGACATGAGAAAGGTTAATATTTCATATTTGTAAAGTAACCTCGAGATTATCACTACACAAAGTCGGTTTTATTAACGTAATGCTTAAAAAATATAAAAAGAAGACCACCCCAAAACAGCAACGTTAATAATAGACAAACAAATGGTTTTGAAACGACAGAGATAGAGACGACAATATAAGAAAAGAAAGAGGTGTGAAAGGGACAGAACATCTTAGCTACAATATGGGTGGTCGAACATTTTTTTCATTGCAATTTATGTTCGTAACAAAGTTTTAGGAGACGGTTTAGAGTTTCTATCAATTTGAAAGTGGATGCTTAATTCTATTTATAACAAAACAATCCCTATACCTTTCGAGTATCTGTTCTTTTTAGCTCAAAATATAGCCTAAATGTAGGTCACCTAGGTCACTGCTCGCACCCCAATGTATCTTTAATGCCCGTTTAAACTAAACCTAGGTGGAATAAGTATGGACGGCAGCACATCAAGCTACTACAATCTGTCAAATTTCTTTAATAGATTTTCAACTTTTTCGCTAAAACAGTAGGTTCAAGGTTGGTTGGGAAAATTTGACAGTTTCGGGTAGCTTGACCTGCCAGCTGGCGTCTGTACTTACATTTTCTTTCAGTCCAAAACTTTCCAAATCTTTGGCAATTTGAAAACCAGCACCCTAATTGCGTAAAACACTATCAATCACAACCTAAATGATTTAGAAGCAAATTTCTAATCCATTGCTTCATATTATGTTCGAAAAATGTATCTGCTCAACAACGTAAATGAATGTTGTTGAACTGTCAAAATGAAACCGATTCCTACTGTAGGTGTGTTACGCAATTGCCCCGCAATTCACTTATTTTTCGAATTGTGTGTTCACCTGAGAGAGGTACAAAGTGAACCTTACAGTTCATCCTGTGACAAAACTTACGTACATAAATTCACGCCTTTTTCCCATGGGGTAGGCAGAAACTACAGAACGCACCTTGTTACGATCCTTACATACTCCTTTTAGTTCGTTTATGTAAGTACACACATCTGGTCATACACGTACGCCGGTTGCGAGTAGGTATTACGCACCTGACCTTTCTGAAGAAAACCACCAATAAGATCCTAAAAGTATGTCCTGTGAAAAAAAATGCGACGAAATCATTAAAATACCTATAGCTTCACAACTACGAATGCTCTGAATCCTGAACACAGAAAAGCACAATATAATTTATGTAAATGACTACTGCAGAGAACTAACGTACCAATGGTAAATAAACAACAAGTTATATACTTTAAAATACCTTTCGAAACACGATAATACAATAAATGTAAATGTTCCTATAAATTGTTTGAATTCAATATTTGTTAGGTTACTGTAAACTGGGGATTGGCCTGCGATTTAGTGAGTTCAACAACTTTCGGATCATTTTGTATAAGAACTCGACTCGGAATTCTGATTCTTCATAATGTGAAGGAAAACATCGTGAGGAAACTTTTTTTTTTTGTGGATGGGTAATCATCAAATGACTTCTCCCGCTCTGGGCGGAGCGGGAGGGCGTGTCAGAATTTTACTGACTAAAACCCACCCGTGTTCCTTCTGTTGCCTGTGCCGGAGCCACGGTAACTCTTTCGAACATCCCACAACCCTGGCTGGCATCGCGAGGACACGGCGGTGCTCCACCCAAGCTGGGCAGACCTCCACCGTGTCCTCCGGGCGATCCACACAGTGGTGACACCCGGGCGTTTCCTCCCGAAGCACCCGTGTCCGGTGAGGACCTGCGTCAGGCGGAAGGTGAGGACGCCGTGGCGCCTCTCCAGCCACTGCTCAAAGAGGGGACTTGTCGCCGCAATTGTGGCGTGCCCAGCGCTGGGTTGCGACAATCGCACTCTCCAAGCCGCCATGAGATCCCGCCAGAGCTCTGCCCGCCGCCGTGCCGCGATTTCTCGCGGCAGCGGAGTTACGCCCCGGCGTTTTGCCTAGTCGCGCCACTCCTTCGTGAGGAAACCTGGACTTAGTATAAGTCTGAATTCGCCAACTATTCTTGAGCAAGCATAATGATCAATGTATTAAAGTTGTGAACTTGTAATAAGGAATCATATTAAAACAGATTAAATCAGTAAAATATATATATATAATTTTTACTTCAGATAAAATCAACTGTTTTTTGCCACGATAATAGGCATAGATGTCATATATTCCTTTATACTGATATGTCTTAACGCAATGCTTGTGCCTTCTCTTTATGCCCTTTGCCCTGCAGTGGGACGATAATCGCACAACTCATTCCATCGCAGTCAGCCACAACATCCTGTCTTCCGCCTTTAGCATCCAGTTTGTCCCAGCCACCTTTTTAAGGTCTTCGGTCCATCTAGCTGGGCGGCGCCCCTTTCTACGCTTGCCGATACGTGATCTCCAGGACTCATCTGCTCCACCGGCCATCGGTCCTTCGAAAAACATGGTCAGCCCACTGCCACTTCAGCATGCTTACTCCGTAGGCTATGTCAGTAACTCCGGTTCTTTTCTCAATTACTTGTTTTCTGATCTTATACTTTAAAGAAACTCCGAGCATAGCCCGCTCTATAGTGCTCTGAGCGACCTTGAATTTGTGGACCAGACCTACTGTCAGTTTCCACGTTTCGGCACCGTATGTCATAATGGGCAGGACGCACTGGTTGGAGACCTTACTCTTCTCCTTCCTTTGGTTTTATATTTCTGACTATTCTTATCGTTTTGTATGCACGTGTTTCTGTGACAAAATAAACCTGTTTTCTTTCTTTCTTTTTCAAGCACTGCGGGATTGGCGACGAGAAGACTTGACGAAGTTTTCTAAATGCTGCCCAATCCAACTAGATCCGGCTTTAAGGAACAATAGCTGGTCTTAGTTTACTCGCGTTTGATTACATACTAGCTTACTTGTTGGTTAGTGATGAAGAGGTAAACTATGGTGATCGTCAGTTGATGTGTTTCTAACAACCAAGTTACAAAAGATGTGTCTACTACGTAGTGTTGTTTATCGTTTACACATAAAACTAGCTGTAAAAACTAGTTGTAGTTGTTTACAAAACTTTGTCAAAAATGTCAAAAAGGAGAACAGTGGTGCTATTTTGTAAAGATTCCACCGTGAAAATTTAGGTGAAGTGAGCGTGATGTGAACTGTCATCCCACCTTACTCTACTAGGAATTGAGCTCACTTCAAACTCACTTCACCTAAGTGCTCACGGCGTGATGTTTACAGAATAGATTGGCTGAACAGTTGTCAAAAAGGTGACTGCACAGGTATGATCACAGGTTTTATACCCCATTATATATTTTTGAAAAGTATTTTACAAGATTTGTCGAAAACATTATCACAATTTGTATAAGGGTGTAAACGCGGGGTAAAACGTTTTACGTGCGTAACATTCCATACCACCACGTCATAAGAGAGACTGAGAGAGTTTAAAAAAAAATACTATTTAAACTAGAAAGATTTGTATTTTTCTTTCCATAATACAGCAAATGTATAAAGTGGTATTTTTAACAGTAGAAGATAAACCAGCCTACTGCCCATCCTCTTGATGCAGTACCTAAGTTGCAGAGCACAAATGCAGAGGGTACCCCATGTTGTGTCCTGAACACTTAAAGAAAATTTTAATTAACTATAATACTAAACCAATAAATTATAGCCCGCGCGGCAATTATGAATAGTTATGAACGCGATCGATACTCGGTAGATACCTGTTACGACTTGGCACTATTGTGTTTTTTGCCATAGACAAAATAGAAACTGATATAAAAATGAATAATACACCGTATTTCAAAGCGATATAGTGACATCATGCCACATTTTAATCTTTTAATTACGTAGAAAAAGAAAAAATACGTGTCTAATATTTTTTAGTCATTATCCCTATTATCTTCGAATAATAGGTTACTTGTTTGTTTTGAGGATATGCCTTTTCTAGGATAAAATACTTTTTATATATATATTTATTTATTTAATGCACAATGTACACAACCATAGTTACACGCTAGGCTTAAACTAGTGAGTCGGTACATGACCCTGTTAGGGCACAGCAAGATAACTTAAAACTAATAATATTACATGTAGTGAGTATTTTTATTTACATAAGTCATAAGTCTGAATAATAATCGTCACGCCTTGTTAGATTTAGTACTGAGTTGTGGCGTAGCGAGCCCCCACTTCCCAACTTTAATGCGTTTTACCTAACTAATTTTTTATTCATATGATAAAGCAAAAAATACGTGTCTAATATGTTTTTATTATTTGACTAACGTCCTAAATAGAATTTCTTTTTTTTTTTGCCAGGTTTCATCCCTATTAGCCTTTAAGCAGCATTTTAGCCACACTTAGGACTTAAAGGAAGAACTATTTTATGGTCCTAATAAATAAGAAAGATATTCGTCATAAGAGCTCCATACGACACATAGGTACCAAGTAAACGCGGTCTAGCATGAGTCTAGAACATAAAAAGTCGCGTAAACTAGAAGTGGGACACCTTGTAGAAGAATTATGAACGTTCGCATGCCACTAGGGTGTGTTCATAAAGAGGGTTGACGTTTTATTATTAGTGATGCCGAGGTGATGTTAAATATTATTTTGTATGTTTGCTTATTGAATACTAGCTTTGTTTTCTGTTATATTTTGTTCGTTTTACAAGCGAACCGCCCCTGCAACGCACAAAGTTTACGACTTAACAAAACATTGAGGTTTTTGTGCTATATCTAAGTTAAATATTTATTTATTATACACAGGAATCTTTCTGGAATAAATTCTTGGATAACCGCATCAACATCTATTGTGTAGCAGAACTAAGTGGTTACACACGAATAACGACTTTGTTCAAATTATTAATAAATATCGTGTAGCAAAGCGTTTGGCAATCTACATAGCTTCGATAGTTACACTGAATATTAGTATAATAATGTACAGTACTGGCAGATAATAACATACACACGTACACATACACTACACAACTATTTATGTATAATAAAATACCTAGGTACTACGATAATGAAGTGCTACGAGATTCTACGCTACGTTGTAGCTATGCTACGAATAATTCGTAGCAAACTTGTAAACTATGTCACTTAAGCCTATGCATCAAGACATACAAATGTACCTAAATGACTTAGCAAGAGACTTCACAACTTAATATTTTAATAAATCTGGCAAACTCCCTTTTAAATATACAATTCCTAATCCTACTAATATTAAAAACGCGAGTTTGTGAGGATGGATGGATGGATGTTTAGCTCAAATTTAGCTCACATGTAGTTTATAACCTGGATTAACATATATAATACTTTTTCTCCCGTTATCCTTACGGTATCGAAACTTATGCGGGTGAAACCGCGGGCACTGCTTGTTTTATATGACTCGGCAAAATGTAGGGAACTTCTGATATTTTTTTCGCGATTTCAGGTTTGGTCCCATAGTAAAAGTTGTTCATAATGACAAGTACAATGACCCCTTAAGAGGTTGTGCGTTAATTATGTTACACCTTGTATATCTTAATAATGCAAAACTATCTAAGTAAGTTGTGAAAATAAGTTAATTGATGTTTGAGTCCAATTTAAATTAAAAATTCTTTATTTCACATATGTATGACAGAAACTAGGTGTAGTGAGTCGGGAGCTCATTGCGAAGAGAGTCGCACGAAAAAGCTAGTGTTACATAATTTGCGTAGTACTCCAATTATGAACGTGTCTTTACCGTATCAGGAGGCTATTATGATAGGATGTTCGCGCCGTGATTCCGCGGTAGACGAGGGCGCGACGCGGCATACTGAAAACGTCCCTCCCTCGCGAATAACCGGTAAACTTTTATTTATCAATAATAATGTACAAGCGAATACTTAACACCGTTATTTTATACTCATTCCACTGAATACGTTTATTTCGAGTCGCTACCAAAAATGCACGAGCGATTTTTGTAGTTGTTTTGAAATGCATTGCGACGTATTTTTTTTTTATTTTTTAAAATTATTGCATGGATTATTTACAGACAAAATTATTTGTGATCGTGTTTTTTTTCTTGTTAATGTGTTTAGATCTTTTTGCTGCATTGTTCGTGTGCATGCGTTGATTGGATGTCTGCAATTAAGGTGCTCAAATATGACAGGATAATCACCTGTCAATTTTGAACTTTTTATTTTGTAGCGGTTGACTTAAAAGAAATCAAAGGTCGTGATTTTAATTTTGAATTTGCTTTTTGCAAAGTATTAACTGATAATTTAGGTAAGTATTATTCCAAATTATTATTTAAATTGATTGGTATTTTATTCTGTGTGTGCATTTCATGTAGATTTATTTCCGCCTGTAAAAAAACTTTAGAAAATAAGTTTCTTCTCATACCTTTTAGAGAACTGCTAGATTTGAATGACTTGGTTCCTTTATAAAATCCTGAGATTTCTTTTTAGTTAAGATTTATTACCGCTTCTACTTTTTTGCCAGTTTTGTGCACTTGCGTCTCAGATCGCATCGTAGAATGAGTACAGTCACCATTGTTAACACTGTGACCTTGAGCTGGTCTAGATTAGTATGAAGTTTCAATAGAATAAGAGGTCAGCTTAGACTGATTTTGTTACCACCAGTGACGTGCGGTGGACTGTACGTAGTTTTATTCAAAGTCGCATCGTCACAATTTTTTTTTAAGTTCATTATCTGTATTTCACTTAGTGTTAACGAGCTCAGTAAGCTTGTATCCATTACATAATTAATCTTTTGCTCGCCAGTCTTAAGCCATTACTCGCTACAGGAAAGAATTTCATGCTCTTCTAAGAATGGCCGCCTCCAAATTTATTTATAACATTAGGTATGTACAAAATTTGGTCATCCTATTAGGTATTCAATCATCATCGTCATTATCTTTTGAGCAAGTTCTACTTGAAATAGATAAAAACACTGCGTTTTCAGCAGATAATTAGTCGTAAGCTTGTAATAATTTATTCAGAAATAGCTTTTGCCCGCGGCTTCGCCCGCGTGGATACTTCCCAAATTTGAATCGGATTTTGTTGACAATTTCATGGGTTTTAATTTATTTGCGTGGAATCCTAATTGCTTTTCTAAAATAAAAGTAGCCTAAGTTACTTCTTATAACATCAGCTATCTGCCAGTGAAAGTCCCGTCAAAATCGGTCCAGCCGTTTCAGAGATCAGCCGGAACAAACAGACGGACAGACAGACCGACAGACATAAAAATATTAAAAATCGTTTTTTTGTGTATCGTATATAAGCTTTGATATGCATTTACACAAATATGTTATTTTCAAACAGACACTTCAATTTTATTTATTTGTATAGATTAAAATGAAATGAACATAAATAACAAATTATAAGCACCTACCTAATTAATTATTAAAAATAACAATATAATAACCTAACTTAACTAAAACTATTAATAATCTAAAATATGGCGTCGAAAATTCATCCGCATCACAATACTTAATTAAACGCCTCTTCTCATATTCTTGATAAAATCTGTCTTCTGCGATACAGATGTGCAAAGACGGCTGAGGCAATCGCTTTCAAAGCATTTTGTATTACTACACCGACTTTCAAGAGGAATAAGCTTTTCGGTCGCTTCTCTCAGCCCCACACAGTTTTGACTTTTCATCACTGATTGAATGATATATATTGTCCTTGCAAAAATCACCTGTAACGATCAAATTTGGCTTTGGTTGAGTGCCAAAATCTTTTATAAACCTTAGAAATATTCGATATTTAAACATAGAACATAATATTCAGGGTTATTTTAAATTGGCTAGCTGAACTCCGCAGACGCGACGGGTATCGATATCTATAATCACGATAAAATAAAAAATATAAATATTTGATGTTTTTTTTATGGAGGTCAACGACCGCTGTTAGTGTTGTTACTTGAAGTACGAGTATGAGTTGAGAAATACTGTTTTGTTTTTTCCCCATCACGTTTGTGAAGTTTACACAAAAAAAACATTACATTAACTGTGTTCGATGACCCCACAAAAACATTATCAAATTAATTTGATTTTGGTTTTATCATGTTTAGTTATCGATACCCATCGCGTCTGCGGAGTTTAGCTAGCTAATTTAATTGAACCCTGTATTATAAAACATTTAATAAGCCCCTTACGGCTGAACCCAATAACCTATTTTCAGTAAAAGACAGATCGCCATTGATGGTACAGAGTATAATTCTATCTGTTCTTACTTCAGGCCGGTAAGATTCCATAATAATAATCTCTTATAGATTATCGGGAAGTCAAAACCATTTATATAGATAGGTTTTTCTATCTCCAGTATGCCAAAACTGGTGATAGATAGGTTATTGGGTTCGGCCGTTAGTGTTATTTAAAAACACACGGGGACTGGATTAATCCAGTTTACGTGTCTCCACTTTCTACGTGTAGTCGTGTATCTCCATGCCTGAAATCACAAGCACATACCCTAATCTAAATTACATGAATCCTTTCTTGACCTCATAAAACGTTTAACACCCCAATGACGTCACCAACCATTCGCCAATCAATTTGTGTCTAATATATTTCACATAGAAATCGATTTTAATGCCTCCAAGGTAAACATGCGTATCGAGCGGCCCCTTTGATGTCAACAAAGACGACCGACAAAGGTGCCGAACATCTAGCCTATTGTTAGAATTAACTTTACTGCACTGAGCGGCAGTTTAGTTAAACATGTAGTAATTTGTTAATTGTTTCGCAGTTTCGCAGAACTGTAGCTAAAGCAAATATAACTCTGTCTAGTTTGAGCTTTATGTTAAAACGGCTTTCTTAACTAATGTTAAAATTAAATTACAGCTGGAACGAGAAGAGTATTATTTTTCGAGATTAACTTTCTCTAAAATATTCGCATAGTGTTTGTGTAATCGTATTAACGCTTTCAACAGTTTTGTACACTTTCAACGTCATATAAAAAACTTCTAGCTTTTTGTATGAAATCCATGTAAATAAAGCTGTAAGACATTGTAATACAAAATAAAGTAGGTATCTAAGTATTCTTCGGTCTTCATTTAACATTTTGAATAAATGTGTCTTTATTGTACATAATTAATTATTAGGTACTTTTATAGCAAGTCTGATAATCAGACTTAGGTACCAAGGGGTTTCGTGTTACCCAGTAACTGGGTTGTGGAGATCAGATAAGATAGGCAGTCGCTCCATGTAACATATTGGTATTCAGCTGCATCCGGTTAGACCGGCATTAGAGAAATCAATTCCTTCGGGGGCTGTGAACTACGTACAGCCAGCAAAAGAGGTAAGTGTGCAGGCAGCTGAATACAGACAGTTTTTAGTTCACGTTCTGTGTATATGAAAAGTGAGCAAGTGTTCGATCGTTTGTCAGACTTTCATCATCAACAAGCGGACACAGGCAGGAGTCTGACAGCCAGTCTTGCCAAGAGGAAGTCATTGACACTTGTCATTGGTTCATAATGTTGAGGTAGTTATCACTGTGAACAACTTCAACTATAGGACCCAGCCAGCAATCACGAAAAAAGAATTTTCTGTTCGGTACATTATTGTGTTCACATAAATCGTCAAAATATGGGGCAGCATATAATCAAAGGGTGCAGCTTATTTTGAACGATCGATTTCAAATCGATTTATGTTCTGAACTGCAAATTTTTTTTCGCTATCTAATGCAGTCTCGTAAAAGTTGTACACAATGATGAGTTCAGTTACCCGTTTTCAGGTTTCCAGTTATTTCAATTACACCTTGTATTGTAAAAATACATTCATATATCTACTGAAATGATTAGCTCTTGACTTCCCCAATCACGAAATGGCGTAGTTTACAGCAACATGTCGTCACTGCATATGTTCTGAAGTAGGTTTCATGTTAGGAACCCATGAATCACTCGCTTTATCGTGAAATAGCATCTGCGATACGTGTATCGACATTTATGAGGAAAATGTTCACTTAGTACCTATGGGTTCACATCGCGAAAGAAAAAAGTTAACCTAAGTAAAGTCAGGGACATTAAGTTTTGAGTAATTGTCCGTTTAATTTTTACGAGTTTTATTTTGAGGAGAATTGACGTAGTGTGGCAATTTGATAAACATTCATTGTTCTGACTACATCGTTTTATATACAAGGTTGAACAGGACGATTGACATTCCTTTAAACCACGTAAAGAGAATCATGTTCTTTATCCGTATACAAAAAATCAATCAAATCCAATGAATACTTTAGCCACAGGAAATTATTTTTCATTTTCTTATTTTTCAACATGATGTAGATCTGAGTCCGTAATAATAGGTAAACATTGCCGCCGCCGCGCCCCGCACCCCGCATCGCACCGTTGGTCAGTGACTTTTCGTATATAAAGCGTGTTTAGTTTTTCATGCAGTTGATTCTGCTATTTTTTTGTTTGAAAACTGCATTTTTTAATTTTCCATTAACTACTAACCTTCGTGTTTTAAAATGTTTCGATGGACTAGTACTGTGCTCGTTTTAATTTAATGTCGTACATCCAGATACACGTTGTATATCTTTTGCCCACGCATAAACAATACCAACTGACCATTGCAGGATATAATTTAGAAGTTAATTTTAGTAAACTCCTTTCTGGGGCATCTTCTCATCTCTTCATCCCCATTAAGCTGATAGACGTCCTTTGCTAACCTTCATTAAGTCGTCAATGACGTCTGTCCGCTATGAGCCTTCGTACCTGTTCTCCACTGCAGAACTTTTCGGCTATGCATTTATCTATTAGGTACTATCCTACTACAAATCTTTAAAAATCCAATACCTTCCATCTACGGCCAATTGTTATTCAGACACTCACATTCAGTTGGTCAGTCAGTCACAAATGTGCATTAATCAATTAATTCATCATAATTATGCCCTTATCCCAATTTATTGGGGGTCATCGCAGCATGTCACCTCTTCTTCCATACTTCTCTATTAGTCGTCATCTCGGTAGTACCTTTCTAGTCATATCATCTTTCACACAGTCCATCCATCGTTTCTTTGGTCTTCTGTAGACTTCAATGTAGCGACTTGATTTTAGTTGAAAATAAACGAAAGATATACCTACTTATGAAAATCTATATAATAACTGATCATCGAATTGATGTTTCTGTTAAACCGGTAGCGTGTCCCAGGTCTAGGAACATTGTCCTGCTATTTTTAGATGTTTGTCTAGATGACAAATAACAGATAAATATACAAAGTCAAGAAAATTAATTCTTATACAAACTGACTACTAAATTGTCTGTATATTCAAATCACAACTGTCAATCCTTGACAGTTCTATAAATTGACTATATCAAGGCAAATTGACGTAGAGTGTCAATTTGCTTACCAATTAATTTCCTTAACTGTAGCAATACTACGAGGTTTTATATTATTCATTGTCTATAAAAAGGGTCGAGCAAAGTAATTAGAGCAGTCATCAACACTTAGTAGAACGTTTGAAATCGATAATTATGTCGGATTAACCTTTCGACTTTTTAAGTTTATATTTACAGAATGGTACCTATTACAAAAGTCACGGTAGTTACTGCCATTTATAACATAATAAAATTATTTTCAATGCAAAAAGTTTCAAAACCATAAAATGATACAGTGAAATATTTAAAAAGTCAAGTAGCCGACATTTCCTGACGAACCCAACGTTTTGAGTTAGGCCACCACTTGAATTTATAACCCATTGAGATTTCGTGTCCCGTGAAATAAGTATTTCGACGAACCCTAATTAAGATGGTCAATTGAATCGTAATACTTCGGTCAGTAGTCTATTTCACGTGGTTTTCGGGTCAACAAGCTAGATTAACTATTTCTATTGAGTGAAAATAAATTGGTCATTACTTTTATCACAATTTTGCCAACCCGTAAATGTCCACCGGTAATCATAGGTCTCCTACTGTTCGCCGCCAATGCCGTTGTGAATATTATCTTTTGAATTCTTTTTTACTGTACTGATATTATTTTTTGCTCCTATATAATATTCATTCGTAAATGTTAATAAACAGGGCGGTCCAAATAGTGACGTCCAAAATAAAAATCTGAATTCCTTATTATTTAAAATTTGAGTTAATCCCACTAAAAACATTTGAGTCTATCCCACTAAAAACTTAAAAATCCCTGCTATCGATACTTTTTTGCGTAACTTGCAGGAATGTTAGGGAGTTTATATTTATAAGTATGAAATTAACATTCAAGACAATTATTTCACAAAAAAAAATCTGATACATACCCACTAAAAATAAAGATGTGAATTTTTGAAGCTCCATCGGCAGAAAACTAAAGAACTACAAAGAAAAATAATAATTCGAAAAGTACGAAAAATCACGGGTTCAAGAAATCAAATACATGGGGTATTTTCAAATACCCCTGGGTATGAGGAGTTCAGATTTTTCTGTTGGACGACACTATTTTATAATAACTATCTGGCATAGATAGTTCAAATATAAGAAATAACGTGCCGTTGCCATTCAACGTGGCAATGCTGCCAGTCTTCTGGGCACGTTTCCGGATGACAGCGATGCGGACGAGTACTTCGACGCCTAAGTTTCCTTTTGTTTTGTATATTTATTTGTATAGTTAGTTTGTTAGCTAGTAATTGTATAGAAATAATAATATACAATACAAAGTGTAACATAAATAACGCACAACCTCTTAAGAGGTCATTGTACTCATCATTATGAACAACTTTTACTAAGGGACCAAACCTGAAACCTCGAAAAAAAAATCACATTTATTTTCGCATAACTCGTCAAAATGTAGGGAACAGCTGACTTTTTCTCGATTTCAGGTTTGGTCCCATAGTAAAAGTCATAATGATGACTACAATGACCCCTTAAGAGGTTGTGCGTTATTTATATTACATTTTGTATATTAACATAATTCTCGTTTGGAATACAGTCAAAAATTGTAAACAACTGTTTAGGTAGTTTGAACCTATGAAACACTAACTAAAAGAGTGCAATTTTATCAAGCTAATGGCATGCAATAAGAAAATTGTTCATACAAGTCGTTCCTCAATTATTATTTGTATCAAATGCACATGCACCAGAAACGCCATTGAAATGTCTGTCGCAGACGCATTCAACTCGCTAGCTGGATCATGAATGTCTAGAGAACAATTTGTGAAAGAGACAGCACTATACACTAATGTGAGACAGGAGTTATAATTCCCACAACGATTACCTTCACCTGAGATGTGATGGGGATGTTACGAAAGGTAAGGGAAGTATCGATATCGAAATAGTCTTCACAAGAATGATTTGGATACTTCGTTTAGAACTTTTATTCTGGACAAGTTTGCTATGCAGAGGTACCTCATTTTACAAGCTTTTATTTAACTTGCTTTGTTAGTTAGCAGTGGCGCAGCTACAATTATCATTAGAGGGAAGCCGAAGAAAAAATTGTTCAGTTCTCAGAAACTCAAACAAAAACTTGCAGTCATTTTTGTAATGTTTTTAATCTGATGACCGTATTAAACTGGTATTAAATATATGTAATGTGAGGTAATACACAGTTACACATACAGGTGTACCATATTATTTGGCAATAGTAGACAAAGAAGAGAGGTGGTTCCGAAGGGAAGCCGATAGGAATCGGGTTGTATGAAGGCTGTGCCCCTGTTAGTTAGTATGTATTGGTCAAAACTTGCAAGCTGAATTAAAACCACTTCCCTATTATCCTACGGAGTTGAAATTTTACATGTTGATTCTGTGTCAAAGACAATGCAGTTTGAATGATGCATGACCTGGTTCTACACCCAGGATTGGCTCCAGTCGAGGGAGCTCCTCAACGCTCAACAGTTCAAACAAGAAATTTTAAACACGCGTTCAGTTATGATAGTCCGTTCTAAAGTTTACCATGACCTGGCTGCTGCACCCAGGATTGTCACCAGACGTGGAAATTCCTCAGCGGTCAACAGCAGAGACACGATTTTTTTTATCAATCAATCAATCAATCAATCAATAGTCTTTATTTGTAAACATAGGTTCCAACATTGTGCAAGATGTTACAATTGTTATATTATAGTTTCTCTGTGTTTTGCCATCTGGCGTACAAATATACATTTATGGGAGGCTTTTGCCAATAAAGTAAATTAATTTGTAATAATTCAGTAGTATCAATGTCAATTTTTATTTTTAATGTATGTACTTAATTTAATCAAATGCAATAGGTAATGTCAGGTTATGTCAATATTTAACGAAATGCGATAATGTCAATAATAAATAATTATAATGTCAATAAGCTATTGATAAGAAAAATGTTTAAAATTGATATTGTCCACTGAATTACTATTAGAGTCGACTCGCACAAACAGTCATTTTACGAGTATACAAATAAATTATAATGTCAAAGAACTGTCATTAAAATATTCATTGAGACAATAGTAACATTTATGTATTAATATAGTACGTAATTTACGCTTGAAATTTACTAAATTTAGACTTTTTATTGAGCAAGGTAACTTATTAAATATTCTTTGGGCCATACAAAAAAAACTTTTCCTCATTAAAGCCGTACCTGCATATGGTACTTTATATGCATTAAATTCGGATAGGCCGTTCTAAAGTTCATCATGATCTGGCTGCTGCACTCAGGGTTGGTTCCAGAAGAAGGAACTCCTCAGTGGTTAACAGCACAGATATAAAATTTTATATACGCATTTAATTATGATAGTCCGTCCTAAAGTTCACCATGATCTTGCTGCTGCACCCAGGGGTGGTTCCAGATGAGGGAACTCCTAAACGGTTAACAGCACAGACACAACTTTATCTACGCATGCATAAACCATGACCTGTCTGCTGACCCAGGATTGTCTCTTTACGAGAGATCTCCTCAGCGTTCAATAGCACAGTCATGAAATTTTGTATCTCATTCAATTATGGTAGCCCGTTGTAAAGTATGGCATGACTTGGATAGTGCAACTCGGTTGGCTTCACACTGATTTGTGTAAAGGCGTGTTTGGCTTCGTTGGATTTGTTTTCACAAGTACCTTTCAAGGTAAGATGATAGAACAGATATTTAAAGAAATTCTAATGGTAAAAGTACAAAATAAAATTTAATTAAAAACCTTTTTAAAAACAAGCTTTTAATGAACTAAAAAGTACTAAATAAAACTTACGTCAATATAGAACTTGAATATTTTCTTAAAAACTTGAGGGGTTAATGTCCTTCTTACACTTTATGATATTGACCCTCAAGCTTTCAAGAAAATATTATTAAAGTTCTATGTTAACCTAGGTAAGTTTTATTTAGTAGTTTTTAGTTCATTAAAAGCTTGTTTAAAAAAAAGGTTTTTACTTAAATTTTATTATCGAATTGTTTAGCTGTAACATTTAACATGTTAGTTTATAAAATTCTATTTAGTGTATTTCATTTTTTTTTTAAATATAATTGGGTCGGACATTAAGACAGCAGCAATAATACAATTATTTTTAATATAACCCGTTATAGTTTAAATCAGCTCAGTTGATTTGATAAATATACGTTTCGCAGAACAGCTGTAGCTTAATGAATTTATTTCTGATAAACAATAACAAGTAACTTTAGGGAAACTTTTGTTTCGCACTATTCCTGTTTCCGACTTGCAAGTTCTGATAATGATAAAGATGAATTTTAACATGTAGCATTATTTTTCTATGAATACTAACCATCGATACTCACCATTAACCTTAATTTATCGATATCTATCGTAACATCCTGCATCCTTACTAAGAATGCACCTTGACAGCACTAAGGGAAATGGTTTTTTTAATCACATCAATCTTCACAATATATCATCCCTTTATTTACTGTGCGTCGCTACATATTCGCGCAGCCGGCTTTGTCTGGTCGCCGATAGATTTTAGGGCAAGGGGTCCCGGTGCCGGTGTATTTTCTATAGAAATAATCACCATTGATGCACGTCTCATGCAACGTCACAATAAATGATCTTATAGAACAACTGGTTCATTATTGGGTATGGGAACTCTTTTAAAGTAATAATGCTTAGGTACAAGACAAGTCATCTGTTTCGTAAGGTTGGGTCATTATTGAGGGGTAATGGACAAAATGATATTGTGCTGTATTGTATTGTACTCAACTGACTCAAAATTACATGGTATGATGTAAGAAAGATTCTTGCAATTTTTGTTTGCTCCATTAATGGTACCTGAATCAATTCTTTCCATCTATGTTTATCTAGACGTTTAAATTTGACCCTCTGTCTTATCGTCTGTGGCCTTTTGCCTGACATTGCCCCAAAATTGCATAGCCCATAAATCAAGGGCACTAAATAGTTATAACAAAACAAGAAGGTAGGCGTATACCCTGTTTCTTTTTGAGTCCAGGGGGTATCCTATTGTAATGATAATCGCAAAGGACTGGAGATTAGGATGCGGTAGTGATCAATACGTTTTTATTTTGACCTGCTTTTATGCACTGACCCCGTGGCAGGTTGCTTTGTATGGTCAACTTGCTTGGACAGGGGATTGTAAGTGTAATAAGGTCAGTTTAGGGAAACAGGTTATTATCAGGTTCAGATGCGGGGTATTGTGGGCAGTCTGTGTCGAAGTTGTTGTTTACAAGTTCAAGAGAAGAGAAGACAAAGAATCTTTTTTGTAGGTAATTGCAATTATTATGTTGAGTTTTACAATTAATATTCTTCAAATGTTAGAATATTCAGTGGCGGTATGCAGTCACGGACTTTAATTGATGAGCTACTTGTCACTGTTCGTATTTTAGCCGTGTAATGCAAATCGGGTTTAGTCGGATAGACTCGTGCATTCAGAAACTGAAAGTCATACGTTGCAGGTCTAGCAACCGTAACCTAGCAACAATTGTTTTAGCGTAGCGATAGTAACGTTAGCTTACGGAGAAATTATGTTTGGTCATTTCGACTTTGGAAAAACTCGGACCCACGATTTTATCCGAACGCGTAGCGTCCAAGATGACGTTCATAACAATTATGATAACTGTTGCACTTAAACATAAATAACGTACTCGTATAACTGCCGCCATCTTGGAAGAATTGATTATGAATTTTATTTCTACTAGCTGTTGCCCGCGGCTTTGCCCGCGTGGATGTCAATACTTCCCTATTCGAATCGGATTTTGTTTACAATTTCATGAGTTTTAATTTTTTTGCACGGAATCCTAATTACCTATTTTCTAAAATAAAAGTAACATACTTTATTGCTTATAAAATCAGCTATCTGCCAGTGAAAGTCCCGTCAAAATCGGTCCAGCCGTTTTGTAGGTAAGCCGGAACAAACAGACAGACAGACGGAGAAGACAGACCGACAGACAAACAGACAAAAAATTTAAAAATTGTGTTTTTGTTATAAGTACCGTTTATACTTTCATATTATTATACATTTAGTAAAAAGCTGTTATTTTGACATTACAAACAGACAAATTCAAATTTATTTATTTGTGACACATAGGTATAATGTTGTCGTACATGATGTTATAAAATAAAAGTATTGTATCACTATGCGCTGCCTTGCAAGGCGTACAAATATTGTTTGCGTACACAGTAATAGTTGTACAGGACTTCAATTTTATTTTATATGTGTAGATTTCCGTGTCGTAGTTTATATTATCATCTCTGACATCGACATTTCAACTGTCACTGTCTTCGGATAGGTTTTCAGAAATAACGAGTCTTTAATGAGCTGTAATTCAAAAGAGGCCAGTATCAAATAGATTGGATAAACGTATGCAACATTGTAATAATTTATTATTGACAACTTGTTAGTCAACCTTCAACCTCTATGGATATGACTATTTCCGATTATTAGTAATTTGTCATCTTGTTTACGAGCATGTGGTTTGAGTTCGTGTTTAATCGTGTAATCTCGTGAATGTATAAAACTGCAAAATTGGAAAGTGTGAATAGTGGCTCATCAATTAAAGTCCGTGACTATACTTAGGATTATTTAGACACATAGGACAAATGATGGTGAAACTTTAACACAATTAACAAATCTATACAAATAAATTAAAATCATAACGAAGTCAAAACTGTACATAGAATTTTTTGAAAAAAAAGTCATTGCTACGAGGTCTAGGAACGATCCTAGTGCCGAAAATATAGTTTTTAGAATTTTTGTCTGTTTGACTGTTCATCTGTTTATTGTTTGTCTGAATGTATGTTTCAGCATCACGCAAATACTACCAGATAGATTTTGTTCAAATTTTGCATAGATATTCCCTATAAGTCTGGTCGGGCTATAAATTATTTGACAGGCCTGTTGGTCTAGTGGTTAGTGACCCTGACTGCAAAGCCGGAGGGGAGGGGAAGCCGGGTTCGATTGCCACCCAGGACAAACTTTGTGTGATGAGCATATTGTTTGTTCTGTGTCTGGGTGTAATTTATCTATAATATGTATGTATTTATAAATTATATAAGTATGTATATCAGTTGTCTGGTTACCATAACACAAGCTCTGCTTAACTTGGGATCAGATGGCCGTGTGTGAGTTGTCCCAAGATATTTATTTATTATCACGCTATTTACTATGGGGGATGAGCAATATTGCTTTATGGTCGTATTATTCTATAGTTTTACACCGCAAATTGTAAAAAGACGAGCCAAAAGGTTAGAATATTCCAGATAATTACAGATTTAACCTTTTATATGATTATCATCACGCTATTCGTTTATGGAGCTAAAATCATGACATATACCGGTTGGATTTTTGAGATAGGGCAATAAAGGCAGGTTGTCCGTTGTCGCTAAACGAAAACGGTCTTAGGAGACTGTTTTTAACTTATTGAAACATTTTGATTTGCTTTCACAGATTTTGAAAAAAAATAAGGTCTGTACAGTCAGTAAGAAAATGGTAAATTTTTACAAAAACTTTTTTGATGCCTATCGATGCTATTTCTTATTATTACATAAGGATCAAAAATCTCTACCGGGCCAACTGAGGTTTGAGTACCTACTAGAAAGTCCAAGTCCAAGGGAAACCTATTGGGAAGTGGTGCTTTTGCTTTCAATGTACACATTAAAAAAAATATAATATTAGCGGACTAGGTACTTAGGTAGTTAGTAGCGTTGGATAAGTATGTATAAGTACAGACAATATGTAAAATATATCTTGACATTGAGTCAACTGTAAAAGTTGTATGGCCATACAATATTAGTAATTAACCAAATAATAAATATATTCATAAAAAAACTATTAACTTCGACAGTACGTTTTTGTTAAGACAACAATGATTCCGCCTAACAACGAAGCCACCATTGTTTCTCTAGTATTTTAACTAACTATAAACTCGTCCTTAACAAAACGAGCTTCAGTTCAAATTGTTAAATCAAAACATCTAAACACTTTGGTCAAGTCCATTGTTCAAGTTTTTGAGCTTTTCACAAAACTTTTGAGTTTCTCGAAAAGTCATCTTACAGTAACACGATTAGAAGTAATCGGTTTTAACCGTAAAGATAGGAATTTGGACGTACTTTCATTTGATATCTCTGGTTGATTGCCGGGGTGACTTTATCGAAGAAACATCTTTGTCTTACGAAAGAGTTTTAAATTGCGGAACTGAAAGTGACTGAAATGTTGCACAACGCAAGTTAAATCTTCGAATTCGTAAAAAAAACGCTTGTTCTAAATAAAGGCAATACACGCTAATGTTTCAACAAATGCCGGCTCTGTATTTATAAATAAACTAAACAAATACAAATAAACTGTGCTTCGCACGATCCGGACACATCGCACGATCCGGACACATCGCAAGACAAAAATGTGGCCCTATTTACATGCCCAGCATATTAAGCTTGTACCCATAAATATTCCGAATGTGCTTATTTCCAACATAAAATCGGAGCTAATAACTGATATGCAGGACACAGTCACGCACTCGGGTTTGCTCACAAAATTCAACAGAAATCGTATTCGTATCATAGACCATGCAACGTGCATTTGGCGCCTATGAGATACGTAGCTTTTTTTTTCAATAATTATGGAACTTAAATTCCTCAACGCATATCACACGAAATTCAACTTTATCCTCCTTACTATAAAGAATAAAATCTCCCTAAAATTTTCGGGTTCTGGATGAAATCTAAGTTAATCGTTTTACAAGCCGGTCATTTTCTAATCTCACCGTTAACGTTTAGAGTTTAGGGTCGATGTTTCCGTGGATTGTAGTGTCCTTGTACTAGGATAATAATAATGCATTTTTTGTTATCCAAGATGTCCGTGTGCGATGCACCGATTTCTGTGTGTGTGTGCGTCTTGTCTAGCAGCTGTGCCTATTATTTTGGCGTTGTGTGCGAGACTTGACTAGTGCGACTTTGTGAATATGATACTTTGCAGTCGATTTCGGTGCACTATTGTTTGGCTCTATTGCAAATCTAGGTTTATTCAAAATATAAATTAGCAATATGCAGTATTATGTTTCAGAGGTTCCCAAGGATTTCTTTAGGAACGCCGCAGAACAAATTATTCAAATCGGTATTGTAAACTGTAGTCGATATCAGATAAAGCCGTCCTGTCATTTTATATCCGACGTCTCTAGACGCGTTTTCCTACAATCTGACGTCAAAAAAGTTGACGCTACGATAAAACGCACGGCATCCAAGGCTGATTATGTTGTACACGCTTGCGTGACAGGTTGACATTCGACTTAAAAAGTATCGTTTATGGCAGCCGGTAAGTTAGGGCCAAATGTGTTTATATTCAGTTTTGTAATTATGCAAAGCGATGATAATGACCCCGTGAAGTCACGATTGAGCTATATTTGAATTTTTCCAAGAAAGTTTTTTTCCGCTTTAATGTTTATGGATGTAGCAAACTTGTTAATTTTATCGAACTGGGTCAGGACCTCACACTGCATTCGTAAATAACTCTGGGCAAAACTCAAGAATATTTCTACGCTAACATTGCTTTTATAAACCATGTTATGAATTTGCTATGCATTATGCAGTTTCCAACGATCAAAACTATTTGAGTGCATAACAAAAATAGAAAGAAACTTTTTTTTGCATCGTTGGCAAAGCCATTCCCAAGAACATGTGGACCGCTACGTTGCTAGATCAAATACACCATCCTGCCGACATTGTAGTTCCTTTATCAATGCTTTCGAAATAAAAAAAAACCCTGTGTAGCATCTGTCTCACTTTATTCTGCCATTTAAAATCCAGAGGTGTGAAAAGGACAGGTATAGAGGAACATCTTCAAACATAATTGCTTCCAAAATGAATAGATGTTAGACAATAGTCTTAAGAAACAATGACAAAACGTCCTGCAAAGTCTCTACTGACGGCACAATTGCCAATTTGAGCTTAACACTTAATTATTTTATTTATTTTAAGACAATACGCTTCTTAAAATTTGTCGGCAATATGTATTAAGATGTGTATTTTGCCGTTTTTATTTTAAAAGAAGAGCATTCATGTTCAACTTAAAATATTGAATTTATAATTATAAGCAAATATTGTTTTGACCTTAGTGATCAAAAGCATAATGTTTTTAAATATGACTAACAGACAACAGTATACTACCATTACTTAAAATTATACAGGGTGTCCGGTAAAGAATGGATAACCTTGAAATAGCATATACCTAATCAATAAAAACTTATTGATCTCCTGGGATCAATAAGTTTTTCGAGGATAAATCAAACATTTCTCTTTTTTTCATTGGTGAAAAAAAGTGGCGGAAAAAGTATCAATTTAACCCTTTCAAATAAACATGAATATACAGTGTGTCCGGTAATTAAATGGAAACCCTTAAAATAGTATTGTATAATAGATCTTATAGCCGTTCTAAAAAATACAAAAAATATAACCCATGTATATACATTATTACCTAAGATTAAAAAAAAAATACTAACTTATTTTTACATTCTTCATCACCACAACCACAAATGAATTAATGCCATCGGTTATTTGTTATTATAACATTGTACGTTGGCTATGCCGACAGAGAGGCAATAAATAGTGTGACTACAAAATTACACAGTTTATTTTTCTAAAAAATCATATCTTAGGTACTTCTTAGTAAGTATAATTATATTATGTATTTTTGTATTTTTTTTAGAACGGCTTTATGGTCTATTATTCTATGCTATTTCAAGGTTATCTATTAATTAACAGACACCCTGTATATTCATGTTTTTTTGAATTTATAAGGCCCCGGCAGTTTTTTTCAGCAGTGAAAAAAAGAGAAATGACTGATTGATCCTTTAAAAACTTATTGATCGCAGAAGATCAATGTTCTTATCACAAAAAGACGCTCACTTATTATATGAGTGTATCGATTTATATACTTTTTAGGAAATCAAAATGCGAATTATTTGTGGTCAATTAAATATGGTTTTTGATGACTGGACAAGTGAACAGTGCAGTGGACAGATTTTTTGTACAGTTTCCTCATTGTGTATTACGTAATTGTTTTTGATATTTTATATAGGTAGTCAAACACATGCGTACTATGTAATATAGTTTCTTACGTAAGTAACACTCTGGTCCGATGGCTACATGGCTTAGAAATGATGTAACATTTTTGTTTGTGTCTGCCTGGGGATCATTTGTTTATCAACCATCTATTAAAACACAAAGCTCCCTCAATCAATCTGCGTAGTCTTTTCCCTTTTTTGGGGTCGGCTTCCATTCTTACCACATGCATCTGAATACCAGTATTTTACATGGACGAAAACCCAGTTACTGGGTAACACGATACCCCTTGGTAAGACTAGTCATCAGACGTTTGGGCTTCAAACTACCCATAACGATTGTCAAAGATATACGACGTGCTTGCCGAGCCACGGAGGGGTCTCGATATGTAACCACGAACTTAGCTTAACCGTCGATCGACCCGTTCAAGTGTAAGCCACGAGCCACTTAAACACAAAGCTCCCTCCAAATAAAAAATACAACAACATGGAAAATGAAATATCAAACTCGTAGCATTCTACTTATAAAAGAAGCTAGCTTGCAAGAAATTACACGTAGTACCGAAATACCGAAATAGTGAGCCGAAAATATGATATTGCTTACATACGAATCACGTTGTTACCAAATATGAAAGTCAATAAACCCCATGGTATACTGTTTGGGCGCACTCGGTCCGTGCTCGTCCTTGAAACCTGGCGGTACTTGAGAGCCTTAATGAACAATACTAAATATCATAAACACAATAAAATTCCCAACAGTGGATACTTAATCACGAAAGCCGAATTAATTCAAACTGTTTTGATTTGACCTTGAGTTACCTGTGAACTGCAGTTAACCCAAGTTAGGAGTGTTGAACCTTTCTTGTTATCTTTGGAGTCAGTTCATGTAAGATTCAGTGGGTTAATATGCATATTATCTTATTACTTGAAAACATGAGTACTCAGATAAAGTCAGGAAAATTATTTGTTACGTGAATTAACTAAAAACTGTCCGTATACCTATTCAAATCACAACTTTCTTTCTTTGACGGTTGTATGAAATGGCTAAAATACGACAGCTTCTCGTTGGGTGTCAATTTGCTTAAGAATTCATTTCCTGACAGTACTAAAGTTTTGTAATTTGAAAAGCTGACGAATATAAGCCTTTACACTGTTTGTCCACCGCACTGTGAACGAGACGTCAACGAGAAACGAGATTATTCGAACCGAATGTGACGTCCCGTTGCCGGCGATCATTTAATGTTGTCCGCCGCGACGCGACCGAACTCGGCGGCTCAGTGTGATCTTGCTGTAGTGCGGGCTATGCGCGTTTTCGTAGAAATAAAACAAACTAGGAGGATGCTTAGGGTGCAACTTCCTTTGCTTTTGTAAATTCGATGGCGTAGGCGTTGCAAATCATTTTACATGCATCCGATTTCTCCATCATAGGTACTACATGTTATACGTAAGTGCAGATTTCGAAAAATATCACAGACAAGTACTCTAAAATAATGGTTAAATATAATAAACACACTATTACTGCACATTTTTGTCTAATAACGTGTTAAATGTTCAATTTTCTTTAAGCTGCTCTCCTCAAAAATTACCAAAATTGCATTTATACAAGGTCTAGACTCTAGACCAGAGGTTCCAAGACTTTTTTTCTCATAGACCACTTTCAAAATTCAGCTGGTTCCGGTGGACCCCCTTTTTTCTTTTTTTTTTGGATGGGAAATCATCAAATGACTTCTCCCGCTCTGGGCGAAGCGGGCGGGCGTGTCAGACTTTTACTGACTAAAAACCACCCGTGTTCCTTCAGTTGCCTGTGCGCAGCTACATTTCTACCATAATCCCAAAACTCGACAAAAAATGTGAAAATTAGATTTAACGATGGAAATTTGCGTTGGCTGCGTTGACCCCTGGGGGTCCACCTGGACCACTTTGAGAACTAAGGCTCTAGATCATCGATATAATAGACAAAATAAAAGCAGGGTTCCCGGCGCTCGGTCGACGTTGTGCGGTGGACACACGGCCATAGTAAATGTACTGTCCCTACATCGGAGCTGTTATCTCGTTCTCGTTGGCGTCCCGTTCACGGTGCGGTGGACAAACAGCCTTACTGTGCAAAGTTTAGTTGCTGTACCAATAGACCAACTGGTACAAAATTGAGGACTCATTTTGTCTTTATATTTATGGGAATATAGAATGACCTTCAGTTTTTGAGTTTGCGTAGCGTTTCCGGGTTACTGTAAATCCTCAACTTACCTTTAGAATATACCTTTTGCAGTTTTTTGTATTGTGGTAAAAGGTCCATGACAGCCCATATTTCGAGAGTTCTGCAAGCCTCACAACACTTCAGCGTGAGAGTGCTCTACTCTTGTTAAAATTTTCCAACATAAAATCGTTTCTATACTCTCCAACTTGGAATTTATATCAGAAGTTTTAAAAACTAGAGACTTGTAATAAAATAAAATAAGATTAATTTATTTTCATATAGATATACCTTGATATACAAGATGTACTTTTGAACAGTGTCTCTTAAGGGGTCATTGTTTGTACTCATCATTATCAACAACTTTTACTATGGGACCAAACCCGAAATCGGGAAAAAAATCAGGTGTTTCCCTACATTTTGACGAGTTGTGCGAACATAAAGTAAGAAATTGGGGATGAGAAAAGGAAGGTTTGTCAAAGCTTTCTGATACGTTGAGTCACTAACACTACTGTGGTGGTACTACACCAATACATGCTGTCGAGGAGGGTATACGAGTTTTGACCTATCCCCTTGATTTTAGCTGTCGTGTATTGCGGTAGTGAAAACACAGACCGATTTTACAAAGCTTTTGAAATTATCTTTGATTGTATGGAGTTTGACCAAGTTGACATAGTTGGGTCAGAGAGGAGAAAGGTTTGTGAAGGCAGTTTGCTACGTTCAGTCACCAATTTCACCCTTCAGTGGCGGAACTACGCCTGTATTTAAAGCTGTTGAGGAGGATATAGGAATTGCTTTGCGTTTCTGGGATGTTGGGTCTTGCAACCTTGCTCCGGAACATAGCTGTCGTTATACCAAGTTTATTTAAACACATTATGGCAGATGTGTATCCGCATTATTGGAATAACAGAACATTTCACGAGATTATGTCCGCTTAAATAGAATTTGGTCAAGTCATCACAGTTGAAGATAAGAGGAAAAGTTTGTGAATGCTGTCTGCTTTTCTGAGTTACCAATTTCCTTCTTCGCTGTTGATGAGGATACACACACAGGTTGTTGATGAGGATATACGGGTTTTGGCATATCCGGGGATCTTGCATCGACCTGTCATCCTCGGTTGCATATAATTATACCATCACTGATTGCGGAAATAGGTGACTTAACATCGCCTGCAGTCTTAACAAATTGTCCTATTTATCTGTTACATATTTAAAAGTATAATTTAATGTTATTGTACCGATTTTGTTTCAGAGAGAAAATCTGATGAAATGTGCCAGGCTACATCTACAGCAAAGAGCCAAGAGCAAGATGAAAAGAGATAACTCCACTTTAGTAGAGAAACCAAGGAGATATTGTCAGAAGAGGCTGGTGGACCCACAGCATGAAGAAGATCCTAGATGGATTGATATTTTTGACAGGTAAGGATGGTGCCGCTTCTGTTGTGCGCAACTTAAACTTTATTTAGCCTTTTTCCATATTTTTCTCTCTAATAAACCAAGAAAGAGCTCTCAATTGGTTGAACTAAAACTTCCTTAAAATTTATATAATTTCACATCTCTAACTTAGTTCTTATCTGTCACCGTCCTTTTCTCGAGCTATCCGTCAGTAAGTGATGTCAATTCTCTGAGAAATCAGAGAATTGACATCAATTACTGACGGATAGCGAAACTGAAAAGTTTAGTCCTTTCAGCTATTTTACCTCCGATTTTACATCATTGTCAAAATCACAGTGTTCTCTATTGTCGTTGCAATAAGGTTGCTGTTGGGTTGCTGTCATTGTCAAGTCTGTCAAAATCACAGTGATCTTTATTTTCACTCTGATAAGGTTGCTATTGCGTTGCTACTGTGAGAGTGAACTGTGAAAGGACTGTACTTTGTGATCGAGGGTTACTGTGTCATTTCCTGTTTTTGACCGTAAGTATATATTGCGTCCAGTATAACAAAAAGGCATACCTAAATCATTAAGTGTAATATGACCTGCTTTAGGGCTGGGCAATTCATGATGGTAACTCTGATTGATCACACATAAAATTTATTAAGCACCTAACTAAGCAGTCATTATCTCATGCTTAAGGGCTCCCACACAAAACTGCGAATTCGCATCGCATCGCAGTTTTGTGTGGGAGCCCTAAGCCCGAGTGCAACCCTCTCTCAAGTCAACCTTCCATGCCCCTGAACAAACCAAAATATCGGTCAAGGTTGTATTGTTAACTAATTTAAAAAAAGGATACTAAACTGTTGTTCGCAGCATGATTTATTTTATTGTGCTTTTTCCTCATATTACGAAGATGAAAGTATCTTCATATTCAAATATCCAGATAAAAAGGATACAAAGAAACATTGAATAAATAATCTTTGCATGTTTTATTACAAAAATAATGAAAACACAAAATTGTTGTTCTACTTCATACGTATTCATTCAAAATGTTACGTACTTATATTTATTATGTTTTTGCATGTTTCTGCGTAAATGCATGTTCTTTCTTTTGGCTTAGATTCCATTGCAACCTGAACAGTGTTGAACTGTCTGATGCCCTTGACAGCGTCCGAGCTAAGCAAGATACCGAAGACATGGTCCTCACGGTGCAGACCCTGAAGTTCCAAGGTGACGTCGACCAAACCAGCCGGCCAAGGACTAGCTTCAAATATAAGAAAAATACCGATGGAAACAAACATAGAATGTTCGTCAAACAAGCTGTTAGCGAAAATGAATTAAGTGATGATGACAGATCATCACAGTTAACTTACTATTACTTCGACGAATATATAAAATATTTGTACAGTACTGACAGATCAAGACCCGCGTCACGAAACTCCAGCGTATTCTTGCGCGGGTTTAGCAAAGATAAAGATAGAGAGACCAAGGTAACGCAAATCAAAACTAACACGGGTGAGACGAAAGTGTCGCGGAACACTGAAACCAAAATTAAGAATAATGTAAAAAACGTCCCTAAGACACAAATAAAACACGAAATTAGAGACGTCTCTGAAACTATAGAAAACACGAAAATTACTTATCAAAAAACTGGAAAAAGGAAAAGTCTTACGATATCCCGAGCTCAAAGCCCTGAGACTGTTCAAGTAATTAGAGTCGATGTTGTTTGTAATTACACCAACAGTTCATCATCGGACTATGAAGATAATAAAAAAGAAAGTCTCACAGATAGGTCGGAATCGTTTAAAGAAAATGCTATAATAAAGAATGATATTTTTGCTAATAGGTACAGTAACCATTTAGCATCCAAATACCTTTTGACGAATTCGATAAAGTCCGTAGACGAGAATTTATCAGGGGGGTCTAAAGTGACGCTGCTCTGTAAAACATTCAAGTTATCGGATCGAAACATGACTGAGAAGCCGGAAAAAGAAAAGAAGCGAACATTGAAAAACAAGAAGTCCTACAAAATAAAAACTAATAAAATCAAGCATAATGAAATAGTCTACTAGGATTTCTATGATATCGACTTGGCCATTGTGACAGATTGTGACAGTGGACTGGGAAACTTTTATCTCGCTTAAAATAAGTTAAAAGACAAAACAAGCATACTGATAATAATTTTCCAGTCTTAAAACAAATATAAAAAAATAAACATAAATGTATTTAAACTAATTCTAATATGCATAATAAGTGTAACATGAAACAATTTATATAAATAATCCTTACGAAAGAACTCGATTTGATTGAACACAGATATTAGATACACACTACTTTTGAAGGAGCACAGTAATTATATTATACAACAAAATAAAAAAATTACATTAATTCAATGCATTCAAGACTCCAATTACAATCCAGCTATCAAGAGAATGCGTTCCTAAGACCTGTCAGTTTCTTACTACTAACTTTTGCGCTCTCGAAAATATATATACAGTATACGCGTATAGTAGTGTAGTATTACGCCTTCGATTTACTTATTGCAGATGTTGTATTATCATAAAATAATTTTTTTATTTTATTTTAAGGATAGCTGAAAACAAATGTGTAATTTATAGATTTCTCGAAATGGTTGATTGCTAAATAATAGGAAAATATACATTACTGACTATGTTTTTTTTTTATGGAAAATAGGTTTTTTTAAGATTATTTTGTAGCGAAGTTGAAAAAAGTGGTCCAACCACGTGCAAGTAGACCATATAATGATGCTGATGACTTTTTTAATGTTCAAAATCAAAAGTTGTTTCTAGTAAAAATATGATCAAACGTTAGTCTCGCGTCATTTTTTGGAAAACTTGTTGCGAATATTAGTGATTTTCCAAGAATACATAGTTTAATTGAAAAATCATGCAAAACATACTCGACTTTACTAATCACAAATAATTTTGTTTCTCTTTCTCGCAAACAATGAACAAAATAGGGAACCTTACTGCCAATGGCTCCCTCTAGTGGGCATCATCAAATAGGTTTAAAGTCCTTAATAATTTTAAATTGTAAATAATTTCAATATTAAATGCATTTTATGAGACCGTACTGCCGCATTAGGTAAATGAAGCCTGTAATGATAGTTATATAGAATAATCTGTAATATTGCACTTAAAATTTGTTTCTTTATTCATCAAGATTTTCATCAACTAATGCCAAACGGAAACAAAAAATACCTATATAAAATTTGGAATGTAAAATCAACAAAAATCAAAATGTAACAAAAAGTATATACAGGGTGTAAGGGACAGCCCTCCGCAAACTGACAGGGTGCATTCAGGGGGCCAACCACCACCTCTTAAAGCAGTATTATTTTAATGTTACTTCAGTGTGAGAAGGAGATGAAGCTTTACAAGATGTCTAGCTCCATCTCTTTCCCACACTCAAGTAAGATTACAATAATACTGCTTTAAGAGGTGGTGGTCTAGCTCCTGCTCCTTATTCTGAATCATATTCCACCGAAAATATTCTCAGGAAAATTTTCATTTTTTAAATCGTATTTTCAGGTACTATTATTCCTTTATTTGAATGTAAAATTATACATACACTTGTAAAAATTTGTATATTTATTTGGAAGCCGTAATAGATTATCATATGTGAATATATTGCAGTTCCAATAATATTATACTCGTATTACTCATGTGTCGAATTGACAACCTCTTTTTTTAAGTCGTTTAAAAACTTAAAGATTGGGTTCTGATCATTTTAGATCTGAAGACTATAAGAGTTTAGGATTTTTTACAGGTCAGAGTAAAAATCTAATTTAAAACACAATATTTTTAGTGCTATTTACTTATGGCTGAGCCCAATAATCTATTTTCAGTACAAGGCAGATTGCTATTGATGGTAGACAGTATAATTCTATCTGTCCTTATGTCAGGCCGGTAAGATTACATAATCTCTTATAGATTATTGGGACGTTAAAACCATAGATAGATAGGTTTTTCTATCTCTAGTATGCCAACACTGATGATAGATGTGTCTGCCTGTGTTTAAACGACTCGTGAAGGAACATTACTTGTTGTTGTGATTTTGTTCTCGTTGTTGGCTGACAGTCGTCTTTTGTTTTCGTTGTTTACATATGCAGTGTGTATGTATCTATGTATATATTATATGGCATATTTATCTACTATATAGCATATGTATGTATCTGTGTATCTATTATAGTATACTGTACTTATATACTTTTTATTTGCACCAAGAACAACCCCATTTAATGTCCATAAAATCACTGTCCATTCCAAGGTTGCCTGGAAGAGATCGCAGTATGCGATAAGGCCGCCAATTGTATATTTTGTAGTTTAAGATGTATCTTTATGTAACGTGTAATCTGGTGTACAATAAAGTATATATAAATAAATAAATAAATAAATAGGTTATTGGGTTCGGCCGTAAAATGTAACGTTGATAGTATATTGTAAAGTAGTTCAGTATCACAAAAACAAAAAACATTGGAATGCATGTTTTTAAACTGTTGGTACTATTTTAATTTAAAATAATATCGAACAACGCCGAAAAATGTTACCGCGCGTCTTTGACAGTTTGTTTCTTTTGCAGTGTTTGTTGCGCCATCTCCTGCCTAAGTTTTGCGTAATATTCCCTAACGATCAAAATCAGTCAATTTTGTGCACGGCCCTTGAGCCATTTTTTGAATTATGAACTTTATTGCGACTAATTTTATAGTTCTTATTACAAAAAGTGACGTTAAATCCGAGCCTAAGCTGTCAATTTAGTACTAAGAACTTTACGTTCGTCGTTAAACACAATAACTGGCTCGAAGGTTTGGGTTATAACTCATTTTGTAATGAGACAGTTTAGATTTAAATTAGGTAAAACTATAGGATGCCGTAGTTATCAAAGTGAATTAACATAAACGAATTGTTTTAGTTTTAGTTAATAATTGCCCAGCATCCTATAAACAACTGATATATACGAGTATATATATATAAACAAGGTGTTACTTAAATGCAACGAACAACCTCTTAGGAGGTCATTGTACTCATCACTATGAACAACTTTTACTATGGGACCAAACGTGAAATCGTGAGAAAAAATCTGATGTTCCCTAAATTTTGGCTAGTCATGCGAACATAAATGTAAGGAAGAGCTGACTTTTTTTTTGTATATACAAGATGACTGATTTGGTGAATTCAGCATATCATACTAAGATGACCGGTACTTGAAATTTCAGGAACGTTATGAGAATCCAATTAACCTGATTTGTTTTATTACCTCACGCGCAATGTATCGTTACCGTGGCAAAACTCGCGTAGCGAACGGCAGCGCAGCGAGCCTTCGGTCGCTGAGTATTTCAACATCCATCGCAGATTTTTTTTATTTTAGCTGTTTTATTTACATAAATGGAGTGCTGCGTACAGAGAATGTAATTTTACATTCAAATAAATGAATATTAACTGAAAAAACGATGTAAAAAAATGAAAATTTTCCTGAGAATATTTCTGGTGGAATATGATTCAAAATAAGGAGCTGTGGTGCTATTCTGTAAAGATCCCACCGTGAAAATTTAGGTGGAGTGAGCGTGATGTGAACTGTCATCACCTTACTCCACTAGGAATTGAGCTCACTTCAAACTCACTTCACCTAAGTGATCACGGTGTGATGTTTACAGAATAGATCGGCTGAATGCACCCTGTTAGCTTGCGGAGGGCTGTCCCTTACACCCTGTATATACATATATTTATATACATAATATATTACTTATTCCACGAGCGACAGTTGTTTAGTTTCCTTGGTGGAGTAGTATTTAATTACAACAAATTGTGTGGACAATAGACAATAAAGATAGTTTACTGTACATCACGGCGACACGATGGTGTCGTTGAATACCTGCCCGCGAACCTGCCGGCATTCTGGCGCCACCCTTACTTTGACCTATTGCTCTCAAACTTTTTGCTTTTTTAAATATGATTATTATTTTTTGTTTATTTTATTGTCAAACTGCCTAACGTTTTCCCGACTATGGCGAGGTCAGCTTTCAGTCTAATCGAATGCAGCAGAATACCAATATTTTACATTGAGCGACTGGAACTAAAACTGGTGGTCTAACTTTTGGGCTTCTGTCTCGATATTTAATGGATGGTCACCCATCCACGAACCGATCGCAGCAAGCGTTGCTTAATTTTCGATCGTTCCGGGCGTGCGGCTGTTATCCACGAGCCCCATTTTTGTGTTGGTCGTAAAATAAACTGATAGATATAGTCAACCTCGTATTGGCTTTACCACTTTTGACAGCAATTCCCAGTAAATTGAAGCTTCACTAAGGTTGAAACTGTCGCATAGACAAAATAGACCTTGTCGTTTGACGCGCAAGTGACGTGCAAGTGACTTTCAACCTTAGCGTGGTAAAGTAATATTACAAGATGGATTCAAAATCGCAACATTTCGCACCTTTAAAGACAAACCGTTACTAAACAAAAATATAAAATTTTACACAGGAGCTTAAATAAAAAATATGCACGGCTTTTCCGCAATAGAATTTAAGATCATGTTGCTTTGAGCCATCTTTTGAGGTCATAATAATGGATACTTTACGTAATTTTATTTTATTCATCGTATAGTTTACGTAATTTAGAAAGATGGCATTAGTAACTCAATTCTTGAAAAATTTCGTTTAGTAACGGTTTGTCTTTAAAGGTGCGATTTGATTTCACATCAATCTACATGGCCACTTATGATAGAAACTAGATGCACGGTTCCAATTGGTCGTTTCCTATGTAGAATAGCCGGCAAGAAACTCCACGGTTACTCTTTTAGAAATAATTGGCTTTTACTATGTTTTCATATGTAACATCAAAATCCTGTTGCACTCACAGGCGAACTCGTATTTTCTCACATCCCAGTTAAAATAACAAATATACCAATATGGCAATATTGAGGAGGAAACTTACTTACCTTCAAACATGTGCGAACTATCTGTTCCAATAGATAAAGTTTTATAAACAAATAACTAACTGCTTGATAAAAGTTATGGAGTTTACGGCTTGTAGGTACTATTGATAAAACGGAGGCCTTTACACCTTAAAGTTGATTTTTGTATACACTGTTTCATTGAAGAAACCCTCCCCCTATCGTCCTTTGTTTTACTTTGTCATAAGTACAATTCAGCTTGCAAGCAATTTTTTTTCAAAATAGGAAAGGCCTGGCATTTGTCGATGGTACCTACGCGTGAGCATTCCTCCGGATTAGTTCCGGTTATCTTATCAGGTGGATTAATACCTAACAATGCTGTTTAATTATTTCTGATTGAAAGTGCATTAATATGCGGACATTATAATAAAATATTATACTTGACAAGCAATTTTAGCGGAAAACTTTGACAATCCCTGACCGTATGCAGAAAAAATATAGTAATGTATAGTTTTCACAAGGCCAGTGATTTAGTGAAATGATGCGTGATTTAAAAAAAGTCGTTTAATTTATAACGATGGACCGACAAAAAAAAAACAAAACGTTCTGTAATCAATCTTTTAGTTTTTACAAAAGTAGACAGATATTAATAACGAAATGCCTGTAAATTGTTGGGAATATTTATTATATTTCTTAAATGACAAAACTGTAATTATCTGAATCGAATAAACTACAGAAATAAAATAAATTTTTCTTATCACTAATCGCATTATTTTCTAATTATTTTAATGTTTGGTTTAGTTTCTGACAGGTAGTACACAATTTTTGTTATGTCTCAAAATCTCATTCTTCCCAGCATTTCATTTATTACAAATTCAAATCCCTTTTAGTCCCTAGGGATTAAAGAGCTATTTTAGTCCCTGTTTGCGATTAATAAACTAGCTCTTTTTGAATAGATGTGATAAAAATAATATTTTAATGTCAACAATAGTAAAGTAAAGTCAGGGATATAACAGTTAAGCAAATGACAACCTATCAATTTGCACAACTGTCGAAGAATGACAATTTTGATTTGACTATACGGACAATTTAAGTTAGTACTCAATTGGCTTATTAATGAATTAATAAAAATAACAAAATAACCCCTAACTTAAACTCCTTTAAGTTACTAAAATGTTTACTATAACTATTCACAACAGTAATTAATTTCTCTGACTTTACATTTCCTCCTCTCAAGTAGCTTAGGTAAAACCAAATCGCCCATCAAGTAAGTAGAATCGACGAAAAAAACTGTAAGTTGGTATCAGACACCGCTGCACCCCGGTCGGACGGACTGCGCAAAACTGTAACTTAATTACTGGCGCTAACTGGCGTGATGATGACTTGAGTTACGATATTATACTGTTAGCGCCATCTTGCGGAGGTATGAAGAAACTACATGAATATTAGGATTTGATTTACGACAACCTTGAATATTATACAGTGTGTAAGGGACATCGATGTATACACTGTTATTTTTCCTGAAATATATTTATACGAGATGTACATACATTCAGACAAAAAGATAAACAAACATTCTAGAAACTATATTTTCGGCTTTAGAATCGTTCCCAGACCTCCTAGAAATTACTTTTTTTTTAAATTCTCAATGTACAGTTTCGAATTCGCTACTATATTATATATTTTTTAATTTTGTTTCAAGTGAAAACGAACTGGAGCTAGACCACCACCTCTTAACGCAGTGTTATTTTAATCTTACTTCAGTGTGGGAAAGAGATGGAGCTAGATATCCTGTATAGCTCCATCTCTTTCTCACACTGAAGTAACATTAAAATAATACCGCTTTAAGAGGTGGTGGTTGGCCCCCTGGACCCTTTTTGCTTGGACGCTCATAATTATCGAGGTAAAAAAAATGTCAACATATACATCATGCCTGTGCCCAATGGGTTAGGCAGAGGTACTTAATACCTATATCATTTATCAAGGCAAGCTAACTTTAAAGTGAGCAGCTAATGTGTTAATCGACTATCTGTTCATTCATAATCATCATCAAATAAATAAAACTGAAGTGTATGTTTGTCAGAATAACAGCTTTTTACTAAATGCATATGGACGTATTATATTTACGGTACATATTTTATCAAAAAAACAAATTTTAAAATTTTTGTCTGGCTGTCGGTCTGTCTGTCTGTTTATTCCGGGTAATCTCCGAAACGGCTGGACCGATTTTGACGGGACTCTCACTGGCAGATAGCTGATGTTATAATGAGTAAAGTATATTTTAGAAAAATAATTAGGGTTCCGCACAAAAAAAAACCATGAAATTGGTAACAAATCCGAATTATATAGGGAAGTATTGACATCCACGCGGGCAAAACCGAGGCTAACATCTAGTCTATACTAATAATTAAGTTGAAGAGTTTGTTTGTTTTTTTGTTTGAACGCGCTAATATCTGAAAAAAAAATCAAATCGGACTGGGAGAGAGTAGAGTCGGATAATTTTCTTTTGCATTTTTTAGCCCAATTCTTCTATTTAACATCAAGCTACAACCATTAAGAGCCGAGCAAAAAGAAAAAAAGTGAGAAAGAGCGCTAAGCGAAAACGAAGTTTTCTGGTGACCCGTAACACAGGTATTTCATGCCTTTTTCGGGCACCAGCCAGTCTCACAAATGTTTACCCTAATTTTTAGATTAACCACTTCCTGTCAAAAACAACATTTGTGATGAGAAATAAATAAATAATAATAAGTAACAGGGCATAGCTATAAGACGAAGTCGCGGGCAAAAGCTAGTAAACAGATACTTAAGAATGTCGCAAAGCAGTCGAAAGGTTCTGATTAGATATTTGCACTTTAAATAGTTTATTAAGGCAAAAGCGCCAGAGTACCCCGCAAAATTCAAATTTTCTTACGTTTTTTGCAATTTGCAGGTCAGTATTAGGTTGTATATTGATTAAAATATGATTCGCGACCGTAACAAATATGTATTTACAGAATTATAATCATTAAAGTCATAAATACAACTCTCTAAGACCAAGTAATTCTATTGAATGACTATTTCATGAAATCTTAACATTTCAGGATTATACTAACTTAAGGAATTTTATTACTGATTCTAATATTATAATTCTGTAAATTCACATTTGTTACGGTCGCGCATCATAATTTAATCAACATACACACGGACACTGAGCTGAGAATTGTAAAAATCGTAACAAAAATTTGAATTTCGCGGCTACCTTAGCGCTTCCCCCTTAACTGTTAACAATTTCTTGTGAAGAGAAAATGACGCTAGTGACTGAATAACGTTCTACTGACTCGGTCCCTATACCCAGTGCCATTTTTATGGACTTAATGGCAACTCAGTTAACACCTATATCCAATGGCTTATATAAATGTCATGCGCACAGCAAAGAAGTGGAATTCTCCACCTGCGTCTGTTTCCGAACGCATACAACCCCGATCTCTTCAAAGTGAGAGTGATCAGGCTTCTTCTGGGTAAACACGCTCCACCGTCGACTTTGTGTCATCTCTGACCTAGGCTAGAGTCAAGAGCAAACCTATCTCAAATAAAAAATAAAAAAATAAGTCTGAAAGTTATGAAAAACTTTTAATAATTTGGATCAAATATGGCGAATAGGTACAATACATGAGAAAAGATTACTTGATCTGCAAACGTTATCATGGGTTGTTACATGAATGCATTAAATTATAGCTTTTGATCAATGTTATCTGTAAATACTTATCTAATACGTAAGTAGTGTATGTATGTTACTAATCACATTTTACATAGATATCGTGTAGGTACAATGTACAGACGTCGGCACATCAAGCTACTATAAACTGTCAAATTTCTTTAATAGATTTCAACTTTATCGCTAAAGCATTAGGTTCAAGGTTGATTGGGCAAATTTGATAGTTTCGGGTAGCTTGATGTGCTGGCGTCTGTACTCGTACATTAAAAGGAGCTGAGGAAGCATTTGTAAGACGATGAAAAATGTAACTATGTTTTGTCCTTTTCCTTATGACTAACAGTATAATTGGGATAAATTATGCACTTCCATAACTTCTATATTATTAGAGTGCAGTTTTTGTATTTAAGCAAAGTACTTTTGAACTTATAGGTATCGTGCATTCATTTAACATTGTTTTCAAAAAAATACAAATGAACACTTACATTGTTGGAATAACGTTAAAGACTAAAACCCAACTACGTCAACTAAAAAGGTATACTTTTTAGTTGATATTTTTGTCAAAGTTGTTGTTGTTGTTGTTTAGGGTTACGTACCCGAAGGATGGCAAACGGAACCCAATTACTGAGCCTCTGCTGTCCGCCCGTCCGTCCGTCTGTCTGTCAGTGGGCTGTATCTCATGAACCGTAATAGGTAGACAGTTGAGACTTTCACAGATTGTGTATTTATTTGGTCGCTATAACACCAAACAATAAAAATTAAAATTAAAGAGGTTCCCATACAATAAACTTTTGATTTTGAAATAAATTGTTTTCTAACCCTGACATGTGGGGTGTCATTGTCTAGAACTCATCGAGTAGAGTGCAAATATGTATATATATATATATATTTTTTTATCTTAAAAAATGAGGAAATAGGAGGCCGCAAAAGTTGTCAGGTTTGGACCATTTTTGTACGAGCTCCATTGCGACAAGTAAACAAGTTAGAAATTCGAAAATTCTGTATAATATGTACCACAATTATACTGTATTTAATCAACAAATATTAAAAACGCCGATTCATAAGGTATGTTGCTTAAATAAGGGCGATTTTCTGCAACTGCAGAAAATAGCTTTGTAATTCACAGTATCACATGAAATACGTCGACTAGACTGCCCCGTTGGACTAGTGGTAGCAAGCGCTACTGCTGGGCATTAGGTCCTGGGTTCGATTCCCGGGTCGGGCAGTGTTATTGGGTTTTTCAATCTGGAATTTCTCAGTGGCAGCCCGGAGTTTGGTTATCAAATTCAAATAATTTATTTTCTCTTCACAAACAATGGCATCTTATGGATTTAGACAAGTTTAAAAACTGTGTAACAATAGTTTGTGAGAGACTGGTGTCTGCACTAGGAATACCTGTATAGCAGATCACCAGGGTCCCAACAGACGGTAAGTAAACGTTATCATTTATTTAGTAAATGTGAAGGGATAGGGCATAATATAAAAATCAATGATAAACTCAACAGAATAAAAGCAATAAAACAGAATAGAAGTAATAAAGTGGAAAAATGAGTGATGTATTATGTGTAGGGAAATTAGCGGTATGGACTATTTTGGAAATGTCAGTAATGTTTTGTGCCCGGTTGATGGCAATAGGCTCGCCCCCTATTACATAGGACTTAAACATAACTGGCGAAATGTGGACTAGGTACAGCTCTGCCTACCCCTTCGGGAATACAGGAGTGATACATTATGTTCATTATGAAATACCAAGTTATTTTTGCGATTGTTAAAATTTAAGATGAAAAATATTCTTCGTTTAGTTTTTTTTTAATTAGTATAGTATTACATATTGTACGGTGATACGGAACCTTTCGTGTGCGAGTCCGACTCGCACTTAGCCGGTTTTTAACTTTATTTATTTATTTATTTATTTAAACTTTTCACACTTAAAAAAGTACAAAGGCGGACTTAATGCCTTAGGCATTCTCTACCAGTCAACCAAGGGTGGTGAAGAGATTAGATGGCAGGTGCTCTGTTAGAAATGGAACAATTTGTACATAAATAAGTCATAAACTTATAATACACATACATACATATTTACTATAATATATACCTATATTATATACATATATTATATACAAATTCAAGAGAGAGAGGTTTTGAGATGACTCTACGCTATTTATTTTGAAAATAACTCCGCAATCTCCGCTTAAATGCATACCGACTGGTGGCCATCCTGATGTCAAGAGGTAGCGCATTCCAAAGAAGAATGGACTGAAAATGAAAGGAAGAATGAACAAAGTCAGAAGTATGAGAAGGACAGAGTAGGAGAAGATTGTTAGAAGAACGAAGATTCTTAGCGTGTGAAGAACATAGATATTGGAAGTGAGACACTAGATAAGAAGGAGGAGTGGGAGAGTTAAGAAGGGAGAAAAGCGTGGTCAAAGCACGCAAATTTCTTCTCTGGCGAATGGGCATCCATTTGAGCTCAGACCTGTAGCTCGACACATGGTCATATTTTCTGAGGTTGAATATGAACCGGATACAATTGTTAAGCAGTCTGTCAAGCTTATCCAGCAACACCGCATTCAAGTCAAAGTAGCACACGTCACCATAGTCAATGATAGGGAAAATCAAAGTCTGCACAAGCATAGTTTTCGTCTTAGCGGGCAAAACGTTTCTCAGACGATACAGAGATCGTAGAGTACCGTTGACCCTTTGACTAACATTAGAGACCTGGCGCTGCCAGCTAAGCGTCGAGTCAAGATGCAAACCGAGATCTTTCACAGTAGGGGTAATGGGTATGACGGTACCATTGAAAATGAGAGGAGGAAGAGAGCTAAGCGTCACCCTACCCATTATGCGCGAGCTTCCAATTACAATGGCCTGACACTTTGAGGGGTTCACTGATACCCCAAAACTATCAGACCACTTTTTGATTGCATCTAAGTCTCGGTTTACATCTGCTACAGCATCCAATAAACCTTCCACCCGCGCAGCTGTATACAATTGAAGATCATCGGCATAAAGATGATACGAACACCGAAGACAGTGAGTTATAAAATTAATGAAGATGGAGAATAACAATGGAGAAAGAATACCACCTTGTGGAACACCAGCATCCAGGTCACGCCAACTCGAAGAGCTCTCATCAACGCGAACCGACTGCCGGCGTCCCCGAAGATAAGAAGAGAACCATTCCAGAACCTCGGACGAAACCATGAGATGAGAGAGCATAGCAAGGAGAATATCGTGGCTGACAGCGTTAACTTTCTTCTTTATTTCAATTATTTTGGGGGTAAAGGATAATTGAGATCATTGGGAATTTGACACTTATGATTGGTTAAACAGCCTAAATTACACTTTAGAAGGGTATTTAGTGTTACTGAAAACGGTCAAGAGTAAAAAATTATTTTTTATTCTCATCTGGGGTTTATGTATGAATAATTATAGATAGCCGATATATTTTCACAAATTACTCTTTAAGACCTTTTATTAGATACAAAAATTATATATATATTTTTCCGTGACATTTAACATCCGCTCTAGGCCGCCATTTTACACATACGTACATATGTACAGCCTATATAACGTACGGAACAACCTAACGCTTCCAATAACACCTCGTTTGTACATGACGAGTAGTTTAGGAGTTACGAGCAAACAGATCAACATTCATACATACCTATTCGTACAACAACCTATTAAAATCATAACCCTCCATTGGCTTTGCCGAAGTCGGGTGAAAACAGTGTTAAAATGTACCTGATCTACATATTTTGAGTTGTATAATGTTTTGTATCCCTCTTTATTTTATTGCTTTGATTAAGCATCATAATATTCAAATTCTAGTATTGATTGAGACCTGCTGTTCTTATACTTACCAAGTTACGGTAGATAATAGTTCCTGTTCATTCAGATTGCGTGCCGATTTTTAAGCCACTGAGGATTTTTTGTGCTAGAAAATTCTGCTACCTTTTTTTTCAAAAGCTTTAGTGACCACTGATACGGAAGTAGAATCTAAAAACAGACAGACGGACATCGTAGTCTTTCTTAGTAGAAGAATCTAATTGCATTGTGGCGGTACTGACAGCGACGTTCAGTTCAAATACCATACTAGATATATGTATTTCTGAATGATCCTCTAAAGCAATAACACAAAGCGGTACATAGGCGAGCTACCTAAAGCGAAGGTGTTGTACATAAGCGAGATCACTGGCAGAAACGGCAATGATTAACGATAGTATGGTAACGGAAACGTTTGTGAATATTAATTTGTAGTGGAGGTCACCGTCGCTTGCCAAGTGTGACACGCCAAACGAAAGGATTGGTGCGTTATAGAGCTTCCCCCCTTCCCTAGGGGTGAAATGTGTGTGCCGAATTTATAGGTGTGAGAGATGGAACTTCAGGGTAGCTAAAGGGTGAGGTTGGACTTCGGACACCCTCACTTGGGGGGGTTTGTAAACCCCCCAATTTGCCCTAGTCCGGCGCCCCCGCCCGAGGCTCCCGTTCTGTCCAAGCGATAAGAGGGAAGAGGGAGATCGTCAAATGGACGTTTTACGCATAATTTAGAGAAGTAAATGGATTCGAACAGTATCCACGCAGCATAGGTAGCTACATATATCGGTACGAGTAATGAGTCGATTACGTGAAACTTGGAGTTTTGACTGACAATGTTGGACTTGGAGTTTTGACTGATAATGTTGGACTTGGAGTTTTGACTGATAATGTCACATGTACCGCATAGGAAACTTTAGTGTTTTATGGAGAACAGACTTCTGAAATGACATTACTTATGATACGTTTTTCAAGGCAATTTAAGGTTGATTTTATTCTAAAACAAAATATCTTTTTTTTTTCTAACGCAGACTTTGTAAAACAGTGATCACGTTCATTAGTTACCTTAAAATTACAAGGATTTCTAAGAAAGTTTACTTAAAACTCGTCTTTGGAAAAAACAAGTTTGTTTGAAACCTTTGAAACTACTTGGACATGGATTTTCTCGCGAGGGATTCGACGCACTCTGTTCAGTTTTTTGCTCTATCTTCGTAGTTAGTACCTACCTACTTGCTTCACGGCCATACAAGATCTCTAGAACTTTGCAAAATTTCGAAAGTCTGAGTTTTCTTGCATAATAAGGATTGAAATCTATGAATTTAGTAAAATGTGAACTTTAAAAAGTTTAAACATACCTCCCTTTTTCTTTCGAATTCTTAAGTTAAATCGGTAGACACTAACCAAAAACATTCGTGAAAAACTACAAAACAAAAGTAAAATGACATGAAATAGTAATGTTCTTAAGGGAATTAACTTGGTCCATGGGGACTTCGCTGACTAGTAATTAACACAGCTCAGCGACGGCTGGTCAAGTGTTGTCCGTAAAAGGGTTGCGTTGGCGTTACAAAGAAAGAAACGTGCCAAGTTGGACGTATGTACTTATGTACTCTATAGTTACTTATAGGCATGTTTGGAACGAAGTTCTTTTACGCGGCTTTCGGTAGGAGAACAGGCAGAAATCGTCACGCGAAAAAGCGTTCATATTATCTACGGACTTTCTTTTCGAATTTGGTCAAAATGTAAATCCAATATGGCGGCTGCAAATATCAAACTTTTCGTCATGGGTGTCGTTTTCATAGTTTTCGAGGGTGCTAAAGCCGATAGTGAGGTCGAAATGTAAATCCAAGATGACGGCTGCGAAAATTTTGTTTTTGTTTTAAATCATAAGTGAGAAGGAACTTCGTTTCATACCGGGGTCGCCCGACCGCATACGTTCTTTATTTTATACAGATTCTTCTTTATTTCTGTGAAAAGGAGGAAAGAAGTATTTGATTTTGAAGCTGATTAAAACTCAGGTAGGTAATAATTTGATTATTTGACCTGTATACCCATTTTTACCTTACATTAGTAGGTAAATCGTAAATATATTTTTTTAATTATAATGCTAGCACGGTTTTTTGATAAAATAATTGGGGTCAATCAGCTGTTTATTTTTCCAACCAACCGAGAAAAGTGTTCTGGGAAGGTTATTATTACGAGAATTAGATCCACTAAATTAAGCTACGGTTGTCATTAATACAATTAGATCCGGACTCAGACTGTTAAGACAGGAACCTAATATTGTTGCTATTCTTGAAGTTTAGCAGTATTCTATGGGATATATGTATTTAACTAATCCTCTAAAGACTGCATGATTTTACTTTCTAATGATATACGCTTTTGCTTGATGCGGCGAGCGCTACATCCAAGTTAGTCGCAGTTATTTGGCTATTTATTATTTTGAGGACCCCAAAATAGAAATTATTTGAGTTTCACAAAAAGAGGCGCATTCTTATTAGAGGGTATTTTTATGAAAGCAAAATGGGAATTGTTTGGGGTTCGATTAAATACATGCCGTATTCTTTTATGTAAAAAATTGCCATTTCCGAGTTTCAAATCGATGTAGGAAAGCCAAGTTTGGGCTGACTCTAACTTAGTCCATCCTGTTTCAGTCATTAGCCACTAACACAATATTGTACGTCGATAGGCTTTCACGACAATAGGGTCAGCAAAGTTTAGATGTTATTTTATTGCAACTTGCACCAAGACTATTAAGGCTCATGCAAAGAGGCGTGACACGCGACGTGACACAAAGGCACCGCGAGTCACGCGACGAGCGGTGCCTTTGTGTCGCTTCGCGTGTCGCGTCTGTTTACAGGAGCCTTTAGATTGCCTAAATTAAAATTAATTAGTACGGTTAAGAACCTTCATTCTCATAAGAATTACAATAGGTATTCACTTACATGAGAGACTTAAATGTATTTATCCTACTCTAAAAATATTTTAAATGTGATAGTTTGTATGTTTGTTAGTCAATCACGCAAAAACGGCTGAACAAATTTCGATGAAATTTGACACACAGATAGTCTATAACCTGGATTAACACAAACAGTACTTAAATGCGATATCCACGCGGGCGCAACCGTGGGAAAAAGCTAGTAATAAACAAACTTATTAACTTCTTCATGACCGTAGTTGCAGAACATCCAAGTATTATAAAAAAACCGGCCAAATGCGTGTCTGACCACGCACAATGAAGGGTTCCGTAGTTGGGATGAGTTTATCCCAAGAACAAACTTAACATTGTAGTTGAAAAATATGTTCTCTAATACATTCCAACTGCAAATGTAAGTTGGACGACTATTACTCGTTAACTTGTAAAGCCTACTTAGATGTGATCGTTTTCCTTTTAATTTCGTTGTATATACTACTACCGTGAATATTTTCACATATCCAGAACTAACCGTTTAGCTGGCAGGCGGGGAACACTTGACTCTAACAAAAATTAGCACTTTAAAGCTTAATATTACAGAAACAGATCCTTTAATTGAAAAAATGTTTTCAAAAACCCGCAATATTTTTAAAAGACCTTTCCAACAACACCCACACCATGGGTAGACGAGAAAAAAGAACATCCCCACTTTACGTGTACAGGAGGAACCCTAAAAAAATTTTTTTTTCGTGATTTTATTTTACCACTTTGTCGTTGTGATTAATATGTATATCCATGCCAAATTATAGCTTTCTTGTAATAAGAGTCTCTGAGCTAAGCAGCGGACGGACGGACGGAGGGACATGGCGAAACTATAAGGGTTCCTTGTTGACTACGGAACCCGAATAAAAAAGAGGTAGTTAATTTACATTTTACAATCTACTATACCAGTGGCAATATGAATAAACCTTAAAAAAAATAGTGTTTTTTTTTAATTTTTTTAGTTCAGATAGGTTTGCTCTTGACTCTAGTCTAGGTCAGAGTTGACAGAGACAAAGTCACGATAAAGTCGACGATGGAGCGAGCTTACCCAGAAGAAGCCTTTTCACTCTCATTTTGAAGAGATCGGGGTTGTATGCGTTCGGAAACACAGACGCAGGCAGAGAGGAACTCTCTCACTGTTTTGCTGTGCGCATCACAAAAGACATTTGGAAACGCTTAGTGCGAATTGGTGGAATAGCATAGGTAAGGATGGTAAACTGCAGTGCGTCTAGATGTCCGATGTTAGAAGGGGGCCGGCGGAATGAGGTTATGGAGTTCTTGAGCACACTCACCGAAATACAATCTGTAGAAGACCGACAAGCAGGCAACCTTGCGGCGATGAGCCAAGCTGTGAAGCTTGGCATCCACCAGTCTTACGTCGCCAATGAGCCTCTTAGCTCTGCGTTCCACCGAGTAGTTGGTTGAGTAGTAAGGTAGTTATTAATAAGTACTAAATAATTAGTGCAATTGCTTTTCTATAGCTACTTTCATTACATTAAGGCCCACTTACACGTTTAGTCGGGTAAAATGAATAAATGTAGAGTTTGTAAACTTGGAGTTAAGTACATTTTAACTCATAATACGCGTTGCGCCACTAAAAAGTAACATCGGGTTAATTAACCTGACATTAGGGCCTTTTGAGTTGCAATTCAATCGACGAAACATAAAATAGAATTGCTTTGAATGAACGAACAATGCACGGAAATTGTATACCCATCTCTTTTAAACTACATCACGATACGTAATATTTTTGGTCTTTGAATTTTATAACATGACATTTCATTTTAATCGTATTGGATGTGGTTTCCATGAAGATTTAGTTTATTGATTGACGAAAACGTCAAATAAAGAAAATATGTTTAGTTTTTAATAACTTGTGTTTATTTTTATATGAGTACATGAATATATTTCCTGCTGATATAGTACCGAATTTTCACTTACTATAAAGTCGAACAATATAAAATACAAAATAAGATATCAGCGGTACCTTATAACGTCAATTTATTTTAACATTACTAACACTAAACCAGTGTTTAGCGACTTTACTACATCGGTGGGTTAAATATTTAAAAGTTTTACCCTAGGTTTACCTCTAACTCTTGGTGGCATCAGATGAATCATTTGATTAACCCTGAGTTAGCTGTTAACTCCGAGTTATTTAGAATAACCCATGTACGTGTAAATGGGCCTTAATGAATTAAATGAAATGAGAGCTTTTATTGACTGGAAATGAATTTATTAGAGAAACATGTTACCATTTTATCATTTCCATTTTCCAATATTGGAAATTCACGTCATTACCAACATGATATACGGTTTCTTATGCGATGTCAACGTGTTCCGTTTTGCTGACTTCATAACAACTTGTATCAGCGTCAGAATGTAATGAATTATCCTGAAATATTTATTTTTCAGGTATACCTAGATCAGAGAATAGTAGAGAGAGTGATGCCCGATTATTGAGGTTTCCTCAACCAGAGTTTATACAAGGTGTCCGGTTTCGGACTAGCGAAAATTAAAGGGGAGGTACAGACCATCAATCTGAACAACTTTTTCCCGGGGACCAACATCGTAATCGTGAAAAAAAAATCCTTCGTCCCATACAAAACTTCAATACCTACTCGACCAAATGTATGGGACGACTGATAATTTTTCACGATTACGATGTTTGTCCCTGGGAAAAAGTTGTTCAGTTTGATGGACTGTCCCTCACCCTTAATTTTCTCTAGTCTGAAACCAGACATCCTGTATAGTCGATTAATTTCATTGACAAATTGTGTTTGAACCGGCCGTCCAACCTCATTTAGTAATTTTTGAAGTGAAAATTTCTTTAGGTGCGTTGAGCGCTTTTTGGTAGGGGGAAATCTTACGGGTTCGCGTCACTGACATGTGACATGCTATGTATAGTTATACGTCTAAGTTTTCACTTCTGTCGGCAGTCACCATGACTGCTTATTTTTGTTTGTTTGACGTAAGTTTTTGTTAAAACTCATTTACATAAAAAAAAAATAACAGTCAGTTACCGAAAAATTGTGCATAATAAGATAACTTCGTCGAATTGAGAGTTTTAAATGCGAGACACTCTGAAACCGGACGTGCTATTAAAGTTTATTTTACTATTTTAGTGAACAAAAATAGTTTATATATTTTTAGACTTGTTTAGATTAAGAACCAGTTCGTGGATTCATGTTTTAAATCTATCACTGCTTTCTTTAAATCTGTGGAGAGAACCTGTTTTCCATTTATACTGGGCAATTTTTTTATCACTCCCCAAATTTTCACTGGGTGTTCTACCCATGATTATGAACAACCTTCATTATGGGACCAACTCTTAAATCACGAAAAAATCAGCTGTTTTATACAAAAGTTAACTACCTACCTACTCGACCAAAATGTATGAAACAGTAAATTATTTTTTCGTGATTTTCTGAGTTGTTCCCATAGTGCAAGTTGTTCATTTTCGCAGGGTGTTCTACCCATGTAGAACACCCTGCGAAAATTTGGGAAGTGCTAAAAAAATTGTCCTGTATAGTTTGCCGATTGAATTTCCGTCGACAAAAAAGATGAACTTCCATACAAATTTTCATCCCGTATTTAACCCGTTTAGGGAATGAGTTCTCAAAAGTCCTTCCTCGCTCACTTTCGTTACAAAAGGAATTCTGTATATCTTTCATTTTACTAAGCCCAGTAGTTTAGGATATGCGTTGTCTGTCAGTAAATGAATTTGAGATTGAATAGTAAAGACCATAAGGATAGACCAAATAGATCTGTAGGTGACCTACCAAATGATTTGTAGCTTAGTGCCTTTCAGTAATATCAGAACAAAAAGATTTTCTTTAAAAACATCTGTCGCGACGCGTTGAAAGTCGGCATTTACTCGGACGCAAGATCTCGCCATTGCTATTCCTCGTGGTATCCAGTTCCTGGCGCACTGCCAATAAACGCTCGCATAATATATTGTTAACCCCCGACGGAAACAGAGGGGTGTTATAAGTTTAACGTGTGTATTTGTGTATCTGTGGACCTGTGTGTCTGTCTGCGCCATCGTAGCTCCCAAACGGCAGAACCGATTTTGATTTTTTTTTTGCTTGAAAGGCGACTTGATCGAGAGTATTCTTAGCTATGATTCAAGAAAGTCGGTTCAGCTATTTGAAGATTTTCAGCTCTTTTCTAGTTGATGAATGGATATGAGCATCTTCCACAGGTCTGATCGATTCGAAATTTGGTATTCTGTTACTTCAGTGATATTAGAAGAACATAGTAACCTTGAACTGCAGCAGCTGCAGCACACTTGGAATTTGCAGGATACCCAACTCCCTCACCAACTTACAACAGAGGTGTCGTGTTTGGGCTCTTTGGAATGGTCTCAATAAATAGGTTATAGATCAGGGTCTGATGATGGAGTAGGAAAGAGAAATGAGAATTAATTAGTAACTAGTTTCACTTAGCGAAAAATACCTACAGCTGCGCATATTTCGGCGAGACACATGTCGATCGTAACCTGTCTACTAGAGTAATATATAAAAAATAAAAAGCAGAAAATAAAAGTTAAATTAAAAATTTAAAAACCCCCGACACAAACAAAGACTTCTAAAAAGTAAAAAAATAATATGTATTGGCCCTTTAAGTTTAATATAAGTTGTAGGTATTATTTAGATCCAAGCGTCATTGTGTTAGGGGACGGCTAATGAAAACGCCAAACAGACGAGGCTTATACCTGGCAATTATGAATGTATGCTATTGTAGAAAGGTTAGCTTCCTATTTTTATAAATAGTGAGGGAAAATAACTTCGTTTCAATTTAATATCCCGGAATAACTTCTATGAAAAAAATTGTGAAAATAAAGCTAGAGAATTTATTGTCAATTTTTTGGTATGAAAGTAAACTGCGTTTAGCGAGTCAAGTTTGGTTAAGGGACTATAAACTACTTATAAATATAGAGGGGCCTGTGGCTAAGTAAGAACAGCCGCACAGGTCGATAGATCAGGTTAAGCTACGTTCGGCGCGGTTGGTCCGTGATGGGTGACCAATGTGACCATCTTTACATACCAAGAGGACGGAGGGGCCGTGCATCGAAAAGCACGTTAAACCGTTGGTCCCGGCTGTCATTCGTGGATCTTTGACAGTCGTTAACTGTCGTCAAAAGCCCGAAAGTCTGACAACCAGACTGTGAAGTTGTGGAGGTCAGATAGGTGGCCGTCACTACATGTGAAATACTATTCAGCAGCATCCGGTTAGACTGGAAGCCGACCCCAACATAGTCGAGAAAAGGCTGGGTAATGAATGCAACTGCTTATAAATATGTAATTTCAGAAAGTTCACCATTTTCCGTGTCGTCTCTTGACTAAGATGGGGTCGAGACTTAAATTCGTCCTGCACATTTGAACCTGGTTACTGTATTCGATATCAGAGGAGTAATACCGTATTTTTATGAACGATTGCCATCTGTCAAAAAATGTTTAGGGTTTTTGACAAAGATTGTCGCTGAGCTGCCGATTGCCGAAGAGGCGAGGAGATGCCGATCAGGTGCTGAGCTGATATGTGTGTGATGATCTTAAATTTATACAGTAAAACCAGAGACATATAAGCCCCGAAACAGAATGTCAAAGCAAAGTTATTCTTTTAAAAACATTTTTCTAATACATTTGTCTGTCAACTTGTGTTTTTTTGGTCAAAAAGATATTTTCTTTCTCGTATTAGTAGCTGAATACCTTTGATGATACATTACAGTTGGATGGGCTTTATTCCCCAAAAGTCAAACGAGATTAATAAAAATTAATGGAAACATACCTTGGACTTTGTGATATTCGGGTAGAAGGGACGAATGTTTTCCTCACACGCGTGTTGAGAGGGTTTGAAAATACAGAGCAAACCTACCAAACTTATAAGTATTTAATAGACTTAGTGAAGAGGCTCGTCCAGGGTACTAGGTACTATTGCTAAACACAGTTCTGTTTCAAAGCAGCATTGCCAGTAAAATGTTATACTTTACTTCATCAATTAACAATCAACTCAGCCTATCGCAGTCCACTGCTAGACATAGGCCTCTACCAGGCCGCGCCACAACACCCTGTCCTCCGCCTTCCGCATCCGGTCTGTCCCAGCCACCTTACTTCATATTACAGCTATATTTTGCTTTGACACATAATAAACTTTACTCATTATTGCTAAACTAAATTCAAAAACAAGCCTGAACAACCATACAGTTTGTTCAAACAACATTGCCTACATGAGGCCCTAGCACAAACGTGCGACGGAAACGTAACGTAAATTTGAATTTACCCGACTGCGGCGAAGTAAAAAAAGTAGGGTTCTGTGTTTGACCTGTATGTAGTATCGTAGTATGTAGTCCGTCCCTATGTTCCCTCGTAACTACTAAACGGTGGAACCGATTTTAATGAATGATATGTCGTTAGATTCGGCTTTATTGCGCAAGTGTCACTTGGTGTATTAAAATTATAAAACAATCTCATGCAGGCATATTCTTAAATTTAACAATAAAGACTCCGACTGCATGAGATTGTTTGGAGACAAAATAGGTCATCTTGTTTCCATCTACTTTAAAGTTCACTTTTTACGCAGTCGGGTTTTTAGATTTCTTTAATTTTTTTTTTTTCGAATTTACAACCTTTCTGTAGGATTTTGGTACTGCGACAAGCACAATTAGAATCACCCACAGTCATGAATACGGTCTTAAAACTGCTAACTTATGTGGGAAACGAGTATTTCTAATTTTAAAATCTTTCGAATTTCATACGTCACGTTTGTTACGCAGGTTCATGCCAGGCCCACTGAATGCAGTTTCACACACAAATACTGGCTATTTGCCGAACATTTTGATAGAAAAGGAGAAACTTTTCTGTCGACAAATAAAACCTCTCCTGGGGTAGGATACACGTATAATCAGCAATAAAAATGTGTCGCATGTCCCGGCTCTTTCTAATTCAAGTGGTAGTGTGAACGTGTTAAAATGAGAGAGAGATACATTACGTAAAGCTTGGTAACCTATTTTAATGTGAACTCTTTTACTCTATTACTCACAACTGCCCAGCCTGAGAGCAGTGTTGGCCCAGTGGTAACGGCCCCGACTTACGAGTTTGTTAGTCGTGGGTTCGAACCCAGGCAGGAGCTTTACTTTGTGTAAATAATTTCATCACCACTGCTCTCAAAATGGTGAAGGAAAACATCGTGAGGAAGCGACAACTATGGGACTTACCTAACCCTGGGTGTGCCACCGGAGGAAGCTGTAAAGGTCCTGGACCGGGAGCGGCGCATATCGTACCTGCTCGGGTCGATATACGTACGCTTCTGGCCCACGACCGAACCCGCCGACACGCCGACCGACAACTCGGACTCGACTGCGACGCAACCGACATCGACCATTTCGGTTGTATCGAACGTGACGAATGACACCGACATGGCCAATTTGGAAGAGGTCATGGCCCGAGCGGCTATGGCCGACGACGTTGAGACCATACCACCCTCATCGCCTGGCTGGAACAAGCAGCTGTTAGCCTCGTCACCAGGCGACTGCCACGACGATCAACATAGAGTGGAGTTGGCGGGGAAACTGACCGATGGATCCATCTCCGACTAGCTCCACTCCACCGCCGCCATCGTCCCTCAACATTATACAGACCAACCTCCAGCATAGCCAAACTGCCACGGCTAGCTTACGCAGGGCTCTGGAGGAAAAGCCTCTCACCATCGCACTGATCCAAGAGCCGTGGATCAGGAACAATAGAATATGCGGCCTCGGTAACATAGGAGGTAAGCTAATTCTTAACACACACAGCTCAGACAAACCAAGAACCTGCGCCTACATACCCAAAGGGGTTCCTATCACACCACTTACCCAATTCTGTTCCAGAGACCTGACAGCTTTCAGGCTCCAGACCGAAGGTGACGCTCCAGACATAATTCTGGCCTCGGCATACATGCCAGGCGAGGATGCAGATTGCCCGCCGAAAGAGATGTCGGACCTGGTGCAGCACTGTGAGCGCACAAAACTAGGCCTGATTATCTGCACTGACTCAAACGCCCACCACCCGCTCTGGGGCAGCGACGCGCCGAACTCCAGAGGAGGTATAATCCACATATTTATTCTCTACTAACCTTAATATTGTAAACCGCGGCTCAGAACCCACTTGGGTCACAGTTCGAGGACAAACGATCATAGACTTAACACTCGCTACAAAAAATGTAACCAACTTTATCACAAACTGGCACGTATCGGACGAGCCTTCTTGCTCAGATCATAGAAGGATCCGCTTTATGTTAACTACTAATATAAGAAATCCCGCACCGAGGCGAAATCCGCGGCGAACTGATGTCCCAGGATATAAACGCCTCCTAGCCTCCCTACTAACCAAGCACTTATCACAAGTAACTCTAAAAGACCAAACACAGTTGGAATACACCGTGTCAAAATTATCAGAATACATAATTGAGTCATACCATACTTGCTGCAAACTAAGAGCGCTACAAACCAAGAGCGAGAGGAACCCCTGGTGGAACGCTGAACTTAGTAAACTCAGAGATAGCCTGCGCAAGCAATTCAACAGAGCCAAAAACACCAGACTCCCAGAGAACTGGGAATTATACAAGGAAACCCAATACACATACAAAAAACAAATCAGAACTGCCAGAAGATCCGCGTGGCGGAAATTCTGTGAAGCCATCGAGACAAACAATGAAGCCGCAAGAGTAAGGAAAATCCTATCAACCGATCAGGACCGAACTCTTGGCGCGCTGAAAAAACCCGATAATTCATACACATCAACCGACCATGAAACCAGTAAGGTCCTTCTCGAAACTCACTTCCCAGACTGCAAACTCCAAGAGGACAGGTCATGGGAAGCTGAACCAGAATGGACCCCAACGGATCGTGACTGGTCTAGAGCCCGCAACATAATAACAGAGGAGCGGATAAAGTGGGCTATCAAGACCTTTCAGCCATACAAGTCCGCAGGGCTGGATGACATCTTCCCAGCCCTGCTACAGTGGGGGGTAGATCATCTGACGCCACGGCTGGTGGAGATCTACCGAGCCTGCATAGCACTCAGATACATACCCCTTGCATGGCGCGAAGTGAAGGTAATCTTCATACCCAAGCCTGGCAAAACCGATTACACACAACCCAAGGCGTATAGACCCATAAGCCTTACATCCTTCTTACTGAAAACCCTCGAGAGGCTCTGTGATAGACACATCCGAGACGGACCTCTCAAGGTAAAACCGCTTCACAAACAGCAGCATGCATACTCCACAGGCAGATCAATGGAATCTGCGCTGCACAGTGTGGTTTCCAAAATTGAGTGTGCAGTGGAACACAAATGCTCAGCACTGGCTGCCTTCATTGATATCGAGGGCGCCTTTGACAAAACTATGTTCAATAGTATTAGCTTGGCCCTCGACAGGCACGGCATAGACTCGACCCTGAGTGGCTGGATTACTAACATGCCCAAATTGAGAGCCGTGCAAGTCACAGTGAACGACACTACAAGGGCCATTGTGGCAAAGGGCTGTCCGCAAGGAGGAGTCCTTTCACCACTTCTATGGAACCTGGTAATAGACAGCCTCATCGAAACACTCAATGCCAAAGGTTATTTCACCGTAGGCTACGCCGATGACATAACCATAATAATAAACGGCACCCACGAAAACACCCTATGCAACCTCATGCGCCAGGCCTTGAAAATAGTAGAGGACTGGTGCAACAAACACCAATTAGCAGTGAACCCTGCAAAAACTGAACTGATTCTCTTCATGAAAAAGAGAAAACTGCCGACATTACAACTACCACGATTCTTCGGAACTACCCTCAGCCTATCAACTGAAACCAAATACCTGGGCATCTTTTTGGACAAACAGCTGAACTGGGCGAAACATACTAACTACATCACTACAAAAGCCAGCATTTCGCTGTGGCAGTGTAAGCGACTGCTCGGCAGGAACTGGGGAATTAGTCCTAAGATCACTTACTGGCTATACACCACAGTCATCCGACCAATCATCACGTATGGCTCACTAGTCTGGTGGCCCAGGACAGACTTGAGCACAGCCCAAAGAGATCTCGAAAAACTGCAGCGGTTTGCATGTGTAGCAATCACTAGCTGTATGAGAACTACACCCACCGCCGCCCTACAGGTAATGCTTGGACTACCACCTCTACACATCATTGTGCGAGAGGAGGCGATCATGGCTGCCTTTAGGCTAAATATGACAGGAACCCTGAGCAATGACTCCAGGGTCAAGCACATACGCATAAAGGAGGATGCAATCAAGCGACAACCGATGATGGCATCACCCTGCGACAGAGCCCCGAAATTGCACTGCCTTCAAAAGCACTACAACATATCACTCACAGAGGAACAGTACGACTACTCAAACCCAAAGGAGGTGAGAGTATACACGGATGGATCGAAGACCGACTCCGGAACCGGGGCCGGAGTTTTCTCACACGACCTTAACATAAACATATCCAGCCCGCTGGGAAGGCTCAACACCGTCTACCAAGCAAAGTGTGTGGGCATTATACTAGCGGCTTACGCCATAGAGGCCAGGAGAGTTACGGACACCAACATACGCATACTCTCCGACAGCGCCTCAGTTATCCAATCACTAGGGAAAGGAATTTTTACCTCGAAGTTAATACTAGAATGTCACAACGCACTTGAGCGAGTTACGGTATCTAACCGTAACATAGTGGCACTGCAGTGGATAAAAGGACACAGTGGTTCGCTAGGTAACGACGCAGCTGACGAACTTGCTAGGAGAGCATCCAGCACGTCAGTCTGTGGACCCGAACCAATGGTACCCATCCCCTTCAACCAGCTACGCAGGTGGCTACAGGAGCTCACCCACACACAAGCGGAGAATTGGTGGACCTCGGCACCGGGCTGCAGGCAGTCCAGGGAGGCTATGCCATCATTCGATGGCAGGCTGACCAGGCGCCTATTACACCTGGACAGAAACGGCCTGCGCCTGATGACGGGGACCATCACAGGACACTGCTCACTAAACAAACATTTCCACACAATAGGCAAAACGGACAGTCCTCTGTGTAGGGCTTGCATGGAGACTGAGGAAACCGTTGCGCATGTACTCTTTGAATGTACAGGCGTCACCCAGATTAGAACAGAAACCCTTGGGGCACCCAGATCGTTTACAGATGTTCTACACAGACCAGGAGACGTAATAAACTTCTGGAGGGAGGTGGGCTGGCTGGAATAGCCACCGATGGCCGCCATGGCTCACGCACAATGGTCCATTTAAAGGACTAAGTGCGGAAACTAAACCCCTAACATAGAACATAGAACATCGTGAGGAAACCGGCATGTCCTAGAACCAAAAGTTCGAAGACATGTGACATCTACCAACCCACACTGGGCCCGCGTGGTGGATTACTGCCCACTCCCTCTCGAAGAAAGGATGCCTGTGTCCCAGCAGTGGGAACATTATAGGCTGATTATGCCTAGCCTTTTCTCAAATATTTTTGGGTTGGCTTCTTAGTCCGATCGCATGCAGCTGAGTATCAGTATTTTACAAGGAGCGACTGATCTCAACCTCCATAACCCAGTTACTAGGGGACACGACACGCCTTGGTAAGACTAATGGTCAGACTTTCGGGTTTCTGACTACCCGTAACGACTGTCAGAGATCTACTAATGACACCCGGCTTAACGTGCTTTCTGAAGCACGGAAGGGTCTCGATATGTAATGGATGGTAACACATCCACGGACCGACGTCGGGAAGCGTAGTTTAACCTTCGATCTACCCGTGCAGCTGTCCTTAATTAGTCTTTACTTTTTACTCTGTTATTCTACATACATAAACTCAAGCCTTCTTCCCATGGGGGTAGGCAGAAACTACAGAACGCCACCTGCTACGATCCTTACATACTCCTTTTGCCTCGTTTACGTTCATACATCTGGTCATACACGCACGCCGGTTGCGAGTACCTACCACACACCGCGTGCTGTTATTCTATGGGTGGATAATAAAATAACCTGGAGCTATGAGCTGAAGCTATGCCTCTGATGGTGCACCCCACCAGGCGTAGAAGGAGCGTTGCCAGAGATAAAACTGAAATGCATCCTTTAACTGTAATCACGTTCATTGTGCAAAGTGGAACTTCCTGGCGGAGTCTGTGGTCCGATAGCTGTAATATTGAAGTTTCAAACCTCAAGTGAATAGATTACTTTTAGACAAGCGTGCATCAACGTCGGCCGCATCATTACCGTGAGATAGGGGTCAAATGCGAGCGCACCCATTTAAAAAAAATACAGCTTTAACACACTGTTGGGCGGGAGAATTAAGTAGGGCGCGGTGTTACTTTCCCAGGACGAACTTCTTCAGAAATGATAAAGAATGTAATGTATTGCAAATTGGTTAAAAATAACACTTTTACTCGTCAATTTTTTTTTTGCGTCTGTTTCCGAACGCATACAACCCCGATCTCTTCAAAGTGAGAGTGAACAAGCTTCTTCTGGGTAAGTTCGCTCTATTGTCGACTTTGTCTCTGTCACCTCTGACCTAGACTAGAGTCACGAGCCCGCTCTGAGAACAAATACCGAGTCTTTTTTAACCCTTAACTTGGCAAAATGTAAAGCACATGTTGATACAGCATTCTGGCAAAGTATGAAACTGCAAATTAACGCGCGAGATCCGTTCTTGACGTTTCGACATTTTGGCGGATAATGTTTTTTTATATTCTCTGTAAACAGACCCGTGCTCTATAGGTCACATGCCGAAATTCATATCTTATTTTCTTGTGCCCTCTAGTATACTTGCCAAGTTAAGGGTTAAAGTCCACAATTACATTGTAATGGTCAGATCATATGGTAAAGTACCATGTAGTTTAATGAGGAAACCGAGGAGGAAGGTCTTAACTGCTACTAAAAGGCATTTGTGATTGACTGCAGTCCTCCAATAAAATTGCTTGATTCGAAATGGATGGGATTGTGGAACTTATATTGGAAATTGCACCGTGGGAGTTATTTCACTTAAATACTGCCTCATGCGATGCAGCAAGGATATTGAATATTTCCGAGATACTTCGTCAGGAAATATGTCGTATTAAATCCAAATATTTATTGGATAATATTGGATGTTTTGTATGTAAGACATGGTTACACATCACTGCGTTTCCTTGCTGGAAGCAAATTTATGAATTTTATTCTTGGAATATTAACTGTAAGCGATGTATCTGTTGCAGCCGAAGTGTATAAATCGGCGTAATTCATAACGTCTAGCCGAAATACATAAAAGCGTTTTTTTCTATTACGGCTGATTGATATTCAGCTAGATTGTCATTGTTTTACGTTTTACAATACAGTTACCCACGTGTAGACGTATTGCAGAATGGTTTATCTGCAGTCACAGTAAGTGGTTGGTGTGGCTTTTAATGCCGAATCGGTCGCAATAATTAAGGTAGAGCACTCTGACTAGTTTAGGTAAGAACTGTGACCAACCACGCACGAGCCGAGCGAGCGAAGCGAGCGGTGTCTCGGCAGCGGCCGGCAAGCACTACTAAATTGTCCAATCACTGTTTTCACTCGAGTTAGGGTAATTTTCACTCATATTACTCGTTTTATTTATTTTTGTTTCGAACGCCATTATTGTTGTCATAACACACAGAGCTATGAGCGTCAAATACACATACATACACCAACTCACGGCCTTTTTCCCATGGGGGTAGGCAGAAACTACAGAACGCCACCTGCTACGATCATTGCATACTCCTTTTGCCTCAAACTAAAGCGTCAATAGGACTAAAATCTATAATGTGACGTTTCATTTCACGTTGTTTTACATAACGTCTAATCGTTGACCCGCTGCATTGATGATCGCAAAACCGTTAAATAATCTGGCGTGTTAAAGTTCATTAATTATGTAAAACCGCTAAATGTCGTTCAATTGTTTTACACAATGGTGCTGTTTTGTAACTAGCCGTTTTGTAAAACAGTTTATTCTACAATCCGTCTGCGACATATCTAAGGGCTGACTTTTCAACAGTCAGATAACTTTTATCTGAGGAATGCTGACTTTAGGTAAATATGCATCCGAGTATCCGATCTCTACTATAGAGGCATGAGGAACAGGGTGTAAAGTTCACTCATCCTCTATAGAAAAGGGAGGAGCCTCCGACCAGTCTGGTGGGCTACTACCCGACGGTTGATGTCGGGATGTTGTATATATGCTAGTCGCGCGGTAAACTCTGATTGCGCGATGCAGGATTTTGCGTGACAACAGTGTGACGCGTTCCATTGTGGCGATGTAGATATGCCGCCACACTACTAATGACATATTATGATACAAAGGAAGAAGAAGAGAATATTATTTTATTCCATTTTGCAAATGTGAAGTATTTTTTGTTTTTTATAAATGTTGATGAGTAATAATACCAGTAAGTTATTGTACCTCTGCGCGATCTTTTTTTGCGAAGAAGAGAAGTTGAAGTAACCATCACTACCGCTTGTTAGCGATTTTAATTACTGGCGCCTTTATATATGTAACTTTCCAGGATAGATTAGATGTACTTTCTTACCTGCTAACTCTTATTATTACTACTTTGATATTTCTCGGGACCCTGGGGTCCCGGACCTTTGGAAGGCATATGAGGGGCCGAAGTCAACTCGCAAAGGCCCGTTAGACGCTTTCAATGGAAACGAGGCACCAACCGACGATTATCCCTGTACGCACTATGCAAGTGCACCCAAGGACAACCCCCGGTTGGTGTAGGATTATTGCAGGATATGGAAACAAACATTGGGCTATGGGTTTGGGTGGCTGAAGTGGACTGGTTATCTAAAACTATCGAAGGACTATGGCCTCTGCGTGACCAATGTTTTATAAATACAATACACGGATATAACGGCAGGGGATGACTTACACACTCAATAATTGGCCCCCGGAAACGGTCACTAGCACATAGTGTCATAGCGACAAGGGGGCAACATGTCCTGGGGTGCATAAGAGGAGTGGAGAGGTATTCCACGGCTATCAGGACAATCCCAGAAGTACGGTCAAGACCCCTACCAGCATCTTACTGGAATACTTCCTTCCTTCAAGCACGTGTGCTCTTGCGAATCTCCACTCAAGCCAGCCAATAAAGGCAAGAATGAGGTGGGAGCTCTGTTCCTCGTCAGTGTTCACTCCAGCCGGTGAATAAAGGCAAGCCAGAGATGAGGAACAAGACTTCTCTTGGGAGATAGGGTCCGTGAGGTCGCTACTGCCCAACAGCTCGCCACATGCTGTCCTGCGGGTACATGTATCTCTCTTGGTCTGGCTCCTCACCCTAGACCTACCGGCAAAGTAGACTCTACCGGCACAGACTTAGAGTTCGAAGCGCGCAAGCCCCACCACGACGTCAACGTAGAGATACGGCGATGGAGTTTGTTTTTAATGTTAATTTATTTTATTTTAATGTAAAACGGACTATGGATCAAGTTATCTGAAATAAATGAATTATATTTTATTTATTACTAATTATTATTATTATTGACTATACGTTCTTATTATCTCTCATCGCCGCAAGGTTGCCTGCTTGTCGGTCTTCTATAGATTGTACTTCGGGGAGTGTGCTCAAGAACTCCACGACCTCATTCCGCCAGCCCCCTTCTATCAGCGGACATCTAGACGTACTGCAAGTTACCATCCTTACCTAGTTGCTATCCCACCAATTCGCACTAAGCGTTTCCAAATGTCTTTTGTGATGCGCACAGCAAAGGAGTGGGAACTCTCTGCCTGCGTCTGTGTTTCCGAACGTATACAATCCCGATCTCTTCAAAGTGAGAATGAACAGGCTTCTTCTGGGTAAGCTCGCTCCATCGTCGACTTTGTCTCTGTCATCTCTGACCTAGACTAGAGTCAAGAGCAAACCTATCTCAAATAAAAAAAATATTACAAACGGTAAGTTTACATTGTTAAGTTTTATTATAGCTCCGTTTTACGGATTATAATAAAACTTAACAATGTAAAACTACTGTTTGTAATAATAATAGCGTATAGTCTTGGGGAGCACGACGTAACATGCTTATTTTCTGCATTTTAATTATAATTAATTATAAGAAATAACGAAACAAACGATAAGGGCGCCACTGCGCGCGCGGTGTCGATGTAACATAACATAACATCACGCCTTGTTTCCCCGAAGGGTTAGGCAGAGGTGTACCTATTATAGTAACACCCACATTTCGCTAGTTATGTTTAAGTCCCATGTAATAGGGGGCGAGCCTATTGCCATCTACCGGGCACAAATCCAGACTCCGGGTTGCTACTGAGAAATTCCAGATAGAAAAACCCAATAACAGTTTTCCCGACCTGGGAATCGAACCCAGGACCTCATGCACAGCATTAGCGCTTGCGACCACTAGGCCAACGAGGCAGTCGATGTAACATTTTAAATTATATTAACTTCCTTATCCTTATTGTAATAGTTGTTTTATTGGTATATCATGGGTATTCTAATGAACTGCTGTTGTAACATGGTCGACATCGACCAATACGACACAGGCGCTTCGGCAGTCGAAACAACAGCTACGTACAGTCATAGCCGCCATAAATCGCCACGGGTCTTTTGACCAACACCTCTTTGTCATAATGAGTCTCAGATAGCTCACTGTTCAGAGCTTCCAGACCGAAGATAAAGTCCCATGGGGTCGGAGGTATTTGTTGTCAAAGCATGGTATGGAAACGTACAGTTACGAGCTCTAATATGTGTGAAACTTATGGAAATTCATAAGTGATTTTTTCGTGGAATAATGCAGTAACTTAGAGATGCGTACCTATTTCATAATTCTATGTGTACCAAAACACTATGTTCGTAACAACATAACATTACAATCGATACAGTAGAAGAAAATCAGTTTTATAAGTAGCTAAGTGTATACAAGTTAGTGCTCGTGATTGTACATTACGCGAGGTGCAACTGAAAATCTGAAAAGAGGTTATATGCTTACTCATTATTGCGAACAACTTTCACTGTGGGCAATCCTGAAATACTGAAAATAATCAACTGTTCACATAACTTGACGAAATGTATTCCATACATTTGTTTTTTTTTTGTTTTACGATTTCTGGTTGGGTCCTGTAATAGAAGTTGTACATAGAGCGTTCTTCGGGTTTTCAGTAATTTCAATTACACCGTGTACAGGTTCTCACATCGGATGGCCGCGGAGTTGTCACCACTAACAGCCGCGCTGTCAGGAGTTAAGCTGCCTATTGAATTTTTAACAATCACGTACCCTTTTCAATTACCAATCGAAAATGGGGTAGCTTCACTGTCCAACCTCGGGTGAGAATCCTTTTTGCGTTGTTTAATTATTTAAGAAAATTTCTTTATTTAAACGAGAGCCCCTGGAAGCGCTTTTTAGAGATTTAAGTGCAGATTTGTGATGCATGGGTATGGGGAGTCGATTTAAAAATAATTTGCTTTGTTGGGACGCCTTAATTACCTAACGTAAGCTAATGATTTTAAGTTGGTTTTAAGTTCCCACGTGGCGGGGATTTGATCAGCCACCACGACATAGACAATGGCATTGTTGAGACAAATACATAAATGCCTAATACCCTTGTGACGTACGCGTCATTGAAATGAATAAAAGAAATTAAAATAATTATGTAGTAGTACTAACGTTTTGTATATTAACAATATAATATTATTTAACAATCGATTAGCCTTAGTATAAAGCTCAACACATGCTTCAGTCAAGTTACGTAATGCTACGTGTCGTAGGCACCTCGTAGCGTCGTAACTAGCTCGCCTACGAACTAGCTACGAAACAGAGCCGTGGCGTAGCTGCGTAGCATAGATTAAAACTACTTGGCTTTGACGTTTTCTCACGTGTACTCCGTCTGACGTATATTTTTCTCTCTGTGTGGTCTTGTTTATATAATGTAAACTTAAACTAATTTAGGGGGTTACGCCCGCGAAATTCAATTACTCTTTTTGCAATTTGCTGGTCAGTGTCAGGTTGTATGTTAATCGAAATTTGATTGGCAACGGTAACGAATATGTATTTAAAAAATTAACATAAATTGAGTTATCAACACAGCTTGCTCTGATTTACTTTTGTTCTGATCATATTATTTTAACCTGAGAAGTACCTACTACGAAACAATCTTGAAAACTGGCTACTGGCAGCTGAATGGTAATGGAAACTATTGTATTTCTTACCTTTACGTTTAAAACCATACTTAAAATCAAATATTACGCATTGAAAGAAAATTATATCAAATCGGCGTGGCACAGCCCAATGCAGGACAAGTCGTTAACAATGTTGGGGTCGGCTTCTAGTATAGAAGGATGAAGCTAAATACAAGTATTTTCCATGGAGCGACTGCCTATCTGTCCTCCACAATCCAGTTACTCGGTAATTATAGGTAATAGGTAAAGTGGGCTGGTGTACGTAACTCCACGTCAATGCGCGTATTTTGCGTAATGGGTGGGAAAATCGATTATTCGATCCACCCCAGCTCCTCTAGGAAAGCCAGCAACGCCTTGGTGTTACTGACCATCTCACGGAGGGTACCTGGGTTACCGAAGTACTTTGGCCTGTATGTGACGAGCACTGGGCAGTTTAGTAGCACATGAGCTGCTGTCTCGTCGTCCTCCATGCAGGCCCTGCACAGCGGACTGTCTGTGACTCCTATGACAAAGAGATGTTTATTAAATGACCCGTGGCCAGTTATATTTAGCTGCTGTAACTGTACGCAGCTGCTGTTTACAGTTACTGGGTGACAATATACTTATACCCTTTCTTCAGACTGGTTGTTGCATTTTTGTGCTTTTGACTGCCTGTAATGAGTCAAAGATCAACCAATGACAGCCGGAACCAACGGCTTAACGTGCTTTCCGAGACACGGAGGGGTGTCGGTATGAACGCATGGTCACCCTTCCACGGACCGACCTCGGCAAGCGTTGCTTGATCGCTTATCGATCGACCCGTGTGTCTTTAACTTAGCACCGAGTCGACAAAACGATTAAAGTGTTGAAAAACTAAACTGCTATAAAGTAAATTGATCCTGAAATGTTTACTGAAAACAGTTTTGATGGCGGTAGGAAAAGTTTATTCCCATGGGAATATTACAGAAATATCACGCGGATGGTGCCATGAGTTAGAACTATGCACATTTTACTAATATGACCCGATAACTTGTTTGTATATGTTGTGCAAACTGTAAATATATGATGGTTATTAATAAATAAATAAATATTTTTTATTATGATAGTTTGACATTTTAAAATTGTGTTTTACGCTATACAAGCTTTTAATTAGTTTCACATGACAGTTTCAAGATGTATTTTTGTCAGCTAATTTTGATCAATGTATTCTCATTTGTATTTTCGATTGTAATCTGGTAATCAATGTACTTTCAATATTATGTCATACTAAATCTCTAAAATAATCATTTGAGATGTAACATGCAACGGTTTTCTCCTTTCTTATTTATTGAAAATCCCGAACAACACATTGGTTATTAATTCAATGACAAATTACTATTCAACTAATGGGTACTAATTGAAATATTATTAATTTGTGTTAAAATCATTTTACTTTGTCCCAATCGAATATTGGTTTATCTTACCTTAACGACAAATGTTTGATTACAAAATCAAAATAATGTCAATGGAATATTTGTCATTTTGTTTTAATCATCAGGTTGATAATATTGATAAATGATGTTTATTTCGTAAGTAGGTTCATACAGACACTTTTACACGTAAATAATATTTAAAAAACTAGATGAGCTCGATGTTTTCTATCCGACTACCCTGAGACCAACCCCAAAATAAACTCAGAGGTTCTTTTAAAGTTTAGACTACATTATCTTGGTCAGATCATGTAAGGACCACATGGTCCTTACAAGGTCCATTTCGGATATTAATCTACTTAGATTAATTTCTGAAATGGACTTTTGAGGAAAGAACCCCACAGATTTGAGTCAGTGGCCAGTTAGTGGTGATTGGTGAGGCAAAAAATTGTTTTTAATTAAACCATTGCGCCTGTTTTTGCTATAAATTATTATTACATAACATAACATAATCACGCCTTGTATACCCGAAGGGTTAGGCAGAGGTGTACCTATAGTATACACCCAAATTTCACCAGTTATGTTTAAGTCCCGCCCAGAGGGCGAATCTATTGCCATCTACCGGGCACAAATCCAGACTCCGGATTGCTACTGAGAAATTCCAGATAGAAAAACCCAATAACACTGCCCGACCTGAGAATCGAACCCAGGACCTCATGCTCAGCAGTAGCGCTTGCGACCACTAGACCAACGAGGCAGTCAGTCATTATTATTACGAGTACATTAAAAAAAAAATTACTTGGCCGCTAGTAAGTTGGCAGTTTTTTTATCAAGTATTTTATCATAGGCGGAATAAAGTTCGATATTCAAAAATGACGCCATGGTGATAAACCTTGTTTTGTTATAAGACAGTCTGCATTTGTTGACTAATATTCAGATATTATTAATATCTATACCGATTAACAAACTGATGGATCATATAAATTAATTCCCGTTTTCCAATGCGGACATGCTAAAGTTTCGTCCGTTCTCCACAATAATATGCGTAGTTACGTGTCGTTTACGTCACGGAGTTTGAACTCACGATAAATCGATATTATGTCCAGTATCCGTATCTCTTGGGATACGGAATGTAGAATAGGTGTGTGATTATAATAAATATATTTATACTAAACATGTAGGCGTTAAACTATCGTATGAATTGTTTATGTTTTATTTTAAAGTTTTACTACCATGAAGTCTTTAACGTAATCATCAATGATAATCTTTTTCATAAATGGATTCATGACGCACGTCTGCAGCTTGGCACAGAAAAAACGCAACTGCGCCGTATCTAACCGTTGTCACGTCCGGTTGTTTGCCGTGTCATGTAGTACAAGCTCACACGTTTTTTCTACGGCGCGGTTTTTACGCCGTGCCGTAATGAAACCGTGCCGTGTACAAAGGGTCTTACGCTAATTACTATCTGATAGTGTTCAGTTCCTAGGTAAAATGTTTGAAGTTAACAGCTGATTTCTTGCTGAGGTAATTTGAAAACTTAATAGTGTACCAATTAAAAACAAAACAACAAAAGAAAATTCAACACTTTTGCAGAAACATTTAATAATTCAAACAAAGGACATTACTCAAATTCTCTGAAGTCTCTCGCTGTATTTTTACCGTGGGCTATTAAAAACTCCCCTTGCCGGCCACGTAATTACGCCGAGCATCGGCTGGTAAATCCGCGAGTATAAGAGATACATATTAATACGAAAATTTAAGCCGGCCCCAACGTCGTAAGTACAAACGCCTACCCCCCAATAGCCACCTAAGTCCGAATAGGTACCTTTCTCGGAGGTTGTGTGTGTGTGTGCGTCCATTCTTGTGTGTGTGCACAAATTTCATAATAGGTGTGGCGTTGTGCTCGGCTCAAATTTTACATCTCACATCTCATGCGTACAGGGTGTTTTGAATTTGGTGTTTGATTATTTGTTAGGCTTTTCTTTGTTGTTAATGGGTTTTAGAAACTTGTTTTGACTTTATTAGGTAGTCACGTAAATATGACGCTTCATAACTGAAAATAAAACATCCTGAGTGTTTTTTTACGACACTATACCTATAAACTAATCTGAGCTTACATAAGTGAACAAATTTCCAGAGAAAGTCGAATTTTTCATGTTCCTCTTGAGTTTCACTAGCAAGCTGTACACTAATTTACAAAATATCATAGTGCTTTACATACAACTTTTAATCGTTCTCTCCATTAAAAATTAATTTTCGCTTTGTAAAATTACAACTGCTTACATTGAATGGATGAATGAAAATGAATGAAAAATGTTTATTTGTCCCAAATCAGTTCCATAGATTATAAATGAGACCTCCCCAGAAAGTAATTGATAATACTTGTGTTGAGGCTATCTCGCTCTTTCTCTTAATTAGTAACAATATTGAGACGATCGTTTACAAAAGGTAACTAAAAATTTAAAGTTAAGAAGAAAAGATGACAGTAAATGACTTATACTAATTTGCAGCTCGATGTGTAACTGTAGTGGTATGCCTGTGTGAACTTATGTGTGCATTACACATACGATCCCTGATGGTCATGGTGATGTCTTCTCGCCGATCTCGACTACAGCAACTGCATTCGATGACTTGTAAGGGTGTTGGAGAGCTTAAATGTGCTGCTCTTTCATGTGATCTTTTATACTACTACATACAATTCAATAAATCAAAACAAAAACCTAATATACTACAATAAAGCGCGCGCATACGACTCGTGAAGGAACATTACTTGTTGTTGTGATTTTGTTCTCGTTGCTGGCTGATAGTCGTCTTTTGTTTTCGTTGTTTACATATGCAGTATCTATGTATCTATTATAGTACATTGTACTTGTATACTTTTTATTTGCACCAAAAACAATCCCATGATGTCCAGAAAATCACTGCCCATTCCAAGGTTGCCTGGAAGAGATCGCAGTATAAGGCCGCCAATTGTATGTTTTGTAGTTTATAATTTATCTATAAGCAATATGTCTGGTGTACAATAAAGTATATATACAGCATTGGCCAAAAGTATTGAGCACCCATGATATCTTTCAGTTTTATACGGAGTATCAAATAGAAATAAAACAAAACGTTTTATATGGGTTTATTTTACTATTTATTAATAGAAAATTAATATTTTGTGGGTCCACCCTTTGCCTTAATTACGGCAGAAATTCTTTTTGGTAAAGAGTTAACAAGTTTTTTACAGTCGTCAACAGTAATCGAGTTCCATTCTAGGCGCAGGCAGCGTTTTAAATCTTCTTTGTTGTTAATTGTGTGGCGCCTAACCCTGCGCTTTAATAAACCCCATAAATGTTCTATGGGGTTCAGATCTGGAGACTGAGCTGGCCAGTCAAGCAGTTCCGTGTTATTTTCCCGAAACCATCTCATAGTGCGTGCAGATTTGTGGCATGGCGCGTTATCCTGCTGGAATTTGACACCATCCATATTCGTGCCGCCAAAAAGTTTCGTGAATGAAGGCAGTAATGCAGTTTCTAGTACATTTATGTACTTAGTAGAGTCCATGTGACCCTCACACACGAACAATTCGCCAACTCCAGAATCGGTCATGCAACCCCAGACCATTATGCTGCCTCCACCGTGTTTAACGGTTGGGATCACACACTCTGGCTTAAATTCTTCGCCCACACGGCGACGCACAAAGGTCACACCAGGTGTACCAAAAATCTGCAATAAAGAGAAAAATATTGAGTTCCGTAAAACTAAAATAAATTGAATTATGCGTTTGGTTTTTAAAACATTTTATAAAATTGTATCAGGGCATTAAATTGACTTACTCACCTCAGTTTGATTCGTCTGACCAAACAACATTTGACCAATCTTCAGCGGTGAAAGTTCGGTGTTTTAAAGCCCATTTCAATCGAGCTTTTTTGTTGTTATCGGAGAGCCATGGCTTCTTCCTAGCTTTACAGCCTTTCAGACCAGCTTCTTGAAGTCTTCTGCGAGTAGTTCGAGCAGAAATTGGCTTCTTGATTTGTTCCGACAACTCAGCAGCGAGCTCTGAAGATGTTTTTTTCCTATTTCTTAACGACTCTCTCAGTAACTGACGATCTTGACGGTCTGTGGTGATGCGTTTGCGCCCGGTTCTCGGTCTATTTTCATGTGATCCGGTAGTAGAGAATCGCTGAATAGCATATTGCACGGATCGGCGCGAACATTTCACAGTTTTAGAAATCTCTACTTGTGATTTCCCTTGCTCATACAGAAGCTGTATCTGCACACGTTTTTCTAAAGAAAGTTCGTTTTGTTTTGGCATATTGCAACGATAACACTTAAAACTTCTGAAATAAAATACAAAAGGCGCACTAGATCACTGGATGTGTTCACAACGAGCGATAGTAGCGAACTGATTAATAAACACAAAAATTGAAAAAGACAAATTTTGTTGGACCTAGGTGTTGTGTTGCTAGCTGCGGCGTGAGTCATTATTTTTAAACCTCTGTAGATGCCGATTAAATAATCCATAAACAATAGATTTGGTTTACTCCCATACTTTCCGTGAACGAGCGAAATTTGTAAGGTGCTCAATACTTTTGGCCAAGGCTGTAAATAAATACTACCAAAAATCAGGACACCCTTTAACACGGTACTCACGGACATGCGTGCTATATCTATGCGCACCTAGGTAGCTGCTTTATTAATTTATCTGTAGCGGAGAACTAACCATAGCCTTCGGGCCTCCACCCACTACCCCTGCCTCGCTGTTTAAACATTTCCAAATGAGTATGCAGAAGATTTTGCCTAATACATGGCCACGCGTGGTGGAACGTACCCTGCCCCTCTAAATTACTTCAGCTTTAATTAAAAGCATAGCATTCTGTTCATGACAAGTATTCCAAGCGACCTATGCGTACTACTCTAGTAGTATAGTGTACTATAACTAAGTGTTTTTGGGTACGTATACTTTTTTATGTGTGTTTAGTGACTATCCTGGTGTCAGAGTTTTTATGCCGCCCACGGGCCTCTGACTTGGCTTTATATGCCGTCGAAAAATATCTCTCAGGCACACGATGCACGGTCACGGTTTCCTCACGATGTTTTGCGTCACTGTTTTTTAAGCATGTGATAATTATACAATACGCATTTGAATCCGAAAAGTCAGAGGTGCGTGTACAATTATCGTTAGAGGGAAGCCGAAGAAAAAAATGTTCAGTTCTCATAAACTCTAGATAACCGCAAAAATTAAAGCCTTGTCATAACTCGCTGTAGTTCGGCTTCCTTAGTTACCTCCAATGCCGTGCTGTGGACTGCTACGAGGCCGGCTTATTTTGACAATGATGTTATCGGAATTCTTTGTTTAGACAAAAACTTGTAGGCATTTTGGTAATGTTCTTAGTCTTATGAAGTATTAAAACTGGTATTAAATATATGTAATGTGATGTGACACACACACACACAGGTGCACCATATTATTTGGCAATAGTAGACACTAAGAAGAGAGGTTGTTCCGAAGGGAAGCCGATAGGAATCGGGTTGTATGAAGGCTGCGCCCCTGGTGCCTTGGGTTCGAACTCTAGACCTAAACTTGGCAGTCCGACGTTCACAACACTAGGCTGATACTGCTAAATACGTATAAAACAACTTTGTTTTAATAGCTATTCATTTAGGACGTGGGATGGTCGAAGTACAATAATACTGTAGGTTATATATTTGATTTAAAACAGTGTCGATGGAGTTTCTTACCCTTTCTTCTCTATAGGAACCTACTACGCTTTGGAATGGGCTACCTACATCTTTCTGATTGACCGACTCCATGACAATTTAAAAGTGCCCGTAAATAATGGTTTAATTGAAATAAATGCTTTGAGTTTCACTTTGTTTTTTTTTTTCTAGATGTTTTTTTTTTTACTCGTTTGACCAATGGATTGATAAAATTGACATTGTGCTACGTCAAAATAAATATTCTGGAGCTAGACCACCACCTCTTAAAGCAGTAATAATGTAATCTTACTTGAGTGTGGGAAAGAGATGGAGCTAGACGTCCTGTATAGCTTCATCTCTTTCTCACACTGAAGTAACATTAAAATAATACCGCTTTAAGAGGTGGTGGTTAGCCCTGTTCTATCTTCTTTTTCTGTATCCAGTGTTGTGAAAATAATTATTAAGTAAAGTACTTACAAAATTGACTATTAATAAGATGTGGACACTGCACGAGAACGAAACTTTAATAAATTTTTTTACACATACATACAGAAGCTCACGCCTTCTTCCCATGGGGGTAAGCAGAAACTACAGAACGCCACTTGCTACGATCCTTACATACTCCTTTTGCCTCGTTTACGTTCATACATCTGGTCATCTGGTCATATTTTTCTTTGAATTATAAAGCTCTTAGGGCCGGTCACAATGGATAGATTACTTTTATCTGAAGATTATTTAATGTGGTTTGATATGTTTTCTAAATAAAAAAAAATTAAAAGCTGTCTAAAGCGCAGGCCACACTGGGAACGAAGAGAAACAAAGCTCAGTTCGTTTAGCTTTCTTCCGCGTCAGTTCATACTTCGGCTCACATCGCGTACTAAGCGGAATAAAACGGAAGTATGAAAGGACGCGGAGGAACACTAAACGAACATAGCTTCGTTTCGCTTCGTTCCCAGTGTGGCCTGCGCTTAACTGTCATAATTTCTCGGATAAAAGTTATCTGACGATTGAAAATAAAACAGCTGCTAATGCTGCTGTTACAGTTAAACTTATAATCACGACAGTTCCTAGGAAGGGTAGGCAGAGTTTTCCGTTAGCGATTAGATCTCTGATAATGTTGCAAAGTTTTGGCCATTTAACACACACACACCCCCACGTATTCCTGTGATACCTAAGTGCACATTAAATAAGACTACATTTGTTTTTAAAGAGATGTACTGTACCCATTCTTCTAGCAATAAAGATTTTATTTTATTATACACAATGGTGTTAATAACTTTAGTTTACTTTTTTAATTTCACCAGTTCGTTTAATTTTAAATTGAGGAGTTCGTGCCGTTTTTAATTAGGCTGGCACTTGGCTTTAGTTATGCTTCTAGTTTACAAAGTTAGTAATATTTATGTTTTTGATTGTGATTTAAACAGATTCTTAGCGTTGGGAACTACAGTCAGCAAAAATGTCAGATTTTTTAATCTTAATTTTTGAGCAAATGTTTGTGGAATGGCTACTTCATGTAGCCAGTTCCTTAAGGGGGATGTGCCAGGGTAGTCCGCGAAATTTTAGGGGACGGCGTCCAATCTAATCTTTGTAATTATAGAAAAAAAGATTAGATAACAATGTTTAATACGCGATCACTAAGGATACAACACTATTTTTATGTAACGATAAGGTGGCCAGTTCCAGAGTTTACCTACAATATAAATCAATTTGAAATACACCCCCGGACACCTGCACCCTAATTGCGTAACACACTATAAATCGGAATCTGAATCATTTTGAAGCAAATTGCTAATCGATGGCTTCATAAGTTCGAAAAATTTGTCTGCTCAACACGTATAACACGCAATGAATGTGGTTGAACTGTTAAAACGAAACCGATTCCGATTGATAATGTGTTACGCAATTGCCCCGCTGAATCAAGCCACCCTGCATAATTTTGTTTAAAGATCTCTATCTTATAAAATAATGGTAGTATAAAGAAAAAAAGAATGTGGTTTTGAAGCCAGACACTCACTATCTTTTCCGATTATCATTGTTGTTTTCAAAACGGAATACTAAAAAAAACAGTTTGATTGCAATAAGTCGTTTTTTCACGTTTCTCAGGGGCAAAATTAGCGTGGAATTTTTGAAGAAAACAATGGTTTACAAATAGAACACGTTTATTTAGTAACTCGTGTTACCTCCAAGAGCATAGCTATTAGGGTCGTCATGCGGTTCGGCATAGAATTAACTAATGCCAGTATGACGTGCTGTGGAATGTTCTCCCATGCTTCCAAGACGCCAGTTTTCAGTTTCTGGAGCTGGTTGGTTAGCTCGAACACGCCTCTTCAGTTCGTCCCATAAGTGCTCTATTGGATTCATATCAGGGCTTCTCGCTCGTCATTCCAATACTGCGATACTAACGTCATGCAGGTATTCTCGAACAATTCTTGCAGTGTGCGCCCTTGCATTATTATGCTTAAAAATTAAATCCTGGGTCAGAAACCCAACATAATGACATCACTCATGTCGCTATTTATTGACAGCAACCGTGGTCCCGTCACAATCTCAAGGCCAGTTTTTCCTTTGGTTGAAATTCGGCCCCAGACTGTCCATGACCCACCACCATAATCCACATTCTCTTCAATGCAACATTGCTGAAAAAGTTCTTCCTGTCTTCAGTGGACTTGCCTACGTCCATCATTAGTATACCACATAATCTTGGTTTCATCCGTAAAAAGAACCTGGCTCCATTGACGTGGAGTCCAATGCAAATGTTCGCGTACAAACTGTAGGCGCGCCAATGGCTCGACCGATTGTGATAGAACTTTGTTAAGTTGTTATGTGCGCGTCGAATAAGTTTCTAGTAAAAAAAAAAGAAAAGCCTAAAAAGGAATTGCAACGCATTAGATCTATAGTATTACTTATTTGTCAGAGTAGACTACGGTTAAAAATAAACAACCAAATTATTTACAATTAACTTTCAGATTAAATCTGTATATATTTCATAGGAAACGTAAAGAAAACCAAGATTTAATTGTCAAGAAATAAATCTATTATTGTTTGAAACAGAGTTTCGTTGTGATTATAATTTTATGGACTTCGTCGAAGTTTATAACTCTGCTGAACTTCGGACCTAGAAAAGTATGGACTGTCCAAACGTTTGGTATTTTAAGGCGAAAGCCGGTAAGGCGGTAGCCCAGGAAATTCAAATTTTCTTAAGTTTTTTTGAAATTTTCAAGTCAGTATTAGATTCTATGTTGATCAAAATATGAATATGATTCGCGACCGTAAAAGGTATGTATTTACAGAAATTATAATAATTAAAGTCATCAATACAACTCTTTAAGACCAGGTAATTCTTTCTATTGAATGACTATTTCATGAAATCGTGACAATTAGGATTATACAAACTTATGGAGTTGTATTACTGATTTGGATGATTATAATTCTGTAAATGCATATGTGTTACGGTCGCAAATGATACTTTAATTAACATACAACTTAATACTGACTTGCGAATTGCGAAAAAACTTGAAAGCTTGAATTTCGCGGGCTACCTGGCGCCTCCCCCTTAAGGTGAATAGTCTGTTTACTTAGCTTATAAATTTAAAATTTGAATGGCAACCAACCGATTATCATATAAAGTTAAAATTCGCGAGCAAATTCGCGAGAAGCTGGCAGTATAATCACAACGATGATTTTTTCCTTGTTTATCTTAGTATGTAGGTAATGTCTATGTGTATTTATAAGTGCTTATACAAGGTGTAACATAATTGACGCACAACATCTAAAGGGGTCATTGTACTCATCATTATGAACAACTTTTACTATGGGACCAACCCTAAAAACGCAAAAAAATCAGCTGCTCCCTACATTTATGTTCGCATAACTCGTCAAAATACACACTCCAACTGACACCAACTCCAACCACTGCACTCCAAACTGATAAGTTAATAGAAATGTTTATGCATTTCTTGAAATTTATTTTAACTTTATGAAAATTAAATTAAGTAACAAAGTGAACGACAACGTAGGTATGCTGTAAGTAGGTATACTAGCGCCATCTAGTGTAGGTTTTAGGGACCAAACAAAATGAGTGAAGCGCGAAGTGCCTTGGAAAGTTCAGAAGGTATTACCTACTAATGAAAGTTTATTTTTAGTAACTACTAGGTACTTTGATGGTAAACATTATGAATTATGAACCAAGGTCAATTTTAGTAAATAACGCTTGGACGAGGACTTAACGACAGACAGATTTCCAACAAAGAACACATTTTATTTTGTTAATTTTATGTGAGATATGCGTAGGTAAAGTGAGTTTTTTAATCCCTGATAATAATTTGGCAGTGCAAATGGCAAACTATGAAATGAAAAAATGATACATGGGACATTTGAAAGGTCAAATTACTATCTGAGTTTCATAAAACCAACTTTACGTATTTTCACTTCTACACGTTATTCTTTATTTTCGGTCTTAAGTATAAATACTGAGTTTCGAGTTAATCGAACTGCGCGTTAAAATTCTTCCATACAAACTTTGACATCCCCCAGTCCCCCTTTAGGAGGTAATTATGAAAAACAAAAAATTACAAACTTTGTAATTTACTTAGATAAGCATTTGTGCCTAGTTTTAAGTTTATTAAATCAAGGAGTAAAATTTTTCATAGAACAAAATCCCGCCTTTTCACCCCCTTAAAAGTCGAATTTCCAAAAATCCTTCCATAGTGGATGCTTACAACATAAAAGGCATCAACTGCAAAAATTCCAAGTTTGTGGTCCCAGCGGTTTAGGCTCTGCGTTGACGGCTCAGTTAGGACAAGTAATTATTTATATGTGTATAGATTTATTAGTTAGGGTTTATTTAAGATATCTTTTATCCGGGGAATAAAATTGACGTCTGACAGTTTTTGTATGGAAAATCTGTCATAAATTAAAAATTCATTACCTGGATTGGACTTAAACTAGATATAAAAGTTTCGTCAAATTCGCCCTTAATAGGTTTATTAAACGTTTATTTACCGTGCCTAAATGCGTCACACATTGATTTGTTGGTTTTTTAGCATCATAATCATTTTCTGGCCCTCATTCCCAACGGTTTGTAGTTGGCGCTGCATCTCTTCTTCTTCCGAATTTATCTCTTAGTCGTCCTTTCAGTAGGTAGTAACCTCTTTTCTCACATCATCGTCATCTTCTTCTTCAAAGGTCAGGTGCGTAGTGCTCGCAACCGCCATGCGTGTATGAACGTGAACGAGGCAAAGGGAGTATGTAGGGATGGGAAAAAGGCGTGAGTTTATGTGTCACCATCTTCTCCATTAGTCATCATCTTTCCCACAGTCCATCCATCGTTTTTTCTGTCTTCCCCTACACTCATAGCTAGATGCCTAATGAGGAGAGAGGAAAGTTTCCTCTCGTCATTTTTGTTTTTTGTCAGTGAATATCTATTTGGAGCATCCCCTTTCTTTCATGGTGGATGTAGAAAAAGCACGTGCTTGAACTTTAAGAGATTACCTAGATCTGGTTAGAGGTATCAGATTACCAGTCAGCAATGTTGTTAACAGGACAGGGTGCGCTGGGTGTACTGGGGAGTAAAGAGTAAAGTTAATAGGGATGAAGACAAAAATTTTTTTTGTCCGTCAGGAAGATTATTAAAAAATAATGGACACGTATTTTTTCTATTTTTTACGTAATCAAATGATTACGGCGATACATTGAGTTAAAATGTGGCATGACGTCACGCCTTGCTAGATGTTATACTGAGTTGTGACGTAGCGAGCCCCCACTCCCCAACTTTAACGCGTTTTATCTGTCATTTTTTATGCCGGAAATACGTTAGTCGTCATTTGACTAATCGGGACTCTACACGACACAGTCTACAACATAACGCTCGTCGACCGGAGTTAAGCAGAGTTTGTCGGTGGCTGTCGAGCAGTGAACACGTTTAGAAATTGTCGTGCGTTCCGTATAGGTGTGTTGTGTACCTATCAGTGGCGCAGCTATAATTATCATTAGCTGAAGAAAAAAATATTCAGTTCTCATAAAATCAGACAAAAAACTGTAGGTAAAATCTTATGATGTAATAAACTGGCATTAAATGAATTTATGTAATGTGATGTGATACACAGTTAGAGTGTGCCAAATAATATGATACACACAGGTGTACCATATTATTTGGCAATATTAGACACTAGCTTTTTCCCGCGGCTTTGCCCGCGTGGATGTCGGAAAATATCCCACAGGAACGTACTGCCTGGGATTAAAAGTACTCTATGTTCCGTAATACTTTATTGGTTTACGCGGCACCCGCCAGAAAGCTCCCAGTCGGCATGATTTTTTCCGACATCTTCAACAATCATCATATCATTATATTTCAGCCAATTTCTAAAAAAACTTAAATGAATTATACACCAAAACCTTCCTCGTGAATCATTCCGTCCATTGGTGAAAACCCGATGAAAATCCGTTCGGGAGTTTTTGAGTTTATCGCGTTCAGACGGACAGACGCGGCGGGAGGACTTGGTTTAGTTAAAATTATGCCGGTCACGCTTTAATAAAATAAGAAATAACTTTTGACCGAATGGACCGATTTTAATAAAAAACTTATTTATAAAAAAAACAACCGACTTACAAAAAAAAAACTACAAAGTGAAAAATAACCTTAATTTCGGAAGTCGGTTTGGTTAAGTATTTTCGTTTTTGCACCGACTTCTGAAATTAAGGTCATTTTTCACTCTGTAGTGTTTTTCTTGGAAGTCGGTTGTTTTTTTTTATAAATAAGTTTTTATTTTCCACTTTTTAGTGGTTGTACCTCCCCACCAAAATTCGATTACCACTACTTGCTAAATAAATAACAGTGACAGGAAGTTATTATAACATAATCAACATACACTAAATGGAAAAAATACATATTATTTATTGGATCTAACTCAAAAACCACTCATTAGAATTTGACCAAATTTATATGCGACCGCCTCAGGAGTATACCCTTTCAAATAAAAACTTTGCAAAAAGGCAAATATATGTCGCGCTAAGTCGTAGGTATCAGAAGTTTGAAAAGCATAGTTCTATCAGGTTTGGATGCCGTCGCCAACAAATAATTGAATCAACCATGCGACAACAGATCGTTGACGAAATCTGCCCTCTGACAATCAAGGCCACACATAACATACGACTCAAGTAGGGCAATTTGAAGCATATTACCATTAAAATCATTTATAGCCAGAGTGCATCTCACGACAATTCCAATAAGCCCAAACATGGCTAGGATACATTGTTTTATTACGGAGTTCCAGTGCCTACATTCCAGCTTCATTATCAGATCAGGTCGATGGTACTATTTTCATCAGAACCATTTATTCAATTTGCTTCGTCATAGTCAATTAACTATCATAATGGAGATATCTTATATCCCCACCCGTGAAATACTTATCATAGAGGAGTTCCCGTGGCCATCTGCGGTCTTCTTCGTCGGTTCCACTTCACCAAATGATACTTTCTGAATGCAAATGCTTGACTTGTTGATGAAAATACCAAAATCGCTATGTGTTTGCCTACCTGAAGAGTTCCCTCAGTTCCTCATGGATCCTATCATCAAAACTGAATTTTGGTAAAAATTGGACCAATCTGAAAGTATGTGCTTTCAAGTAAAAAAATAATTTTCCAAATCGGTTTATAAATGACGGAGTACTGTGGTAACAAACATTAAAAACATACAACCGAATTCAGAACCTCCCCTTTTTTTGAAGTCGGTTAAAAATAAAGATTAAAATGTTACCTCAAGAAGTCAAGATACGAACAATGACTACATTTCCGATCCCTTAAATCTCTTAAAAACACAAAATTTTTAATATTATTTGTGATTTTTAAAATCAACCCCTATTTTACCCCCCTTAGGAGATGATTTTTCAAAAACACTGAATCATATAATTCATTATTTCCTACCAAAAGCATAAATTTGAATTTTCATATCCCTAACTTAAGAAATGCTGGGTTTCCCATACAAACTTTCATCCCGTATATCACGCCCTGCAGGATTATTTTTGGGACAAAAAGTAGCCTATGTCCTTCCCCAGGATGCCATCTATCTCCTTGCCAAATTTTATCGAAATCCGTTCAGTGGTTTAGGCGTGAAAAGGTAACATACAGACAGACAGACAGAGTTACTTTCGAATTTATAATATTAAGTATGGAAAGTATGGAAGTATGGATTAAGAACAGTGGTTGTTCTGAAGGGAAGCCGATTGGAATCGGGTAGTATGTAGGCTACGCTCCTGGTACCTATAGTATGTGAATTGCTAGTGTGATTAATTTGAACGTAAATTAAAATCTGATTTGAACTGCAGTTTTTCTATTGCGCAATAAGCAACACCATCCATAGACGATAACAAGAGAGATGTACTTTCTCCGTCAAATATGTTATAGCAAAGAATACGTGTCTAATTTTTTTTTATTATCTGACTGATGGACTAAATATCTTTTTTTAACCCAGGCATTATTCCTATTGTTTATCAAATTGACTACCCCCTTAAATTATCTGTATAACTCTGATAACCAGTCTTACCAAGATGTACCAGTATTACCCAGTAACTGGGTCGTGGAGATCAGATAGGCAGTCGCTCCATGTAAAATACCTACAGGTATTCAGCTGCATTCAGTTAGACTGGAAACCGACCCCAACATAGTCGGGAAAAGGCTAGGCAAATGATGTTACAGACTATTTGAACGATTGGACGATTTGAGTATTATTTGACAGTGGTTAGAAATGACTACAATCCGGCAAATTGACATCAGTAGGGTGACAATTTGCTTAACAATTAATTTCCCTTACTGTACTTAGCTAAGTATCGCCAGTCTATAGGTACTTTATTAGTGAACAAGTGACATCTTCCTCTTATTCAACCAGTGTAAACATTTTGCAACATGCAAGAAAAATGCAGTGGAAAAGACTTGGTCCCGGGGTTAGTATAAAAACAACTTTAGTCAGTTAAGTTTAAGGTTGATTTTACCCTAGACTCTCTAACAAATACTTGTTTGATAAAAAGCTGCCAATAAGTCATTTCCATCCCTGTTTATTATAAAACTAATAAGAGAGGCTTATTAAGATCGGCTTAGATGTAAGCTTGAGACAGTTTCTTATAAGAGACCATTTTTTATTTATTTTCTTTCAAATCTCATCTGCTGTCTGTAAGTAGAAAACACTGTTAGGGTTTGCCCTAACGTTGTAGACAATCATCTAGACATTTATCTTAGGTAGTTTTTGTTATGACAAGAAATACCTATAATGAATGTCTACAGTTTTACTCACGTGAGGACGTTTTGGGATGGACCAACTTATTCCGGACTCGGAAGGAGTCCTTATTCATGAGTTTAATAAACTGAGCTTATAAGCGATACAGGCAAGGTTATAAGTCGCTGTTCTAATATGTAGTACGACCCGTAAACAACCGTAAACATGAAAGCTATAATAACTTATAAATACCTTCAAAGTTACTATTTGTCAATTTAGCGATAAACTAGTTTCTCTGTATTTCAACTTCTCTGTAAGTATTGAGATTACACAACATACGAAATAGAAGGACGAAATTATCCAAGAAAGTACACAAATACTTACTCGCGGAGTTCGCGCGAAAATGAATGAAACCGAAAGTCAACGGCCTCAGCGATTTGTTCGGAACAACAGACTTAATAACTCGGCCCATTCATACCGACCTTCGTCTTGAGACGGAATTAGTCGATTATGTGTGAATGGCGCAAGTCTATTTGTCTATATTTTTATCATGGTGCGGTTCGTCACTCCTTGTAGGAGTAGGTTGGGAGTCGAGGATTGACGATTTGGTCGACCATTTTTTAATATTTAAATGGTATTGTTTTAAGTTTAATTATAATTATTATAAATATTGTGTGATGAAACAGTTTCTTATTGGAAAATCTAAGTACATTTGATTGATAAATGATAAATGATTTTATTTCTGTAAGTAGGTTTGTACAAACACTTTTACACGTCAAACATTTTTTTTGTTAAACTAGATGAGGCTGGCGTTTCCTATCTGACTACTCTGAGAAGAAAGGCCGAAACTAACTCAGAGGTCACAGTCACAAGCTATCCTTCATCGAACTTTACTTTTCTTTTTAGGGTTCCGTATTCAACAAGGAACCTTAATAGTTTCGCTATGTCCGTCCGTCCGCAGCTTAGCTCAGAGACTCTTAGTGCTAGAAAGCTATAATCATCATCTGCCTCATCTGCCTAGCCTTTTCCCAACTATATTGGGGTCGGCTTCCAGTCTAACCGGATGCAGCTGAATACCAGTATTTTACATGGAGCGACTGCCTATCTGACCTTCACAACCCAGTTACTGGGTAATACGATACCCCTTGGTAAAACTGGTTGTCAGACTTTCGGGCTTCTGACGACCCGTAACGACTGTCAAAGATCCACGAATGACAGCCAGGACCAACGGCTTTACGTGCTTTCCGAGGCACGGAGGAGTTCTCGGTATGTAAAGATGGTCACCCATCCACGGACCAACCCCGACAAGCGTAGCTTAACCTGATGGATGGACCCATGCGGCTGTTATTACTTAGCCACGAGCTCCTCCTCCTCCTCCTAATATGCATCGATATAGGTACATATTAATCACGCAGACAAATTGGTAAAATAAAATCATGAAAAAAAATTTTTTTCTAGGGTACACGTAAAATGGGGATGTTTTATTTTTTCTCGTCTACCCCATGGTGTGGAGTATTGTTGGAAAGGTCTTTCAAAAATATGGCGGGTTTGTAAAAACAATTTTTCGATTAAGGGATCCGTTTCTGAAATATTAAGCTTTAAAGTGCTAATTTTTGTTAGAGTCAAGTGCCCCCCCCCCCCCTCTGCCAGCTAAACGGTTATTTTTGGCTATGTGGAAAAATTCACGGTACTATATACCACGAAGATAAATAGAAAATTATCACAACTAAGTACAAGTTAACGAGCAATAGTCGACCAACTTACATTTGCAGTTGGAATGTATTAGAGAACATATTTTTCAACTACAATGTTAAGTTTGTTCTTGGGATAAACTCATCCCAACTACGGAACCCTTCATTGTGCGTGGTCCGACAAGCACTTAGCTGGTTTTTTTGTATTATAGGTGTAGTCCAACAGTTATTAAACCATGTTGATTTAGGTATAGGTAAAAACAAGACGTACATAAGTTATTTAAATAAACCCGCAGGATCGAATTTTCTTGTAGTCAAATCATTCATTTTGGTGTGTGTAATCATTTTCCGATTCAAACAAAATTTTAAGACAAAGGGCAGCCAAGAACTTATCAAAAGCGAAACAGAACCTAGGTTTCTAAATGAGATATTCACCATACGGTAGGCAACATTCTCACCGCAGCACAGGGCTACCACTAATGAGAAAACACAAGCATGTGTGGACAGCGTTCGACGCGTGGACTAGAAATTGTATAAAATGTGGCTGAGCACATTTCCATCGTCAAGGGAATTTGCACAAGGAGGAACAAGGAAGATGCGGGGGCACCCCTTTCTCTGGGGGGTCGGGCCGTCCGTCCGCCCTACATACGTACCTACGAGGGTTGCCTGTTTACAGCGAGCCGGGCACGCACGCCGCTCTCTGTTCTACAGAATCAGGGCTGCGAGCCGGACACCCAGGGCTGCCACGAAATACTTATTTTAAACATTCATTTTCTTCATCGATTTTTTTTAAAGACGGAATGTTGTTTTTTTTTTAACAGCTGTTTCTTGAGCAGGGATCAAGCAAATGGTTGCGTACTGTTGAAAAAAAACCTTGATAGTGTTTTGTTTCTGTTATTTGTGATTGGAACAGGTATGACTGAAGAATTTAGTGAAAGTAGGTTACAGCTTTGAGATAACTACTAAATAGGTACAATCGGTCACACTGCATGAACTAGGCTAGCCAGCCAAACTTAGCGCAAGATAATGGAGCCTCTAATCAATCTCAAAACTGTATTAATAGTAGGTGTTTGTTTACTAGAACTAAAATTAGCGTATTAATGTGGTCTAGTGTCTACGTACGTGCTCTAAAAATATTAATATTGTGACCCAAAATTCTTAAAAGCAGTAAAATCCGAAACTAAAAACTAAAAATTCTTTAACTTTCCCTCGACTTCAGCTAACCAAACAAACTCAACGTTCCAAAGAGAACGAATCAAGAAAAAGTTTAAATTCTATTTTTTTTTTAAATATTCAAATAGTCTTGAATAGTTCGAATTAACCCTAGCGGGCTAGTCGCCGTACTAGATGACGCAGGGTGGCCGAAGGGGCCGTGGGGGTGCGGCGAGCGATTCGGGGGTCGTGCGGGGGGCGGGAGGGGGTTGCACCCCCTTCGCCCCGCGCCTCCCGCTGGCCAGGACGCGGACGGTAACACGAGTGCGCCTATGCGAGGCATGTATCTTGGACGAGCAGATATAACAGAGAAGTAGCCCCCAGTACCAAGCTTCTAATCGAACGCTCCGCAGTATGCTCTACTGAAGTTTTGAAAATTGAAAATGTTTTTTTGAAGTAGGTATTGTTGATTTTTGGTGTGTTTAATGAGTATTTTGGCGGTTCGAAATAGCGTTTGAAGAGGGCGTTTTTTTTTCAATTACTGGACAATAATTAGAAACCCTTAGTGTTCAGATTTTCAAGTATGGGCCTGTAGCAAGCATTAAGGTGCAACGGAACTGCAGCTGATCCAGTGTGGTGGTGCATGGCAACCGGATCACGGTCAATGGACGTCGACCGAGTTCTATCAATGGTGTGGAACTCACTAGTTAGGATCGTTCATCTAGGAATATTGAGTTCTTCAGGAGATACCGGCTGGTCAACCACGATGGACAAGAATATAAACATTACATCACGCCTGTATTCCCCGAAAGTTTAAGCAGAGGTGTACCAGTAATACACCCACAACCCGACAAGACCCGACAAGACTAATTCACTATTAAGTATGATATATTATTGAACTAAAAAATATTTTTAAAAGAGCATAAAATTATTAAGTACCGCATAGAGCCGGCCATACATTAGCCGTAAAACGATGATCGTTGGGGTTGACGTGGTCTTGAGTGGAGACCGCGAATCGGCAGATGTTAGTGTGGAGTCCTTCAAGTGGAGCGGTACTCTTCGCAGGGTAGCTGGTAACAGCTGAGCCGAGGATCGAGTTGAATTACGTCATGCGTGCGACTGGAGAGGTTTATGTCCAACAGAGTTATTGCTAATGTTGATAATGATATTAGGTGGTTTATTTGAATACACATTTACAACCTTTTATTACTTTTAATGAAATCTTTGATTATTACTTGTACAAAAATATGCAAACTAGTTTGGAAATACTCTAGCGTCCTATTTTCCTTCCGTTTTATGCAATTGAAGCCCTTGAGGGGTTGGACGTTGGCTGACTAACTGAGGAAATCATATGAACTTCTGGATTTCATTAAAAAAAAACCTAGTACGTACACTGACATAATTTATTTCACCAAAACTGAAGCAAACCCAAAAATCAATAAAATAATTCAATATCTAAGTAGAGTACCTTTCGAGCCGGTCGTAGCTATTTTACATGTGCGCGGCCTATAGCTGCCATCCTATCGGTAGGTACTGGCAGGTCTGGCAGTCTCAATAGCGTCCCGGCGACTCAGAACTAAATATATTCCGTGTATTCCGGTTTTGACCCGGTTTTCTCTAAACGCGTTCGATTTTTGAAAGCATGTTCTTTTTTTTTTCGCCAAACGCAAGTAATTAAAACGGACGGGGTGTCATTTGGGCGGTTTCAATTTCATTTGTGAAATGTTCGTGTCTTATTTTTGGTTGGTTTACTTTATAGGTCACGAGTTACGATTGATTTTGTAAAGTTTTGATAGTAGAAGAGTTCAACCAATAGACAGGTAGAGTGAAAAAAGCCTTATGGCAAGTCTTGTTGGATTATTCATCGTCTTTCTCGAGTTTCTTCAAATTCAGTTTAGTGATAAATATTTCATTTAATATCTTGAAAATTAGGTTTATTTTTACTACACTCAATTTCGACTAGGTACAAATAATGTTAAATCTACAGGTTGCATACTAAATATCAACCTGAAATAACAGTTCTCACCTGAAACCAGTTACAATTTAAACAAAAAAAGAATCGTTTGCAAAAAACCACGAAAGAAAAATAAAAGAAACAAAATCAGTTCGAAAAGTAGACAATTTTAGAAACACGTAGGACGACATAAAGGGGTACACTGACGGACCGGATACAACCCCCGGGGATTGGACGTTCCTCCGTTGATTTTTTATAAATATTAATACGGTCATCTGTACCTTTCCCTCCATTGTTTGAACTATAAAATATAATTATCTATTCAATAAATATTATCATACACTTCATGTTTGCGTTCACTAAGATTGAATACCGGGTATTAAACTGTCTTAGGTAGATATTGGTGGTCAATAAAATTTCCAGTCAAAATATTCCAATGATAATAAATAACGTCATACAAAGCATAGTCTTAGCAAATACACAACTTCCTATTTTTGTTAGGTATTTAGTATAATAGAGAGAAAAACTACAGTGTATAAAAAACCGGCCAAGTGCGTGTCGGACCACGCACAATGAAGGGTTCCGTAGTTAGGGTGGATTTATTCCAAAAACAAACTTAACATTGTACTCCCATACATATACGTCATGGTCAATTCTCCAACTGCAAATGTAAGTTTTTAATCGCAAAAAAAATGTTTTTTTATGTGATATAACTACAAATTATTGATTTTCGGACTTTTTCCTTTACTTGTGCTTGAGACCTTGCTTCTTGTCAAATTTCATGATTCTAGGTCAATGGGAAGTGCCCGGTTTTGATTTATTTGCTAGTATCAAAATATGTCGCAAAAGTGGCCGAATTTTTTTATTGCGTTGACTTAGAAGCTTGATTTTTTATTGCGTTGACTTAGAAGCTTGATTTTTTATTGCGTTGACTTAGAAGCTTGATTTTTTATTGCGTTGACTTAGAAGCTTGATTTTTTAGAGCTCCATGTGACCGTAGACCTACGTATTTGATACGTGGCCTACATATTAATTTCAACTTGATACCTCTTCGTGTTCCTGAGAAAAAAGGTTTTGACAGACTGACAGACAGACAGACGAACAACGAAGTGATCCTATAAGGGTTCCATTTTTTTCCTTTTGAGGTACGGAACTCTAAAAAAAGAAAAGAAGCATGAGCTGACACAAAACAAACATATTATAGTTATAGTTATAACATCACGCCTGTGTGCCCCGAAAGGTTAGGCAGAGGCGCACCTATAGTACACCCACATTTCGCCAGTTATGTTTAAGTCCCATGTATTATGGGGCGAGCCTGTTGCTATAAATCGGGCACAGATCCAGACTCGGGGCTGGTACTGAGCAATTCCAAACAAAACAAACATGTTAAAAACATAAAATAAAAATTGTAAAATCACTTTTTTTTTTCGTTTTCAGGGTTCCGTACCTGAAGGGTGCCAAACGAAACCCTATTACTAAGCCTCCGCAGTCCTTCCGTCCGTTTGTCTGTCAGCGGGCTGTATCTCATGAACCGACAGTTTAAATTTTAACCGATTGTGTATTTTTATTGCCGCTATAACAACAATTAATAATAATGAAATAAAGTTCAAAATTAAAATAAAGTTCAACACACGATAAAAATAAAATAAAGTTTAAAATTCCCCAATAAACTTTTGATTTAGATTTTTTTTACCCTGGCATTTGGGGTGTCATTGTCTAGAACTCATCGAGTAGGTAGAGTACAAATATATATTTTTTTATTTTCAAAATTGAAGAAATAGGGGACCGAAAAAGTTGTCAGTTTTAGCCCATTTTTGTACGATCTCTATCGCAAGACTAAGTAAACAAGTTAGGAATTTCAAACTTCTGATATCATGTACCAATTATACTGTATTTAATCAATAAATACTAACAACGTGGATTTATAAGGTATTATACGGGCGATTTGGCAACTGCAAAAAATAACTTTGTAATTCACAGTATCATTATGAAATACAAAGTTATCTTTGCGATTGTTAAAATTTAAGATGAAAAATATTCTTCGTTTAGTATTTTTTTTAAATATTGTACGGTGGACGGAACTCTTCGTGTCTCGCACTTGGCCGGTTTTTTACATTAGAAATTAATATATTTTTGTCTGCTTTTGTGCATTTTGTTACTACTCGTACAACCGGACATAATTTCTTAAACATAGTTCCATGAACTATGTGTACATGTCGCTTGTATAAGCGACATGTCACTATAAGCGAAGTCATTTTCTATCCCAACTTTGTTATAAAGTATTTTATACGAAAACCAAACTTCGCACTGCAATTACTTCATATTAAACGGTTGGTTCATATAGGCGGAGTCATAATAAATGAATTCCAATGTTTATACACATACAGTGGATTTCATTTATTACGACCTTGGTTGTAGCGACCATTTACCTATAGCGACGTTAAATCTAAGTCCCTTGAATTTAAAGCATACTTTAGTACAAAATTCATGTGGCTATAGCGACTTTGGATGTAACGCCGAGTTCGGGTGTAGCGACTGTTTTTAATGAATCATTTGTAACAAATTCCTAGAAATCCCATGCAGATATTGCGACCGGAGTCGGCCGCCAAAGACACAAAGATTTTTTTCTTTCACAAACATTTCTTATCTTTTGTTTACATCCATTGCACACAGATGGTCAGCAAGTGTGGAGACCTTTACCTTTTGTTTATAGATATCAACTAAGTAGGTAGGGGAAGCGTGTACGTTTCGGAGCTTTTATGGTTCAGTTACAAAGTGATATTCTGAGTAGCAACTGGGTTTAGTAAACTTTTGAATAAGTATGGCTGCTAGACGCACATTCACTGTTAAAGAAAAGGCGGAAATCATTTCAAAATTGAAAAACGGTGAAAACAATGCTGATTTGTGCAAAGAGTACAAAGTTTCCCATTCAACAGTATCTACGATGTGGAAAAACCGTGATAAAATATTAGAATGCTTTGAATCCAAATCCTTAAAAATTAAGAAAAACCGCAAACCGACGCATCAAGATATCGAAAATGCCCTTCTAATGTGGTTCAAAGCCCAAAGAAGCCAAAACGTACCTTTGAGCGGTCGTCTGCTGCAAGAAAAGGCTAATCAATTTGGCAGACTGTTTGGAAAAATGGATTTTGAGTGTTCGGAAAGCTGGATATACCGATTTCGTCAACGACACGATATTGTAGTAGGCAAAGTTTGTGGAGAAGCCGCTAGTGTATCGCAAAGTGACTGTGACAACTGGCTAAAAACAGTTTTCCCAAAATTGACTGAAGGTTATACTGATAGCCAAATATGGAACGCTGACGAGACAGGTTTGTTTTTTAAGTTAACTCCTGACAAAACCTTGAAATTTAAAGGGGAAAAGTGCGTTGGTGGAAAATTATCAAAAGATAGAATCACCGTGCTTGTTGCATCAAGTATGGCAGGGGAAAAAAGAAAATTATTGGTCATAGGCAAGGCAAAAAAAACCCAGATGTTTCAAAAATGTTAAATCTTTGCCAGTTGATTACGAAGCAAACAAAAAGGCCTGGATGACTTCAGAGATTTTCGAAAAAGTTCTACGCAAATGGGACTCCCAGTTAAGAAATAACAGAAAGAAGATCATTTTATTTATTGACAATTGCCCAGCTCATCCTAAAATAGAGAATTTGACCAACATAAAACTGGCATTTTTACCACCAAACACTACATCAGTGATTCAACCGATTGATCAAGGGATAATTAAAACCCTCAAAAGTCATTATAGGAAGATTTTAGTACAGAAAATGATGAACGACATTGAAAACTCGGCAGGCCCGTTTTCCGTTAATATTTTAGATGCCATTGAAATGGTAACTACGGCATGGGCTCGGGTGACTCCAGATACGATCAAAAAGTGTTTTCTACACGCTGGGTTCCGTAAATCTTCGGCTATCACAACAATTGACGACGACTCCGATGATGAATTGGACATACCATTGGCACAACTGACTACAGTATCATCAAGCGGAACAAATGTTGCGGACTGGGCAACATATGTTGATATTGACAGTCAACTTATCACTACTAGCGATTTGTCCGATAGTGAAATTGTTGAAACTGTTGTTCCATCACATACGACGCAAGATGAGGAAAATGAGGAGGAAGAAGAAGATTGCAAGGAAGGTGAGATTCCTACAACTAAGGATGTGTTAGGTGTTGTAACAAAGCTTAAAAGATACTGTTTATTTGGTGATGGAAAGGATATTATAGATATTGAAGAAGTAATGAAAATAGAATACACCCTACAGCGTACACTAGCACAAAAAAATAAATTGAAGCAAACTAATATTACACATTTTTTTAAATGTACCGGTGAATAACTATGTGTGCAAATATTTTCAATAATAAATGAATATAAACTACACATGTGTACGTGTCTGTATCTCTTTACCTTTGCCTGTAACGACTTCCGGATATAACGACGAAAATAGAGTGGTCCCTTCATTGTCGTTATACCCGAAATCCACTGTACATATAATAATACAAGCCGTGTGTTCAATGGGATTTCCCTTCGGCAAAATGTCGAACTTCCATACCAACTTTCAACCCCTAATTAACCCCTTTAGGCGATGTATTTTCAAAAATCCTTCCTTAGTGCTCACCATCGTAATACAAGAAACTTTTGTGCAGAATTTCTTGCTCCTAGACCCAGCTGTTTAGGCTGTGCGCTGTCTGTCAATGAACGATGATGTCTGTCGATGATGAATTTATGATTTTAATTCTGTCGATTTACGACAATTAAAAATATGATGGTTCCGAGTCAGTAAAACGAAACGGTTCTATGGTCAGTCATTATTTATTTTAAGCTAACCACGAAGAGAAAATGTTATGATTTATTATTTCACAAACTTTTAAAATTTCATTTTTTAAAATACATAGAGATACGACATAATTATTATTTTGAGTACAAAGGTTCTGCTTATTTCTTAAGAAATTTCTTTCAGCAGACCTGCGAAAGGAGTAATGAAAAATAAATGTAGACAACAGTGTGTGTGAGAACAAGAAGACTGATAATTCAAAAGTGCCTGTAATTGGTTTATTTGAAATAAATGCTTTGAGTTTGAGTTTGAGAAGAGAAAAAATATATAATAATTCCTACACATAACACAATAAGTTAAAATATACTGAATTAAATACATAAAGCTAAAATATATAAACATAAAATACTAAGCCAACGTTCGCACGGACGCAAAACAATAGCGGCGATTTTTGTCGCGCACTGGACTTTCAACGCTCTGCTAAGCGCCGAGAGTTGAAAATCCAGTGCGCGATAACGGGCGAGCGTAAGGAAAACGCTCAAATTTCAGTTAAAAATTAACTTCTCAAGGTATTGTTAGAGTTTTGAAGAGTTTATTTAATTTTTAAAAAGTTATTTTTTAAGGTTAGTTATAATTAGTTCATTTCTGGGAAGTATCCGAATTTTTCACGTGGATTGCGGAAACCTGTCATCAGCCTCTTTGAAAACCTTGAAAAAACTTAAATTTAATGGTTTAGTAAATAGACAAGCCATGCGCCCGATAGGAGTTCCCGTCGTCAAAAATGACGAACTTCAATAGAAACTTTCATCCCCTATTAAACGCCTTTAGGGGGTGAATTTTCAAAAATCCTTCCTTAGTGCTCACCTTTGTTCTAAGGAACTCTTGAGTACAATTTCATATTCTACACTTAGCGGTTTAGGCTCTACGTTGTCTCTGAGTGAGTGAATGAATGAATTTAAGATTTTTGTATATACCTTAATTATGATAGCTGAAAAAGTCTCCGTTGCAAGACTGTTTCAAAAAGAGTTTATCGAATTGTCGTCTGTCGATTGTACTAAACAGGATCCAGGTTGCGCCAGTCTAAGCTACGTTTAAAGTGTCCCACTTGTGGATGCGATGCCAATGCACCCCCATCGTCCTACTGCATTGCATTCAGTGAACTTGCACCATTCCCTCTTTCCACCCCCCCCCCCCCCTCCAAAGGGAGGCAGATACTACTGAAGGTCACTTTTCGCAGACAGCTTTCGCTTTCACCGATTCATGCATTTCATACATGCGGGCTGCACTTTCGTCGACCGACAAGAAAAGGTCACAGTGATGAGTCTTTTTACACCCCTATTTTGCTAGGGGGTTTACAAGGTATAAAAAACCTATCACATAGCCCTGATCTATGCATTCTGTACAATAAACTAAGTAAGTTTGAGCAAAAATAATTGCTGGGAAACGACTTCTATTTTTGGTGTGAAAAACTGATGCAAAGTGTAGAGCTGTGAGGTGCATACAACTGGGGGTCGTGGAGGTATAAAGTTTAGTTATATGAAATGAAATGTAATGTTTATTTCTGTAAGTAGATCTTTTAGGACACTTTTGCATGTCTATAAGACGTCTCTATAACTTTTAAGTTAACATTATTACAGTTTCTTAATAGTTTTAGTTAAGAGGGAAGCGTTAAGGTAGCCACCGAAATGAAAATATTCTCACGATTTTTGCAATTCGCTGCTTAGTGTCTGGAAATCAGACAAAATCAAAATCAGTGGAATTAGAATCAGTAATACAACTTCTTATGTTAGTCTAATCCTCAATGTCAAGATTTCATGAAATAGTCATTCAATAGGATTACCTGGTCTTAGAGAGTTATATTGATGACGTTAATTTTATTATAGTTCTGTAAACACATATTGGTTACGGTTGCGTATCATATTTTAATCAACATACAACCTAATACTGCACCCTAATTGCGTAACACATTATCAATCACAATTTGAATGATTTTGAAGCAAATTACTAATCCATTGCTTCATATGTTCGAAAAATTGGTCTGTACCTTCTATCCCAGGGACTAGTACCTATGTGTGCCAAAATCTTTCCAAACTTTCTCATAATTTATGATGGGGTATATTTAATTGACCCTCTTAAAACTTTTTGATCTTCTAAAGGTGGGCATTCACGGTCAGTCCATCGCGCCAAATGGCGTGTTGAGTATATCCAAAATTTGATCGTGAATGTTATATGTAAAACTCTGGATGTCCAATCGCTCCATTTGACTTTAGTCGTTTAGTGCCACGCCAAATGGCGCTATCGTAAATGCTCACTTTAACACCTTTTTTTTACACGACTGCCCCAAAAAAGGAGTGCAATGTTTTCAGGGTTCATGTATGTTTGTGAGTTTCTTTATTCCTTTATAAATTTTAAACGCCTGAACAGATTTGGATGTATGGATGTATCGTTAGAATCCTTACATCCTTCTGAGTGACAGTGGCTGTATATTTTTTTTGAAAAAATTCATTATGGCGGCAGTATAGCTTCATTTTCAAATGTGAAAAAATATTTTTCCTTCAATTATTACAATATGGGTATCAAATTGAACGCCTTGATGAGCACATTACAAAACAAAAAAAAAACTTGTCACTGAAATGTTTAAAATAAAAATAATTAAATTAAAAAATAAAGGACACGACTGCCCTGCCAAAAGACGAACGTATTAGTTATATACAAAGCGAAAGGTCACTCATTTACTTCTCTGAATACACAGATAAATAAAATTGTCATTGCAGTCGGATGACAATAGACTGCTAAAATCATAACACTTCTTTTTGGCTTTGCCGTAGTCGGGTAAAAAGACGATCAGTCAGTTTTCTTAATGTACCGATTAGTATTTTTAGGAAATCAAAATGTGCATTATTCGGGAATCGATTATAAGCATGTCAAAATCAGTTCGATAATAGCACTTAATTAGCTACTAGTATGTTTGTAACTTGCATTCTACTCAGAATATTTTCTCTCGTCTATTTACAAAAAAAAAAAGTGTTGAATGGACTGAGTTATCAAACGAGAGCGACCCGAGGGCCACTAATAAGTGGGGCAACGTGGATATCACTACAGTCTTTTTTCGCCCCTTATACCCTTTGTAAAGGGCGATCGTAAAACTTAACAAAATATTGTTTTACTCTCCTATTTTGATTTTCAAGAATATTTTTTACTGGCTTTTTTTTACTGAATAGTATTTTCTTGAACGAAAATGTTGATTTTTCCTTTTTGTTTTTCCAGAACAGTTTAAGGAAACTAATATGAAGCCTACTAAACAAGCCACTTGACAGTTTTTGGTTACTAACACGGAAACATTGTAGATGTTTCAGGCACAATCAAAGAATAATCAATCAAACCAGCACCCTAATTGCGTAACACACTATCAATCACAATCTGAATGATTTTGAAGCATATTCCTAATCCATCGCTTCATATGTTCGAAAAAGTTGTCTGCAGTACAACGTAAATAACGTAATGAATGTTGTTGAACTGTCAAAATGAAACCGATTCCTACTGTACATAAGTGTGTTACGCAATTGCCCCGCTGACCATTGAAACAAGAGTGAGTCAATAACCTTCCTAAGTCATTATTTTTGGTACTTTAAAGTTGAGTAAGTTTATATGACAGAAGTAAAGTAGTAAACGTTCTATTATATTATTTTCATTAGCAGTAAAGGAGGGATCCGTGCCAGTCGCAAACTGAACCAAACTAACTTCTTATTAGTCGTAACTTAAAAACTGTTCTTACAATATCTATATCCAACTATAATATGTTACTACTAAACCAGTGGAGTCCTCGAAACATCTTGCTTTTGTTTAAATAAATAAAAAAAAAGTTTATAAATAAACAAAAAGTTATCAGGCACATCGACGCTGCTCGTAAAGTCATAACGAGCAGCCGCAATACACAGTATAGGTACAGGCGTCGGGCGTGCGTTCCAAAAGGCAAATCTGTAAATTCAATTAAGGTTCGAGCATTTTTCGGACACAGGCGTCCGGAGCTACGCAGCCCTTCCGCCGCGGGCACTCGCCCCCGCATTGGAAAATTTTCTCTCGAAAATTGAAGATATTTCGTGCCTTCTCCCTGGGGGCGACTCGTTCCTCGACACTTATGGTCGGCGTCCTCCGGGTGTGCAGGAGGCTTTTTACATAAAGTCCACACGTATAGGTATCGATCGTGGGCGGCCGGACAGGGTGTACGCAGATGACGGCCCCCAGCGGCTCCCTAACCCCCTCGCTTCCCCCTTTCATTATGTAAGTGCGTACCTAACGCGTGCTCGCGCGGACCTGATTAGGGGGCCTCTTTTTTAACTGACCCCCTCACTTGGTGCGATTAAACTTAATTTGAGAGTGTCCTGCGAGAGGCGATTAAGTTTCACTAACAACTAAGCCTTGAAATATTGTTCGCAATTTGTTACGCTACGCCAAATGCGACAATGGACCGTTCGCCTATATATATTATTGTCTTTACGTCCGATGCTGGTCGTTAAGGAGAATTTAGTTTTAAATTCGAGTTAAGTAAAACACTGGTTTTGTTTCACAGCTTTATTAACGCGAATCAATGCTTCAAAAAACATAATTCACTTCAGCAGACCGCATCAATGGAGTGTTTTGAGTTTGAAGTAAACATTTTTCCTTGAGTATTTTATTATAATCGTCCAACCCGTCCTATTGTGGTCGTCAATTTACCTGGCATCACGCGGTACTGATCCGTGCCATATCGTCCGAACTCCCAACAGAGCATAATTTCCACTGGACGAATCTTAAAAGAGCCCAAAACTTCTCGGAAAAGATGAAAAGGGGTATGTCTACATTAAGTATTCGAAAAGTGGAATTGTACAAGAAAAGCAAAGTCTTGTTTTAAACGAGGACGGGGTCTTATATCGAACTTTTCCAATGATCGGACAGCGAAGAATTTTTCAATATAGATGTTTGGCGCATCTTCTATCATTTATATTTTAGTATTCCGTGAGGGAGATCCATGGAGTTGCCTTGTTGTGTTTCTTATTCTACAATATATTAAATAGGTGGTTGTAGTTGTGATACGATGTTGTCAACTTAAAGGTTAAGTAGTTGTTACCTGCCCACTGCGTCGTTGGTCTAGTGGTCGCAAGCGCTACTGCTGAGCTCATGTCCTGGGTTCGATTCCCAGGTCGAGCAAAGTATTGTTTGGTTCTATTGGCTCTTCGGACAACTTGTAGTTATTTTGTAAAACTTTAAACTTGAAGCGAGCAAGGCGATGTAAGACACCTCGTTTTACTTTTGACCCAAAAAAAAAACTATTCAGAAATTACACTTCTTTAACCACAGGCCCAAACACAGTCAAGTAGTAGGATAGTTTTTCAATGTTGATATTTCAAGCTGCAAGATCTGGAAAAATGATTAGATTAAAGTCATGTTAGTTTTATTGAACGTTATCGTGACCGCATTGATACAGTATGTCAATGACACATAATCATTAACTATTTTCTTGTCTATCTATGAATTGTCTGTTTAGACAATTCGAAGATAGGCAAAAAAAAAATAGTTCAGATAAAAAATGTTAGCCAAAGTCTACTCCACTCCTTTCGCTGCGTCAGCCATCGCCCAAGCCCGGTGCCTGTATCCTATAAAAAGTATAGTTGCTGTTCATGGATTTGGACAAATTAAACATCTTTCACTTGGTATTACTGTTGCGTACCCTCCGATTAGCCTTCAGGCACAAATTCTGACAATCAATGAAGAGAAGAACTGAAAATTCCGAAAAGTACTTAATTTTTTTTTTAATATGTTCTAGATTACTTATTCTAATAAAACTTCGTCAAGAAACCGGAAGACTATGATATTCCCCAATCTGCGCTGGACTGCCATGATGGGTTATGGCCCATTTTTTCTCTCAGGAGGTAAGGTAGTCGAGTCTCACTAGTAAGTAAATTAGAGGCTAATTAAGTATATGGTCTGTCCTCTTGAGTGACGCATGATACCGCGCAGGTTCATGTCAATCGCGCTAGAAATGTCAACCGAACCTAGTATGTAGGTTCGCTGCTACTGTCAGCCCGCGGTCGCCATTGGACGATGGTATTTTCCGTTTATTTGCACTTGCAACACAATATCTGCTGACATAGATGGCTCTCTTTTATGAACCTATGCGGTATCATGCGACACTCGAGAGGAGGCGAAATGGTAACGGGGTTTGGAGCATTGGTATGGCCAAACGGAGCAAATAGAATTTAAAAAATATTTCTTTATAAAATTATATATGCTCTTTACATTAAAGTAAACCCATAAACCACTTATGTCTTAATGGTGAACGTGTAGACGAAATTTTATTGAAATTTATTTAGTTACAATCGAATAAAACAGTTTTTTTCTCATAAAAAAATGCTAATTTTGAGGAAAGTTTTGCGGTTTTTTTGTATCAAGCCAAATTGTGTCAATCTTGTTTTGACCCTCATAATTATTTACTAAGGAAAATCTTAAATTTTTATAATCATGAAAACGGATAAGGTAAATTTGTAGTTTTTGAGGACAACAATTGATTTTTCATGCAGCCGAAATGCGTCAAAACATCATCTTTGGGACCCATTTCGGGCTAGAATTAGCTGCAAACTGCGGATGCAGCACTGCTTCTAATTTATACAATCAAGGAAATTAATCGTTAAGACAGCAGATACTTATATGCCAACGGCCTTGAGTGCATAGCTTGCGTATCCTGTGCTAAGCTCACGCAACGCGTCGTAAGTCCACCCAGTAAATAGGACTCGCTCATCAAGGAGCTCTGTCTCAAATTAGATGCATTATTAATTGATTATACATAAAACGAAAGGTATTATATTAAAACACGTATACTAAAAGATAAATACTTAAATTATCTTTAGAATTGCGAAGGTTTCATAAAGATACGCTTGCTAGTTTTTGCGTAATTCTCAGTTTTAATACAGACCTGCAAATTGCAAAAACGTAAGAATATTTGAATTTCGCGGGCTACCCTGGCGCTTTCACCTTAAGCGAATTGACACCATAATATTTACCCCCATTTCGTACAATTGTCAAAGAATGATAGTTGTGATTTGAATGTACTGCAATTTAAGCTGGTAGTCAATTTGCTTAACGCTTAGTTTCCCTGCCTATATGAGCGCCGCGGCGCAGAGCTACAGCCGCGTTGGTTTTGCTCTATTGGATGCGGTTAATTTGACGGCCTTTAAGTCGTAAGACAAAGGATATTCTGTATGGTTAAAGCTCGGTACCGAGCACATTCGATATTGGCCTGTGAGTTAAGTTACATCAATGATATTATAAGTAAAAGAAAAAGATTGTAAATAAAATTTTAATTAAATTCTAGCCATAGAACTATGAAATAAATCTATGAAGAAGAAGACAACAGAGATCGGATACATAAGTCTTCACCAGTGGTCTCGAACCTACCGATTTTTCAGTATTTCTACCGATATGGGCTCTGTTCTACCGAAATATATATAACGATTTTACGTACTTAGGTATGTAAATTTTATGTTTGTTTGTCCTGTAGGTATAAGTTAGTAAATCACTCATCCTATTACGATGAAACTTTGGTAAATTGTCGTGTGCTCACCCGCAATGGAACGAAGTCGCGGGTAAAGCTAGGTTTAAATAAAAATATACATAAAATAAAAAAATAAAAAAAAACTCGATACAAACAAAAGCATCTAATATATTAAGTAAATTAATAATATGTCACTCCTTTAAGTTTAATAGGTATGTTGTAGGTAATATTTTGATCCAAGCGTCATCGCGTTGGGCTATTGAAAATAGAAAATTAAAGCAGCTATCTTTTCTAAAATAGCATACGATTCATTATTGCTAAATATAAGCCTCGTCTGGCGTTTTCATTAGCCGTCCCCCGACGCGACGACGCGATGCTTGGATCAAAATATTACCGACAACTTATATTAAACTTAAAGGCCCCATACAATTTTTTTTTTTTAACTTTTCAGATGATTTTGTTTGGTTCGAGGTTTTTTTAAATTTTAAATTTAACTTTTATATCCTGCTTTTTAAACTGTATACCTTACAGTTTATATTTCTGGTAGACACGATGCTATCGACGCGATCCTCGCAAAAATCTGCGCAGCTGTACGTATTTTGCCCACAGTGAAACTAGTTACTAATTTCTTTTCATTTCTCTGTCCTACTTCATCATCAGACCCTGATCACATCTATAACCTATTTATTAGACCTTTACAATGAGCCCAAACACGATACCTCTGCTGTAAGTTGATGATTGAGTTAGGTATCCTGCAAATTCCAGGTGATACTGCAACATCTGTGTAATGTTACTATGTTCTAATATCATTGAAATAACAGGATACCAAATATCGACTCGATCAGACCTGTGGAAGATGCTCACATCCAATTATCAACTAGAAAAGAGTTGATAATCTTCAAACGACTGAACTGATTTTCTTTAATCATAGCTAATAACACTCTCTATCAAGTCAGCTTTCAAACAAAACAAAAAAAAAGTTAATCGGTTCAGCTGTTTGGGAGCTACGATGCCGCAGACAAACACACTGATACACGGACACAGATACACAGATACACACGTTAAACCCCTCAGTCGCTAAACTATCTACTTACTCAATTAGGTAGGTAGTGAAAATTAAATTGTTTTTACTCGACTTGGCGGGCCTGGGGCACTGCCGATACCGTGCCCCCCCAGATCACTTTATGAACTTTTGCAACTTTAAACTTAATTATCATCCTAATACTATACGTAGGTATGTATTTATTTATTATACATTATAAAATGCAGGTAATTTTTTCGTTTTATTTATATAGGTGTATTATTATTAAAAAAAAACAAAAAGTACAAATACTGAAAAATACAATAGTTTTCTTTCACCCAGCGCCATCTATGAAACATTTGAAGAATAATTGCAGCGCCAGCCTCCTCTAAAATTATCAGAGCAACGGGGAAAGCTACACGGACTTGATGGGCAGTGTTGGCTTCATTCCAAAGATGGCGTGTTGCAAACTCGGTAGCGATGTTGGGTGAAAGTATTGCGAAGGGTGATACAGGACACAGTACATTGATTATTTATACATGCTGCAGCGCTCTGTCTATCTTTGCACCATTTCCGAGTAAGTATTAACATAACCGGTTTGTAGAGAGATGGCAGTGGGAGCTGCAAAAGCCCGTAACGAAAAACCACGTGTCGATTGAGAATAAATTGTGAAATTGTGCGCTGAGTGAAAACAGTGATTTTAAGGAAAATTTTAACATAATGTTATCAGAGTTTTATGAAACTCTGTACTAAAAATACTAAAGAGCCAACTAACTGCGATCAATTTGGATGTAGCTATACACCAAACACTTATTGTGACTGCAGATAATCCATTCTACATTACGTCTACAGGCTGACTTTGAAAATATGCGACAAACTTTAAGGGGGTGTTCTACCCATCAAGATGAACAACTTTTACTATGGGACCAACTTAAAATTCGCAAAAAAAAAATTCGACCTTCCCATATAAAAGTACATACCCGATCGGGCCATTTGTTATAAGAAGGTCGAATTTTTTTTTGCGAAGTCTAAGTTGGTCCCATAGTAAAAGTTGTTCATATTGATGGGTAGAACTCCCCCTTAAATTTTGTCGCATGTTTTCAAAGTCACCCTGTATACGTGGGTAGCAGTTTTGTTAAACGCAACGTACTTAATGACAATCTAGCTGGATGTTGTTCAGCTGTTTTACATTACGGAGCTGTTTTGTAAAACAGCGGATTCGACAATCCATCAGCGACATATCTACTGTCGTTCCCAGTCCGCATATAAAATTCAATCTAATATATCCAATAGTTTAGTCACTATAGCTAGTCAAAGATAAATAAATCCATAGTCCATAGTCCAAATCCATAGTCGGCCCATCACTACTATTTAGCTTGTTTAAAAAAAACACTTTTTTTTAAATTTCAATGCTAGGATTTATTTGATAGGTCCAAAATAATTCTATGCATTAGTTAGTATGGGAAAGTGGGCTAAAACCGGGACGCTAACTCAAATATTATTTAATAAACTTTAATAGGCTATATTTAATTTGTTTAATAAATTATATATTTTGCACTTTATATCCAAATATCTTTTGTGATGCGTACAGCAAAGATGTGGAACTTTCTGCCTGCGTCTGTGTTTCCGAACGCATACAACCCCGATCTCTTCAAAGTGAGAGTTAACAGGCTTCTTCTGGGTAAGCTCGCTCCATCGTCGACTTTGTCTCTGTCATCTCTGACCTAGACTAGAGTCAAGAGCAAACCTATCTCAAATAAAAATAATAATAGATATAATAGATTCACTATAGTCCCAATAGTAATATCAACAACAGGTGTTATCCAGAAACAAATATTCAATAGTTTTAATGCACTCAATATAGGTATATCCAAATGCACATATGTACATATATGTGTGTGTTATGTACATAACACTACAAAAAGCTGCCATATTAAACACTTGCCGCATAGTAAGAAATTTTTTACAACACGACTTGGATAGTAATTTCACTGCAGTATAGAGCAATTTATCTTCTCAGAATAAAAACTAGAATCTCACCTTTGTTCCCGTGAGATTCTGAAAATACCAGGTACTAACCTGAGAAAATTAAATTTAAAAACCAAAATAATACTAAAATTTTTTTTTTCTTAATCCTAAGTAGCAAAAATTAATCATTATAAAAGATAAGTTTTTACGGTTTTGCCCCGTGCCTTGTCCAAAACCGGGTCTACCCAAATCTTAAACAATAATGGAACTCATAAAATTTTTCGGGTTCCCAACCCGTACAGCCTTCACGGGCGCAATTCTTATCTAGCACCCATGCGTGCCTCTTCCACGTATGTTTCAAATAAAATAATAATAAATGCACTAGGTACTACCCGATATTACCCCGTACGGTTTTGCTCCAAATGCACTTTAGAGAGGCTAACACAAAAAATAAACTAAAATCATGCATGACGCATTAAAACTTTATTTTTGTTCATTTACACTTTAATGCTAGACAACAATTTTTACTTATACAAGAAAGAAAAGAAAGAGAAATAGGTTTATTTGTCACAGAAACACGTGCATACAAAACTATAAGAATAATCAGAAAAATAAAACAAAATAGATCCACATTATAATCACGAGCTCCAAACAGTAATAGTCGGCAGCTGCACGTCATGACTGTGACAAGAAGGCTTCCACTCAGCATGACGCTGTGCTATGAGGGACCCACAGCACAGTGCTGATTTTCAGTGGTCACCCGAAAAAGACGTACGGAAATCAAGTCAGGTTCAGTGATCAGTACATAAATAGTTACATAACAAAACAAAACAAAACAACCAGTAACTACTTAAAATATGCTGCAACTATACAACCAAATATACGTATGGATACATATTATGAAATAACCCAAAAATGACTCCGCAGGCATCGCAGGTGCAAGCATAAATAATGTACCTACCTGAAAAATAAATTATTGTTACAATAATATAATGTCAAGTGTTTTGTCTCTAGTATTAGTGTTTTGTAGTAGTATCTTGATATACGAGTATAATGTTACACACTTATTTAATCAAAGGGATACAACATCAAGAACCGTAAAAAGGATTTTCTCATTTATTTTCTTCTTGTTTGTAATTTCTTTCATTTATTTTGCACCGACACCACTGAAAGTTAGTTGACAAACTAATCAGGGTGGCCATCCACAGCGAGAAAACGCGCGTGTTAATTTAAAACATCTAAGAGAAAGACTACACAGAAGGCAAACAGTCGTAAAATATTATTAATTGCCTCAGCAAATACTGAAGAAAATGATGTCATTCATGATTTATTGCATATAATAATATCAATAATATTTGCTATAATAACAAGGACTGATTACTGATACTAGTTTTCAAAGAGACCGGGGAGTTTGTTGCACTAGGAAGTCAAGGGCGGGTGTTTTGGGGGACTGTGTAATTTTTTCGTTCAAAAATTGCTGATTTTCAGCCTAGTTTGAATAAATGTCTTTAGATTTTGATTGTGTAGACTTTATTCTATCAATAAGTACCTAATATTATCATGGTGATAGAAAGTTTTTATTAATCATAATTATTATAATCAGTAAACACTACTTTAATAATCTTGTTCATAAGATAACCATCAATTTTCATAATATTGACTGATAAGTGATAACAGATAAATGAACGGAAATACTGTTACAAAATCTAATATCTACAAAGTTATGAAGGGATTTAAAGTGCTATTATTTGCTTCAAGAAAATGAATGTGTGCCATGCTTGTTTTTCTAAATGTCCCGGTTTTACACTCATACCCGATTTTGGACAAATCTCCCCTATTGCCAGTGTTTTCATTAATTACTTGCAAGAAAGTAACACAAAATCTATAAATTAAAAAAGTAAACCTAACAATATACATTGCACGTAGTTGTATCGTTAAAACATTGTTAGTTTGCAAAAAACGTGTGTTGTTTAACATAAATACAGGGACTATGCCTTCCTACATACATACAGTGCTTAATTATAGGGAAAATATGCTAATTTATTCCGTAGCCGTCGCCATAGTAATGTATCAGTGGCGAAAGCACCATATAACACGATTCCTACCGGCTTCCCTTCGGAGGTTCGCATCAGCAACTGTACCGTTATTGGAAAATGGCACAGTCAGTAGTTGTAGTCGCTTCGGCTATTCTCTTACAAAAATTGACACCTCGCCGCTGTATTGTACAATCGTAAAAACAGCGGTGTAACATTCCATTCGCCGCAGGTTCTAATTAACGGCGGCTGAAAGTTGTAGTTGGCTCGTCATTCTCATTATAGTGTCATCAAACTGACTACTGAGTGTATAAAACTCCGCTGAAGGTTTTTTTCGGTGTCTACTTAAAAAAAAAATGACATTCGATAACCAGGAACGCTGATGAAAGATGGCTAGACATAAGCCCTTCAAAATGTTTACATTTAAGCAATTTGCTATGTGCAGACAGGGAAATTAATTGTTAAGCAAATTGACACTGTAGTGTCAATTTGCCGTGTTGTAGCCCTTTCATACAACTGTCAAGGAATGACAGTTATGAATTGAATATACGGAAAGTTTTAGTGTGTAGTAAATTAGCTCAACAATTAATTTCCCTGACTTTATGTAAACGGGATATGTATATACAGTGCTTTTAGCTTTACGGACTATACGGACGCTATACAGACTACGCTAATGGCGAAGTCATGAGTGTTATTTAATAATATAATAGGAAATATGCACGTATTTCAAAACTTATCTATTATTTTTAAATACACAATGTGTAGAGTCAAGAAACAAATTCCAATTTTTTTTACATTTTTAATGCATTTCTTATTTTTGCAATTCATTATTTTACTGTGCAATTTTTGGTGGAACGGAGCGCAAACTCAAAACGCGTCGTCTTCGACAGTGCCGGAAGTGACAAAAAAAAAACCATGTATGTCTTCGATCAATAAATGTATGTGAATAAAAATCTCTTCTTTGTTAAGTTTTTGAAATCTCACTAAGGTGAGAAAGTAAGTGCGATTTCTGCTTGAAAATAGCATTAAAAATAATTTAATTGATAATATGATTTGGGGCTAAAAACAGGTGTAAACAAAGTAGTATCGTGGTAAATGACGTCACATCATGACCGATACGGAATCGGACATTTGAACTGTAGCAGAAAATTTTTGGACTTTTATATTTCTTTTCAGCAACAAGCCGTTGTTGAATTTAACTTTTAATAGAAGGGTGTATATTCAGGGGGGGGGGGGAGAGGGGGGGGAACGTTATTAAAAAAAAATACAAGCTTTATTCCCCATTATGGCCGATACTAGATAATACAATCTATCTAGCCTTTTCCAGTATCTTACATGGAGTGACTGCCTATCTGACATCGACATCCCAATTACTGGGTAACAAAATACCCGTTGGTAAGACTGGTTGTCAGGCTTTTGTGTTTCTGCCTACCTGTAACGACTGTACTACGAATGAGAGCAGGGAACGACGGCTTAACGTATATACAACGTGTCTGTACACGGTGTGGCGAAAATTAAGGGATACAGATCATCAAACTGAACAACTTTCTCCCGGGTATCAACATCGTGATCGCAAAAAAATTATCAGTCGGCCCATACATTTGGTGGAGTAGGTATTGTAGTTTTGTATGGGACGACTGATTTTTTTTTCACGATTACGTTGTTGGTCCCCGGGAGAAAGTTGTCCAGTTTGATGGTCTGTACCTCACCTTTAATTTTCGCCATACCGTATATAGACACACTGTAAACTTTCCGGGGCACGGCGGGGTCTCGATATGTAGAGGATGGTCTCCCATCCACGAACCGACCGTGCCAAGCGTAGCGTCATAATGTTACCAACCCTTACCATATACTTACTTAAATAGCGATACATTTTCTGGGTCGCCTGTCTATTAAACGCAATCAGTTAGTCAATCTACGCTAGCCTAAGGTGTCGTAGAGCATAATTTGGTTTGTTGAAACTATTACCTACTACAGTAAAGACGACGATTTTTAGGATGGCAACCGTTTCGTGTTTTGATTGGCTCACGGCACTGCATGATCGTTGTACTATATAGTAGGTACATACTAATTACATGACAACATCTAATTCAAACGTGGAACGCTAGAATGGAATTAGTATGTCCTATTTGATGCAAATCACAAAATGTTAGGTCCATAACAGATCCTGTAGAAACCAACTTGTAGACTTAGGCTGTGTACAGGCCTGAGTAATTTAGACCGTATATTTTAATCAGACTGTCACTCTATAAAAACACTGATGGTGCGTCGTGCTTTAGCTTAGAGATGTTTCCGTCTCAATCTTGCATTTGTAGTTTGACAATTGTGTGATGATGATAGGAATAACTCTTAGCCAGAGTACGCGCTAAGTAAAGTTTACAGATCTTGGCCTCTTAGTCAAAGTTGTGAAAATGTATTGTAAAAAAATCGGCCAAGTGCATAACGGACCACGCACAATGAAGGGTACTGTAGTTGAAAAGAATTTATCCTAAAAACAAACTTAACATTGTAGTTGAAAAACATGTTTTCCTTTACATCGATAACATCGCGATCAATTCTCAAACTGCAAATTTAAGTTTGTAATCGCAAAAAAAATATGTGGTATAATTACAAATCAACGATTTTCGGACTTTCTAGGTCAACGGGATGTACCTAATAAAATCATCAATACAACTCTCTAAGTTCATATTACCGTATTTAATGACTACCTACCTAATCCATAAAATCATGATATTTGAGGCCATTTCTAACATAAGGAGTTTTATTGCGGATTATACAGAATTATAATCATTAGATAATACCCCTTAAGGGGGATGCGCTAAGGTAGTCCGCGAAATTAAAATTTTCTAACGATTTTTGCAATTTGCAACTCAGGTGTCTATTGGGAAGCCATTACCTCCTTCTGTAAAGCAGTAATGCTCGCGAAGGAGGAGGTGGGACGCGTGAGGGAGAGGCAAGCTTTGCGCCCTCACGCCCCTAGTCGCCGTAGGAGACGCCCTGGGCGTCGGGAATCGGCAGCCGATTCTCGGCCACCGTAGGCGCGGGCTTGCGGACGGCGAGCAACGGGTAGCTCGCCGTCCGGTAAGGACAAGGCCCGAGTCGACGGCGCGTTGTGTTCCACGCGCGCCTCAAAGAGATGTCAGCACCATTGAAGGGGTCCGCTAGGGCCGATGCCAGCCAGGGTTGCGGGATGTTCGAAAGAGTTACCGTGGCCCCGGCACAGGCAACAGAAGGAACACGGGTGGGTTAGGTGTCTATTAATTAAAGTATGATTCGCGACCGTAAAAATATATATTTACAGAATTATAATCATTAGAATCAGTAATATGTACAACTCCTTAAGTTAGTACTTATGATCTTCAAATGTTAAAATTTCATGAAATAGTCATTCAATAGAATTACTTGGTTTTAGAGAGTTGTATTGATGAATGATTTTGATTTGATTTTAATGATTATAATTCTATAAATACAATTTTGTTACGGTCGCGAAACATAATTTTAATCAACATACAATCTAATACTCACCTTCAAATTACAAAAAGTAAGAACATTTGAATATCGCGGGCTACGCTGGCGCTTTCGTCTTAGGAATTTTAAGAATGTGCATACATATTTACTTCCACATTAAAATGATGTTTGTTAGATGTTCCTGCCATCATTAAAAAAAAAACAAATACAAAAAAGTTACAAAAATAGGAGTTACAAAAAATATAATTAAAAACCAGATTTTTTGTAACCAGCAAAAACGTGCTTGATCCTTAGACACTTTTGATGTGTGTATTTCTTCTTACACTAGTCAGATATAAAAATACAATTATTAGGTTTCTTTGATCAACAAACAGTCGTTGTTATTTAAAATTTAGAACATGTCGTAGGACGTTTGTTTAGATTCCGGTCGTTCCCTGGGGGCCAACCACCACTCTTAAAGCAGTATTATTTTAATGTTACTTCAGTGTGAGAATGAGATGTAGCTATACAGGACGTCTAGCTCCATCTCATTTCCACACTCTAGTAAGATTACAATAATATGGTCGTCTAGGCTGAGGACGTTACTGTTGTCGGTACAGGAAACTTGGAAATGCGGTCTGTCTTTTGTACTGGATTATGAACATATGTGGTATACCTACAGTTGCCTCGTATCGTATCGTAGGGGTATCGTATTACCCAGTAACTGGGTTGTGGAGGTCAGATAGGCAGTCGCTCCATGTAAAATATTGGTATCCAGCTGTGTCCGGTTAGACTGGAGGCAACTGGCAAGGCAGACTACTGGGTACTGTTAGGCTGGAGGAGACTGGATGGGAAAAGACTAGGCAGATGATGACATACAGTTGCCTCGTTGGTCTGATGGTCGGACCGCTACTACGGTCCTGGGTTCGATCCCGGGTCGGGCAAAGTGTTATTGGATTTTTCCATCTGGAATTTCTCAGTAGGAGCCCTGAGTCTGGATTTGTGCCCGGTTGATGGCAGTAGGCTCGCCCCCTATTACATGGGACTTAAACATAACTGGCGAAATGTGGGTGCAGGTACTATAAGTACACCTCGGCCCCCTAACCTAACCCTTCGGGGATAAATGCGCGATATTGTGTTACGATCGCGGGTTGGTTTCGATTTATCCACGTTGGAACATAGCATACATTCAAAATTTTCCCGTAAAGGGAATGTTGACTGCGAGAAATACACTAATTTCTCGCTTATTCAGATTTACCCAACCCGGAAGCGCAGTAAATTGTGAGAGCAAATAATAAATATTTCCTGCCCTTCTTTACAGTTGTGTAATGGTTAAAAATGATAACAATGATTAAAGTTAAGGGCTCCCGCACAAAACCGCGAATTCGCATCGCATCGCTGTTTTGTGTTCCCAACCCTAAAACGAAGCACAACAACGACCATAAACATCGTCGAGGTGAGAATCCGCGATGATTTACGTTTTTTTGATTTACGTGTTTTCGAGAATTAAATGTATATCAGGATCAGGATATGCCGCACCTTTACAAAATCAAAATATTTTATTTCACATAAGCCTACATGGGCACTTATGAAAGGTCAGAAGCTAGGTGCACGGTTCCAATTGATCGTTTCCTGTGGAGAAGAACCGGCAAGAAACTCCACGGTTACTTTTTAAAAAATAATTGGCTTTTACAATGTTTTCAAATTACAGTGTTATGAAGGCTCCTGCAAACAGGCGCGACACCCGACGCGACACAAAGGCACCGCGTGTCCCGCGACGAGCGGTGCCTTCTCTCCTGTCCATCATGCACCTAGCAGCACCCTCCGAGGCAAACTACAGAGCTGTCCAGGTCGCCGCGTATTGGTCGGACAAAATATAAGTTATCGCTACGAGGAGAATAAGAAGCATCGTAAGATAGTAACCGGCATGCAGTTAGTGGTTGAGTCGCAGTCTCTTTGCTTACATCGGGTTGTTGCTGCTTTCGCCCAACCATAAAGCACCACGCCGCCAAGCCTTAAGCGCGGTTTTGCCCATCTGTATGCGCAGCGTCCTCCCGGCGTCTCCGCGCTGACACCGCGGTAGTGCTCCGATTACGTGCTTTACGTGCTTAACGCCTGGTTGACGACGAGTCAATGGCGATGAGGCGAAGTGATATCCGATGCTGAAATGGTGTGCGATTACCTTTGGTCACATTTACTTCGTTATTGTATTTAATGACAAAAATATTAGAACTTCCGAACAATTCAGCACCTTTTCTGCTTATTATCCGCATCCTGCCTTCATCGTTATTTATAACTGGCGTTGTGTGATTCCTTTTTCTTACTCCGTGTCCTAATGTAAGCTATCAACGCGATAATTTCGTTTGGTGAACCCGAACGTGGCAAAGCGCCGACAGAGGGTGCCTTCCGCTCGACGAAGATCGCTTATATTAGGACACGGCCATAAGATGAATTTATCGGTGCGCACTTCCCTTCGCTAATAATTCTCAATAAAAAGGAAATAATAAAATAATTAGTGCCTATTTCGTATCACTCGCTGCTATGGCAACTTGATGCTACTCAGCAATTCTATGATTGTCATTTTCTTCGAAACTTATTGTTATTATCTACTACGCATGAATCTATCGATCAGGTTAAGCTACGCTTGCCGAGATCGGTCCGTGGATAAGTTGGATGGGAGTTACATACCACTCCGTGCCTACAAAAGAACTTTAAAACATCGGTCCCGGCTGTCATTTATGGATATTTAACAGTCATTACGGGTCGTCAGTGAAGCCCAAAAGTCTGGCAACCAGTCTGACAACCAGTGTTACCAAGGGGTATCTATCGTGCTATCCAGTAACTGGGTTACGGAGGTCAGATAGGCAGTCGCTCCATGTAAAATACTGAGATTCAGCTGCATCCGGTTAAACTGGAAGCCGACCCCAACATAGTTGGGAAAAGATTTATTTATTTATTTAATTATTTCCCAGGTCGGGCAAAGTGTTATTCGGTTTCAAGAATTTATTTCGCTAAAAGAATTTACAATATTACAATTTACAATTAACAAGAGAAACAAAAAAAAAATTCTTAATATAGGTCTAATATCGGGAAGAATCACTATTTAAATTAGTTATAATCCAATATCACTTAGTATTTTATGGTTACAGGCTTTACAATACTGTTACTGCTAAATATTCTTTTAGTTTAACTTTAAAGACGTATAAAGGTCTTGATATATCAATATCATTTGGTAAACTATTATATAATTTGGCTCCTCAAATCTTATATTATATTTGCCATAATTTGTTCTTGGAATAGAGACTGTTGAGACCGCTCAGTGTTTAATGTACTGCTTCTTGTGTTATACTTGTTTTTTTTTCTACTAAATGATATTTGTGATCGTGTACTTATTATTTTTAATTTTTGTATGAATATGCATGTGTGATATAGGTGATATATATGTATATAGACGTTTTATGTTAAATAGTTTTGTGTTTTTGTAAATTTTGACGGTTGGTGTTAGTCGATGATATCTGAATAATGTCTTTATTGCCTTGTTTTGTGTTATTTGAAGGTTTTTAGATTTGTTTTAGCTGCACTGCCCCATTTTTGAATTAAATATGAATTATATAGTGTAGAATAGATCAAATTACGTACCGAGTATGGAACACATTTATTTAGATAATATCCTTTTAATTAAACCAATCAGCGGATATATTTTAGACCGTACGTAGTCGATATGTGGCCTCCATGTCAGTCTGTTGTTCAATATTAAGCCAAGGTATTTTTCTTGGTTAGATTTTTGTAGTGGTTGGATTTTTGTAGTTAAAGTTGCAAACATTTTTATTTTTTGTAGAGAAGATCATGTATGACGTCTTGGCTATATTGATGGTCGACAGGTTACACTGCAACCACTTCGACAGTACATTAAGATCATTTTGAGCAGTATCATTTATACTGTCAATGCTGTTTCCATACATGTCTTTTTTACTTTGGAAACAGCATTACATAACATAACATAACATAACATCACGCCTAACCCTTCGGGGAAACAAGGCGTGATGTTATGTTATGTTATGTTATGTTATGTTATGTTATGTTATGTTATGTTATGTTATGTTATGTTATGTTATGTTATGTTATGTTATGTTATGTTATGTTATGTTATGTTATGTTATGTTATGTTATGTTATGTTATGTTATGTTATGTTATGTTATGTTATGTTATGTTATGTTATGTTATGTTATGTTATGTTATGTTATGTTATGTTATGTTATGTTATGTTATGTTATGTTATGTTATGTTATGTTATGTTATGTTATGTTATGTTATGTTATGTTATGTTATGTTATGTTATGTTATGTTATGTTATGTTATGTTATGTTATGTTATGTTATGTTATGTTATGTTATGTTATGTTATGTTATGTTATGTTATGTTATGTTATGTTATGTTATGTTATGTTATGTTATGCTGTTTCCAAAGTAAAAAAGACATGTATCATCCGCATACAATATTACGTGTCCTTTTAATCCTATTTCATTTATATTACTAATACTCATATTATAAAGAGGAAGAGTTTGTTTGGTTGAACGCGCTAATCTCAGGAACTTCTGGATCGAATTGAAAAGTCTTTTAGTGTTAGATAGCGCATTTATCGAAAAAGGCTATAGGCTATATAACATTACGCTACGACCAATAGGAGCGGCGCATCAATGAAAAATGTTGCAAAAACGGGGAAAATTTATTCCTTTTGTGAGCTTCCGTTGCGTGCGCTGCGTAAACGGTTAAAGTTACGAAAACATCATGTATGACGGGATTGTTTCTCTCAAAAAGTTCAAAAAAAAAATCTGCGATAGCATATGTCTATCTTTTAAGGTTGGCTCAGTATAACATTTTTAATGGTAATCAAATAAATAAATTCATCATCAAGGTTGATTAAGTACTTGTAAATTCCTTTTTGAATTATTCAATTTGGACCTTTGGTTTAGAAATTACGACGGGTATAAAAATGCTTAAAGTAAGAAAAATGCTCTTAGTCTATTAGTTACCGACACGATTTACTTTTTATTGACTGTTTGAACGCGCTAATCTCTGACACTACCAGTCGGATTTGAAACATTCTTTTTGCATTATAAAGTTCAATTCTTGAGGAAGGCTATAGGGTATGTAACATTACGCTAGGACCCTTAGAAACCGATTAAAAATAAAAAAGGAAGAACGAGCGCTAACCGAAAACGAAGTAACAGCGCGGGCAGGCGATGCGAGGCGACGGGGTGGGTTGGGGAACAAGAAATTTCACGCGGACGAAGTTGCGGGCGGAAGCTAGTTTACATATATTCAGAAGAGTAAGGGCCCTAAAATTGAACCCTGTGGTATGCCACATACGGTTCTAGCCAGTTCACTTTGATATTGATCCATTTTGACCATTTGAAATCTGTTTGAAATGTATGACTCAAAAATATCTAATTGTATGTTATTGGGTTTTCTATCTGGAATTTCTCAGTAGCAGCCCGGAGTCTGGGTTTGGCGCCGGGCGCGCGCGTTACTCGAGCGTGTGAACGAAACACACGCCGTGACAACGAAGCGTGTGACACCTGTAGACACGCCGCACGCTGGTAAAGCGCGACGTGCACGCCTTGTAGTCGCGGCGTGCACGCAGCGTTTGCGTCGTTCACACGCTCGAGTAACGCGCGCACCCGGCGCTTGCTCAATGTGAGGGGTGCCTAAGCTACGCGGGTGAGCACTATCAAGCACCAGGTGAAAAAGTTAAGGCTCAAGCACTTTCTGGCCGCGGACACACTTGTTGTAAAAGGATCGAAGTTATGCTGTTCACACACCATATTGAAGTTTCTGCTTGCACGCACAAGAAATGAGTTCTGCCTGTAGTAAATGGCACGTGAATCGGGGGTTTGAACCGCTCCGACCTTCCGGGGACGTTGAAGTAAACTTTGGAAAGAATTTCGGAGCTATTAATATTATGAAGTCTTTGACATAACTCGAGACCCTGGAGTCCCGGACCTTTGGAAGGCGTACGAGGGGCCGAAGCCAACTTGCAGAGGCCCGTTAGACGATTTTAATTATATGAGGCACCAACCGACGATTATCCCTGTATGCACTATGCAGGTGCACCCAAGACAATCCCCGGTTAGTGTAGGACAATTGCAGGATATGAAAACAAAGATATTGGACTAAGGGTTTGATTGGTTAAAGTGGACTGGTTACCTAGAATTGTGGAAGGACTATGGCCACTGCCTGATCAATGTTTTATAAATACACGGATAAAATGGCAGGGAATGAATTGCACACTCAATAATGGGCCCCCGAAAACGGTCGCTAGCACATAGTGTCGTAGTGACAAGGGAGCAAAATGTCCTGAGGTGCATATGAGGAGTAGAAAGGTATTCCACGGCTATCCGGACAATCCTGGAAGTACGGTCTAGATCCCTACCAGCATCTTACTGGAATACTTCCTTCTTCCGAGCACGTTTGCTCTTGCCAATCTCCACTCAAGCCGGCCTATAAAGGCAAGAATGAGGTAGGAGCTCTGTTCCTCGTCAGTGTTCACTCTGGCCGGTCAATAAAGGCAAGCTAGAAATGAGGAACAAGACTTCTCCCGGGAGATAGGGTCCGTGGGGTCGCTACTGTCCAACAGCTCGCCACATGCTGCCCTGTGGGTTCATGTATCTCTCTTGGTCTGGCTCCTCACCCTAGATCCGTTTCGGCAAAGTAAACTCTACCGGCACAGACCTAGAGTTCCGGAGCAGGCAAGCCCCACCACGACGTCAACGTAGAGATACGGCGGTGGGGCTATTTATATCTTTATATTTCTCGGGACCCTAGGCTCCCGGACCTTTGGAAGGCATATGAGGGGCCGAAGCCAACTCGCAGAGGCCCGTTAGACGCGTTCAATGGAAATGATATTATTATTAAAGGCCTTTAGTAACAAAAAACAGTCGGAGATCTCACGACGCTTAAGTAAGGGCAATAAATGATATTTCTTACAGAGGTTAAGGTAATTTTCAGAGCGATACGGTACTCTTTGGATATAGCATAAGTACTTTATAAATCTTTTTTGGATGTTCTCTATGCGATCAATGTATTTGTTCCATATTTCAGGCGCGTATTCCAACTCCAAGTGGCTTAGGCAGATGATGTTCTCGATACTCAAGTCTTTCACTCAGTTGCTTGCAACTTCTTTTTATTTTTACGCTTTACTGCCAGAGCCCATTTTGGCAATCATTTGTTCATTTTGAAATATTTATGACTGATTTGGACACATAAGCGGTTCCTGATAAACTAATAGTTATTCACGCAGACAGCGCATTTACCTACAATAAAAACGTAGTGAGATTTCAAAAACTTTGCAAAGAATAGATTTACATACATTTTCACGTCACTTCCGGCTTTGTTGAGGACGACGCGTTTCGAGATGGCGTTTGGTTTCCCCGAAAAAACGTAACATAATATAATGAATTGTAAAATAAGTACTTAGTTCTTATTTTACAATTAATTATTTTATGTTACACATTAAAAAAAAATGGTTTCTTGACTCTTTATAAGTAACTATTTCAATTACGAAAATGTTTTGAATGACTTGATTCCCCTATTCTTTTATAAACAGCGGCGGTACATTAGCACATTTTGTTGGATAGATCGGTACAGTAGGAGAAATCAAAATCGAATGTTTTAAATTTCATTAAAATAATTACTAGTTTTTTCTCGTGTT